>OY796878.1:194573-1522914 GCA_963680765.1 Agrochola lychnidis | reverse complement strand
ACGAGACGAAGGGCACTTATGAAACGTCAGAAGCTAGGTGCATGGTTCCAATTGGTCGCTTCCTATGCAGCTATGGAGAAGAGCCGGCAAGAAACTCCACGGCTACTTTTTTTTATAAATGGTTTCTACAATGTTTTCAAATTACAGTGTTAATAGGTATGAGAGAACAGTGTAGGCCCATCAACAAGTACCAGGTACTTAGTAAAATAGTAAACGGTCCACAAGTCTGCAGCCTACAACGTTCTCAAATTCACAAAAACCTAAAAGAAAAGAATACATTTAAAAGATAAACAAAATAATAAAAAAAAGTTATTTAAAAAACAAAAAACCCGACTGCAAAAACACATAACTGAAAAGAGAAAAACAAGCATTATAATCTATAGAATTTTGGTATTGCAGGCGGGACAAACCAATAACCTGAAATGATGGTGTAAATTTTGTTTGTCCCGCCTGCAATACCAAAATTCTATAGATTATAATGCTTGTTTTTCTCTTTTCAGTTATGTGTTTTTGCAGTCGGGTTTTTTGTTTTTTAAATAACTTTTTTATTTCAAGCTTTTTAGTTTTATTAAAATAACTAGCTTTTGCCCGCAGCTTCGCCCGCATGGATGTCGGAAAATATCCCACAGGAACGTGCTACCGGGATTCAGAGTATCCTATGTCCTAACCCAGGTCATGGCCTATCCGTATGCCTATCATCTAAATCCGTTTAGTCGTTACGGCATGAAAAGGTAACAGGCTGATAATAAATCTGTTTTAGGGTTCCGTACCTCAAAATGAAACATTAAAGCCCTTAAAGGATGACTTCAGTGTCTGTTGACAAATAAATATCCAGGACACTTTGACAAATAAATATCCAGGACACTCAATAATGAACTACTGTATGCCTGGTTGTTCATTATTTGACATAATGAAAAAAGTTATGAAATGCAATTTTAACCGGGATAGTACATTATTAATATTTGTTGGTAATAGGGGTAATGTGAACAAAGGAGAGTTACTCCAATATTATAGATCATTGTGCAACCTAAGTTTAAGAAAAATTGTGATGTTCACTTTCCCATACAGCCAAAGTTTGCCACAGGAAGAAAATAATTTAAGATCTGATATTAATATGACATTATATAATTTGACTTGTAATAATAATTTATTCCATTTAATTGACACTAACAATTATGTTGGTAACAACTTTTATTTGACAAAAGATAGATTTTGTATGGATAGGTACTATCTTTCAAAGTATTGTAAAAGACAGATAGCTGTGTCGCTATCATATTACTTTTTTATTACAGCCAAGAATTTGGCTAAACAAATTGCTTCTATTGAGCAATGCTATGACATGTTAAATAATTCAGTATCAAAAATTGACATTGCTAATAATTTAAATTAGAAATTAAGACAATAGAGGCAACCTCTAGCAACAGTGTACAGAATTGCAAAATAAAATCAAATAAAAGTTTAAAATCTGTAAATAGTATTATAAAATCAAATAAAAGTTTAAAATCTGTAAATAGTATTAACCTGGTGCATCAAAATATTCAAGGATTTATGAACAAAGATTTAGAAGTAGAATTATTTTTGAATTTTAATAGTATTGATATTCTTTGTATAACAGAACATTGGCTTAAGAGCCACCAGTTCTTGTTCAACTTTAATAATCACCAGGTAGGTAGTTCATTCAGCAGAGTTAACGCTATACATGGTGGCTCATTAATTTTAGTAAGTAACCAGCTTAAATTTAAAGACCGTAAGGATATTGTGAGCCTATCTGTTGAGCGGACAGTTGAAATAGCCTGTATAGAATTGGAGCAGTTTATTGTATTAAGTGTGTACAGACCCCCTTCAGGATTGTATGACTGTTTCGAAAAGGTAATGGATGAAGTGTTGCACAAGATTTGTAACTCGAATAAGTCCATTATCATTAGTGGTGATTTTAATGTTAACTTATTAGAAAACTCAGGTTCTTGTAGTAAAATAGTAAGTCTGTTTCAGTCCTACAATCTTGTAAACCTATTTTTGGAGCCCACAAGAATAACCCCTACTAGTGCCACATGCTTAGATAATATTTATACAGATGTTATACCAAGCCACAAAGAAATTATAAATTTACTAGATTCTGATCATTGCGGGCAGAGGATTACTATCCCAAACCAAAACAACAAAGTGGCTAAAAAGGATATCACGGTTAACCCCAAAACTGGAAGTCGCTTGGAGACTTTTAAAGTTAAACTTATTAATAATTTACCAGTTTTGTCTATTCATGCTGATCCTAATAATCTATATGATGATTTCTTTAATATATACTGTAAGCAATTTAATTCCACCTTTATTCCCAAGACTATTTCGGTTAATAGTAACGCATCTTTTAGTGATTGGGCTACCATTGGTATTCATAAAAGTAGAACACGGCTTTATGAGCTGTACAATGAAAGGACTTATGTAAACACAGCTGAATTTAATTTATATGTTAGAAATTATTCAAAATTATTTAAAAAAGTTTGTTGTATGGCCAAGTCGCGTTATTTGAGTTCGAAGATTAAAAATAGTAGTAATGTAATTAAAACGACTTGGAATATTATTAATAGTGAAACGGGAAGGTCTAATAACCGAAATACTGACTACAGCCTGTCTATTAATGACAACATAATAAAATCAGACTCACAAGTCGCCGCGGCCTTTGAAAATTTCTTTTCAGATATTCCTGTTTCAACTACTAAATCCCTAAACTCATCACCTTCTGTTGCTGAGTCTTTGCTAAAGGAAAATGTTAATGTTTGCGATTCGGACTTTCTTTTTGAACATATTACCTGTAGAGACATAATTAAAACCTTTCACACTTTAAATGTAAAAAAGACTGCAGATCTGTGGGGTAATTCTGTAGAAGTTGCTAAGTCTATTATTGACATTGTAGCACCTACTTTAGCTCTTATCTTTAATAATTGTATCGACTGTGGGGAGTTTCCTGACCTGATGAAAAATAGTAAAATAATACCTTTGTTTAAATCAGGTAGTACATCAGACCCCACTAATTATAGACCTATTTCAGTACTACCTACCTTTAGTAAAATTTTTGAGAAATTAATTTTAGAGCAATTGCAAAGATTTTTTAATAGACATAAATTATTACATAGCAAACAGTTCGGTTTTACAAGGGGTCGTTCAACTACTGATGCCGGTGTTGAACTTTTAGGTCATATTTATAATGCATGGGAAGATAAATGCGATGCCTTGGGTATCTTTTGTGATTTGTCCAAGGCGTTTGATTGCGTTCTTCATGAAACGTTAATCAGGAAACTCCGCCACTATGGGATCCGGAACAGCGCTCTGAATCTTCTTATTTCATACTTGAGTAATAGGATTCAGAGTGTTGACGTTAATGGAAAAAGATCTCCCGGATCTATAGTAACAATGGGAGTCCCTCAGGGCTCAATTCTTGGTCCTTTCTTGTTTCTTATCTATATTAATGACTTGCCTTACCTCATAAAGGATAACCATGATATAGTGTTGTTTGCGGATGACACTTCACTTTTGTTTAAACTTAAACGTCAGCAGCTGGTTACTGACGATGTAAATAGCGCGATCTCAAAAGTAGTTCACTGGTTCAATGTTAATAATTTACTTCTTAATCAAAAAAAAACCAAATGCATTAAGTTTACCCTACCTCATGTTAGGCAGGTGAAAACTAATGTGTTAATAAAGGGCGAAGAATTGAATCCTGAAGATAGCACAGTTTTCTTGGGCTTAACTTTGGATGCTAAGCTTCAGTGGGGCCCACATATAGATAAATTGTCAAAAAAGCTAAGCTCCGCAGCATATGCTGTTAGAAAAATTCGTAATTTGACTGACATAGAGACAGCCCGTTTAGTGTACTTTAGCTATTTTCATAGTGTAATGTCGTACGGTATTCTGTTGTGGGGAAATGCCGCTGACATTCAGACTATCTTTGTTTTGCAGAAAAGAGCTGTTCGATCAATTTATAAATTAAGTCCGAGACAGTCTCTCAGAGATAAATTTAAGGAGATTAATGTAATGACTGTGCCTTCTCAGTATATTTTTGATAATCTTTTATATGCCCATAAAAATATAAAATTGTTTAAAAAATACAGTGATATCCATAACATAAATACTAGAAACAAACACAAATTTGTTGTACCTACAACAAGGCTCAAGAAAATAGGTGGCTCGTTCAGATGTCAATGTATACGCTTTTATAATAAACTTCCAAGCCACGTACAAGATCTAAGCCTTAATAAATTTAAATCATTCATTAAACGTAAGTTGTGCCAGAAAGCTTTTTATACCGTTAAAGATTACATTGAGGACAAAAAGGCTTGGGATTAAGCTGCTCCAATTATTATTTTTATTTTTTACTTTTGGAACTTTGTTTATTTTGCAAACTTCAAAATTATATACACAATGACATGAATATTTACTTTGTTAAGTATAACATTATTATTATTTTAATTAATGTGAATGTGAGGACTATGTAGCTCATGTATATATATTTATTTAATTTTGTCAGTTACTACTAATGATAATCTGGCAGTTTTGAGTACTTTATGCGGCCTACCCAAATGTCCTTTCTATGGTATTGTTCGTCGAATCGTTGAGCTCCTTTTAAGTTCTGAGTTGAGCTGCACAATTACTGACAAATGCGTGCACTGACTGGACAGGTCCACTCAAATCTGTATGGTTCTTTCCTCAAAAGATCATTTCAGACACAAATCTACATGGTCCTCATATGAAATGCTCTGACCAAGATTATTTCTGGGTTTTTTATTTTATTATATACACATTGACATTAATGATTTTTATATATACAATGACATGAATATTTACTTTTAAAGTATTATATTATTTTAATTATTGTGAATGTGAAGACTATATGGGTCATTCCTTTTTGTTTTGTTTTTAATTTTTTCTCAGTTAGTTTTAATCATGGTCTGACAGTTTGAGTAATTTATGTGGCCTACACAAATGTCCTTTTTTTGGTATTGTTCGTCAAATCGTTGAGCTCCTTAAATTCTGAGTTGAGCTACACGATAAATGACAAATGCGTGCACTGACTGGACAGACCCTCTCAATCTGTGTGATGCTTTCCTCTAAAGACCACTTCAGACACCAATCCACATGGCCTTCACATGATCTGACCAAGATTATGTCTGGACTTTAAAAGAGACTGTGACCTCTGAGTTTGTTTCGGCCTTTCTTCTCAGAGTAGTCAGATAGGAAACGCCGACCTCATCTAGTTTTTAAAATATGATTGACGTGTAAAAGTGTTTGTACAAACCTACTTACAGAAATAAAATCATTTATCATTTATCATTTGTCAAGACCCTTTTTCTCAGGAACGCGTGGAGGCATCAAGTTGAAATAGATATTAAAAACTTAGATCTACGGTCTCTTGGAAGTGTAACAAAAATCAAATTTCCAAGTCAACGCAATAATGGGTACGCTACAACTGTGGCAATAAGTTCCCTCATTGAAGAGTGGCTAGAGAGGCGCCACGGCGTCCATACCTTCCACCTGACGCAGGTTCTCACCGAACACGGTTGTTTCGGGAGATTCCTGTTTCGGATAAGGTGGGAGGAAACGCCCGGGTGAGACCATTGTGTGGATCGCCCGGAGAACACGTTGGAGCATACGGTGAAGGTCTGCCCGGTTTGGGCGGGGCACCGCCATGTCCTCGTGGAGACGACCGGCGGTGGTGATTTTTCGCGTCCGGCCCTGGTCCAAGCCATGGTACGCTAGGGCCGATGCCTGCCAGGGTCGCGGGAAAGTCCGAAAGGGTTACCGTGGCCCCTGGCAACACACAGGCAACTGAAGGAACACGGGTGGGTTTTTGTCAGTATAAGCCTAACACGCTCTCCCGCTCCGCCCAGAGCCATTTATGCCGCATACTTTGACACTCGCAAATAAACCAGTCTATTTGGTACTTCTCGTTGGTCCAGCAGCATGAAGTTTGGCGAGAAGTAAGGTCAAGTAAAGAGGATAATCCGAAAATTGGTAATTTATAGTTCTATAATGAACGGTAAAGTTAAGTTTTTTCTGCAATCTGAGATTAAAAATTCAAAGGCCGTGTCTTGAAGTAACATTTAGTCTGTATTTAATTACTCTAATAAAAGTTCTTTTTCAATTGAAAAAGAACAACATTAACATTAATACATTACAACATAATATGTTGTTATTGATTTTAAGTTTGTCCTTCAATCCAGATTTGGAAATTCGGGCAGCCGAGCAGGCACAGCTTTGAAACGGGACCCTCAGGGCACAAGTCCTACTCACACTTGACCGGTTTTTTTAACAAATTAAATATGATTCTAATTAAGTTTATATGATTCTAAATGCCTTTCTTAAAATACAAATTGTTCGTTTTACTATTACTGTCACCATTGATTTGTTGTACCTACTCCTGCCGCCATTGAACATATTAATACAGGACCTGCATGTTTGAAAAGTTAGTTTATGAATTTAAATTGTAATAACTTTTAATAAAGACTAAATGTTAATCCAAGATACGGACTATGACTATATTTCCAATCCCAAAAATCTCTTGAAAAGAAGACAAAAAAACAATATTACATGTGAATTTTAATATCATCCCCTATTTTACCCTCTTGAGGGATAATTTTTGAAAAACGCTGAAATACGTCATTCTTGATTTGTTACCAAAAGCACAAATTTAAATTTTCATAGCCCTAACTTAAGAAATGATAGATTTCCCATACAAACTTTCATCCCCTTAGGTTTATTTTTGAGACAAAAAGTTGCTTATGTCCTTTTCCGGGATGCCATCTATCTCCTTGCCAAATTTTATCGAAACCCGGTCAGTGGTTTAGGCGTGAAAAGGTAACATACAGACAGACAGACAGACAGAGTTACTTTCGAATTTATAATATTAGTATGGATGGATGAATTGATGTTTGCTTGATAATCATTTAAAAGTTAAATCTGTAACTATCTGCTACATTCGGTCCTTATTCAGCCCAGTGAAGTATTGGAATAATTCAACTGTTGCATAGTATATTGTGTTCATTTGAATAATAGTAAGTACCTCATTAAAAATATTTTTCAACATACAAAGGTATACTTGTATTGTGTTCTATCTCCTCTCATTTCCTACGAAATATATAGGAGCTATTTTTCAATTTCTGACTTTTCTCGTATTCAAACCTCAGTTGGCCCAATATAGTTTTTTGATCCTAATAATAAATAATAAGAAATAGAATCGACTGGCATCAGAAAAGTTTTTGTGAAAATTGGCCATTTTCTTACTGACTGTAAAATTTTTAAAAATCTGTGAATGCAGATCAAAATGTTTCAAAATGTTAAGGACAGTCTCTTAAGACCGTTTTCTTGTAGCGACAATGGTTAAGGTACCTGCCCTTATTGCTCCATCTCAAAATCCACCCTGTATATGCTATGATTGACTGCTTAGCTCCATAAAGGTACAAAAGGATAAATCCGTAACTATCTGCAATATTCTAACCTTTTGGCTAGTCTTTTCACAATTTGCGGTAAACTGTATAAGAATACGAACATAATGCTGTATTGCTCATCCCCCATAACAAACAGCGTGATAATAATTTTTGAAAAATCTATTGTGACGTTTCCATTATTTGACTATAAAGTTTATTTATACCAATTTTTAAGTTAATTAAGCTACACAGTAAAATCCTCCATTGTAAAAATTAATACCCCGTTTCACCCCATTAGGGGTAGATTTTAAAAAAACCCTGATATACGTTTTTATCTATTTTTAGTTTTAATTATAAATACTGAGTTTCGAGTTAATTAGACCGCTCGTTAAAATTCTTCCATACAAACTTCGATACCCCCCAATCCTCCTTTAGGGGGTGCTTTAGAAAAACTAAAAGTGGCAAACTTTATAATTTACATAGATAAGTATTCGGCTAAGTTTCAAGTTTATTAACTCAAGGAATAAGATTTTTCATACAAACAAAATCCCCCCTTTTCACCCTTTTAAAGATCGAATTTCCAAAAATCCGTTACTACCTATAAACTACCTTCCTACCAAATTTCATCTTCATACGTCAAGCGGTTTTCGATTTTTCTTGATGACTGAGTGAGTGAATGAGTGAGTGAGTGACCTTTCGTTTTTATATATTTAGATTAGATATTAGCTTTTATTTGATACCAATAATGTTATTTTTTAAACCTACCCCTCCCTTTTTTTCTATTTGCAGATGCAATATATAAATATTATATAGCCTATGACACTCCTACAATTAATACGAATCTAACGACACCTCACATGTTAAAATCCATCAAGCCGTTTAGGCTACAGAGCGTGCCAAAGAAATAGACATACATACATACATACATACAAACATACATACATACATACAAACATACATACATACATACATACATACATACTCTCGAAAAACATTACCCTCCTTCTGGGGCAGTCGGGTAAAAATAAGGACCTATTTAAACTAAATAACATGATTGCCACTACAGCTGTAACAAATCTAATTTGATAAAAACAATATAGAAAACTAGCTTTTGCCCGCGGCTTCGCACGCGTAAAGGTCGGAAAATATCCCACAGGAACGTACTACCGATATTCAAAGTACTTATCATATGTCCTAACCCAGGTCATGGCCTATCCGTATGCCTTTCATCTAAATCTATTCAGCCGTTACGGCACGTAAGGTTATAAACAGAAAGATAATAAATCAGTTTTAGGGTTCCGTACCTCAAAATGAAAAACGGAAACCCTTTAAGGATGACATCGTTGCCAGTCAAGACACTTTTTCTCAGAAACGCGTAGAGGTATCAAGTTGGAAATAGATATTATAAACTTAGGCTAAGCGCGCACTACGGATTTTGATCGTTGCGGATAATATTTCATGTTGTTCTATCTCCTCTCAGGCTCATTTCCTACGAAATGTATGGAAGATTTTTTGCAATTTCTGAATTTTCTCATACTCAAACCTCAGTTGGCCCGATATAGTTTTTGACCCTCGTAATAAGAAATAGGATCGACTGGCATCAAAAAAGTTTTTGTGAAAATTGCCCATGTTCTTGCTGACTGTACGATTTTTTCAAAATCTGTGAATGTAGATCAAAATGTTTCAAAAAGTTAAGGACAGTCTCCTAAGACCGTTTTCTTATAGCGATAACGGTTAAGGTACCTGCCCTTATTGCCCCATATCAACATCCAACCTGTATACAGAAATGAATAAGACAAGAAATCTAAAAGTTGGATTGTTTAATGCAGGGTCACTTGGTTCGCGCCATGAGGAGTTTCTTGTTGCTATGGAGAACCTCTCGGTAGACATCATGGCGATAAATGAGACCTGGCTCAGGCAGGGAGAGGAAGGTCGCGCACCGATAGTGCCGGGCTACCGGCTGCGGCACGTGCCGCGCCCGCACAGCGTGCGCGGAGGGCGCGGGGGCGGCGTGGGCTTCTACCTGCGCCGCGGGGTGCGCGTGCGCGCCGTGCCGCACCCGCCGGCGCCGCAAGTCGAGCAAATGTGGCTTAGGCTTAACATTAACTCGCATTCAGTTATCGTCGGTACTGCATACAGGCCGCCTTGGCTTGATGTGAATGTCTTCTTGGATGCGATTACTGACTCCCTTTCCTCTTTTGCTAGCGCGGACAAGGTTATCTTGCTTGGTGACTTCAACATTAACATGTTAAACCAGCTGGAAAATAAAACAAAATTACTTAACAACTTTTTACTATGCTCCAAGCTAAAGCAAATTGTTACTGAGCCTACCCATTTTACAGACCATAGTGAGACATTAATTGATGTTGTGTGCACTGATGCCCGTGTGTGTGGGGTCTCTGTATTACATATTCCTGAGCTTGGTCAACATGCAGTTATTTCTGTTGAATTTAATTTTAAATTAGAGAAACCTGCCCCACACTGGATCACCTATAGGCCACTCAAAGATATACTGCTGGACCAATTTAATGAAGATTTAAATAAGATGGACTGGGAGTATATTGAAGGTCTGGTGGATGTGAACTCTATGGTAACAACTTTTAATGACTATATTTTGAATCTCTTCGACTTACATGCCCCCCTGAAAAAAGTTTTAATCAAAGAAAAATCTTATCCTTGGATAACAGATACTGTCAAGGAAATGATGAAGTTGCGTGACAAATGCCACATTAAGTCCAAAGCTACTAAATCTGAACACCATATAAAGTCATACAAAGAACTTAAATACATAGTTAGGGCCGCTTTTCATAGTGAAAAGTGTGCATATTTCAAAACTCATATTAATAAAAATATTAAACAGCCAAAGAAGTTATGGAGCCATATAAAATCTTCCATAGCTATTTCAAAAAAACCAGAACATAGTCTACCACACTTTTGTAACAACCCTCAGAAAATAAACGACCATTTTTTGGATGTGCCTGGCAGTGGTAGGGTCAGTAAAGCAGATTTGACTTACTTTGAACACCACAGATTCAGTAATAGTCATTTCCAGCTTGAGCCAGTCCGGGGGGAAATGGTTTTGAGGCTTTTGCATGGTCTTAAGTCCAATGCTCAGGGTTCTGACCATGTCTCCCTGGAGATGCTGATGATGACTCTTCCTCGTACCCTTGCAGCTATAACGGCCATCATCAACAGATCCATAACCTCGTCCTCTTTTCCGGAACTATGGAAATTGGCTATAGTTAGGCCCATCCCCAAGGTATCTAATCCTGCTAGCGTGAAAGATCTTCGCCCAATTAGCCTTTTACCATGTCTCTCCAAGATTCTGGAAAAAGTTGTGTCTAACCAACTTCGGGCATATCTTGAGCAGCACGGTATTTTGCCACAGGCCCAATCAGGCTTTCGTAAGGGGCACAGCACAGCCACAGCTCTTCTTGACGTAGTTGGCAATGTCCTGGAAGCCAGAGAACAGGGCATGGGTACCATGCTTGTGCTCCTGGATTTTTCACGTGCCTTTGACTCAATCAATACCTCCCTTCTCCTCTCCAAGCTGGCTTACTATGGATGTCAGCCAGAAACAGTCCAATGGTTTCAGAGTTACCTGAGTCACCGTTCCCAGTTTGTCCAGGTAACAAGTGACAGTTCTGGAGATGTTATAGCCTCTAGTCCCAAGCAAGTGAACCGCGGCGTACCACAGGGATCGATCCTTGGCCCGCTTCTCTTCATTTTGTACAGCGCCGATATCATCAACTGTCTGATCAACACCAAGTTCCACCTATATGCTGACGATCTGCAGATGTATCTCTCATTCCGCCCTCAGCAGTCTGCTGAAGCTGTAAAAAGAATGAACGAGGATTTGGATAGGATTTCAGCATGGTCAATGAGAAACTCACTGGTTCTAAACCCAGTTAAGTCAAAGTACATTCTCATGGGATCAAGAGATTTTCTAGATAAAATGTTAGGGTACAATCTGGACTTAAAGATTGATGGGTGTTCTATTGATAGGGTGCAAGAAGCCCGTAATCTTGGGATGGTGTTTGACGAGCACCTGCATTTTGAGAAACACATCATGGAGGCTGTGCGCAACTGTTTTTACCGGTTGAAGCTTCTGTACCGTGTACGGCCTTACATAAGTGTGGATATGCGTGTCATGCTATGTGAGTCACTTGTTTTATCCAAGCTGAACTATGCTGACACTGTGTATGGTGCGTGCATTCTCGGTAGAAGTGAAAAGTTGATCCAGCGAGTACAGAATGCTTGTGCGAGATTTTGTTTCAATGTCCCTCCCCGATCTCACATAACTCCATTTTTAAATAAGGGTAATTTGATGAGAATGTCAGATCGCAGAAAGCTTCATCTGGCTACCCTACTCTTTGGCACCATTCTCACAAAAAAACCAGAATATCTTTATAGGAAATTGATTTGGTCACGTGACATAAATAAAGTTAAAACAAGAGCATCTTCTTACCTTCTGTTGGCTTCAACGCACAAAACTGCTGCATTCCGTGGAAGCTTTAAATTCGCTGCCTCTCGCTGCTGGAACGACTTGCCACCTCCTTTTCGTGCTATAAAAACAGTTGGAACTTTTAGTACAAAATATAAGCAACATTTAATACGGATTCAAAAGGAAACCAGTTTATAAACTCACCCTGGGACTGCACGCAGTTGGTATTGGTGACCTTAGCGGAGTCTTATTTCCTAGCAGCACGATTTTGCTCAATCGCTCTGTTTTGCTCGGTGACTGAGTCTCTTTCTTCCGATTTACACAACACAACACAGTCAATCACAAATTCACAACACAAAGATACTTTATTTTATTTATTTGCACCACTTTCTTGCCTTATCTTATATTATTCGCTCACTGCTTTATTTGTATCAATACTTCTTATTATACAGTAGCATATTCGTTGATTAATATTATTTATTTTCTCTATTTACTTCAAAAACACTGCACAGCTAAATTGACAGCCGATTGCATCGCAGAATCGCGCCATAGATTATACACTCTCGCGCCGCGTCCCTTCGCTTGTCATAGATTGTTATTAGTCCATACCTGACAAGTGATGCGGAGGTTGGAACGTCGCGTCGGGCATGCGTCGATTCTTCAATGGTTTTGTTTTTTATTATTTGTTTATATGTATTATAATTTTTTATTGTTATATCTATTTTGTAATCCCTTAGAGGGATTTATATGTGTACGTAGGTGTGTCCGTGGCATCACAGCGGGCACTATCAGAATACCAGCGCCGCGGTATTTATTTAAATATCGCAGCATTATGCTGAGATATGGGCCTTTTTGGCCTCGCACAGGTCGTTACTATTTTTTGTTAGTTTAAAATGCTCTTTTCTTATTTTTTAATTTAATTCTATTTTTTATTACTGTCTGTATTTCCTGTGCGTGTCCCAAATAAAATATTTTTCTTTTTTTCTTTCTTTATATGTTATGATTGACTACTTAGCTCCATAAAGGTATGGCGTGATTATGATCTTTTAAAAGGTTTAATCCGTAATTATCTGCAATATTCTAACCTTTTAGATAGTCTTTTTACAGTTTGCAGTAAACTATAGAAGAATACGAACATAATGCAATATTGCTCTTCCTCCATAGCAAATGGCGTGATAATAATTTTTGAAAAAGTCTATTGTGACGTTTCCATTATTTGACCAATTTTCAAGTTAATCAAACCAAACAGTAAAATCCTCCCCTGTAAAAATGAATCCCCTTTTCACCCCGTTAGGGGTAGATTTTCAAAAAACCTTGATATACGTTTTTATTTGTTTTCAGTCTTAAGTATAAATACTGAGTTTCAAGTTAATCAGACCGCGCGTCTTCCATACAAACTTTGACACCCCTCAATCCTCCCTTAGGGAGTAGTTTAGAAAAACTAAAAATGGCAAACTTTATAATTTACATAGATGAGTATTCGTGCCAAGTTTCAAGTTTATTAACTCAAGGAATAAGATTTTTCATACAAACAAAATCCCTCCTTATCACCCCCTTAAAAGTCGGTTTTCCAAAAACCCTTTCTTACTGGATGCCTACGTCATATTATCTACTTGTGTGCCAAATTTCTGCTCAATCCGTTCAGTGGTTTGAGCTGTGCGTTGATAGATCAGTCAGTCAGTCATTCAGTCAGTCACCCTTTCCTTTTATCGATATAGATTGTAGGTATATAATGTCAAAAAATAAAAGATTATGTCAAGGAAGAATGTAAAAAAAGTAAAATAAAATAATCATCGTAATTTGGGAGCAGTTAATAGACATTTACATTGTTATGCCGTTAATGAGGTATCTTTCTTTTGTTCCCTTAGCGTGGAGACGGCTTCAACATATTTTCAGTGAGAGCAAATGCACTATCTGCCACAAACACTTGGAAGTGGTTCCTCCTTGAAGGGCAAATTAGTTGATGCTGGAAAATACAGTACATTTCTAAAAAAATATCTATACATCTCTGTATTTCTGCAAACACCGCCATTATTTATTCTACCATAACATCCGCAATCCACAAATGTGAAGTTATAGTCAGCATCCACCAAAGCTAACAGAACAATGCTAAATGTGGCTTCGAATCTCAAGGCCCACACAGACCGACACACACCGTCGGAAAAGGCATGGTGTGTGTTGTGTAGCTATCTGTGGTCGTCAGAATACAATAGAATAGAATGGAATAATTATTTATTTGCATAGAACGTAGGTACAAAAAATGCAGATGTTTGTGTGGGCTGGTGCGCTTGCGTGCGCAATATCGCGCACCGTCGGAAGACCCTTCGTGCGCGGTGCGTGGTCGTGCGCTGTGCGGGCCGGTGCGCGTGCGTGCGCAATATCGCGCACCGTGGGAACCCGCCTTAAGGGGAATGTAGGCTTGCACAGTATCACAAAAAGTTGACTCGAAAATGTCGACTCTTCGATCAAAATGTTTGTATTTTCACTTAATGATAGGAAAATGATTATGTTTGAAAGAATATTTCATAACAACGAAAATTGATGAATGTGAAACGAAAAAGACGTAAAAATAGAGCTTGATTTTTTTTAAAGCGGATTACCTAATATTTCCCAGATTTAAAAAAAAAAAATTATAACTTGATAGCTATCAATATCAAGTTACTAATAAATAATTAAATGGATTATAGATATTAAATGGATTATAATATTATATAAATGATGATTAACTTCAATAATTTTATGTTATTAATGAATTAGTGAATCAAATATATTACTGATGAAGTAGAATAGGTATCTATTATTATGAACATTTTGAATTGTTGAATTGAATGATCGAATTATTGAATTGTTATATTGAATTATTTTCTCATTTATTCATTTTTTTACATATTTAATACATTTTTAAATATTTTTATAAAAATCATTAAAAAAAAACATTTAAAAATATAAAAAACAGTGGCCCATCGGCATCAGGAACAGGGTCCAAGCTGCCGGTGGTCAGGACTCTAGAGAGAGGAACCTCCTCACTATGCGTGCCGTGTCTAGGAGTACTGCTTTCTGAATCAAGCCCTTGACCCAGCCGCGCAATGAGAGCCTCCTGAGGTGTTGGTCGAGGCTCTTCGCTATTAGGCCATTAACCGTAACGATTATCGGTACAATGACTGCAGAGTCCACATCCCACATGTCGACAACCTCGTGTGCTAAGTCAAGATACTTGATTTTTTTATCTTTCTCAGCTTTTACGAGATTCTCGTCATGAGGGACAGCGATATCAACAATCATTGCACGGCGCTCTCGTCGATCTATCACCACAATATCAGGCTTATTAGCTACAATAGTCCTGTCAGTGATGATAGATCGATCCCAGTACAGTGTGGCGTGACCATTCTCGAGAACTGGGTCGGGCACATACCTGTAGTATGGTACTTCAGATTCTACAAGGTTGTACTGCAAGGCAAGTTGCTGGTGGATAATCCTAGCCACTAGATTGTGTCTGTGCAAGTACTCGCCGTTAGCTAGACGAGAACAACCGGAAATAATATGTCGGATTGATTCACCGGGGCGGTGGCATGCCCGACAGATGTCAACCGTACCGTCCTTGACAATGTATTTCCGATAATTATTCGTCAGGATAACTTCATCCATAATCGCACAGACAAAACCTTCGGTTTCCCCGAAGAGGTCACCGAAGCGTAGCCAGGATACAGACGCCAAAAAGTCTACATCAGGCCCGTGGAGGGCCCGGAAAAAGCGTCCGTGTAGCTCTTTGCCCTGCCATACTTCCTTACGATCGTTAGTATCAAGTACTGCAGGTTTGCGCCAGTTCTCTTTTGCCAAGGAGAGCGGGGTGAGGCCCTTGTCCACTGCGACCACATCTCGGTGCATACCCACGTCAGTTTGAAGGAAGTATTCCCTGAGACTGTAAATCTCGCGGTTGTGGAGGGTTTTAGCATTTAGGAAACCTCGCCCCCACACTTCCGCGGGATGTACAGTCTCATCACTGATGACCGTGGGTGATGCATCCGATTTGCTGTCAGCAATGTACGGACCTTCCTATCTAGAGCGTCAAGTTCCGTCTGAGTCCATTTGAGTATGCCGAAAGAATACATCAACACCGGCATGACCCAACCGTTGAAGGCACGCACCTTGTTTCCGCCTGATAAAAGACTATTTAACACTTTATTCAGGCGGCCAAAGAAGCGTTCCCTCAACGATTGTTTCATGTCGGCAACATTGATGCCTAATGCTTCCGACATACCCAAGTACTTGTAGGTTTCGGTTGAGGAGAGGGATCTAAGGTGTATGGAATCCGAGAGTTGGGTTCCCACGGATTCCATAATCCTCCCTCGCTTTACATGCATGACTGCACATTTTTCCACACCAAATTCCATCCTGATGGCGCTACTGAATGTTTGGGTTACCTTCAGTAGCTCCATCAGTCGCAAATTGTTGGGGGCAAAGAGTTTCAAGTCATTCATGTAAAGGAGGTGAGATATCACCTGACCACCCCTTCTCAACCGGTAGCCTAGACCTGAATCCTCCAGCAGTGTGCTTAGAGGATTCAAGGCTAAGCAAAACCAAAGCGGACTCAAACTATCGCCCTGAAATATTCCCCGCTCAATCCAGATCGGTTCATCAATTCCCCGGGTCTGTCGACATCCTGGATAGAGAAGGATCGTCCTCCATTGCCGCATACATGACATCAGGAAGGTGCGCAGAGTGGCATCTATCTTGTACAACTCCAGCACCCTCATGAGCCATGTATGCGGCACCGAATCATAGGCCTTCTTATAATCTATCCAACAAGTCGACAAATCCTTCCGGGATCTACGAACCTGTTGGCTAATGGTCATGTCTATAAGGAGCAGCTCCTTGGTACCGCGGGACCCATTCTTACATCCATTCTGAGACACAGACATAATTAAGTTGTTGTTAATATGGTGTGAAATTTTTGCTCTAAGAATGGATGTAAGAACTTTATAGACCGTCGGTAAACATGTAATTGGTCTATAATTTTTAGGTTCCGCAGTACTGCCCGATTTATGGAGCAGGTGGGTAACTCCTGTTGTGAAGAACAATGGGAGGGACCCAGTCTCTAAAGATGACTGGAATTGCGAGGCTAAGCAGGCGTGTGACCTTTGTAGCCATTTAAGCCAGAAATTGTGCAGTCCGTCCGGTCCTGGAGATTTCCAGTTAGGCAACGGTCGGACTGCACGGGCCACATCCAGAGGACTAATGATAATGGCCTCCATGTCTGGTATTGGTTCACATGCCTGCTCAACAACACGCATCCAATCACCTTCAGTGTGACTGACGGGCACCGACCAAATGCTTCGCCAGAAAGTTTTTATGGCTTCACTATCCGGTGGACGTGCGTCAGTCACACCTTGATTGGGCGTGGGCCGCTCCCATGCTCTGTATACCCACCTTTGATCGTTCTGGAACATGCGGTTCTGAGTGTACCGATCCACTCTTCGCCTGTACCGACGGATACGGTTTGCCCATGCATAAACTTTCTGCTTCAGGAAGTCGATGCGCTCTGTGACATGGGATACATATTCTCGGGGACTAATACTAGTTCCCGAGAACGCCCGCCTCACAAAGCGCATCACCCTAGGGCGTGTATTGCCCTCCCTGAAGCAGATGAGCTTCCCGATGAGTACCCTGGCCTCATTAATACGACACTCAATCCTGCACTGCCAAGCTGGTGCGGCGGGTTTCGGCCACGGCAGGCGCATGCACGACGCATTTTTATTAATATCGGAAACCGAAAATAAAGCGTAAAAGCCCACAAATCAGAATAAACCATAAAAAAATATCAAAATGACCAGAAAAATAGACCATATTCAACAAATGCCGAAACGGACATGACAGATGTCACCTCTACTTAAACCAAAAAACCGGAATGAAAACTACAAAGAATGTTGACTAGATCAGCGACGAAACGAGCACACCCACCACCTCCGGACTCGTCGCTCAGCTCCGCCTCGCCGCCGCCGGTACCCAGCGCCACCGTGAGCGCTGTGACGACACCGGCCGTGGCAGTTGCGTCGAGCTCGAGCGACGAGTATTTTTCCCCGCCGACGTCGCCAACATCTGTACGTCGGCAGGGGAGAGGCCGGCCACCACCGGGCTTGGGACTTCGAGGCCAACAGGCCCCGAACAGGGTCCCCGCTGCCGGTGGAAATGTGTCGCGCATGCGATGGACTCAGTCCATAAATGAAAATGTGATGCGCGCATATAATGGGGCTACCGAGGGAGGAATTAACCTTACAGCGTACCGAAGTCGGATGCTCTCTCTGTTTCAGGTGCTTGAACCTGCCGTTAACGTCTCGGCCCAACGATTGTCAGATCAGGTGCGCGTCATTCAACACAACAACATTGAATTATTATTATTAACATTTTCAATTATTTTTATTGTTTGTTGAATTGGTATACCCCCCGCGCCCGGCTGGCTGGCGGTCAGATGCCTGGAGAGTTTTAACTAGTACTACGGAGTAGCTGCGCGCCGCCGCGCGTCTTTCCGCTCGAGAGCTCTCAAGGGCTCTTGGCACCGCTCGGGGCCCGCGGAATCCGCCCGCGCGTTTCAAGGAAATGCGCTCCGCCGCGCTTCCAGCGGTGTGCGCTGGGCCCTACGCACCTGACCTGAAGAACATCACCAATAAGGCCAGTATATGTCCTCCTAGGGCGTCACCTCCCGACGTTTCCACTCACATCTGCCTTGTAAATAAATACCTTTTATTAGTCGCCTTTCATTAATTCTCTCAACATGACCAAACCATCTAAGCATACCTACTGTTTTAAATTTCACTACATCTTCGTTTAAACCGCACAGTTGTCATTTCACATCATTCCTCAGCCTATCATTCATAGTTACAATATTTCTATTTTTAACCGACTTCAAAAAAAAGGAGGAGGTTTTCAATTCGTCGGAATATTTTTTTTTTTTTTTATATAATGTATGTTCCCCGATTACTCGAAGACGGCTGGACCGATTTGAAAAATTCTTTTTTTGTTTGAAAAGGTATACTTTCAAGTTGGTCTCATTGTCATTTGGTCACGATCTGATGATGGGATCTTGGAGAAATCGAGGGAACTCTTCAAATATTAGGATAAATTCGTTAGAGATGGCCATAGTTTTTTTAGGGTTAAATAAAACTGAAAATATTGAGATCACAATTAGACTTTTATTTTTAAGAAAATCAACAACAATCAGTCTTTCGAAAATCAGCATAAAGATATTTTTATAATATGAGGAACATCCATAAAAAAAATATTAAAAAAAAAAACATAACTGGCCGTCTCACCCGGTACATACGGTAGTGATGGCCGTAGTGGTACGGGACAGATGGCCGGCACTAGATTTGCCTCTGCCTTTCCCCTTTTCTTTGATTTATGCTTGCTGGAGCTCCTTTTTCTTCTTTTGTCCACATTTAGAGCACACGTCATCAAAAGGTGTACAATTCTCATGTGGGGTTACAGATTACAGATCGAACATTGAAGCCAATCTTCATGCGACGGGTTTTATAATATTTTTCGCTACATCCAGCACAATTATCAGCTTCATCTTCTGCGTCTTCTTCACCAGATGTATCACATAATATTGATTTCTCCTTTCTAGTGTTACTTTCAGACCTTCTTTCTATTTGTTTGACAGCCGTTATATGACCATCTCTCCTTTTTGTCCGGGTAAGATGGCCAGCTCAATTTTTAAACTTACGAATTACAATTACCTTCCCATTTTCAGGTTAAAACGAAGAAAAATATACACCAAACACAATACACTCCCAAAAACACACATAAATAATAAAAATATTAAACACACGGTGCAATACTACACAAAACGTCGAACACCAGTGTATGCTTGCTTTTTAGATCTCTCCCGTGCCTTTGACCTTGTTTCTTACGAGGTAATGTGGGAAAATCTGCGGGAGAGAAAAGTGCCAGCGGAGCTGTTGCGTATCTTCCAGTATTGGTATTACAACCAAACGAACAGTGTGAGATGGGCCGATGGGCTGTCTGTGTCGTACGGGCTGGAGTGCGGGGTAAGACAGGGAGGGATAACATCACCTGAACTGTTTAACCTCTACATGAACGATCTAATCGTTGAGCTCAGCAGCAAGAAAGTCGGATGTCGCATTGATGACGTCAGTGTCAACAACATCAGCTACGCTGACGATATGGTGCTGCTGAGCCCTACGGTTAGGGCGCTTAGAGAGCTGCTTAGTTGTTGTGAGCGCTATGCTCGCGAGCATGGCTTAGTCTACAATGTCAAGAAAAGTGAGTTCTTGGTCTTTAAGGCTGACGGTGCTAAATGTCTTGAGTATGTGCCCCCGATTAAACTTAATGGGAATGACTTAGTGCGAGTGTACCAGTTCAAGTACTTGGGGCATTATGTAACCGACGACCTTAATGACCAAGTAGATATTGAGAGGGAACGTAGGGCGCTGGCAGTCCGGTGTAACATGTTGGCTCGCCGGTTTGCACGCTGTAGCAGGGCAGTAAAAATAACGCTTTTTAAAGCTTATTGCCAAATATTCTACACGTGCAGCCTGTGGACCAACTATACTCAGCGGGCTATCAGCGCTCTACGGGTCCAATATAATAACGGGTTCAGGATGTTGATGGGGCTGCCCCGTTTCTGTAGTGCATCAGGTATGTTCGCACAAGCACGCGTCGATGGCTTCCACGCCATCGTCAGACGGAAATCTGCCTCTTTGCTCTGCAGAGTGCGGGAAAGCTCCAACTCCATCCTGAGGACCATGGTCTAAACTTGTATGGAGTAGTGACAGGCGCTGATTAATTTGACTGGACTAAACTAAAATTTATCTTCTGTCCTTTTCTTAATAAAATAGAAAGAAAAAGATGCACTGAACTTTAGTTTAGTTTGTGAACAAGGGAATCGGCACCATTGTTTAATTTGTGTTTTAGATATGCGGACGAAATTTGTGTTTCATTATTATTACATACACTGTACTTGTGATTTGTGAACGCCTTTTGTACCATATTTCTGGAAATTAATATATAACTCATGTTTTTATTCAATGAACTTAAATTAGTAACAATTTTAAATAACAATATTTACTGCTTCTCTTTTACAACCAGTCATTATGGTACTGAATTCGGAACTCAACACACGGAGGACACTGTAGTCATGTAAAATCAGTCATTATAATGTTGCCTAAATGAATAAGTGATAAATTATAATCATGCTAAATAAAAAAGGTAAAGTACTAATCTTTGTTTTATTAGACTGCTCTTTATAGATTAATTTTAGCATTTTATGCAAAAGTACACCGTGTTTCTAGATAGTGATTCTTTATTGTAGGAAACTATCGAGAAACGCACTGTACTTTTGCATAAAATGTCTACGATAATATGAAATACAAAGTATATAAAATGCACTGTAATTTGGAATTCCCGCCCTAGCTTCTACTCTGTAGTTTTGGTGGGCGGTGCATAGATGGCGCCAGCCGGTAAGGAAAAATTTCCTCCTAAAATTTGTACGGAGTCGTTATTCTTTTCTTTGAGTATATATGTTCTGTGCTTTCAATCGACTTGGAAGTATATAGAGTTGTTAATACTCTTATGTAATGTATTTTAAAAATGGTAGGAAAGCTGCTAAAGTCGTAGGCACGACAGATAGGAAAATAGTTTTACAGCTCTATATAGTTCACACGGAAATCACACGGAAAACGTTATGATATTACCGCATGGCGTTCAAGATATTTGGAGAGAATCCGAAGAAATCACCAATCACAAGAAAAAACCTGTAGTATATTTAGACGAGACTTATATACACAACACTTATCACGCCAAAAGTTGCTGGCAAAGTGAGGAGGAGCCTGGGATGTTCGTGTCAGAGTCAGCAGGGAGTCGTTGGATAATTGCTCATGCGGGAACTGAAAATGGTTTTGTTAATGGTGCATTGTTAATGTTCAAATCACAATCCAAATCCTCAGATTACCACGATGACATGAACTCCACAAATTTTTTGAAATGGATGAGTGAAAAAGTCATTCCTAACCTACCTGAAAGGTCACTTGTGGTAATGGACAACGCTCCGTATCACTGCACTCAAATAAATAAAGCGCCTACAATGTCAAGTCTTAAACGCGACATGCAGGAATGGCTACGAGAAAAAGGACTATATTTTGAAGACACTTGGACAAAAGCTGTATTATTTGCATTAATAAAACAAAACAAAGGTCCACCTACATATGCTGTGGACAGAACCTTTCGGCCCCATCGGCCATCCGTTCTGCGAGCAATGTGCCCTGCCCATTGCCACTTAAGTTTGGCAATTCTTTGGGCTGTGTCGGTATTTAAAGTACAAAGTGTAAACATTCCAAAGAATCTTTTGACTATTCTATACAGGCGCGGATCTAGCTCACGAGAGGGGAAATGTTTCTCTCTGGGGAGGGGGAATTCCTCAAGCCGTTTACTAAAACCCGTCCTATTTTCTGTAAGCCCGAAAAATCGCATGTAATGTTATCTTATATCGGTACCATCGCGGAGACTGGCTGTGAACCAATTTTCAACCTTGTTGCTAAGATCATAAAGGTGAAAATTGAGTTGAAAATCAATTTTCACCTTTATGCTATTTCGTTTATGTCCGCGGTTGTACAGTACGACACAACTTAGACGTAGCATGAATTTGAAAATTTGCATTAATTCATTTAAATTTTACAACGTATTTGGTTATATGACTTTACAAGTTATTGCGTTTGCGTAAAGATCATTTTCACCTAAAATAGTAATAAAGATTGATGATTTTGAAGGCGCACTCAGTTCGGATGTGATCGGTTTTACGAATTTTGCCGAAGCTACATCTAAGTTGTGTAGGACATACAAAGGAAAAATACAGCTTAAAACTATGTTTATGTCTAATTTAGAGTTTTAGACTCAGTTTGGTCGAAGCCCAAGGCGGCCCCTCCTCCCCTGTAACCGCGCCTAACTCTACAACGTTTTTAATGAAGATTTTTTGAAAAACGTGACCTATATTAAAAAGTGGTTCAATTGATTCTGCTCGTTATTCTGATCAAACTATTTTCAGGTTTTGCGCATTTAACGTTACACGTTGTATATTGTTATTTTAAATATTTTTTCCTTCAATAGCGTTGGCGAGAGGTATCCGAGAATTGTTCAAGTTAATTTATTACTTACTTCTACATGTCTTTGTCATTGAACAGTTTCCTTTTTAACCGACTTTAAAAAGGAGGAGGTTGTCAATTCGATTGTATTCTTTAAAACAAAAGGAATATTACGAAGTTTGAAAAGCGCTCGAAACATTATAGTCTTGTCATTATTTCTCAAATTTATAATTCTTTTAGCCACCAAGGAAGATTTAATGCATACTTAGCATCAATTTAGACAGCTTACCGCTTAAATAATATAAACCTTACAAAACCCGCGTACAATAAAATAAAATATATTTTTTAAATAATATTAAATCGCTTTTCTTTATAAATTAATATAATTAGAATTTATACATGGCGTCGAGTTCTAAAAATTATACATGCAATATGGGTTTTTTTATGCCGTATTTACTGGGCGATGTCAAACGTAAAAAAGTAATGATAATATTAATATATAAAATTGACTATTTTCCATTTGAAATAAGATTAGACATTTAAACAAACCTTTTTCACAGCCCGTTCAACCGATTCTGACTTCTATACCGTAGGCATAAGGATGGCATTAAAAGCAAAAAAGTGGTTACAATACTAACTGTTTACTGCAGCTGCCATGTGTCATGCCACCAACGCAATAGAAGCCAAAATCGGTTGAACGGACTGTCAAAAAGGTTTGTTTAAATGTCTAATCTTATGTCAAATGGAGTATAGGTGTCTGTAAACTAACGAACTGATTCTATAAATGATTCTAATGCCCGGTGTCTGTGGTTTATTACTAACTAGCTGTGCCTCGCAGTTTCACCCGCAGAATTCTCGATCCCGTGGGAATATCGGGATGAAAGTATCCTATGTGTTAATCCAGGTTATAAACTATCTGTGTGTCAAATTTCATCCAAATCCGTTCAGTAGTTTTGCGTGAAGAAGAGACAAACATACACACACACTCACAAACTTTCGCCTTTATAATATTAGTGTGATTAGTTGGGTCCCGCGGTTTCATCTGCATAATTATCGATCCCGTGGGAATATCGAGATAAAAAGTATTCTATGTCCTGAAGCGTTCAAGTATTATGTCACAAATTTGGGGGACGGGGGTCTTCTGAAACGTTACGATGTGTTAGGGTGAAAATCCGAATAGATGTACCGTAACGAAATCGTTACCCTATACTGAGATTGCTACGAAACTGAGAAATTGTAACGAAACTGATAATGTTAGGGTGAGAACACAATTGTGTTCCAATAAGTAAGAATTAAGGATAAAAAAAAATACATATAATATTCAATTTGAATAAAGAAAGGTATCCTACTAACATTATAAATGTGATGTTTAGGTTTATCTTATCTTATCTTTTTTTTTCTCCTGTGGCAACACTACAGCTAACAGCTGATTTGAATTTGCTCGTGTAATTTTAATCTTAATTATTAAATTACTTTGTTTTAAGGCCTATTTCCAATTACTCATTAAGTAAATAGGTTAGTGTGTATTTTGTATTAGATTACTTTACACTATAGATTTAACAGGTGATGAGGATTCAAAGTCATGTCATTCAGTGAGGGTAGTCACCAGTAAAAACAAACTTAAAAAATACATTAAAATTAATAAATACATTGTTAAAACACAAAAAATGGTTAAAAGACAAAAGTTCTTTATTAAAAATGTTAAACTTAATAGAGAAAGGTTAAATTTACTAAAACAATTAGATATGTATTCTTTTAATTTGGAACAAAGTACTAGGAAATACAACATTGACACAGAGCGCTTGCAATCTGAACTTCACCATTTACAGCAGAAACTTAGTTCAATGACTAACAGATATAATACCTCTGAACATCTAATGAGGGAATATGTGCTGGCGATGAATGAGCTGGTAAACTCACAAACAAACAACTGTGAGCAGTGTCAAACACCGTCCAAAGTACTTACACCGGACCATTCATTGACAACATGCAATACCACCTTACCGCAGCCCTGTGTTGATTTGACATTTCCTGCTATCAATAGTTCAAATAAACCATCTAAACAAATTGTAAAAAATGATGTAGTATTATTTTGTGATGAGATTGGAAAGGACTTAGGCCACTTGTTGACAGATGAATATCCAGGACACTCCATAATAAATTACTGTATGCCTGGTTGTTCTTTATTTGATATTATGAAAAAAATTAATAAATGTGACTTTAACCAGGGCACTACATTATTAATTTTTATGGGTAATAGGGGAAATGTGAACAAAGGAGAATTGCTCCAATATTATAAAACATTGTGTAATCTAAGTTTAAAAAAAATTGTGTTGTTTACATTTCCATATAGTAACAGTTTGCCACAGGAAGAAAATAACTTAAGATTTAAATTAAATATGACATTGTATAATTGGACATTCAATAATAATCTGTTCCATCTAGTTGACACCAACAATTATGTTGGTAATAATTTGTATTTGACGAGAGATAGATATAATATTGTTATGTACTATCTTTCTAACTATTGCAAAGGACAGATAGCTGTGTCGCTATCATATTTTTTTTTTCTATTTCAGACAAAAATTTGGCTAAACAACTTGCTTCTTTTGAGCAATGCAACAACATTTTAAATAGTTCTGCCAATAATTTGGCAACAACTAATGACATTAATTATCATTTAAATTAGAAATTAGGACAATAGAGGAAACCTCTTGCTTAGTAAATAAAGAAAATTTAAATACTGGTTTAAATCATCAAAATGTTAAAAAAAGTTCTTCTTTGATATCTCACCCATCAAATTGTAGTAATCTAAATAAATGTAATAATAATACTCTAAAAATTGTTCATCAAAATATACAGGGTGTGATAGGTAAGGAATTAGAATTGGAGTTGTTCATGAACTGTAGTAATATTGATATCCTATGTGTAACTGAACATTGGTTGAAAGTCCACCAGTTCATGTTCAGCTTTAACAACCACCAGGTTGCCAGCTCATTCAGCAGAGTTAATATGATACGTGGTGGCTCTCTAATAATTGTTCGTAACAATATGAAATTTAAAGAACGTAAGGATATTGTGAGCCTCTCTGTTGAGCGAGTTATTGAAATAGCTTGCATTGAGCTTGAGCGGTTCATTGTAATGAGCGTGTACAGGCCCCCATGTGCTTCATATGATATTTTTGAGAAATGTATGGAAGAAGTATTATTAAAGACTTGTAACAGTAATAAAACAGTTTTAGTCTGTGGAGATTTCAACATTAATATACTGGAAAAATCTGCTGTAGTAAATAAATTTATAACTTTATTAAAGTCATATAATTTGTACAATACATTCTTTGAGCCGACTAGAATAACTGCCATTAGTGCTACCTGTATTGACAACATTTTTACAAACTTAAGACCTTCCAGCCATTTAATTATAAATGAGTTGGACTCTGATCACTGTAGCCAGTTAGTCACTTTCCCTCTGAAAACAGTCAGAGCTCAAAGAAAACTTGTAAGTTTTGTTCCTGTAAATAAAAGTCGCTTAGGACAATTTAAAAATAATTTAATGGAAAAACTACCGGGTTTGCCTTATCATGATGACCCGGATCAAGCTTACACTTTACTATTTAACCTCATCAATTGTGAGTTTAATAAGATTTTCACCTCAAAAACATTGCCTGTTTGTGACCGCGTTCTATTTAGTGATTGGGCAACACCAGGTATTTACAAAAGTAGGCAGAGGTTATTTGAATTGTATCATGAAAAAACATGTAACCATGATGAAACTTTTAAAGAATTTGTTAGGAAATATTCAAAAACTTTTAAAAGAGCCTGTTCCTCAGCAAAAGCCATAAACATTAAAAATAAAATAAAATCTTCTGGAAATAAAATTAAAACAACTTGGAATATTATTAATTCAGAAACGGGACGAACGACAGTACGGAATCGTGACTTCCATCTAAAAATCAATGATGTAGATATTAAGGCAGACGTGGAGGTGGCAACTGAGTTTGAAAATTTATTTACTAATATTCCCATTCTAACAACCAAAACTCTGTCATCGTCGTCCTCCACTTCTGCTTACTCAATACTTAAAGAATGTGTACCAGAATGTGACAAACTTTTTGAATTCACAATTATTACTGCTAAAGACATTATAGAATCTTTTAAAAATCTTGATGTAAAAGAAACTGCTGACCTTTGGGGATTATCAGTAAATACCGTGTCCTCAATAATTGATGTTATTTCACCCTTCTTAGCAATCGTTTTTAGCTCTTGTATTGCATCTGGTGTATTTCCTGATCTGATGAAACTTAGCAAAGTGATTCCCCTGTTCAAATCTGGCAGCACAACTGATCCTACAAATTTTCGGCCTATTTCGATATTACCCACATTGAGCAAAATCTTTGAAAAATTAATTTTAAAACAAATGTTGGGACATTTCAATGCACATAATTTACTTCATCTGAAACAGTTTGGTTTTACAAAGGGTCGTTCAACTACAGATGCGGGCGTGGAATTACTAAAGAACATATTCGAGGCCTGGGAGGAGTCGCAAGATGCTCTTGGCATTTTCTGCGACTTGTCCAAGGCCTTCGATTGCGTACATCATGATACACTCATCAGGAAACTGTACCACTATGGTATGAGGGACAAGGCTCTTGACCTTCTGACTTCTTATCTGAACAACAGAATTCAGAGGGTCGATGTTAATGGCAAGAGATCTGCAGGATCTGCGGTCACCATGGGCGTTCCACAGGGTTCAATTCTTGGTCCTTTTTTATTTCTAATTTATATAAATGACTTGCCCTATCACATAAGGGATAATCACAAGATCGTATTATTCGCAGATGATACTTCCCTCATTTTTTAAATCAAACGTCAGTTAGTCAACTTTGAACAAGTTGATGATGCACTCTCTAAAGTTGTGCATTGGTTTAATGTAAATAATCTTCTCCTGAACGAAAAAAAAACTAAACTCATTAAATTTTCAATGCCAAATGTCAGGCAGCTATCTACCAATGTTCAGGTTAATGGAACAGAGTTGGACCCTGTTGAGTCGACAGTTTTTCTTGGAATCACTATTGACGGTAAATTACAATGGGGCCCACACATAGAAAAATTGTCAGGAAGGCTAAGTTCGGCCGCCTATGCTGTTAAAAAAATTAGACAGATAACTGACGTGGATACAGCCAGAATTGTTTATTTTAGTTATTTTCATAGTCTTATGTCATATGGGATTCTTCTCTGGGGAACCTGTGCGGACATTAATACTATCTTTGTTCTACAGAAAAGGGCTGTTCGAGCCATTTACAACCTAGGTCCAAGAGATTCCCTTAGAGAAAAATTCAAAGAAATAAGTATTCTGACTTTAGCCTCACAATATATTTTTGAAAACCTATTGTATGTACACAAAAATATATCAAATTTTAAGAAAATGTCCGATATTCATAGTTTAAATACCAGAAATAAACACAACCTTGCTGTACATCGCACACCTCTCTACAAAGTAGGCAACTCATTCATGGGTCAATGTATACGCTTTTACAACAAACTCCCCATTGACATTCGAAACTTACCCATTAAAGGATTTAAAATCTGTATTAAAACCAAACTTTGTAGAAAAGGGTAGTATACAATTTCAGATTATTTAGAAGATAAAAAAGCTTGGGATTGAACTGCTCGCTCTGCTAAGCCTTGTGATAAAACCATAGAACTAGACATTTTAATTATTATGTAAAATCAACATATACCAGTTTTATAAACACGTTGACATTGTTAAAAATTATATTCAAAATGACATTATTACTTTGTAAAGTATTATATTATTTTAACTATTGTGAATGTGAGGACTATGTGGATATTATTTTTATTTCTCTTCCAGTTTTAGTGATGGTCTGGCAGTTTGAGTAGTTTTTGCGGCCTACCCAAATGTCCTTTCTTTGGTATTGCGCGTCGAGTTGAGCTCCTTAAGTTCTAAGTTGAGCTCCACGATTACTGACAAATGCTTGCACTGACTGGACAGGTCCACTCAAATCTGTGTGGTTCTTTCCTCAAAAGACCTTTTCAGACACTAATCTACATGGTCCTCATATGGCCTGACCAAGATTATGTCTGGACTTTAAAAGAGACTGCGACCTCTGAGTTTGTTTCGGCCTTTCTTCTCAGAGTAGTCAGATAGGAAAAGCCGAACTCATCTAGCTTATTTTTAATATTTTTTTATACGAAGTGTAAAAGTGATTTCGATATCCTATTTACAGAATAAACAATTTCATTTCATTTATATTATATTAAATAAAACTAAGTAATTCTAATTATCTCAAAATGTATTTTTAAAATGGCACAAATGCCTATTTTAACTAACGAAAAAATGTTTATTTACTTACTGAATAATCAACGAATGAACTAAACAAATAAGTTTAGTAATTTAGCATTTTTTTTAAATGAAAAATTTAAAATAAGTATCACAATGGAATCTTTTGTGAAGCACTTGTTATTTAAAAAAAAACCTTTACATAATACTAAACTTGCACTCCCACAACTCCTGCAACTTTAGGTAGCCCTTCGAAGGTTAAATAAAAAAAATAACTAGTAATTAATTAATATGGCAAAAACTAAGATAAATCAAAAAATCTAAAACTTCGGAAATATTTCATTTATATTATTATTTATATAAATATTTCATTTATATTTTCATTATTTTAAGCCTTATTATTTATTTTCTCATACATCTATTACTTTTTATTTGTCTTTGTAATGTATTTGTTAGCTCTAATATTTTTTCTTTCATCTTTAGTGCTTTTTGTCTCCATTTCTTTTGCATTTTTTTAAATTTTTGATCTTCCACACATTTCGTTTGTTGTAATATTTAGCAGAATACTGTTTCCTTATTTTATTATTATGATATTATGATTTTTATAATATTTATCATATTAATTATGTAATTTTAAATAGAGAAAAAAAAAATTTTTTTAGTTGTGAACTAAGCCTTACAGTAACTCAGTTTCGTTCTGTAACAAAATGTTACACTATCTAGAAACACGGTGTACTTTTTCTTTCTATTTTATTAAGAAAAGGACAGAAGATAAATTTTAGTTTAGTCCAGTCAAATTAATCAGCGCCTGTCACTACTCCATACAAGTTTAGACGTGATTAAAAACTTGCCTATTAAAATTACGTCAATTTACGTCAAGCGCTGATTAATTTGACAGGACTAAACTAAAATTTATCTTCTGTCCTTTTCTTGAATGAAATAGAAAGAAAAAGATGCACTGTACTTAAATTTAGTTTAGTTTGTGAACAACGGAATCGGCACCAATAATAACTTAATATGATGTAAATTAGATTATGCAGAAAAATTAAAATACAGAAAGTTAATCAGTTTTACTTATTGCAGACATCTTCAACCAAAATATCAAGTGTGGCTGTTGCATACAATTTGAACATAAAACCTAGGCAAACTCAAACACAAGTATACAGACATGGTTTAAGTATTATATCATATTATTTAATGAAATAAAGAAATGGTTAGGAAAACAGTTACCTATTATTTTGGTTGAAGGCAGACAGACATGACATTGAGGCCCTGCGCAGACGACAGACTATCCGTGACGCACTTTTTAGTGTGTGAAAATAGAACCTATGCAATTATATGCAGTAACGCACACGACGCGCAAAAAGTCCGGCGCACAAAAAATCCGTGTAATTCGGGCAGACCGCACCGCGCCGCGGCGCGCCGCTCCGCACAAAAAGTGTGTGAAAAAAATTGAACGTTTGCTTCAACGCGCGCTAACGCAGACGGCGCACACTTTAGTTGGCAATCTGCATTTGCTAGGGGTGGACGTAACGCACGCGATCTATTATCATGGCGCCAGAGGTCGATGTAACTATGTTAATTCAAGAAATACAAAACAGACCAGCAATTTATGATACTTCTAAGGCAGAATATCATGATAGGCAGAATATCATGAATGTTTAGTATGGAACTGTCCCTTCAGTAATCTTTCCGAAAGTATAGGATGTACCCAAAATTGTCTATTTCTTCTTCTTTTTCTGTACTTCATGTACAAAATAATACTTCGCGATCTCTGCACGATTTCCATAGCGTCTACGTCCCTACAGCTCTGCCGACAAAATGATCGAAGATGTGCGTCGTGTGCGTTGAGTCTGTGAAATATCCGCGACCGACTTTTTGCGCGCCATGCAGACTTTTTGTGCGCCGCAGACTCGATCGCACAAAAAGTGTGCCGTCTGCGCAGGGCCTTATGTTTCATGTTTAAAAATATTGATGATTACACGTCTATTAATGATATCTGCACTATCTTCATCATTGACTGAGGCGCCATGCAAAATATTGTTCATTAACAAGGTGTTAAAATAATAAATGCGAAAAGAAAAATGAACATAATCTATACATATACAGGGTGTTTGGCAGAACGTTGAACATACAAAATGGTGGATAAGTGGGGTCATCTGCTACTTACTCAGCCCTAATTTATTTGGCCCTGGCGCCCTGGATTTTTAAATATTTTTTTTCGCTTTCTTCTAGTTTCACAGCTTTCTTCACTTTAAAGTGTAATTTTTATTAAAAAAATGGGTAAAACAGGCATTTTTTTTTAATCTAATTAATATTGGCAGATTCTTATAACAGAAAGATGTAAAAAATACTTAAATCTAAATTTCAACTTGCGTTAAAAAAAAATAACCAGGGGGCCAGGCCCAAATAAATTAGGGCTGAGTAAGTAGCAGATGACCCCACCTATCCACCATTTTCGTATGTTCAACGTTCTGCCAAACACCCTGTATAATTACTTTTCCCGACTGACCGATTAATTTCGGGTGAAAAAGTCCGGAATTCACGAGTGCTAGTTACGCATAAATTTATTTATGCATAATTATATTCATTTTTCTTTTTAGTGCAGATTTACAAGCCTCTTCAGAATACATTCTGTTTTTTAATATGCAGTATCTCTTAATGCTAATATGAAAGACACTATTAATTATATAACTTATATTTAATTCTTTGTGCTTCACACAATTTTCGAGGAAGTCATAATTTATAGAGTTCTTTAACAATTGTGTTATTTTCATTTTGATGTTCTCTTTATACGCCTCTTTTTCTAAAAATATATTTATTATGCTTGCACTTTTTTCTACACAATTTATTAAATTAATTGAGGCGTATGTAAGAGATTTTTTTACAGATTCATAATTTTTGAACTCTATAAAATTATGCACTTCCTCTGGTGTTTCAGAGACTAATAAAGTTTTACAATTATTACAACTATTTTTATTATTTTTAACAATGAAGCCACAGACATACGCACATGCGTGTAGTTCACTACTTCCTTCCTCCAAGTTTTGTTCCAGGTAGGAAGTAATATTTTCTTCAATTTCTTTTTCTATTGAGTATATATGTTCAGATTGCTCCGTGTCAGTGGGCATGTCTGTGGCTGGTGTCAGGAGCGTTTTAAAATTTGTAATTATGGAACTGTTGTCATCCAGCTCACAATTGCCTGAGCTATTATGTGTCATATTGCTTATCACGGCAGTTTTTAAACCAGCAACGAATTGTCCAACTGTCGGGTTGCTATTGGACCCACAACTAAACCGTATACACCCAAATAAATTTTCTAGTGGGTCCTGTTGGAGTCTTCTTGTGGACAGACTTTTGATTGTTGTATGTTTGGCACTGAGAATTCTCCAAACCATTTCAATTGCATTGAGGGTCCAAATCCATCCATCTTTTGATGGGGGATTGCCCCTGCATCCCAGAAATTCAAGGGTTCTAAAAATTTTTTTCATTTTATTGAACATTTGCAGATGTTTTGTATTATTTTTTAAGTTGGTGGACATTTTTTTTCCTCTTCCTAGGTCTGGTGTATACGCGTTTACACCATCGAATAGTGCGTCTGGTGTGGCAAGTTATCGTCCCTTAGGTCAAATTTGATTATTGGCTGTGTTCAGGTATCTGTAGTCCAACCTTAAGCATATATTGCTGTCGCGGACATGTGAAGAGGGTATCGGGAGACTGAGCGGCCAGTGACAGCTCTAATGACGCTTGTCAAATGTCAAAGTGCGCGCGCGCCATTCGGTCGCATTTTGCTCTCACCGCAAACCGCAATATTAATCTCAATTCATCGCATCCGCGGAAACTATAAATTAACATATAATATCCCGTAATAATTGGGGATTTGCCATTCTATAGTTTTCAATAATATCAACCCGCGTCCGATTAACGTGTAAACCCTAGACTTTCAAGTGACCATTGTGTACGAGAACGCCAGGTGGCCACCGGCTGAAGAAGAAGACAACTAGAAGATCACTCAGGTACCGCTTCACATTATTTGCTGGGGTTAACTGCAGACGCCACCTGACCGTCACCAATCTCCTTGCAATTTCTCGGACAAAAAAAAAATAGGCAATTTGAATCAGCGTGCATTCCAGACGCAGATTTTTCTCTCGTCCTCATCCCGCACAGGAAACACGGCTATTTACACGCCTGTCCCTCCAGCGTCCATATCTCTTATTAAATCACCCGTTGCCACGGCGTCAGTCGGCATGTCTCCTGAAAATTCACAATAAACAATTTAAATAAATATGATTAAGCATATTACTAACTAGCTTTCCACTTGCGGCTTTGCTGGCATAAACAAAAAAAAAACTTTATTTCTTAAAAGTATTATTCGCCGTCCCCGGCGAATAAAATGGTAATGTACAGACGTCAGCACTTCAAGCTACTACAATTTGTCAAATTTATTTAATAGATTTTCAACTTTGTCGCTGAACCATAAGGTTCAAAGTTGATTGGGAAAATTTGACAGTTTCGGGTAGCTTGATGTGCTGGCGTCTGTACTATTACGATAGTTTTAACTTTATTGCATATTCGATATTTAGAGGTCCGATTACACTCTGTCAATTTTTTTCATTCATTTCCTACGGTTATTTCAGAAGTTACGTGATTTTAAGGTGTATTGTGATGAATGTAAAAAAAAATACAAAAAAAACGACTTCCAAAGAAAACACTAAAAAAGTTATTTAAAAAACAAAAAACCCGACTGCAAAAACACATAACTGAAAAGAGAAGAACAAGCATTATAATTTATAGAATTTTGGTATTGCAGGCGGGACAAACCAATAACCTGAAATAATGGTGTAAATTTTGTTTGTCCCGCCTGCAATACCAAAATTCTATAGATTATAATGCTTGTTCTTCTCTTTTCAGTTATGTGTTTTTGCAGTCGGGTTTTTTGTTTTTTAAATAACTTTTTTATTTCAAGCTTTTTAGTTTTATTAAAATAACTAGCTTTTGCCCGCAGCTTCGCCCGCGTGGATGTCGAAAAATATCCCACAGGAACGTGCTACCGAGATTCAGAGTATCCTATGTCCTAACCCAGGTCATGGCCTATCCGTATGCCTATCATCTAAATCCGTTTAGCCGTTACGTTAAATCTGTTTTAGGGTTCCGTACCTCAAAATGAAACATTAAAGCCCTTAAAGGATGACTTCAGTGTCTGTCAAGACCCTTTTTCTCAGGAACGCGTGGAGGCATCAAGTTGAAATAGATATTAAAAACTTAGATCTACGGTCTCTTGGAAGTGTAACAAAAATCAAATTTCCAAGTCAGCGCAATAATAGGTACGCCACAACTGTGGCAATAAGTTCCCTCATTGAAGAGTGGCTAGAGAGGCGCCACGGCGTCCATACCTTCCACCTGACGCAGGTTCTCACCGGACACGGTTGTTTCGGGAGATTCCTGTTTTGGATAAGGTGGGAGGAAACGCCCGGGTGAGACCATTGTGTGGATCGCCCGGAGAACACGTTGGAGCATACGGTGAAGGTCTGCCCGGTTTGGGCGGGGCACCGCCATGTCCTCGTGGAGACGACCGGCGGTGGTGATTTTTCGCGTCCGGCCCTGGTCCAAGCCATGGTACGCTAGGGCCGATGCCTGCCAGGGTCGCGGGAAAGTCCGAAAGGGTTACCGTGGCCCCTGGCAACACACAGGCAACTGAAGGAACACGGGTGGGTTTTTGTCAGTATAAGCCTAACACGCTCTCCCGCTCCGCCCAGAGCCATTTATGCCGCACACTTTGACACTCGCTAATAAACCAGTCAATTTGGTACTTCCCGTTGGTCCAGCAGCATGAAGTTTGGCGAGAAGTAAGGTCAAGTAAAGAGGATAATCCGAAAATTGGTAATTTATAGTTCTATAATGAACGGTAAAGTTAAGTTTTTTCTGCAATCTGAGATTAAAAATTCAAAGGCCGTGTCTTGAAGTAACATTTAGTCTGTATTTAATTACTCTAATAAAAGTTCTTTTTCAATTGAAAAAGAACAACATTAACAACATAACATACAACATAATATGTTGTTATTCATTTTAAGTTTGTCCTTCAATCCAGATTTGGAAATTCGGGCAGCCGAGCAGGCACAGCTTTGAAACGGGACCCTCAGGGCACAAGTCCTACTCACACTTGACCGGTTTTTTTAACAAATTTTATATGATTCTAATTAAGTTTATATGATTCTAAATGCCTTTCTTAAAATACAAATTGTTCGTTTTACTATTACTGTCACCATTGATTTGTAGTACCTACTCTTGCCGCCATTGAACATATTAATACAGGACCTGCATGTTTGAAAAGTTAGTTTATGAATTTAAATTGTAATAACTTTTAATAAAGACTAAATGTTAATCCAAGATACGGACTATGACTATATTTCCAATCCCAAAAATCTCTTGAAAAGAAGACAAAAAAACAATATTACATGTGAATTTTAATATCATCCCCTATTTTACCCTCTTGAGGGATAATTTTTGAAAAACGCTGAACTACGTCATTCTTGATTTGTTACCAAAAGCACAAATTTAAATTTTCATAGCCCTAACTTAAGAAATGATAGATTTCCCATACAAACTTTCATCCCCTTAGGTTTATTTTTGAGACAAAAAGTTGCTTATGTCCTTTTCCGGGATGAAAACCCGGTCAGTGGTTTAGGCGTGAAAAGGTAACATACAGACAGACAGACAGACAGAGTTACTTTCGAATTTATAATATTAGTATGGATGGATGAATTGATGTTTGCTTGATAATCATTTAAAAGTTAAATCTGTTACTATCTGCTACATTCGGTCCTTATTCAACCCAGTGAAGTATTGGAATAATTCAACTGTTGCATAGTATATTGTGTTCATTTGAATAATAGTAAGTACCTCATTAAAAATATTTTTCAACATACAAAGGTATACTTGTATTGTGTTCTATCTCCTCTCATTTCCTATGAAATGTATGGGAGTTATTTTTCAATTTCTGACTTTTCTCGTACTCAAACCTCAGTTGGCCCAATATAGTTTTTTGATCCTAATAATAAATAATAAGAAATAGGATCGACTGGCATCAGAAAAGTTTTTGTGAAAATTGGCCATTTTCTTACTGACTGTAAAATTTTTCAAAATCTGTGAATGCAGATCAAAATGTTTCAAAATGTTAAGGACAGTCTCCTAAGACCGTTTTCTTGTAGCGACAATGGTTAAGGTACCTGCCCTTATTGCTTCATCTCAAAATCCACCCTGTATATATATGCTATGATTGACTGCTTAGCTCCATAAAGGTACAAAAGGATAAATCCGTAACTATCTGCAATATTCTAACCTTTTGGCTAGTCTTTTTACAATTTGCGGTAAACTATATAAGAATACGAACATAATGCTATATTGCTCATCCCCCATAACAAATAGCGTGATAATAATTTTTGAAAAATCTATTGTGACGTTTCCATTATTTGACTATAAAGTTTATTTATACCAATTTTTAAGTTAATTAAGCTACACAGTAAAATCCTCCATTGTAAAAATTAATACCCCGTTTCACCCCATTAGGGGTAGATTTTCAAAAAACCCTGATATACGTTTTTATCTATTTTTAGTTTTAATTATAAATACTGAGTTTCGAGTTAATTAGACCGCTCGTTAAAATTCTTCCATACAAACTTCGATACCCCCCAATCCTCCTTTAGGGGGTGCTTTAGAAAAACTAAATGTGGCAAACTTTATAATTTACATAGATAAGTATTCGGCTAAGTTTCAAGTTTATTAACTCAAGGAATAAGATTTTTCATACAAACAAAATCCCCCCTTTTCACCCTCTTAAAGATCGAATTTCCAAAAATCCTTTCTTAGCGGACGTCTACTACCTATAAACTACCTTCCTACCAAATTTCATCTTCATACGTCAAGCGGTTTTCGATTTTTCTTGATGACTGAGTGAGTGAATGAGTGAGTGAATGAGTGAGTGAATGAGTGAGTGAATGAGTGAGTGAATGAGTGAGTGAATGAGTGAGTGAATGAGTGAGTGAATGAGTGAGTGAATGAGTGAGTGAATGAGTGAGTGAATGAGTGAGTGAATGAGTGAGTGAATGAGTGAGTGAATGAGTGAGTGAATGAGTGAGTGAATGAGTGAGTGAATGAGTGAGTGAATGAGTGAGTGAATGAGTGAGTGAATGAGTGAGTGAATGAGTGAGTGAATGAGTGAGTGAATGAGTGAGTGAATGAGTGAGTGAATGAGTGAGTGAATGAGTGAGTGAATGAGTGAGTGAATGAGTGAGTGAGTGACCTTTCGTTTTTATATATTTAGATTAGATATTAGCTTTTATTTGATACCAATCATGTTATTTTTTAAACCTACCCCTCCCTTTTTTTCTATTTGCAGATGCAATATATAAATATTATATAGCCTATGACACTCCTACAATTAATACGAATCTAACAACACCTCACATGTTAAAATCCATCAAGCCGTTTAGGCTACAGAGCGTGCCAAAGAAATAGACATACATACATACATACATACATACTCTCGAAAAACATTACCCTCCTTCTGGGGCAGTCGGGTAAAAAAACTTAATTTCAATCTATAAGAAATCAATCGGGGAAAAAATCTGTATATGGCAGCCCCAAAATTTATTTAATGTGAGAGCGAGCTCAAAAAATATTTTTTTCTAAATCAAAAACATATTTTTTTAAATCTATACATTATTAGAGTCGCCGCGCCTCCCTCCCTATATTTCACTCGGCCCCACCGCGACCGGTTGGGAATCCCTGATACAGCCTAATACTTTTTTTATAAAAAAATGAAAATTTATACTTAATCATTATAATACTTTTAATCATTACTTTACAGGAATCGCTAAATGGAGCCACGTCAAGCAGTTTTATGAATTGGATTACAATAATCCCAATTTTGTCTATGCACCAATCTTGAGGAAAGAACATCTTGAGCCTAACTCAAAATAAAAAATGAGGGTCAAACTTGCGGCACAAGTTTTAAGGGGACGATAGCTGACTTTTAATGATTTTATACTGAAGATGACGTCTAAATGAGTAGTGTCAGAGATTTGGAAAAAATATATGTTAAATTAAAGCATTTTTCTAATATTTTAATATAGGCATATTTTTGATTATGTTTATATTACATAGTGAAATTAATTTGTAAAGTTATATCTAACGCGGATAAAAAACTGAGAATGACGCAAAATCCATCAAGCGTATTTTTCTGAAAACTTTACCATTTTAAAGATAATTAAATTACTAATCTTTTAGTATACGTGTTTTATTAAAATACCTTTTGTTTTACGTGTAATAAATTAATAATGCATCTAATTTGGGACAGCGCTCCTTGATGGGCGAGTCCTATTACTGGCTGGACGTACGACGCGTTGCGTGAGCTTAGTACAGAACACGCAAGCTAACTATTCAAGGTCACTGTCATATATCTGCGTCTTAAGCCACTCAGTTACAGCAGGAATATATACAAAAATAGCTGCAGGTAGGCAACTTTTTATAGAAATTCAAATTCATTTATTCAGTGAGATCATAATTATCAGGGATGTAACGGATATCCGTATCCGCATCCGCAACTGCGGAGCATCCGCATAATTTTTGACATCCGCAAAACATCCGCATCCTCAAATTTTGATTTTAAAAGCTCCGCATCCTCATAATTTCTATGGGGATGTGACCCTACGTTGTTCGCACAAATCTTGAATTTTTTTAAACTCGCGCCGAGTTATATGAGCGGGCCGATAAGTGAGTTACGCGTTCCTATTGGCTGAACTCACAATGTCCTTGTCCTATGACAGACGATCGGCTGCACGTAGCAGTGGTGGCACGACTGTGGTGTCACATGTCACAATTTGAGTTACCGGGTGCCGGGTGGCGTATTATTGTTTTCTTTTTGTTAGCTCATAGAAGTGAAGGTTTTTATAGATGAATTACGCTACGGTAACCTACCAAATGATTATATTACCTACAACGTATAATACAAATATAAATACTATAAAAAATAAGGGGTATGTTTGTACGACATCCGCACCCTCATCCGCATCCTCAATAAGGAATTTTCCAATATCCGTATCCTCATCCGCATCCGCAAACCCGATTATATTGATATCCTCATCCGCATCCTCATCCGTTAAATGACATCCGTTACAACCCTGATAATTATGCATGATACATATCAAAATTATGGTAAAGCGAGGTCGTCTCTTTTAAAATCGGTAAAACCATCCAGTAATTATATTGTACTTTTACATAACATCACGCCTTGTTTCTCCGAAGGGTTGGGCAGAGGTGTCCCTGTAGCAGGTACACCCACATTTCGCAAGTTATGTTTAAGTCCCATGTAATAGGGGGCGAGCCTATTGCCATCAACCGGGCACTTTTAATTATTACTTTAATCCTTTATTGAGCAAGTAACTAGCCCCATGATATTTAAAAATTCATGAATCAAATTCAAATAATTTATTTCAATTAGGCACATGAAAGGCACTTTTGAAGATCAAAATTTACAAAACACATGTGTGCAATTCACACGTGGTAGAAGTGAAACCTTCAAAAATTTTGGATTCAAGAAAATGAAAAAAAAAATCATGTGACAGAATTGTTTCTCTTTAAAAGTTCTAAAAAAAAGTCCGCAACAGCATACATCACGCTTTTATCAGTAAAAATTAGCTTTTATTTGATACCAATCATGTTATTTTTTAAACCTACCCCTCCCTTTTTTTCTATTTGCAGATGCAATATATAAATATTATATAGCCTATGACACTCCTACAATTAATACGAATCTAACGACACCTCACATGTTAAAATCCATCAAGCCGTTTAGGCTACAGAGCGTGCCAAAGAAATAGACATACATACATACATACAAACATACATACATACATACTCTCGAAAAACATTACCCTCCTTCTGGGGCAGTCGGGTAAAAACAGATAAATCACCTAGTTAAAGTGATACTTCGTAACAAAATTAAAGTCAGTTTTGCAAAAAGCGGGTGTGTCTAAAAGAATAAAACAAATTATCATCAACCCAAATTGGACGGAACTAGTAGTCATTCTAAGGGAATACATATTTCAACACAGTCTCCAATCAAAGCTTTGGCTCAACGGCACAAGCAACCGGCAGATATTCGGTGGGCTCGGTGTGGCGCAAGTTCGCATCCAGCCATCTGCGATTCTTTTTGAGAGTTTCTACTTGGTTTGATCTCAAATAATTACTATGCCCACTAACCGATCTCCACCACCGTCGGTGTCAACACCTAACTTGACAAAACTCGTTGATGAACGCGACAAAACAAATATTACGTGTCGCCAAAAACCACACGATCCAAAACGTAAATGGGTGGACGACGACAAAGAAGAGCTATTTGCAAAATTAGACGAAATGAAAGACTTGCTCTCCAAAACGAGTTCGGAACAGGAAAAAAAGCTACTGACCCTACAAGCAACAATTATCGAAATTAAAACTCAGAATGAGGAACTCAATAAGAACGTTCAATTTATTTCGGCGAAATATGATGAAATAAAAGCAAAATTTACTGAGATGGATACGGAGCGCAAGGAAACCAACAGTTATATTAGATAACTTGAGAGCAAGGTGGAGTCCCTCGAAAAGAACGCACGTTCAGGAAGCATTGAGGTTCGCAACATACCCAAAAAGCAACAAGAAACAAAAAAGGACCTCATTAATATTGTTGAAAACTGTTTGAACACACCTATCTCAAAAAAAGAAATAAGAGAAATTTTTCGTATAACCTCCAAAGGTCCTTCGAATAACACCATTATCGTTGAACTGACCTCGGTACTTATAAAAGAGGATCTCATAAGTTCCATTAAATCATATAAAAAGGAACATAATGAATTACCGACTACGACGAAAATAAACATGCCTGGGCCTCCGCTACCTATTTATATTTCAGAAAATCTAACTACTAGTACCAAGCGGCTGTACGCCCTTGCACGCGACTTTGCAAAGAGTAACGAGTACAAATTCTGCTGGACAGCCCACGGAAGTATTTACATACGAAAGAGAGAAGGCGATGCAGCCTGTCAAGGTTATAGTGAGCCAACCTTAAAAGATAGACATATGCTGTCGCGGACTTTTTTTTAGAACTTTTAAAGGGGAACAATTCTGTCATACATGTTTTTTGCGAAACTTTAACCGTTTACGCAGCGCACGCAGCGGAAGCTCTCAAAAGGAAAAATAAAACCCCTCGATTTTGAAACATTCTTCATTGGTGCTCCGCTCCTATTAGTCTTAGCGTTATGATATATAGCCTATAGCCTTCCTCAATAAATGGACTATCTAACACTGACAGATTTTTTTTTAATCGGACCAGTAGTTCCTGAGATTAACGCGTTCAAGCAAACAAACAAATTCTTCAGCTTCAGAGAACCACGAACATAAGAAACACTGTATATGTATAATGTTTCCTATCTCATTTTCTCCCACGTTCAATCTTATAAATTTATGTCGTCTCTTTTTACTGTCGCTTTTTCATTTCATCGACTTTCAAATCACAACGATACTAAAGAAGTTTTCACTTCAAAAATAGAATCGATTCTAGTCGCCCCTTCCAAAAGGTAGTTTTCGTATGGAGAAGAATGGGCAAAAAACTCCACCGTTACTCCAAAAGAAAACTGATTTTTAACCGATTTCAAAAAAAGGAGGAGGTTCTCAATTTGACTGTATTTTTTTTTTGTTTGTTTCCTCAGAACTTTCGACTGGGTGAACCGATTTTGATGATTCTTTTTTTATTTAAAAGCTGGTGGTTCCCGTGTGGTCCAATTTGGTCCAGTTCTGGCAATGGTGCCGATTCCCTTGTTCACAAACTAAATTTAAGTTCAGTGCATCTTTTTCTTTCTATTTCATTAAGAAAAGGACAGAGGATAAATTTTAGTTTAGTCCTGTCAAATTAATCATCGCCTGTCACTCTCCATACAAGATTAGACGTGATTAAAAACTTGCCGACTAAAATTACATCAATTTACGTCAAGCGCTGATTAATTTGACAGGACTAAACTAAAATTTATCTTCTGTCCTTTTCTTAATGAAATAGAAAGAAAAAGATGCACTGAACTTAAATTTAGTTTAGTTTGTGAACAAGGGAATCGGCACCAATGGCATCCATGAAAAAACCATATAAGTCTTAAATGTGCATTAAGTATGTGCGCGACAAATGGACGAATAACTCAATATCACGCCAACCGATTTCGATGATTCTTTTTTTAACCGACTTCCAAGTACCACAACTAAAATGCGAAAAATAAAACTTTTTACAAAAAAAAAAAAACAAACGAGTTCCAAAAAAAAAAACACTACAAAGTAAAAAATAACTTTCATTTCGGAAGTCGGGTGTCTTTGGTTTTGAATTTTGCGTTTTTTGCCACCGACTTCCGAAATGAAAGTTATTTTTTACTTTTTAGTGTTTTTTTTGGAAGTCGTTTTTTTTTTGTATTTTTTTTTTACATTCACCACAATACACCTTAAAATCACGTAACTTCTGAAATAACCGTAGGAAATGAATGAAAAAAATTGACAGAGTGTAATCGGACCTCTAAATATCGAATATGCAATAAAGTTAAAACTATCGTAATAGTACATTACCATTTTATTCGCCGGGGACGGCGAATAATACTTTTAAGAAATAAAGTTTTTTTTTTTGTTTATGCCAGCAAAGCCGCAAGTGGAAAGCTAGTTAGTAATATGCTTAATTATATTGATTTAAATTGTTTATTGTGAATTTTCAGGAGACATGCCGACTGACGCCGTGGCAACGGGTGATTTAATAAGAGATATGGACGCACTATTCGATGGTGTAAACGCGTATACACCAGACCTAGGAAGAGGAAAAAAAATGTCCACCAACTTAAAAAATAATACAGAACATCTGCAAATGTTCAATAAAATGAAAAATTTTTTTAGAACCCTTGAATTTCTGGGATGCAGGGGCAATCCCCCATCAAAAGATGGATGGATTTGGACCCTCAATGCAATTGAAATGGTTTGGAGAATTCTCAGTGCCAAACATACAACAATCAAAAGTCTGTCCACAAGAAGACTCCAACAGGACCCACTAGAAAATTTATTTGGGTGTATACGGTTTAGCTGTGGGTCCAATAGCAACCCGACAGTTGGACAATTCGTTGCTGGTTTAAAAACTGCCGTGATAAGCAATATGACACATAATAGCTCAGGCAATTGTGAGCTGGATGACAACAGTTCCATAATTACAAATTTTAAAACGCTCCTGACACCAGCCACAGACATGCCCACTGACACGGAGCAATCTGAACATATATACTCAATAGAAAAAGAAATTGAAGAAAATATTACTTCCTACCTGGAACAAAACTTGGAGGAAGGAAGTAGTGAACTACAAGCATGTGCGTATGTCTGTGGCTTCATTGTTAAAAATAATAAAAATAGTTGTAATAATTGTAAAACTATATTAGTCTCTGAAACACCAGAGGAAGTGCATAATTTTATAGAGTTCAAAAATTATGAATCTGTAAAAAAATCTCTTACATACGCCTCAATTAATTTAATAAATTGTGTAGAAAAAAGTGCAAGCATAATAAATATATTTTTAGAAAAAGAGGCGTATAAAGAGAGCATCAAAATGAAAATAACACAATTGTTAAAGAACTCTATAAATTATGACTTCCTCGAAAATTGTGTGAAGCACAAAGAATTAAATATAAGTTATATAATTAATAGTGTCTTTCATATTAGCATTAAGAGATACTGTATATTAAAAAACAGAATGTATTCTGAAGAGGCTTGTAAATCTGCACTAAAAAGAAAAATTAATATAATTATGCATAAATAAATTTATGCGTAAAAGTCCGGAATTCACGAGTGCTAGACTCGTGAATTCCGGACTTTTTCACCCGAAATTAATCGGTCAGTCGGGAAAAGTAATTATACAGGGTGTTTGGCAGAACGTTGAACATACGAAAATGGTGGATAGGTGGGGTCATCTGCTACTTACTCAGCCCTAATTTATTTGGGCCTGGCCCCAGGGTTTTTTTTTTTTTAATGCAAGTTGAAATTTAGATTTAAGTATTTTTTACATCTTTCTGTTATAAGAATCTGCCAATATTAATTAGATTTAAAAAAAATGCCTGTTTTACCCATTTTTTTAATAAAAATTACACTTTAAAGTAAAGAAAGTTGTGAAACTAGAAGAAAGCGAAAAAAAAAATTTAAATATCCAGGGCGCCAGGGCCAAATAAATTAGGGCTGAGTAAGTAGCAGATGACCCCACTTATCCACCATTTTCGTATGTTCAACGTTCTGCCAAACACCCTGTATATGTATAAATTATGTTCATTTTTCTTTTCGCATTTATTATTTTAACACCTTGTTAATGAACGATATTTTGCATGGCGCCTCAGTCAATGATGAAGATAGTGCAGATATCATTAATAGACGTGTAATCATCAATATTTTTAAACATGAAACATAAATGTCATGTCTGTCTGCCTTCAACCAAAATAATAGGTAACTGTTTTCCTAACCATTTCTTTATTTCATTAAATAATATGATATAATACTTAAACCATGTCTGTATACTTGTGTTTGAGTTTGCCTAGGTTTTATGTTCAAATTGTATGCAACAGCCATACTTGATATTTTGGTTGAAGATGTCTGCAATAAGTAAAACTGATTAACTTTCTGTATTTTAATTTTTCTGCATAATCTAATTTACATCATATTAAGTTATTATTGGTGCCGATTCCGTTGTTCACAAACTAAACTAAATTTAAGTACAGTGCATCTTTTTCTTTCTATTTCATTCAAGAAAAGGACAGAAGATAAATTTTAGTTTAGTCCTGTCAAATTAATCAGCGCTTGACGTAAATTGACGTAATTTTAGTAGGCAAGTTTTTAATCACGTCTAGACTTGTATGGAGTAGTGACAGACGCTGATTAATTTGACTGGACTAAACTAAAATTTATCTTCTGTCCTTCTCTTAATAAAATAGAAAGAAAAAGTACACCGTGTTTCTAGATAGTGATTCTTTATTGTAGGAAACTATCGAGAAACGCACTGTACTTTTGCATAAAATGTCTACGATAATATGAAATACAAAGTATATAAAATGCACTGTAATTTGGAATTCCCGCCCTAGCTTCTACTCTGTAGTTTTGGTGGGCGGTGCATAGATGGCGCCAGCCGGTAAGGAAAAATTTCCTCCTAAAATTTGTACTGAGTCATTATTCTTCTCTTTGAGTATATATGTTCTGTGCGACTCGGAAGTATAATCGACTTGGAAGTATATAGAGTTGTTAATACTCTTATGTAATGTATTTTAAAAATGGTAGGAAAGCTGCTAAAGTCGTAGGCATGACAGATAGGAAAATAGTTTTACAGCTCTATATAGTTCACACGGAAATCAAAACAACAATAAAGTACTTAGTACTGAATTCAAATTATTATACACGATGAATCTAATAATTGATTGACATGGAAATTAGCATTCGGTTGTATTCGGAAATACGATGATTCATTAAGAAAAAACTTTTTTACAAAAAACACAACCGACTTCCAAACTACAAAGTGAAAAATAACTTTAATTTCGGAAGTCGGTGTCTTTGGATTTTTTTTTTTTTGGTGGGAAATTATCAAATAACTTCTCCCGCTCTGGGCGGAGCGGGAGGGCGTGTCAGACTCTTACTGACTAAAACCCACCCGTGTTCCTTCGGTTGCCCTGTTGCCGGGGGCCACGATTTCCCGATCGGTTTTCTTCGAACCCCCGGCAGGCATTGGCCCTAGCGGACCCCGTCAATTCTGCTGACATCTCTTTGAGGCGCTCGTGGAACACAACGCGTCGTCGACCCGGGCTTGGTCCTTATCGGACGGCGAGCTACCTATTGCTCACCGTCCGCAAGCCCGCGCCTACGGTGGCCGGAAATCGGCTCGCGATTCCCTCTCTCCTCCTGCGGCGGTTAGGGGCGTGAGGGCGCGAAATTTGCCTCTCCCTCACGCGTTCCGCCTCCTCCTTCGCGAGCATTACCGCTTCGCAGAAGGAGGTGACGGCCTGCCATTTCCTCTCGCTCCGTACCATGGCCTGAACCAGGGCCGGACGCGAGAGATCACCGCCGCCGATCGCCTCTACGAGAACACGGCGTTGCTCCGCCCAAGCCGGGCAGACCTCCACCGTATGCTCCACCGTGTCCTCAGGCCGATCCACACAATGGTAACACCCGGGTGTTTCCTCCCGCCTTATCCTGAACAGGAACCTCCCGAAGCAGCCGTGTCCGGTGAGGACCTGCGTCAGGCGGAAGGTGAGAACGCCGTGGCGTCTCTCCAGCCACTCCTCAAAGACAGGTCTTATCGGGTCTTTTGTCTCGGGATTTTAGTTTGGTCCCGTCAAATTAATCAGCGCTTGACGTAAATTGACGTAATTTTATTCGGCAAGTTTTTAATCACGTCTAAACTTGTATGGAGTAGTGACAGGCTCTGATTAATTTGACAGGACTAAACTAAAAGTTATCTTCTGTCCTTTTCTTAATGAAATAGAAAGAAAAAGATGCACTGAACTTAAATTTAGTTTAGTTTGTGAACAAGGGAATCGGCACCAATGTGTAATAATGTTGTGATACAGTTAAAGCTTCAGATTTGCATGCCTCAAGGCGTAATATGGTTGAACTATGCTCTATTTTTTTACCAACTTTATGTAATTACCCATATTAGCAAATAAATGATTTTGAATTAAAATTAGAATTTGAACGGTCGCGTAGAGATTTTTTTTCTCACGCATAAAGGAGAATACATGCGAAGAACAATGGCGGATAAAGGAAAAATGTGTTAAGGACAGGACCAAGACAGAAAAACGACATTATTAAATGTATAATTAGTAGTAAAAATTTATTAGGACAAAAAAAGAAAAGAAAAATATAGAAATCTCTTGCTTTAAAAAAAAAGACGTTTCAAATGTTAATAAATAATATTAACGCGATTCAAACAATAACATAGGTAAATTAGCGACTTTCCGGTACTTTACGCCACATAATTGTGACTTTCAGGTAAAAATTTTCACTTGGTGGTGGTTACGTAACGTTTTACTACTAGGGGGAGGGGAGGTAAAGAAAAACTTTACGGCGCGTTACATGGGGGGAAGGGGGGTGAAAAATCTCCAAAAATTGCATTAAGTAATATTTGCAACGCTCCCTAACCCAGGTCATGGTCTACCCATGTGCTAAATTTCATCTAAATAAACAAACTCACTTTGGCATTTCTAATATTAGATCGATATCTTGTTGTTGAACACTAGTAAAGTATATTAGAGGACCTCAGAAGCCGAGCATTAGTTGTCAATTTTGTATTACTAACTTTACCTAGGTCGGAATAAAGTTCAAAATACAAAAACTGTCTCGAAGTTAAACTCGTTTTTGTTACGGCGGGTACATGTACCGTCCTATCACATTTATTTTACATCTGATTTTGCATTACTGTCAAAATTATAATGGTCTTTATTATTGCGGTAGTAAAGTTGCTATTGGGTAGCAGCTTTCAGAAGTAAAATAGTTGTGATAGGACTGTAGTACTATGATTGGTTTGATAAAGCCACAGATTACTTCTGGTTCTGCCTGAGCGCGGCGGCGATGTCTCTGACGTCGAGTTGAACTTTAGGTTTGTGCTGTGGCGGCTCAAAGTAGAACTCGAATCGTTTGAACGACTCGATCTCGCGTTCTGACACCTCTAAAGTTGACAGATTCGTAATGCTCGAGTCTGGGAGGAAAACGCTGGATTCTGGAAAGAAACAAATTATTTTAAACAATAATAAATGAAAATAAGATTTCAGGTTAAGCAACGCTTGCCGAGGTCGGTCCGTGGATGGGTGACCATCTTTACATATCGAGTCTCCTTCATGCCTCGGAAAGCACGTTAAGTCGTTGGTCCCGGCTTTCATTTGTAGATCTTTGACAGAAGCCTGAAAGTCTGACAACCAGTCTTACCAAGGAGTATCGTGTTACTCAGTAACTAGATTGTGGAGGTCAGATAGGCAGTCGCTCCATATAAAATACGGTATTTATCTGCATCCGGTAAGACTGAAAAGGCTAGGCGGACTGAAGACAAATTTGAATGAGAATTGAAGCCGACATGCTGATTTTAAACCTCCTTTTAAATTTTTTTCATTTGACATATCATAGTTTTATTAAATACAATTTAATATTGTTATTGAAACAATATTTGTTGAAAAAAGTGGTGAGCTATAAAGTTGAAACCTTCTAAATACAGATGAAAGTAATACCTCTGTGCGGCTGCCCCGTGCGGGCGCGCGCCCCGATGGGCCCGAAGCGTCGCTCGTCGCCGGGCGGCTCGTCGGCGCCGCGCGGGCTGCAGCCCGACTGGGCGGACGAGCCCGTGGGCGAGCTGCGAGCCGACTGCACGCCTGCATGTAAACATACAGGGTCAGAACGTCACAAAATAAAAATTCTCCAAAGGAATAAACAGAGGGACATACCTATACTCTAAAAGCCGGGTTTTCACTATACGAGTACTCTCGGACCGAGTATACTAGGATGACACTACTCGTAGCGACCAAGTGATAGTAACGGTTGTTAATACCGCAAACCAACGCACTACACAATACATAACATATATTACATCAAAAAAAGTATACAAAATGATAAATATATTGTTACAAAACAAACTTGAGAATAGTAACGAAAAACGACTTATGACACAAATCGGCTTTTTTACAATTTGAATAACATTTTTAGTATTTTTACAAGAAAATAATGCTCAAAGCATTGTTAAACGAATGTAAGATATTCTTATTAAGATAATTACATATATCAAATTGTTGGAAATAAGCCATTTTTGCAGTACTAACCTCAAAAATTAACCGCTTAAAATATTACAAGCGTTATGAAAAACAAAATGTACGTGATGAAATGGTTTTATTTAAATATAAAATAGTTTGTGAGTAATGTCGTATTCATTCCGTGGGTTTATTATACGAGAAAAATGGAAACACTCTGGATTTAAAAAGTGTTGCTGGATGTGGCACAATATAGGGACATTTTAAAACAGAAAATTAACTTTAAAAAGTACAATTTTCTTGCAATATTGAGTCGCATCTTGCCAACGGTAGTGCTAAATTAAATTGAACTTTACTCACTGTGATTTCTCGCCAAATAAACCCACGGAATTTACACAAAAAAAGAGAAACAAAGAATTACTAACTTTGGAAGTTAAAAACAGCACTAAATCGCAACGAATCGCGTAGAAACGCCGCACACCTCCCTAATAGCTTCACAACATACAAACACAAGCTCTTATTATACCCTTTTTACACCTCGCAGTCTCAAAATATGTCTTTACGCAGCAAAAACGACATTTAAACCAAGTTCAAAAAGACAAAATTCAACTTTTAAACCCTTTACACACGATTCAAATTTAACTGTCACGTAACTTGCCGTATTTATATAAATATTCACGTAATTTTGCTAATATAAAATCAACCTTGTCCGAAAGGAAATAGGACACATATTCTATTAGCCAAATAACGCAAATATTTTTACAAGTCAAGTGCCTTCATTACACTGCACTATGCAAAATTGTAATCTGTCTTTTTGTACGAAGCATTTATCGTTTTCTCTATACAAATGCCACTCGTCTCCTAATACCAAAGATTCTTAGTATGTACACTAAGACAAGCTATTCAAATCAATTATTTATAATAAAAAAAAAAATCGCTGCGATTAATAGTCGTTATACAAAATCGTTAGTCGTTCGCACTTAACTTTAATGCTTTTAAACTCTGGCTACACTGAGATGAATCATCCTGCGCAGGAGTGGCTTCAGTTTGAACGGAGCTTTGAAAGACCCAAATAAAAGGGCCTATTTTAGGCTAAATTGGGTCATCTAGAAGCACTTTTATAATCTCATGGCCATGGCAATACCATTTGGATATAAAATTACTTTTAGCCCAGGTATATTGGCGATATTTAATCGTGCACTGTATTTTCAACGCTTTGCTTAGCGCCGAGAGTTGAAAATCCAGTGCGCTATTAAAAAGTCGCCCGCGGGTACCTGGACTTACTTTAAATCCAAGATGGAGGTGAACATAACACCTAAATATGAACATAACAGTGATATCAGAATCCACATTTTTCCGCATACAATACGGCCGAAGAAACGAGTCCGGTATGAATGAACATAGGCTCTCGAACTTTCGCATAAGAACACTCACTCACACTTTATAGCGCAGCCTTCTGCACTAAGTTCAGACCGGCCACGATTCATCGGGCGTATTGTAAAAATTAGCAATAATTTACCCACAATTTTCTTTCTTTCCGTTGTTCGTTGCGGGTTTAAAGACAATTAGTTAAAACATTGTTTTAAATATTATTTTTATTAATTTCTATGTTAAGGCAGACCGTTATACTATTTTGTCACTTGATCGGAAAAAAATATTTTTTCTATAATCTTTTAACTTTTGAAAATCTTTATAGTATTCTATTTTGGGCCTACAGATGCCAGAATTTCCACTGAATGTCTGAATTGGGAAGTTTTTGGACGAACTGGGAAAATTATTCCATTTAATGGGAAACAAACTAGGTTTTATAACAATACAATTTGCCTAGCGAGGGTTTACATGAAAATTCACGCCACTTTGACAAGAAGTCTTCCATTTCGACACTGAATATAAAATATATCGTCGACCGTAGGTTCAATTGAGGTAAGGGACAAAATACGATTTTTCAGGAGAGGCCGAAAAAGTTTTTTTTTTCGTACTAAATCGCCCATAACTTCCAAAGTTAGTAATTCTTTGTTTCTCTTTTTTTGTGTAAATTCCGTGGGTTTATTTGGCGAGAAATCACAGTGAGTAAAGTTCAATTTAATTTAGCACTACCGTTGGCAAGATGCGACTCAATATTTCAAGAAAATGGTACTTTTTAAATTCAATTTTCTGTTTTAAAATGTCCCCATATTGTGCCACATCTAGCAACACTTTTTGAATCCAGAGTATTGCCAGATTTCTCGTTAAATAAACCCACGCAATGAATACGACATTACTCACAAACTAATTTATATTTAAATAAAACCATTTCATCACGTACATTTTGTTTTTCATAACGCTTGTAATATTTTAAGCGGTTAATTTTTGAGGTTACTACTGCAAAAATGGCTTATTTCCAACAATTTGATATATGGTAATTATCTTAATAAGAATATCTTACATTCGTTTAACAATGCTTTGAGCATTATTTTCTTGTAAAAATACTAAAAATGTTATTCAAATTGTAAAAAAGCCGATTTGTGTCATAAGTCGTTTTTCGTTACTATTCTCAAGTTTGTTTTGTAACAATATATTTATCATTTTGTATACTTTTTTTGATGTAATATATGTTATGTATTGTGTAGTGCGTTGGTTTGCGGTATTAACAACCGTTACTATCACTTCTTGGTGTTGATATGGACGCCGTAATCCAACGCCTTTTTTTTTTTTTTTTTTGGGTGGGAAATCATCAAATAACTTCTCCCGCTCTGGGCGGAGCGGGAGGGCGTGTCAGACTCTTACTGACTAAAACCCACCCGTGTTCCTTCAGTTGCCGTGTTGCCAGGGGGCCACGATTTCCCTATCGGTTTTCTTCGAACCCCCGGCAGGCATTGGCCCTAGCGGACCCCGTCAATTCTGCTGACATCTCTTTGAGGCGCGCGTGGAACACAACGCGCCGTCGACCCGGGCTTGGTCCTTATCGGACGGCGAGCTACCCATTGCTCACCGTCCGCAAGCCCGCGCCTACGGTGGCCGGAAATCTGTAATCCAACGCCTGGCGTCAGTGTTTTAAAATAATGTACTGAATCTCATTTTGTATAAAACGCTTTAAATGTTTGTGTGTGTAGTAACGTCCTTTTGTATTTAGCTTTAATGACGCAATTCTGTGCTGCGTAGGATGTGCACGGAGAGGTTCATTTATTTGTCAGCCAGGCATCCGCGCGTGGTCGTGGTTTTTTTCTTCATTTTCAAAAGGACGTATTATATTACGCACGCCTGCACACAGCTTTACACTATGTTTTAAAACACTGAGTCTGATTGTTGCAAGTTATGTAGTGCATTCTGTATCGTTGTGTCGAACATTGTTATTCCCAAGTATTCTTATAAATAAAACTATAATTAGTAACTATTTTTGTGTGTATTTCTTTTTGAACGACTTCAAAAAAGGAGGAAGGTTCTGTATGTTTTTTTTATGTATGTTCAGCGATATCTTCGCCAATTGTAATCTGATTTCGATAGGTAATTAATTTTTTTGCTCGTTAGTTTATTTTTCCGAGGCGTATGGTCCCATGTAAATTTAATTAACTGCATGTTTCATAGTATTGTGCAACGGCAAATTCGATAAATTTATTCAATTTTTTTATTGACCTTCCAGCTGTTTAAAATTTCAAAATGATTAATTGAAAGATGTGTCCTGATTTCCATTCTTGACTAAATGTGTATGCACAGTAAAATAGGAAAAACTACGATTTAGGTTTTTTTGTGGTGTTACTAGATTGAACAAGTATAGAAAATAGTATGATTTAATTACAGGCAGTTTTCCAATCTGACCCATATTAAAATTGTATAAAACAAACTACATAGTTGGTACTTGGGAATTTTTCCAGCAAATGGGAAATATATCGAAAACATTCCCAGACATTGGAATATCATTCCTTCATTGATTAACTGACCTGTTATTGTAAAAAATTTGAAAAAAAGTTACCATTTTGTTGGAAAAAAATGTTTTGAAACAACGATCCATGATACTGTTTACTAAAAAATGAGAAAATATTTCTTAATTTAATATTTTGTTCAGAGAAATTACAACTCAGGATTATTTTTTATATTATTAGAAAAATTGTCAATAGCTGGTCATTTTGAGTAAATAGTATCATTATAATGTACTATGTAACATAGTTATGTATAAGAAGTGCATTTAAAATATATTAAATAACGCTTGAGTGCGAGTGACGCAGTGTCAAATACCCGTAATTACTTACTGTATTTAAATTTATAATTAATAATTAATGTACGATAGTTATGAATAAAAATGATTTTTAAGCCTTTATGTTTCTGTTTTATTTGTTTGCATATGACCCTTATAATTTGGTAAGTTGCACATGGCGTGACATGGTGGTGAGTTCTGGTGATGTCAGCGGCAGCGCGTCAGTGCTAAAGGTGGTTTTATACCGGAGAGCAGTGGCGTATTTACCCTAGGGCCAAAAGGGCCATGGCCCGGGGCGGCAGGCTGCGAGGGACGGCGCAAGCCGCACCTCGCGCTACAATATCTGAAGCAGAAATAAGAGTGAATGCCATAAAATTCCAAAAAGTATACCAGATTGATCTCCACCCTGGTGGCGGGCGAAGGGATCTGTCAGACTCTTGACACTGACAAAAAACCACCCGGTATGCAGTAACCACCAAAGTGCAGACTTTGATAGTGAAACACTTGGAGCTATTAGCCGAAAAAATTAACTCCAAGTGTGACCTGCGAACTATGGACTGGGTACGAAGTCCGTTTTCAAATAGAATTTTCCTTGGACACTTACCGATAGGTCAGTTTGGTTTGGCTGCCATTCGTAACCCGGGGATTCTTCGCACCCCCTACCTTACCGTTACCGTGATTGCCGCCAAAATCAGGAATAGCAAGGCGGCCGGGAACTGGAGGCCGTGGTTGAATTTGACTTGCCATTTGGAGGGTTTGCCCATAATCGCCACGCTGGGCATGCGGGTTGGCGATCGCAGATCGCAGCTTCTCGCACTAGTGACGCTGCTGCCCGTCACTAGTCTGCACCATTTAGCTGCGAAATTTTATTTAGAATGGTTATACCGCCATTTGTCGGTTGTCAGAGCCTCGTTAGTTATTCAGCAGGGTGCACCACGAGCAGGTGAGGTTGACTTGGGGCACTAAGATGGTAGTGTGCCCCCTTACACCCCCTTTACATTACACATCCCCTTTACATTATACATTACAGACCCATTTCGCTCCTTAGCCACGTATATAAGTTGTTTTCAAGAGTCGTTACGAATCGTCTAGCGAGAAGACTCGACGAGTTTCAGCCACCGGAGCAGGCTGGGTTTCGAGGTGGATACAGCACCATAGACCATATTCACACAGTGCGGCAAATTATACAGAAGTCCGATGAGTATAATCGGCCACTGTGTCTTGCGTTTGTGGACTATGAGAAGGCTTTTGACTCTGTCGAGACCTGGTCTGTTTTGGAGTCTCTGCAGCGATGCCAAGTCGACTGGCGATACATCCAAGTGCTGAGATGTCTGTATGAAAACGCGACAATGACCGTCCAAATTCAGGATCAGCGTACTGAACATATCCCCCTGCGTCGAGGAGTGAGACAAGGGGATGTCATATCCCCAAAATTGTTCTTTAACGCATTGGAGGATGTGTTTAAGACGCTGAACTGGGAAGGGCGTGGCATTAACATCAACGGCGAATACATCTCACACTTGAGATTTGCAGATGACATCGTCATACTGGCCAAATCGCTGCATGACTTGCAGCAGATGCTGGACGGCCTAGTTAATTCTTCTGTGCGCATTGGTCTCCGGATGAACTTGGACAAAACCCAGGTTATGTTCAACGAACACGTCACTCCGGGGCCGATTGCTGTCAATGGTGGTGCTCTCGAGGTTGTTCGAGAATACGTTTACCTCGGGCAAACTCTGCAGTTTGGTAAGAACAACTTTGAGAGGGAGGCTAACAGAAGAATTCAGCTGGGCTGGGCAGCGTTTGGGAAACTTCGTCGAGTCATCTCGTCGCGTATTCCACAGAGCCTAAAGACGAAGATCTTCAATCAGTGCGTCCTGCCTGTTATGACTTACGGAGCCGAAACGTGGACACTCACGGTACGGCTGGTCCATAAATTTAAGGTTGCTCAGCGAGCCATGGAGCGGGCTATGCTTGGAGTCTCTCTGAGGGATCGAATCCAGAACGAAGTGATCCGGCAGAGAACCAAAGTTATCGACATAGCTCACAGAATTAGCAAGCTGAAGTGGCAGTGGGCCGGCCATATCAGCCGTAGAACCGATGACCGTTGGGGTATACGTGTTCTTGAGTGGAGACCGCGAACTGGCAAACGTAAGGTAGGACGCCCTCAGGCTAGGTGGAGTGACGATCTTCGAAGGGTGGCTGGTAGCAGCTGGATGAGAGTTGCCGAGAATCGAGCTGAATGGCGTGCAATTGGAGAGGCCTATGTCCAGCAGTGGACTGCTATAGGCTGATGATGATGACTTACCGATAAACGAGCAGGAAGAATTCATGCAGCTAAAAACGGATCGGACATTAAAGTTAAAACTTTTTTAAACGGAGCTAGAATATTTTTGGATGCATATAAAAAATGAATTTCCACTGCTTTTAAAGCGTGCTATTGCAGTTCCCTTACCATTTGCCACGACCTACTTATGCGAATTGGGGTTTCAACACCAGAGAACGTCTGAGGACGATCGACGAAGAAATCTTCGAGCGTATTTGATGCAGCATGAAACTTTGACCCTGGGTTTAAATGAAAAGACAAACTTTAAGATAATATTTATTTTGTAAAACATAAGTACAGTATGAAGGTCTTAATGCAGTTGCTATCGTCAAACGTGTTTGGAATGGAATGGGGAGACTTGTTTCCATTTTTAGGGTTCCGTAGTAAACAAGGACCGCCTATATGAACACCAGAGGAAGTGCATAATTTTATAGAGTTCAAAAATTATGAATCTGTAAAAAAATCTCTTACATACGCCTCAATTAATTTAATAAATTGTGTAGAAAAAAGTGCAAGCATAATAAATATATTTTTAGAAAAAGAGGCGTATAAAGAGAGCATCAAAATGAAAATAACACAATTGTTAAAGAACTCTATAAATTATGACTTCCTCGAAAATTGTGTGAAGCACAAAGAATTAAATATAAGTTATATAATTAATAGTGTCTTTCATATTAGCATTAAGAGATACTGTATTTTAAAAAACAGAATGTATTCTGAAGAGGCTTGTAAATCTGCACTAAAAAGAAAAATGAATATAATTATGCATAAATAAATTTATGCGTAACTAGCACTCGTGAATTCCGGACTTTATCACCTGAAATTAATCGGTCAGTCGGGAAAAGTAATTATACAGGGTATTTGGCAGAACGTTGAACATACGAAAATGGTGGATAGGTGGGGTCATCTGCTACTTACTCAGCCCTAATTTATTTGGGCCTGGCCCCCTGGTTTTTTTTTTTTTAATGCAAGTTGAAATTTAGATTTAAGTATTTTTTACGTCTTTCTGTTATAAGAATCTGCCAATATTAAGATTTAAAAAAATGCCTGTTTTACCCATTTTTTTAATAAAAATTACACTTTAAAGTGAAGAAAGTTGTGAAACTAGAAGAAAGCGAAAAAAAAAATTTAAATATCCAGGGCGCCAGGGCCAAATAAATTAGGGCTAAGTAAGTAGCAGATGACCCCACTTATCCACCATTTTCGTATGTTCAACGTTCTGCCAAACACCCTGTATATGTATAAATTATGTTCATTTTTCTTTTCGCATTTATTATTTTAACACCTTGTTAATGAACGATATTTTACATGGCGCCTCAGTCAATGATGAAGATAGTGCAGATATCATTAATAGACGTGTAATCATCAATATTTTTAAACATGAAACATAAATGTCATGTCTGTCTGCCTTCAACCAAAATAATAGGTAACTGTTCCTAACCATTTCTTTATTTCATTAAATAATATGATATAATACTTAAACCATGTCTGTATACTTGTGTTTGAGTTTGCCTAGGTTTTATGTTCAAATTGTATGCAACAGCCATACTTGATATTTTGGTTGAAGATGTCTGCAATAAGTAAAACTGATTAACTTTCTGTATTTTAATTTTTCTGCATAATCTAATTTACATCATATTAAGTTATTATTGGTGCCGATTCCGTTGTTCACAAACTAAACTAAATTTAAGTACAGTGCATCTTTTTCTTTCTATTTCATTCAAGAAAAGGACAAAAGATAAATTTTAGTTTAGTCCTGTCAAATTAATCAGCGCTTGACGTAAATTGACGTAATTTTAGTAGGCAAGTTTTTAATCACTTCTAAACTTGTATGGAGTAGTGACAGGCGCTGATTAATTTGACTGGACTAAACTAAAATTTATCTTCTGTCCTTTTCTTAATAAAATAGAAAGAAAAAGTACACCGTGTTTCTAGATAGTGATTCTTTATTGTAGGAAACTATCGAGAAACGCACTGTACTTTTGCATAAAATGTCTACGATAATATGAAATACAAAGTATATAAAATGCACTGTAATTTGGAATTCCCGCCCTAGCTTCTACTCTGTAGTTTTGGTGGGCGGTGCATAGATGGCGCCAGCCGGTAAGGAAAAATTTCCTCCTAAAATTTGTACGGAGTCGTTATTCTTCTCTTTGAGTATATATGTTCTGTGCTTTCAATCGACTTGGAAGTATATAGAGTTGTTAATACTCTTATGTAATGTATTTTAAAAATGGTAGGAAAGCTGCTAAAGTCGTAGGCACGACAGATAGGAAAATAGTTTTACAGCTCTATATAGTTCACACGGAAATCAAAACAACAATAAAGTACTTAGTACTGAATTCAAATTATTATACACGATGAATCTAATAATTGATTGACATGAAAATTAGCATTCGTTTGTATTCGGAAATACGATGATTCATTAAGAAAAAACTTTTTTACAAAAAACACAACCGACTTCCAAACTACAAAGTGAAAAATAACTTTAATTTCGGAAGTCGGTGTCTTTGGTTTTTTTTTTTTGGTGGGAAATGATCAAATAACTTCTCCCGCTCTGGGCGGAGCGGGAGGGCGTGTCAGACTCTTACTGACTAAAACCCACCCGTGTTCCTTCGGTTGCCCTGTTGCCGGGGGCCAAGATTTCCCGATCGGTTTTCTTCGAACCCCCGGCAGGCATTGGCCCTAGCGGACCCCGTCAATTCTGCTGACATCTCTTTGAGGCGCTCGTGGAACACAACGCGTCGTCGACCCGGGCTTGGTCCTTATCGGACGGCGAGCTACCCATTGCTCACCGTCCGCAAGCCCGCGCCTACGGTGGCCGGAAATCGGCTCGCGATTCCCGCCCCGGGCGTCTCCTCCTGCGGCAGTTAGGGGCGTGAGGGCGCGAAATTTGCCTCTCCCTCACGCGTTCCGCCTCCTCTTTAGCGAGCATTACCGCTTCGCAGAAGGAGGTGACGGCCTGCCATTTCCTCTCGCTCCGTACCATGGCCTGAACCAGGGCCGGACGCGAGAGATCACCGCCGCCGATCACCTCTACGAGAACACGGCGTTGCTCCGCCCAAGCCGGGCAGACCTCCACCGTATGCTCCACCGTGTCCTCAGGCCGATCCACACAATGGTAACACCCGGGTGTTTCCTCCCGCCTTATCCTGAACAGGAACCTCCCGAAGCAGCCGTGTCCGGTGAGGACCTGCGTCAGGCGGAAGGTGAGAACGCCGTGGCGTCTCTCCAGCCACTCCTCAAAGACGGGTCTTATCGGGTCTTTTGTCTCGGGATTTTAGTTTGGTCCCGTCAAATTAATCAGCGCTTGACGTAAATTGACGTAATTTTATTCGGCAAGTTTTTAATCACGTCTAAACTTGTATGGAGTAGTGACAGACTCTGATTAATTTGACAGGACTAAACTAAAAGTTATCTTCTGTTCTTTTCTTAATGAAATAGAAAGAAAAAGATGCACTGAACTTAAATTTAGTTTAGTTTGTGAACAAGGGAATCGGCACCAATGTGTAATAATGTTGTGATACAGTTAAAGCTTCAGATTTGCATGCCTCAAGGCGTAATATGGTTGAACTATGCTCTATTTTTTTTACCAACTTTATGTTATTACCCATATTAGCAAATAAATGATTTTGAATTAAAATTAGAATTTGAACGGTCGCGTAGAGATTTTTTTTCTCACGCATAAAGGAGAATGCATGTGAAGAACAATGGCGGATAAAGGAAAAATGTGTTAAGGACAGGACCAAGACAGAAAAACGACATTATTAAATGTATAATTAGTAGTAAAAATTTATTAGGACAAAAAAAGAAAAGAAAAATATAGAAATCTCTTGCTTTAAAATAAAAGACGTTTCAAATGTTAATAAATAATATTAACGCGATTCAAACAATAACATAGGTAAATTAGCGACTTTCCGGTACTTTACGCCACATAATTGTGACTTTCAGGTAAAAATTTTCACTTGGTGGTGGTTACGTAACGTTTTACTACTAGGGGGAGGGGAGGTAAAGAAAAACTTTACGGCGCGTTACATGGGGGGAAGGGGGGTGAAAAATCTCCAAAAATTGCATTAAGTAATATTTGCAACGCTCCCTAACCCAGGTCATGGTCTACCCATGTGCTAAATTTCATCTAAATAAACAAACTCACTTTCGCATTTATAATATTAGATCGATATCTTGTTGTTGAACACTAGTAAAGTATATCAGAGGACCTCAGAAGCCGAGCATTAGTTGTCAATTTTGTATTACTAACTTTACCTAGGTCGGAATAAAGTTCAAAATACAAAAACTGTCTCGAAGTTAAACTCGTTTTTGTTACGGCGGGTACATGTACCGTCCTATCACATTTATTTTACATCTGATTTTGCATTACTGTCAAAATTATAATGGTCTTTATTATTGCGGTAGTAAAGTTGCTATTGGGTAGCAGCTTTCAGAAGTAAAATAGTTGTGATAGGACTGTAGTACTATGATTGGTTTGATAAAGCCACAGATTACTTCTGGTTCTGCCTGAGCGCGGCGGCGCACAGTGGTTCGAAATCGACGCTCCGTGGACATTGAAATCAAAATTTCTTTAGACGAGAAATAAAAATCGGAATGGCTTTATTTCAGTATTATTTATAATATTTGGTAATATGACAGCTATAGACAGCACCATCTCCGAAAAAAAAAATATTTAATATTTTTTTGTATGAAGAAAAACACAAAAGTCGTTTTTTCTCGTAACTTAATAAAACTTAAAGCCTGCGGCTTACATGGGGTGTTGTCCTACATGAGGCGATTCCGAAATGCTATAACACGCACACCCATGCGCGCCGCTTCACTCACAGCAGAATGTTGAATTTCGAGAAATTCAGTTAGAGATTTTTACGTTGATTTATGTGTGATCTTGAAAATATACAAAGTAATTGACTTTAGTTTGCTAATTTGATTAGTTATAATGAGAAATAATGGAATATACAATATAAAAATACTAAAAAAAACACTCAAATTGAGACTTACAATGTAAATAGATTTTGCAATCTTTCTTATAATAATTGAATTCGGTGTTAGTAGATACACAGTTTGACTTCTTAATTAGCATTTAAAAAAAAAAGTACAAAAACTTATAACTAATACAGAAAAATACTAAGAATAAGCAATTGTATAATTGAGAAATATATTATTTCACCACTTCACTCAGAGCAGAGTAATGAACTTCAAGAAATTCAGTGGATTTCTCGAAGGAATTTAATACTATATTATTTGATATCTTTGGGATAGGTGCACATACCAATGGGCAACGATAATTACATAGTAATGATTGTTTGATGTAAGCTGTTCGTAATCTCAAGTTTAGCAGGAAATCAATGCTTAATGCATGCTAATTAACTTATGATGGTAATTTAGTCTCATCTCATTAGTGCATGTTGCAAATATTGTTAACGAGTTAAGATACATTAGTTAAGGGCTATTTTTACGAAGTGTTTAACTAACTACTATTAATTAAGATACGATTAAGAGGGTACTTTTATATAAATAGGGACAACATCGTCAAAATCATTAGTTTTTGTCAGCAACTGTTCGCGCTATAACATTAACTTCTTGCTTACGTACTTACTTATTATCATGGAAGGATTTTATACAAATTTGGACATATTCATATTTGTGAAAACAAAAAGTTGCTTTTCGCAGCCTAGTATTTTGTTAGAAGCACTTCTAACCAAAGCGACAAATTTGTCTGAAGAAAAACAAAAAAAATTAAAACAGTTTTGTCAAGTGTATATGTGTGTTTTGCATAGAAATTGGAAATCGTGTAATCGAACAATGCATACATTTGTCAAGAAGTATGAGACATGGCTAGAAAAAGAGATCAAATGGCCCAACTTCATTAAAGACAGATTTGTACAAAGTGAAGAAATAGGATTGGTATCAATCGACTCTGTTACTGATACTGTTGAACCTTCAACCTCAAGTGCTAGTGGTATAAATGATGGTGCATCCACGTCCAAAGTAACTACATGTACTGTTAGCACTACAATACTAAAAAGGAGCCCAAGAAAACCTTTCTCAGAATTATGCCAAAAACAGAAGAAGAGAAGAATAGAAGAACTTTTAACGCACGACTCTCAGGAACTTGCATATGCTACTGCAGTGAGATGTGGTGAGGAGAATGAGGACGTGAAAGATTTAATAAAATATATTACCGAGCATCCTGAAAAAGCAGCAGAGATCAAGAATTTTTTGAAAGGCAAGACAACTACTAACAAGTATTCAGCAGAGAAAGCGTTGGTTATATTTATTTCTTTGAAATTGTCGAAGTGGCAGTATATAACTTTAAGGGAAACTGCGAAAGAAAGTGGTGTAGATTTGTACCCATCATATTATTCGGTTTTAAATGCCAAGAAGGCATGCTATCCTCCTGAGAGCGATATTGAAGTGACCGAACGAGGAGTTAAAGTAAAACTTCAAGCTATTTTGGACATCACTGTCACTCGACTTGCCAAAACATTAAACTTGGACCATTTGCAAGATAAAGAACTGATCTTAATCTGCAAATGGGGCTTCGATGGTGCGTCAAATCAAAGCAACTACAAGCAATGCATGAATGCAGATGAAGACGACTCTAGTGTTTTTATGAGCTCTTTTGTACCCTTGCAATTGATGTGTGGTGAGTATTTGGTCTGGGAAAACCCAAAACCTTCTTCTACAATGCTTTGCAGACCAATTTATTTCAAGTTTGTCAGCGAAAATAAGTTGGACATGAAGGAGGAAATGGGTTTGATCGATGCTGAAATTAAAGCATTGAAGCCATATATCATTGAAAATAATGTACAAGTTAAACATTCAATGTTAATGACCATGATAGATGGCAAAATAACGTCTCACCTGTCACAAACCTCGATGCAAACATGTGACATCTGTAAAGCTGTACCAAGTGAAATGAATGATTTGGAGAAGATTCACATGTAAGTTGAATATTGGAAATGTATGTTAATTTTTTTTATTTTTTTCTTATTGAAAAACACTTTTAACCTTTTTATTCATATTTTAGGAAATCTGTATCATCTGATATTTACAAGTACGGTTTGTCGACTTTGCATGCATGGATCAGATCCATGGAATGCCTGCTGCAAACTCAAACTCAAACTCAAACTCAAAGCATTTATTTCAAATAAACCAATTACAGGTACTTATGAATTGTCAAGGGGTCGGTCAGTCAGAAAAATGAAGCTAGTTGCCCATTCCAAAGCGTAGTAGGTACCTATGGAGAAGAACGGGCAAGAAACTCCACGGACACTCTTTTAAATCAAAATTTTGTTACAAAATATTGGTTACATCATTCGTGTTGAATTTATACATATGAGAACAATGTAGAAAGACGTGCACGTTAAAAGCGTCCGTAATAAAAATATAATAACAATTCAAAAATTTAAATAAATTAAAATAAAATAAACCGTGGCAGCTAAGAGATGACCAGTCCCTACTGACGGCGCCCGTTCACGAACATGACGCATGGATCAGCACCATTTAGCTCAACCATTTTGAAGGGAACTTAATGATCCAACACACACGCCACCATCAGCGAGATATTTGAGTGAGCATGACATACTCTCAGCTGCCAGAGCACATTCAAGTCAATGAAAGACGTACCCAGTAAATGGTAGCTTTATGGAATGTACAACATGGTCACAGTGCTCACACATATGATATGCATTTATACAATACAAAGAGATTGAATTTATACAAGGAAAAGATAGTTTTACAATCTTCAGCAGCTGCAACAATATTTTCGAATGCTAATCAATTAGTTTATATATGCTGCATATCGCTTACCGAATAGATTTTAAAAAATGGCAAGCCAGAGATGAAGCTAGTAAAGCAGCTTTGAAAAGTCGCAAACAGACGATACAGCGAAAATTTCGAGAGGAAATGGGACTCCTGGTGGATATCGTAAAACAAGGTTAGTTGATTTATTTATTTTGTATAATATCAAAGGGTTTTTTAGTTAGTGTAATACTATAAAACTTATCTTGTAATGTTCTCATATCAGTATTTTTTATATAAAGGTGCTGGGACCACGAATGATGGCAACACGGCTAGAAAATTTTTCCAGTGTCCTGAGAAGACTGCAAATATCACTGGATTGAGTCAGGAGCTCATCCAAAAATTCGCAACTATTCTCCGTGTTGTATCATCAGGACAGTCTATTAATATTGATTTGTTTGCCAATTATCTCGACGAAACTGCGCAGCTGTATGTGGAACTGTATGGCTGGTATTTCATGCCTTCCAGTATCCACAAACTTCTGCTGCATGGAGCTGAAATAATAAAACATTTCAACATTTTGCCTATAGGAAAGCTATCAGAAGAGGCATCTGAGGCCCGAAACAAAGATTTTAGAAAACTCAGGGAACATCATACGCGGAAATTTTGTCGCAGAGCGACAAACCATGACATCTTTAATGGTTTCATCGTATCCTCAGACCCATATTTGTCAAGCATTCGACCTAAACTGACAAATAAGAGATACTCCTTGGTAAGACTGGTTGTCAGACTTTCAGGCTTCTGTCAAAGATCTACAAATGACAGCCGGGACCAACGACTTAACGTGCTTTCCGAGGCATGAAGGAGACTCGATATGTATAGATGGTCACCCATCCACGGACCGACCTCGGCAAGCGTTGCTTAACCTGAAATCTTATTTTCATTTATTATTGTTTAAAATAATTTGTCTCTTTCCAGAATCCAGCGTTTTCCTCCCAGACTAAAGCATTACGAATCTGTCAACTTTAGAGGTGTCAGAACGCGAGATCGAGTCGTTCAAACGATTCGTGTTCTACTTTGAGCCGCCACAGCACAAACCTAAAGTTCAACTCGACGTCAGAGACATCGCCGCACAGTGGTTCGAAATCGACGCTCCGTGGACATTGAAATCAAAATTTCTTTAGACGAGAAATAAAAATCGGAATGGCTTTATTTCAGTATTATTTATAATATTTGATAATATGACAGCTATAGACAGCACCATCTCCGAAAAAAAAAATATTTAATATTTTTTTGTATGAAGAAAAACACAAAAGTCGTTTTTTCTCATAACTTAATAAAACTTAAAGCCTGCGGCTTACATGGGGTGTTGTCCTACATGAGGCAATTCCGAAATGCTATAACACGCATACCCATGCGCGCCGCTTCACTCACAGCAGAGTGTTGAATTTCGAGAAATTCAGTTAGAGATTTTTACGTTGATTTATGTGTGATCTTGAAAATATACAAAGTAATTGACTTTAGTTTGCTAATTTGATTAGTTATAATGAGAAATAATGGAATATACAATATAAAAATACTAAAAAAAACACTAAATTGAGACTTACAATATAAATAGATTTTGCAATCTTTCTTATAATAATTTAATTTGGTGTTAGTGAAACACAGTTTGACTTCTTAATTAACATTTAAAAAAAAAAATACAAAAACTTATAACTAATACAGAAAAATACTAAGAATAAGCAATTGTATAATTGAGAAATATATAAAATTTACACAAAAACATCAAACATTAAAATTTTGTCTACTGAGTTTCGTCATCGCTATCAAAGAATTCAAAATCAGAATCCATCATACTTGGCACCTCAACAAATTCAATGTTTTCCTTATCCATGGTATCCGGGTCAATTAAAAGAAGAGACTTCATTTCTTCAGTTAAATCATTATCGCCCGACTGGGCGGACGAGCCCGTGGGCGAGCTGCGAGCCGACTGCACGCCTGCATGTAAACATACAGGGTCAGAACGTCACAAAATAAAAATTCTCCAAAGGAATAAACAGAGGGACATACCTATACTCTAAAAGCCGGGTTTTCACTATACGAGTACTCTCGGACCGAGTATACTAGGATGACACTACTCGTAGCGTGTAAACGCGTGATCCGAGCGTACTCGGACAGCGGCCTCCTATCAGAGTGGCGACTTCAAAAAAAGGAGGAGGTTTTCAATTCGACCGTATATTTTTTTATTTGTGTTCGCGGATAACTTTGTCGTTTATGAACCGATTTTGATGATTCTTTTTTTTTTTGTTGGAAAGGAGATATCCCAAGGGATAACCAAGATCTGATGATGGTATCCCAGAGAAATCGAGGGGAACCTTCGAAAATCGTAGGGGCGACTAGTGCCTTTGTTATTTTTTTTTTATAGTAACACATGCAGTTGCTCTCGGAAAACACCATTTTGTGTACCTAATTAGTATTTCACTGGTTGCGATTCGAATACTTTAATATGGTTGCCAAGAAATTTAGTCGTCACAATGCATATGGAAAAGTGTAGCTGATGGTAAAGTACCAGGAGAACTTCTCAACGATTACTAACTTATAAAAACAAAAAAAAAAAACTTATTTTGAAAAATAAATTATATTTCGGAAGTCGGTGGCAAATAACGAATATACAAAACTAAAGACACAGACTTCCGAAATATAAGTTATTTTTCATTTTGTAGTGTTTTTTAGAAGTCGGTTGTTTTTTTTTGTAAGAAAGTTTTTTATAAAAACAAAATGGCGCCAACTAAGAAAAATTGGAATGAATGGAGTGAGGTTTGTGGAACTATATGAAAAGGAGGAAGTGCTGTGTATCGATTAACATATCTGCTACAACTTCTATACCTCGCAGCAGCTGATCAGTCGTCATCTTGATGCGTGCAAGGAGACAAAATTAAATGCTTCTTTGACGATGAACTCGTAACGTGTCAATCAAATTCCGAGTGGACTAGCTCGTATGAGCGCACTCGGTCTGAGAATAATCGTATACTGAAAACCCGGCTTAAATCGATCCAGGTGGAGGACGTCGCGGACTACACGACTACGACTTGTTCCACTGCCCTTGACTGCCTCGTTAGTCTAGTGGTCGCAAGCGCTACTGCTGAGCATGAGATCCTGGATTCGATTCCCTGGTCGGGTAAAGTGTTATTGGGTTTTTCTATCTGAAATTTCTCAGTAGCAGCTCGCGATGTCAACTACTCTAAATTGTAATACGCTTTGTGATTGTATCTCGAAAGTATGTGTAAGTTATAATTTTACGTACAATTATGTATTTTTTTTGTGAGTAAATAAAATGACAATAATGAATTTGTTTTTTTTTTATATTTCCTCCCTGGTGTGTATGTGAATTTTTTATATATGTGTGTTGATAATGAACCATAGAATTAGTATGTACTATACAGGATGGTCCAAATAGTGAAACATTCTCCTATCATTAATTCAATATACAAAAATTTCGATCGAAAAGAATTAATTTACGTTTCGAATGATACAGTGAGTCGAAATTTTTATCTATACAAATAAATAAAATTAAAGTGTCTGTTTGTAATGTCAAAATAACAGCTTTTTACTAAATGCATATGAAAGCATATACGGTATATACAACGAAAACACAATTTAAAAAAAAAAACTTCCTTTCTGTTCCGGCTAATCTCCGAAACGGTTGGTCTGATTTTGACGGGACTTTCACTGGAAGATTGCTGATGTCATAAGGAGTAAGTTACTTTTATTTTAGAAAAAGAAAAAGAATTAAGGTCCACGCGGGAACCAGCTAGTTTCAAATAAAATTAAAATAAAAGTACTACCCTAAATCATTTTAAAACCTAAAGGTGGCTTCCGACGCGTGCGTGAAATGGCGCACGCACGCGCACCAGCCCGCACGACGCACCGTGGGAAGGGTTTCGTGCGTGGTAGCGAAGACGCGTGCGTCGCGGTGCGTCCCGGTGCGTCCGAATTTGGATACATTCCCTTTGAAGTTACCGACTCGGCGCGGATCAGCTCGCACGGACACGCACCATGGGAAGGGTAACGTGCGTGGTAGCGCAGACGCGTGCGTGGCGGTGCGCCCGATCCGCGGCGAGTCGGTAGACTTCAAAGGTGCGCGAGGTTTTGCTCGGTTTCTATAAACAAAAACGAATCGTTTTGCTTACCAATGGTAGCGTTTTTATTGCCCAACTTGGCATATAAATCGGAGATGTTCGCGCTGTTTCGCACTGATGGCTTTCATGCCATCATTCGCAAGAGAACGGTATCCCTGATCTGCAGAATGTGTGGCAGCTGCATCAAAATCTTGAAGACAATAGCCGATAGGATCTCATCCCCGCTTTGGAGGTCACTTGTTAAATCAGTCATCTAGACATAGTTTGATTGATTCTGACTTTTATTTTTATTATTTTTAATATTTGTAATTTTATACATAATGAATTTTTGGATTTTAATTTGAATGAATTTAAAGAATGTAAATTATTTTAAAGATATGATTTAATTTAAAGATCAATTTATTTTACAATTAGATTTTATGAAACTTATTAATTAATTTTACAATTTAATTTTATGTACCTATTTCAATTTCTGTGTAGTTATTTATTTTGATTATAATAATATTTATTATTGTGGCATGTATCTTTGATTAAGTACTTATGTAATTTTTAAGTAGGTCTACTAACATTAATATGGATCACTGTATCTGATTTAAATAAATAAGTTAAAAAATAAATATGTATGTATGTAAATTCATAAGATTTTTTTTAGACATGGGCGTTTCTAGATTTTTACGCAAACGGTTAAATATTCGATTTCAGATTATGAAATCGTTTTCAAAATCCGTTTTTAGAAATCAATTTCTGGAGCTGCTCTGGCGCCTCCGGCTCGCAGTTTCGATCGTCTCTAGTAATATTATAATTCGGTTGTAAGTGCATCGATCAAAACTATCTAAACATAAACAAATACTTGCTTACGCAAATCTACTCTTGCCGTAGTTTTGTGAAATCGGTTTGTCCAGTTCGGCTTATCGATACGATACGATTTGTGACTAAAATCGGATTTTAGATACGTTTCGATATATCTGACGCATGTCTACTAATTTTACCTTTGACAGCTAAGTAGTTCCATAATTTGCGTATATGTGTATATCTGCAAAGCTATGAGTTTTTGCTTCATTATTGGTAAAGATACAAAAAAGTGGTAATGCAACTATTTATTTATGATTTTTTTGCGAAAATATCAAGTACTTATTTGATATTTTCGTCGGATTTGATAAAAAAAAAATTGATATGGTTATAATTTCTAGTTGGTTCCATTGTCATTTGATCAGGATCTGATGATGGGATCTTGGAGAAGTCGAGGGAACTCTTCAAATATTATAGGCACATCTATAGCGATTTGGGTATTTTTATAGTAACTCATAGATTTGCTCTCAGAAAGCACCATTTGGTAAAGCGGAACTGATGATGAAGGACACAGATGGCCAACGGAACTTCTCAATAATAAGTAGGTATTTCACGGGTTGCAATTTGATTACTTTATATGGTGAAGGGTGGGCGTTTTGGGGGACTGTCTTGTGTAATTTTGACGTTCGAAAAGTGCTGATTCTTAGCCTAGTTTGAATAAATGACTTTTGAATTTTGATTTTTTTTTTAATTTTTATGGTTGCCAAGCAATTTATCTTCGTCACAATGCATATGATATGGAGAAGTGTTTGCGATCAACAAGTCACAGGGGCCGACACCAAAGGCTGAAGGCTGCGGGTCTCGACCTCAGGACAAGCTGCTTCTCACACGGACAGCTGTTACGTCGCTTCCTCCCGAGTCACCATTCCTGACTCTCTGTATATTTTGACTGCTAAGAATAAAACTACAAACGTAGTATACAGGGAAGTTTTATAAAATGTGGCTGTTACTGTAGCATATTGTGGTGTCTTACGACTTCCACGCGAACGAAGTCGCGGGCAGAAGTTAGTAATGTAATATTACTCATCCCCATAGCAAATAGCGTGATAGTCTATACCCTACAGTTGGAACAGACAAACATTCTAAAAACTATATTTTCGGCATAAGAATCGATCCCAGACCTCTTAGCAATAACTTTCTTTCAAAATATTCAGAGTACGTTTTTATCTTCGCTACGATTTTATTATGTGTATAGATATAGATAATCAAAAAAAAAAATCATAACAAAATGTGAAAAAAAGAAAAACAGCAAAACCGTAGTTGGGAATCGAACTTTCAACCCCATGTTTGCAAAGCAATGGTCCAATTGCTGCGTTAATTGCTTCACTGAAATTTACCTAAAATAGTCGTTCCTATACAATATGTCCGGTTTCGGACTTTACAAACTTAAAGGTTAGTTTGCTCTATTTTATCAATAAAATTATTCTACATGTAGGGTCGGAACCCACCCCCCTGAATGGCAGCCATTTTTGTGTTTTGATCGCCTTTTATGGAGCGTGCATACTAAAAGTACAGTAACTTTAAAATTTTAAACCCAATTGTCATAAAAAAATACTTTTAGCAACGGAAAAGTATTAACAATGGGTTAAATAACTCAAATAATAACATTGAATGCTGCATCATATTGAAATAAATGCTAAAAGATCAATTTTACGTTAAAAATAACATCGTTTTTTTGTTAATCACGGTTATTACAAAATTCACCCCGGAGAACTACCTTTTTTATCAAATGTTTAGTTCACCTAAATAATGATACCAAAAAATCGATTCTATGACAATTAGTTTAAGAGATATTGTTGCTTGAACGCAGCCATTCCGTACATGCGATATGAATGAGCGTCGCATTCCATGGGGTAGCAGGTACAAAAAAGATTTTCTGCATGTTCTTGAAGTGAGAAAGGGATAAAATACACATTTCGGGGGATGACGCGAAAACAAAAGAAGTATTCATCAAATTAAAACTTAACTGGTTTTTTTTATCGGTCCGTTTGTTCTATACTCCGTTTGAAATAAGATTAGATATTTAAACAAACCTTTTTTACAGTCCGTTCAAATCAAATCAAATCAAACTTTATTTGTGAACATAGGGGTACAGAAAGGTCTTAAAAATATACATTTTAGCGTGATCTCAATGTTCTACCAATACAATTGGTATACAAATAATTTGTTATTTTAATAAATACTTATAACATGCAATGATAATAATCAAAAGAATTAATTAAGATTAAATAAATGACTTCAAAAGTCTAAGTCAATTTCTAATATAATATAATGTAGATAAATGTTAAAATAATAAAATAAAATGTCAATAGCCGTTAATTTATAGTATCATTTAAAAAATCTTCTATGGAATAATAGGTCTTCTCTACTAGAAATAAAAATAGTTTACTTTTAAATTGGCCAACATTTTCTACACTTCTTATGCATTTTGGTAATTTATTATAAATTTTTGGAGCCATTACAAAAATACTTTTCTTAAATAATGCGGTTCTAGATCCAACTAAATTTAACTGGTCACATCGACGCTGACTTGATACTCTAGAAAATCTATACATGTTATTTTTAACAAACATAGCTGTTTCATATATGTATAAGGAGGGCATAGTAAGGATTTTCATATTTTTAAAATAAGGCTTGCAACTGTCGGTGGTTCGCAGATTACAAATAGCTCTTATACATCTTTTTTGGCACTTAAATACCATATCTTTGCCTGTGGCATAACCCCAAAATATAATGCCGTATCTCAATGTTGAGGCGACTAGACCATGATATGCTGTTAAAACTGTTGTTCTATTTGCCGTTTTGCTTAACATATGCAAGGCATAGGAATACTGATTAAGTTTACTACATACTTTATCGATCTGTGTATGCCGATTTTGACTTCTATTGCGTAGGCATAAGGATGGCATTAAAAGCAAAAAAGTGGTTACAAACCAACTGTTTACTGCAGCTGCCATTTGTCATGCCACCAACGCAATAGAAGTCAAAATTGGTTGAACGGACTGTAAAAAAGGTTTAGTTAAATGTCTAATCTTATTTCAAATGGAGTATAGTTATTGAAACTACACCTGTTGTTCCAACAACAATGGTGCCGATTCCCTTGTTCACAAACTAAAATAAATTTAAGTTCAGTGCATCTTTTTCTTTCTATTTCATTATGAAAAGGACAGAAGATAAATTTTAGTTTAGTCCTGTCAAATTAATCAGCGCCTGTCACTCTCCATACAAGTTTAGACGTGATTAAAAACTTGCCGACTAAAATTACGTCAATTTACGTCAAGCGCTGATTAATTTGACAGGACTAAAGTAAAATTTATCTTCTGTCCTATTCGTAATGAAATAGAAAGAAAAAGATGCACAGAACTTAAATTTAGTTTAGTTTGTGAACAAGAGAATCGGCACCACTATCTCTTAAACCATTAGTCATAGAATCAATTTTTTGGTATCATTATTTAGGTGAACTAAACATCTGTTAGACAAGTAGATAAAAAAAGGTGGTTCTCCGGGGTGAATTTTGTAATACTTAATCATGGGTTCGATTCCCGGGTCGGGCAGTGTTATTGGGTTTTTCTATCTGAAATTTCTCAGTAGCAGCTCGGAGTCTGAATTTGTGCCCGGGTTGATGGCAATAGACTCGCCCCCTATTACATGGGACTTAAACATAACTGCCGAAATGTGGGTGTACCTGCTACAGGGAAACCTCTACCCATGTTATGTAATATTAAAATTAAAAAAATTGTGTGTTCAAAAAAGTTGCTCTTCTTGGAAGATTCCTCATAGATATCAAGGAAGTATTTCCTTGAGGATCATTTGGCCATGAGCCTGGATGCACTCCACCTTCATTTTCAGTATCTGATCAGTTGATCTCCACTCCACTGAATAAAACGATGATGGCGTTTTTCTATCCTGTTTAATGGATGGTTTATACAATGTGGAACTTAATACAATTATAATTTTGAAAGGGTTTTATGTCACCCGTGCAGTGGCTGTCAACGTAATGGCGCGCGACCGCGGTGTTGCCAACTGCGAGGTTTGACACTGACATCATTTGGTCAGTGCGGAAATGGCTTGAACATCTTCCCCCCCCTCGAACGCTTCAGAGTCTCGAGGTTCTGCCGGTGATGTCGCTTCGGGTAGTGAACAAAGATTGTGAACAGCTCGACGGAAAATGCCCTTCGACGTGTAAACGTCCGCCACTCGTGCCGTTCCATCAGTCCCGCGATACAGCTTACAGATCCGCGCCATACGCCATTTCAATGGCGGAACGTTTGGTTCCCTGATAATGACTAAGTCGCCTTCTTGGAGTCCTCTTTGCGCGGTCCTCCATTTGTATTTTTGCTGCAACTCGCTTAAGTATTCGTTTCTCCACCTTTCCCAGAAATGTTGCCGCATTTGATCCAGACTTCGGTATCTATCAAGTCTGTTGGTGTTCTGGCTGATTAAGGCTTCCGATGGGAACGAGGTTAATGGCCTGCCGATCAGGAAGTGCGCGGGTGTCAAAGGGTTCAGGTCATTAGGATCAGATGATAGAGGGCTCAACGGACGGGAATTGAGGATTGCCTCAATTTGCGCAAACAACGTTGATAACTCTTCAAACGTTAAGTGTTTATCACCTAAAATCCTAGTCGTATGGTATTTAGCGGACTTAACGCCGGCCTCCCAAAGCCCACCAAAGTGGGGAGAATAAGCTGGCGAAAATTTAAACGTAATGCCTTCGTCGGCAGCAAAACCGGTAACGCATTCATTGTTTGATTTTAGAAACTTTGCTAATTCATTGTTTGCACCGACAAAATTTGTACCGTTATCGCAATACAATTCTAAGGGCTTTCCTCTGCGGGAGATAAAACGTCTTAAGCACAAGATAAAAACGCCGGATGTGAGGTCGCTTGCTACTTCTAAGTGCACAGCCTTTGTGCTGAAGCAGACGAATAGACACATGTAACATTTAGTGATTTTACACCCACGACCCTTGCGATCGGTGATGTAGAACGGCCCGGCAAAATCAACACCGCTTACTTGGAACGGAAGACTAGGAGTAACTCTTGAAGCAGGTAAGTTTCCCATTATAGGATTAATGCTTTTAGCCTTTATGACTCTACACAACTTACAATTGTTCACAGTTCTTCTGGCTAAGATTCTACCTTTCAAGGGCCAATATTTGTTTCTTAAATCGTTGAGTAACAATTGAGGTCCGCAATGCAAAAGTTTTTTATGGTAATAAATGAATAGCAATTTCGTTAAGTTGTGATTAGTATCTAATAATATCGGATGTTTTTTATTGCAGGTTTCATCTGAATTTTGGATCCGGCCGCCTACACAGAGTATGCCATCCTCATTGAGGAATGGACTTAGAGATAACAAATTGGATTTCGACGGTAAGTTACGCTTATTTTTTAAAAGTTTAATTTCATTGGGAAAACATTCATTTTGATGTTCTTTTATTATAACATTTAGTGCTGCATCTAGTTCACTGGTTGTGAAAGCACCAGTAGTAACTTTGGCTAGTTTATATCGCTTGTAATTTATGTAACGTAGAACATAGGCTATAGATCTTTGCAAAGTAGCGAAACTGGAAATTCTTTCAAAATCTATCAGTTTAGGACGAGTTGCTGTAGACTGCAGCGTAATTGTAGTTACCTTTTTATTAGTTTTGATTTCAGGCAACTCGGGAATACTTTTGCTATTAATAGTCTGAGGCCACTTACTTGAGTCCTCAGATAAAAATGGTGGACCTTCCCACCAAAGTTTAGCTAAATGAATTGACTTAGGATTTAATCCTCTAGACGCTAAATCTGCAGGATTGGTATGGCCAGGAACATGTCTCCAAGTGCCTGACTTAGTTAATTCTTGTATTTCGCTAACACGGTTCGACACAAAGGGCTTCATATTACAAGCCTGAGCAGACAACCAACCCAGGACCACTGTTGAATCCGTCCAGTGAAAGACTAAGTCAATTTTACAACGTAACGCCTTTAAAACCTTATTACTCAGGCGTGCGGACAGTAAGGCACCACACAGCTCGAGTCTAGGTATGGTTGCAGACTTTACTGGTGCAACCTTAGTTTTAGCGCAAAGTAATCTAACGCAAGTATGCCCGGAACTGTCAACCGAGCGGAGATAAATTGCAGAAGCATAGGCAACTTGGGAAGCATCTGAGAATGAGTGAAGCTCGATCATAATTGGATGGCTAATGAGAACACATCTAGGATTTTCAATTTTAGAGAGAGCTTCCAAATTGTTTAAAAAACTTGTCCATTCCCTTTGTATTTCATTATCTACAGGTTCATCCCAATCTGAATTCGATAGCCATAGCCTTTGTAGTATTATTTTTGAAACAATAGTACATAATCCAAGCAAACCCAATGGGTCGAATAACTTAGCTGATTTTGACAAAATGGAGCGTTTCGTTGCGACTTGTTCACATTGTATGTCAACTGAAAAGCTGAAGACATCTGGTGCCGGGTCCCACTTCAACCCTAACACACTTGAAGGTTGAGAACTTAAATCTAAGTTTTTTATTGATGAAGAGTTCGAATCATCATGAATTACGGATGGTGAATTGGTACGCCATTTGCGTAGAGGAAGACAAGCTGAATTGAGAGTTGCAGTTACTGACTCAATAATACTCTGTAACTCCCTTTCAGTTTCAGCTCCTGAAAGGAGATCGTCGACATAGAAGTCCTTCATTATGATATTTGATATTTTATCGTCCTTGCATTCTTTGGCGAGCTGTACCAAACACCTCGTGCTTAAAAATGGAGCCGAAACCGTTCCGTATGTGACGGTATTTAATTGAAAAATCTTAATTGGTTCTGACGGATCTTCGCGCCATAAAATCTGCCATCGCTGAGGCGAGAAGTAGTATCGTTAAACAACTTCTCGCAATCGTTAACATCATGGTCAATGTTTGAAGGAATCTCTTCGAGTTCCCAGAACTTAGCTAACTGATCTTTAATTCCTTGCGAAAAATGACAATGTAATTTTTTATTGTTTTTATTGTTGAAGCTTCCCCCCATGGGACCAGCCACTATCCAACCTAAGTGAGTTTTTTGTAGTATTGGCCCTTGTGACCTCAAGCTAATTCTAGCTGTTTGAATCAGCTCCCAAAATATGTCGGCGCCTAGCAATAAGTCTATATCGGCTGGTAAATAAAACTTAGGGTCAGCAAGTTGGATATTACTAGGAATGTTTAATTCTTTTACACAAACTGCAGTATGGGGCAAACTATCAGTAATTTGAGATAAAACAAAACATTTGACAGGCCTGCTGAACGATTTGTACATAGAATGTATTTCTATGTTGCAATGCTCTGTAACGTTTAATACTGTATTGCCCAAACCAGAAACACAATGATAATAGTCTTTTTCTTTACAGATACCAATCATTTTCTGAGCTTTCTCACTAATGAAAGATGTTTGACTGCCACAGTCCAGTAAAGCCCTCAAAGTAAATAATCTGCCATCAACTGTCACCTTGACCAACGCAGTGGACAGAAGAGCTTGATTGGTGGAGACAGCGGACATCGAAATAGAAGTGGAGGGACCAGATGCTGTAGCGGGGCCAACTATAGGTAAGTACGTTTCATTTTTCTTGGAATGATTATCATCAGTAGATGTAGTACTAGATGTAGAAGTAGATAATGGCTGTGGATTCAGTTGTGTATTCAGTACAGGAGGTTGTTTGTGTAGGAGAGTGGGTTGTGGTTGGGTGGGAACTGTAATAAGAAGCTACCCTTGCTCTAAAATACTAATTTAATACCGAATATAATTATCAATATTTCAGGGATAAGGAAAATAATATGAAACACCAAGATATTTTGTCAGTCATTTATATTACTTTGCCAACATCAAATTCAATGTTCTACACCATACCTACACATCTCCTATTCCCCACATAATATTACAACTCAATCAGTATTCTAATATTTACCATAAAACTAATAGGTTACCTTAATTTACAGTAGATCTCCAACCAATACTATGCCAATCTATCTTTTTACCGACACAGCCACTAGCACGTCTTATCGTCACGAGCGCTCGACCCACCTGACTAAAATTATATATTATAATGAAAAGATATTGAAGCAACGGCACCAATTACCATCACCAGGTGCACTGCACTGGCGTCCAGCTGCATAGGCGTATCCGCTTCACGCTGGCTCTCGCTGGCGCATGAGACTCTGACCACGGTGACTGCAACCTCCACGGCGTCGGCTATGATTGCGACCAGTTCCCGATTCTACCCTTGAATTGGTACTCTCTCCGGCCGGGGTCAAAATCCGGCGCCGTGAGAACGCTTCACCGCCGCGGAGCATTAACTGAAACTCATAACAACGGGTTTGACTCCTTTTCAAACAATCCGTGAAAAAATTAAAATCTTTCAAAAGTTTTAATCTCTTCTACCCCCATCGTATGTGACCTTTACATGACCTTCAGTTTTGGAGTTTCCCCATAAATCTCCAACTTTTGGAGTTCTCCAACTTTTGGAGTTCCCTAAGCTTCTCCAACTTTTGGAGTTCCATATCTTCTCCAACTTTTGGAGTTTCCCCATACGTCTCCAACTTTTGGAGTTCCCTAAGCTTCTCCAACTTTTGGAGTTCCCCCCCATACGTCTCCAACTTTTGGAGTTTCCCCATACGTCTCCAACTTTTGGAGTTCCCTAAGCTTCTCCAACTTTTGGAGTTTCCCCATACGTCTCCAACTTTTGGAGTTCTCCAACTTTTGGAGTTCTCCAACTTTTGGAGTTCCCTAAGCTTCTCCAACTTTTGGAGTTCCCTAAGCTTCTCCAACTTTTGGAGTTCCCCAATACCTCTCCAACTTTTGGAGTACTCCGACTTTTGGAGATCTCTAAGCTTCTCCGACTTTTGGAGTTCCCTAATCTTCTCCAACTTTTGGAGTTCCTTAAGCTTCTCCAACTTTTGGAGTTTCATATCTTCTCCAACTTTTGGAGTTTCCTAAGCTTCTCCAACTTATGGAGTTCTCCAACTTTTAAACATCTTAAAGAAGTAGGACTCACGTGAAGACTGCGACTTCTACTTCGAAGACGCCTTGCACTGCCGCCGCTACGCGATCTCGATGTGGCTTCAGGTGTGTGGCCACTTCGACTTTGAAGGCGCCTGTGACTACTATGCCTCGCACCGCCTCTATGATACGCTGTCAATCTAGCTTCAGCTGTGTGGCGCAGTCGACCTCCAAATGGCGTTGATAGGTACTGCGAGCTAGTCCCTCGATCGCGTGGCATGGTTCGAAATTCATAAAACAGAAGTAAATGGGTTAGAATTGGTAAATTAAACAAAACTTCACAAAAACGTTATAAAAATGTTTGCAGGGTATTTCGCAAATATCTCAGAAACGGTGCGTCTGAGCTCAAAAATAACCAAATTTTACCACCCTTTTATAAACACCACGAAAGGTATAAGAATGCTAAATCCACAAAAAAAACTTATTTTTCTGTCCTACCTTCGAATTTTATCACTGTCACAAACACATTAATTAAGCGTGATTTTAACGCTATTTAATTAATAATCACCTGGTTAAAGTTAAACACGTGCAGAACCACAAGGTAGCGTGGTAGGGCCACCCTTATTCTTAATTTACATTAATGATCTGCCAAACGTCACACAACTTCATAATAACATTATAAATGTCTACATGGTACTCACATTTGCATTTTTTTTACACGTTATAGTTTCTTATTCTACACGAAACTATTAAAATGCATTGACATTTGCTTTTAAACCTTTCTACATCTAAAAACTGCAAATAGCAACCAAGCAACTTCCGGAATAAAATATTAAATATAATTTTAATCAATTTTGCAATCGACTTCCGTTCACTAACTGGAGACGTATTTACAGCACCGGAATTCGGCTACAGAAATTTTCAAAACAAAATTGATAAAACATTTACAAAATAATCTGCACTCTAATTACATTACAACCAAAAGCTAACATTCAGCCTTCCTGACATCACGTTTGTCGTCAAACTATATAACACAATAAAATAAACACTATGTTTCTTGCTTTTTCAATCAATATTATAGAAGACTTGAATGTTTAGCGTTAATTATTACATCAATTAGAGCATCGGTTAACAAAATTCTCAGAAACTACGAAATAATTAGTTAGTGACAATTTACTCCAAAAACACAGGAACCGCTTAAAAGGTAAGATATTACGTAAGCACATTTTGTTAATTTCTAATTTTCATTAGCTCATTCATACCTTTCAATATCAATTTACATCAGTCACTTATTGCACTGTAAGCTTAAGCACTATCACTTGTGAGCCATCGCACGACTTTCAATGAGTAACATAACATCCAGCATATGCCAAACATTGCACTGCAAGCTTCACTGGTCAAGGACTCTCACTTGCCAGCCACTGTACGACTTCCAATGAATGGCCTATGCTTCGACTTCCATCTCCCAATCATTATATTTCTAGTAAGTATGTATTCGCTAACTTCGGTTCTTACTTTACTTATGTCCCTAACCAAATTGTCATGAGTCCAAAAATATTTCATTTTCAATATTCTCACTACTAAAGATTAAATTACGACCAGACAGAACTTCTGTTGGGGTTATAGTCTGATTACAAACTAAAATAATTCAATACCTTGACATTATTATCATAATTAACTTTACAAGCTCTAACCAGTAGCTTCTTACTAACCATAATTTTGTGAAGCTTCCTTATCACAAGCAAGAATACATAAATAGAATTATAAAGGCACGGTGGTAGTGAAACTTTGTACTAACCATGGTGACATAACTTGTGAATCTCACTTATAATGTGCTCACTATTTTATTAATGTTCATCAAATCAATGTCTTGAATACCTCTGGCAACAGGCCTTATCATGTCCTGAATACGAGTGGCAACGGGCCGCATTGCCCTGAATACCAGAGGCAACAGGCCCCACTATATCCTGAATACCCCTGGCAACAGGCCCCATTGTCCTGAATACCAGTGGCAACAGGCCACTATGTTCCATGATCTCATAATGCCAACAAGTTATATCAATACAAATCGAACCAACATTTACTGTCTCCATAATTGTAGCTCGTTTACGAAGAAAATAATAAAATTGTTCTAAAGTTGGCGAGTCCTTATCACTCCTAAATTCCTCCCATTTCCTGGCAGTTATGCAATCTAATTTTGTTGAGGCCAGGTAAATAATAAGTGTATCCCACTTGTCAGTGGGTTCCCCTAGTAAATTCAACGCACTTAGATTTTTAGATAAAGAATCAATCAAATTGTGTATTCCGACATCCGATTCCTTATTTAAGGATTCAATTGAGAACAAACACTTTATGTGTTCATTTATTAAAAGACGTTTATTATCATAGCGCTGGCAAAGTAAATCCCAAGCAATTGAATAGTTGTTTGATGATATCGATACGAAGCTTATGACTGAAGAAGCAGCGCCCTCTAGGTAAGATTTAAGATAATGGAACTTATTTACATCATCTACATTTTCATTGTTATGAATTAGCGATAAGTATGTATCCCTAAAGGAAAGCCACTTAGTTGATTCACCATTAAACGTAGCAATCTTAATCGGTGGTAGTTTTAAACCATGTGATGTTTTGGATATTGAGTTGGATGAGGACTCCAATTTGCCATGATCTTTCTCAAAGTTATCCAACATGGACTGAGCCTTAGCAGATAACTTGAAGAATATATTTTCTGTAATTTCACGCTCATTAATTTGCTTATCCGAGTCTTCATCCAACATTTCAATTTGCGATTGAACCTCATCAAAGGTGCAAGACAGGTCTCGTAACTTATTTAATCTTAGAGGTAATTCTTTACTATCTACCTTGACTGATTCTATATATTTTTCAAATAAAGTTAGACGAGCCCTGATATTGCCTCTCTGTTTAATTAAATCCTTTAAATCCAACATGATGCCGGCGCAAACACAGTTATTAATATAATTACTATGGAATGATAGAAATAAACAATGAATAGGTACGTTACGATACTCCTTTGCGAAGATAACAAACTGGTTTTACAGCCGACGTCGCGTTTCGGCGTGATGCGATCGCGCGCGGTAGCACGGCGATCGACACGGTGCCAGTTGGAATGCACGGATCGACACACAGCGGATTTTATTGTTATAAATCTCGCAAGCCTACTCCCAGAGTGCATCTGAAATCATCAGTAACTTTGTGTAAGAATGTGTTATAGTACAATAGTACGTAAAAGGGAAATAACTTTGGGTTAGGATGAACAATGTGGGAGCAAGAACTCGACACTATACACACTTGTGTTTAGAATGCTAATACATCGACACAAATCTAATAACAATCGTTAAAAAATGGATTTTCCATTAAATAACGCAATTAAGAACAGCAAATTAACACTATTTTGTAGAAATTATGTGGTTTAAGCCGCAATTTATGAAGTTTTATAATTATGTACATAAGTGGGTAGGTACCTTTTCTAAATTGCGGTAACGTACTTTTGATATAGTTATCGTAGTTATCAACGATGTCTACACAAATTAAAGCACATAGGATAGGAAATGGAAAGATGGATGCACTTCCCTCGGAAATGATGGCTGCAGCTGCTCGCTGGCGAGTTTCTCGAGGTTTGTTCGTTCCTTGTAAATCGAATCTCGAATGACCCAACCGTTTGTGACGAAACTTTCGTAGATTCCTTTCTTCGGTCGGATCACGTCGGGGTCACCAAAATGATCAGTTGATCTCCACTCCACTGAATTAAACGATGATGGCGTTTTTCTATCCTGTTTAATGGATGGTTTATACAATGTGGAACTTAATACAATTATAATTTTGAAAGGGTTTTATGTCACCCGTGCAGTGGCTGTCAACGTAATGGCGCGCGACCGCGGTGTTGCCAACTGCGAGGTTTGACACTGACATCATTTGGTCAGTGCGGAAATGGCTTGAACAGTATCAAAAGTACCGGTATTCGTGGTGAATTTTTAGATTGCCTTAAAAAGTTGCGCAGTAAATAACTCTTCATAACAATATTGGATAAGTACTTTTGGTTCCAATAAAAATGGTTTCTTAAGTACTGTAAGCAACTCGCTTGGCTGCGGCACTCGGGATCGTGTATAGTGTGAGAAATTAAAGAAACTTTTGGAAAAACAGACTATAATCAAACCAACAGTATAAAGCAAAGGACAATATTACGCGACTGACGCCAGGGGCTAAACTAGTTTTTCTTACATTGACAAATGCACACCATACGAAAATCCTAATTTAAATATATAACGTTCGAATGTTCGGATACCATAGTGTTCTTGCCAGCCTGCATAATGTGTGAGGTTGAATTCCAATAAGTCCTCACATGAGCTACGCCCCACTTGAATAAAGGGATCAGGCAGAGACCTTTATTCAAAGTATCTGAACAATCGTACCCTTCCTGCCTATACCTAACATAAACGTTACCTAACGACGTCAACCAAGTCGTCTTATCTTGTATCTTCTTCAGCTCCAGAATTATGCACCTCTACTATGTATATGTGAGTACCATTTGTAACGACTATCTTTATAAATTATAGAAGGGCGCCTCCACCATTTGTAAACAACTCGCTTGGCTGCGGCACTCGGGATCGTTTATAGTGTGAGAAATTAAAGAAACTTTTGGAAAAACAGACTATAATCAAACCAACAGTATAAAGCAAAGGACAATATTACGCGACCGATGCCAGGGGCTAAACTAGTTTTTCTTACATTGACAAATGCACACCATACGAAAATCCTAATTTAAATATATAACGTTCGAATGTTCGGATACCATAGTGTTCTTGCCAGCCTGCATAATGTGTGAGGTTGAATTCCAATAAGTCCTCACAGTACCCTAAAAATATCTGACATAATACCGAAAACGTTTTCGACTATTCTCCGAACACGAGACGAAGGGCACTTATAAAACGTCAGAAGCTAGGTGCATGGTTCCAATTGGTCGCTTCCTATGCAGCTATGGAGAAGAGCCGGCAAGAAACTCCACGGCTACTTTTTTTTATAAATGGTTTCTACAATGTTTTCAAATTACAGTGTTAATAGGTATGAGAGAACAGTGTAGGCCCATCAACAAGTACCAGGTACTTAGTAAAATAGTAAACGGTCCACAAGTCTACAGCCTACAACGTTCTCAAATTCACAAAAACCTAAAAGAAAAGAATACATTTAAAAGATAAACAAAATAATAAAAATAAGGACCTATTTAAACTAAATAACATGATTGCCACTACAGCTGTAACAAATCTAATTCGATAAAAACAATATAGAAAACTAGCTTTTGCCCGCGGCTTCGCACGCGTAAAGGTCGGAAAATATCCCACAGGAACGTACTACCGATATTCAAAGTACTTATCATATGTCCTAACCCAGGTCATGGCCTATCCGTATGCCTTTCATCTAAATCTGTTCAGCCGTTACGGCACGAAAGGTAACAAACAGAAAGATAATAAATCAGTTTTAGGGTTCCGTACCTTAAAATGAAAAACGGAAACCCTTTAAGGATGACATCGTTGCCAGTCAAGACATTTTTTCTCAGAAACGCGTAGAGGTATCAAGTTGGAAATAGATATTAAAAACTTAGGCTAAGCGCGCACTACGGATTTTGATCGTTGCGGATAATATTTCGTGTTGTTCTATCTCCTCTCAGGCTCATTTCCTACGAAATGTATGGAAAGTTTTTTGCAATTTCTGAATTTTCTCAAACTCAAACCTCAGTTGGCCCGATATAGTTTTTGACCCTCGTAATAACAAATAGGATCGACTGGCATCAAAAAAGTTTTTGTGAAAATTGCCCATGTTCTTGCTGACTGTACAATTTTTTCAAAATCTGTGAATGCAGATCAAAATGTTTCAAAAAGTTAAGGACAGTCTCCTAAGACCGTTTTCTTATAGCGATAACGGTTAAGGTACCTGCCCTTATTGCCCCATATCAACATCCACCCTGTATATGTTATGATTGACTACTTAGCTCCATAAAGGTATGGCGTGATTATGATCTTTTAAAAGGTTAAATCCGTAATTATCTGCAATATTCTAACCTTTTGGATAGTCTTTTTACAGTTTGCAGTAAACTATAGAAGAATACGAACATAATGCAATATTGCTCATCCTCCATAGCAAATGGCGTGATAATATTTTTTGAAAAAGTCTATTGTGACGTTTCCATTATTTGACCAATTTTCAAGTTAATCAAGCCAAACAGTAAAATCCTCCCCTGTAAAAATGAATCCCCTTTTCACCCCGTTAGGGGTAGATTTTCAAAAAACTTTGATATACGTTTTTATTTGTTTTCAGTCTTAAGTATAAATACTGAGTTTCAAGTTAATCAGACCGCGCGTCTTCCATACAAACTTTGACACCCCCCAATCCTCCCTTAGGGGGTAGTTTAGAAAAACTAAAAATGGCAAACTTTATAATTTACATAGATGAGTATTCGTGCCAAGTTTCAAGTTTATTAACTCAAGGAATAAGATTTTTCATACAAACAAAATCCCTCCTTATCACCCCCTTAAAAGTCAGTTTTCCAAAAACCCTTTCTTACTGGATGCCTACGTCATATTATTATCTACTTGTGTGCCAAATTTCTGCTCAATCCGTTCAGTGGTTTGAGCTGTGCGTTGATAGATCAGTCAGTCAGTCATTCAGTCAGTCACCCTTTCCTTTTATCGATATAGATTGTAGGTATATAATGTCAAAAAATAAAAGATTATGTCAAGGAAGAATGTAAAAAAAGTAAAATAAAATAATCATCGTAATTTGGGAGCAGTTAATAGACATTTACATTGTTATGCCGTTAATGAGGTATCTTTCTTTTGTTCCCTTAGCGTGGAGACGGCTTCAACATATTTTCAGTGAGAGCAAATGCACTATCTGCCACAAACACTTGGAAGTGGTTCCTCCTTGAAGGGCAAATTAGTTGATGCTGGAAAATACAGTACATTTCTAAAAAAATATCTATACATCTCTGTATTTCTGCAAACACCGCCATTATTTATTCTACCATAACATCCGCAATCCACAAATGTGAAGTTATAGTCAGCATCCACCAAAGCTAACAGAACAATGCTAAATGTGGCTTCGAATCTCAAGGCCCACACAGACCGACACACACCGTCGGAAAAGGCATGGTGTGTGTTGTGTAGCTATCTGTGGTCGTCAGAATATAATAGAATAGAATGGAATAATTATTTATTTGCATAGAACGTAGGTACAAAAAATGCAGATGTTTGTGTGGGCTGGTGCGCTTGCGTGCGCAATATCGCGCACCGTCGGAAGACCCTTCGTGCGCGGTGCGTGGTCGTGCGCTGTGCGGGCCGGTGCGCATGCGTGCGCAATATCGCGCACCGTGGGAACCCGCCTTAAGGGGAATGTAGGCTTGCACAGTATCACAAAAAGTTGACTCGAAAATGTCGACTCTTCGATCAAAATGTTTGTATTTTCACTTAATGATAGGAAAATGATTATGTTTGAAAGAATATTTCATAACAACGAAAATTGATGAATGTGAAACGAAAAAGACGTAAAAATAGAGCTTGATTTTTTTTAAAGCGGATTACCTAATATTTCCCAGATTTAAAAAAAAAAAAATTATAACTTGATAGCTATCAATATCAAGTTACTAATAAATAATTAAATGGATTATAATATTATATAAATGATGATTAACTTCAATAATTTTATGTTATTAATGAATTAGTGAATCAAATATATTACTGATGAAGTAGAATAGGTATCTATTATTATGAACATTTTGAATTGTTGAATTGAATGATCGATTTATTGAATTGTTATATTGAATTATTATTATTAACATTTTCAATTATTTTTATTGTTTGTTGAATTGGTTTACCCCCGCGCCCGGCTGGCTGGCGGTCAGATGCCTGGAGAGTTTTAACTAGTACTACGGAGTAGCTGCGCGCCGCCGCGCGTCTTTCCGCTCGAGAGCTCTCAAGGGCTCTTGGCACCGCTCGGGGCCCGCGGAATCCGCCCGCGCGTTTCAAGGAAATGCGCTCCGCCGCGCTTCCAGCGGTGTGCGCTGGGCCCTACGCACCTGACCTGAAGAACATCACCAATAAGGCCAGTATATGTCCTCCTAGGGCGTCACCTCCCGACGTTTCCACTCACATCTGCCTTGTAAATAAATACCTTTTATTAGTCGCCTTTCATTAATTCTCTCAACATGACCAAACCATCTAAGCATACCTACTGTTTTAAATTTCACTACATCTTCGTTTAAACCACACAGTTGTCATTTCACATCATTCCTCAGCCTATCATTCATAGTTACAATATTTCTATTTTTAACCGACTTCAAAAAAAAGGAGGAGGTTTTCAATTCGTCGGAATATTTTTTTTTTTTATATAATGTATGTTCCCCGATTACTCGAAGACGGCTGGACCGATTTGAAAAATTCTTTTTTTGTTTGAAAAGGTATACTTTCAAGTTGGTCTCATTGTCATTTGGTCACGATCTGATGATGGGATATTGGAGAAATCGAGGGAACTCTTCAAATATTAGGATAAATTCGTTAGAGATGGCCATAGTTTTTTTAGGGTTAAATAAAACTGAAAATATTGAGATCACAATTAGACTTTTATTTTTAAGAAAATCAACAACAATCAGTCTTTCGAAAATCAGCATAAAGATATTTTTATAATATGAGGAACATCCATAAAAAAAATATTAAAACAAAAAACATAACTGGCCGTCTCACCCGGTACATACGGTAGTGATGGCCGTAGTGGTACGGGACAGATGGCCGGCACTAGATTTGCCTCTGCCTTTCCCCTTTTCTTTGATTTATGCTTGCTGGAGCTCCTTTTTCTTCTTCTGTCCACATTTAGAGCACACGTCATCAAAAGGTGTACAATTCTCATGTGGGGTTACAGATTACAGATCGAACATTGAAGCCAATCTTCATGCGACGGGTTTTATAATATTTTTCGCTACATCCAGCACAATTATCAGCTTCATCTTCTGCGTCTTCTTCACCAGATGTATCACATAATATTGATTTCTCCTTTCTAGTGTTACTTTCAGACCTTCTTTCTATTTGTTTGACAGCCGTTATATGACCATCTCTCCTTTTTGTCCGGGTAAGATGGCCAGCTCAATTTTTAAACTTACGAATTACAATTACCTTCCCATTTTCAGGTTAAAACGAAGAAAAATATACACCAAACACAATACACTCCCAAAAACACACATAAATAATAAAAATATTAAACACACGGTGCAATACTACACAAAACGTCGAACACCAGTGTATGCTTGCTTTTTAGATCTCTCCCGTGCCTTTGACCTTGTTTCTTACGAGGTAATGTGGGAAAATCTGCGGGAGAGAAAAGTGCCAGCGGAGCTGTTGCGTATCTTCCAGTATTGGTATTACAACCAAACGAACAGTGTGAGATGGGCCGATGGGCTGTCTGTGTCGTACGGGCTGGAGTGCGGGGTAAGACAGGGAGGGATAACATCACCTGAACTGTTTAACCTCTACATGAACGATCTAATCGTTGAGCTCAGCAGCAAGAAAGTCGGATGTCGCATTGATGACGTCAGTGTCAACAACATCAGCTACGCTGACGATATGGTGCTGCTGAGCCCTACGGTTAGGGCGCTTAGAGAGCTGCTTAGTTGTTGTGAGCGCTATGCTCGCGAGCATGGCTTAGTCTACAATGTCAAGAAAAGTGAGTTCTTGGTCTTTAAGGCTGACGGTGCTAAATGTCTTGAGTATGTGCCCCCGATTAAACTTAATGGGAATGACTTAGTGCGAGTGTACCAGTTCAAGTACTTGGGGCATTATGTAACCGACGACCTTAATGACCAAGTAGATATTGAGAGGGAACGTAGGGCGCTGGCAGTCCGGTGTAACATGTTGGCTCGCCGGTTTGCACGCTGTAGCAGGGCAGTAAAAATAACGCTTTTTAAAGCTTATTGCCAAATATTCTACACGTGCAGCCTGTGGACCAACTATACTCAGCGGGCTATCAGCGCTCTACGGGTCCAATATAATAACGGGTTCAGGATGTTGATGGGGCTGCCCCGTTTCTGTAGTGCATCAGGTATGTTCGCACAAGCACGCGTCGATGGCTTCCACGCCATCGTCAGACGGAAATCTGCCTCTTTGCTCTGCAGAGTGCGGGAAAGCTCCAACTCCATCCTGAGGACCATGGTCTAAACTTGTATGGAGTAGTGACAGGCGCTGATTAATTTGACTGGACTAAACTAAAATTTATCTTCTGTCCTTTTCTTAATAAAATAGAAAGAAAAAGATGCACTGAACTTTAGTTTAGTTTGTGAACAAGGGAATCGGCACCATTGTTTAATTTGTGTTTTAGATATGCGGACGAAATTTGTGTTTCATTATTATTACATACACTGTACTTGTGATTTGTGAACGCCTTTTGTACCATATTTCTGGAAATTAATATATAACTCATGTATTTATTCAATGAACTTAAATTAGTAACAATTTTAAATAACAATATTTACTGCTTCTCTTTTACAACCAGTCATTATGGTACTGAATTCGGAACTCAACACACGGAGGACACTGTAGTCATGTAAAATCAGTCATTATAATGTTGCCTAAATGAATATGTGATAAATTATAATCATGCTAAATAAAAAAGGTAAAGTACTAATCTTTGTTTTATTAGACTGCTCTTTATAGATTAATTTTAGCATTTTATGCAAAAGTACACCGTGTTTCTAGATAGTGATTCTTTATTGTAGGAAACTATCGAGAAACGCACTGTACTTTTGCATAAAATGTCTACGATAATATGAAATACAAAGTATATAAAATGCACTGTAATTTGGAATTCCCGCCCTAGCTTCTACTCTGTAGTTTTGGTGGGCGGTGCATAGATGGCGCCAGCCGGTAAGGAAAAATTTCCTCCTAAAATTTGTACGGAGTCGTTATTCTTTTCTTTGAGTATATATGTTCTGTGCTTTCAATCGACTTGGAAGTATATAGAGTTGTTAATACTCTTATGTAATGTATTTTAAAAATGGTAGGAAAGCTGCTAAAGTCGTAGGCACGACAGATAGGAAAATAGTTTTACAGCTCTATATAGTTCACACGGAAATCACACGGAAAACGTTATTATATTACCGCATGGCGTTCAAGATATTTGGAGAGAATCCGAAGAAATCACCAATCACAAGAAAAAACCTGTAGTATATTTAGACGAGACTTATATACACAACACTTATCACGCCAAAAGTTGCTGGCAAAGTGAGGAGGAGCCTGGGATGTTCGTGTCAGAGTCAGCAGGGAGTCGTTGGATAATTGCTCATGCGGGAACTGAAAATGGTTTTGTTAATGGTGCATTGTTAATGTTCAAATCACAATCCAAATCCTCAGATTACCACGATGACATGAACTCCACAAATTTTTTGAAATGGATGAGTGAAAAAGTCATTCCTAACCTACCTGAAAGGTCACTTGTGGTAATGGACAACGCTCCGTATCACTGCACTCAAATAAATAAAGCGCCTACAATGTCAAGTCTTAAACGCGACATGCAGGAATGGCTACGAGAAAAAGGACTATATTTTGAAGACACTTGGACAAAAGCTGTATTATTTGCATTAATAAAACAAAACAAAGGTCCACCTACATATGCTGTGGACAGAACCTTTCGGCCCCATCGGCCATTCGTTCTGCGAGCAATGTGCCCTGCCCATTGCCACTTAAGTTTGGCAATTCTTTGGGCTGTGTCGGTATTTAAAGTACAAAGTGTAAACATTCCAAAGAATCTTTTGACTATTCTATACAGGCGCGGATCTAGCTCACGAGAGGGGAAATGTTTCTCTCTGGGGAGGGGGAATTCCTCAAGCCGTTTACTAAAAACCGTCCTATTTTCTTTAAGCCCGAAAAATCGCATGTAATGTTATCTTATATCGGTACCATCGCGGAGACTGGCTGTGAACCAATTTTCAACCTTGTTGCTAAGATCATAAAGGTGAAAATTGAGTTGAAAATCAATTTTCACCTTTATGCTATTTCGTTTATGTCCGCGGTTGTACAGTACGACACAACTTAGACGTAGCATGAATTTGAAAATTTGCATTAATTCATTTAAATTTTACAACGTATTTGGTTATATGACTTTACAAGTTATTGCGTTTGCGTAAAGATCATTTTCACCTAAAATAGTAATAAAGATTGATGATTTTGAAGGCGCACTCAGTTCGGATGTGATCGGTTTTACGAATTTTGCCGAAGCTACATCTAAGTTGTGTAGGACATACAAAGGAAAAATACAGCTTAAAACTATGTTTATGTCTAATTTAGAGTTTTAGACTCAGTTTGGTCGAAGCCCAAGGCGGCCCCTCCTCCCCTGTAACCGCGCCTAACTCTACAACGTTTTTAATGAAGATTTTTTGAAAAACGTGACCTATATTAAAAAGTGGTTCAATTGATTCTGCTCGTTATTCTGATCAAACTATTTTCAGGTTTTGCGCATTTAACGTTACACGTTGTATATTGTTATTTTAAATATTTTTTCCTTCAATAGCGTTGGCGAGAGGTATCCGAGAATTGTTCAAGTTAATTTATTACTTACTTCTACATGTCTTTGTCATTGAACAGTTTCCTTTTTAACCGACTTTAAAAAGGAGGAGGTTGTCAATTCGATTGTATTCTTTAAAACAAAAGGAATATTACGAAGTTTGAAAAGCGCTCGAAACATTATAGTCTTGTCATTATTTCTCAAATTTATAATTCTTTTAGCCACCAAGGAAGATTTAATGCATACTTAGCATCAATTTAGACAGCTTACCGCTTAAATAATATAAACCTTACAAAACCCGCGTACAATAAAATAAAATATATTTTTTAAATAATATTAAATCGCTTTTCTTTATAAATTAATATAATTAGAATTTATACATGGCGTCGAGTTCTAAAAATTATACATGCAATATGGGTTTTTTTATGCCGTATTTACTGGGCGATGTCAAACGTAAAAAAGTAATGATAATATTAATATATAAAATTGACTATTTTCCATTTGAAATAAGATTAGACATTTAAACAAACCTTTTTTACAGCCCGTTCAACCGATTCTGACTTCTATACCGTAGGCATAAGGATGGCATTAAAAGCAAAAAAGTGTTTACAATACTAACTGTTTACTGCAGCTGCCATGTGTCATGACACCAACGCAATAGAAGTCAAAATCGGTTGAACGGACTGTCAAAAAGGTTTGTTTAAATGTCTAATCTTATGTCAAATGGAGTATAGGTGTCTGTAAACTAACGAACTGATTCTATAAATGATTCTAATGCCCGGTGTCTGTGGTTTATTACTAACTAGCTGTGCCTCGCAGTTTCACCCGCAGAATTCTCGATCCCGTGGGAATATCGGGATGAAAGTATCCTATGTATTAATCCAGGTTATCAACTATCTGTGTGTCAAATTTCATCCAAATCCGTTCAGTAGTTTTTGCGTGAAGAAGAGACAAACATACACACACACTCACAAACTTTCGCCTTTATAATATTAGTGTGATTAGTTGGGTCCCGCGGTTTCATCCGCATAATTATCGATCCCGTGGGAATATCGAGATAAAAAGTATTCTATGTCATCAATCAGAATAGATGTACCGTAACGAAATCGTTACTATACTGAGATTGCTACGAAACTGAGAAATTGTAACGAAACTGATAATGTCAGGGTGAGAACACAATTGTGTTCCAATAAGTGTAGCGTTGTGTGAGGTCTCAACCGTAATTAATCACAATTAGTAAGTTACTAACCACACATCACTAGAAACGTGGCACAACACTAATTTCCTAAGGACGCTCTGCCATTTCGACTTCCGCTGGCTTACATAAAGGAAGGTATTCCTTGATTATCAGGATTACTTGTGCCCCAACCTAGGGTGAGTTCCACATTACTTTGGTATTTATACTAGACCCTCTGCACCGGATAACCTATATTGATTTCATCACCTATGTTGTTTCTGATTTCTCGTGTGTCAATGTCGGACACGCGGCTGGGGTTATCCAGTGCACAGGAGATGGTAATATGTATGTATTGCTACTGCATCAAGGCTGTGTAGGGCCTCACTGTGTGTTACAAGCGATCAGCGAGCCATCTGCTAATATCATTATTGCATTGTGTTTTATGCTCGCGTGTTCGCCATACTTAACCTCATTTCACATCTGTACATGTGCTATGCTATGTTTGCAAACTCTATGCCTGTAAGCCGCTGCGATGTATTGAGCTTCACCTACCATGCTTCCCACACCGTTCCTTGGCTTAGAAAGGGGAAGAAGCTAGTACATCGCATGCGGCTTGCAGATATTTGCTCCGCATCTAACATGCGCTCCCTATGGCGCTTCCAGGGCTCTTTGTACGGGTTGAAGACACCTCTTACCCAATTCTGCACGTTGCTCGCATGCATGGCTAACTGCACGAACTGAGGTCCGACGTCCGGCCTGCCTGCCTGCAGCCTACCGCTGGGAGCCTGAGCTGTCAGGCGACCTCCACGGCTACTGACTACGTACTACCACGTGCCAGGGCCGTCCGGCCTGCTACGGAGCCTGTGCTGAGCAGGCCCCCCGAATCTACCACGTGCTACCAAGGACCAAATCAGTGTGACCTTACCGCGACCTAGCCGTGTACCTTCTACATACTAGTGTTAAAAATATATGTATTAACTTGTCTAGCTGTTTTACTAACTACTACCTAAACCGTAAACGGCCTGCGCAGCCTACCCTGCGCAGCCCTAGCCGTTAGCCGTCGAAGTCGAAGAATTAAGGATTAAAAAAAAATACATATAATATTCAATTTGAATAAAGAAAGGTATCCTACTAACATTATAAATGTGATGTTTAGGTTTATATTATATTAAATAAAACTAAGTAATTCTAATTATCTCAAAATGTATTTTTAAAATGGCACAAATGCCTATTTTAACTAACGAAAAAATGTTTATTTACTTACTGAATAATCAACGAATGAACTAAACAAATAAGTTTAGTAATTTAGCATTTTTTTTAAATGAAAAAATTTAAAATAAGTATCACAATGGAATCTTCTGTGAAGCACTTGTTATTTAAAAAAAAACCTTTACATAATACTAAACTTGCACTCCCACAACTCCTGCAACTTTAGGTAGCCCTTCGAAGGTTAAATAAAAAAAATAACTAGTAATTAATTAATATGGCAAAAACTAAGATAAATCAAAAAATCTAAAACTTCGGAAATATTTCATTTATATTATTATTTATGTTATCGCCATATACATGGCTGATATCCAAATCTACCTACTACAAATCTTTTCAACTTTAGTATATTAGAATGTGGTGGTAGTAGGTATGTTTCCCATCAATCACCTTCCTTCCCATTCATTCCTGCAGCGTCTATCATAGGTCAGAGCGAGACAGCAATACAAGGCTCGAAGAAAATTGACCTCAACGGACGCCATTTTCGAAAGGAGTTCAAGTTCGTCCTAATCCGCCGCAGCGAAAGCATCTCTCCAGAGCTTTTACCGCTATTATATCTGGATTTCGTGATAAATCCAGGTTTTCGGGTCTTTATATGAAACTAGACCTCTATACTTATCAAGTTATATTGATTTTGAAGTGCTGTGTAAGAAATAGGAATCGTTTATCCGTGAAACCACGCTGGCTTGCCGCGTGGTTAACCTACACATCGAGGACCTACGAAGTCCTAGCATCAGGAAGGCGACTCCAGACTTCTAGAAAGGTAAGGCGCTGCATCCTGTGTCCTTCTCTTATTCCTATTTCTCCATACCAAAATAGCCTCATTTCAAGTCGATGTATATTGCCACATAAAGTTTATTACAGTCCACAAAACCGCCGATTCTCATAGCAAGGCTTTGAATCACCGCTCCAGGCTTTTAGAAGCCTGGAAAGAGCTGTTTAGGCAGTTATATCCATTTTATGGTAAATTTCCCGCACCCCTCATGTTAGCGTTTAAAGGTTTCACAGTGAGCTCAAGGCGCTAACATTTTGGTCCTCCGTAAGCCGGATTTATTTTCTATATACAATCTACTTACTTTAATATACATATATTGGACGATCTTCATTTCATTCTCTAGGGAACCCCGCACTCGGATCTGAATTCGTTCAGATTCAGCTAAGTAATTAATTACATTCGTGTCATTAAATTCATCTAATCAAATCTTAGATTAGTTTATAAAAATACGTTTAACAATACGTTTCAATTGTATCCAATATTCAGTCATTCTTCAACTTCATTCAAAGTTGCATTGCATCGTAGTACAAATTACCTACACATTCCACTAAAAAGAATACCCGCGGTTTAATTTATCAGTTTTCTACATTAGCTGCTTGTTACCGCGCGCATTATAGTTATTGAATATAGGTTGTTTACGCACTAACTAAGACAGCTTTGAGAATTCACTCAGTGCATTCCGATCTAATTACTTGAACAGATTCGATACATACCTACATATTTCATTGTAATAAATCAAGATGCCTCGACCTGCAGCTGATGCTAAGGATAAGAAAACTGATGAATACACCTCATCGCATTTAAGTTCAGAAATAATTCTCGTAGAAGCAAAACGAAATGCCCTTTTCGAATCGATTCAAATTGTATTCGAAAGGGCGAAAAGGGCACACACTGACAGCGAGATGGTGGAGAGTTTTCTGGATTCAGTCGCGACTATTGATGAAACTCGATCTGAATTCAGAGATCTCGTCAACGAACACAATAGGCTACTTTTAGAAATTAATCCATCCGCGAAGCCTAACTATCAATCATTGATTTCGTTTGATGACCTTTACCTTTCGAGGGTGAACGCTGACGATGATCAGAAAGTCATTAGGTCTAAACGGCCTACTTTAGCGCCGATCGAAATTGTGTCATTTGACGGAGACGTTCGAAATTGGCCCTTATTCTATGAAAGCTATAAATCCACAATACACGAGAATCCATCGTTGACAGACGCTGAGAGACTGTACTATTTGATAGGAAAGCTTTCCACTAAAGCACAAGCGGTATTTTCAGGCATCGCGCCGTGTCCTGAAAACTATCAAATAATCTTAAAGTGTCTCGTGGATAGGTATCAAGATAAACGCATACTCGCTTCTACGTATCTAGATCAGATGATCAATCTTAAAATAAATGGCCCCACTTCTGCATCTAATATGCAAACATTTATGGATCAGTATGTCACTGCCGCAAACGCAATAAAAATTCTTGGAATAGATGACTTGACAGATTTTGTATTTTTGCATATAGTACTCAAAAAGTTGGACGGAGAAACGATTCGTGCTTTCGAGTCACAATATCGTGAAGTTTCGTTGCCCACTTTTAGTCAGCTGACTGAATTTATTAGGAGTCAACATAGGATTTATCAAAACACACAGCCTAGTACAGCTGGCATTTCCACGCGTAGTTCTGTTAAATCTCGCAATAATGTACCAAACCCGCAGAGTTATGTAGCCATCGCGACTGCTAACAAAAAATGTTTATGTGAAAATATTGTTCATGATCACTTCTTCAAGTGCCAAAAGTTCATTGAGATGACACCGTCTGCACGCTTCAAATGCGTGAAAGATAAAGGTGCATGTATTAATTGTTTAAGCATTAAACATAAATCACGCGATTGTAATTCAACGCTCAAATGCCGCAACTGTCATCAAAAACACCATTCTTTATTGCATTTCAATACGGCTCAAAACAGTGGATCGGTGCCGGTGTCCAGATCCGAACCTACGATCCTTAGCGAGCGCACCCCGCCGTCCGCGCCGCAGCCGTCGCCGTCTACACCGTTAATCAGTGCACCCGTACCGGCGGCGCCGGCGCATACTGCGAGCGAGCCGAGAGTATCGTCCTTGCACACATCCATCGCTGCGCCATTGCAGTTTAGTGCTAATGACAGCGACCGCGCCGCGCGATGTATTCGTCACACAACGATATTGCTATCAACCGCTGAAGTTGTTATCTGCGATCGAAGCGGACAAACGCATATTTTAAAATGCCTTTTAGATTCTGGATCGCAGAGCAATTTTATAAGTACAGAATGCTGTAACCGGTTAGGTTTGAATTATAATAAAAATACGCAAATGATTGTTCGAGGGTTTGGTGGTTCAAAAAAACCTATCAAAGGTTCCACTGACTTTAAAATATTTTCTCGCTTTGACAAAAACGTTTATTTCGATATATCGGGATTTGTAGTAGATCGCATCACGGATGACCTGCCCACAGTTCCCGTGGACGAGACTGCCTTTACTCACATCGTATCATTGCCGCTTGCGGATAGTACGTTCGCCACTCCCACCGCCGTTGATGTTTTACTAGGGGCATCTATTTTTCCGCACCTGTTGATGCCTGATACGGTACATAGCAGCATGCATGGAATACCGCCCGCCATACAAACAGTGTTAGGGTACATTATTATGGGTTCCGCGCCCGCACTGCTCCCCTATAAGACTACTGCCGCATGTTGCGCTATCGTAAAAGACGATTTAGGCCACCTCCTCAAGCGTTTTTGGGAACTCGAAGAAATTTCCGCTCCAAACCCGACCAGTCAAGATGACAATGAATGTGAAATTCATTTCCGCACTACCACTACGCGTGATTCTAGTGGTAGGTACAACGTTGCATTTCCATTTCGCGACGATGTTTATAAATTGGGAGATTCTTTCTCCACAGCGCGTCGACGTTTTTTGTGCTTAGAAAAGAAGTTGGAGTCATCAAGCTTTCTACGCACTGCCTATGACGATATCATTCGTGAATACATTGAGAAGGGTTATGTAACCGAAGTAGGGCCTATTGATAGTAATAGTATAATATCCACCGCCGCTTCCTACTTCGTACCACATCATTGTGTTCAGCGTCTAGATAAGGCATCCACAAAGGTCCGCATGGTTTTAGACGCTAGTTGTAAAACTAGCACAGGTTTATCTTTGAATGATGTTCTTCATTCAGACCCTAATTTACAGGGTGACTTGAATAACATTCTTTTGAATTTTCGGCTATTCAAAATCGCCGTTTCAGCAGATTGTAGACAAATGTTTCTTCAATTGGGAATGTTAGAGCGAGACCGCAAATATCAAAGGTTCATTTATCGCTTCCATCCGGAAGATAAATTGATGGTTTTTGAACTGGCTCGTGTTGCGTTCGGCATGAAGTCATCCGTATTTCACGCAATCCGCGTTGTTCATCAGCTGATTGCTGATGAAGGTGAGAAATTCCCAACTGCAGCTGCCATAGCATCCACTTCCACGTACATGGATGACGTCTGCTACAGCATTATGTCAAATGATGCAGCGCAGGAAAACGAGAACGTCGCTATCAATTCATGTATCGAACTTATACAATTATTTAAATGCGGTCAGTTCGACCTCGTGAAGTGGACAACTAACTCGGCCGCTGTCCTTCGCGCTATTCCCGCCTCGCATCGAGCTTCGTCAGATCTCGAGATTGATAAAAATGTACCTGACAAAGTTTTAGGTACACATTGGGACAAATCCGATGACGTCTTTAAATTCAAGGTCGCAAAACCTGACTCGAGCTGTACTAAGCGCAGTATCTTGTCCGTCGTAGCGCGCTTATGGGACAATCTAGGGCTGGTGGCCCCCGTCATACTTTATGCCAAGCTCCTGATTCAGGAGCTTTGGTTATTGAAATGTGACTGGGACGATGCCCCCCCGGAACGCATCGTAATCCTCTGGAGGCAGTTCTATAGCGAACTTCCCGCACTCAACGAGATACGCGTTCCACGGCATCTCGGGGTAGTGCAGGGTTGTGTAGTAAACCTCTTAGGATTCGCTGATGCAAGTGAGCGTGCTTACGGCGGCGTTGTTTACTTGCAAGTCAAAGATAACGCTAATACGACCGTTAGGCTTGTATGTTCAAAATCGAAAGTTTCGCCGCTTAAAACTATATCGATTGCTCGCTTAGAATTGTGTGCTACTGTTTTATTATCCACGCTTATGCGTAATGTGCTGAACAATTTTGAGCCAAGGTACAAAATTTCGAATGTCTTCGCGTTTACCGACTCGAAAATTGTTCTTTGTTGGATCAATTCGTCTCCGCACCGCTGGCAAACTTTTGTGGCAAATCGCGTCGCAAAGGTTGTCGATAACATTCCCGCAAGTTGTTTTCATCACGTGGCAGGCATTGAAAACCCTGCTGATTTTTTATCGCGTGGTTTATCACCCTCGCTGCTTGTCAATCACCCTCTGTGGTTTACCGGACCCCCATGGGCATCTAGGCATACATCAGAATGGCCTATTTCTGAATTCGATCGCGAAGACGTTAGTGAAGTACCGGAACTGAAGCCCTCTGCGCACGCTATAACAGTGGGTGGATCAAAATCGCTTATTTATGAGCTTGCTCAACGTGTTTCTTCATGGTCGAAATTACTTCGCATAATTGTCTATATGTGCCGCTTTTCAAAATTATTACCGCGCAGATCTTATATCAACAAATCTGATTTAGATTTTGCCGAAATTAAAATAATATCCGCATTACAACAAGTTTATTTTCTTGACGATATAAATAAATTAAAAAACAATGGGAACTGTTCCTCCGCCATGCAAAAACTTAAGCCATTTTTAGACGCGAACGGTGCTATCCGCGTTGGTGGTAGGTTGACTTACGCAGAAATCAATTACGCACAGAAACACCCTTATGTATTGCCTAGGCACGATCACGTGATTGATATCTTAATCGATTATTATCATCGAAAGCATTTACACGCCGGCCCTGAATTGCTTATGTCCTTACTTAGGAATCAGTATTGGATATTGGCAGCGCGACGCGTTATCCGACATCGTATCCACAAGTGCAATACGTGCTTCAGAGCAAAACCGCGTCCATCTTTTCCAATTATGTCAGACCTGCCCGAGTTCCGCGTCACCCAAGTTGACAAGCCATTCACGCATTCTGGTTGTGATTTTGCTGGCCCTCTTCAGTATACACCGGTTCGTGGAAGAGGCATTAGAAGCCGCAAGGCTTGGCTCTGTATTTTCACGTGTCTGACAACCAGGTGTTTGCATTTAGAAATCGCTACAGAGTTAAGTACTGCCAATTTCCTTGCTGCTCTGAAACGATTTCTAGCACGTCGCGGTCCTGTGCAGTGTATTTACACTGACAATAGTACTAATTTTGTCGGATGTAGTTCTTACCTTCGCGATCTTTATAGGTTCCTCGATGAGCATCGCCCGCAACTTGAATATGAGCTTTCAGAAAGTCGCATAGAGATGAAACTCATAACACCACAGTCGCCTCATATGGGAGGTTGCTGGGAGAGCATGGTAAAAGTGGTAAAATCTCATTTATTCAAGATTCTCGGTCAACAAATATTATCTTATGAAGAGCTGTTGACGGTGCTAACGCAAATCGAGGCACTTGTAAATTCGCGTCCGCTAACCGCTATGAGTAGCGACCCTTCAGAGCCATCGGCTCTCACGCCAGCTCATTTTCTTAACACTGCACCCCTTCGCTCTTTGCCTGCTCCCCAGGTAGAGAACGTAAGTTTGCTAGATAGACATTCGATTTTGCACAAGATGGTACAGTCTTTCTGGCAGCGATGGCGAGTAGAATATTTGCATCAATTGCAATCTAGATCCAAGTGGAATATTCCATCCACTCCGATCCCACTGCGATCAGTAGTTATACTGATTGTTGATAATGCTCCACCATTCACGTGGCCACTGGGTATGGTGGAGGCTGTTCATACCTCAAAGGATGGCACAACGCGGTCTCTTACCGTTAGAACTGCTAAGGGTAGCCTGGTCCGTCCAGTTGTCCGTGTGTGCCTTTTACCGAGCCAGTGAGAGTGTAGCTCACTTACCTTAGGTTAGTTTAGAGATAGGTATATTGCAAATAGGTAAATTTATGTTATATTCTCTGACTCTTTTTAGAGCAAACGATCCCGCAAATAAATTGTTGAGGACTGACTCTGTCAGGATCAGATCCTATCGCTTAATTGTATAGCGGTAAGCTTTGTAAATTTTAGGGTTCACATCTTTAAAGGCAACCCTTTAAGGCCGGAAGAATGTTATCGCCATATACATGGCTGATATCCAAATCTACCTACTACAAATCTTTTCAACTTTAGTATATTAGAATGTGGTGGTAGTAGGTATGTTTCCCATCAATCACCTTCCTTCCCATTCATTCCTGCAGCGTCTATCAAAAGTCAGAGCGAGACAGCAATACAAGGCTCGAAGAAGATTGACCTCAACGGACGCCATTTTCGAAAGGAGTTCAAGTTCGTCCTAATCCGCCGCAGCGAAAGCATCTCTCCAGAGCTTTTACCGCTATTATATCTGGATTTCGTGATAAATCCAGGTTTTCGGGTCTTTATATGAAACTAGACCTATATACTTATCAAGTTATATTGATTTTGAAGTGCTGTGTAAGAAATAGGAATCGTTTATCCGTGAAACCACGCTGGCTTGCCGCGTGGTTAACCTACACATCGAGGACCTACGAAGTCCTAGCATCAGGAAGGCGACTCCAGACTTCTAGAAAGGTAAGGCGCTGCATCCTGTGTCCTTCTCTTATTCCTATTTCTCCATACCAAAATAGCCTCATTTCAAGTCGATGTATATTGCCACATAAAGTTTATTACAGTCCACAAAACCGCCGATTCTCATAGCAAGGCTTTGAATCACCGCTCCAGGCTTTTAGAAGCCTGGAAAGAGCTGTTTAGGCAGTTCTATCCATTTTATGGTAAATTTCCCGCACCCCTCATGTTATCGTTTAAAGGTATCACAGTGAGCTCAACGCGCTAACAATTTATATAAATATTTCATTTATATTTTTATTATTTTAAGCCTTATTATTTATTTTCTCATACATCTATTACTTTTTATTTGTCTTTGTAATGTATTTGTAAGCTCTAATATTTTTTCTTTCATCTTTAGTGCTTTTTGTCTCCATTTCTTTTGCATTTTTTAAAATTGTTGATCTTCCACACATTTTGTTTGTTGTAATATTTAGCAGAATACTGTTTCCTTATTTTATTATTATGATATTATGATTTTTATTATATTTATCATATTAATTATGTAATTTTAAATAGAGAAAAAAAAAAAAAAATTTTTTAGTTGTGAACTAAGCCTTACAGTAACTCAGTTTCGTTCTGTAACAAAATGTTACGAAACTGAGAATAAATCCTGAGAAAACAAAACCTTTAAAAATCATAACACCGGTATTTATAATAGTTTTACAATAATCTGTATTCCATTGCAAAATTAACTAATGAACGTTGAAAAATAATGATATGAATAACAAATAACACTTACTAGAAACTTGAAACACGCGTTATTAACCCTGATATTTTTTTTAACTAAATTTCTCTTGTCATTTCTCACTAACTTCACAGCGAAACAAAGTGGCGCTTACTGGGACCTATACTTTGACAAGTCGTGGTATAATATTGCCAGTCAATCAGAATAGTGGTTATGGCTCCTTCATGTCCCATTCTACGCAAAAATGTCGTTACTAATCCTGAGTTACGAAATTTTCAAAAACGTGGACACTTATATAAATGGGAATACTTATACGAAATTAGATCCCCATTTTAATGACACCTATTTTATTTTATAAAATAGAGTATAGGTGATGGTTTTGAAAACGATTTAACAACATAATGCGAGCGAAATTATATCTTTTTTGAACATCAAATATCCCAAACGTCATGAGACAATTTAAATTTGTATGGAAGTAATTATTGTACTTTCAGTTTTTTTTTGGTATTTTTTTATAATTGCATTTATCAATGAAAATAAAATTATAGTGTATTACTTAGAATAAGTACAGTATCAAATTCAGGGTGCAATTTTTTTTAACATAAAAAAACATAGAGATAAGTTCATTCAAACATTGAGACAATTTATTTTAGAGCAATGTACATCCATTCTGCATTTCACCCGTTACAGAGGTGGGAGGGGGGGGGGGTAACATTGTTTTAACCCTTATTGTAGTGACATTATTATTTCCAAATTTTTCATTATTATTGGACACTGTGACATTACCCATAATTGTGTTATTAATTGTAAATATTAATTATAAATTATTGTTGCAAGTAATTGGTGCCGATTCCGTTGTTCACAAACTAAACTAAATTTAAGTTCAGTGCATCTTTTTCTTTCTATTTCATTAAGAAAAGGACAGAAGTCAGCGCTTGACGTAAATTGACGTAATTTTAATCACGTCTAAACTTGTATGGAGTAGTGACAGGCGCTGATTAATTTGACAGGACTAAACTAAAAGTTATCTTCTGTCCTTTTCTTAATGAAATAGAAAGAAAAAGATGCACTGAACTTAAATTTAGTTTAGTTTGTGAACAAGGGAATCGGCACCAATGTGTAATAATGTTGTGATACAGTTAAAGCTTCAGATTTGCATGCCTCAAGGCGTAATATGGTTGAACTATGCTCTATTTTTTTTACCAACTTTATGTAATTACCCATATTAGCAAATAAATGATTTTGAATTAAAATTAGAATTTGAACGGTCGCGTAGAGATTTTTTTTCTCACGCATAAAGGAGAATGCATGTGAAGAACAATGGCGGATAAAGGAAAAATGTGTTAAGGACAGTACCAAGACAGAAAAACGACATTATTAAATGTATAATTAGTAGTAAAAATTTATTAGGACAAAAAAAGAAAAGAAAAATATAGAAATCTTTTGCTTTAAAAAAAAGACGTTTCAAATGTTAATAAATAATATTAACGCGATTCAAACACTAACATCGGTAAATTAGCGACTTTCCGGTACCTACTTTACGCCACATAATTGTGACTTTCAGGTAAAAATGGTCACTTGGTGGTGGTTACGTAACGTTTTACTACTAGGGGGAGGGGAGGTAAAGAAAAACTTTACGGCGCGTTACATGGGGGAGGGGGGTGAAAAATCTCCAAAAATTGCATTAAGTAATACTTGCAACGCTCCCTAACCCAGGTCATGGTCTACCCATGTGCTAAATTTCATCTAAATAAACAAACTCACTTTCGCATTTATAATATTAGATCGATATCTTGTTGTTGAACACTAGTAAAGTATATCAGAGGACCTCAGAAGCCGAGCATTAGTTGTCAATTTTGTATTACTAACTTTACCTAGGTTCAAAATACAAAAACTGTCTCGAAGTTAACTCGTTTTTGTTACGGCGGGTACATGTACCGTCCTATCACATTTATTTTACATCTGATTTTGCAAAACTATATCTTTTTGTAAAACTATATTTATTTGTATAGATAAAAATTTCGACTCATTGTATCATTCGAAACGTAAATTAATTCTTTTCGATCGAAGTTTTTGTATATTGAATTAATGATAGGAGAATGTTTCACTATTTGGACCATCCTGTATAGTACATACTAATTCTATGGTTCATTATCAACGCACATATATAAAAAAATCACATACACACCAGGGAGGAAATATAAAAAAAAACAAATTCATTATTGTCATTTTATTTACTCACAAAAAAAATACATAATTGTACGTAAAATTATAACTTACACATACTTTCGAGATACAATCACAAAGCGTATTACAATTTAGAGTAGTTGACATCGCGAGCTGCTACTGAGAAATTTCAGATAGAAAAACTGAATAACACTTTGCCCGACCCGGGAATCGAACCCAGGATCTCATGATCAGCAGTAGCGCTTGCGACCACTAGACTAACGAGGCAGTCAAGGGCAGTGGGACAAGTCGTGGTCGTGTAGTCCGCGACGTCCTCCACCTGGATCGATTTAAGCCGGGTTTTCAGTATACGAGTATTCTCAGACCGAGTGCGCTCATACGAGCTAGTCCACTCGGAATTTGATTGACACGTTACGAGTTCATCGTCAAAGTAGCATTTAATTTTGTCTCCTTGCACGCATCAAGATGACGACTGATCAGCTGCTGCGAGGTATAGAAGTTGTAGCAGATATGTTAATCGATACACAGCACTTCCTCCTTTTCATATAGTTCCACAAACCTCACTCCACTTCATTCATTCCAGTTTTTCTTAGTTGGCGCCATTTTGTTTTTATAAAAAACTTTCTTACAAAAAAAAAAACAACCGACTTCTAAGAAACACTACAAAGTGAAAAATAACTTATATTTCGGAAGTCTGTGTCTTTAGTTTTGTATATTCGTTATTTGCCACCGACTTCCGAAACATAATTTATTTTCCAAAATAAGTTTTTTTTTTTGTTTTTTATAAGTTAGTAATCGCTGAGAAGTTCTCCTGGTACTTTACCATCAGCTACACTTTTCCATATGCATTGTGACGACTAAATTTCTTGGCAACCATATTAAAGTATTCGAATCGCAACCAGTGAAATACTAATTATTGAGTAGTTCCAGTGGCCAGCTGTGGTCTTCATCATCAGTTCCACTTCTCAAAATGGTGTTTTCCGAGAGCAACTGCATGTGTTACTGTAAAAAAAAATAACAAAGGCACTAGTCGCCCCTACGATTTTCGAAGGTTCCCCTCGATTTCTCTGGGATACCATCATCAGATCTTGGTTATCCCTTGGGATATCTCCTTTCCAACAAAAAAAAGAATCATCAAAATCGGTTCCTAAACGACAAAGTTATCCGCGAACACAAATAAAAAAATATACGGTCGAATTGAAAACCTCCTCCTTTTTTTGAAGTCGCCACTCTGATAGGAGGCCGCTGTCCGAGTACGCTCGGATCACGCGTTTACACGCTACGCGTAGTGTCATCCTAGTATACTCGGTCCGAGAGTACTCGTATAGTGAAAATCCGGCTTTTAGAGTATAGGTATGTCCCTCTGTTTATTCCTTTGGAGAATTTTTATTTTGTGACGTTCTGACCCTGTATGTTTACATGCAGGCGTGCAGTCGGCTCGCAGCTCGCCCACGGGCTCGTCCGCCCAGTCGGGCTGCAGCCCGCGCGGCGCCGACGAGCCGCCCGGCGACGAGCGACGCTTCGGGCCCATCGGGGCGCGCGCCCGCACGGGGCAGCCGCACAGAGGTATTACTTTCATCTGTATTTAGAAGGTTTCAACTTTATAGCTCACCACTTTTTTCAACAATTATTGTTTCAATAACAATATTAAATTGTATTTAATAAAACTATGATTTGTCAAATGAAAAAAATTTAAAAGGAGGTTTAAAATCAGCATGTCGGCTTCAATTCTCATTCAAATTTGTCTTCAGTCCGCCTAGCCTTTTCAGTCTTACCGGATGCAGATAAATACCGTATTTTATATGGAGCGACTGCCTATCTGACCTCCACAATCTAGTTACTGAGTAACACGATACTCCTTGGTAAGACTGGTTGTCAGACTTTCAGGCTTCTGTCAAAGATCTACAAATGAAAGCCGGGACCAACGACTTAACGTGCTTTCCGAGGCATGAAGGAGACTCGATATGTAAAGATGGTCACCCATCCACGGACCGACCTCGGCAAGCGTTGCTTAACCTGAAATCTTATTTTCATTTATTATTGTTTAAAATAATTTGTCTCTTTCCAGAATCCAGCGTATTGTAGCGTTATGAGCGGTCTCAACTAATATTAGTCGAGTGATCAATTAGTAAGTAACTAACCACATCACTACAAACGTGGCACAACACTAATTTCCTAAGGACACTCTGTCATTTCGACTGCCGCTTGCCTCCCTGAAGGGAGTGACCTTCAGGACTGTGTGCCCCGACCTAGGGTGAGTTCCACATTAGTGCTATTATATTAATTTAAGCTATTAATGAGCCATCAGCTACTATCTGTTTGCCTATTATTCTATGCTCGCGTGTTCACCATACTTAACCTGACTTTAGATCTGTCATTGTACCACGCTAGCTCTGCTCCTTCTCTCTCTGCCTGTAAGCCGCTGCGATGTGTTAGCTACTACCTATTCCGCTTTCCCCGTACCGTACCTTGGTCACTAAAAGGGGAAGAAGCTAACACATCGCATGCGGCCTGCTACTGCTCGCACCCACCTGACATGCGCTTCCTACCGCGCCTTTCAGGGCTGTCTGTACGGGCTCAGGCTGCACGCGGACAAAGGCCTGCCTACCTGCGGCCTACCGCCGCGCGCCTGTGCTGACAGGCGACTTTCCACGTGTGGCCATTGCCTGCCTACCTGCGACGTACCGCCGCACGCCTGTGCTGACAGGCGATCTCCACACAGTCGCGTACTACTGACGTGTACTACCAGCAGTCCATGAGAGCCGTCCGACCTACTACGTATTATAGTTTGATTTGTTTAATAAAATACTGTTTCTTCTTTACTTAGTTTTATTCCTCTATCTTCTATTAGTTTCACATTATTAATTAGCGCACATCTTTTCTATATCAGTTTCTAATCTTCTCGAGCTGTGTCCACCGAACATTTTTTTACACTCGCTGTCAATTTACTACTACAGATAAAAAATATAATTGCCATATAATAACATTCAGATGTGCGGACATTGATCCTCAACACTCTCCCTCAATGTTTGCACATATGTATTACATTATTTAACATTTCAATAAGTTAAGCATACTACACAATCTTACAAATCTTTCTCCTGATAAGGGCTTGGTCAAAATGTCTGCAATTTGATCTGTGGTTGATACATATTTAACAGTTATTAATCCTTCCTCTACCTTTTGTTTAATAAAATTAAATTTAACATCAACATGTTTCAAACGTTTCTGATCTGGATTCTTTACAACTTTCATAGTACTTTGATTGTCCTCAAAAATAACAGTATTACTTATTTTAATGTTAAAGTCGCACAAAAGTTTCATTAGCCAACAAGCTTCAACAGATGCTTCACATAAAGCAATTAATTCTGCCTCCGTTGTACTCAACGAAACCGTACTTTGTTTCTTTGATTTCCATGTTACTGTATTATTAAATAACTTGAACAAATATCCGCTAGTGGATTTCCTATCATTATCGCGTGCAAAGTCTGCATCTGCAAAACCTGTTAAGCTATCATATTTACACTTGGAGTATTTTAAATTAAAATCAATAGTTAGCTTGACATATCTAAGAACACGCTTTAAAGCTTGCCATAACTTCAAAGTTGGCTGTGACTGGTATCTACTCAAATATGATACAGCTGTTGCTAAGTCTGGTCTTGTGCTCACCATAGCATACATCAAAGAACCAATAAGAGACCTGCATTGATGTTCTAAAGTCATGTCAATTTCACAAGCGTCAAAGTCCAGTTTAAAATGAATGTCCATAGGAGAATTAGTCCCTTTACAATTGTCCATGTTATAAAATTCAAGAACTTTTTTCAGATATTTAGATTGATTAAGATAAATACCATCATGTTTCTTCTGAATACTGATACCAAGATATGTCAGATTGCTATCCCCTAAGTCTTTCATGCTAAATTTAGTTTTTAAGAAGTTCCTGACGTTTTCAATTTCAGTTATACTAGGCCCTACAATCAGTAAATCGTCCACATACAAAATCAAATAGAGATTGCCTTTACTATAGAGACAATAGTCATTTTGAGATCGAGTAAAACCACATTCAGTAATGACTTCTGTGAATTTTTCATACCAATATTTTGGACTCTTCTTTAAACCATAAAGAGATTTTTGTAATTTTAGAACTTGGCCTTCTGGAACTGTCAGTCCTTGTGGAGGTTTCAAGTAAACTGCCTCATCAATTCGTCCATATAAGAATGCTCCCTTGACATCCATCTGGTGTATTTCATAATCTTTCTGAGCAGCAACTGATAAAAGAACTCTCAAGGTTTGCAACTTCAATACAGATGAGTACGTATTTTCTAACTTATCCTTCTGTTGAAAACCCTTCACTACTAATCTTGCTTTACATATCTCTTCTTCTCCGATATTTTTCTTTGTAAAAACCCATTTACTGTCTAGTAGCTTTTCTTTCTGTGGTTCAGGTACAAACTTCCACGTTTCATTTTCTTTTAAAACCTTTAATTCCTCATTTATTGCCTTATTCCAATGCTTCTCATCTTTTCTCCCTTTAATGTCATCAAAATTATTTGGAACCTCCTGGTAATTTGATAATAATGCATATAATGCTGTATTATCCTGGTCTAAATCAATTACATAATCCTTTTGCCATACTGGTTTTCTTATTTCTCTCTTTTCTCTCCCTCTTTCTAAACTCTCTGTCTTTTTGTCTGTATCATTCTCCAACTCTTGTGTCTCTTCTTCTTTACTATCTTTCCTTTTTCCTTTATTATTTCTATTCTTCGATTCTTTTCGCTCTATGTTGTCCGTTGATACATTTTCATCATCCCTTTCCTCCTCTATTTCTTCTTGTTCTCTTATTTTATCTTCTTTCTCTTCTATTGTGTCCTGTGTGTATCTTACATAATTATCAAGTCCAGGTTTTGTTTCGTCAAATACTACATTCCGTGTTGATATTACTGACCTTGTTTCTGTATCATACAGCTTATATCCTGAAATGAAATATCCAATAAAAATAATTTTCTTTCCTGAATTATCCAATTTCTGTCGTAGCTCTCTAGGTATATGATTATATGCTGCACACCCAAACACTCGCATAGCTCTCATATCAAGTTTCCTTCCTTCCCATAGCTCTGATGGTGTTTGACGTTTTCCTTCAGTCGGACTTCTGTTAGTAACATAGGCTGCAAACAAAACTGCATGGCCCCAAAACTCTTTACTAAGCTGTGAGTCTAATAAAACTGTTCTTGCCTTTTCTATTAATGTGCGGTTCATCCGTTCCGCTACTCCGTTCATCTGGAGATTGTATGGCACTGTATATTGCATTTGGATTCCTTTGCTATAACAAAACTCCTGAAATTGCCTTGACACATATTCACCTCCATTATTCGATCTAAACTTTAATAAATTAACATTGAAATGGTTAGTTGCATAAAAATAGTACTGCTTAAATTTGTTAAAGACTTCACTTTTATTAGAAAGTAGATAGACTGTAACGGCTAGGGCTGCGCAGGGTAGGCTGCGCAGGCCGTTAACGGTTAGGTAGTAGTTGTAGGTAATAAAACAGTTAGATAGGTTTATAGATATAATATAGATAGTAAGAAGAACACGGCTAGGTCGTGGGTAAGATCCTGACCTGAGTCTGAGCACTCACACACTTAGGATAGACAGGAAGGGTACCGTCCTTGGTAGCACATGGTAGATGTGGGCGCCTGGTCAGCACAGGCACCGTAGTCGGTCAGACGGCCCTCGTAGACTGCTGGTAGTACGCGTCAGTAGTACGCGACTGTGTGGAGATCGCCTGTCAGCACAGGCGCGCGGCGGTAGGCCGCAGGCAGGCAGGCCTTTGTCCGCGTGCAGCCTGAGCCCGTACAGAGAGCCCTGAAAGGCGCGGTAGGAAGCGCATGTCAAGTAGGTGCGAGCAGTAGCAGGCCGCATGCGATGTGTCAGCTTCTTCCCCCTTTTAGTGACCAAGGAACGGTACGGGGAAAGCGGAATAGGTAGTAGCTAACACATTGCAGCGGCTTACAGGCAGAGAGAGAAGGAGCAGAGCTAGCGTGGCACAATGATAGATATAAAGTGAGGTTAAGTATGGTGAACACGCGAGCATAGAATACAAGGCAAATAGATAGTAGCTGATGGCTCATGAATAGCTTATATTAATGTAACACTAATGTGGAACTCACCCTAGGTCGGGGCACACAGTCCTGGGGTCACTCCCTTCAGGGAGGCAAGTGGCAGTCGAAATGACAGTGTGTCCTTGGGAAATTAGTGTTGTGCCACATTTGTAGTGATGTGGTTAGTTACTTACTAATTGATCACTCGACTAATGTAGTTGAGACCTCTCACAACGCTACAGTACCCCGGCTGCAGAGAGAGGATTTTACCTATATAAAATCCGCTAGAACTACCACTTCCCACTTGCTGTCTAATCCTTAACACAAGTCTGTATCCGGTCCAGTAACAGCAAAGACTGAAACCATACTCAGCAGCCATGAGTGAACTATTTAGTCATAGATCACTCAAGATTTACAGATATTTAACTGGAACATTATGAACGAAACCCTTGGAAGTGATCACTTAATGATTAATATAACGACCAATTTCAATGTTATACCTAGAAATACTTATCGCCGGAATTTTAAAAATGCGGATTGGGATGGTTACAAAAGCTTACTTGAAAAATTATTTCTTAAATTTGAGCAGTCAGGCAATCTTCAGGCCGAATATGATAAGTTTATTGAGTTTTTAAATTTAGCAGCAGACGTTCATATTCCTTATATCAAATTCAATATGGACCCTGTTAACGTCTTTAGGCCCAAACCCTACTGGAATGCAGACCTATCCAGATCAGTTGCAAAACGTAGATTGGCCCTTTCAACCTTTAGACGTAATCCATCACCGAATAACCTATCGCTTCTCAATAAAAAAATAGGTGAGTCACAAAAGTTAGTACGCAAAGCAAGGGATAACGGTTGGAAGGATCTCTGCACATCATTAGACGGAACAACTTCTCAGACTCAGATGTGGCATAAAATGAGATGGTTTAAAGGACGCAGAAGTACTAGACAGCATATTGATGCTCAACGAGCCAATAATCTACTTCATAGCCTAACTCCCGATTATGCATCTCCTCACGACCTGTCATTTGTATCTCATAATTCAAAATTAGAGACGCCAATCACGAAACAGGAACTTAATTGTTGTATTCGCTCTAAGGACACGTCTCCCGGTTGTGATAAGCCAAACACCCTGTATATGTATAGATTATGTGCATTTTTCTTTTCGCATTTATTATTTTAACACCTTGTTAATGAACGATATTTTGCATGGCGCCTCAGTCAATGATAAAGATAGTGCAGATATCATTAATAGACGTTTAATCATCAATATTTTTAAACATGAAACATAAATGTCATGTCTGTCTGCCTTCAACCAAAATAATAGGTAACTGTTTTCCTAACCATTTCTTTATTTCATTAAATAATATGATATAATACTTAATTAAACCATGTCTGTATACTTGTGTTTGAGTTTGCCTAGGTTTATTTATTTTAATTTTTCTGCATAATCTAATTTACATCATATTAAGTTATTATTGGTGCCGATTCCGTTGTTCACAAACTAAACTAAATTTAAGTACAGTGCATCTTTTTCTTTCTATTTCATTCAAGAAAAGGACAGAAGATAAATTTTAGTTTAGTCCCGTCAAATTAATCAGCGCTTGACGTAAATTGACGTAATTTTATTCGGCAAGTTTTTAATCACGTCTAAACTTGTATGGAGTAGTGACAGGCTCTGATTAATTTGACAGGACTAAACTAAAAGTTATCTTCTGTTCTTTTCTTAATGAAATAGAAAGAAAAAGATGCACTGAACTTAAATTTAGTTTAGTTTGTGAACAAGGGAATCGGCACCAATGTGTAATAATGTTGTGATACAGTTAAAGCTTCAGATTTGCATGCCTCAAGGCGTAATATGGTTGAACTATGCTCTATTTTTTTTACCAACTTTATATAATTACCCATATTAGCAAATAAATGATTTTGAATTAAAATTAGAATTTGAACGGTCGCGTAGAGATTTTTTTTCTCACGCATAAAGGAGAATGCATGTGAAGAACAATGGCGGATAAAGGAAAAATGTGTTAAGGGCAGGACCAAGACAGAAAAACGACATTATTAAATGTATAATTAGTAGTAAAAATTTATTAGGACAAAAAAAGAAAAGAAAAATATAGAAATCTCTTGCTTTAAAAAAAAAGACGTTTCAAATATTAATAAATAATATTAACGCGATTCAAACAATAACATAGGTAAATTAGCGACTTTCCGGTACTTTACGCCACATAATTGTGACGTTCAGGTAAAAATGGTCACTTGGTGGTGGTTACGTAACGTTTTACTACTAGGGGGAGGGGAGGTAAAGAAAAACTTTACGGCGCGTTACATGGGGGGAAGGGGGGTGAAAAATCTCCAAAAATTGCATTAAGTAATATTTGCAACGCTCCCTAACCCAGGTCATGGTCTACCCATGTGCTAAATTTCATCTAAATAAACAAACTCACTTTCGCATTTCAAATTCAAAAATTCAAATTCAAATTCAAAAGTCATTTATTCAAATTAGGCTGAGAACCAGCACTTTTCGAACGTCAAAATTACATAAGACAGTCCCCCAAAAACGCCCACCCTTCACCACTTCCTAGTGCCTTTAGCTGGGAAGAAGAAGTGGCGCAACAAACTCCCCAGCAGCACAGCTGTCTGTTCAAGTTAGAAAAAAATAAAAATGACTCTATACAATAGTATGCAAAATTATTATGCAACACAAAACATTATTTTAATTAAGTATAAATTATTGGCCATATGTTAGCTAGCACACGCCGATATACCAACCAAAAACATCGAGAACTATACTCAAGCAGAATTAAAAAATAAAAACTAAACGTAAAAAGAACTAAATATCTAAATAAAAGCCTCCAGGCATAAAGGGCGTGCCCGCTTACATAAAGCTGTAAATTGGAAGTTATAAATGATAAACTAGGACCATCGAGGTAAAATAAATGTACAGTTAATTACTAGTAACAATAACAAAACCATGATCAGCAAGACGACCAGTCACCACAAGCAGCACCCGTTCACGAGCATAACGCAAAGATCAGCCATTACCCCCCTCGCCATATTTGAGGGAAGGAGGCAACCCGACTCCCGACGCTACCGCAAGCATTGACATCTAAGGGAGCATGACGAACTTGCTGCCTGTTGCTCAGGTAAAAAATAATATAATCAATTGTCGAGGTCACTAGCCAACCACAAATTGCAATACAAACTCATAACAAAAACATTGTAATGAGTAGATTATGTCAACAATAAAATAAAAATAAATAGACTCGTAAAAAAATAATTAAAAAATTGACTCATAAAGTCAAATAAAATAAAAAAATATATATAAACTTATATAAACTGTCAGTAGGTAAGTTAAATCTGGAGAAAGAACATAAACATTGTCTTGAGTTAATCACAGCGACCAACTATTCTTATCATTTAAGTAGTCGTTGATACAATAGTATGCCTTTGAACAAAGGTTGGATTTTACTTTATTTTTAAACGCATTAAAAGGCAAATCTAGCATAGAAGAGGGTAGCTTGTTATAAAAGGTTATACCAAGCCCAACAAATGAGTTATGAACCTTATGAAGCCGGTGAAAGGGAGCTCGTAGTTTGTCCTTATTTCTAGTGTTAACATTGTGAATATCACTGTTTTTAGTGTATAAGTGTATATTTTGCCTAATATATAAGATGTTGGCGAAAATGAATTGTGATGCCACCGTGAGAATACCAACATCTTTAAAAAAATCTCTTAGAGATTTATAATATTAGATCGATATCTTGTTGTTGAACACTAGTAAAGTATATCAGAGGACCTCAGAAGCCGAGCATTAGTTGTCAATTTTGTATTACTAACTTTACCTAGGTCGGAATAAAGTTCAAAATACAAAAACTGTCTCGAAGTTAAACTCGTTTTTGTTACGGCGGGTACATGTACCGTCCTATCACATTTATTTTACATCTGATTTTGCATTACTGTCAAAATTATAATGGTCTTTATTATTGCGGTAGTAAAGTTGCTATTGGGTAGCAGCTTTCAGAATTAAAATAGTTGTGATAGGACTGTAGTACTATGATTGGTTTGATAAAGCCACAGATTACTTCTGGTTCTGCCTGAGCGCGGCGGCGATGTCTCTGACGTCGAGTTGAACTTTAGGTTTGTGCTGTGGCGGCTCAAAGTAGAACTCGAATCGTTTGAACGACTCGATCTCGCGTTCTGACACCTCTAAAGTTGACAGATTCGTAATGCTCGAGTCTGGGAGGAATACGCTGGATTCTGGAAAGAGACAAATTATTTTAAACAATAATAAATGAAAAAAAAAGTTATTTAAAAAACAAAAAACCCGACTGCAAAAACACATAACTGAAAAGAGAAAAACAAGCACTATAATCTATAGAATTTTGGTATTGCAGGCGGGACAAACCAATAACCTGAAATGATGGTGTAAATTTTGTTTGTCCCGCCTGCAATACCAAAACACCGTTAATTGTTCTACCGTAAAGTTATCTTAGAAATTGTTTTAATTAGTCGCGTCGCGCTAGTCTGCACAAGGCTTTACCCGATTTCCATTTCAGAACTTTACCTTACCGTACCTTCACAAATGACTTTGAATACTTCTAATTCAAGAGACAAATGAACAGTGCCACATTATGCGAGAGGGACACCCTACAGATCGGCGTTCTCCTTCTGAAGACCGTTTATGACGTACGTCTATTGGTAATGCAAAATAAACTTTACGTCAAGCAATCCAGATTATTTGAGTTCCCTGTAATGAACATCGAAGTTCGATTTACAAGACTGAAGTAGAAAGGTGATATTTTTACACTAGTTTTGAGCATGTGTGGTGTAACCATAGATTTAGTTTATAGTAGTATATACTAAATCTATGGGTATACAGACAAAATATGTTCTTAATATCCCTTGGCAAACCTCGTGTTTCGTCAGTCGTCGGATTTCTATCAGTTGCCCTTTGCACTTGGTGCAGACCGGACGCTTTCAATCGACTTGGAAGTATATAGATATAGAGTTGTTAATACCCTTATGTAATGTATTTTAAAAATGGTAGGAAAGCTGCTAAAGTCGTAGGCACGACAGATAGGAAAATAGTTTTACAGCTCTATATAGTTCACACGGAAAACAAAACAACAATAAAGTACTTAGTTCTGAATTCAAATTATTATACACGATGAATCAATCTGGGGTAACGACAAAATCCGCTAGAACTACCACTTCCCACTTGCTGTCTAATCCTTAGCACAAGTCTGTATCCAGTCCAGTAATAGCAGACTGGAACCATACTCAGCAGCCATGAGTGAACTATTTAGTCATAGGTCACTCAAGATTTACAGACAGCAAGCAAAGAAATACACAAGTGTAAGAGCAAGTGTATCTCAGTTAGTAGTGTTCTATTAGTAGGTAGTACCAGTGTATAGTAGTATTCCTACATGTGAGTAGACATGAGGTGTAGTAGATATTTAACTGGCTATAGGTAAGTATAGGTAGGTGAGTTCAGTGTGTACTTGTAGGTGTAGTTGGGTAGATATGTGTACACATGTAGTTAGAATGCCAAAGTCATTGTTGAATTTTTTTAGTAGGTACTTTGGGCATTTAGGTAACAGATAGACAACACAAAAGCTAAGGGTAGTTATAATAATGACCTGCTATGCAATAAAAAATAGACATCCCTTGGGATCAACAGCATTCCCTAAAATAGCGCCAGCGCAGCATATGTTTGTTATCAATAGTAAATTATATCGTATTTTATTCGCTAATTGAATATGTTAAATTAATCTGTTTTAATATTAAAAGTATTGTTTTGACTAATGTAGTACCGACTGTGTTCGTAGATGGCACGACTAACCAATCACAGCGCATTGCCAGTCAATGGCGGGAATCATAATGGTGGGAGAACGCGACTATGGTTGTCGTGCCAGTGCTGCGAGCTCAGTCGGGCATTAGACGTCGAGATACGAGTACTAAGGCTCGAGCTGTGATTTTAAAAGGATACCTAGTGTTAACGGTGAGGTATGTTTGACATTGTGTTGGAGAAATAGAATATGTAAGTACATGAACAAGTGCCTATTATTTCTAAACCTTATTTTCAAAAGCCATGAACCTGAATAACAATTAGTTTTCGTATTTAAACTATTACTAGATTATCTGTAAGAATACAGAGTCTACATGTTAAGGATAGTTAGTTATAATTTATTTTAAGTTTTAGATAATAGTGGTAGTTTTATTTATATGTTATAGTTTTATTTTAATTGTTAGGTAGATTTAATAGTCATTAGCATTCCCATAATATCATTAGGTAATATTACAGATTATAAGATTAGTTATGCTAGCAAGCAACAGATCAGATTTCAGTAATTAGTAGTTTACTGTTGTAGTTTCAACCCTAGTCCCAATAGTGTAATGTACCCACAAGACTAGAAATTAGGGTCTAGGCCATAGTATATAGGTATATACAGTAGTGGTTGTATATAGGTTTTTTTAGAACATAATTCCCTAAACTGCATAGGAATACCAACAATTACATAGATAGTTTACATAAATAGATAGTGTTGGTTTAGACTTATTTAGGGAGTAACCATTCGCTCCGTAGAATATACATAAGTAAATAGGTAGATAGTTTTGGTTTAGGCTTATTTAGGCAGTAACCGTCCGCTGCTTAGAATATACATTATGTAAATAGATCGATATTTTGGTTTGGGCTTATTTAGGCAGTAACCATCCGCTGCTGCAAAGGCTTCTTTATAGAGTTGCACCGCTCTTTAGAATAGAATAGATAGTACATATACATAGAGGTGGTTGCTTAGGTTACCAATGGTGTAGGGCCAGTTGATAAAGCTAAACCACTGATCAATGGGGTAGACCATCAGATCATTATAGAAGGTAGGCGATAAATGGGGTAGAGCCATCATCAGTTTTAACTATGGCTGTAGGACCAATAGTTATAGAAGGTAGGTGATGAATGGGGTAGGGCCATCATCAATTTTAACTATGGCTGTAGGACCAATAGTTATAGGAGGTAGGAGTATAAGATGGATGGGGTAGGGCCATCATCCTATAAAACTGTTTGGATTTACCAAATAGTAGAAGTGTAGATATTATGATAATTGTTGGTTATATGTAGACACAGTAGGCAGTTGTAGTATAGTAGGTAGATAAAGTACAGTATAGTGAGTGAGTGCAATTAATTGTAGTTTATAGGGTAGGACTGGTTTGGTTAGTGTGGGTAGGGTAGGTTAGGTTAGTTTAGTGGTAGTCGGCTGTTTTTCTAATAACACAGGTTTAGCTGATAATTGAATTTAGATTGTTAGTGTTAGATATTGTTTGTTTATATTTGTATGTAGGTACATGTGTATATGGATAGGAAATAGTAGTAGGTATAGGCAGTAATAGTAGTTCATAGTTGGTTTGGCAAAAATTCAATTTTTAGGCTAGAAGTAGGTAGTTTATTAATTATTATTTTATTGTTGAACAGTGCCACTAAAGGCGGGTTCCCACGGTGCGCGATATCGCGCACGCACGCGCACCGGCCCGCACAGCGCACGACCACGCACCGCGCACGAAGGGTCTTCCGACGGTGCGCGATATTGCGCACGCAAGCGCACCAGCCCACACAAACATCTGTATTTTTTGTACCTACGTTCTATGCAAATAAATAATGATTCCATTCTATTCTATTGTATTCTGACGACCACAGATAGCTACACAACACACACCATGCCTTTTCCGACGGTGTGTGTCGGTCTGTGTGGGCCTCGAGATTCGAAGCCACATTAGCATTGTTCTGTTAGCTTTGGTGGATGCTGAATATAACTTCACATTTGTGGATTGCGGATGTTATGGTAGAATAAATAATGGCGGTGTTTGCAGAAATACAGAGATGTATAGTTTTTTTTTAGAAATGTACTGTATTTTCCAGCATCGACTAATTTGCCCTTCAAGGAGGAACCACTTCCCTACGTGTTTGTGGCAGATAGTGCATTTCTCTCACTGAAAATATGTTGAAGCCGTCTCCACGCTAAGGGAACAAAAGAAAGATACCTCATTAACGGCATAACAATGTAAATGTCTATTAACTGCTCCCAAATTACGATGATTATTTTATTTTACTTTTTTTACATTCTTCCTTGACATAATCTTTAACTCTTTGACATTATATACCTACAATCTATATCTATAAAAGGAAAGGGTGACTGACTGAATGACTGACTGACTGATCTATCAACGCACAACTCAAACCACTGAACGGAATAGGCTGAAATTTGGCACACAAGTAGATAATATGACGTAGGCATCCACTAAGAAAGGGTTTTTGGAAAACCGACTTTAAAGGGGGTGAAAAGGGGGGAGTTTGTATGAAAAATCTTATTCCTTTAGTTAATAACCCGGACTATCGACGGAGACTGCCATCATGTGTCTTAAGCAGACTGTTCAGTATTATGCTGATAGAAAAACACCGGTCAATGCTTGTTTTCTGGACTTATCGAAGGCATTTGACCTGGTGTCATACGATATTTTGTGGGAAAAGCTGCGAAATGAAAGCAGCGTCGACTGTACTGTTATTTCTTTGTTTAAATTTTGGTACGAGAATCAGACGAACTATGTCAGGTGGGGTGGAACTATGTCTGATGTGTATGGGTTGAAGTGCGGGGTGAGGCAGGGGGGTATTACCTCACCACGTCTCTTTAACCTTTACATTAATCAGCTGATTGTTGAACTCAGTAGCACCCGTATAGGCTGTCACATTGACGGAGTTTGCGTTAACAATATAAGTTACGCTGACGACATGGTGCTGCTGAGTCCATCAATAAGCGCACTCAGGCATCTTGTGAAGATGTGTGAAGACTACGCGGTCGCTCAGGGACTCAGGTATAATGTAAAAAAATGTGAGTTATTGGTATTCAAGGCGGGTACCAAATGTTACACTAACGTGCCAGATGTGACTATAAATGATACTCCGTTAGCTAGAGTAACAAAATTTAAGTACCTGGGTCACTCATGACCTGAATGATGACCTGGACATAGAAAGGGAACGCAGGGCGATGGCTGTCCGAGGTAATATGCTGATCCGCAGATTTGCACGTTGCACGACGCAAGTCAAAATAACCCTTTTCAGAGCATACTGCCAGTCTTTTTACACGTGCAGTCTGTGGGTCAGGTATACGCTGAGAGCATACAACGCCCTGCGTGTCCAATATAACAATGTGTTTAGGATGCTGTTGGGTCTACCACGCTTTTATAGCGCTTCCGGGATGTTCACCGAGGCCAGGGTTGATGGTTTTCATGCCATTATACGGAAACGGTGCGCTTCTATTCTCGGTAGAATACGTGCTAGCTCCCACGGCATCCTGAGTGTACTGTGTGATAAGTGGGACAGCCCCATGCTGGCTCACTGGATACGACTGCACACGTAGTGTCAGTCGTTTCAATTTTGTATATAGTGTGGTTTTTTACTAACATTAGGTTAAGACCTTTACTAACAATTTATGGATCGTGTAATTTGGTCTGAAATAAATATTATTATTATTAATAAACTTGAAACTTGGTACAAATACTCATCTACGTAAATTATAAAGTTTGCCATTTTTAGTTTTTCTAAACTACCCCCTAAGGGAGGATTGGGGGGTGTCAAAGTTTGTATGGAAGACGCGCGGTCTGATTAACTCGAAACTCAATATTTATACTTAAGACTGAAAACAAATAAAAACGTATATTAGGGTTTTTTGAAAATCTACCCCTAACGGGGTGAAAAGGGGTATTCATTTTTACAGGGGAGGATTTTACTGTTTGGCTTGAAAATTGGTATAAATAATCTATATCAAATAATGGAAACGTCATAATAGACTTTTTCAAAAAATATTATTATCACGCTATTTGCTATGGAGGATGAGCAATATTGCATTATGTTCGTATTCTTCTATAGTTTACTGCAAACTGTAAAAAGACTATCCAAAAGGTTAGAATATTGCAGATAATTACGGATTTAACCTTTTAAAAGATCATAATCACGCCATACCTTTATGGAGCTAAGTAGTCAATCATAATGGTTTCTGCCATAAACCCCTCTTACACTATAGATTTAACAGGTGATGAGGATTCAAAGTCATGTCATTCAGTGAGGGTAGTCACCAGTAAAAACAAACTTAAAAAATACATTAAAATTAATAAATACATTGTTAAAACACAAAAAATGGTTAAAAGACAAAAGTTCTTTATTAAAAATGTTAAACTTAATAGAGAAAGGTTAAATTTACTAAAACAATTAGATATGTATTCTTTTAATTTGGAACAAAGTACTAGGAAATACAACATTGACACAGAGCGCTTGCAATCTGAACTTCACCATTTACAGCAGAAACTTAGTTCAATGACTAACAGATATAATACCTCTGAACATCTAATGAGGGAATATGTGCTGGCAATGAATGAGCTGGTAAACTCACAAACAAACAACTGTGAGCAGTGTCAAACACCGTCCAAAGTACTTACACCGGACCATTCATTGACAACATGCAATACCACCTTACCGCAGCCCTGTGTTGATTTGACATTTCCTGCTATCAATAGTTCAAATAAACCATCTAAACAAATTGTAAAAAATGATGTAGTATTATTTTGTGATGAGATTGGAAAGGACTTAGGCCACTTGTTGACAGATGAATATCCAGGACACTCCATAATAAATTACTGTATGCCTGGTTGTTCTTTATTTGATATTATGAAAAAAATTAATAAATGTGACTTTAACCAGGGCACTACATTATTAATTTTTATGGGTAATAGGGGAAATGTGAACAAAGGAGAATTGCTCCAATATTATAAAACATTGTGTAATCTAAGTTTAAAAAAAATTGTGTTGTTTACATTTCCATATAGTAACAGTTTGCCACAGGAAGAAAATAACTTAAGATTTAAATTAAATATGACATTGTATAATTGGACATTCAATAATAATCTGTTCCATCTAGTTGACACCAACAATTATGTTGGTAATAATTTGTATTTGACAAGAGATAGATATAATATTGTTATGTACTATCTTTCTAACTATTGCAAAGGACAGATAGCTGTGTCGCTATCATATTTTTTTTCTATTTCAGCCAAAAATTTGGCTAAACAACTTGCTTCTTTTGAGCAATGCAACAACATTTTAAATAGTTCTGCCAATATTTTGGCAACAACTAATGACATTAATTATCATTTAAATTAGAAATTAGGACAATAGAGGAAACCTCTTGCTTAGTAAATAAAGAAAATTTAAATACTGGTTTAAATCATCAAAATGTTAAAAAAAGTTCTTCTTTGATATCTCACCCATCAAATTGTAGTAATCTAAATAAATGTAATAATAATACTCTAAAAATTGTTCATCAAAATATACAGGGTGTGATAGGTAAGGAATTAGAATTGGAGTTGTTCATGAACTGTAGTAATATTGATATCCTATGTGTAACTGAACATTGGTTGAAAGTCCACCAGTTCATGTTCAGCTTTAACAACCACCAGGTTGCCAGCTCATTCAGCAGAGTTAATATGATACGTGGCGGCTCTCTAATAATTGTTCGTAACAATATGAAATTTAAAGAACGTAAGGATATTGTGAGCCTCTCTGTTGAGCGAGTTATTGAAATAGCTTGCATTGAGCTTGAGCGGTTCATTGTAATGAGCGTGTACAGGCCCCCATGTGCTTCATATGATATTTTTGAGAAATGTATGGAAGAAGTGTTATTAAAGACTTGTAACAGTAATAAAACAGTTTTAGTCTGTGGAGATTTCAACATTAATATACTGGAAAAATCTGCTGTAGTAAATAAATTTATAACTTTATTAAAGTCATATAATTTGTACAATACATTCTTTGAGCCGACTAGAATAACTGCCATTAGTGCTACCTGTATTGACAACATTTTTACAAACTTAAGACCTTCCAGCCATTTAATTATAAATGAGTTGGACTCTGATCACTGTGGCCAGTTAGTCACTTTCCCTCTGAAAACAGTCAGAGCTCAAAGAAAACTTGTAAGTTTTGTTCCTGTAAATAAAAGTCGCTTAGGACAATTTAAAAATAATTTAATGGTAAAACTACCGGGTTTGCCTTATCATGATGACCCGGATCAAGCTTACACTTTACTATTTAACCTCATCAATTGTGAGTTTAATAAGATTTTCACCTCAAAAACATTGCCTGTTTGTGACCGCGTTCTATTTAGTGATTGGGCAACACCAGGTATTTACAAAAGTAGGCAGAGGTTATTTGAATTGTATCATGAAAAAACATGTAACCATGATGAAACTTTTAAAGAATTTGTTAGGAAATATTCTAAAACTTTTAAAAGAGCCTGTTCCTCAGCAAAAGCCATAAACATTAAAAATAAAATAAAATCTTCTGGAAATAAAATTAAAACAACTTGGAATATTATTAATTCAGAAACGGGAAGAACGACAGTACGGAATCGTGACTTCCATCTAAAAATCAATGATGTAGATATTAAGGCAGACGTGGAGGTGGCAACTGAGTTTGAAAATTTCTTTACTAATATTCCCATTCTAACAACCAAAACTCTGTCATCGTCGTCCTCCACTTCTGCTTACTCAATACTTAAAGAATGTGTACCAGAATGTGACAAATTTTTTGAATTCACAATTATTACTGCTAAAGACATTATAGAATCTTTTAAAAATCTTGATGTAAAAAAAACTGCTGACCTTTGGGGATTATCAGTACATACCGTGTCCTCAATAATTGATGTTATTTCACCCTTCTTAGCAATCGTTTTTAACTCTTGTATTGCATCTGGTGTATTTCCTGATCTGATGAAACTTAGCAAAGTGATTCCACTGTTCAAATCTGGCAGCACAACTGATCCTACAAATTTTCGGCCTATTTCGATATTACCCACATTGAGCAAAATCTTTGAAAAATTAATTTTAAAACAAATGTTGGGACATTTCAATGCACATAATTTACTTCATCTGAAACAGTTTGGTTTTACAAAGGGTCGTTCAACTACAGATGCGGGCGTGGAATTACTAAAGAACATATTCGAGGCCTGGGAGGAGTCGCAAGATGCTCTTGGCATTTTCTGCGACTTGTCTAAGGCCTTCGATTGCGTACATTATGATACACTCATCAGGAAACTGTACCACTATGGTATGAGGGACAAGGCTCTTGACCTTCTGACTTCTTATCTGAACAACAGAATTCAGAGGGTCGATGTTAATGGCAAGAGATCTGCAGGATCTGCGGTCACCATGGGCGTTCCGCAGGGTTCAATTCTTGGTCCTTTTTTATTTCTAATTTATATAAATGACTTGCCCTATCACATAAGGGATAATCACAAGATCGTATTATTCGCAGATGATACTTCCCTCATTTTTAAAATCAAACGTCAGTTAGTCAACTTTGAACAAGTTAATGATGCACTCTCTAAAGTTGTGCATTGGTTTAATGTAAATAATCTTCTCCTGAACGAAAAAAAAACTAAACTCATTAAATTTTCAATGCCAAATGTCAGGCAGCTATCTACCAATGTTCAGGTTAATGGAACAGAATTGGACCCTGTTGAGTCGACAGTTTTTCTTGGAATTACTATTGATGGTAAATTACAATGGGGCCCACACATAGAAAAATTGTCAGGAAGGCTAAGTTCGGCCGCCTATGCTGTTAAAAAAATTAGACAGATAACTGACGTGGATACAGCCAGAATTGTTTATTTTAGTTATTTTCATAGTCTTATGTCATATGGGATTCTTCTCTGGGGAACCTGTGCGGACATTAATACTATCTTTGTTCTACAGAAAAGGGCTGTTCGAGCCATTTACAACCTAGGTCCAAGAGATTCCCTTAGAGAAAAATTCAAAGAAATAAATATTCTGACTGTAGCCTCACAATATATTTTTGAAAACCTATTGTATGTACACAAAAATATATCAAATTTTAAGAAAATGTTCGATATTCATAGTTTAAATACCAGGAATAAACACAACCTTGCTGTACATCGCACACGTCTCCACAAAGTAGGCAACTCATTCATGGGTCAATGTATACGCTTTTACAACAAACTCCCTATTGACATTCGAAACTTACCCATTAAACGATTTAAAATCTGTATTAAAACCAAACTTTGTAGAAAAGGGTAGTATACAATTTCAGATTATTTAGAAGATAAAAAAGCTTGGGATTGAACTGCTCGCTCTGCTAAGCCTTGTGATAAAACCATAGAACTAGACATTTTAATTATTATGTAAAATCAACATATACCAGTTTTATAAAACGTTGACATTGTTGGAAAATATAATCAAAATGACATGATTACTTTGTAAAGTATTATATTATTTTAACTATTGTGAATGTGAGGACTATGTGGATATTATTTTCATTTCTCTTCTAGTTTTAGTGATGGTCTGGCAGTTTGAGTAGTTTTTGCGGCCTACCCAAATGTCCTTTCTTTGGTATTGCTCGTCGAGTTGAGCTCCTTAAGTTCTAAGTTGAGCTCCACGATTACTGACAAATGCTTGCACTGACTGGACAGGTCCACTCAAATCTGTGTGGTTCTTTCCTCAAAAGACCTTTTCAGACACTAATCTACATGGTCCTCATATGGCCTGACCAAGATTATGTCTGGACTTTAAAAGAGACTATGACCTCTGAGTTTCTTTCGGCCTTTCTTCTCAGAGAAGTCAGATAGGAAAAGCCGAACTCATCTAGCTTATTTTTAATATTTTTTTATATGACGTGTAAAAGTGATTCCGATATCCTATTTACAGAATAAACAATTTCATTTCATTTCATAACATATACAGGGTGGATGTTGATATGGGGCAATAAGGGCAGGTACCTTAACCGTTATCGCTATAACGGTCTTAGGAGACTGTCCTTAACTTTTTGAAACATTTTGATCCACATTCACAGATTTTGAAAAAATTGTACAGTCAGCAAGAACATGGGCAATTTTCACAAAAACTTTTTTGATGCCAGTCGATCCTATTTCTTATTACGAGGGTCAAAAACTATATCCCCCCCCCTGCCAGCTAAATGGTTAGTTTTGGATGTGTGAAAAAAATTTACAGCAGTAGCTTATATAACGAATTTAAAAGGAAAACTATCACAGCTGAGCAGGCTTTACAAGTTAACGAGTAATAATCGACCAACTTAGATTTGCGGTTGTAAAAACATGTTCTCCTATACATTCCGGATGAAAGATTTTTTTTTTCAACTACAAAGTTAAGTTTGTTCTTGAAATAAATTCATCCCAACTACGGAACCCTACATTGTGCGTGGTCCGACATGCACTTGGCCGGTTTTTTTTGTTAATCACGGTTAAGTATTACAAAATTCACCCCGGAGAACTACCTTTTTTTATCTACTTGTCTAACAGATGTTTAGTTCACCTAAATAATGATACCAAAAAATTTATTCTATGACTAATGGTTTAAGAGATATTGTTGTTGGAACAACAGGTGTAGTCTCAATAACTATACTCCATTTGAAATAAGATTAGACATTTAACTAAACATTTTTTACAGTCCGTTCAACCGATTTTGACTTCTATTGCTTTGGTGGCATGACAAATGGCAGCTGCAGTAAACAGTTGGTTTGTAACCCCTTTTTTTGCTTTTAATGCCATCCTTATGCCTACGCAATAGAAGTCAAAATCGGTCGAAAGGACTGTAAAAAAGGTTTGTTTAAATGTCTAATCTTATTTCAAACGGAGTATAGAACAAACCGACTGATAAAAAAAAAAACTAGTTAAGTTTTAATTTGATGAATACTTCTTTTGTTTTCGCGTCATCCCCCGAAATGTGTATTTTATCCCTTTCTCACTTCAATAACATGCAGAAAATCTTTTTTGTACCTGCTACTGGCTGCTACCACATGGAATGCAGCGCTCATTCATATCGCACGTACGGAATGGCTGCGTTCAAGCAACAATATCTCTTAAACTAATTGTCATAGAATCGATTTTTTGGTATCATTATTTAGGTGAACTAAACATTTGATAAAAAAAGGTAGTTCTCCGGGGTGAATTTTGTAATAACCGTGATTAACAAAAAAACGATGTTATTTTTAACGTAAAATTGATCTTTTAGCATTTATTTAAATATGATGCAGCATTCAAATTATTGTATTTTGACACTAACAAGTTTGTTAGTGGTGAACTCAGAGAACTTTATCTCTGTCTTGGGAATCTAGACATATGATTGCTATGTTGATAGCACATAATATTAATGAGGTTATAGGTAATATAACAAATTGTAGTATTAGTGACGAGTCTGTGTTGTCTAGTTATACTAACAACATAGTAATTAATTCTGAATTATCTTGTTGTACGAAGGAGGATCCACCTACAATACCAACATCTTTGGAGGCCACTACCAGTCAGATAGGGTATTCTCTTCCTGCTGGAACTCATACGGGCATTCTAGACTCTTCAGTTGTAGTTGTGGAGTTCACTCCGGATAACTTTTTAAACTAGTTAGTAAGACAACAGAAGTTACCCCTTCAAATAACCAATTATTATTAGAGAATAATAAAAGGTATCTTCTGGCAATATTTTACATAATAACAATAATAAAAAACCAAAAGGGGGGCAACATACTTTAAAATTATTCAATCAAAATATCCAAGGTTGCTCTTCCAAATTACTGGAAATAGAATTGTTTTTAGAAAATACCAAGTTTGATGTCATTTGTTTAACAGAACATTGGTTAAAAGATCATCAAGTAATGTCAATTCACTATGAAAAGTATTGTGTAGTTAGCCATTTCAGCCGAAAACGTATGATACATGGCGGGTCATTAATATTAGTAAAAAATTCGATTCAATCGAAAGAACGAAAAGACATCATAAGACTGTCTGTTGAACACACCATTGAATTGTCCTGTGTTGAGCTTGATAAGCATGTTATAGTATGCGTATACAGACCTCCAAGTTACCAGAATCTATCTATATTTGATTCTGTAATGGAAGATGTACTAAAGAAACTTAGTGCTAGTAGTAAGTCAATAATCATATGTGGTGATTTTAATATTAATTTATTAGAAAATAACTCGAACACTATCAGATTATTAAGTCTTTTTAGGTCATTTGATTTGTCAAATGTTTTTATGGAACCAACCCGAGTGACAGCTTCTTCTGCCACTTGTATAGATAATATATTTTGTAATTGTGATTACTTACATAAACAAATTGTAAATAAGTTGCCATCTGATCACAGTGGACAAACAATAACATTTTGCACCTACATGCCTTTACAAAAAATTCAAATAAGGTTTAGGTCAATTACATGTAAAAATTTAGAGAAATTAGATAATTCTTTGGCAAGTAAATTATGTGTTCAGAGTTTTAATAATATTTTTGATCCTAATGAGTTTTACGCCGAGTTCTTTTCACTATTAAACAAGCAATTTATTGAGACTTTTCCCCTAAAGACTAAAACTATTTATACGAAGTTCTTATTTAGTGACTGGGCCACTCCAGGTATTCGTAAAAGCAGGGAAAAGCTTTTTGAACTTTATGTCCTAAAGCAACATACGAATAATACAAGCTTTCATCAGTATGTCGCAAAATATTCTAAAACTTTTAAAAGTGTGTGCAAAATAGCTAAAGCTCTTTACATTAGCAATAAAATAAAATCAGCTGATGATAAAATAAAAACTACCTGGCAAATAATAAATAATGAAACAGGTAGGAAAAAACAGCGTAATACTGAATTAAATTTAGAGACTGCACGTGGCCCCATCAACTCAGATGTGGAAATAGCTCAGGAATTTGAAAACTTTTTTGCTAATGTTCCGCTTAAAACTACCGAAAACTTAAATTCATCACCCGCGCTTTCTGCCGCCTTACTTAGAAATAATGTAAAAGCATGCCCTTTAGAGTTTAGGTTTCAGCATACAAACCCCCAGGCTGTTATAAAAGCTTTTAAAGATCTTAAAATTAAATCAACAGAAGATCTATGGGGAATGTCTGTAAAAGTCTGTAAATCTATCATCGAAACCATTGCGCCCTATTTAGCTTTCATATTTAACACCAGTGTAGACCAAGGAGTCTTTCCGGATCTCATGAAACTCAGTAAAGTAGTTCCTTTGTTCAAGTCCGGTGATAGTAAGGAACCCAACAATTATAGGCCCGTGTCAATTCTGCCAGTTCTCAGTAAAGTGTTTGAAAAGTTGATGCTTAATCAAATGTTACGTCACTTTAATAAAAATTCCATCTTTCATGAACAACAGTACGGTTTCACCAAAGGGCGTTGTACCACTGACGGCCGGTGTCACCCTAATAAAGAACATTTTTAATGCCTGGGAAGAAGCACATGATGCCATTGGAATCTTTTGCGACCTCTCGAAGGCGTTCGATTGCGTAAACCATGAAACACTTCTGCTAAAACTAGAACACTATGGGATTAGGAATACAGCTCTTGATTTACTGAGATCATACCTGAAAGATAGAAAGATTAAAGTTCAAGTGAACGGCGTAAACTCATTGGGGTCTGAAATGGCAATGGGTGTTCCTCAAGGTTCGATATTGGGTCCATTCCTCTTTTTAATTAATGTAAACTCATTAACGATTTTCCCCAATTACTTCAAAATCAACCGAAGATGGTGTTATTTGCAGATGACACATCATTGATCTTTAAAATAGATCGACGGTCACAAAATCTTGACGACGTGAATAACTCTATTCTTCAGGTCCAAGATTGGTTTACGGTAAATAATTTGGTACTAAATGAGAAAAAAAACCAAGTGCATTAGATTTAAATTACCGAATGTTAAAAGTAGCGAATGTGACATCATATTGAATGGAGAAAAACTGGAATTTATTAATCAAACAGTTTTCCTAGGAATCACGCTGGACGAGAAATTACAATGGGGACCTCATATAACATCTCTTGCGGGGCGGCTAAGCTCGGCCGCTTATGCTATTAGAAAGATAAGACAGTTAACAGATGTAGAAACCGCGCGTTTGGTATATTTTAGCTACTTTCACAGCATTATGTCATATGGCATTTTACTGTGGGGTCGGGCTGCTGACATTGAATCCGTCTTTATTTTACAAAAGAGGGCTGTCAGAGCCATTTATAACCTATGTCGTCGCGAATCTCTCAGGGAACTTTTTAAAAGGATTAATATTATGACGGTACCTTGCCAATTCATTTATGAAAATATTATGTATGTAAGGAAAAATCCACATCTCTTTAATAAAATAAGTGATAGACATAATTTTAATACTAGAAATAAAGATAAACTAGATCAACCATTTTTCAGGTTATCTAAAGTACATACATCTTTTATGGGGTACTGTGTTAAATGTTACAACAAAATACCTTGTGACATATTGCAATTAAATGAAAGAAAATTTAAAACTCATATAAAAAGTACACTTTGTAAACAAGCATATTACAAATTAGAGGATTATATCCAAGATAAGAGTGCTTGGAAACATGCTGGTCCTGCTCCATAGGACAATTTAGAATCAAGACAAAATCAAACTGGTTGCTAATGTAATTGTAAAATTTATTAATTTGTGTTTTATGACATTGATTTTACATTCTGTGATTACTTCCTTACACACTGACTTATTAATTGTAAAATTTTAGGAAAATCATCTACTTTTACAATGTTTGTAAATATGTGAGAACCATGTATCTATCACAAATTAAATTATCTCTCGTTGCTTCATTTTTAATTGTTTTTACCTATTGTGGTATAGTAATTTTATTCTAGGTGCATCGTCTTCACATATAATAATTATTTAACAAATGTACGTACATATACAAACAATATTGTAAAACATTTTAAATGAGTAACGGTGGAGTTTCTTGCCCATTCTTCTCCATACGAAAACTACCTTTTGGAAGGGGCGACTAGAATCAATTTTATTATTTTGTAGTTTTTGACGTTCAAAAGTGCCATACATGGGCCTATTTGAAATAAATGATTTGACTTTGACTTTATTTGAGTTATTTAACCCATTGTTAATACTTTTCCGTTGCTAAAAGTATTTTTTTATGACAATTGGGCTTTACATTTTAAAGTTACTGTACTTTTAGTATGCACGCTCCATAAAAGGCGATCAAAACACAAAAATGGCTGCCATTCAGGAGGGGGATGGGTTCGGACCCTACATGTAGAATAATTTTATTGATAGAATAGAGCAAACTACTACCCCTTTAAGTTTGTACAGTCCGAAACCGGACATATTGTGTAGGAACGGCTATTTTAGGGTAAATTTCAGTGAAGCAATTAACGCAGCGGTTGGACCATTCCTTTGCAAACATGGGGTTGTAAGTTCGATTCCTATCTACGGTTTTGCTGTTTTTCTTTTTTTCACATTTTGTATTACGTTTTTTCTTATTTTTTTATTATCTATACACATGATAAAATCGTAGCGAAGTTAAAAACGTACGTTGAATATTTTTGAAAGAAAGTTATTGCTACGAGGTCTGGGATCGATTCTTATGCCGAAAATATAGTTTTTAGAATGTTTGTCTATTCCAACTGTAGGGTATAGACTATCACGCTATTTGCTATGGGGATGAGCAATATTACATTACTAGCTTCTGCCCGCGACTTCGTTCGCGTGGAAGTCGTAAAACACCACAATATACTACAGTAACAGCCACATTTTATAAAACTTCCCTGTATACTACGTTTGTAGTTTTATTCTTAGCAGTCAAAATATACAGAGAGTCAGGAATGGTGACTCGGGAGGAAGCAACGTAACATAATAATAATAAATAATAATAAATATCTTTATTTCCAATTTACAATTTTACATATGCCACTTGGTATAACATAATATTTTCATATAAAATTGTAGGTTAATGCAGAGTTATACACCTCTGACACCCAAGCTAAGATTAAACTTGTGTTATGGGTGTCAGTAACAGTTGTCCGTGTGAGAAGCAGCTTGTCCTAAGGTCGAGACCCGCAGCCTTCAGCCTTTGGTGTCGGCCCCTGTGACTTGTTGATCGCAAACACTTCTCCATATCATATGCATTGTGACGAAGATAAATTGCTTGGCAACCATAAACATTAAAAAAAAAAAATCAAAAGTCATTTATTCAAACTAGGCTAAAAATCAGCATTTTTCAAACGTAAAAATTACATAAGACAGTCTCCCAAAACGCCCACCCTTCACCATATAAAGTAATCAAATTGAAACCCGTGAAATACCTACTTATTATTGAGAAGTTCCGTTGGCCATCTGTGTCCTTCATCATCAGTTCTGCTTTACCAAATGGTGCTTTCTGAGAGCAAATCTATGAGTTACTATAAAAATACCCAAATCGCTATAGGTGTGCCTATAATATTTGAAGAGTTCCCTCGATTTCTCCAAGATCCCATCATCAGATCCTGATCAAATGACAATGGAACCAACTAGAAAGTATAACCATAACAATTTTTTTTTTTCAAATTCGACGAAAATATCAAATAAGTACCTACTTGATATTTTCGCAAAAAAATCATAAATAAATAGTTGCATTACCACTTTTTTGTATCTTTACCAATAATGATGCAAAAACTCATAGCTTTGCAGATATACACATATACGCAAATTATGGAACTACTTAGCTGTCAAAGGTAAAATTAGTAGACATGCGTCAGATATATCGAAACGTATCTAAAATCCGATTTTAGTCACAAATTGTATCGTATCGATAAGGTGGGAGGGGGGGGGGGGCCCTCCCACCTCTGTAACACATCGTAACGTTTCAGAAGACCCCCGTCCCCCAAATTCGTGACATAATACTTGAACGCTTCAGGACATAGAATACTTTTTATCTCGATATTCCCACGGGATCGATAATTATGCGGATGAAACCGCGGGACCCAACTAATCACACTAATATTATAAAGGCGAAAGTTTGTGAGTGTGTGTGTATGTTTGTCTCTTCTTCACGCAAAAACTACTGAACAGATTTGGATGAAATTTGACACACAGATAGTTTATAACCTGGATTAACACATAGAATACTTTCATCCCGATATTCCCACGGGATCGAGAATTCTGCGGGTAAAACTGCGAGGCACAGCTAGTTAGTAATAAACCACAGACACCGGGCATTAGAATCATTTATAGAATCAGTTCGTTAGTTTACAAACACCTTTACTCCATTTGACATAAGATTAGACATTTAAACAAACCTTTTTGACAGTCCGTTCAACCGATTTTGACTTCTATTGCGTTGGTGGCATGACACATGGCAGCTGTAAACAGTTGGTATTGTAACCACTTTTTTGCTTTTAATGCCATCCTTATGCCTACGGTATAGAAGTCAGAATCGGTTGAACGGGCTGTAAAAAAGGTTTGTTTAAATGTCTAATCTTATTTCAAATGGAAAATAGTCAATTTTATATATTTGTAGTGGTATGTTACCCACACATGCACACAACCTGCGAACTCAACTACTTAAGACATGTGTCGCCCGTTTGTGGGCCAGTCAATCTGAGTTCTAACACGATACGAGACACAAGCAGTTACTACCTGCGTCCCGCGTCATCTCGCGTCACATCATTTAATTACTTACTCGTATGTTTATAAACCGTGTTTAGTTATAGTAACTCAATTATTAAATTCAGTGTGTTTAAACTAAATGAACATTTCATTTCATTTACTTATAGAACCTGTAACACACCCCAACAAAAGTTCTATATTGGTGACCCCGACGAAAAAAATACGGTTCAATACTGTAAACCGCGAGTGCAATTGCGTTATATACAGACTTAGACTTTCAAAGTGTTGTTACTGTGAACACAAAATTTCGAGATGTCCAACCCTAACACTACTGCTACCGCTGACTATACCGTCGTTACCGTCGATCCTGCGCAAACAGCCGCCACGGCTGGCGCCGCACCTGGTAGCGTCTGCGCACCTCAACAAGCTGGTTCGAGTTACACCGTAGACCAGCACCAGCCGCCAGAGACGGGAGCGATCACCATCAACTCCCGCATCGCCGACTTCTGGTCAGCACGCCCACGACTATGGTTCCACCAGTTCGAGGCCATAATCGGTGCACAAAAAGCAGGTGACTTGCATAAATATCAACTAGTTATAACTAAGTTAGGTCGAGACGAATTAGGTCAAATTAGCGACATTCTCGAGAACCCACCTGAGAACGGTAAATATCAAGCATTAAAAGATAGGTTAATTTCAGAATATGAAGAGTCTGATTCCAAGCAATTACATACATTGCTTACGAAAGTCGAGCTAGGGGATCAACGACCCACTCAACTCCTTCGTAAAATGCGCGAACTCGGAAGGAACAAAATACCCGAAGACACCATCAAAATTTTGTGGTTAGATCGCCTGCCTCAAACAGTCCGCGCAGTAGTCACCGTCTGCGATGGTAAATTAGACAATGTCGCAGCAATGGCTGATAAAATAATGGAAACATCACGGCCATCCGAAGTCTATTCGCTAAATCCTGTCGCTATTCCAGGACAATCAATTGATCAACAATTTAATAATTTATGTAAAGAAATTGCCGCATTAAACACAAAAATTAGCGACTTAGAAAACACACGCCAGAGCAACTATAGGAGTCGTGGCAATTATCAGTCGCGGGAGGACATGTAGTGGTATGTTACCCACACATGCACACAACCTGCGAACTCAACTACTTAAGACATGTGTCGCCCGTTTGTGGGCCAGTGGATTGGCTCATGGTCGCACTGTCAAGTAGTCCCACCTATAAAGTCAGTTGTCGCGCGGATCGCAAAGTTTTTAATTCTGTTTGCTCTGTGTGCGTACGGTACGTCTCCGGATTGCTGTACGGACACAGAGGAAGCAGCCCCGTGCTGCCCGGTGATCATCACCGTCGCGGTCGCGGAGGCCACGCCTCAGTAAAATGTCTAATCCCGGTAAGCGCGGCTCGCTAGGCCGCGATGCCGGGAACCAAGAAGAAGTCCGTTCGACGCTGGACCGGGCGACGTCGATGCCTAACATAGGCGACGCGTCGTCCGGTGCACCGTCTGCCGGCAGAAAAACCGGAAGCAAGAAGAAAAAGGAGAGGGAGAAGAGGACGGAAGAAGACAACATCAGAGCAGCTGTAGCCGCCGGCCCACCGACGTCGCTGGCGCCTGCGCGCGTTGCGCCTGCACCGTCGTCGAGCCGGACGCACGCCGTGTCCGTCCGCCCAGCCGCATTCCGCCCGGTGCCAATACAGGCCCCGGGGCCAGTCACGAGTGCTAGTCGCGCGTCTCAAGTGCGTGCAGCGAACCCTCCTGTGCGCCCACCCGTGCCCGGACACCACAGCGCGCCTGTGCGCCACGGCGCGCCGCGCGCCGACTATCCGGCGCTGCCTCCGCCGCGTACTCCGGTACCGTCGGCGCGGGCCCGCGCCCCTCCGACTCGCGCCGCTGCTCCGCCGCCGCGGTTCGTATCGCCGCCGTTGAAGCCCAAATCGGGTAAGTCGTCTGACTTTATTATGACCACCCCGCGCGCCGCCGCCCCCGGCCTCCGCCTCTCGATGGCGGGGCCGGCGATGGCGGAGCAGGAGCGACCCTCGAGTGCCGGACCACAATTTCGGTCGGCACCACTAATTAAGGCGCCCGATTCACCGGCGCCTCCCCGAGTCTCTGCCTGCGACTCGCCCGCCATGCTGTCGGCATGCTCCTCACGTGGGGGATCGAGTATGTCGCTGGCATCTGCGGGCTCGGCCGGGTCCGGTCGCGAGGACGTGTCTTCGGATACGACACCGCGAGCCGGACCGCGGCCCACCGCGGGAAGAGCTGCAGCCGGAGCGTCGATGATGTCCCCGGCATCACCTACACCATCAACATCGCTGGGGTTCGGCTTTGACTTTGATCTCGAGGCCAGCAGACCCCAGCGACGCCGCAGAAGTTCTGACGAGACCGCGTCGGAGGAAGCGAAGCGCTATTGCCTCGACCCGCCGCGTCCACAGCGCGAACGCGCGACGCGGGGTCGGGGCGCACCAGCGTCGCCCACCTTCTCTGACGCGGTCCGTCGCACACCACCACAATCACCAACACCGCCGAGTGCGGCCGGGGTAAGTAGGTTACATTCTCCCCCGGCCCCCAATACTCTCACTGCCCCCCCCTCCGCCGCCGCCCCGGATGCTACTGTAACAGCAAGCAACCAACAACAACAACAGAAGGGGAACAACAACAAGAAGAAGAAGATGAGGTACCCCCCGCTGGTAGTGGAAAAGCTACCGAACTGGGCAATGCATTTCCGGGCCATCCGGGAAAAGCTGGGCCGGCCTCCGAACGCTCGTCCGTACGGGACCGGGGTGAGGTTCACCCCGGAGACCGAAGACAAGTATAGGCTGGTCCAGCGGTACCTGACTGGCCTGGAGAAGGACAGTGGAGTGTCTTGGTTCGCCTATTCACTACCGGCGGACAAAAATCTCAAGATCGCAATTCGGGGCCTACCGGCGGACACGGACCCGAAGGAGATTGAGGAGGAACTCCGGACGCTGGGATACCAGCCAGTGTACGTGCGCCACATTAAGGGCGCACAGGGAAGACCTGGCTGTGTGTTTCACGCCATCCTAAAGAAGACCCCGGACGTCCGGTCGATCTATGACACCACCGTATTTATGTACATGCGGGGTGTCAGGATCGAGGCATGGAAGGGCAAACGTGGGCCCGCTCAGTGCCACCGGTGCCAGCGATTCAGACACAGCTCGCACCAGTGTCACAGACCGCTCGCCTGTGTGCGATGCGGTGGGGAGCACGCAGCAAGGGACTGCCCGCGCCCGCGGGAGGATCCGGCCACATGCGCAAATTGCGGAGGCCCGCATCCCGCGAGCAACATAAAGTGTCCCGTTTTCGAGCGGGAAACTAAGAATAGGCGAGCGGGGACCGTCGCCATCACTGCCACACGCCGGGCGCAAGCTACTACTATAGCACAAGTCGCCACCACTGAGGCACAAGGCCAGACGCTGATGGCGACGGCCAACGAGCCCACGGGAAGAGATGAAGCCCCCTCCTCACGGCGGAGGAAGAAGAAGCGCGGGGGGAAGGGGAAGAAGAAGAATACCCCCCCGGAGGCCAATGAAGACCCCCCTAGGGCCGGCCCTGCCACAAACATCGCGCAGGTTGTACCCAGGGCGAACATACAGAGATCAACAGGCGAACCTACCAGTAGCGCCAATATGGAACAGCGGCAAGATAAGGAACTACGTAGGTTCGCCCAAAAGCCGCACGGCGCCGCCACTGCCGCGGTCGAAAACACCGAGACAAAGCGGCCAATCAGCGAGTCGCAAAAGTACCTGGAAATGACGAGTGGCGGCGCTGTCGTCGCACATTCGGCACAACATTCGACGAAGAAATCGTCACTAAGCAAAAATGAATTCACAACCTGCGCGATCAAATTACTCATGGATTTGATCAAAGCAATTAGGCAGGGCCGAGATATCGAGACGGTGATCCTCGATGGCCTGGCCACATTGCTCGCTCTCTGTGATGGCTAGGTCATTGAGGATCATACATTGGAACGCCCGCGGCCTTAGGGACAAGGTCGCCCCCCTCCGCCACCTCCTTCGGGAACAGAACATCGACGTGGCGCTAATCAGTGAAACGTACCTGGGAACCGAAGATAGGGTCAGGTTCCCGGGGTACCACGTATACCGGAAGGATGAAAGGTCGGCACAGAACAACATGAGATACCGTGGTCTGGCGGTGCTTGTGAAGCGAAGAGTCGTCCATCAGGAGCTCCCCTTGCCGTCGCTCAGCTCTTTCTACGCGCTGGGTGTGCAGTTGCACGTCGCCGGCGAGGACATAAACATTTACGCGTGCTACAAACCGCCCGCGGCCTCACTAGTTGTGACAGAGCTGCGGGCGCTAATTAGCACGCTAAATGATCACGCCGTCATCCTTGCCGGCGATTTAAATTGCAAACACCCGGCGTGGAATTCTTACAACACGAATAACGGGGGGAGACGGCTCTTCGCTGATGCGGAAGATTTCGGGTACACGGTGTCCGGCCCGGAGACACCTACTCACTACCCGGACATAGCTCACCACATGCCGGACGTGCTGGACATCGTGGTCCATAAGGGACTGCGCGGCCAGATCACGCAGCAAGTAATAGACGACGAGTTACAATCCGATCACCAACCTGTACTCGTCGTCCTATCAGGAGTGCCGACCCAACTGAAGCCCCTAGCGCCACGTCGATCTACGGATTGGGACGTGTTCACGGAAAGGATGGAGGCCACCACGCCAGCTCGGCCTATTGTTACCTCCGCAGACGTTAACCAAACAGCGAACGATGTCACTGCTTGCATACAAAGCGCCCTGGAAGCGGCGACTACTACTACGCAGCAGCAGGGGAGAGGGCTATTGCCGCCCCTGCCAGCACGCATCAGTGCGATGATCGCCGCGAAAAGGCGCCTTCGCAAGCAGTGGCAACAACTACGTTGCCCTACTTTGAAGACCCAGCTGAACAGTCTTGCGGAGAAGCTTCTGGCCCATACCGCCGCGGGCTGGGAGGAACGAATAGACGCCACTACGGACAGTTGGCCGTCCGTATTCAAATTATGCAGCCAACTGACGAATACCGCAGCCCCGGTGCGCCCTCTGTTAAACAGCGACGGGGCGCTTAAATATGTAGCGGAGGACCGGGCGGAGGTCTTCGCAGAACACCTGGCGCGTCAGTTCCGCCCTAACTCGACCGACGAGCACGAACATGTCGCAGCGGTCGAGAAACACCTTGGGGAGTACTTCGCATCGCCGATAGCTCCCGAGGAAAACCCTATCTTTTTCTCGCCGGGCGCAGTCAGACGCGCCATCCTAGCAACGAAGCCCAAGAAGGCCCCTGGGGCGGACGGTATCACAAACACAGTGCTGCGCCACCTGCCGTTCCGTTCCGTACCGTAGCGGCACTGGCGCGCCTGTATACGGCGATACTCCGCACGGGGGCCTTTCCCGACGCGTGGAAGGAAGGGCGCGTCATAATGCTGCCCAAGGCGGGGAAAAATATAGCGAAGCCGGAGAGCTATCGGCCCATTACCCTGCTGCCGACCATCTCCAAGGTGTTCGAAAAGCTCCTGCTGCGACACCTCATCCCACATATCCCTACGCGACCGGAACAATTTGGTTTCAGGGCGGAACACAGTACGACGCTCCAACTGTCGAGGGTACTGCACCTTTTAACAACTGCATTAAACAAAAAAGAGTGCTCGGTTGCAGTATTCCTCGACATGGAGAAGGCCTTCGACCGTGTGTGGCACGAGGGCCTATTGTATAAATTGGCCACCTCGGACGCGCCCCGTCGCGTCGTTAGGGTGGTCTCCTCCTTTCTGTCCCACAGGACTTTCCGGGTGGTGGTCGACGGGGCGCTATCGGGCGCCCGCCCGGTGTTGGCTGGCGTGCCCCAGGGCAGCTGCGTCTCGCCGACGTGTTACTCACGTTACACCGACGACATCCCCACCACCACAGATGCCACACTCGCGCTGTATGCCGATGACGCCGCGTACATCACTACCTCGCTAAATGCGAAGTACGCGGCGGTCAAAATGCAGCGCGCCCTCGACCTCCTTCCCGAGTGGCTCGCCAAATGGCGACTGTCGGTGAACGTGAGTAAGACGCAAGCCATGGTGACTGGCTTCGCGCCCCTCCCAACCCCCCCTGAAGCTACATGGAGTCGACGTCGATTGGTCGCCCCAGGCCAAGTACCTGGGTGTGACCATCGACCGCCGCCTCACGATGGGGCCCCATGTCCGCAAGGTCGTCGCGCAGGGTAAGGTCGCCCGCAACCTCCTCAGACCCGTGCTCTCATCCCGCATCCCGACGCGCGTCAAGCTGAGCGTGTACAAGATGTACATACGCTCAGTCTTGACGTACGCCGCCCCGGCCTGGTTCGCCCTCACGTGCGAGTCGAGCCGAAAAACACTCCGCACGCAACAAAACCTTGCGTTGCGGACCATAGTTGACGCCCCTCGCTGCGTGAGGAACGACGTAATCCACCGGGACCTCGGGATAGAGAGCCTGGATGAGTTTGTGGGGCGACTCGCGAAGGCCATGTTCGCGCGGGCCGACGCTTCTGCCTGGCCCCATGTCAGGCAGATAGCGCCATTGCACGCGCGGCCGCCTGACGCGAGAGCCCTGCCCCGCGACCTGGTAGCGGACCCTGACCCCATCGCACCGGAATGACGCCTCGGGTAAGCTGCACCCAGGTTACACGCAGCTTACTCGAAATAATAAGACTCTACAGATGTACTCATACATCCGTTGTGTGGCGTGTTCTAAGTTAATATAGGCACGTCACATAACTATATACAGACACCCACCACTACACATGCATCTATAACACAACACGTGCGGGCGCGATGCGGGTCGCGACGCACGTATACAATGAGCGGTGTTACACTACAACACTAGCCGCTCATACACACGCGACTGCCTACCCCTCAAACCGTAAACGGCTCGATCTGTAAGCGGGGAGAGGGGGAAGCTACATATTAGACCTGTAGGGCGTCGAGTCGGCATCTCCGTCGCTGGTCGTTCTCGCTGGGCCTCCCCCGGGTAACCGGGGGTCTCACCTGGCGGGGACAGACCGCCGGGATGTCGTGAAGAAAGCGACGCCACTAAGGGCGTCGCGGCGCGCCTACAGAAATATTCATAGCAACCATTTACATAGACGCACTTTCGCCTAACGAAACTGTGGTCTTTTCTATAGCCGCTACAGGCAAACATAAGGAGGGGTCCATTGTAATGGACCAACGTACGGCCTCCGCGGGCGAGGGGCGACGCCCTGACCCCGCACGCCACGCCCCCTTGCGGGGACGTTGCGACTTCTCGATGACTGTGGGCCAGTCAATCTGAGTTCTAACACGATACGAGACACAAGCAGTTACTACCTGCGTCCCGCGTCATCTCGCGTCACATCATTTAATTACTTACTCGTATGTTTATAAACCGTGTTTAGTTATAGTAACTCAATTATTAAATTCAGTGTGTTTAAACTAAATGAACATTTCATTTCATTTACTTATAGAACCTGTAACACACCCCAACAAAAGTTCTATAATTAATATTATCATTACCTTTTTACGTTTGACATCGCCCAGTAAATACGGCATAAAAAAACCCATATTGCATGTATAATTTTTAGAACTCGACGCCATGTATAAATTCTAATTATATTAATTTATAAAGAAAAGCGATTTAATATTATTTAAAAAATATATTTTATTTTATTGTACGCGGGTTTTGTAAGGTTTATATTATTTAAGCGGTAAGCTGTCTAAATTGATGCTAAGTATGCATTAAATCTTCCTTGGTGGCTAAAAGAATTGGAAATTTGAGAAATAATGACAAGACTATAATGTTTCGAGCGCTTTTCAAATTTCGTAATATTCCTTTTGTTTTAAAGAATACAATCGAATTGACAACCTCCTCCTTTTTAAAGTCGGTTAAAAAGGAAACTGTTCAATGACAAAGACATGTAGAAGTAAGTAATAAATTAACTTGAACAATTCTCGGATACCTCTCGCCAACGCTATTGAAGGAAAAAATATTTAAAATAACAATATAGGTACAACGTGTAACGTTAAATGCGCAAAACCTGAAAATAGTTTGATCAGAATAACGAGCAGAATCAATTGAACCACTTTTTAATATAGGTCACGTTTTTTAAAAAATCTTCATTAAAAACGTTGTAGAGTTAGGCGCGGTTACAGGGGAGGAGGGGCCGCCTTGGGCTTCGACCAAACTGAGTCTAAAACTCTAAATTAGACATAAACATAGTTTTAAGCTGTATTTTTCCTTTGTATGTCCTACACAACTTAGATGTAGCTTCGGCAAAATTCGAAAAACCGATCACATCCGAACTGAGTGCGCCTTCAAAATCATCAATCTTTATTACTATTTTAGGTGAAAATGATCTTTACGCAAACGCAATAACTTGTAAAGTCATATAACCAAATACGTTGTAAAATTTAAATGAATTAATGCAAATTTTCAAATTCATGCTACGTCTAAGTTGTGTCGTACTGTACAACCGCGGACATAAACGAAATAGCATAAAGGTGAAAATAGATCAACCGCAAGGTTAATCAATTTTTACCTTTATGATCTTAGCAACAAGGTTGAAAATTGGTTCACAGCCAGTCTCCGCGATGGTACCGATATAAGATAACATTACATGCGCTTTTTCGGGCTTACAGAAAATAGGACGGTTTTTAGTAAACGGCTTGAGGAATTCCCCCTCCCCAGGGAGAAACATTTCCCCTCTCGTGAGCTAGATCCGCGCCTGTATAGAATAGTCAAAAGATTCTTTGGAATATTTACACTTTGTACTTTAAATACCGACACAGCCCAAAGAATTGCCAAACTTAAGTGGCAATGGGCAGGGCACATTGCTCGCAGAACGGATGGCCGATGGGGCCGAAAGGTTCTGGAGTGGCGACCGCGTACCGGAAGACGTAGCGCTGGAAGGCCTCCCACAAGATGGACCGATGACCTTGTGAAGGCCGCAGGAATCCGCTGGATGCGAAAAGCACAGAAACGGTCGACGTGGCGGCGCTTGGGGGAGGCCTATGTCCAGCAGTGGAGGTCTTTTGACTGAAATGATGATGTACTTTAAATGCGCTCTTGTTAATTAAGCCTTTACAGTTTAAATACTGGACTGTAACTGTCCCATTGTTGGGCCAAGACCTTCTTCTCATACGAAGAAGTAATGAGCATTGTTCACCACGCTTGCTCAATGCGATTTCAGAAAAATGATAAAAGCGATTGCCTGTTTTCCTGGTAAGCTCCGGATAACTTATCCTGCAGATTAAGTTTATCCGGTAGATAGTGCTTATTTCGACAGGCACTTTATAGATAGTGCAATCCACGAAGACGCGCCCCACTCCGCTCCGCGCCGTACTAGTTTAGCTTACAGTACAGTAATCGCGGAGTGGGGCGCGTCGTCGTGGATTGCACGGACTATATAATTAGACGATAAATCAAGGATGTGAAACCACTGCCATGTATTGATATTGACAAGATGGCTTCCTAAGCCATTTGTTTTAAAAATTGACGTTTTTGTATTTGTAACATTAAGACAGCGACATCTCTCGCACCACTTAGATTGACAGACAAGATTATGGATACATGGTATGGGAAATAATTATGGTTGTACAGTGACACAGTTTATTGCAAAATAGACCTTATTACCGTGGAGTAATGAGTAAAATTGTTTCGAGCTACTCTAGGATTAAAATTAAGACATTTGTCATGTTTTTTATAATATTGTTAATGTCTTGAAATATGGTCGATAAGTAATTTGGTGAGTTCGAAAGTTAGAGATTTCGTGCTGGAGAAGGAATAATGATCCAGAAAATGGCAGTTTTTAATAAAGATAGCTACAATACTGCCCAGTACCATAATGTAGCGACTTGAATATTTTACTTATTACTCCTAGGTTTCCACAGAAGGTTAAAAAAGATAAAAACAACTTTTAACATGCGCAGAAGTTGATAAAAAATATATTTAGTCTGCGATACGATTTTTTAATCAGAAAATTTTGTGAATGACAAAAGACGTTATGATGTTGATTAAAAGAAAGGTCTTTTTATCTTTTTTTAATCTTTCTGTGTTATAAAAAGGACGTGACTTATTGTATAAGAGATGTGGAAAGAATGTTTATATTCAGTCTTCAAGTGTATCACATTAAATATATAGTATTTGTCGATTACGTTGCATTCAGTTGGTTGTATGATGTAAAACTTAAGTGAAATACAATATCATAGATGAATATAGTGTTTCATTTTACTGAATTACTTTCCTTTAGAAATTACACATACAAACACGCATAAACTCACGAACATATACTACAGAACGCCACCTACTACGATCCTTACATACTCCTTTTGCCTCGTTTACGTGCATACATCTGGTCATACACGCACGCCGGTTGCGAGTACTAGATCCAGCGCACACCGCTGGAGGCGCGGCGGAGAGCAATTGAAGACAACAATTTAATATAAACCTTAACTGCCTTGACATACGGTCAATATAAGAATAAATTCGCACACGGTGCTCGGAGTGCCCTCAAATTGCTACAAGAGCCGTGCGGCTCTGCGCTCTGCCGCACTACCCGTTTTAACTAGTACTACGGAGTAGCTGCGCGCCGCCGCGCGTCTTTCCGCTCGAGAGCTCTCAAGGGCTCTTGGCACCGCTCGGGGCCCGCGGAATCCGCCCGCGCGTTTCAAGGAAATGCGCTCCGCCGCGCTTCCAGCGGTGTGCGCTGGGCCCTACGCACCTGACCTGAAGAACATCACCAATAAGGCCAGTATATGTCCTCCTAGGGCGTCACCTCCCGACGTTTCCACTCACATCTGCCTTGTAAATAAATACCTTTTATTAGTCGCCTTTCATTAATTCTCTCAACATGACCAAACCACCTAAGCATACCTGTTCGATCTTTGCTCATAAATATAGGGTAGTTTTAATTTGGCTTGTCCATTCGTCTGTTTTCCTACCCGCATTGGAAATCGGTGGACGGATGGGTGGGGTGATGTTAGCCCCGCCTGCCGCACGCGCCCGCGCCGGGCTCCTGGCTCGGTCAGTTCGCCTTGGCTGCTAGGATAATAGCGTGGTGTACTCAACCAACGTGTTCTAAATTCAAAACTGAATATTATATATCCCTGAGACATACCTAAATGGCCGTGCAATAAATTGTAATTAACATTATTTTGAGACATTTCCTCACGCGAATGCTGATTTGCTGTGTCACCCTGAAGCTGTGATCTGGTGCCGTGGTCTGGATAAATCAGGTTAGTGGTCAAGCCCTTTTTTATCTGCCCTGTGTATTGAGCAAGATCGTATTTCCTTAGGGGGTTTCAGGTACAGCATTTTTCGCAGAACATTACGGTCCTTCGATTAACTCAAGCATTTTACCAAGCGCCTATTCAGATTCCACATTTTGGTCCATACGAGCCGGATTAACAATTCTTTAAATAGATTTTCGTAAAATCAATCCTTATTAAATAATATTTTGTCTTCCTCGTCCATTACCACGTTGGTAATTTTGTTGTAGGACGCCATTTTGAACCAATCCATTACAGCGTACCGTGTACCAACGATTTGTTCAAATTGCACAAGCCGTGCTTGTTTTCTAAAACTATAAATTTAATTTATTCAGAAAGTAGGCACTTTCTCCATACTTATTCGCAAAATGAGTACCGAATCAGACAAGGCCCCATCTAGGAAGGAGCTAGAAGCTGTCAGGAATTTAAACAGGTCTATTGCTAAAAAACAACGTTTGTTTTCACAAATGCAGCAGGTTTATGATTTGTCAAAAAAAAATTGATACTCATCCCAGCATAAAAGATATGTTCCTTTTGCGTGCCTCAGAGGTACAATCATTGCGGGAATCATTTGAAGCGATATGCTATGATATTTATGAAATACAACTTATCCTAAATCCTGAATCGCAATTCTCTGAAAACGAATTGAAAAGTTTTGATGATTTATTCTTCTATACAAAATTGTGTGCGGAGCTATACAAAATGGCGGACGTGTCGCCATGTGCAACGAGCAAAAATACTACAAGCTCGAATTGTTCACCTTTGATGGAGATATTGAGAGTTTCACTACATTTTATGAAACATTTTGCTCATTGGTGCACAATCACACAGGCATTTCAAACATAGGTAAGTTCCACTACCTGTTATCATGCACAAAAGGTTCTGCGCTTAGTATTGTCAAAAGTATACCTATAACTGCTAGTAACTACAATGTAGTCTGGCAATCCTTGTTGAACAAATATCAGGATAGTAGGATGCTCGTAGGTAAATACCTAGATAAAATGATAAATTTTCCCGCGCTAAAAAATGAATCTCCTATAAACTTAAATAATTTCATCGAAACATTCGATCATTCGTACAGAGCCATTAATGCTCTTAATATTGAGCACTTGTCTAGCTACGTGTTATGCCATATAGCTTTGAGAGGTTTAGATCCGAGCACAAGAAAATCATTTGAACAAAGTCTCGATCAAAGTACTATACCTACATATGAACAGCTGATGTCTCATGTGCATAATCAAATTAAAATATTAGAGCATTCGCAGGCTTATTCTGTCTCAAATACAACACAAATTAAGAATATACCTCAGTTTCGCTGCGGCATTCGTTTCGATCGGGCGCGTGCAGTAAACGATATTCGCACCTCATTAGTTAATGAGTTTGTTGTTCTCGGTTGTCGTCGTTGACCTTGAAGGACTAGTACATCGTTAACTAATAGAATATGTTTATTATCATAATTGTTTACAATGGAGGATGATAATGAACTTTTTAACAAAAATGTTGATTTAAGGAGTGTTTTGACTAGCAGCAAGTCTTCACTAACGGAACAAGACGTGGTGGAGCAATGTAATATGGACGTGGCAATAAATGAAGATTCGGTGAGACCGATAAAACGGGACAGAGAGGAGGACGAGACAGAATGGACATTAGTGCAAAATAAGGAGAAGAAGGTCAAAGAAAGCAGTGTTGAGGTTTACGTTTCCGCTAAAGAAAAGCTACCAAGGCAATTTGGTCTTGCAAGATTATTGAAAGAGAAAGGTATGAAAGATATATTGAAAGTAAAATACATCAATAATTACAGAGTTCGTATTGATTGTACAAACGAGTTGTGCGCAATTAAGCTCGAAACTTGTAAAGACCTTATTGAATTGGGCTGGAGATTTAGTAGACCAGATATCAAAACCTATTCATACGGTGTCATCAAAGACGTTGATATCGACCTAACTGAAGATGCCCTTAAGAGTTGTATAACTTGCACAGAGATGTTTGAGTTGGTTTCATTGCAGCGACTAAAGAGGCGTAATATTAATGACTCGTCAGAAGATTTATGGATTACGAGTGAAGCAGTTCGGTTGTGTTTTAAAGGTGATCTGTTACCAGCATATGTTTACGCAGATGGATTGAGGATTAAGATGGAGCCATTTGTATTCCCCGTGTCACAATGCTCACGTTGTTGGAAGTTCGGGCATACAGCTAGAGTATGCCCAAATAAGAATACACTGTGCCCAAAATGTGGTAGTAATCACCCGAACTGTGACATACAAAGATTCAAATGCTTAAATTGTGGCGGACAACACATGGCATTGTCTAAAATTTGCCCTGCATACTTAAAAGAGAAGAAACTCAAGGAACTTATGGCAGAGTTTAATTGTACTTATAGGAAGGCCTTATCGTTATATGTAGTCCCTTCTCCATACAGAGAAAAGATGGAACCTATTAACTTAACAAATATAGATAATCTTTTTCTCCGCTGCATAATAACATCGAGCCCACAGAAAGATCAAGCTTACCTGTATTTGCAGAGGCCGTCAAAACTAAGGCAATTGTTCATAGTCCATCTGCTACAAAAAATCAAAAAAGTCCTAAAACACAAGAAAAGGCACGTATTGCTAAAGAAGATGATTGGACGCACTGGTTACCAATGGAGGAGGAATCAGAGAATTCGAAGGAATCAAGCAATCGCGATGAACCCGAGGTGGTTCAAAAGAGAGAGGTGCATTTTGATGAGCTGATAGCTAGGTTAAAGGAGATCGTATTTTTGAAGAGACGTTCTGTAGTGGAAAAAATTAAAATGGCGGTTCAGTGTTGTATAGAATGGTTGATTTTAGTGGTTGTTGATAACGTGTCGGATTGGCGAATGATGAAGAAATTGTTTGAATTATTTAATGGATCACAACAAAACTAGTATCAAAGTAAACTTTCTTCAATGGAATGCTCAAAGCGTTAAACCTAAAATAATTTTATTGGAACAACTGTTGAATCAGGAACATATACACATTGCAGCCATAAGTGAGACATGGCTGGAAACAGAAACTTGCATGAAGCTGAGCAACTACACAATCTATCGAAAAGACAGGTTTGATGGGTACGGCGGGGTTGCAATTCTTACCCACAAATCAATAAAATCTCAAATGTATGAAGTCCAACTCAGTAACCAAGGTATAGAATAAGTATGCGTAAAAGTATTCAACTGTGGCGTCATTAAAAATATTACTTCTGTTTATTGTCCCTCGTCGATCAGAACTTCTCAAAACGATTGGGATGCTTTACTGTCTATTTCTACTAAAAATACGATCATTCTCGGAGATTTCAATGGACACCATTCTAATTGGTCATATAAAACGGACAGTAGCGGCGTTCAAATTTTTGAAGCATTAATGGATAATAATTTTATTACTTTAAATAATGGTAGCCCTACCCGAATAAAAATGGTTAACTTGGAATGTCAAAAGTCTGCACCCGACATTTCTATGGTATCATCTGATATAGCTTTGATGTTCGATTGGTCCGCCATGAATGAGACATAAGGCAGTGATCATAGGGCTATTAAAATCACTTCAAATATTCAGTCTTGTAGTGTGCCATTAGTCCGGAAGAATTTTAAAAATGCTGATTGGACTTCATACAGTAAGATACTTGACACATTATTTTTAGAATTTACATTCGCGGGAGACTCACAGGACGATTATGACAGATTCATTGATTATTTAAACTTGGCCGCAGATGTTTGTATCCCTGTAATCAAAATTAACCTAAATCCAGATAGTAAATTTATACCTAAACCTTATTGGAAGCCTAAGTTATCTAAATGTGTGGCTGAGCGTCGATTGGCCTTATCTAAATTCAGACGTAATCCAAACCCTCAAAAATACGAAGCATTGCAAAATAAGATTTGTGAATCTCAGAGAATGATTCGGATAGCTAAAAGTAAAGGGTTTGGCGACTTTTGTTCGTCATTAGATTGTTCTACATCTCAGTCTACCGTATGGCGGAAAATGAAGTGGCTGAAGGGACACAAATATTCAACACAATATGTAGATAAACACAAAGCTACTGATTTGCTTCTTAGTTTAACACTGGATTTTGTATCCCCGTGCGACCTGGCTTTTGACATGAATAACTCAGAACTGGACGTTGTTGTTACTCCGTCAGAATTTCATAAATGTGTCTGATCTAAAGATACTGCACCAGGAGGCGACAATATTTCTTACTCCATGATCAAGAGGTTACCACAAAATGGTAAAAAGATATGAATGCAATTGTATAATAGAATTTTCACTACGGGTTTTGTTCCTAAACAATGGCGCGATATTATAATTGTGCCCATCCCTAAACCGGGTCGGGACGTCCAAAGTTTATCATCTCTTCGTCCGATTTCAATGATCTCATGCGTTTGTAAAGTTTTCATAACATTTTAATGAACAGATTAGAGTGGTTTATCGAGAAACATATGGTTTTATCAAATAACACTACAGGTTTTAGAAAATGCCGCTCAACCGTAGATAATTTATCCGCGTTAGTATCTCGCATTCAAACTGGCTTTTCTAAAAAACTTATAACGGTAGCTGTTTTCATAGATATTAATAACGCATATAACTACGTAGACATCAAAGGTCTATTGAAAATCATGCAACGAATCGGAATAGGATCCAGGATTTGTAGCTACATCTGGAACTTTCTCAAGCTGAGAAACCTTAAAATTACAGTAGGTAATCACGTCATTAGTCGCACGTCCGGTCGGGGATTGGCACAAGGCGATCCATTGTCACCCTTACTTTTTAATTTAGCAACCATGGATGTATGCAGTGGGAACGTATTTCTGTCGCAGTACGCGGATGATTTTGTGTTGTATACCACATGCAGTGATGTCTCATCGGCACAACAACGATTACAACCCGCTTTAAATAAGATGACTAAACTTCTTTTGGATTTGGGTCTTGAGATATCCCCTTTGAAAAGCAGTGTCTGTATTTTTAGGAATGGTGTGTCAAGAGAGACAGTTACTTTAAGAATTAATGAGGTATCGCTGCCGGTGGTACACAATGTAAAATATTTGGGGGTTTGGCTTGACCGATCACTTAGGTGGGCTAAGCATATTAATGAGACTCGAGAGAAGGTGTTAAAATTAGTTAATGTTTTAAAATTCTTTCTGGATCTGGATGGGGAGTACATCCCAAACATCTGAGGCGGTTATACATCTCAACAGTTCGGAGTAGAATCGATTACGCTTGTTTTCTTTATGATAGTAGCTGTGAAACCCACCTCAGTAAATTGGACAGGGTCCAAAACGTTTGCATGAGGGTTATCGGAGGCTTTATTAGAACCACAGCGATTCACGTTATGGAAAATGAACTGAACCTGCAACCGTTGAAGTTTCGCAGATACTATCTAGCGGGTAAATTTTGGCTTAAAATGAAGTCGTATGCTGATAATGATATCATTGCTGTGTTGGAAGAACTGCAAGCACATTGTCGACAATCACACTGGAGAAGAAAGGTGCCATTGTTAGTCAGAATTCACGAGTCTCTTGATTTACTACCTGTCTACACGAGCCCAAAGCTTGAAATGTTCTCACTGGATACTTGGGTTCACAGGATTGATCTATCTCAAGTCATATTCCCTAGATTAGATGGTTTGATAACGGCTAAAAAACACTTCCAAAATTCCAAACTAAGTGAGCTATGTACCATATTTTTAAATAACACGTACTCGGGCTTTTACAGAATATACACAGATGGATCCAAAAACAAAGTAGGTTCAGGAGCAGCGTTTTTCGATCCACAAACTAAAAATGCAGTGCAATTAAAGGTAAACTCAAAATTCAATATAATGTGTACTGAACTTGTGGCAATAGATGAAGCATTATCTTACATTGACTCATTTGAAAACGGCAATTATGTTATTTTGAGTGATTCGAGAAGCGCTCTTCAAAATTTGGCTCGGTGTACCTCGAGTTTTCGGGGTACTCCGATTGCCTACAGCGTGATCAAATCTATTTGTAAACTTATTTCTAAGAATAAGAATATTGTATTGCAATGGATACCGGCTCATGTTGGCTTGGAAGATAATGAAGTAGTGGATCGGCTGGCGAAGGATGCTTGTGATGATGGATTGGTCTGTTCACACTTTCCCGAGCACAGGGATTATTTGGGTGTAGTTAAAGAAGAATGCACGAAAATGTGGCACGAACACTTCGATCAGAGGTCACTGAGCAAGGGAATCTGGTATCGGACAATCCAGCCTGCACTATCTCGTTGTTCATGGTTCGACCAAGCAAACATGAGTCGTCCGGAAATTGTAATGGCTCTTCGGCTTCGATCGGGACACATTCCAATGAACAGTTTCGCATTTCTTATGGGTAAAGTTACTTCTCCAAATTGTCCGGAGTGTAATATAGTGGAAGACACTTACCATATACTGATGGAATGCGTCCGGAACGAGTCCGAAAGAATCGCACTGTTATCAAAGTCACTGGATGTTGGAAGGTGTAATAGCATGCTTGCGTCCCCATTGTCGACGGACGCAAGATACTTGTATAAGTTGGCTAAACTAGGATTTAGATTATAAGGAACAATTGTTTGTACCGATGAGGGTGGCATAATCAGTTTTTGATTAAACCCTCTATAAATTAAATAGATTAAAAAAAAAAAAAAAAAAAGAATATACCTAGCAATCAAAATAAAAGATCGAGTGATAACAACAATAGAAGGGCACTTGCTTCGCAAACGCAATTGAAAGATAATAATATTGCTTGTGCCCATTGTGACAATAATCACATGATCTTTCGCTGTGTGCAATTCCGTGAATTGTCTCCCGCGCAAAGAATCGGGCGTGCTGATGAATTGAATCTTTGTCATAACTGCCTCAAGAAAAATCATTCGACTGCTGATTGTAAGAGTGAATACAAATGCTTTACATGTAATCAACGTCATCATTCATTACTGCACATTGATTCGGAACTCAAACCTGCCACCGCGCTCGCCGTGCCCGCCAACTGTAGCAGCGCTGAGCCGATAAATGCTTGCACAGTGAACGCAGCTAACTATCACTCATCCGAATCAAACAAAAACTACATGGTATTGCTAGGTACAGCCATAGTCAATGTCAGTGACTCATTCGGGAACCCGCACGCTTGCCGCGTTCTTATTGACTCTGGCGCTCAATCGAACTTTATAACTTTAAATTGTTTAGAGCGGCTAGGGCTGTCGCGTCAAAAATGCCCGTTCAATATTATTGGTCTAGGTGGAAATTCTGTAAAAAACTTTGGCATGACCTCTTGCACTATAACACCTCAGCATTCTGATAAACCTACTTTAAATATCGATGCTATTATATTGCAAAAAATTACATCTGATTTACCTACGGTAGAAATTTCTGAGGAGATATCCCTACAATATAAAAACCTTTTGTTAGCGGATCCCTACTTCCATAAAAAGTCACCGATCGACATAATACTCGCAGGTGACGTATTTCCTCACATATATGATGGAAATAAGGTTATTTTAGGCCCCTCATTACCCACTGCGCTAAGTAGTATTTTCGGGTTCGTATTGTGTGGCAAAATTGAAGTACCGTGTACTTCTGATGATGTCGCTAATATTGCAACGTCTTGCAATCTAGTGTCGTACACTAATGATAGTGACACCACCAACAACCAACTTAAGGCATTTTGGGAAATAGAGGAGTCGCCGTGCGACAGCCCTATCAGCCCACTTGATAAACTCGCTGACGAGATTTATTCAGAGCGCCACTACAGGGACGAGTCCGGTAGGTACGTGTCACCTATCCTACTGGACCCTAATGGAACGCCTCTGGGCGCATCTTATAACCACGCCGTGCGTCGGTTACAGCATCTAGAAAGACGTTTAATTCGTTCACCTGAGTTGCGTGAGCCCTACATTGAATTTATGCGCGAATACGAGCAGATGGGGCACATGCAACAATATACCGGTAAAGAGCCAAGTCGATACGTTATCCCACATCACTGCGTGGTTAAAGGCTCTAGTACCACTACTCCCGTGCGAGTGGTATTTGATGGCTCAGCGGCAACATCCAACGGGGTGTCATTAAATGATAACTTGCTTACAGGTAGAAAACTTCACCACGATATATTAAAAGTAATCTTTAAATTTCGCCTGTATCCCGTTTGTTTCACCGCTGACATAGCAAAGTTTTACAGAATGGTACTTATCAACCCATCTGAACGCCCTTATCAACATATTCTATGGAGGGAGTCACCTTGTGACGAAATCAAAACTTATGAGCTAGTGACAAATACTTACGGATTACGCTCGTCTGGTTATGTGGCTGTGCGCTCTTTGCAGCAACGCGAACGCGCGAGCGCTATCCTCGCGCGGCTGCCATACTTATGCATGGTTTTTTTGTAGACGACCTGCTATGGTAGATGAATTGAAATATGATTGTAAGTCAGGTAGGGTAGGCGCCGGCCGCCACCGGCAGTCCGCAATATACGAGCTAAGCGACTACATGCCTTTTATTTACTCCACCGAACGAACATCACAGTGGCGACGAGATTAAATTACTTTTGGTGCGCGTGCGTTAGAACAATAGTCAAGATGTCGATTGGGAAGTTGAGCGAATTTGACGTGGAAACGGGGCACTGGTCATCCTACGTGGATAGGTTGGAAATGTACTTTGTAGTGAATAAAGTGGCGGAGGAGTTGAAGTTACCTACCCTAATTTCTATAATCGGTGATGAAGCGTATGAGTTACTCGTCAACCTATCGAGTCCAAAGAAACCGTCGGAGTTAAAGTACGGTGAAGCCGTGGGTATAATGCGTCAGCACCTTCAGCCGACGCCATCTTCATTAGCGGAAAGGTACCGTTTTCGGCAGAAAAGACAGGGAGGGGACGAGAACGTGGCGACATATGTCGCGGAGTTAAAAAGATTAGCTCGAAACTGTAAGTTTTCAGAATATTTGAGTGAGAGCTTGCGGGACCAGTTCATATGCGGACTCAAGAGTGACGTCATCAGGCAACGACTGTTTGCGGAGGATGACTCAATAACATTTTCACAAGCCGTGAAGATAGCGAACGCAATGGAAGCGGCGGAAAGGGACGCAGCAGTAGTGGATGGAGCGTCCACATGCAGTCCAAAGGCGGAAGCGGTACATTTGGTCGCATCAACTACTGGGGACATCTGCGGAGCGAGTCACAGCAGGCGTGGTGGCAGCACGCGGCCACACAGTCGCCGCGTACCGGGCGGCGCGCCTGGTGGCGGCGGCGGCAGCGGTGGCGGTGGCGGCGCCGGCAGGCGACCCGCAAACCGCGTGGCGCGCCCGTCTACCACGAGTTTCGCATCGGGACGCTGCGACAACTGCGCAGCTTGCGGAGCCACTAACCACAGTGTGGCAAGCTGTCGCTATAGGGAGTTCGTGTGCAGCAGATGCCAACGGACGGGGCATTTACGTCGGGTCTGTCAGGAGAACGTCGAACAATCGTCGCGAGGAGCTACATATCGTCGCGGTCGACGGAGTGGTAATATGTATTCCGCGGAGGTCGTCAGTGAGTCCGACGTGGAGGACATCGAAGAGAGTTTAAACCTAATCGGACTCAATAATTATAAGCCCGTAAGTTTGCCTATTATAATAGATGATATCGTGATAAAAATGGAGGTAGACACAGGGACGGCGATTTCATGTATAAATAACTGTACCTACGAACGTTATTTTTCACATCATGTTCTTATGAATGATGATACAATTTTAAAATTTTATGATGGTACTAAAATAAAACCTTTAGGAATAATTCGCCCACGAGTCCGATTCCAAGGGCAGGAAAAATATCTAGAATTGTTTGTAATAAAAAACGGTACTACATCTTTAATAGGTAGGCAATGGTTAGCAGACCTACAAATAAAAATACCGGTGCTTACATATACCCACAAAAGCATGAATAGCATGAATTTTGTGCAAATTAATGAAGGAATTAAAATTATTCTCGACAGATATAAGGACTTATTCAGCGGCGGACTGGGTCGGTACAGGGGCGGCAAGGCAACGCTACGAGTGCGCCCGGGGGCGACGCCGGTGTTCCAGCGCGCGCGGCCCGTACCATACGCGCTGCGCGAACGCATCGACGCTGAGCTTGATGGCATGCTGCGCGACGGCGTCATCGAGCCCGTCGACTGCTCCGACTGGGCCTCACCTTTGGTACCGGTGACTAAAGCAGACGGTACGTTGCGGATTTGTGCTGACTATAAGACGACTCTGAATCCCGCCTTGCTGATCGATCGATACCCACTTCCTAAGATTGAAGATGTACTGGTAGGCCTCAACGGGGCACAGTACTTTAGTAAAATTGACCTTTCACGTGCGTACAACCAGGTAGAACTAGATGATTCAAAAAAATATACTGTTATCAATACACATCGGGGTCTATTTCAGTATAATAGGTTAGTCTACGGTTTGTCGTCAAGTGTAGGGATTTTTCAACGTATAATGACGAATTTATTGGGCAATTTACCGAATGTGCAAGTGTTTCTCGATGACGTTATAATTAGCGGGAAAAATAAAAGTGAGCATTTACACGCGCTCGAACAAGTCTTACAGCGGCTATCTGAGAGTGGGCTAAAGCTAAAGCAAGAAAAATGTGTTTTCTTGGTTGATGAAGTGACTTATTTAGGCTATATTGTTTCCAAAGAAGGGGTCAAAGCGGACAAATCGAAAATAAAAGCAATAAGTAAACTAGAAGCTCCCAGTAATATTAGCGAACTACGTTCCTTTATAGGTATGGTGAATTTTTATTCAAAGTTTATTAAAAATTTCAGTTCTATGTTAGTACCCTTACACAGACTATTACGAAAAGGTGTAGACTGGAACTGGGATGAACAGTGTGAGCGAGTGTTTACACAGATAAAACAAGCATTAATGGGTACCGAAGTATTAGCACACTACGATCCCAACGAACCTCTGATCGTGACGTGTGACGCGAGTGCGCGCGGCGTGGGGGGCGTGCTGGCGCAGCCCGGGCCGCAGGGCGAGCGCCCGATAGCATATGCGTCACGTACGCTTACCGTCGCGGAGAAAAACTACTCGCAAATACACCGGGAAGCACTAGCGATTATATTCAGTATACGTAAATTCCATCAATATATTTACGGAAGAAAGTTTATTTTGCGCACTGACCACAAACCCCTAGTATCTATGTTAGGCCCGCAAACGGGGATACCTACCATGACGGCGAGTAGGATGCAGCGATGGGCAGTGATATTATCAGCATACAATTACGACATAGAATATATTCGAACGAACGAAAATTGTGCTGACGGCTTATCACGTCTACCAGAAAATAATAGCGTTAAAAACGTGAAGGAGGAGTCAATTCCTGAACAAACGTACCTACACTTTGCACAAGACGGGTTGTTGCTTGATTATAGCGAAATAAAAAAACAAACGGAGAGGGATCCGCTTTTAAGTAGAATTTTAAACTACCTACGAGACGGATGGTCAGATAGGTGCGAAATCGTAAACTTACAACCGTATTTCAATAGGAAAGCGGAACTGTACGAGGAGTTAGGGTGTGTCATGTGGGGTCACCGGGTGGTGATACCGGAAAGATGTAGGTATAAGGTTTTAACAATCATCCATGAGCCACATATGGGCATCGTAAAGTCGAAGGCGTTGGCACGCAGTTACGTATGGTGGCCGGGCATCGACGAGGCGGTGGAGCGCGAGTGTCGCGCGTGCACCGTGTGCGCCGCGTACGCGGACGACCCGCCACGCGCCTCCCCCCGCCCTTGGCCCTGGCCTGCCAGGCCGTGGTCTCGGCTGCATCTAGACTTTATGGGGCCTATATGTGGTAAAACTTACTTAGTTATAGTAGACTCAACATCCAAGTGGCTGGAGGTATTTCAAGTTCCCAGTACTGCAGCGAGTCATACGATGATGAGGTTGCGCGAGCTGTGGAGTAGGTGGGGAATCCCCAGGCAGATAGTGACGGATAATGGACCGCCGTTCACCAGTAGTGAATTTGCCCAATTCATACAAGGTGATGGTATCCAGCATATATTTACAGCCCCCTATCATCCCTCATCCAATGGGGCCGCGGAAAATGCAGTTAAGACTTTAAAAAGGGTTATTAAAAAAGCTAATTTAGATAATAACAGTGTAGAACAGGCTCTGAACACATTTTTATTATATTATAGGAATACCGAACACTGCACTACGGGAATAAGCCCATCAGTCGCACTCATAGGAAGACGGTTGCGAACCAAGTTGGACGTGCTAAAACCCGATGTGGGAGTTAGGATACAAAAAGTGCAGCAAGGGCAGGTTGATAGTGCGGGAGGGACGGAAAGAAGGGTGGAAGTAGGAGACGACATTTGGTATCGACAATATCTAAAGGGGGAGAAATGGCTGCCCGGTACTATAGTTAACTTGACAGGGCCAAGCAATTATAAGGTACTAGACAGTAACGGTAAACAAGTACATAGGCATATCGATCAGCTTAGGCGAAGGACTAGTAGTTCGCTAGTGGTCCCCACAGATTGGTCACGTTCACCAGAAGCTTCAGCTCCTACGTCGCCCCTCGAAGTCAGGTCGGAGCGGCCGGAGGTCTCGGTGGCATCGTCGTCGCCTGCGCGGGAGCCTGCGTCGTCACCGCCCCAGAAAAACTATCAGACCGATCAAGATACCGTGGCAGAAGAGTTTTCGACGCCACCGACTATACCTGTACCGCCCCAGTCTCGCCCTGTTAGGAAATGTAGGTTTAATAAAGATGTTAATTATAAGATTTAATTAAGGATTTAGTTAAGTATAAGTTATGTTATCTGTATATAGAGTAAGTTAGTTATTGTAATTATTAAGTTAGTCACTTGTAGTTAATTAGTGGTGGAGGGATGTAATGTAGGTAGATGAATTGTAATATGATTGTAAGTCAGGTAGGGTAGGCGCCGGCCGCCACCGGCAGTCCGCAATATACGAGCTAAGCGACTACATGCCTTTTATTTACTCCACCGAACGAACATCACAGTCTGCGGAAGACCTTAACGAAGCCTGTACTTTACAGGACGAGCTCATAGCTTTGTTAAAAATTGGTGGCTTTGACCTTCGTAAGTGGGCAAGCAACACCCCCGATTTACTGTCAAGGATTAACGCTGATCAAGCAGTCGCTATAAATTTCAGCGATGACACCGTGTGTTCGTCACTGAAGGTATTAGGCCTAAAATGGCTACCCGTCGATGATTGTTTTTCATTCGATTACAATATGACAGATAATACCTACACGAAGCGTTCAGTGCTAAAATTGCTAGCTAGCATTTTCGATTCTGTCGAATTTCTATCTCCATGTACCTTTTTAGCAAAATGCATAATGCAAGACTTGTGGAAATTAAGCCTTGGTTGGGATGATGCAATTCCTTCCGATTTACGCGATAAGTGGTCTTTGTTTATATCTTCGTTGTCTTGTCTCTCATTACTAAAAATTGAGCGACACTTACTCATACCAAAATTTTGTGATGTACATTTAATTGCCTTTTGCGACGCGTTTACCCGTGGTTATGCTTCCGTAATTTACGTACGCAGTGTCAATCAAGACAATGAGGTAAAAACCCGTTTGCTTATCAGTAAAAGTAAGGTTGCCCCGATCAAACCTCTTTCAATCCCGAGGCTCGAATTAATGTCCGCTGTGTTGCTATCTAAACTGATTTCGTTTGTTAAGCAAAACATTCAAAGCATAACATTTAAAATTACCGCCTTGACGGACTCTAGTGTAGCACTAGCCTGGTTGCAAACGCCTCCCTACAAATTAAAAACATTTGTTTCGAGTCGTGTCGCTCAAGTAGTGGAGGTAGTTCCGTCGAACTGCTGGTTTCATGTACGAAGCGAAAATAATGCTGCTGACCTGTGCTCGCGTGGCGCCTTTCCTACTCAGATCACAGCTGAGTACGAGCGCTGGTTACGCGGACCAGAGTGGCTAACAGATGACGTTCATTTGTGGCCGATCAGTACATTTTACGTCAATAATAAAACTGAAATTTTAGAACTTAAAACTAATACTGATTCATTCGGCTTTGCTTCTCAAAACATTAAAGATGAAATTCCAGTATCAATATTTGAAAGATTCTCGTCATTTAATAAATTGCAACGTGTCATTGCTTGGTGTTTGCGGTTTATAAAAACCTGCAAGACGCCTGAACGTTCCGTCGGACTGTTATCGACTCACGAGTTGAATGCGTCTCATGATCGTATAATAAAAATGACACAGCAGCAATATTTTTCTAACGAAATAAACAACATTAAAAATAATAAATTTGTTCCATTATTAAGAAAACTTTCACCCTTCGTGGATGCGCATGATTTCCTCAGGGTGGGGGGTAGGATCAGTGAAGCTGACCTACCCTACAATAGTAAACATCCCTTGCTATTGCCTAAAAAATGTCATATAACAATTCTACTAATTGAACATTTTCATAAATTGTACCTACACGTGGGACCTCGTTCGTTACAAGGAATTTTGTGCAAACGATATTGGATCTTATCTGCGCGCAGTATGATTCGGAGTGTATTGTCTAAATGCATCACTTGTTTTAAGTGCAAACCCACATCAATACAGCCAGCCACGAGTTTGTTACCCGGCGAAAGATTAAAAATCAATAAGGTATTTAATGACGTCGGTTGTGACCTGGGTGGCCCGTTTCATATAAAAGCAAGTTTAAATCGTAATGCGAAAATCTCTAAGTGTTACATGTGTCTCTTTGTGTGCTTTTCCACAAGGGCCGTTCACATTGGGGTACTTAGCGATCTATCAGCTGATTGTTTCCTTGCCTCGCTCGATAGGTTCGTGGCGCGACGCGGCCTATGCTCGTGTTTACATTCGGACAATGGCACGAATTTCATCGCCGCTGCGAAACACTTAAAACAAGTTTGCAAATTCTTCAATGAAAATGACAATGCAATTGCTGATGGTTGTTCAAGCCGCTCGATTGAATGGAAAAATATTCCACCAACGGCAGTGTTGGGGAATTTTAGGTGACTTTTCAAGGAAACTCCAAAAATGCTGATATTTAGTCAAACATGTATTGCGTCGATGACGAACAAAAATGGAAGGGGAGATGACACGAAAGTACAAATATTTCTTACATCTAACTACAAGCTAATTGGCACGCAACGTTGATTTGCTCATTCTAAACGAGCAGGCGTAAGCTCGAACATGCCCCCGGACGTTGAAAGCAGCAGAGGCACTTTCAACCAGACGCAGAATCAATGGGCAATGGGCAAATCCTGTTAAACGCTCTTCTGACGACTCCAACAGATGTTTTGACGTCTGCCACACGAACAATTCCATCTGATCCTGGATGGACGGCGACGACTCTTCCCAATCTCCATTTAAGAGGAGGAAGGTGGTCCTCCTTTATGATGACCAGAGAACCCAGCTTTAGCGTGTCTTTGCAAGTATGCCACTTGGTCCTTTGCTGCAGCTCGGACACAAACTCCTTACTCCAACGAGCCCAAAAATGCTGACGTAGCTGCTCGATCCGTTGGAAACGAGACAATGAAGCAGTGAAGTGGTTCTGTAGATCTTGCTGCGGAAGTGACGTCAGCGGCCGGCCAACAAGAAAATGACCCGGAGTCAGTGGGGTGCAGTCAGCTGGATCGGATGACAGCGGCGTCAGTGGACGTGAATTCAGTATCGCCTCAATCTGGACTAATGTGGTGTTAAGCTCTTCAAAGGTTAAGTTACAATTTCCCAACACTCGTTTGAGATGATATTTTGTTGACTTAACACCCGCTTCCCAGAGTCCGCCAAAATGAGGAGTATACGCCGGTATAAAATGGAATTTAATTCCGTCATTAGCCAATTGCTCGCCCAAGGAATTGCAATTAGATTTAAGGAACTTCGAAAGTTCGTTGCAGGCACCGACGAAAGAGGTACCGTTGTCGGAGTAGATGTCACTGGGTTTTCCCCGTCGCGAGATGAATCTAAATAAAGCTAGTAAATACTTATTGCTGGTTAAGTCACTCACCAGCTCCAAGTGAATAGCCTTAGTGGTGAAACACACAAAGATGGCTATGTACACTTTTACTAGCCTGCATCCTCGACCTTGCCTACTAGCGGCCATAATGGGACCTGCATAATCCACACCAGTGCTTTGAAAAGGATAACCGCCTGGAAGGAGACGCTGCTGTGGCAAATTACCCATCAATGGAGTAACTGTTCTACCCGACATGCGACAACAACGCACGCAATTACGATAACAACTCTTAGCTAGGCTTCGTCCGCCTATGGGCCAGTATGAATCTCTAATCGAAGCCAGCAATAACTGAGGACCTGCATGCATCAGCTTTACATGTTCAAAATCGAATAGTAACTTTGTAAATTTGTGAGTGGACTGTAAAAGAATAGGGTGCTTTTTATCAAAAGCAAAAGTTGAATTTGCTAAGCGTCCTCCGACACGCATGATTTTATTATTATCTAAGAATACGTTAAATTTTATAAGGGCGCTTTTATAAGGCAACTTCTGATTATTAACGAGTAATTCATACTCAGGAAAAGACTCAATTTGGCTTCTAATTATAATAATATTTAATGCATACTGCAACTCGACTTGTGATAGAAATTTATCAACAGAAGGAATTTTCCTACACAATTTTATAAATCTTAAAACTGTTGCTACACTACGGATCAACCTTAAATAACTAGAAAAACGATTAAAATCGATAAATGTATGGCATTGGCTATTATTAATAACACTGGCAGTCAATAAAACATGAGGTCGAGTTTCAGGCAGCTTGTCTGGCTCTAATGATTTATGTTGAGACGGCCAATGAGACTGCACTTGCTTCAAAAAACTGGGACCACTCCACCACAAGTCCAAAGATTGCAGAATACTAATATCCACGCCACGAGATATTAGGTCTGCAGGGTTCTTGGCGGTTGGGACGTGTCGCCAAGTACAGTGTCCTGCCTTATCTAAAACTTCAGCAACGCGATTGCGCACAAATGGCTGAAGCTTAGAAGGTAACATCTGCAACCATCCCAACACGACGGTGGAGTCAGTCCAACAATAAACATGACTAAACTTTAGTCGCAGTGAACTTATAACCTTCTCACACAAACGAGCTCCGACTACGGCGCCACACAATTCCAGTCTTGGAATGGTGGTCGGCTTAATGGGTGCCACTCGACTTTTAGCAGCTAACAGACGAACCATGTATTCACCTTGATCATTGGCACTACGTACATAGACGCACGCACCATACGCACGCTCAGATGCGTCGGTGAATACATGTAGTTCCAGTGTAGTAAATGCGTTACATATAACGAGTCGTGGAACGCGATAATTATTGATAAGCGGCAATGCTTTAATAATAGCATTCCAATTAGCATTAAGTGACGGCGTTAATGGCTCATCCCAGGAGAGCTTGTCTAACCACATTCGCTGTAATAACATTTTCATTGTGACTACGCAAGGGGATAAAAGTCCTAGGGGGTCAAAAATACGTGCAATGATAGAAAGTATATCACGCTTTGTAACAGAATCCGTAGAAGGTAACGTTAAACTTGAAAATCCAAATTCGTCGGAACTAGAAAACCAGTCAAGCCCTAATAACTTATTAGGCTCATTAGATCCCATATCTAAATCCAATGACGACTGAGATGCTCCGGCGACTAATTTAGGAACGTTAGACCTCCACTTTCTAAGCGGCATGCCAGCAGATGCTAGTGCGTTGGTGACCTCTGTGCGGATAAACATAACTTCATTTAAATCATCAGCTCCAGTCAACAGGTCGTCAACGTAAAAATCATGCTTGAAGACGTCAGCAATCCTATCTCTGCTATCTGAGGATGACTCACCCACAGAACCCGAAGTGATCTTAGTGTCATTGGTTTGATAGTCCATCCCTATTTGCTTGAGGCAACGTGTAGCAAGAAATGGTGCACTAGCCGTACCATATGTGACGGTATTCAATTTATAAACCTTGACAGGATCGCATGCTTTATCACGCCACAGAACCTGTTGCAGATACCTATCAGATGGGTGGACGTATATACATCTAAACATCCTCGCAACATCAGCTGACAAGACGAACTTGTGTTGTCGAAACCGAAGAAGTATAGATATAAGATCGTCCTGCACAGTAGGACCCACCATCTGCACGTCATTGAAAGACACTCCTGAAGAAGTAGCACAGCTTGCATTAAAAACTACACGGAGCTTGGTAGTCGTGCTACTTTCACGCAGTACCCCGTGGTGTGGTATGAAATATCCACTGGGACTGCCATTATCATGGTTTTCGGTCATATGTCCTAAAGTCTCATATTCAGACATGAAGTCACGATATAACTTACCGAACTCAGGCTTGGACTTCAGTCTGCGTTCTAGGGAATATAGAAACTTAGAAGCCCTTTGGAAAGATTCTCCTAAAATAGAAGGATTTTGCTTAACAGGAATACGAACGCAAAAATGACCGTTCTCTAAACGTGTCGTATTCTTGACAAAATGCTCCTCACACAACTTCTCCTCGGGTAAATAATTTGAGGATTGTGAACTAATCTCTTCAAGATTCCAGAATTTTTCTAAATCGGTGCGAATTTTATTTAAATCACCGTTACTAGGGGAATCAGTTTGAGTTAAATTGCATGAAATGTTATTTGACATTAATTTACCATTATTATAGGTAACAGGGCCAGAAACAATCCAACCTAACAACGTTTCACACAACACTGGCTTACCTACTCCTAGTCGAATTCTCTGTGAACCAACCAAGTCCCAGAAGAGATCCGCTCCTATTAAGACATCTACTTCTGAAGGCTTGTAAAAAGTGGGGTCAGCTAAACAGATATTATCTGGTATATTCAGGTCAGAAATGTCGACTTCACGACAGGGCACAACAGTCGTTAATGATGGCAAAACAAAACAATAAAACTTAGTAACATAACTATTGTCTAATGACGTCATTTTCACATGACATGTTTTGCCTACACGAGAACTTACGTTATTAATGCCATAGACCGAACCATTTATCTGACTAGTATTTAAATTAAGCCGTGTACATAATCGTTCCGTCATAAAACACGATGTGCTCCCACTATCAAGCATGGCTCGCACTATGTGCTCACGATCATTGTGATCACATAACTTGATAAGAGCAGTGGACAATAACACAGCGCGTTGTTTACGCTCACTAATTAACGAACTGAGATCCGCAGACAAAGTTAAATTATTTGCACTCGCATTAGTGCTAGCCACGGCGTCAGTGGGTGATGACGTTGATACGGAATGGGACGAGCTACCGTGTGATTTGTTGTCATTATTGCAAGAATTCGCCGTACCTTTATTCTCCGACGAATGAATCAAAGTGTTATGTCGGCGCTTACATATCTTGCATCCCGGCTTTTTGCATCGGTTAGCAAAGTGACCTGCACGAAAACAGTTATAACACACTTTATAGTTAGGTATTAATTTGAGTCGGGCGTCTATGCTAAGTGCAAGGAATTGTGAACAACTACTTAAAACGTGATCAGCTTTACAGTGCGGGCACAACTTACTTAATTCAGTGCTGAAATTATTAGAATCTTGTGATACAACCATAGATTTCATCTTATTAGTATTTGAACTAGGCTTAGCGGGGGTGGGATTCCTACTATTTCGTGCTATTTCTAAAGTTTCCAATAAATCAGCGCGAAACCGAATGAATTGAATGAGTGCAGCGAATGTTATGGTGCTATCTTTGTCTATACGACCTTTGTGCTCCTCCCACTCACGATAAGTTAATTGATCTAGCTTCCGAGTTATTATAAATATTAATAAAGTGTCCCAATACTTTATGGGTTCATCTAATGATTCCAACGCACGGAGATTTTTGTTAATTTGGTCAATCAATCCTTTCAATGCAACAGAGGACTCCTTTGCAATAGAATTTAAGTTAAATAGGGATGATACATGATTTTGAACTAACATCCTCTTGTTATCAAAACGATCACAAATTAGCTTCCAAGCTGTCTCGTAATTGCTTGCGGAAAACTCAATCGCATGGATTACAACAGCAGCAGATCCTTCCAGGGTCGCTCGCAAATAGTGGAATTTATTAATTTGATCGATTTCATCATTATTGTGGATGAGGCTGGTATAAGTGTCACGGAACTCTAACCAATTGCTAAAATTCCCATTAAATTTAGGTAACTGTATTGTGGGCAACTTAACAGGCTTTCGTTGACTGATACGGGTACATTTTTCACTGCTCATAGACTCATTTTCGCTGTTATACTTACATAACAGCTCCTGTGACCTAGACAGTGCTTTATAATACTGTGAATCAAATTCAGTACGCTCAGAAAATTGAGCTTTAACATCTTCTACCAGACATTCTAATCGCAACTGTACCTCATCGTAATGCCCATACAAAGACTCGATTCTTCCAATTCGTAACTGTAATTCCTTGACCTCACAACTGGTTAACTCCTTGTCTCCTTGTCCTTGTCCTTGTCCAGTTGTGAGGTCAAGGAATTACAGTTACGAATTGGAAGAATCGAGTCTTTGTATGGGCATTACGATGAGGTACAGTTGCGATTAGAATGTCTGGTAGAAGATGTTAAAGCTCAATTTTCTGAGCGTACTGAATTTGATTCACAGTATTATAAAGCACTGTCTAGGTCACAGGAGCTGTTATGTAAGTATAACAGCGAAAATGAGTCTATGAGCAGTGAAAAATGTACCCGTATCAGTCAACGAAAGCCTGTTAAGTTGCCCACAATACAGTTACCTAAATTTAATGGGAATTTTAGCAATTGGTTAGAGTTCCGTGACACTTATACCAGCCTCATCCACAATAATGATGAAATCGATCAAATTAATAAATTCCACTATTTGCGAGCGACCCTGGAAGGATCTGCTGCTGTTGTAATCCATGCGATTGAGTTTTCCGCAAGCAATTACGAGACAGCTTGGAAGCTAATTTGTGATCGTTTTGATAACAAGAGGATGTTAGTTCAAAATCATGTATCATCCCTATTTAACTTAAATTCTATTGCAAAGGAGTCCTCTGTTGCATTGAAAGGATTGATTGACCAAATTAACAAAAATCTCCGTGCGTTGGAATCATTAGATGAACCCATAAAGTATTGGGACACTTTATTAATATTTATAATAACTCGGAAGCTAGATCAATTAACTTATCGTGAGTGGGAGGAGCACAAAGGTCGTATAGACAAAGATAGCACCATAACATTCGCTGCACTCATTCAATTCATTCGGTTTCGCGCTGATTTATTGGAAACTTTAGAAATAGCACGAAATAGTAGGAATCCCACCCCCGCTAAGCCTAGTTCAAATACTAATAAGATGAAATCTATGGTTGTATCACAAGATTCTAATAATTTCAGCACTGAATTAAGTAAGTTGTGCCCGCACTGTAAAGCTGATCACGTTTTAAGTAGTTGTTCACAATTCCTTGCACTTAGCATAGACGCCCGACTCAAATTAATACCTAACTATAAAGTGTGTTATAACTGTTTTCGTGCAGGTCACTTTGCTAACCGATGCAAAAAGCCGGGATGCAAGATATGTAAGCGCCGACATAACACTTTGATTCATTCGTCGGAGAATAAAGGTACGGCGAATTCTTGCAATAATGACAACAAATCACACGGTAGCTCGTCCCATTCCGTATCAACGTCATCACCCACTGACGCCGTGGCTAGCACTAATGCGAGTGCAAATAATTTAACTTTGTCTGCGGATCTCAGTTCGTTAATTAGTGAGCGTAAACAACGCGCTGTGTTATTGTCCACTGCTCTTATCAAGTTATGTGATCACAATGATCGTGAGCACATAGTGCGAGCCATGCTTGATAGTGGGAGCACATCGTGTTTTATGACGGAACGATTATGTACACGGCTTAATTTAAATACTAGTCAGATAAATGGTTCGGTCTATGGCATTAATAACGTAAGTTCTCGTGTAGGCAAAACATGTCATGTGAAAATGACGTCATTAGACAATAGTTATGTTACTAAGTTTTATTGTTTTGTTTTGCCATCATTAACGACTGTTGTGCCCTGTCGTGAAGTCGACATTTCTGACCTGAATATACCAGATAATATCTGTTTAGCTGACCCCACTTTTTACAAGCCTTCAGAAGTAGATGTCTTAATAGGAGCGGATCTCTTCTGGGACTTGGTTGGTTCACAGAGAATTCGACTAGGAGTAGGTAAGCCAGTGTTGTGTGAAACGTTGTTAGGTTGGATTGTTTCTGGCCCTGTTACCTATAATAATGGTAAATTAATGTCAAATAACATTTCATGCAATTTAACTCAAACTGATTCCCCTAGTAACGGTGATTTAAATAAAATTCGCACCGATTTAGAAAAATTCTGGAATCTTGAAGAGATTAGTTCACAATCCTCAAATTATTTACCCGAGGAGAAGTTGTGTGAGGAGCATTTTGTCAAGAATACGACACGTTTAGAGAACGGTCATTTTTGCGTTCGTATTCCTGTTAAGCAAAATCCTTCTATTTTAGGAGAATCTTTCCAAAGGGCTTCTAAGTTTCTATATTCCCTAGAACGCAGACTGAAGTCCAAGCCTGAGTTCGGTAAGTTATATCGTGACTTCATGTCTGAATATGAGACTTTAGGACATATGACCGAAAACCATGATAATGGCAGTCCCAGTGGATATTTCATACCACACCACGGGGTACTGCGTGAAAGTAGCACGACTACCAAGCTCCGTGTAGTTTTTAATGCAAGCTGTGCTACTTCTTCAGGAGTGTCTTTCAATGACGTGCAGATGGTGGGTCCTACTGTGCAGGACGATCTTATATCTATACTTCTTCGGTTTCGACAACACAAGTTCGTCTTGTCAGCTGATGTTGCGAGGATGTTTAGATGTATATACGTCCACCCATCTGATAGGTATCTGCAACAGGTTCTGTGGCGTGATAAAGCATGCGATCCTGTCAAGGTTTATAAATTGAATACCGTCACATATGGTACGGCTAGTGCACCATTTCTTGCTACACGTTGCCTCAAGCAAATAGGGATGGACTATCAAACCAATGACACTAAGATCACTTCGGGTTCTGTGGGTGAGTCATCCTCAGATAGCAGAGATAGGATTGCTGACGTCATCAAGCATGATTTTTACGTTGACGACCTGTTGACTGGAGCTGATGATTTAAATGAAGTTATGTTTATCCGCACAGAGGTCACCAACGCACTAGCATCTGCTGGCATGCCGCTTAGAAAGTGGAGGTCTAACGTTCCTAAATTAGTCGCCGGAGCATCTCAGTCGTCATTGGATTTAGATATGGGATCTAATGAGCCTAATAAGTTATTAGGGCTTGACTGGTTTTCTAGTTCCGACGAATTTGGATTTTCAAGTTTAACGTTACCTTCTACGGATTCTGTTACAAAGCGTGATATACTTTCTATCATTGCACGTATTTTTGACCCCCTAGGACTTTTATCCCCTTGCGTAGTCACAATGAAAATGTTATTACAGCGAATGTGGTTAGACAAGCTCTCCTGGGATGAGCCATTAACGCCGTCACTTAATGCTAATTGGAATGCTATTATTAAAGCATTGCCGCTTATCAATAATTATCGCGTTCCACGACTCGTTATATGTAACGCATTTACTACACTGGAACTACATGTATTCACCGACGCATCTGAGCGTGCGTATGGTGCGTGCGTCTATGTACGTAGTGCCAATGATCAAGGTGAATACATGGTTCGTCTGTTAGCTGCTAAAAGTCGAGTGGCACCCATTAAGCCGACCACCATTCCAAGACTGGAATTGTGTGGCGCCGTAGTCGGAGCTCGTTTGTGTGAGAAGGTTATAAGTTCACTGCGACTAAAGTTTAGTCATGTTTATTGTTGGACTGACTCCACCGTCGTGTTGGGATGGTTGCAGATGTTACCTTCTAAGCTTCAGCCATTTGTGCGCAATCGCGTTGCTGAAGTTTTAGATAAGGCAGGACACTGTACTTGGCGACACGTCCCAACCGCCAAGAACCCTGCAGACCTAATATCTCGTGGCGTGGATATTAGTATTCTGCAATCTTTGGACTTGTGGTGGAGTGGTCCCAGTTTTTTGAAGCAAGTGCAGTCTCATTGGCCGTCTCAACATAAATCATTAGAGCCAGACAAGCTGCCTGAAACTCGACCTCATGTTTTATTGACTGCCAGTGTTATTAATAATAGCCAATGCCATACATTTATCGATTTTAATCGTTTTTCTAGTTATTTAAGGTTGATCCGTAGTGTAGCAACAGTTTTAAGATTTATAAAATTGTGTAGGAAAATTCCTTCTGTTGATAAATTTCTATCACAAGTCGAGTTGCAGTATGCATTAAATATTATTATAATTAGAAGCCAAATTGAGTCTTTTCCTGAGTATGAATTACTCGTTAATAATCAGAAGTTGCCTTATAAAAGCGCCCTTATAAAATTTAACGTATTCTTAGATAATAATAAAATCATGCGTGTCGGAGGACGCTTAGCAAATTCAACTTTTGCTTTTGATAAAAAGCACCCTATTCTTTTACAGTCCACTCACAAATTTACAAAGTTACTATTCGATTTTGAACATGTAAAGCTGATGCATGCAGGTCCTCAGTTATTGCTGGCTTCGATTAGAGATTCATACTGGCCCATAGGCGGACGAAGCCTAGCTAAGAGTTGTTATCGTAATTGCGTGCGTTGTTGTCGCATGTCGGGTAGAACAGTTACTCCATTGATGGGTAATTTGCCACAGCAGCGTCTCCTTCCAGACGGTTATCCTTTTCAAAGCACTGGTGTGGATTATGCAGGTCCCATTATGGCCGCTAGTAGGCAAGGTCGAGGATGCAGGCTAGTAAAAGTGTACATAGCCATCTTTGTGTGTTTCACCACTAAGGCTATTCACTTGGAGCTGGTGAGTGACTTAACCAGCAATAAGTATTTACTAGCTTTATTTAGATTCATCTCGCGACGGGGAAAACCCAGTGACATCTACTCCGACAACGGTACCTCTTTCGTCGGTGCCTGCAACGAACTTTCGAAGTTCCTTAAATCTAATTGCAATTCCTTGGGCGAGCAATTGGCTAATGACGGAATTAAATTCCATTTTATACCGGCGTATACTCCTCATTTTGGCGGACTCTGGGAAGCGGGTGTTAAGTCAACAAAATATCATCTCAAACGAGTGTTGGGTGATGATTTTTAACCAAAATATTCTTAACACCGTAAATTTGCTTGAAGTCCTTTGTTCACAATCACGTTGCCGGCCGGCTTATAACCTCCTCGGCAAAACTCCACGATAATTATCCGAATCCACTGATTTTTAGTAAATCGTCAAGTAATTCCCAATCCGGCTCGGTAATGGACCAAAATGTTGGGGAATTTTAGGTGACTTTTCAAGGAAACTCCAAAAATGCTGATATTTAGTCAAACATGTATTGCGTCGATGACGAACAAAAATGGAAGGGGAGATGACACGAAAGTACAAATATTTCTTACATCTAACTACAAGCTAATTGGCACGCAACGTTGATTTGCTCATTCTAAACGAGCAGGCGTAAGCTCGAACAGGCAGCATCAATGGGCGGATTGTGGGAAGCTGGCATCAAATCTGCTAAACACCACCTACTCCGTGCAGTAGGTGAAAGTTCACTTACCTTTGAAGAACTCACAACCGTTTTCTGTAAAATTGAAGCGGTCATGAATTCGCGGCCCCTTTGTCCTTTATCTGACAATTCTAACGAGTTTGACGTCTTAACTCCAGGTCATTTTTTGATAGGGCAAAGTCTTCTCGCTGTACCCGAATATGACTTAAATGATGTAGGTACGAACCGATTGTCACGTTGGCAGTGCATACAAAAAATCTCTTAAGGCGCAGATATACGACTTCTAATGATTTTAAATTGGACACCACATCTAAACGACTAGTCTTACTTCTTTGAAAAAAATATATGTTGTACTAGACAGTTTTTTTCGTAATTTGATATACGAATAATTCAAATTATATTTTTATAACATAGTGTAAATAATTTGTAAAGTAATGTCTAACGCGGACAAAAAAACGATAATAACGCAAAAGCTATCAGGTGTATTTTCATGAAACTTTCACCATCTAAAAGGCAATTTAATTACACAAATTTTAGTATACAGCTTTTATTTGTATTGTGTTTGATAAATCAATGTGGGTTGTTTTTCGAATAAACTTGGTGCGCGTTAAAACCGGGGCTCTTGCGGGCGACGGGCGGCAGTGCATCGCTGACCACTGTCACGGATAGACGCTAACGCTCGGAGCAATTTTATTCGCTTTTAAATTTCATGCTATAAATGTCTGGTAAATCCAAATGATTGAAAAAGAAATGCCTTACACTGGCAAAAAATAGATTACTGAAGTAAGTAACGTACCTATTTTAATCGAAATAAAATTATCATTAATCTCTATCGAAAGTTTGAATTATTTTGAATTGTAGTAACCACACTTTTATTTAATTTAAATAATTATGTTATTTTTGTTTTAGGACAACACCAAATAAAAATTCTCTAGTCGTAAATTCAGAGACGAGGTTTTTTTGTAATTTTTTTGTAACCATACTACATCGTTGTAGGGACAGTCTGGATTAGAGTTTCAAAAAATATTTGAATGCTATTATTGACATACAAGTTGTGGTGGTGTTCTTGGTTCGTAAGTAGTATGACCTTGACTGCGAAGATGTAGGTAATTATTAGACTGTCCCAGAAGGAGGGTAATGTTTTTCGAGAGTATGTATGTTTGTATGTATGTACTTATGTCTATTTCTTTGGCACGCTCTGTAGCCTAAACGGCTTGATGGATTTTAACATATGAGGTGTCGTTAGGTTCGTCTTAATAGTGGAAGTGACATAGGCTATTTAATATTTATATATTGCATCTGCAAATACAAAAAAAGAGGGGTAGGTTTAAAAAAATAACAACAAATAAAAGTTAGTAATGAGTCGATTCCAAATATACATATATCCATATTAATAAAACTAACACATAACATAAATAATAATATCAAGCCTGTAATCCCCGAAGGGTTAGGCAGAGGTGTACCTATAGGACACCCACATTTCGCCAGTAAAATAAAACTAAAAAGTTTGAAATAAAACAAATTATAAAAAAAAACAAAAAACCCGACTGCAAAAACTCATAACTGAAAAGAGAAAAACAAGCATTATAATCTATAGGATTTTGGTATCGCAGGCATTAAGACAAACAAAAGTTTCACCAAAATTTCAGGTTGGTTTTTGGTTTGCGCCTGCAATACCAAAATCCTATAGGTTATAATATTTATAATGATTGTTTTTCTCTTTTCAGTTATGAGTTTTTGCAGTCGGGATTTTTGTTTTTTTTTTATTTTATTTTTTGTGTCCGTTTTGCGAACTTAGCCGACGTACACACGGACGTAATAAAATCACGGCGGGATTTTATCGCGCACTAGATTTTCAACTCTCGGTGTTAAGCCGAGCATTGACAATCCAACGCGCTGGGACGTACTCTCGTGTGGGCACGTGCACGAAAAAAAAAGCGCCGCGATTTTATTACGTCCGTGCGAACGTCGGCTTAAGTACATTGTGCACAACTATTTTCCTACTTTCGCCCATGCCTTTACTTTCATGCCGGTGCCTATATTTAGATACATGTCGCAGAGTGATACCGCCTAGTTTGGAAGAAAAAAGTTTGATAGTTCCATAATTTACAACAAAATGATTCCTCTTCAGTAAATGTTGTTTCAATCACTTCAGAAATGAAAAATAATTAAAATTTGTGAATTGTTTTTTTTTTTCTTCTTAGATTTTTTTTTGTTCTCTCTTCTATAGTTACACAGGTTGTCTACATCTCTTTTTATATACTTTCCTGTCGCAGGTATGCTGGAAGAGATTTCTTTAGAAAAAGCCACTGCTTTTTAAAGGAAAAGAAATTTTTTTTTTTCTTTTCCTCTCTTGTCTGTTTATATGTGTGTGCATAAATTTGGAAAAAAAAAAAAAAGATTACACTGATAAATAAAACGAAACAACCTAGGAGTGAATTTGTACCTACATTATCTGTTGCAATAACAACAAACAACACAACAACAACAAATGATTAACGTATTATTATTACGTTAATATATTGTAAATTATGAAACCATTAAACTTTTTTGACCAATATTATATTAATCCATACCTAATAAAATATGTTATTTAAATTGGGCATTTAATTTAGATTAAAATACGCCTGACATCATATCATTTAAATGAATGGTTTAAAAGATATCACAGATTCAAAATTACGCGTTACTACATAAATAAGGTTGACGGCAACGCGGGCGCAGCGGTATTAGTCAATGACCTTTCCTCGGCTATTAGGTATGTAATCTCAGTAGTACGATCCCGTGGGATATTTTTCGACATCCACGCGGGCGAAGCCGCGGGCTAAAGCTAGTAAGGCTATAATTTATATATATATATCACGCGGGCGAAGCCGCTGGCGGAAGCTAGTGAAAAATAATTTAAGTAACCTTTCGATGGATATTGGTGCCGATTCTCTTGTCACAAATGCCTCTAAACTGGACTAAAAATCACCAAAATTTAGTTTATTCCTGTCAAACGACGATTTCCCATTCTGAAATAGACTAAAGTGACACAATTATATTTTAGTTTGACAGCACTAAGATGGTACTGAGATATTAATTTAGTGAAAATGGCCATTTTTCTATTCTGAATTTTACGTTATTCATCTAAAATTTAGATTTTCTAACTAAATCTGACTATTTTTAATCGCGTCTAAAAACGTGGGGAATAAAATTGGTAGTCATGAACTTTAAATTAACACCAACACCTCGACTTCAGATGCAAAAACAGTACTGATTTTATTTTTCTTTTGCTTGTATCTCGAAAACGTTGTGTCCAATCGCAAAAATAATAAAAAATTCGACACCCTTTATAAAACTCTTAAACCCATAACACTCTACATGTAGGTAATTTTTTTTTTTTTCCATACGAAATGTGAAAAATTCCATATAAAACACGTCGAGGCTGCCCCCCATGCGTGCCTCCGGCTCTAAAAAAAATCACATTAGGTATCACGTGTGGAGTCGCGATTGTCAAATTCGATTTAAATGTGTCAAAATTATTTTTTAATTTAGAGAATTTATTTTGCAGAATAGCTTTGAGATTCTCATAGTCAAAAGTAAGGAATTTTAGTGATAGTTTAGTTCGGTGTACAAGAGAATCGGCACCACTATTGATAATATTAGTTCGATTAAAATAGGTACGTTACTTACTCTGTAATCTATTTTTTGCTAGGCGTTTCTTTTTCAATGATTTTGATTTACCACCAATTTTTAGCACAAAACTTAAAAGCAAATAAAATTGCTCCGAGTATTAGCGATGCACTGCCGCTCGTGCCCACAAGAGGCCCGGCTTCAACGCGCACCAAGTTTATTCGAAAAACAACCCACCTTGATTTATCAAACACAATACAAATAAAAGCCGTTTAATAAAATTTGTATAGTTAAATTGTCTTCTAAATGGTGAAAGTTTCATGAAAATACATGAAGATAATAATTTCGAGAAATTTTCAACTGTCTACCTATTACAGTTCATGAGATTTAGTTCGCTGACAGACAGACGGACATTGGAGGCTTAGTAATAGGGTTCCGTTTGGCACTCTTCCGGTACGGAACCCTAAAAATTTACTTTACAAACTTGTAAGAGGTGCTTTAGACCATTGAACTGAATAACTTGCTATAGTAGCAACTTTGAAATCGCATTAAAAAAACAGCTGTCCCATACAGTTTAGAACACCTTATAAATATATATATAATTCACATGTTTTATTTGATCATGTTAAATCTTTGCAGATAAACAAATCCATTCTCCATTCCATGCTCCATTCGTTTCCCATGGACGCCAACTGCTACGATCTTTATATAGTTACCTATTCTATTTACTTCGTTTACGTTCATATTATCTGCTATCTAATTGCGTAACACCTTTTCGTAAATGATTAAGACTATTCTGTCTCATTTTGCAGTTCAACAACATTAATTGCGTTTTTACGTTGTTGAGCAGGTTTTTTTTCGAACTTATGAAGCAATGGATTGGCAATCTGTTTAAATGATTCAGATTGTGATTGATCGTTTATTATGCAATTAGGGTGCTGGTCATACACGCAGACAAACCACATATCTTTCTTTTATATTTTTTGTCATCTTCTGTTATTATTTTAAGTAGGTATGTCCTATTCATGTATGGACACATTTATTATTTACGTAAATATAATAAACCAACTTATTCAATGCAAACTATTAAAATAATATGATAACAATCTTAAATTATTATCAGAATATTAGCTTACTTATTAACAATATATTGAAAAAAAAAATTGGTTGGTGATCTAAAATCAGACAGGATAGTCCTCACTATCTGAAACGTATGGTTACCCTACAAAATTACGTGCGTGCAGTTGCGGGGTCGCGGGGAGGTGACGCGTGGCTCCGCCCACTCGCTCGAGGTCGCTGTCACTTATTGTCGTCTTAAACGTTTTGGAAAAAATGGTCTGATGACTATTTGCATACTTTGCAACAACGATCAAAGTGGTTCAATTCACCTCCAAACGTGAAAATGGGTGACTTAGTTCTTATCAAATCCGATTTAACTCGACCACTAAACTGGGTTCGTGCTAAAGTGGAGCAGCTCCACGAAGGTCCAGATAAAATAGTTCGGGTTGTTACTTTGAGGACACAAAAGGGACTTATAAAGAGGCCAGTAAATAAGCTGAGTCCTCTCCCTTATTCAAATTAAACTTATAAATTTGATAAATCATAAGCCTGTTCAGTATTTCTGTTATTTAAGCAGGTTACCATATTCTAGTACTTAAGTGAATTTCTCATTAGACTTGTTTAATATTTTTTTGTGTTTAACCCTTTTATGGGCTACATTCCTTCTGATCTTATAATGCTGTACCTACTAATTATTAAATATCTTTGAAATTATCATGATAATTTCGGTGGGGGGGTATGTTCGATCTTTGCTCATAAATATAGGGTAGTTTTAATTTGGCTTGTCCATTCGTCTGTTTTCCTACCCGCATTGGAAATCGGTGGACGGATGGGTGGGGTGATGTTAGCCCCGCCTGCCGCACGCGCCCGCGCCGGGCTCCTGGCTCGGTCAGTTCGCCTTGGCTGCTAGGATAATAGCGTGGTGTACTCAACCAACGTGTTCTAAATTCAAAACTGAATATTATATCCCTGAGACATACCTAAATTGCCGTGCAATAAATTGTAATTAACATTATTTTGAGACATTTCCTCACGCGAGTGCTGATTTGCTGTGTCACCCTGAAGCTGTGATCTGGTGCCGTGGTCTGGATAAATCAGGTTAGTGGTCAAGCCCTTTTATAAAAAAGGGCTTGACCACTAACCTGATTTATGCTAATCCTGAGCTATCCTAATAACCTGCCCTGTGTATTGAGCAAGATCGTATTTCCTTAGGGGGTTTCAGGTACAGCATTTTTCGCAGAACATTACGGTCCTTCGATTAACTCAAGCATTTTACCAAGCGCCTATTCAGATTCCACAATACCTACTGTTTTAAATTTCACTACATCTTCGTTTAAACCGCACAGTTGTCATTTCACATCATTCCTCAGCCTATCATTCATAGTTACAATATTTCTATTTTTAACCGACTTCAAAAAAAAGGAGGAGGTTCTCAATTCGTAGGACTATTTTTTTTTTTATAATGTATGTTCCCCGATTACTCGAAGACGGCTGGACCGATTTGAAAAATTCTTTTTTTGTTTGAAAGGGTATACTTTCAAGTTGGTCCCATTGTCATTTGGTCACGATCTGATGATGGGATCTTGGAGAAATCGAGGGAACTCTTCAAATATTAGGGTAAATTCGTTAGAGATGGCCATAGTTTTTTTAGGGTTAAATAAAACTGAAAATATTGAGATCACATTTAGACTTTTATTTTAAGAAAATCAACAACAATCAGTCTTTCGAAAATCAGCATAAATATTTTTATAATATGAGGAACATCCATAAAAAAAATATTAAAACAAAAAACATAACTGGCCGTCTCACCCGGTACATACGGTAGTGATGGCCGTAGTGGTACGGGACAGATGGCCGGCACTAGATTTGCCTCTGCCTTTCCCCTTTTCTTTGATTTATGCTTGCTGGAGCTCCTTTTTCTTCTTCTGTCCACATTTAGAGCACACGTCATCAAAAGGTGTACAATTCTCATGTGGGGTTACAGATTACAGATCGAACATTGAAGCCAATCTTCATGCGACGGGTTTTATAATATTTGTCGCTACATCCAGCACAATTATCAGCTTCATCTTCTGCGTCTTCTTCACCAGATGTATCACATAATATTGATTTCTCCTTTCTAGTGTTACTTTCAGACCTTCTTTCTATTTGTTTGACAGCCGTTATATGACCATCTCTCCTTTTTGTCCGGGTAAGATGGCCAGCTCAATTTTTAAACTTACGAATTACAATTACCTTCCCATTTTCAGGTTAAAACGAAGAAAAATATACACCAAACACAATACACTCCCAAAAACACACATAAATAATAAAAATATTAGTATTTCCGGATGGTATACGAACCTACTATAAAATTTCACAACTACTAAATTAAATTAAGGCCAATTTACTTACTTTTTTACTTATTTTTGAGCAATGTTTTGTTTGGATATTGTTCGTGGTGGCGCACGAAGTGTATTAATTCACATACAGCGCCACCTTGTAAATAAATGAGCAAAATATACTGATTGGCCAACTCTCCCGTACGGCCATCTCTAACGAATTTACCCTAAAGGCACATCTATAGCGATTTGGGTATTTTTGATGAGCAGTTGACATAATGCTATTGTAACTTAGATAAATTACAAACCAACCCACTAAAAAGTGAAAAAAAAAAAACTTTTTTACAAAAAACACAACCTACTTCCAAACTACAAAGTGAAAAATAACTTTAATTTCGGAAGTCGGTGTCAAAAACTAAAATACTGATCTGATCGAAAGACACCGACTTCCGAAATTAAAGTTATTTTTCACTTTGTAGTTTGGAAGTCGGTTGTGTTTTTTGTAAAAAAGTTTTTTCTTAATGAATCATCGTATTTCCGAATACAAACGAATGCAAATTTCCATGTCAATCAATTATTAGATTCATCGTGTATAATAATTTGAATTCAGAACTAAGTACTTTATTGTTGTTTTGATTTCCGTGTGAACTATATAGAGCTGTAAAACTATTTTCCTATCTGTCGTGCCTACGACTTTAGCAGCTTTCCTACCATTTTTAAAATACATTACATAAGAGTATTAACAACTCTATATACTTCCAAGTCGATTGAAAGCGTCCGGTCTGCAACAAGTGCAAAGGGCAACTGATAGAAATCCGACGACTGACGAAACACGAGGTTTGCCAAGGGATATTAAGAACATATTTTGTCTGTATACCCATAGATTTAGTATATACTACTATAAACTAAATCTATGGTTACACCACACATGCTCAAAACTAGTGTAAAAATATCACCTTTCTACTTCAGTCTTGTAAATCGAACTTCGATGTTCATTACAGGGAACTCAAATAATCTGGATTGCTTGACGTAAAGTTTATTTTGCATTACCAATAGACGTACGTCATAAACGGTCTTCAGAAGGAGAACGCCGATCTGTAGGGTGTCCCTCTCGCATAATGTGGCACTGTTCATTTGTCTCTTGAATTAGAAGTATTCAAAGTCATTTGTGAAGGTACGGTAAGGTAAAGTTCTGAAATGGAAATCGGGTAAAGCCTTGTGCAGACTAGCGCGACGCGACTAATTAAAACAATTTCTAAGATAACTTTACGGTAGAACAATTAACGGTGTCGCATCGCGTCTGCCTGCACGAGACTTGCACTTTACTCGACTTGCATGTATGGTCACCTTATTAGGAAAGGACACACTACAGAACGCTCTCTTTCACGAATGACTTTTTGGTGCTTGTAAGTTGTACTTTATCTTCTTCTTCTTCGTATCGCTCTTGACAGAGCGGTCGTGGTCACAATGAACTGTGTCCAATCGCAGGTGTAGTCGTTGCCCGCCTCACGATCTCCCTCCATCTCGTTCTGTTACATGACAGTCTGGCGCATTCATTAACAGGGCCTCCAAACGCGGATTTTATTTGATCGGTCCACCTCATCGGCGACCTCCCGCGTGGCCTATTACCTTCCACTCTGCCCTGCACCACTAGACGCTCTATGGAGTCATTATTCCGCCTGGAGACATGACCAAAAAAAAAAAACACGTCATCACGTCATTAAAAAAATAAGATTCCTCATGCCCAGAGGTATCAGAAAATACCCCAAGTGTGCCGCGATTATTGATAGTTATCAAGTTATATTTTTTTTTTTTAAATCTGGGAAATATTAGGTAATCCGCTTTAAAAAAAATCAAGCTCTATTTTTACGTCTTTTTCGTTTCACATTCATCAATTTTCGTTGTTATGAAATATTCTTTCAAACATAATCATTTTCCTATCATTAAGTGAAAATACAAACATTTTGATCGAAGAGTCGACATTTTCGAGTCAACTTTTTGTGATACTGTGCAAGCCTACATTCCCCTTAGGTTTTAAAATGATTTAGGGTAGTACTTTTATTTTATTTTATTTGAAACTAGCTGGTTTCCGCGTGGACCTTAATTCTTTTTCTTTTTCTAAAATAAAAGTAAGTTACTCCTTATAACATCAGCAATCTTCCAGTGAAAGTCCCGTCAAAATCGGACCAGCCGTTTCGGAGATTAGCTGGAACAGAAAGAAAGATTTTTTTTTTAAATTGTGTTTTCGTTGTATATACCGTATATGCTTTCATATGCATTTAGTAAAAAGCTGTTATTTTGACATTACAAACAGACACTTTAATTTTATTTATTTGTATAGATAAAAATTTCGACTCACTGTATCATTCGAAACGTAAATTAATTCTTTTCGATCGAAATTTTTGTATATTGAATTAATGATAGGAGAATGTTTCACTATTTGGACCATCCTGTAGTACATACTAATTCTATGGTTCATTATCAACGCACATATATAAAAAAATCACATACACACCAGGGAGGAAATTTAAAAAAAAACAAATTCATTATTGTCATTTTATTTACTCACAAAAAAAATACATAATTGTACGTAAAATTATAACTTACACATACTTTCGAGATACAATCACAAAGCGTATTACAATTTAGAGTAGTTGACATCGCGAGCTGCTACTGAGAAATTTCAGATAGAAAAATCGAATAACACTTTGCCCGACCCGGGAATCGAACCCAGGATCTCATGCTCAGCAGTAGCGCTTGCGACCACTAGACTAACGAGGCAGTCAAGGGCAGTGGGACAAGACGTGGTCGTGTAGTCCGCGACGTCCTCCACCTGGATCGATTTAAGCCGGGTTTTCAGTATACGAGTATTCTCAGACCGAGTGCGCTCATACGAGCTAGTCCACTCGGAATTCCACTCCACTTCATTCATTCCAGTTTTTCTTAGTTGGCGCCATTTTGTTTTTATAAAAAACTTTCTTACAAAAAAAAAAAAAGCAACCGACTTCTAAGAAACACTACAAAGTGAAAAATAACTTATATTTCGGAAGTCTGTGTCTTTAGTTTTGTATATTCGTTATTTGCCACCGACTTCCGAAATATAATTTATTTTTCAAAATAAGTTTTTTTTTGTTTTGTATAAGTTAGTAATCGCTGAGAAGTTCTCCTGGTACTTTACCATCAGCTACACTTTTCCATATGCATTGTGACGACTAAATTTCTTGGCAACCATATTAAAGACAAGAGAAAATCGCGGCATCTACGTCGATTTGTCTCGATAATATATTTAGTGATTGTGATGCCAAAAATAAATTAGTTTTAAGTGACTTAACATCTGACCACTGTGGTTTACTAGCTAGCTTCCCTATGCCATTACAAAAAAAACCTCATAAAATAGAATGCAGGCCTTATACAGCTAGTCGTTGCAACAAGTTTAAAAATAATATAGCTCATAGAATTACACCATCTATAGTAGAACACGAGAATCCTAATGAAATCTATGGAGCCCTTTTTGATGTTGTGCAAAAAGAGTACCAATCTACTTTCAAGACCAAAACTATTAACATTAATAGCACCTCTGTTGGCTTTAACCAATGGGCTACTCCAGGTATTTATAAAAGTAGAGCGACACTATACGAGTTATATGGTTTGAAAAAATATAGGTTTGATACTCCTTTCTTAGAGTATGTCAAAAATTATTCAAAATTATTTAAAAATATTTGTGTTTTTGCAAAATCAAAATTTTTAGGCGATACAATTAAAAATTCAAATAATAAAGTAAAAACCACTTGGAAAATTATTAACATTGAAACGGGTAAGTCGGTTAAACAAGAAAAACAACTCGAGATTATGGTCAACAGTAAATTAGTTAATATAGCAGCCGACGTAGCTGAGGCATTTAATGAATTTTTTGCCAACATACCTATAACTACGACTCGCTCCTTAAATTTGTCCCCGTCTAAAGCTGAAAACCTTTTGCATAGCAGTGTGCCTAAATGTAGTAGCTTATTTAGCTTCGAGCATGTAACACCTCGTGATGTAGTTAATGTTGTTAACACACTTAAGTCTAAAAACACTGGTGATTACTGGGGTATCTTCATTAAACTATTAAGTAATATAATAGACATAGTAGCTCCATATTTAGCTGTAACTTTTAATAAATGTGTTGATTTAGGAACTTTTCCTGACCTCATGAAGAGTAGTAAAGTCATACCATTATTTAAATCGGGTAACAAAAATGACGTTGGCAATTTCAGGCCTATTTCTATCTTACCTGCATTCAGTAAAAAATTTGAAAAGTTAATACTCAAGCAGTTGCTAAGACATTTTAATTTAAACAGACTTCTTCATGATGAACAATATGGTTTCACAAAAGGTCGTTCGACTACAGATGCAGGTGTTGCTCTGATGAAACACATATTTAACGCATGGGAGAACTCCAACTCCTTCTTATTCTTAGTGTATATAAATGACTTACCTTTTTATTTAAAGGATATCTGTAACGTTGTACTGTTTGCAGATGATACCTCTCTTATTTTTAAAGTAGACAGGAATAGACAAGATTTTGACGACGTAAACAGTGCACTCTCAATGGTTACGGATTGGTTTACGACAAATAACCTAGTTCTCAATGCCAACAAAACGAAATGTGTAAAGTTCGCTCTACCAACTGTTAGAAATCTAGGACCCAACATCGTCTTAGATAAAGAGGTGCTTGAAACTGTGAACTCGGCAGTTTTTCTGGGCATAACAGTAGATGCCAAACTTCAGTGGGGCCCACATATATCAAGCCTAGCGGGAAGGCTCAGTTCGGCCGCCTACGCTGTCAGGAAAGTAAGACAATACACTGACATTGATACAGCTCGGTTAGTCTATTTTAGTTATTTCCATAGCGTTATATCCTATGGTATTCTGCTGTGGGGCAAAGCCGCTGACATTCAAAATATATTTGTTCTTCAAAAACGAGCTGTTCACCAAGCCGAGCAATTTACCAGCTACGTGCCAGAGTTTCTCTAAGAGATTTTTTTTAAAGATGTTGGTATTCTCACGGTGGCATCACAATTCATTTTCGCCAACATCTTATATATTAGGCAAAATATACACTTATACACTAAAAACAGTGATATTCACAATGTTAACACTAGAAATAAGGACAAACTACGAGCTCCCTTCACCGGCTTCATAAGGTTCATAACTCATTTGTTGGGCTTGGTATAACCTTTTATAACAAGCTACCCTCTTCTTTGCTAGATTTGCCTTTTAATGCGTTTAAAAATAAAGTAAAATCCAACCTTTGTTCAAAGGCATACTATTGTATCAACGACTACTTAAATGATAAGAATAGTTGGTCGCTGTGATTAACTCAAGACAATGTTTATGTTCTTTCTCCAGATTTAACTTGCCTACTGACAGTTTATATAATTTTTTATTATATTTGACTTTATGAGTCAATTTTTTAATTATTTTTTTTTACGAGTCAATTTATTTATTTTTATTTTATTGTTGACATAATCTACTCATTAGAATGTTTTTGTTATGAGTTTGTATTGCAATTTGTGGTTGGCTAGTGACCTCGACAATTAATCATATTATTTTTTACCTGAGCAACCGGCAGCAAGTTCGTCATGCTCCCTTAGATGTCAATGCTTGCGGTAGCGTCAGGGGTCGGGTTGCCTCCTTCCCTCAAATATGGCGAGGGGGGTAATGGCTGATCTTTGCGTTATGCTCGTGAACGGGTGCTGCTTGTGGTGACTGGTCGTCTTGCTGATCATGGTTTTGTTATTGTTACTAGTAATTAACTGTACATTTATTTTTACCTCGATGGTCCTAGTTTATCATTTATAACTTCCAATTTACAGCTTTATGTAAGCGGGCACGCCCTTTGTGCCTGGAGGCTTTTATTTAGATATTTAGTTCTTTTTACGTTTAGTTTTTATTTTTTTAAATTCTGACAGTGCCACATTATGCGAGAGGGACACCCTACAGATCGGCGTTCTCCTTCTGAAGACCGTTTATGACGTACGTCTATTGGTAATGCAAAATAAACTTTACGTCAAGCAATCCAGATTATTTGAGTTCCCTGTAATGAACATCGAAGTTCGATTTACAAGACTGAAGTAGAAAGGTGATATTTTTACACTAGTTTTGAGCATGTGTGGTGTAACCATAGATTTAGTTTATAGTAGTATGTACTAAATCTATGGGTATACAGACAAAATATGTTCTTAATATCCCTTGGCAAACCTCGTGTTTCGTCAGTCGTCGGATTTCTATCAGTTGCCCAGGGTACTCAATCTTAGTACAAAAAACTGGGAACAGCAATGAGTACAATGATACAAAATCACGAAGTATATGTTCTCCTTGTACAAAATAAGTTTGAATGTGTTTTTTAATTTTGTTGGATTATAATTGATGAATTTTACACCAAAAATAAATATGAGATGACAGCTCTGAAGCAATGTTCACTTTATTTCTAATAGATGGCGCTAAACAAAATCGCAACTCATCAACATTGCGTAGCTTCGGTCTCATTACTACTAAAATAGTATATTTTTAACCAACTTCTATTTTATTGTATCCAAAAAATATTTTCAATTATCCACCATAGTCAAGGGTTTTATTTACAGTTCATACTATAAACACACACTACTACTGTGTACTGTGTCAAATATCACATTTTGTAATAATTTACACATATTTTGCAAACATTCATTGGAGTGGTGGTAGAATTACTTTGGTGGTTTTATTATCAATAAAATGGTAACCCTAATACAAATGTCTGCTACAGCGTTGCCAGAAGGTTACATTTCTTACATTTTTCGTAACTTTTGACCCCCTCACGTAATATGTAATTTTTATATTTAAGGCAATTTTCGTAACTTTTGAGAACAACGAGATTTGTATTACTTGATTTTTATTGCAAACAGCGAATGCATTTCAATTTAACGTATCCAAATTGAACGCACCTAAAACTGGAGCATCTAAAAAGTATTTCACTCCATATCACACTCAGAGACGGCTCTGAATGGAAAACGCCATGACAAAATGAAACGTATTCAGGACAAGTTAAAACTTGATTTTGCTTGAATGTGTGCGCGCACTTTTCCTACTTCGCGAGTTCCCGCCGTTCGCGGTTTTATAACTACAGGTGATTTGTTTTGTTTCGTTGCGTTTGTTTGTTGTCGTACAACTGAGAAAATGCTTGAGTGAAGTTCCGGTGATTACATTTATTTTTTGGTAAGTAAGTTTATCGTTAAAGTTTTTCAAATTGTCGTGACACGAGTGTCTATCATAAATACCTACCGTAGGTACCTATTTTATACGATATTATGAGCGAGCATCTTTTAGTTGTTTGAATAACTTCTCTTTGACCATTCCGAAATCAATCAAAGTTCCGTAAAAGATTTAGGTCATTATTGTCGTCAATCCTCGAAGAGCTGTACCACAAGACTAAAAAATATGCTATAGATAGACGTATACCTATCAGCTATTTCAGTTACTATAAGTACCTATAGTCGGGAATTATTATTATTTACTAAGTTATCTTCATAGAAACGCACCGCGCGCGGCTTGTATGTGTGCGCGGCTTGTATCTATGCGTCGCCGCACGCACACTTAACAAAATCTCGGCTGTTTTAGAGTGCGCCAGTCGGGGCTAATGCCGCACAAGGTTTGCACGTCGCGGCTTTTTGGCACTGCTAAATGTATGAAAAATGAATGATAATCGCAGGAGAAATTATTGCTGTGCGTTTGGGTGTCTAAATAATTCATCGATTCCAAAGTTGTCTCTGTTCAGATTACCTACTGAACAGAAAAGGTAACCAAGTCGCATATAATTTTTACTTGATGATGAGATACCTTCTTATTTTTTGTTGTGTTAGTTATCTATCAGACAGACGAAGTAGGCAGGCCTACTTTCCCACTAAAATGTATTAAGTACCTACTTTTGATCTGTCAATTGATATGCCGCTAATGCTTTCTCTTGATATGCCCGATTTCTCAGTATTGTAGGTATAGTAAAGTAACTAAGTACTTACAGTTATAAAATCATAATTTCAAATATTTGACGAATTGTGAATCAATCAGCCATTTTCTAGGCACTGAATTAAAATTTAAGTAGTTAAAAGTGACAACCCTGAGACAGGCAAGTATGGTAGGCAATTATATCGCGGATTGGGCCTGAGATAGCCTACTTGAACTCTTTATACTATGATATTACTGTTATTTTATTGCGTGAGGTACGTATTTCATCTAGTCTTGTTAATACGTAATTGAGGTACTCCAGAGTAATGAATGATTTACCCAGTAGGTATAGACATCGTGACGATTTATGATCTTTTGATTTTTTTTGTGTTTTTTTTTTTTGCGAGAAATTATATAGGTATAAGAAATTATTAGGTGGGAAGTACCTAATAATTTCTTATACCTATATAATTAAATAATACTACGTTATTTACATAAGTACTTAAATAAAAAATAAAAAATGAAAGTTCGCGCCTTAAAGCAGACTATGTCAGCATACATAATTTAGATATAATATATAATTCACTAAAGCAGTTTTCACGATTATTAGTTGCCTATTCAGTCCTAAGTAATCCTACTTCTTCTATATTCTCTCTCTATCGTTTAAACGAAAGTCGCCGCCCGCGTCATTCTGTCTGTGCGCGTGCGTGATAAACTCAGACGCGATTTTCACAAACGGGTAGCTTAGTTGTTCGCGGTGGTTTTAGTCGGTGGCCTCTTCTCTATCTCTATTACCTATTATAAACAAAAGTCGCCGCCGCCTGGCGTCTGTCTGCCTGTGTGTGCGCAATATATTCGACCGATTAGATGCGGTCACTAACGTATAGCTTAGTGCTTTGCGGTGGGTTATATACTAAAACAATTCATGATAATAATTTATTTGCATGTAAGTATTATATATTATTTTTGCATTCGTGCGAAGCACGGGGCAGGTCGTTACCATTTATACATAATATAAATAGTAACGACCGATAATATGCTATGCATGTCGCATGTGTGCCTTAAGGAGTTATGGATGTGGCCGTTTTAATTTTTTTGCAGCACGCATGGCGCATGGGTCAAAAGTAAATATATGAAAACTTTAAAAGAAAATCGCTTTAGAACAACTTTTTTTAAATAACTCTGCGAAGATGGATAAATTTCTGATAAAAGGTGGAAAGTCTAACACTACAACAACTACAACAACAACAACTTCTGTGACTTCTACCTCTAAAGCCATAGCTGGCACATCCGAAAAAAAAAACTAAATAGAGACCTAAGACCCCCGAGTCTTGTGATACAGAACGTTTCGTTGAATCAGAACCACCTGGTAAAAAACAAAAAACTGCATATAATTTTAACGATAAACGGCTTTCTAATGTCCTTTACAGTGGATGGTTATTGAAAAAAACAAATGAAGGTGAATCGGTGGCTTACTGCAAAATATGTGACACCAATGTTACTAATCATAAACCAGCCTTAGATAAACATATGGCAACGATAAAGCACCAAAACAACATGAAAACAATAGCATCTAATAAACCCATTCAAGAACTCTTCACATTCAAGCCCGAAGACCAGCTTGTTAAAAGGATTGAATTAAAAATTAGCGCGTTTATCGCAGAGCACAATTTACCGATTTCATTAGTGGATGATTTAGTGCCTTTTATGGCAAATATTTTCCCGGATTCGAACATCGCTAAAAAAGTGACTTTAGGTCGCACCAAAGCCACTAAAATAATAACAAAATTAATAGCGCCGGCAAGCGTTGCCGATTTAGTTAATATAATAAAAGAGCCCGGAAATTTTTTCAGTCTCATTATGGACGAGACCACTGATAACACAGTGAAAAAACAATGTGCACTTTCATTCAATAATATTTTATAACCCGCAAACAGAAAGCGTAGAGACTAAATTTCTCGATATGTTTGAGACTGATTCTGGTAAAGCAGCAGACTTAAGTGCAGGTATACTAAACTGGCTGGAAGTGCGCTCGATTCCACTTAAAAACTTTATAGGATTCGCATCTGATACCACAAACAGTATGGTTGGCGCGCACAACTCTGTTTTTTCGCACTTAAAAGAAAAGGTACCAGACATAACTTGCATAAAATGTAGCTGCCATCTCATTCATCTTGTGGCCTCAAAAGCTTGTTTAAAGCTACCAAGATCAGTAGAAGACATGTTAAGGAATATCGCTGCACATTTCTGTAGAAGCTCTAAAAGACAGTTAAAGTTACAAGAATTTCAATTTTTTTTCGAGGTTGACTGTCATAAAATTTTGAGCCCATCGAATACATGATGGCTTTCTCTTAAAGCCTGTGTTGACAGAACACTTGAACAACATGACGCTTTAAAGGAATATTTTCGAATGGAAGTTTTCGAGGATCCCAGCAAAACAACAGAAAACATTTTGGAAACCTTAAACAGCAAAGTAGTTAAAATTTATTTAGAATTTATGTCTTACACCCTGGAACTTCTTAACGACTTCAATAAATTATTTCAATCTGAAAAACCACTACTTCATTGTCTACAACCGGAAGTCGAAAAATTAATAAAAACAATAGGCTCCAATTATTTACAATTTAACTACATGAAAATCACACCTCCTTTCAAAATAGAACACGCCAATCCGAGAAATTTCTTGCCTTTAGAAGCTATATATCTGGGAATTTCAGCACAGGCATCTATAAAAGAATTAGAAGATGAAAATCCTTCAACCTCCACCAGAGCTGATATAGCAAATCTGAGAAAAAACTGTCTGGCGTTCTATATTGAAGTCATCAATCAAATCAAACAAAGGTTTGATTTTAGAGATCCAATATTTGAAACGATATCCGTTTTACATCCTAAAGAGGCACAATCATTTAAAATTAAGGATCTGTCAAAAGTAATGAAGAGATATCCAGTTTTACAAGAGTGTCTCAATGAACAAGACCTTCACACAGAATGGCGTCAACACGCTTTTCTGGAACACAAAGAACTGGATTTACCACCAAATTTAAATGCAGAAGATTATTGGAAAGCTGTGTTCAATTTAAAGAATGTCGGGCAGGAGCCTATGTTTCCAAATCTGAGAAAAGCATTCGCCCTTCTTCTTGTTCTTCCCTTCTCTAACGCTTGTGTGGAAAGAGTTTTCAGCCAGCTGAAACTTAAAACTGACCATCGCAACAGGTTAAATACAGACACAATAGCTGCTCTAATGACAGTCAAGCAATATATTAAAAGTGCTATTGATTACGAACCTCCTAAATCACTTCTTACAAGTAATATTAAGTTATATTAACAACTTAACAGTCAACATTATTTCTGTTAACCTAAAGGTTTGTGAGACGCTGTTTTTCGCATTAATTTGCTTTGCTACTAAGATTTAATTTTGTTGGCAAACTGCATGTCAAAGTTTAGTTAAGTCTATACTCCATTTGAAATAAGATTAGACATTTTAACTAAACCTTTTTTACAGTCCGTTCAACCGATTTTGACTTCTATTCCGTTGGTGGCATGACAAATGGCAGCTGCAGTAAACAGTTGGTTTGTAACCACTTTTTTTGCTTTTAATGCCATCCTTATGCGTACGCAATAGAAGTCAAAATCGGTTGAACGGACTGTAAAAAAGGTTTGTTTAAATGTCTAATCTTATTTCAAACGGAGTATAGTTTTATAAAAATATCTTTACCATGACTATTTTATTGCAGGTGCAAATAAGTAAAATATCTACATAAAGTGCGGAAACAAATCAATGATTTTTGATTACTGTGATTTAAACCTCTACGAGTATAACATTACAATATTTAAAAAAACTGATGCCAGGTTAGCGAATTCGATGTTTTTCTGTCTCTTTATGAAGTCCGTCCTGTAAGAAAGAGATTTACCAGTACTTAATTTAATACACATTAAAGAGAGATGACAAGTCATCGTCGATAATGTAAGGTCGTTATTTTTTTTATTTTTTTTGCCCATCAGAGCCCTCTTACGAACACTTAGTAGAACAAGTACGTTAAGAGGATTCTATACGTATCGAATATTAGTAGTTAGTTCACAGTATAAATAACAGATGCACTAGGTATGTACCTCTTAGTTTTGGTTCAAACTAATAGAATAAGTTAGGTACTAGACTAGATAGCAACAACAGTGAAGATGGCGCTGTGAACAAATGTGAGAGAGAGTCTGTTTTATCCTAACTGTGCGTTCGCACTGGCGAAACATTTACAACGAAACATGTTGGAATCTCTATTTTCTGTCAAATTTCCATACAAAGTTTGACAGGGACTAGAGATGTCAACAAGTTTTGTTGTGATGTTTCGCCAGTGCGAACGCATAGTAAGATTAAATAGACCATTAGACATCATAGATTCCTTTATATTCCGCCATTTTGCTGACATTAATTTGCCTCCGACCTCCGACCCCAAAAACACGTAAATAAAATAAAAAAACCAAATTGTAACTTTTGCAGCAAAAATGTAACATTTCAGGAAACGAAACGTAACTTACGACTCAAGGGCCCTGGTAACACTGGTCTGCTAATTTCTGACGCTTGTGCCGGTGTTTTAGAGATATTTTGTTTATTTTTGTAATCTTTCTGTGATAAATTGTGCGTTTGTCGTTGAGTTGAGCGAAAGTTCCTCTGACTAATCCATATTTGTGACCAGAAAGTAAATTTGTGAGTGGTTGTGTCAAAACTGAGATAGGACTCCAGTGTAGTGCTAAGTTTGAGTTGGGACTCTTTTAGTGCACCATGTCATCGAATAAGCACTGCTGTGTTCCTGGGTGCAAGGACAGTGGAGGTAAGTCACGCATTGAACGCAATTCAAAATTAGAAAAAAAACAATTTATTTTAAAACAAAAACATTATGTTCCGTGTGTCTCAATTTTTCTGTTTCAGTCAAAGTGCTGTTTATCATTATTCCAAAATTGGTCAATGAATTACCAAATAATAAAGGAACCTGATAGAAATATAAATTAATAATTGCATGTAATTTGTTTCAGGCATGCATGCAGTTCTTCATGGATTTCCGGACCCTGAAAAAGACAGACTACGATTCAATACCTGGCTATATTCAATTGGAAGTGATATTTTGGGACTTGCAAATGCACACATATTTAAGTACCGTAGAGTGTGTCACAAACACTTTCAAGATAAATATGTATGTCGCAATAACAGAATAAGCAATATTGCAGTTCCAACATTATATTTACCAGGTTTGTACATACATAATGTTATTTTGTTTACTATAAAAAAAAACGTAGCATTTTAGTGTAGGTCTTAGATGTAATAAAATTAAATAATATGAAATGACTGTCATGTCATTATAAGCATTTTGACCGCATAATTGTATGAATGGCCACTGTTGCTTTAACTAATTAGAAAAATTATATAACATCAGCAAAATTATCAATGCAGTTATTCCTTTAATTCCAGTTTATTAAAATGAAGGTAAAGTGTAATAATTTTGGTGGAATGGAACCCTTAGTGCGCAAGTCCAACTTGCACTTGGCAGGTTTGCAATTGAATATTTGAGTTAATAATAATCCTACGGATTAGAAATTGGACTTTCTTACCATGATTTACTTATGTTTGTATAAATTTTGTTTTAGCTCCTGAATCACATCAGCAGTTGATGTACACATCTACAAGCATTGTAGAAAATACAATGCAAATAGAAAATATTGGTAAGTCCTTTTAGCATTAAATAAAATAATTTTGTGTTTGCGTCTATATTTTTAGGGTTTCATAGCTGGCACTATCACTAAGGGTGTATTCAACCAAATTTTATACCTGGTGTAAGCGTCCTGTCAATTTTTTTAATTTTTGACAGGTGTTTAATACAACAACTTTTACGTTACGTTTAATCAATCTTATTCCACGGATAAACTAGTAAAATATATATCTGACTTTGATAAAATCAGCTCTTAACTAGTCAAGCATTGCTAATGAGACATAAGTGATTAACTATTGATAAGGCTCTCTAGCGAGCCACCTCAGGCCTGACTAGTTAATAGTATAAAACAAAGATTGTTTCACGTAGTTAATACCTAGTTACTTACTCCGTAATGCACTTCATAATCCATTAATTTAAAAGTAACAAGAGAACACATAATTGACAAACCTTTGTATTTCAAAGACCTTCATTCTTTCATTGGTTCCTTTAAATTTTTTCATGAATTATGTCTTACAACAAGTCATAAGTTTCAAAGACACAACATCCACCAACCAGCACTGGGGCCGAATGATTGATTACACCCCGCTCTCTCTCGCAAAGAAGAGGCCTATGTGCTAGGTGTGGGAACATTATTAGGCTGATGATATTTATATTACTAGCTAATAATTAGTGTTTTAAATAGTTAGTTAGTTAGTGTTGGTAGTGTGTTTAGTTTTTTTTTTGGTGTTTTACCTTATGTTATTGCATGACCTACACAGACTTGACCAGCCTTGAGTGATAATGATTTATTAATATTTCAGATCCAGAAATGTGAGCATGTGCCACCATCTACTTCTCAAAGTACTGAACAAAATTTAGGTAAGTTTTGTTATCATGTATATAGAAAATATGTTTGATGTTATATGATCTGCACAATATTGTCTTTGATTAGCTGCGCCCCGCAGTTTCAGCATGTAGATTCTCATAGGTACCATCGAAGAAACGCATAACTATACACCGTAAGGACTATTTCTGCTTGCAGTGCTCGGCCGATATAGTAACGTTTACCTACGAAAAAAACCGGCCAAGTGCCTGTCGGACCACGCACAATGAAGGGTTCCGTAGTCGGGATGAATTAATCCCAAAAACAAACTTAACTTTGTAGTTGAAAAATATGTTCTCCCATACGGAATGTATGGGAAAACATGTTTTTGCAACTGCAAAATTAAGTTGGTCAATTATTACTCGTCTACTTAGCTGTGATAGTTTTCCTTTTAATTTCGTTATATAAACTACTGTTGTGATTTTTTTCACACACCCGAAACCAACCATTTAACCGGCAGGGGGGGGGGACACTTGACTCTAACAAAAATTAGCACTTTAAAGCTTAATATTTCGCAAACGGATCCCTGAATCCAAAAATGGTTTTCACAAACTCACAATGTTTTTAAAGGACCTTTCCAATGATACCCCTCACTATGGGTTAAAAAAAAAAGAATAACATCACCACTTTACGTGTATGAGAGGTACCCTAAAAAAAATGTTTTTCATAATTTTATTTTACCACTTTGTCGGCGTAATTAAAATATATACCTATGCCAAATTACAGTTTTCTAGTACTAAGGGTCTCGGAGCTAGACCGCGGACAGACAGACAGACGGACATGACGAAACTATAAGGGTTCCTTGTTTACTACGGAACCCTAAAAAAAGGGTCGTGTGCACGGGATTTTGTTATCAAACTGCTTAGGTGTGCGTTTCTTCGATTTTTTTTTTTTTTTTCTTCTTTGGCAACTGAGCCGATGTCGACTATTCTGCCAGCGTCATGTGGTGACGGCAATGAAGCAAGGTGAGCCGTCGAACTTTGCACTTTGTGGTAGTTATGTTAGTAGCTGAAACGACAGGACAATTTTTGTTAGTAAATCTAGCTAAATAAATAAAATAAATATATATATTCAAAACACTACAATTCGACATAATATATATTTACCAAAAGTTATTATTACTACACACCAGACTACATTTTGATATCATTTACATTTAAAAAATTTGATAGGACTTGGATTAGCTTAGGGGAAAAGTTAGTCAAGAGGGAATGGAAGTTAGTAGGAAGAGGAATTTTCATTTTGGAAAGCTTATGATACAAGTCAAAGGATTGAGAATTCAATGGACATGAGAAGAAGATATGATCTAGAGTACCATCATCGAGACCGCATTCGCACAGGGAACTGTCACGAACCCGGATCTTGTTCAGGAATACTGGACTGCAGCAGTGACCAAGTCTCAGTCTGCACAAGGATGTAACAGTTCTTTTAGACAGTTTGGGGCATTTAAAAAACCAAGGTTTCCTCTGGATGTCAGGTTGAACATTGGCGTAATACGCCCCCTTAAGTTTCGAACTTACCTGCCACACGTCTGACCACGAGTTGTACAACTTGCGTTTGGTGTCAGTTCGTAAGTCGTAACTTTGTACCATGTAATGCTTCCGATCCACCGGGTTAGATGTAGCAAATTTAGCCAGTGAGTCGGCGCACTCGTTGCCACCTATTCCAGAGTGGCTGGGAACCCAAGCTATTTCAATGCTTAAACCGTTTTTCGAACAAGTGAATAGTAAATTTAGAATGTCGAAAATGATTTTACTGTGAATTTTGGATTTTAGTTGACATTGGCTTAAGGCTTGAATACTACTGCGAGAGTCTGTAAAAATGACCGAATTTTGAATTGGTACATGTATAATTTTATGACAGTTGCTACATGAATAGTGTGACAACTGTAAACTGTATGTCTATCTGTCTACACTGTGTGTGTTTATTATGTCCATTCTCAAACAAAACTTATTTGAAACAGACTTACTTTTGTACTCATACAAAACCATTTTCTACTTTTCAGGCAGGAAAATATCTGCTAGGACGCTTAAGCTCTCCAGAGCAGAAAGAGATCTACAGCTGAAAATAATGGCTGCCAAAAGAAGAATAAATAAATTAAAAAATAAAGTTAAAAAGCAGACAGCGGAAATAAAGGCAGCAAAAAAATTTGTTGCCAATCCTGCAGTACTAGATGTTCTTCAGAATTGTTCAAGCACTGCAAAACTATTAATGCGGGTACAGTGGCGAGAAGACAAAAAAAGGGATAAAGGACGACGATTCTCGCTACAAGAAAAAATTGCAGCATTATCAATTTTCAAACAGAGTCCAAAGGCATATAGATTTTTAAGAAAAATATTTATATTGCCCGCAAATCAGACCCTCGTCAAAGTTATACAAAAATGCAATCTTCGACCTGGGCTTAATAAAAATATATTTTTGCAATTAAAAAAGAAGGCTGAAAAAGTTGAAATTTCAGAAAGATTGTGTATACTGTTATTTGATGAAGTATCATTAAAAGCACAAATAACATATAATGAAAGAAAAGATAAAATTACAGGGGTTGTAGATAATGGCCAGCAAAGGCAACCAAAATTTGCTGACCACGCCCAAGTTTTTATGGTGCGTGGTCTAATTAAAAACTTCAAACAAGCAATTTTTTACACATTCTCAGCAAGTGCCACAAAAGGGCCGGAGTTGGCTAAACAGATAAAAAATGTAATTACTGAGGTGCAAAAAGCAGGGTTAATAGTGGTAGCATCAGTCTGTGACCAAGGGACAAACAATCGTCAGGCGATAAGTTTGTTAATAAATGAGACCAGGGGGGTCTACTTACGAAGAGGGGAAACTCCAAAAGAAAATGTTATACTAATAAATGATAAAGAAATCATTCTCCTTTATGACCCCCCACACCTTCTCAAGGGTATGAGGAACAATTTGGTCACAAAAAACTTAAATTTTAAAAAAGATGGTGTGACTAAAACTGCCAAATGGTCTCATTTATTGCAACTTCTTAAAGAAAACCCTGGCTATAAAGGCATAAGACTGATACCAAAGCTAACAGAATACCACCTAAACCCTGAGAAATTAAACAAAATGAAAGTTAAATTTGCATCGCAGGTATTTAGTTGCACTGTGGCATCCAATATGGGATACCTAGCAGGTAATTAATATTAAATCTTTTTTTTTCTTGAAATTTACATTTATTGTACAGTAGCGACCAGTTTCCAAGAAGTTTGTTACCATGAAATGTTTACCAGGTACCCCAAACTTAACACAGAATTACCGAAACCTCCGATTTGCTACTCTATAAAGTTTTACAGTCATACCGTGACAATTAGATGTGTGTATGACTGAATAACATTTTTTTCTATTCTTTTTTTCAGGGAAAGGCATTCTACCCGCAGAATGCACGGAAACCGCAGATCTTTTATTATTTATGGATAACGTCTTCGACTCCGTAAATGGAAGTCATCACAAAAATAAAAATGCTAAGCCACTGCTTGGCCCAGCTACGCCAACGTCTGCCCATAAAAAGACATGGGCAGAAGCAAAAAGAGTTTTTAACTCAATGGAGTTTGTGACTTCAACTGGCAGGGTCGAAACTGTTCCTACTTTAAAAAATTGGGTGTGGACACTGGAGGGAATCCAAGTATTACTCCATAAATTACGTAATGAATACGGGGTAACATCAGTCTGGATGCGGCACCTTAATCAAGATCCCCTAGAGAACTTCTTTGGGGCGATTAGAAGCCACGGGTACCGCAACGTTAATCCGACATGCGACCAATTTGAATCTGCTTTTGCCACTCTGCTGATCAATAATTTAAACAGTGTCCACACCCAAGGAAAAATTTTTGAAAATGACTATTGTGATGCTTTATGCTCCTTCGTACTTAACGAAAATACTGAAGCCACGTCGACCTGTACAATTGATCTTGAAAATATTTTAGAAATTAATTTTCAAAATTTAGAAAATAAAGAAAAAGATCCTAGAATACTGGCACCACTACAGTACGTCAGTGGATATTTTTTGAAAAAAGCAAAAACACAAATTTTTAAAAATTGCTCTGTCTGCAAAAACGATTTTACTAGTGAGGATGAAATTGAATATATAAGATATAGGGAGGAGTATGCAGGTCGACGATGGCTTTGTACTCCCAGCAAAAATTTAATAACACTTATATCCAATTTCCAAGATATTATTGATCATATTCTGAAAGAAAACTTAGAAGCTCATTATTTAAAAGATATTGTTAAATGTCTATATTGACGTTAGTAAATTTCGATTTTATAAAATGTAATACACACAAAAAAAAAAAATTATAGATTATTTACTGTGATTCGGTTTATGAACCCATAATTATTGCAAAGTAATAAATAAAATTTCATCTGATTGAAGAAAAGTTGATGATAAAGAAGATAAAGTACAAATTAAAGCTAAAAAATATCACAGTAAATGTTTTAAAAGGAAAATGTAAATGTTACCTTACCATACCATAAATTCAGTATTTATAATTCCAGAACCCCTCAGCGTTGAAATTTTATGTTGAGAATTCTTTTAATATTTATTTATGTTGCAGATTGTAAAACGAAATGAATGATTCGTTATGTTTTTAAAATTTAAAATCGTACTAGAAATAAATATTTTATATATTATGTATGAATTACTGCAAATTTAAGAAATACCCACTGTAAAATTTCAACACTGAAGCAATTTTCTAAAAGGTGTATGGATCGTCTTCAGCTTCTGTATGTACATGCTGTAGATGACTCAGTTGTGTATAGAACTGGGAAAAACAATAAAATTCCAACAGGTATTTATGAGAATAAAACAGTTAGAAAAATTTAATTGTTTTTTCACAGTTTAGCAGCCTAATTTTGTAACACAATTGAAATCACAATCCCTTGCATTTTGATTTGACAATTCAACAGTATGCACCTATCTATTGCGTTATTTTTGTCGTGGAGCAGGCGAATTTTTCAAATATATTATGAAGATTGATTAACATATTAAAGATATTATGAGGATTGTGTTGTGTTGTCCAAATGAACGGCATTGCCATTCCAAGTGTGTCACGCAATTAGGCTGCTGTAGTGTATAGAGGCTGAAGACGTTTCATTCAGAAATATGAAAGTATACGAAATACTGTCAGCTAGAAAACTGTTTATTGTGCTGCTTAGTGCTAGTACGTAAAATATAGATATAGGTTAAGATTAGATAAGGAGACAACTGAGCCGAGGTCAGACTACGCTTCCTTTTAGTTAAATAATCTAGTAGCTAAAATTGTTCAATTACTAGCACATAATAGCATAATTTAAAAATATGGGTTTGTGCCACACTATGAAACTTATGGCCATGTGAATATACAATGCTAGTCTGTAACATTTCTGACGTATAAATATAGAGTAATATTACCTTTTTTATACGGAAAATCAATTATTTACGCGATTTGAGCATAGTATAACCACCTTCTTTCCAACTAACCTTGTGTATGAATTTAGCCATACAATTAATACATTACCAATAATTACTAGCAATAGCAAAAAGGAGTTTCTTCTAAAACTGCAACAAAATTGCAATTTTCGAAATATCTACCACACTGATGTTACTTATGTATCTTTATGTCATGTCATAGGTTAATGATTTAGGTGTTAATAAAAACATAATAAGCCAAGTTGTATTTCATTTATCAATCCTTGAAATGAACACATATATCTATACTTTTAGTATAGTATAGAAGTACTCTGTGACCTATACATAGCTATAGGTATATGGATATCCATAACAAAGGTGTAGTTCTAAAAATGAATATTAGATGGCGCTAGTTTCTTCACGAACGCAAATGACCTGTTCCACGGAACAAGATTGGTCTCAGTGTTGCCAACCCGTATGATAATTATGGGGGCGTACGATAATTTGGCCTATGGTACGATGAACGATAACAACAGTACGGTTTCACCAAAGGGCGTTGTACTACTGACGCCGGTGTCACCCTAATAAAGAACATTTTTAAGGCCTGGGAAGAAGCACAAGATGCCATTGGAATCTTTTGCGACCTCTCGAAGGCGTTCGATTGTGTAGACCATGAGACACTTCTGCTGAAACTAGAACACTATGGGATTAGGAATACAGCTCTTGATTTACTTAGATCATACCTGAAAGATAGAAAGGTTAAAGTTCAGGTAAACGGCGTAAACTCATTAGGGTCTGAAATGGCAATGGGCGTTCCTCAAGGTTCGATATTGGGTCCATTCCTCTTTTTAGTTTACATTAATGATTTACCCCAAATACTTCAAAATCAACCGAAGATGGTGTTATTTGCAGATGACACATCATTAATCTTTAAAATAAGCCGACAATCACAAAATCTTGACGACGTGAATAGCTCTATTCTGCAAGTCCAAGATTGGTTTACGGTAAATAATCTGGTACTTAATAAAAAAAAACCAAATGCATTAGATTTAAATTACCTAATGTTAAAAGTAGCGAATGTGACATCATATTGAATGGAGAAAAACTGGAATTTATTAATCAAACGGTTTTCCTGGGAATCACGCTAGACGAGAAATTACAATGGGGACCTCATATAACATCTCTTGCGGGGCGGTTAAGCTCGGCCGCTTATGCTGTTAGAAAGATAAGACAGTTAACAGATGTAGAAACCGCGCGTTTGGTCTATTTTAGCTACTTCCACAGCATTATGTCATATGGCATTTTACTGTGGGGTCGGGCTGCTGACATTGAATCCATCTTTATTTTGCAAAAGAGAGCTGTCAGAGCCATTTATAATCTACGTCGCCGCGAATCTCTCAGGGAACTTTTTAAAAGGATTAATATTATGACGGTACCTTGCCAATTCATTTATGAAAATATTATGTATGTAAGGAAAAATCCACATCTCTTTAATAAAATAAGTGATAGACATAATTTTAATACTAGAAATAAAGATAAACTAGATCAACCATTTTTCAGGTTATCTAAAGTACATACATCTTTTATGGGGTACTGTGTTAAATGTTACAACAAAATACCTTATGACATATTGCAATTAAATGAAAGAAAATTTAAAACTCATATAAAAAGTAGGTACACTTTGTAAACAAGCATATTACAAATTAGAGGATTATATCCAAGATAAGAGTGCTTGGAAACATGCTGGTCCTGCTCCATAGGACAATTTAGAATCAAGACAAAATCAAACTGGTTGCTAATTTAATTGTAAAATTTATTACTTTGTGTTTTAAGTATGACATTGATTTTACATTCTGTGATTACTTCCTTACACACTGACTTATTAATTGTAACATTTTAGGAAAATCGTCTACTTTTACAATGTTTGTAAATATGTGAGAACCATGTATCTGTCACAAATTAAATTATCTATCGTTGCTTCATTTTTAATTTTTTTACCTATTGTGGTATAGTAATTTTATTCTAGGTGCATCGTCTTCACATATAATAATTATTTAACAAATGTACGTACGAGGGTCATTCAATAAATACTTAGCCTACAAAAAGTAAACGAAAATTTTGGAAAAGTGGCAATTTATTTTTCAACATAGTCTCCTTTTAGTTCGATACACTTAGCCCAGCGATGCTCCAACTTTTTTAACCCGTCCGAAAAATAGTTTTTGTCAAACTCTGCTAAATAGGCCTCCGTGGCGGCGATGACCTCCTCATTCGATCCATATCTATTCCCGGCGAGTGATTTTTTCAGATTAGGAAACAGAAAGAAGTCACAAGGGGCCAAATCTGGAGAATACGGTGGATGGGGCAGCAATTCGTAGCGTAATTCGACCAATTTGGCCATGGCAACGGCAGACGTGTAAACCGGTGCGTTGTCGTGGTGAAACAGCACTTTTTTCTTCGCCAGATGGGGTCGTTTTTTCTTTAATTCGGCGTCGAATCGGCCCAATAAATCGGCATAGTAAATGTAATTGTTTTACCCTTCTCGAGGTAATCGATGTAGATCACACCTTGTGAATCCCAGAAAACGGTGGCCATAACTTTTCCGGCCGATTTTACAGTTTTCGCCTTCTTTGGAGCACGTTCCCCGGTCTGGATCCATTGTTTTGATTGCTCCTTGGTCTCTGGTGTGTACCAGTGGATCCAGGTTTCATCGACGGTCACAAAACGACGCAAAAACTCCGCTGGATTCCGCTTAAATAGCGCCAAACACGTCTCCGATGTGGTCTCACGGTTGCGCTTGTTTTCTGGTGTGAGTAAACGCGGCACCCATCGCGCCGACAGCTTTCTCATGCCGAGTTCCTCGTGAAGAATATGATGCACTGTTCCTTCTGAAATGCCTACAGTCTCAGCTAGCTCCCGAACCTTCAATCGGCGATCTGCCAATACGAGATCATGGATTTTTTTAATGTTTTCCTCCGTAGCAGCTGTTTTCGGTGCACCTGGACGTGGTTCATCAAAAACCGACGTACGGCCACGTGCAAACTCGTTGAACCAATTCTTGACGGTGGCCATCGATGGAGAAGAGTCACCGTACACAGCACCCAAGCGCTTTTTGATTTCGATGCGCGTTTTCCCTTCCAAAAATAGGAATCGAATCACCGAACGATATTGCTCTTTTTCCATTTTTGTAAAACCGATCGACACGTTCGCTTCCATAAGTTGTCAAATTAAAACAAATGAAGGGATTGGAATGAAAATTTGAAAAAAGAATTAAAAAAGAATGTGCTACACTGTGGTAAAACTCTTTTGAAAGTACAGCGCCCTCTGGCGATGAGGCTAGGTACTTATTGAATGCACCTCGTACATATACAAACAATATTGTAAAACATTTTAAAAGAGTAACGGTGGAGTTTCTTGCCCATTCTTCTCCATACGAAAACTGTTATTAATTGATATCAAAATAAGGTATGTAACGCCATCTAGTTAGAAATATGTAAAGTACTCATTTCACTCATTCATTGTAAATCTGTAGGACAAATAAAAGTCAGTCGTACGTAAAACTTCAACTCGTGTTTTATTAGAGGTTATGGGCTAAAAATTTACGGCTCTTAACAAGTAAAATAGTTGTTGTTCGTGTTAATTAGTGCTAAATAAAGACTTAAAATGAGTTCGCAATATATTGCAAATGTGCCGAAGCTGAAAGGACGCGAAAATTTCGACGATTGGGCGTTCGCGGTCGAGAATTTACTGGTTCTGGAGGGTGCAGATATTTATTTGAAGAAAGAAGGCACCGAAGCAGTATCGACATCAGCAGACGCAAAAGCACGAGCCAAATTGATTTTGACTATAGATTCGTCTTTATTTGTGCACATAAAGGAAACAAAGACCACGAAACAATTGTGGACCAAACTACGGTAATTGTTCGACGATTCAGGATTTTCAAGGAGAATTACTTTGTTGCGTCATCTAATATCTATAAGATTAGAAAACTGTGAAAACATGACGAGTTATGTGACACAAATAACCGAAACATCTCAACGTTTAAGTGGAACGGGGTTCAAGATCAATGATGAATGGGTAGGTTCATTATTATTGGCTGGATTATCCGAAAGATACATGCCCATGATAATGGCCATCGAACATTCTGGAATTCCAATCACTGCAGATTCAATCAAAACAAAATTGATCGATATGGAATCGACTGATTAGGGAGAAACGGAACGTCATTCAGCACTAGCAGCAAAAAGTTGGCAGAAAAAGAAACCCCGCAATGGCAACACTAACAATCAAACGTCAAAGTCAAGTAACACGAATCAATCAACAACAAAGAAAATAATAACCTGTTATGAATGCAAGGAAACAGGACATTATAGAAGTCAGTGTCCACTTTTGAACGAGAAAAAGAATAACAAGAAGCAGAGCAACGCTTTTAATGTTGTATTTCTCAGCGGCGAGTTCAGTAAAAGTGATTTCTATATCGATTCAGGCGCAAGCACACATATGACAGCGAACGAAAGTTGGTTAAAAAATCCAGATTATTCATCAAGTTTACCAGAAATAATCATTGCAAATAAAACAAAAGTTCCCGTTTTGTGTTCTGGCGAAATAGACATAACAACAAGTTACAATTATAATATAACAATAAAGAATGCATTATGTATTCCGAGTCTGACCACTAATCTATTATCAGTGAGTGAACTGATAAAGAATGGTAACAGTGTTGTTTTCGAACCAAAAAGATGCATAATAAGGAACAAAGATGGTGATTTGGTTGCAGATGCGAAACTTGTTGATGGTGTTTACAAAGTTAACCTAGAAACTATGAAATGTTTATTGACATCCAGTACAGTAAATGGGGAGATATGGCACAAAAGGCTTGGACATATTAATAGCTGTGACATGAATAAGATGAAGCGTGGTGGAATGGTTGATGGAATGGAGTATCCAGACACATTCACAACAAGCAAATCAAGTTGCAAGGTATGTTGTGAAGGAAAACAATCAAGATTACCATTTTCTGCAGGCTTACGATCATCAGGTGTACTTGAAATAATTCATTCAGATATATGTGGCCCCATGGAAAGTAAGTCAATAGGTGGAGCAAGATACTTTCTGTTATTCATTGACGACTATAGCAGAATGACTCAAATTTACTTCCTGAAGAACAAAAGTGAAGTTTTAAAACACTTCAAAGAATATAAGGCAATGGTGGAGAATTCACAAAATAAAAAAATCAAAATACTAAGAACCGATAATGGCAGTGAATACTGCAGCAATGAATTTGAAAATTATTTAAAACAAGAAGGTGTAATCCATCAGAAAACAAACCCATACACACCGGAACAGAATGGACTCAGTGAACGGTCAAACCGTACTATCGTGGAGAGAGCGAGATGCATGCTTTTCGAAGCTGGTCTAGAAAAAAAGTTCTGGGCAGAAGCTGCAAACACTGCTGTCTATTTAAAAAACAGATCAGTAGCTTCGGGCATTGAAAAGACTCCATATGAAGTTTGGACCGGGAAAAAGCCAAATTTACAACACATTCGTATATTTGGGAGTACGGTAATGGCGCATGTACCCAAAGAAAAAAGAAATAAATGGGACAGAAAATCGAAAGAGCATATACTCGTTGGTTACTCTGAGAATGTAAAGGGTTACAGGATCTATGATCCAAAGAAGAACACAGTTACAACCAGTAGAGATGTTGTGATTCAAGAAAAGGCGAAGCCAGAAGATACTGTACCTATCTACGTAGAGAACACAGATTCAGTGGGGGAATCGGTATTGGAATCTGTGAAGTTAGACTGTGATCAATCTAGTTCAAGTGAGTCAGAATATATGGATGGAGAGACATCTGAGACAGAAGACTTGAAGACTGAATATGTATCACATGACCCAGAGACTTCCGATACAAGTCAAAGTAGAAATGAAATGCCTAATTCACAATCTAACACAAGAGAGAAGAGGCAAAGAAGGATTCCTGAAAGATATGGCTATGCAAATGCTTGTACTATGTCCATAGGAGAAGATGAGTTGACTTATGCAGAGGCTATCAGTGGTCCTGAGAAACAACAGTGGTTGCAGGCGATAACCGAGGAACTGCAGTCATTCGAAGACAATCAAGTGTGGGAGGTTGTCGATGCTCCAGATAATGGAAGTGTAGTGCAGTGCAAGTGGGTCTTAAAAAAGAAATTCGATTGTGACAATAAAGTGAGATATCGTGCCAGACTTGTAGCTAAAGGCTTCACACAGAAGGCAGGTGTAGACTACAAGGAGACATTCTCACCAGTAATTAGACATTCCACTTTAAGGCTTTTATTAGCATTAAGTGTACAATTAAATATGGATATTACACACTTAGACGTTACCACAGCGTTCCTTAATGGTTTTCTAAACGAAAATATATTTATGTGTTTACCTGAAGGGTTCCAAATTGAAAAGGGTTCTAATAAAGTACTTAAATTAAATAGGGCAGTTTATGGATTAAAACAATCGTCCTTGGCCTGGTATCAAAGGGTAGAAAAAACTTTATGTAATTTTGGATATGTCAAAAGTAAACATGAACCCTGTGTTTTCATTAAAGGTCATAGTAATGATAGCAAAACTATTGTTGGGCTTTACGTCGATGATTTTTTAATTTTTTCGAATAATAAGTCTGAAACTGATAATTTGATAAAAACTTTAAGCAAAAAATTTAAAATTAAAAATCTAGGTCAAGTAAAGCAATACTTAGGGATGAGAATTGATATAGATAAAGATGCAAATGTGATTACAGTAGATCAGGAGAATTACATTGAACAACTTCTTAAAAAGTTTAATATGTATGATTGTAACACAGCCGATACTCCAATTGAATGTAAATTGAATGCTAAAAAATCTGATATTTTAGAATCTCATTTGCCGTACCAAAGATTAATTGGCAGTCTAATGTATTTAGCAGTACTGACTCGACCAGATATTTCATATTCTGTGAGTTACTTAAGTCAGTTTAATAATTCTTATTCTCATATTCATTGGAATTATGCTAAGAGAATATTAAAATATCTGTTAAAAACTAAAGATTACTGTTTAAGATACTCCAAAGAAAAGGCAGAAATCCAAGGTTTTGTAGACGCTGATTGGGCCAGTGATGCTATTGACAGGCGGTCGTACACTGGATTTTGCTTTGTTAAAAGTGGATCTGCCATTTCTTGGGAAAGTAAGAAGCAGAGAACAGTAGCATTAAGCAGTTGTGAAGCTGAGTATATGGCTTTATCTGAAGCTTGTAGAGAAGCCATCTACTTGCAGAACTTAGAGTTAGAAATAACAGGCAATTGTAATAAGATAGTGCTGTACAATGATAATCAGAGTGCTTTAAAACTGGCAAACAACCAACAGTCACACAAACGTTCAAAACACATTGATGTTAGATACAATTTTATTAGGGATGTAATTTGTAACAACCAAGTAGTCACAAAGCATTTGCCAACTACCAGTATGCCTGCTGATTTGTTGACTAAGGGAGTGCCAGAAATAAAACATTATAAATTTATGAAAATGCTTGGAATTGTTCATAAGTAAGTTTTTTTTAAATGTTGGCTTTTATTTTTAATTTTGATATAGTGGGGGTGTTTTTTTTTTTTTTTTTTTCCGTTCTTGGCAATTGAGCCGGTGTCGACTATTCTGCCAGTGTCACGTTGAGACGGCAGCTCAGAGTAGCAGGCCGTCGGATTTTGTACTTTATGGGTAGATAAATGTTAGTAGCTGCAAGGACGAAAACAAGGGTTAATAAAACATGTATTCTAATCTACAAACTTATATAAAATAATGTACAACAAAAATATATTACATAGTTATTTTACGCACTAGTTAAAATTTTAAATTATTTTCATTTGGAAGGTGGCTAGTATTTTTATAAGTTTGGGGGAGAAATGGGATAAAAGGGAATGGAAGTTAGTTGGGAGAGGAATGTTACATTTGGAAATTTTTCTATAGAGGTCGAAGGAATTGGTGTTCAAGGAGCAGGACAAAAATATATGATCTAAAGTACCCTCCGCAAGGCCACACTCGCATAATGAATTGTCCCGAACATGGATCTTGTTCAGGAACACTGGGCTACAACAATGTCCGAGTCTTAGTCTACATAGTGACGAAACAGTTCTTTTGGACAATTTTGGGCATTTGAAAAACCAAGGTTTCCGTTGGATGTCGGGCTGTATCGCTGCGTAGTAGACGCCCTTGGTTTTTGAGGTATTCCGCCATGCTTTTGCCCACGAGTCGAAAAACTTGGGCTTGGCACCATTTCGCAAATCGTAGTTATGAGCTACGTAGTGCTTTCGATCAACCGGATTTGATGTGGCATACTTTGCTAGCGAATCAGCGCACTCATTGCCAACAATACCCGAGTGACCAGGGATCCAAACTATCTCGATATCCAAGCCGTTTTGGGAACAATTAAATAATAAGTTCTTAATTTCTACAATGATTTGACTATGAATTTTGCTTCTAAGTTGGTTTTGTGTTAAGGCCTGAATGCTGCTACGGGAATCCGAAAAAATTACTGCTTTTTTAATTTGGTGAGATTTAATAAAGTGGATGGCTTCTAAAATACCAATGCACTCTCCTGTAAAAACTGATGCTTCTGGCGGACATTGATAAAGTAAAGCTATTTTTGGATTTTGAAAATAAACTGCCACTCCTGTACAATCTGTTTGTGATAATTTAGATGCATCAGTGAAAAAGAGATTCCATCCTTCCCAGTAACGCTTGAGAGCTAACTCGAAGTCACCTCTTGCGTTTTGGGAATTCTTTGATATACCTAGTCCCAAAACGGCTTTTGGTTCAAAATGAATCGTCTCGTATGCGGTGGAAAAAACGGGGAGAATTGGATATTGACAAACAGGCGAAGAGAGGTGTTTAAGCTCTCTGTACCTATTTATCAATAGAGGGACTGTTTTATTGTCCCAATATTGAGAGTCATTAAAAGAAAGGACGATTTGCTCTAAAATTGGGAGTAAAGGATGGGATGAAAGGGAGAATATTTTGGATAGGAACCGATCTGCCAAATACTGTCTTCTTAGGTAAAGAGGCGGTTCTGCGCATTCGACTTGAAGTGCATTTATAGGAGAGGACTTCATGGCTCCAATAACAATTCTAAGGCATTTAGCCTGAATGCCGTCTAGTTTCTTAAGTGCCTGTTTGTTGCAGGGCTCAATAAGAAAGCAACAGTAGTCCAAAGCGCTCCTGATCAACGCATTATAGATCAGTTTAAGGGTGTAGGGATGAGCTCCCCACCACACCCCGGCCAAAGCCTTAAGGCTCCTGGCCGTGACTTCACTCGACAGAGTTTAGGTAAATTCTTGCGATGCTATGTTTGTGTGCACCGTTCACGCACAGATGCCTAAACATCGAGCGTAGTGATCGCTTAAACAGTTTTGATCCTATAGACGGTATTTTGTTAAGTTACGTAGGTACGCTTATGAAATAAGTCTGGAATGTTTGTGTATATTCGTTTAGTATATTTATAACAATTCTGTTTTATATGGAATTTTATACTTTTTGTATGGAAAACATGAAAAATTATTACCTACATGTTGAGTTTTATGGGTTTATGGGTTTCATAAAGGGGGTCGAAATTTTCATTATTTTTGCGATAAGACACAATTTTCGAGATATAAGCAAAAGAACAGAAAAAAGATAAAGTACAGTTTTTGCAACTGAATGAGTTATTAATTTAGTGAAAATGAAAAATTCGCTATTGGTGCCGATTCTCTTGTATACCGAACTAAACTTACTAAACTATCACTAAAATTCCTTAATTTTGACTATGAGAATCTCAAAGCTATTCTGCAAAATAAATTCTCTAAATTTAAAAATAATTTTGACACATCTAAATCGAATTTGACAACCGCGACTCCACACGTGATACCTAACCACGTGAATCTTTTTAGAGCCGGAGGCGCGCAGGGGGGGCAGCCTCGACGTGTTTTATATGGATTTTTCACTTTTTGTGTGGAAAATAAGAAAAAATATTACCTACATGTAGAGTGTTAGAGGTTTAAGGGTTTTTTAAAGGGTGTCGAAATTTTCATTATTTTTGCGATTGGACACACCGTTTTCGAGATATAAGCAAAAGAAAAAAAAAATATTCGGTACTGTTTTTTCATCTGAAGTCGAGGTGTTTGTGTGAATTTTAGTTCATGACAACCAATTTTATTCCACATGTTTTTAGTCACGATAAAAAAATAGTCATATTTAGTTAGAAAATCTAAATTTTAGGTTAAAAACGTCAAATTCAGAATAGCAAAATTGCCATTTTCACTAAACTAATATCTCAGTGCCATCTTAGTGCTGTCAAACTAAAATATAGTTAAGTTGTGTCACTTTAGTCTATTTCAGAATGGGAAATCGTCGTTTGACAGGAATAAACTAAATTTTGGTGATTTTTAGTTTAGTTTAGAGGCATTTGTGACAAGAGAATCGGCACCAATCTGAATTTGACTTTTCTCACCTAAAATTTTGATTAGTGCCGATTCTCTTATACACCGAACTAAACTAACTAAACTATCACTAAAATTTCTTACTTTTGACTATGAGAATCTCAAAGCTTTTGGTGCCGATTCCCTTGTTCACAAACTAAACTAAATTTAAGTTCAGTGCATCTTTTTCTTACAATTTCATTAAGAAAAGGACAGAAGATAAATTTTAGTTTAGTCCTGTCAAATTAATCACCACCCATACAAGTTTAGATGTGATTAAAAACTTGCCGACTAAAATTACGTCAATTAACGTCAAGCGCTGATTAATTTGACAGGACTAAACTAAAATTTATCTTCTGTCCTTTTCTTAATGAAATAGAAAGAAAAAGATGCACTTAAATTTAGTTTAGTTTGTGAACAAGGGAATCGGCACAATTATGCAAAATAAATTCTCTAAATTTAAGAAAATTTTTGACACATCTAAATCAAATTTGACAATCGCGACTCCACACGTGATACCTAACCATGTGAATCTTTTTAGAGCTGGAGGCGCGCACGCTCGACGTGTTTTATATGGAACTTTTCACTTTTTGTATGGAAAATAAGAAAAAATATTACCTACATGTAGAGTATAAGGGGTTTAAGGGTTTTATAAAGGGAGTCGAAATTTTCATTATTTTTTGCGATTGGACACACCGTTTTCGAGATATAAGCAAAAGAAAAAAAAAAGATTCAGTACTGTTTTTGCATGTGAAATCGAGGTGTTGGTGTGAATTTAAAGTTCATGACAATCAATTTTATTCCACACGTTTTTAATCGCGAAAAATAGTCAGATTCGGTTAGAAAATCTAAATTTTAAGTGAAAAACGTCAAATTCAGAATAGTAAAGTTGCTTTTTTCACTAAATGAAAATCTCAGTTCCATCTTAGTGCTGTCAAATTAAAATCTAGTTAAGTTGTGTCACTGTGAATTTGACGTTTTTAACCTAAAATTTAGATTTTCTAATTAAATATGACTATTTTTAATCGCGACTAAAAACATGTGGAATAAAATTGGTTGTCATGAACTAAAATTCACACCAACACCTCGACTTCAGATGAAAAAACAGTACTGAATTTTTTTTTTTCTTTTGCTTATATCTCGAAAACGGTGTGTCCAATCGCAAAAATAATTAAAATTTTGACACCCTTTATAAAACCCTTAAACCCCTAACACTCTACATGTAGGTAATATTTTTTCTTATTTTCCACACAAAAAGTGAAAAATCCATATAAAACACGTCGAGGCTGCCCCCCCTGCGCGCCTCCGTCTCTAAAAAGATTCACGTGGTTAGGTATCACGTGTGGAGTCGCGGTTGTCAAATTCGATTTAGATGTGTCAAAATTATTTTTAAATTTAGAGAATTTATTTTGCAGAATAGCTTTGAGATTCTCATAGTCAAAAATAAGGAATTTTAGTGATAGTTTAGTTAGTTTAGTTCGGTGTACAAGAGAATCGGCACCCATGTCTAACTAAATATGACTTTTTTTAATCGCGATTAAAAAGGTGCGGAATAAAATTAGTTATCTTGAACTAAAATTCACACCAACACCTCGCTTCAGGTGCAAAAAACAGTACTGTATCTTTTTTTTTTCTTTTGCATATATCTCGAATACGGTGTGTCCAATCGCAAAAATAATGAGAATTTCGATCCCCTTTATAAAACCCTTAAACCCCTGACACTCTACATGTAGGTAATATTTTTTCTTATTTTCCTTACAAAAAGTAAAAATTCTATATAAAACGTCAAGGCTGCCCCCTGTGCGCCTCCAGCTCTAAAAAAAATTCACGGGGTAGGGCAAATAAGTACCACGTGGACTCACGATTGTCAAATATAATTTTAGTGTGTCAAAATATATTTAAATTTAATTTAGAAAATTTTTGTTGCAGAATAGCTTCAAGATTTTCATAGCCAAAAGTAAGGAATTTTAGTGATAGTTTAGTAAGTTTAGTTCGGTATACAAGAGAATCGGCACCATATTGCCATCTTAGTGCTGTCAAAATAAAATATATTCTAAAATTATTTCACGATAGGAAATCATCGTTTGACAGGAATGAACGAAACTTTGGTGATTTTTAGTCTAGTTTTGAGGCATTAATTTGTGACAAGAGAATTGGCACAAGTATCCATAAAGGGATCTGAGACACTTGCGCGAAAGACATTTTCGCAAAAGACACTTGTGCGAACCCACTTGCGCGAAAAAGTTGCGGAAATGAGATTTCTTCATAACATCACGCCATCAATTTCAAAGGGCCCAACACTTTGAAATTGATAGCGTGATGTTATGAAGAAATGTGAAAATTTTCGCAGCCGCCATCTTAGATTTACGTTTTGACATCAAAATCTGCTTTAGAATCCTCAAAAACTATGAAAAAGACACCTATGACGAAAAATCTGAATATTGTCACAGCCGCCATCTTGGATTTATATTTTGACCTCACTATCAGCTTTAGCATCCTCGAAAACTATGAAAACGATACCCATGACGAAATATTTTTAAATGTTCGCAGCCGTCATCTTGGATCTTTATTTTGACTTAAAGTAGTCTTCAGTAGCGTTAAAGAACTTCGTTCCAAAAATACTTCACTTATTGCTACAACAGCATATCGGCGCGGGCATATCGGTGACGCGAACCCATAACTTTTTCCCCTACCAAAAATCATTCAAAATTATGAAATCTAAAGTCAAAATATAACTAGTGAACCCAGCAGGCAGATGTTGTCCTGCGACAACAGCGCCACGCGAGTCCAACTATAGTTATGAACCATCCAAGTTACACAAAAAGAATTTAAAAAAAAAACATCTAAATCAGTCAAGCCGTTTAGGATAAGAAGAATTACGAACACACGTACACCGGTATTTTATTTATTGCCAGGCATGCAAAATTTTAATGTTCTTCAAAAACAAGCAAAGTACTTTAAAATAAAATGCGGATCAAAATGTGGTAGTCGACGTACAATTTCTGGAATATGTTAACATCGGACACGTACGTGCGTGTGTGCGTGCTGCGACGCAAAGTGATACGTCCTCACGCTGGGAAGGCCCGTTCGCTACTGACGGAATAGATTTTCCGCGATCGTTTATATAGTTCACTTTGCCATTTATTTACGTAATGAAGTAATTGTTTATTTATAAAATAAAATTTAGATTCTATTAAACAATTAACTTAAAATTAATATATAATTTTTAAAATTTCTTAAAAGTGTTTCTAATTCTAAGTATTAGAAAAAAATATTTATTTGGCTTGAAGTTTTGAGAAAGTTACGTTATTTCAACATTTTTTTTCTGCTATATTTTGTATGAAAGTTGAAAAAGTGGTTCCCCTATGTACAAGTAGACCATATAATGATGTTGATGATATTTTTTAATTTTCAACATCAAAAGCAGTTTCTTCTAACGAAACGATCAAACGTCAGTCTCGCGTCATTTTTTGAAAAACTTGTTGCGAATTTTAGTGATTTCCCACGAATCCTTAATTTATTTCAAAAATCCCTTTCCCCTATGTACAAGACGAAGAATTGGACTTTTCAAATCACAAATAATTTTGTTTAAATTCTCGTCCCCTTTCTCACAACGAATAAACAAAATTGATCAAAATCAGTGATTTCGTGCGGTGCGGCGGCACGGAGCCTTAAGAACCGATACGGAGCGTTCACATTTTTTGACCGTGTTGTTTATGTGGTCAACCCCAGACAATCTTGAATCCAAAGTTACTCCCAGGAACTTAGCCTTATCCTTGACTGGAATAATTTGTCCATCTATATTTAAATCTATTTGGGGAACAGAACGCTTGCGGGTAAAAATGACCGCTGTACTCTTTGGTGCACTTAAAGATAACCCGTGATCAAGAAGCCATTGGTTAAGTGAGGATAGAGACACATTCATCGATTGAGCGGCATCCAGAATGGAACTGCCAGTGACCAGTAATGCAATATCGTCAGCATACTGAAGGATATTGCAGTCAAAATTTAGAGAAGAAGATAGGTTTGCTGTATATATATTATACAATGGGGGACTAAGAACGGATCCTTGAGGTAACCCTCTCCAGACTGTTCTTTGTTCAGAGTCAGCCCCAGGGATTCTTAATTGAATGACGCGGTTGGCAAAGATGCTATCAATGATACGACAGATCCTAGCCGGGATTCTCAGCTCTTGCAGCTTTTGCCTGAGAACAGGGAGGAGAACCGAATCATAAGCAGACGATATGTCCAGAAAAACAGCAACCACAGACTCATTCCTGCTGAGGGCCAGCCGGACCGCTGACGTGAGGATACCCACACTATCAGCAGTGCCCAGACCTTTCCTAAAGCCGAACTGAGTCGCCGGAAGCAGTCTCCTGCTCTCCACCAACCACTCTAATCGATTTTTAATTAAATGTTCTAATAGTTTTATTAGTATGGACGATAGAGCAATAGGTCTAAATGAGCAATGATCATTAGGGTCTTTGCCCGGTTTTAATATCGGGATGACAACTTGAACCTTCCAGTCTGTGGGAATGTAACCAGAAATAAAGCAAAAATTAGCCAGGTCGAGGTAGTATTGGTGAGTTTTTGGACCAGCTTTAGAAATAAAGGAGTAAGGAAATCCATCAACTCCTGGTGCGGAATCTTTAACGTGTGATAGTACTGTTTTTAATTCTTCCAAGCTAAAAGGCATGTTCATAGGATCGTTAGTGTCGTCTACATCATCCATGCCAACACAACTTTCCTCTATACCTGGAACATAAGCTGGAGCAATTTTTGAGAAAAACTGGTATCCCAGTTCTTCTGTGAGGTTGTTCGAGGAGGCAGGGGCTAAGCTATTTCTAAAACGCTTCACCTTTCGCCACACTACTGAAACTGGGGTAGATGGATTCAGGGAACTGCAATATTTTGACCAGCCTTCCCGTTTCTTTTTTTTTAATACTTTCCTGGACCTAGCCAATATCCGCTTGAAGGTGATGAGATTATCCAGGTTCATATCGTTGTTAACAGTGTCTTCAGCCTCATTCCTGGCCCTAACCATGTCAGTACATTCCCTATCCCACCATGGTGGAGAAGGAATTCTATCAGATTGGGGTTTTTTTGAAGGGAAGCAATCATCTGCTGTAGAAGAAACGGTAGAAGAAAAGGACAAAAAGCATTCCTGGGCATTATCATTGTTAACTTTTGGAAGGGAAGATATTCTCAGATCTAAAATTTTTGAATATAAATCCCAATCTGCCGAGTTTAGTTGGTGTTTTAACAGGGGGGGGGGAAACTTTAGTGGGAACATTTTTAGAAGGGAATTCAATCATGATGGGATAGTGGTCACTTCCATAAGTCATGTCCAAGCGACGCCAGATGAGTAAACTAGATATATTGGCTGAGCAGAACGTCAAGTCAACACAGCTGTTACTCTGCCCTGGAGCAGACCTGCGTGTAGCACTGCCATCGTTGATGACACAAAGATCAAGATCATCCAATATATCCAGCAAGCCTAGCCCAAAGTTATCACAAGTATCTGATCCCCAGCGATAATGGTGACAATTAAAATCACCCATAACAAGTATTGGACCGCTAACACTGCTTAATAAATTTCTAATTATCGGAAGATATTCAAGTTGTGGGTGCGCAATATAAAAAGTAAAAATATTTATATCCTCAGCCTTAACAGCAACAACATTTATGTTATCGCCAACGGAGGGTAGAGGAATTGGGGAAGATGATACTTTGCTATTGATGAGCAAAGCACATCCCCCATATCCATCAGGTCTGTCATTACGAACATTGCCGAAAAAAGGCATCCTGAAATTACTTTCAGGTAAAAGCCATGTCTCAGCAATGCCGCAGATTGATGGTTTATATTTATTAATTAAGAAGGAAAGATCAGATTTCCTGGGAGTAATACTCCTCACGTTCCATTGAAGGAATGTTAGGGGATGGAATTTTATTTATGTAATTTAATATTGAGGTCAGTTTTAGGGCAACGTGGTCGGGTATTGAGTGGGTTGGATTCTCAAGAACAGCCATTAACATATTGGTGATGAGGTTTAATATGTTTTTCGATTTGTCTTCTTGTTTAAGCATAGTTGGTTCAGTGTCTTCCGTTGGGAAGGCGCAGCCATTTTTAGAAGGGGAAAAAGAGTAGTTTTGGATTAGGGCTTGATGAGCCTGTTTATTATAGCCAGGTGAAAGAGGGACTCGTGGTTTATGATTTGAGAAGACCATTTTACGGTATGATTTTTGAGTTACAGGAATAGGGCTTGATGACTGGGATTGTGGTATATTATTAAATATAACATTGTTACGTGGAGAAGATTTTGAGACATCGGCATACGATCTAGAAACAGGGGGGAAAACCCGACTTGCCTCCGCATACGAGATCGATTTTTCCGCCATCAAAGCTTTGATGCTCTTCTGTCGGCCCAATTCAGGACAGGCACTGTTGTTTGCGAAATGGTTCCCAGAACAAGAAAGACAAAAACCTAATTCAGCAGTGATTTCGCATCCATCACCAGGATGATCTTCACCACATTTAAAACACCTTGGTTTCGAACGGCAAAGGGTGCGGGTGTGGCCAAAGCGACAGCAATGGTAACATTGTATTGTCGGGTATGTGTACCTCTCAACTGGAAGAGCTGAGTAGAAGCAATACACACGTTTGGGTAAAGTTTGTCCATCAAAAGTTAGTACTACTGTCTGCGTAGGCTTCCACTCAGCTATCCCAGAGGAGGTCACCTTACGGCTCATCCTTCTGGTCTTAATAACAGGACCACATCCTTCCGGAACCTTAACATTTTTAATAATTTCTTCCTCTGTCCATTCAGTAGGGATATCCCTAACAATACCCATTCTTGTAATATTGAATTGTGGGATTGAGGCCATATAATTATGTTGTAATAAAAGGTTATTATTTAAAAAACTATTTGCATCCTGATGCGACTTAAACTCTACCGATACTCGGTTTCTACCCAAACGTTTGATCCCATCGAGGTGTATGTTATTGACGTTATTCATCGTCAAAAACATACCAAACTTAACCGGTTGTAACACAGTGCCTGAAGTCTGATCATCTTTCAAGGAAACGTGGACAATATACGGCGGATTGTCTCTGGCTGTATACGTATGTCTGGTGATTACGTTCTTTGCTATCTTAGGTGGGATATTAGAAGTTTTAGGGGGTGGGCCAGCAACTCTTTTTCGGTTTGAGGTCTCGGTATCCATAATGGGGTCCTGCGTGAGTATTTGGGAGTCATCGGGGAGGGTAACAGTTAATATAGGGGAAAGTTCAAAAGGTTCATTCGGAGGATCTGGGTCAGGGGGCTTTTTGGAGTTCATTTTTAACAATAATGGTTAAAAAGCGGGACAAAAACAAATAAGACTAACCTTACACAAGGAACACAAACACAAAGAATAATCTCGATAGTTTACACGAATAAAAACCACTAAAATCGAAAAAATTCGTAGCACAAACAAAGCACGTGAAGCCTTCACCACTACCCTCGGAAGAAAAAAAGGTGGGGGTGTTATTAATTGATATCAAAATAAGGTATGTAACGCCATCTAGTTAGAAATATGTAAAGTACTCATTTCACTCATTCATTGTAAATCTGTAGGACAAATAAAAGTCAGTCGTATGTAAAACTTCAACTCGTGTTTTATTAGAAAAACTACCTTTTGGAAGGGGCGACTAGAATCAATTTTATTATTTTGTTTTGACGTTCAAAAGTGCCATACATGGGCCTATTTGAAATAAATGATTTGACTTTGACTTTGAACGATAATGAATGTATAACGTACGATAATTTTGTGATTTGCTAAAAAAAATTTCAGTTCCATTATCAAAACGTATTTGTTAAATACGCAAAAAATGTCAATGTCTATTGTCAAGTGTGTCAATAACAACAAGTAAGAGACTCTGTGGTAGTGGTGAAGGCTTAACAAGTGCTTTTGTCTGTGTTACGAATTTTTTCGATTTTAGTGGTTTTTAATACTGTGAACTTCAATCGAGATTATTCCCGGTGTTTGTGTTGTAGCGTAAGGTTTGTTTTAATATAGATTTATTTTATTTTTAAAGATTTTACCCGGTTTCCATTATGGATATCAAAAAACCCCCTGACCCGCATGTTCCGTTTGATCTCACTCCGGTTGTAACTGTTACTCTCCCCGACGACAATGAGCAATCAGAGATTATGGACTCCGAATCCGCAAACAGGAAAAGATCGGCCGTTTTCCCCCCGGCTACTTTAATCAACCCTCCTAAGCTAGCCAAAAATACAATTGGAAGACAAATATATACGACGAAAGACTACCCCCCGTTTATAGTACACGCATCCTTAAAAGACGGTCAGACCCCAGGTACTGTTCTGCACCCCGTGAAATTTGGTATGTTCTTGACTCAAAATAATTTTAGTAACATACTCCTAGGCAGTGTGAAGCGCTTAGGAAGAAACAAGGTTTCAATTGAGTTTAAGTCTCACCAAGATGCTAACAGTTTTTTGATTAGTCCCATTCTAGAAAAAAATAATTTCGTTGCCTCCATCCCCCAATTTAACATCACTCGCTTAGGTCTTGTCAGAGACGTTCCCATTGAATGGACTGAGGAAGAAGTCATAGAGAACATCAAGGTTCCCACTGGATGCGGTCCTGTAATTAAGGCTAGGAGAATGAGCCGTAAGGTGACTTCTCTGGGTGTGTCCGAATGGAAACCCACTCAAACGGTTGTTCTAACCTTTGACGGTCAAGTTCTACCTAAACGTGTTTTTTGCTTTTACTCTGCTCTTTCGGTCGAGAGATACTTGTACCCAACTATCCAATGCTTCAATTGTTGTCGGTATGGTCACACACGCACAGTATGTCGCTCGAAACCTCGCTGTTTTAAATGTGGTCAAGACCACCCAGGAGATGGATGCCAAGTTTCTTTTGATGGTGCGTTTTGTATTTCTTGTTCTGGTAATCATTATGCTAATGATAAGGCTTGTCCTGAATTGGGTCGACAGAAGGGCATTAAAGCTCTTATGGCAGAGAAGTCGGTCTCATATGCGGAGGCAAGTCAGGTCCTTCCTCCGGTTTCAAGATCATATGCTGAAGTGTCGAGACTATCTCAAAATACTAAACCAGTAGCTAGCCCATCTCATTCCCCCAGTCCACTTCCTCAAAATCAAAAATCTTACCGCAAAACGTTTGTCCTTAAACCAAAATCCCATGCCCCACTTTCACCTGGCTATGATAAGCAGGCTCATCATGCCCTCACTCAGAACTACTCCTTCTCTCCTTCCCAAAACGGTTGCGCTTATCCTAGGGAAGGTGCAACAAGTCCTGACAATACAGAAAATATTCTGAACATTATTTCCAGTATGGTAATGACTGTATTAGCAAATCCAAAACAATCTCTACCTGACCACGTTGCCAACAAACTGACATCCATTGTTAATTACATTCACAATGTTCCATCCCCTGACATTCCTTCAATGGAACGTGAGGAGTGTTACTCCCAAGAAACCTGACCTACTCTTCCTAATTAATAAGTTTAAACCTCTGATCTGCGGCATCGCTGAGACGTGGCTTCGTTCTGAAAGTAATTTCAGGATTCCATGTTTCAGTAGTGTTCGCCATGACAGATCAGATGGATATGGAGGATGTGCTTTGTTTATTAATAACAAAGTGTCATTCTCCCAGATTCCTCTACCCTTTGTTAGTGATAACATCAATGTTGTTGCTGTTAAGGCTGAGGATATAAATATATTTAGTTTTTATATTGCACACCCACAAATTGAAGATCTTATTACAATAAAAAGTTTGCTGAGTAATGTACAAGGTCCATTACTAATTATGGGTGATTTTAATGGCCATCATTATAGATGGGGGTCTGAAACTTGTGACAGCTTCGGTATAGGTTTAGTGGATATATTAGATGAACTTAACCTATGTGTAATTAATGATGGCTGTTCCACACGTAGGTCTGCGCCAGGACAGAATAGCAGCTGTGTTGATTTAACATTCTGTTCGTCTAGTATAGCCAGCCTTTTTAATTGGAGTCGCTTGAATATGACTTACGGGAGTGATCACTATCCCATCATGGTTGAAATCCCATCCAAGACTATCCCTGACAAAATTTCTCCTCCATTGTTAAAATACCAGCTGAACTCAGTGGATTGGGACCTCTACTCCAAAATTATAGACTTACGGGTCTCTTCCCTTCCATCCATTAGTCCTGAGTCTGCTCAGGAATGTTTTTCCTCATTTTCCAACACAATATCCTCTACAGCAGATGATTGCTTCCCTCCAAAAAAACCGCCAACGGGCAAAATTCCATCCCCGCCATGGTGGGATAGGGACTGCTCTGCCGTGATCAGGGCCAGGAATGAGGCCGAAATGAATTTCAACTCCGACATGAACCTGGATAACATCATTGCTTTTCAACATATTTTGGCTAAGTCCAAGAAATTACTTAAAAATAAGAAGAGAGAAGGTTGGCGGAAGTATTGTGGCTCACTGAGTCCATCCACTCCAGCGTCGGCTGTGTGGCGTAAATTGAAATCTTTCAGAAGTAGTTTAAGGCCTCCCTCCGGCAGCATACTGTCTGCGGATCTGGGTAACCAGTTTTTTTCTAAGCTCGCTCCAGTGTATGTTCCCGGTATGGAGGAGTGTGCCGCTTCGGACTCTCAGCTGATTTCAGATGATCCTCTGGATGGGCCGTTTACTCTTGGTGAACTGAAATCGGTCCTCGCCCATGTAAAGGATTCTGCTCCAGGAGTGGATGGATTCCCTTACTCCTTCATTACTAAAGCGGGTGATAAGACGCATCAGTATTATCTGGACTTAGTCAACTATTGTTTTTCTTCCGGTTATATTCCTCCTGATTGGAAGGTTCAAGTCGTCATCCCTATATTAAAACCTGGTAAAGATCCTAATGATCATTGTTCTTACAGGCCAATTGCTCTATCGTCCATACTTATTAAGCTTTTAGAACATTTGATTAAAAACCGTTTAGAATGGTTTGTAGAAAGCAGGAAACTGCTCCCAACGACTCAGTTCGGCTTCAGGAAAGGTCTGGGTACAGCTGATAGTGTGGGTACCCTCACATCTGTGATCCGACTGGCCCTTAGCAGGAATGAGTCTGTGGCAGCCGTTTTCTTAGACATTTCAGCTGCTTATGATTCTGTCCTCCTCCCACTTCTCAGGCAGAAGATGCAAAAGCTGAGAATCCCGGCTAGGATTTGTCAAATCATAGGCAGCATTTTTTCAGACCGTAGTGTTAAACTCAGGATTCCCGGGGAAAACTCTGAGCCGAGGTCGGTTTGGAGAGGTCTACCTCAGGGATCCGTGCTTAGTCCCCTTTTATATAATATTTATACCTGTGACCTTCCCTCTTGTTTAAATATTAACTGTAATATACTTCAGTATGCTGACGATATTGCACTATTGGTCTGTGGCACTTCCATCGAAGATGCCGCTCAATCCATTAATATCTCTTTGTCCTCATTAAACCAATGGCTCTTAGATCACGGGTTATCTTTAAGTGCTCCAAAGAGTACCGCCGTTATCTTCACTCGTAGACGCCTTATCCCGCAGGTTGAAATTAATATTGACGGTCAAGCCATCCCCATTAAGGAGAAGGCCAGGTTTCTTGGGGTTACCCTGGATTACAAATTGTCGGGAGTGGATCACATAGATAATACAGTAAAAAAATGTGAGCGCTCGGTTTCGGTCCTCAAGGCTTTGGCAGGTGTCTGGTGGGGAGCTCACCCATACACCTTAAAGCTGATATATAATGCGCTGGTCAGAAGCGTGTTGGATTACTGCTGTTACCTAATTGAGCCATGTAACAAGGAAGCTCTGCGTAGACTAGATTCTGTCCAGTCCAAATGCCTGAGGATCGTTATTGGTGCCATGAAATCCTCCCCCATAAATGCTCTCCAGGTTGAATGTGCAGAACCTCCTCTTAACCTTCGAAGACAATATTTAGCAGATCGTTTCTTGTCAAAAGTTTTCTCTCTTTCGTCCCATCCTTTACTCCCCATTTTGGAACAAATCTACCTCTCTCTTAGCGCGTCATCCTACTGGAATAATAAATCTATTCCATTGATGAATAGGTACAGAGAGCTTAAACACCTCTCCTCACCTGTTTGTCAATACCCCTCTCTTCCTGTCTTTTCTTCCGCATATGAGGTGATCCATTTCAGGCCAAAGGTCGTTTTGGGACTTGGTATCTCAAAAAACTCCCAGGACGTAAAAGGTGACTTCGACCGGACCATTACGAGATACTGGGAGGGTTGGAATCTATTTTATACGGACGCATCCAAATTATCGTCAACAGGATGTACAGGTGTTTCAACATATTTCCAGAACTCTAGAATTGCCCTTTTATTCCAATGCCCACCGGAGGCTTCAGTATTTACAGGCGAATGCATCGGTATCCTAGAAGCCATTAATTTCATTTTAACCCACAATATTCAAAATTCGGTCATTTTTACAGACTCTCGCAGTAGTATTCAAGCCTTAAGCCAATGTCAACTAAAATCCAAAATTCACAGTAAAATCATTTTCGACATTCTAAATTTACTATTCACTTGTTCGAAAAACGGTTTAAGCATTGAAATAGCTTGGGTTCCCAGCCACTCTGGAATAGGTGGCAACGAGTGCGCCGACTCACTGGCTAAATTTGCTACATCTAACCCGGTGGATCGGAAGCATTACATGGTACAAAGTTACGACTTACGAACTGACACCAAACGCAAGTTGTACAACTCGTGGTCAGACGTGTGGCAGGTAAGTTCGAAACTTAAGGGGGCGTATTACGCCAATGTTCAACCTGACATCCAGAGGAAACCTTGGTTTTTTAAATGCCCCAAACTGTCTAAAAGAACTGTTACATCCTTGTGCAGACTGAGACTTGGTCACTGCTGCAGTCCAGTATTCCTGAACAAGATCCGGGTTCGTGACAGTTCCCTGTGCGAATGCGGTCTCGATGATGGTACTCTAGATCATATCTTCTTCTCATGTCCATTGAATTCTCAATCCTTTGACTTGTATCATAAGCTTTCCAAAATGAAAATTCCTCTTCCTACTAACTTCCATTCCCTCTTGACTAACTTTTCCCCTAAGCTAATCCAAGTCCTATCAAATTTTTTAAATGTAAATGATATCAAAATGTAGTCTGGTGTGTAGTAATAATAACTTTTGGTAAATATATATTATGTCGAATTGTAGTGTTTTGAATATATATATTTATTTTATTTATTTAGCTAGATTTACTAACAAAAATTGTCCTGTCGTTTCAGCTACTAACATAACTACCACAAAGTGCAAAGTTCGACGGCTCACCTTGCTTCATTGCCGTCACCACATGACGCTGGCAGAATAGTCGACATCGGCTCAGTTGCCAAAGAAGAAAAAAAAAAAAAAAAAAAACAACAAGTAAGTATCTCTCTCGTTTTCCCTCTTTAGTTTTTTATTTTATTTTACAGTGAAAACACAAAACTTCCAACTAAAAACTATGAATATGAATGTTTAAGGTTTGTGTTGAGCTAGCACCACTACTGGTAAAACTTGGCATAGGTATGCTTCCCCTTTGACTCTAGTATAAAATTACCCATATTTTGATAGCAATTTGCTATAGATATTGAGATAATGAGTATTGAGTATTTAATTTGAATTTAAGGTTTTTATTTTTCTTTTGTATGTACGATAATTTTATCCAAAATACGATAATTTTGACATGGGAACTCGATAATTTGAACTTTTGGAGTTGGCAACACTGATTGGTCTCTATTTCAGTATAGTAGTGATGGGTAACTCATCATTTTTATATGAGGTTGAGGGAGTACCTCATTTTACCTCGCGAGGTACCCCTCATTTGAGGCGAGGAGTTGTACGTCGGCGTATGCACCTCACGAGCCGAGCCCGAGCCGAATTCAGCATATAGTCCGAGGCAGCGGGGCGGACGGGTGCGTCGACTCATAAGTACTCACGATTCAGATTTTTACGTCTCCCTCATACACATAACTTTCTTTCGGCCATAAATTTTTTATCGCAAAATAAACGAATCAATGACACTTGATTACCAATCTAATGCTAATGTTTTTAGAGTTCATAGTTAACGTTTAGTATCAAGAAACTGATGTTTCTGTTCTCGATAGCCTTTTATTGAGTCCTTTGCAGGTTTTATTAAAACAACACCATAACCTTTTTCACCCCGATTATATTTTTCACAGACTCTTCTTTTTCTTACATTTTCTTACCAACTAGTGTTACCATTGTAAAAAATCACTAAAACTATATTAGGTCGGATACACAATACTTAAATATCTAACATCCTCCAACGCCAAAAGGAAATAATAAAAAAAATAGGATGTGTCCGAAATTAACATTAACAAATTTTAATATTGCTACTTGCGTCTAGAGGGCGTTTTACACAATAATATTATATGCGCCATCTAGCGAACACACCTGAAACGAGTATAATCTTCTACTCAACACTAGATGTCTTAACTATGAATTAGAATATTATAAAATATAATTATTAATACAATTATCGTTTTAAAAATAGCATATCGTTACACAACAGTCTTGAGTTTTATCTTACACATATTATTTATTACAATATTTAAGTCACAGAAACTACTAAATATCTCGACTTTCAAAGATAAATCGAATAAATATTTATTACTTATTAGTTATTAAGTATAAATATTGTATTTACTAGGCATTTTTACCATTCTACCGGAACGAGTAGATTTCTGAGGTCTTCCAAGCAGTTCAGACGACGAATGTTTGTCGTGTTTTTGTTGCTCTAAATTATTTTCCAAATTAGAACAAATTGGACTTTGACTTGTCGCTTTTACCAATGGTACCTCGTCACCTGTCTGATTGGAGACTTCCAGTTTATAAAGCCTCTGGATTGGACGAACCTTGGTGCCTGTGGCAGTCTTTACTTGAGCTGTTCTTTCGATTCCGTCTTTGCCTGTAAACAAATCTAAAACAATGCCTAATGGCCATCTTATTCTCCTCTCATCCGTTTCTATCAAGACAATGTCACCTATGTTTATAATATCTCTTGTTTCTTTCCCTTTTTGGACCAATAAAGTAAGGTATTCATTTTTGAAACGTTGTTTGAATTGTTCTCGAAGTTCTTGTAAATATTTGTGCCGTTTATTCAAACTGTTACCATCTATGCAATCAAAATCTGTCATGTCAGTGTTATATGTGGGCTGGATGAAATGTGCCGGGGTAAGTGGCTCTAGACAGTCACCCTCGTCTTCATTTATATATGTAAGAGGCCGGCCATTCATAACTGCTTCACATTCACATAATATGGTTCCAAGTTCCTCATATGACACTGACGCTTTACCTAAGATACGTCGCAGAAGATCTTTCATAATGCGTATCAGTCGCTCCCAATAGCCGCCCCACCAAGCTGCAGTCGGTGCGTTCATCTTCCATGACATACGTCGAATGGTGGAGTTACGCTGAACCTCCTCCCAATCTAGAGAAAAAATCAAATTTTTAGTACCACAAAAATTTGTGCCTTGATCAGACATAATTAAATCTGCGCGGCCTCTACGCGCTACGAATCGTCTCAATGTCATAATAAAGGCCTCCGTAGAAAGTGATCTCGTTAATTCTAAGTGCACTGCACGATACACTGCACAAGTGTATAATACGATCCAACACTTCTCGCCGTTACGCAGTAATAATGGGCCCGCTAGATCGACGCCAGTCGTTTGAAACGGCGCGGAGCAGTTAGTGCGTTCTGGTGGCAGTGGCGCTGCCGGTGCCTGTGTAGCTTTTGCTCTATAACGTCTACAAATAACACATGCAGAGATTACTGACTTTACTAATCGACGTATTCCGATTATCCAGAACCTCGCCCGTATATCTATGATGAGTTGATTGGCCCCTACATGCTGTAGATGTTCATGTCGTTGTCTCACCATAGCCATAACAATTGGATTCTTACCCCACAATAGATAAGGTGCCTTGGTGGTCTCTGGAAAATTTGATATTGTAAGTTTAGTTTTGATTCTTAATAATCCCTCTTCATCTATGTACTGTGTTAAATGTTCACTCCTTTTTCCATTAATTTCACTGTTTTCCTTTTGTATCAATTTGATCACAGTTTTTTCTGCCTTACTATACTCACTATAAGTTATTTCTCCTTTTCTTTTATTCTGTGAATGTTGTGTATTATATGTAAATCTTAACATCCACGCCAACATCCTAATGATTTTTGAATATTTGGAGAAATACTGTATTTTATTTAACAGACTTTCATCACAACATACTTGTGCATTACATACGGTTTTCTTAGTTTCCAGGTGTACTTGCAGCTCGTCCACGGTGAAGTCGGACTGCGGCCACTGTTCGGGTTCCAGGCGCAGCCACGCCGGTCCCTTCCACCATCGGGTCTCGAGTAGGGTTCTCGCGTTGCAGCCTCTGGACGCTAGGTCGGCCCAGTTGTGTTCACCAGAAATATGTCGCCAATCTTTTGTATTAGTATGTTGTCTAATTTCTTTTATTCTAATACCTACAAATGTGTTTAGAGGTAATTCACGTTTAATCCAGCACAGAGTAACCGCGGAATCCGTCCAGCAGTATTCTGGACAATTTTCTAAATTAAGATTTTCTCTGGCCTGTGTGAGTAGTCTTGCGCCTATCAAAGCAGCTAATAGTTCCAGTCTGGGAATACTTATCTTTTTGGGTGGTGTGATACGTGATTTGGCTGAAACTAGTTGTATGCTTATTTTATCTTTTCCAGCCCTTAGTAACACACCTGCAGCATACCCATCCTTACTAGCATCACAAAATAAATGTAAACTTACCTCACACTTTTTCATAATATTTTCGGTTAATCTTCGTGGTATTTTACATTCTTTTAAACAATTAATGTGTTGATACCAATCATGGAATCTTTTCATCAGATCAGCGTCAAGCTGAGTGTCCCATGACAGATCTCTTTTCCAAGCTTCTTGCAATATAAGTTTTGGTGTCAACATTATTGGTGAAGTATATCCAATCGGGTCAAAAATCTTTTGTGTGAGTGACAACAAATCTCTTTTTGTAAGATATTGTACATCTTCTGGGGCAGGAAAGTTTTCCATGTTACAGTACAGCTGATCAGATGAAGTATCCCAGTTGAGACCTAGTACTGGTATTATTTCCTTACCTGACTCATTTATTTTCAGCGGTGATGTCACCCACATGCGTAAATTGAATTTCGCCTCACTCATGATCCTCTTGGCATCTTCTATAAATTTTGTTTTTCAGTGTCTAAACTTGTTAAACAATTATCTACATACCACGATTTTTTCAGAAGCTGTGCAGTCTGTTGATGTTCTCCTGTTACATTGTTAAGGTAATTTATAAGTGTGGCAGACAATAAAAATGGGCTACATGTCAATCCAAATACTACCCTACAGTGTCTGTATACTACCCTATTGTTACAGTCCTCGTTTTCCCACCACAAAAATTTTAAATAGTCTCTATCAGTTGTAGGAATGCTAATTTGAAGGAATGCTTTCTGTATATCTGCTGTAATACCAATTGCCCCTGTTCTAAAGCCGATAAGTAAGTTGGGAATACGATCAATTAAATTGGTACCTTTTTCCAAGCAAGAATTCAGACACAGTCCATTTTTATCTTTAGCCGATGCATCAAATACTGGTCTGATTGAACTGGTCAGGCTAGACTCTTTAATAACAGCCCTATGTGGTAGGTAATGACCTGTATCATGATCTACTTGTGATGGTGGCACCTTTTCTATAATACCTTCCTGATGCCACTCCTGAAAAACTACATGATACTCTTTGAATTTACCTCCTGATATTAGCTTTCGAGTAGTTGAATCAAGCCTTTGTTTTGCTCTTTCATAGTTAGATAATAAATCTTCATGACCTACTTTAAAGGGAAGACGTACTTCATACCTGTTTTCTTTATTGATCTTCACTGTTTCTTTGAACGCTGCAAATACCTCCTCTGCGACTGTGGCCTTTGATTTTGTCTCCGCTGGATCCTGGATACCCAATGTCTCTAAATCCCAGTAACCTGTCAACTCAGAACAAAACATAGAGATTGTCATATTACTTAAAGCACCTACTTGTTTGCCCTGTAGTGTCCAGCCCAGCTTTGTCTTTATGGCAACAAGTCCATTTTGCAACTGAATTATTGTGCCAGTCATCAGAAGACCTGAGAAATCTGCCCCAATTAATAACCCAATATCAGTACTATCACCTTTGTCAGTCAGAGATATTTCGTGTGACTTTAACAAATTACAAATAACAGTGTCATTAGAATTGAATCTAGGAACATTAGTACAAACACATGAGCGCCCTAGCGCTTCCAGATTAATTTGGAAACTGTTATCTAAGCTTCTTATTTCTAGGTTATAAACTTTATGAAGCTGAGAATTTGTCTGCACTCCACCAAACAGGTTGTGGGTAAGTACTTCTTCTTTCATTGCTGGTATTTGGAGTTTTTCAATGATGTCCTGCTTAATGTAGGTCTTCTGTGAACCACTGTCATAAAGTGCACGAACATGAAGTTTTTTGCCCTTGTATTGTATCTCAACAATTACAGTCTGAAGAAGTGTGGTTCCTTGTATAGTAGATGATGCTGCCGTTATTTTCTTTTCTGATACCGGTGACTCATTGTTATTATTGTTTGGTGTTGGTTTATTTGTCCTACACAACACTATTGAATGCCTTTTATTACAGATCAGACACTTGATTGAGGCTCTGCAATTTTTCCAGAAATGTCCTTTTCTCAAACAGATTGTGCAAGCTTTTTTCTTCATTATTATCTCTTTGCGCTGATCTACCGATAATTTTTGTAATTTGTAGCACTCAATACTGCTATGTCCTTCTTTGTCACACCATAAACAAATATTTTTTGGTTCTTCTTTCACCGTTGCAGCAAGGCAATTTGCAGTTGGCATTTCTTTCTTATTGTTTGTTACATGGTTTTCTGAAAATGTATTAGCCATTTTTATCCTTTGTTCATTTTCAACCTCTTTTTGTATAAATGTCAATAGATTGTTCAATTCTTCATCTATATTGACATTACTCTTTGTTCTTTGCCATGTCTTTAATATTTCTTGGGGAAGAGACGACTCTACTAGCGGTAATAGGAAAGCAGCATGGTTTTTTGTGACTCCAAGTGTCTCCAATGCCCTTAAATGTGCACTTAACTTGTCATATAATATGGCCAATTCAATTCCATCGCCACTCACTTTTTGTAGTACCAGTGCCAAAAGCTCCCTTACGTAAACTTGAATTTGTAAATCTTCTCGCCCATATCTAGATTTCAGGTGCTCTATACACTTTGGATAATTTTCAGCAGTAATAGGGTAACTTTCTACCAGTGATTTAGCTTCAGCGTCGATGGTCATTGCTTGCACCAAGTACACAAACTTGTCTACCGTAGTTATATTCCCTTCGTGAATTTTTCTGAATTGGCTCCAAAATGGCATCCAACTTTTTAATTGCCCGTCGAATTTTGGGATGTCTATTTTTGGCAATTTCATTTGGGTGCTTCCTTTATTTTCTGAGCCTGTTTGTGGCACCATTTCTCTTTTTATTTTCAGCCATTTTAGTGTGTATTTTTCGCATTCTTCTAAATCCGTCAAAATCATTGATTCTTTAAAATCATCTTTTTTCAAAATTTCTGACTGGATTTGTTCATTTACTTCCTCCAACTTTCCATAAATCTTTCCAAGGTTCTCCATTATAATTTGCTTGTTTTCCCCTTGGTCCATTTGCTCGCTCAATTTATTTGCGTTTTTTGTGAACTGTGTTCGGAGCGCCGCACGTAATCTTTGGTGTTGTTCCATCTTATTTTTCTCGGTCACGGTCGCCATATATCAAGAAACTGATGTTTCTGTTCTCGATAGCCTTTTATTGAGTCCTTTGCAGGTTTTATTAAAACAACACCATAACCTTTTTCACCCCGATTATATTTTTCACAGACTCTTCTTTTTCTTACATTTTCTTACCAACTAGTGTTACCATTGTAAAAAATCACTAAAACTATATTAGGTCGGATACACAATACTTAAATATCTAACATTTACCGTCTTATTCCAAAACACGGTCTAAATTTGGTACTGGAATTAGTACTAGCTTTAGTCCCATGACTAAATAAAACGTTATTATAAAATGAAGTTTATCTATAGTTACTGAACTATCTATGGTACTAAAGTTAGTCCGTCGAGTCCCCTAGTTTATCTTTGGTACTTATTTATTTGACGTTTGCGTTGATTAATGTTGTGTATCAAATAATACAAAAATCGTTAAAAATGGATATTAATATGGTTATCTTGATGGATTTTGAAGATTTGGATATGCTGGAGACGTCTCGGCATCGTCGACGACGATCGTCGTCGTGTGAATCCTTTTGAATTGAGTGACGAAGATTTTAGAAAAAGTGTAGGTTCACAAAACGTTTTGGAGAAAAACTAGTGGATTTTTTACATGAGGATTTATCCCACGACCCTCGAGGATGCTCATTGAGTCCTGAAGTGCAAGTGGTTTGCACATTACGCAACTAGGCTCGCCATTAAGTATGTAAGTACCTAACCTTGGTCAATACTAACCTAACATTTGACAAAATCCAAATAATATACTAATATTATTGTTTTATTCGTAGATTCAAGACGATACAGCTGATTAACATGGTGTGTCTCAACTAGTTTTCAGCAAAACATGTAAAAACTCGTCACGGATGTCCCGAAGATTTATAAAATGCCTATTACTCAAAATAAACAGGAGGAAAGCATTAGGAAATTCCGCTGTATTGCTTATTTTCCTACAGTAATTGGGCCAATAGAATGGACACATATTCACACACAAACACATTTCCTACATAAATAATGTAAAGTATCTAAAATCGATCAATTTTAATTAAATGTTATATGAACTGTATATGAAATTTTATTTACCAATGCATTGCTATCGTAGTCATTTAACATCACGCCTGTTTTCCCCGAAGGGTTAGGCAGAGGTGTACCATATAAGTAGTACACCCACATTTCGCCAGTTATGTTTATCTCATGTAATAGGGGGCGAGCCTATTGCCATCAACTGAGCACAAATCCAGGACCCAGACAACTTCAATGACGTGAGGAGCAATCATCATTATTTCTAAGTCCTCAGGAGAAGGTGATGGTGGTTTTTCGCCACAGGTGTCTTTGTTTGTTCTCTTCTTTACGTAGATAAGTTGGATTCAACTCGCGAACAAACCATGTCACAGTAAAGCTCAACACACACACAAGGCGGGGTTGTCATTTGTCGGGCGCGGGTCAGAACGGCAGTACGGCGGGCTTGTATATATTGTAATTCCTTGTTGTATTATATGGATGTCAGCACATGAATTTTGGCCGGCTGGAGTTGTGTTTAGATGTTACAAAGAAGCACCCATGACCAAAACTAAACTCCCATGTGTAGTGTGAATACGTTTTTGTTGTTTATACTTGGGTGTACACTGAATTTATTTATGAGTCTAAGGTATTTATGTAAAGGTTCTTTTATCACTAGAAACAAATGATATACCTACTCGCCTATTATTATTGTACCACTGTTTCAAAAGCATTTAAAAAAAACGAAAGATTTCAAATGTTTTTATTTTAATTTTTTCAATGTAAATCTTATATAACTAAAAAAAATACTACACGTAAACAATACATTATAACCAATATTCACAAGTTCACACGAATAGTCGACGTCATGTATCACGCACTATCCGCGAACTTAGGAATCACCATTTCACCTCTCGCCCAGTCTTCATGAATTTCGATAGATGTTTGTAAGTACAGCAGCGTTGACCTGGTGCTGTACTCAGTGCCGCACTTTTTACGAAAACCACACTTCTTCTTTTCTCGATCTTGATAACCCTTGACGTTATTGTGATAGTCATCAGCTCACTTATAATAGCATTGTTATTTCAGTCATTCTGTTTTTGTAAAATTACTTAATTTATGTAGATAGCCAAAGTAAACAAACAATAAAATTAAGACATAATTGACGTGACATCTTATCGTTGACATTGACAATTAATCAGCCATGCATTCCGTTGTAAGAAATATGTATCAAAGAGAACTTATTTCAATGTTAATAATAAAATATAAGTTGGATAGGTATATTAAACATCTTGTTTTAAACAAAAAACATGGTAAATATCCCGTTGTAAATAACTTGTGTTTTTAATTGTTGTAAAAATGTTTGTGCTCGCGAGGTCTACTGTTCGCAGAAATACTAGTATTATGAACATTTAGAGAAACAGAACGTTGCTTCAAATAAAGTCTGTGTGAATGAATGAAAGAATGCCATTTTTGTTGCTTATCTGTGGATATTATTTAAACCATGAACCTTCTTTGGTACCAACTGATCCTCGAAAAGTCTTCGTTTTGTAATAAGAACGCTTTTTGACTCTGGTACTAGCTTTATTACCGTAACAATCCTAGACCTATAAGTCTTGGTTTAAACCAGTACCTAAGCAGTTTTTTGTAATAAGACGGTTTGAGTTCATAGTAATAGCTGCTGTAATGTTACTGTGTTTTCAAAATTTCGAGACCTCACCTCACTCATTATATAGCTCACTCAATACTCACTCGCGAGTACTCGCGTCAATAATGTCAATGTCAAAAAGTGAGGACGCGTGAACGAGTGAGGTGGTTCAATGTTGAAATTCGAGTAACTCTTTCAATTTGCGATCACGAGTACCTCAAACGAGTGTGGGGCTACTCAAATAAAACACACTTTGAGTCACACTGACTCTTTTAATCGACTTACTGGTAACACGGCTAGCAACAGACCACAGGGGATTCAGTCTGAAGAAAACATAAGACACAGTATCACGTGACTGCAACCCGTTATTATTCGATAAATTAACCGCTAAGGGACGGCGGGTGGTCCGCGCCGCGTAATAGATGGCATTGTTCTCAATAAATTTTCAAAACATGGTATCACTCATTTAATATTAGTAAGGGCAACACTGTATTGACAATTTTTGATGCGTTTCATTTCAAGCAGCACAATTAGTGCCTTTCCCCGAACAATATCTGAAAATTTACACTGACAATTTTTTTTAAAGTAATGCTTTATTTTAAAATAATTTTTAAACTTCTTTGAGTTGATTATGTTATTTTTAGGAAATAATTGGAGGTCAAGCAAAATAAAAAGTAAACTAATGATTATTGGAACGAAACGTATTTGCTATGGCATATGGCGCCCAGAAAACCGGCCGGCCATTTAATACAGTTATTTACTCAACTACTCTTGTTGTGCTTTTGTGTTTTCCGCTGTATTTTCTTAAATCTCAACGTTTTGGCTTTTGTTTTTGGACTCCGACGGCGCAAGTATTTCTGTAAAATTGTGACATTGTTTATTGGACTACGACGATTGAGTTATTTCTGTATGATTTTGGCATTGTTTACTGGACTCTTGATTTACCTAACTTGTGATACGGAATTATTTAAGATGGCTCATATAATCTGTTGTGTTCCTGGATGTGGAAAGTCACGTAAGTATCTTTTAAGTATTATTCTTGTATTTCATTCTATAACTCATCATCTGTTACGACCCCTCATTGGAGGCGGATAACAATTAAAAATTTATTGTGTCTCGTTAATGACAGTTGAAAGGATAATAATATTCTAAAGTTTACATAAAGAAATGTACAAACTATTATGCAAATGTGCATATCTTTATTATTTTTTGTACAAAATTTGATAATCATAATATTTCAATAGAAATGCGTACCTAACAACGCAGACCAAATAAAAAACAAGACAGATTGCTGCAAACAATACAGTGAAGCATGCCAAAACTAGACCTCCACATAATTCACGCTCACATTCACACATTTACAACCATTTACAATGTTTTACAATCAAACTACACGTCACTTCGTGCACACATGTTTACGAAACCGGCTTCACGTCACTGTTGACAGTGCTATGTTTTGGTTTTTTATTTGATCTGAGCCTAACAACAATACAAAACATTCTACAAATTAATATTTTGATCTCTCTTTTAGGTTCTGATAATGTGGCTCTTCATATGTTCCCTAACCCTGATAATGATGCAGATCGATTCAGAACTTGGTTGTATACAATTGGAGGAGACATTTTGCAACTAGACAACCAAAAAATTATGAAATATCGTAAAGTGTGTGACCGCCACTTTGAAGAAATATATCGCACTCATAGTAAGCGGCTTAGTGCTAATGCTGTTCCAACTCTTTATGTGCCAGGTCAGTTACTAATTAGTTTTAGTTATTTTATCTACAGACTACAAATGTTGCACTAATGCTATTGCTAGCTGTCCCACACTAACATCTTTTAATATATCTTGAACTTGCAATATTACTAGAATTTTTATTGCACCTATTATAGGTAATAAATATTTTTAACTTTACTTGATGTAAATGAATTAAATAATTTGTATTTTTTTTTTTGAATACATATTGTTTAATAAGAAGCCATAATAAACAAGTCGACACCTTAAGTGAAAACCTCGTAAGTGTAAAAAAAGTAACTTTTCAGGAGGATGAAAAAACTGCGTGTTGTAAATTTTTCTACGGAGTCTTTTATGTTCGCAGTTCTGGATATAAAAGCGGGTTAAATTTCCATATTAATTAATAAAAATAAAAGACGCAGTACAAAAACTACAGCACGCAGTTTTTTCTTCCTCCTGAAAAGTTACTTCTTTTACACTTACAAGGTTTTCACTCTAACGCGTCGAAGTCTGTAAGCCAGCTGGCAGTTTATGGAGTGCTAAGTTATGTATTATTCTGATACACCTGTGAAAAAATCAAAATAATGACGAGATGATAGTGTGACCAGGGCCTAACACAAGGAGTTTAATTAATATCATGCAACCTACCAAGTTTATTGTTCAATCATCATCATCATTTCAGCCGAAAGATGTCCACTGCTGAACATAGGCCTCCCCCAAGCACCGCCTCCCTTATTGGTCAATATCAAATTCAAATCAGATCTTCAAATACTTGTTAAGTTTTCTATGAAGAATGTTCTATTTTAGGGGATAACATAATTTAATTATGGTTTATAACCTGTTGCAGGATTCTCTGTTAATAGACAAGCAATAAGAGCAATCACTGATCAAAGCCTTAATAATCCCAATGTGCCTTCAACATCTACATGTACATCGGGTATCAAAGACATCAGTTGTGATCAAAATGTCAATGTTATTCTAACTGATGAAGCAGAAATACAGCAGCCAATGACTTCTGCAGGTATGTGCAATATAATATCCACTTGTACAATTATTATACCAAGTACCCTTTGAGGTTTACAGAGAATAATCTGTTCACCTCGGTCCAACTCACCCTTCAAAATAAACTTTATTTTGCAATTTGAGTAGAGTTTTACCTATAAAATCTATACATCTGCAAAGTTTGTCATTTTAACAGTACATTGTCAGGTGTTTTGTAGATTGTTATCATAATACTTACTAGCATTACCCTTTTTTTAGTTTAATGTGGAGATTTTTATTTCTTTTTGTTTAGCATAAATTTATGGCATATCTTCTGTTCCAGGACCCCAGAAAAGAAAAGCAATGAGAGATATTACAAATCAAAGCTGCAACTATCCTGAAGTCCAGCCTTCAACTTCTGCTGGTATGGAAAATACCAGTGTTATTAAAAGTGACATTGTCCATGTAACTGAGAAAACAGTAACACAACAGCCAATGACTTCTGCAGGTATGTGCAATGTTGTCACTGCTTTTATTTACTATTATTATATCTTAAATTCAGTAATCCTTAATTTTTGGCTGGTGAGTGTACAACTGCAGTACACCTCTACTTAAACCCCTCGTCGAATACAGGCATGATGCTACATTATGTTATGAATTTTTACTGTTAATGTGTTGCAAATGTCCTCTAGTATAATCCCTTTCAAGAAATACATCAAGTTTCCAATCACTGTATAAAAATTTAATCTTTTTGTTTTATATAGTTTTATTATTGATGTCTAATAACAAACCACTGAACATCATCATCACATTCATCATCATTCAACTTATAATGTTTATATTCTAGGCCACAAACAAAAGCAGAAACAGACATTAATTCACTCTTCTGAGATCAGCCTTTTAACAAGAAAAATAAAGAGATTGCAGAAATCAAATGAAACTTACAGCAACAGACTCAAAAAGGCTCTAAACCTGTCACAAAATGGAACTTTCCAAGCAGCATTAAAAAAGTTTTCAGCATTTGCTCTTATTTTTACAATGCTACAATTTAGAGAAATTAAAAAGAAAAAGATGGGTCGCAGATTTACAAAAAAGGAGAAAATTATGGCACTAGCTCTCTACAAACAAGGACCTAAAGCATATCGTTGGTTAAGGAATGTTTTTGTACTCCCATCGCCTCTGACATTAAGCAGATTGCTCTCAACAGCTGCACTGAAAGCGGGTATCAATGACAGTATTTTTGAAAATTTAAAAATGAGAGTAAAAAAAATGAAAAATTCAGATAAACTATGCCTGTTAATGTTTGACGAAATATCTATTGCACCTCATTTCGATTACAATAGAAAAAAGGACGAAATAGTCGGATTTGTTAACAATGGTAAAAACATGATAAACAAAATAGCTGACCATGCAATTGTTTTTATGATAAGAGGAATATCCAAAAATTATAAACAGGCAGTAGCATATAGCTTTTGTGCAGGGAGTACGGAAAAAACGGAATTGGTATGCCAATTAAAGGAAGTCATCCAAAAATTAAATGAAACAGGACTCAATGTTTTGGCAACAGTTTGTGACCAAGGGGCTTCCAACAAAAGTGCAATCAATTATTTAATAAAAGAGACAAAAGAGAAATATTTACGAGTAAATAGAGATTGGAACAAAAATACTTTTGAAATTGATGAAAAAGAAATTGTGCCCCTATATGATGCACCACACCTCATAAAAGGTATAAGGAATAATTTGTTAAACAAGGACTTAATATATGTAAAGAATGGTGAGAAAAAAACAGCAAAATGGAATTATATTATTAAATTACATGAAGAAAATCCATCATTTATGGGCTTAAGAATGTTGCCTAAACTAACAGACCAGCATGTTTTGCCTGACAAAATTAAGAAGATGAAGGTTAAATGCGCAACTCAGGTGTTCAGCAAATCTATTGCTATAGCTATGGGGTATCTAGCAGGTAAGCTTTAAATATACTCATAATATTTTTTATACTTTTTACTTGTGTACTTTGTTGCCGTTGGTCCCGGCTGTCATTTGTAGATCTTTGACAGTCGTTACGGGTAGTTAGAAGCCCAAAAAGTCTGACAACCAGTCTTACCAAGGGGTATCGTGTTACCTAGTCACTAGGTTGTGGAGGTCAGATAGGCAGTCGCTCCATGTAAAATACTGGTATTCAGCTGCATCCGGTTAGACTGGAAGCCGACCCCAACATAGTTGGGAAAAGGCTAGGCAGATGATGATGACTTGTGTACTTTGTTTGTATTTAATAACTGGATTAAATTTAATGTAAGTTAATACTATGATTGTTGGTCTGCGTGTGAAGGGACCACATGCCCCGGGCCCCACAGCCATGATTAAAACTGGTCTCTCAATCCTCTCCTCCACTGACATATGTGCGTGTGCTAGCTGCTAGACGAGAGGAATATCAGAAAGTCTAGTGTACTTAACTTTTAGTAATAAGTTTCTACCAAATAATAGGTATCTAAAATTGTGTGTTTCTTGCCTCTTAGCTGAGATAATATTATTTTTTTAATCCTATGAAAATAGAGCAGTGTGACTACACAATAAAACAAAATGTAGACAGTACTATTATACTTTATTTAATATATCGTTATTTAGACGAAACGAAAACAAAGTTGCACGGTTAATTTAATGCTATATTACATGGCTTATGTGTATTTAGTAAAAAGTAGATTACAAAATTAACTAATCACTTATTATAATACTTTGGTCAGTACTTACAATAATTTTGAAATAATGATCATTATAGCAAAAGAAGCTCATTCAGAAAACAGTGATATCGGTAGATAAAGGAAGATTATATAGTCCTAGTTTTTTTTTATAGCATTAAATTTTTTTTTGCTACTCGTAACTTTAAATAACTAAGTTGATTAGCAAGCTGTTTCCGAACGCAAACTTGAAGTATATAACATACATTGAAGTACATAATGAGTTGGCTTCGAAACTGATTGAGAGCGAAGACTACAAAAGTTCTCCTATATTGTCATTCATATCAGCTTTAAGAAAAATTAAGTCAAATGCTAGATTGGAGCATTTGCCACATAATAATTCAATTATTTCGTTTTGATGTTGGCTCAAAGTGTTGATCATGACAATAAGAATATTATTCGTGAAATATGTATATTTCCAGATTTTCGTCAAATTAAGTACCTACTATAATGAGTATGACGCAAAATTTAATAAAATTACTATAACAATAGATGCTACTGGTTCCTTTTTCGAAAAAGTGTGTCTTCCAGATGGTACAAAACGATGAGACAAACGTGGTTTCGTGTCACAAAACGATTATTTTTATACGTAGGGCTTATTACAGGTAACGCTAAGTTGAAGTCCGTGCCAATTTTTCAAATGGTGACAGACTCACATTCTGATGAAACTATTTTGATTTGGTTAAAAAAGTGGTTAACGTTCGTTAATAATCCACCACACGAAATCATAACGGACGATTCATCGGCTTTGGTTTCCGCTTGCGTTAAGGCGTTTGCGTTATTTAACTTCACAAAAAGTTATATACTAATACAATTGTTTTCCATTTTCGACGGCAACAATTCACAGAGGCCTAGCTTTTATCAGACTTAATACGAGTCACTTCATCAAGTCACTCCATAATTTAGCATGTTTTAAGTCTGATATCGATGTGCGGATAAAGTATTTTTACATCCGCTTTTAGTATTTATAAAGCATTGTGAAAATTATGTAACCGTAAAGGAAACCGTCCAAGATATTATTAATGTTTGCCTTGGTCAGTATACCAATGATATGGACAATGACTGCAAAGAAGCAAAATGACGACTTGATAAATTATTAAACGGAGTAGAGGAAGAAGTTGACCAGTTAGATTCAGAAAGAAAAAAAAACCGGATGAAACGTACAAAGATGATATTACTGAGGATTTTACTTTTTCACTTTGGTTCGAAGATATTCTTAAAACTGTAAAAAGAAAAAAATCAAGCTAATCCATCTTAAAATGTAATGAAAATTTTTACTATTTTCCACCATTTATTCCAACGTTAAGAAGAATTATATTAAGACTTCCATTATGGTCAAATTTATCGTGTTCTTACTTCGATTCCGAAAATAAAGCTCCATCATCGTCAGGTATAGAAAGTTACTTTAAAATTTTAAAACACTTAGTTTTTAAAACAAAAGTACAAAAATATAGAATCGATGAGTTCATCAAAAATTACTCCATTTTTGTAGATGGAATAATAAAAACTGCACTTGCTGACCTAGGTGAAGATGTAGTGAATAAAGTAATCCCACACAAAAACGCTCGAGAAAGAGAAAACGTATAAATGTAAGTCGAGATAAAAAAAAAAACGCCAAAAAATATATAATATTTCTACTGGATATTTTAATGCGGATTCAATATTTTCTAATCAACCCTCTTTTATTGAAAATTGGAGAGGAGAAGCTGAAATGAATAAAGAGAAAACAAATCATAATGTAAAATTATTAAAAAATGGTAACTTGTGTCGTTCGGTATCACTAAATGATAAATATGTCATTCTTAAAACACTAACAAAATGTATTTACAAGGCTGATGTGAAGGGAAAGGCCGGGCGGGGACGCCCTAGGAGGACATACTGACCTTATTGGTGATGTTCTTCAGAAAGGCCAGGTGCGTAGTACTCGCAACCAGAGTGCGTGTAAGACCAGATGTATGAACGTAAACGAGGCAAGAGGAGTATGTAAGGATCGTAGCAGGTGGCGTTCTGTAGTTTCTGCCTACCCCCATGGGAAGAAGGCGTGAGTTTATGCATGTATGTATGTCTTAAAAACTTTTTACAAAAAAAAAAAAAACAACCGACCTCCAGAAAATCACTACAAAGTGAAAAATAACTTTAATTTCGGAAATCGGTGTCTTGGGTTTTGTATTTTCGTTTTTTGCTACCGACTTCCGAAATTAAAGTTATTTTTCACTTTGTAGTGTTTTTTTGGAGGTCTGTTGTTTTTTTTTGTAAAAAGTTTTTATTTTTCACTTTTTAGTTGTGGTACCTACCCCACACACATTCGAATACCACTACCTGCTACCAGTGACAGAAACTTATCATATCATCTATATACTAAGTGGGAAAAAAATACGTATTCTGTAGCTAACTCAAAAACTATCCAAGCAAAGTTAATAAAATTTATATGGGACCAATACGAGAGCACACCCTTTCAAACAAAAAAAGAATTTTCAAAATCGGTGCTCAATTGACGGAGAAATCGGTGGACATACATAAAAAAAAAAACAAACATACGCGACGAACATATAACCTCCTCCTTTTTGGAAGTCGGTTAAAAATACTTGTGGTTTCGATTCTGTAATGTACTTTTTGAGTGCAGGATTTAACGAAAATGAGAATATTCGAGACGTTATGGCCACTTTTGACAAAGATTTAATTCCACAATATATAAAGAACCTCTGTGACATTGAATCTACAGACGATGACATTTATTTAATGAGAGCAAAAATTGCTGCACAATATTTAGCTCATTAAATGAGAAAGGAAACCATATTACCTATGATTGACAGTGTAATATCACATATACATATATTTGAACATATTCTTCTGTGATAATTTTTCAGTGCAACTTTCATCAAAAAGTGTTTAAATACATCCTGCCAATCAAACTTAATCAAAGAAACATTGCGTTTTTACCCTTAAATATAAATTTTATTGAAATATTTGGCATAGGTATTTTAGAAGAGGCAATTAACATCGATGAAGGAAACAGGAACTGTACCACTTGTGATGACCAATTTAGTTACAATTACGAGCTTTCAAAAATAATATCATTCGATTTGAATGGCACTGATAAAAATTCTCTTACTAATGTTCCTGTTACCATAACAGTAAAGAACAAACCCTACAAAATCATGGGCGCATCTGAATTCATTCCAGCATTAATTCCAGGCGGTCTTGGCCATTACCGATGTCACTGTTTTATGAATGAGCGTTTCTTTTGCTATGATGATCAACATCTCAAACTTATTGAAAGTACTGACCAACAAATATACTTACATTCATTAAGCTACATCCAAATGTCACGTACTTATATAAAAGTATTATAATAAGTGATTAGTTAATTTTGTAATCTACTTTTTACTAAATACACATAAGCCATGTAATATAGCATTAAATTAACCGTGCAACTTTGTTTTCGTTTCGTCTAAATAACGATATATTAAATAAAGTATAATAGTACTGTCTACATTTTGTTTTATTGTGTAGTCACACTGCTCTATTTTCATAGGATTAAAAAAATAATATTATCTCAGCTAAGAGGCAAGAAACACACAATTTTAGATACCTATTATTTGGTAGAAACTTATTACTAAAAGTTAAGTACACTAGACTTTCTGATATTCCTCTCGTCTAGCAGCTAGCACACGCACATATGTCAGTGGAGGAGAGGATTGAGGGACCAGTTTTAATCATGGCTATCTTCAAAATGCTTCGATATTTAAGCTCAATTTCTTTTTTACAAAATGTTTTATGACTTTTACTATAACTTTATGTAGTAAAAGAACGGTTTTATTAATTTTATTCAGTAATATTCACTAAAATATTTATCTTTGTTATGTGGACTGAGGGACCAAAGTTCAGTCGTTGTATTTTTTTATCTTTAATGCTTTGTGGTCTGTTATTTAGTAAATATCTTTACAAATTCTTTACTAAATGTCTGTATTCACAAAACCATCTTTTTTAAGATACTTTCCGAGATCTGGCTGATCATCTGTGAGAACTGAGGGACCACACTTTATGGGTCGTAGTTTTTAATATATTTGCTTACATATTCCCAGATTCGTTCTACAATTGTTTTAAGTCTACTACTAAATCCTTGGATTTTCATTTCGCGAATTCCTAGTGTGGTCCCTCGGTTCACAAGCACATTGATTGTTGTACTATCTGACAGTATTGCTTTTCAGAAAAAGGAATTTTGCCTGAAGAAGCTAAAGCTACAGCTGAAGTACTTATTTTTTTTGATGACCTCTTCGACTCCGTTAATGGCAGCTACGAAAATTCTCAAAAGCGGTCAGGTAAACTATTACTGCACTCAGTGACACCAAATTCGAGTCACTTCAAAGTCTGGAAAGAAGCCAAGTCAATAATGAAAACAATGAAATTTGTGACAAAAGATGGCAAAACTTCTGTTGTGCCATCAATCACTAACTGGATAATTAGTTTAGAAAATATTCAATATTTGACCAATAAATTGTTTCAGGAGCACAATTGTAGGTCCATATGGCTCAGACATTTGAATCAAGACCCATTAGAAAATTTTTTTGGTTGTGTTCGTAGTCATGGGGCTAGAAATACTAACCCCACGAGTGCAGGCTTTGAATATTCTTTTGCTGCTTTATTAATAAATAATTTAAATAGCGTGCACTCCGTAGGTTCTAATTGCGAAAAAGACATGTGCAATGACAGTATGTTTCATACCTTAGGCCGATTATTTTTTAATAATAAATCAGTGTCATGTGTTCCTCTTGAAATTGATTTTAATCTTATTACGAATAGTGATCATATCATGTTGAATTTTAAGAACAAAATAAAAGATCTTAAAATTAAGGCACAAATTTCTTATGTGACGGGGTATGTCTTTAAAAAATTAAAAAATATATTTAAAAATTGTAAGGAGTGCAATGCTTGCTTTTTTACAAAAAACAAAGATAATTTAGAATACCTACAAATGCGAGATTACTCCTTAGAAAATAAATATTTGACATACTCTACTGAAGAAGCCATGGAATGTTTTTCAAAACAGCAGGATATGATCACATATATAATAAGAAATCATGTGAATATTGGTCAAATAAAGAATTATATGAAGACTGTTTTAAGCACGGTTTGTGATTACAATTTTATTAAGTGTCTTGAACATAAAACTTTAATAGTAGCAGAAATGCAAGATTTGTTAAGCAGATTTTTTTTGTATACTTGGTGTAAGGACACAAATAAAATTATAAAAGGAATAAGAACACACTATGAAGTGAACGACAGAGTGCAGGAAATGGCTCACCAATATTATAAAAAAAGAAATAAAAAATGATTAAATTAATGTTATTCTTTTCTTTGAAATTCAGTGAGTCGTTTTCATTACACCATGTTTTATATATTTTGCATATGATTTACACTAATTAATAGGTATATAAAACCCATGGTGTAATGAAAATGGCTCAAGCAAGAAAAACAAACAACGAAAACAGCAACAATGTAGCGAGGTACGAACCTACCTATACCTTTGCTATCTATGCCTATAGGTATATAGTTAAATTTTATAACTCGTTAAATTAACAAGAGATGGCGTTGCGACTATAAAGCCTCGACTGATTACTCTATCTCAGTAGGTATATTCAATGTACTCTGTGCAACAGACTGCCTCAAAGAGCTAACGCGCTACGCCGGCAAGCAACAAGAATGGGGACCGGATGTAGCGCGCCACCTCGTTTGGTAAAACAGTATTATTTAATTACATCTTAAATACAATTGGAAACAATTTTACAATTCTTTCAAATATTACATATATAATAAACAGTATTAATTAATGCATAGCTTTAAATATAAAATCAATATTTAGCGAAAATGGATATTAAACAGCACAAGTAACGCCATCTAGTAGTATAAGATGACAGTCATATCCAACGCCAAAATGACTGTCATCATACAAACACAACAATAATTTATAGTTTTATAAAATCAATTACATATCTTATTATTAACCAAATTCTAACACGAGGCACCTCATGAGTGAGGGACACATCTCTACAGTATAGTATAAAGTACTCTGTGATTACGAGGTTTGAACTTATTTTAACATATTTGCTAATGAATTTATGATCTAACTGGCTACAAAATCGACATGGAATCAAGGGAAGGTTAAGGTAAGTTTTAAAACAAAGAAATGTGTAATGTTTTGACGAAGATAGTTCGAAGCAATATATTGTGGTCAGACTCAGTGATTAGTGCACGGCTGGTAATCTCGGAACAAAAATTCCTGGCATTAATAGACGTATTTGTCTATGGTGCGATCTTCCAAAGTGACAATCGCCCCTCGTCCCTTTCCCCTTTGTCGCCTGTGCAATCGACGCCATATTTGTTTGTTGTAAATCTATTGTAGTCTGTGGTTATCTATATCCCGCCATGACAGTTTGAGTGAAGTTCTACAATCTACATTTTATCCTCTCTTTATACCTGTAATAGTGTAATTATAACGTTTAGTATGAACCACTCTTGCTATGTTGTGAATTGCGCTAGTAAACGAAAGGACGTTAGATTATTTCAATTTCCCAAACGTGAGATAGGACTCATATAGTGTAAAAACTGAAGAATTGCAAAACATGAGGGTACAGGATCTGCCCAAGCGTTATGTGTGTTAAAAGCACTTTGGACAGAAGTTCATCATCTCGACCAATGCAATGTTTCGTCTGCGTGTTGGCGCCTATCCCACGCTGTTTTCCGAAACTGAAATCAGCAGCGGTACTCCTCGGTTTCAAACTATGGACACTGACTACACCACTGGTAAGTACCCCAATAATATGATAATTATGTATGTAATATAATACAAATTGACTCATATATTCCTCACATAGGTACTCAAATGAAAAGTGCACTGTGTAATGCACTTTCAAAATTTAAAAAAAATAGTTGCTATTTGAGTTTCAAAACTTGAATTTTCGGTCAGTGGGTCGTCTTAGTTCCACTGTGGAAATTCCCACAGAAGCCATACATTTTAAATAAAATAAAAAGATTCTATGTCCATCTATGTTGCTCTGTCTTGAAAGTGGGACAAAGGTCAGTTGGTCGTCTTTGGCCCTACATGCACTTAATACCTGGGACAAAATTAAATAATTGTTCACAATAAAAACTCATATTGTGAAATATTTTGTAAAGCATAAACAGAGTTACTATTTAGGGTTCTATAAGCAAAGTGTGCCAACGGGACCCTATTACCAAAGCTCCTCTGTCAGTCTCTCTGTTACAGGGCTGTATCATTTGAACCATAATAGGTAGACACTTGAAATGCAGTGTGTACTACAATGGCTTCTATAACAAAAAATTCAAAATTAAATAAAGTTAAGTAAAAAATTGAGGGGTATGTAAAAAACGAAAAGTATTTATTGTACGGTGGTACGGAACTCTTTGTGTGCGAGTCCGACTTGCACCTTGGAAGCTTTTTTACTTGTTAGTCATTTTGGGCAGTTGCGTATTTTGTTTTGTTGATAAGCTTAAATATTTCTTTACAGACAATGCTGTTTCTGATCACACATGTGCTAAGAAAAGGCAGCATGATGATCATACCTACTGTACCTTTGAACCTACAAAGAAACATAGAATGACTAATACTGGTAAGTGGCTTTTATCTTTTTTTTTGGTTCTTAATAATATAACAAATCTACACTAAAATTTGTTTGTTTGTAAGTTTGTATGCAAGGGGTAATCTCCGGAACTACCAGTCGGATTTGAAAAATTCTATTTGCATTGGATATTCTTGCAAGAAGGTTATCTCGGGCTAGGCTTGCAGACGAAGTCGCGGGCAGAAGCTAGTACTTTTATAATTTCGGAATGTATTGTCTTTTGAGGGCTATTTTGCCCAATTGCAAAGAAGCACTTCTTTGCCTAATGTTGAAATGCGATTGTTACACAAATTGAATGATAAACATGTAATTCCAGATAAAATTAAAAAGATGAAGGTAATTATTGTTTTTGAATTCAGAATGTTTCTGAAGATGTTTGTTTAGGGATACCTAGTCTGTTCGGTCTAATTACAATAATCATGCATACAGCTGTACTAAGTCATGGAAATAGTGTTGTTTATCAATATTTTAAGGTGTTCAAAAGTGAGTACTTATAATAGTCTATTTTATTACAGGTTAAGAATTGCGTGAAGAATTGCGTGTGTATCACAGCAAAACAGTGGCAGCTACTCTTTCATACACTGCTCAGTTTTGTAAGTATTTTGTCTGCAATATAGTTTTCGCATCGACTGCAAGCTGTGTAACATAAAAATAAGTATATTATATAGCATGTTACTTTTTTGTTGCAGCTCATTATGCCGATGGCAAACAAGTCAGCCCAACTTTAAAGAATACAGCAGAAATGGTATCTATTTTTGATTATTTATTTGATTCGGTCAATGGAGCCTCTCTTACAAGTAAAATTGAAGGGAGGCTATCAAAAAACTGCAAGGGATAAAATTTGTATAAAATAAAACTGGATAGTTACGCTGAAAAGCTATCAAAGGTTGTGGCAGTTATTCAAGAATAAAAATATATCTATCTTGAGACTAAGATATTTCAACTCTGATCCAATAGAAAACTTTTCTGGACAAGTCAAAGCGTACAATTTTAGAAACAATGATCCAAATTGCCACACCTTTAAGACACTTCTAATCACAAGATTTGTAATCTTTCACTCTGATGGTTACAATTGTGAAGAGGATTCAGGTGAGCAACTAGTAAAACTCAAGGCCTTATTTTCAAATAAGGCCACGAAAAATAATGAAACAAACGCCGACAGTGCCTAATCACCTGAATCCTCTAACCTTCGGAGTGCAGTTCTAGAGAATATCCCCACAATCCACACAACAAATGCTTGGAAATCACACCACAACAAACAGGTATTATAAAAGAAAATAAAATAAGATCTAAGTATTCGTTTGATTTTCTGGATTGTGTGATACACAGGGATGCTGTTGAGGAATGCTTTTTAGATTTAAGTCGTCGATTAGCAGTATTTAATTGGTGCAATGTAATAAATAAGATAATTAAATAGATAACTAAATTAAATAGATAACTAAATTAAATAGATAACTAAAATATATAACTTGTTTTCTAACCTAAACACGTCTGTACAAGGGCACAGATGTGTTTAGGTTATTAAACAAAAGTTTGCCACCAATGCAAAAGAAAGCTTTCATAAAATATAAGACAAAATTAAGAAATACAAATATTATAAATAATATTGAATGTTTTTTATTTTCATCACATGACTAATATTCCTTTTTCTAATACACACACCTCAGGTGTGCTATACGTACACCTGTCTACACACAACCCTACCTCGAGTTGAATTTAAGCAGAACCTCTTTTTTGGAAGTCGGTTAAAGGCTTAAAAGGCTATTTTCCAAAATATTCTGAGCTCGATAAACGTTGGCAAAAAGACTCTGTTTCATCAACAAGAGCAACAAAATGGTTAAAATTAAAAATAAACTAAACGTCACAATCAAAGCTCGCAAATCTTAAAGCGATTTTTCTACTATGGGAGATTACCGTCTGAGTACTACTTAGTCTGTGGATTAGTGTTTTGTTATTAATTTTGCAGTCGGGTTTCCGGGCGGCAGCTAGGGAATTTTTATTTTTCTGCGTAATCCGCTTCCAAAAACTCAAATGTTTCGTATGCATTCGCCATCAAACAAGAAATTAATTACACATGTACTAAAATCTATAGATACACAATTCATTCGGCAAGTTTACGTAAATAAATACATTTTACTAACTTTACATGATACGAAAATGTTTTTTCTTAATATAAATTGTAAAACAATAATATTTCCGTCGAGTCCGAGGAACTTTTTTAAGATTGCTAAATTTGACATTAAAACAATATTGCTAGTTTTCAAAAGTCACGTCGTGGTACGAATTGAATGAACTTTTAGAGATGACGTCACCAAAATCGCTAAGAAAATAAGATTGGTTCAACATTACAATAAGCTTATTTTATGGACGTCATGGTACGAAAAGCCAAAGTAAGATTATAATAATACTGCTATAAGAGCTGGTGGTAGGCCCCCAGCGCCTCTCAAGAAATAGAGAAAATATTTCGCAAGCACGCGTTGGGGAATCTAGCTCCGAGCGTTCACAGCGGCTTGCTAACCAAAGCTGGAGAACATCGCAGGTCCGTGCTCGGGAATCTAGCACTGAACGTGCGCAGCGTCTCAGTGATTTAAGGTAGCATGTCTCTGCAACAAGGGATAGGGAGTCAAGCGCTGAGCGCTCGCAGCGGCTCGCTAGCCAAACTGTGAGAACATCTCAGGCCCGTGCTCGGGAATCTAGCGTTGAACGTGCGCAGCGTCTCAGTGATTTAAGGTAGCATGTCTCTGCAACAAGGGATAGGGAGTCTAGCGCTGAGCGCTTGCAGCGGCTTGCTAGCCAAACTGTGAGAACATCGCAGGCCCGTGCTCGGGAATCTAGCGCTGAACGTGCGCAGCGTCTTTCTGGTTTATATGCAACAAAAACAAAACCCTCCTTTTTGCAGTCAGGAAATAAATCATAGCACTCAGTACTAACCGAACTACACTCATAATTTCATCACAAGTTAAAATGTTTACCGCCCAACGAAGTGGGCACGGGTCAGCTAGTTACTAAATACAAGTAAGACTAACCTCATGTTATTTGAGACTACAGCTCGTAATAATGACAACTTAGATATACAAATAAATGGAGACAATATTCTAATATCTATTTACTGTACCTTTTTATGTTAATTTATTATCAGAATGTGAATAGAATAAGATCGAAATTGCAGGATTTATATGTTAACGCACTAAATCGTAATTATGATATCATCTGTGTTGCGCACACACGCAGTGCGCGTTTAGTCGGGTAAAAATGAAAAGAAAACACGTTAAAAGTTTTAAGATGTCTGAGACCCCGCGGCGAATAATAACATGCGCACGACGCGATCGCATGAAGCGTACTGGCCAGACAACGCGCCGGCGCGCGGCGGCGGCGGCGCCGGTCGTGGCGGGGCACGAGCAAACTCGCGGGCGAGCTGCACTCTGCCAAGCGAATCAGATCCTTACGACTTAAAAATGACACATGTGAGATCGCAGGGGGGCCTCAGCAATTTTATTAGTAGTAACACAAATAAATGTCGAACAATGTTTTACGTACGCAACATTCTCCCCCTCAGTGTCGTGTCGACACGACACTCAAAACGGTAATTTAAATAAAAATAAACTTAAAATATCCCTAGCCTGGCTGCAGGTCGTTTAAATACGCCATTTTTGGTCCTAACGTCTACAACTCTTACGCGTCCGTCAGCACCGGGGTACACTGATTGTACTATGCCTTTAGGCCAGCAATTACGGGGGGAGTTAGGGTCAACTATTACTACCATATCGCCAATTTTTAATTGGGTACCTTCCTCCCTCCATTTTTGACGCGGCACTAAATCGGGAAGTACCTCCCTCACCCATCTGGCCCAAAAATGATCAGCCAGGCGCTGAGAAACACGCCATCGTTTACGTAAGCATAAGTCTCGATCCGTGAACAACCCTGCACTTGGTAAATTGGACGACGAGCCTATGAGAAAGTGATTTGGCGTCAATGTCTCGTCGTCGTGAGGGTCCACAGAAACATGACCGAGGGGCCGGCTGTTTACAATATTCTCCACTTCCGCTAGGAGAGTAATCAAAGTCTCTTCGTGTGGAGCTCTTTCTTTCAGGACCACTTTGAGGGCGGTCTTGACACTGCGCACGAGTCGCTCCCAAGATCCTCCCATGTGCGGGCTAGCTGGCGGAATGAAGCTCCAGGAAACTCCATTGTTCAGGGCTTCGTTCATGACAGTACCTTTGTCTACGGCTTCGTAGGCTTTCCTTAGTTCAATCTCTGCGCCGCGCATATTGGTCCCATTATCAGAATAAATCTTCTTGGGCCAGCCTCTACGTGCGGCCATTCTACGTAAGGCCATTATCAATGAATCTGCAGTGAGAGACGGCACGATCTCAATATGCACAGCGCGTATCGTCAGGCACGTGAACAAGACACCATAGCGTTTTGGTCTTGATCTGCCAACTGTGACCTCTATTGGTCCAAATAAGTCGACTCCGGTGACGGTAAACGGTCTTTGGTGATGTGTGAGTCTACCTTCGGGTAAGTCACCCAGTCGTGGCGGCTTTGGATTAGCTTTCCTGATGCGACAGAATAAACACTGCGTTGCAACAGTTCGAACCGTAGGACGTAGACGTAACAGCCAATATTTTTGACGCAGTTCATTCACCACCAACTCGTTGCACCCGTGGCCTGCGCGGATGTGATAATACTTGACAATGAGTCGAGCCACGTGGTCATGTCCATCCAGGATCACAGGTGATTTTGTGTCCATCGCTATATCCTTAGCTGCTTCAATTCTTCCACCAACACGTAGTAGTCCAGTATCATCCAATATGGGTGTCAAAGCGCGTAGTCTACTATCGCGTTTTATTTCTTTATTTTGTTTCAACAGCAAGATGTCGCTGCAGAAGGCTGTGGCTTGAGAGTGCTGAAGTAATAAGGTTTCAGCTCGTTTCATTAACTCGTCGGTAAGTCCATTTGTTTTTATCTTCTTGCATTTATCTATGAACAACAAGACAGTAGCAGTAGTTCGAATCAATCGCAACCAACTGGAGAAGCGCGTCGGCTCCGGTACAGGTAAGTCGTTAACACTATTATTTTCATTTACTATATTTATTTTTTCTAATATTTCTTCATCAATTTTTATTTTATTTTCAGGTTCCTGAGGCCAGCAAGAGCGTGATTGATGTAAAAATGACGGACCGGTAAACCACGATGAATCGCTGTTAAGTACATGGTCGGTACTTTTAGTTCCTAAATCTGCCACGTTGACGTCAGTTGGCACATAGTGCCACTCGTTGGCCTTACTTAGTTCGTCAATTTCTCCTAGACGATTCGCGATAAAAACTTTATATGTTCTACAATTATTTCTGATCCAGTGTAAAACAGTAGTCGAATCCGTCCAATAATAAACAGAACTTGGTTTTAAACGATGTTCCATTTTAATATTATTTGCTAATTTACATCCTAATAGAGCACCCTGTAGTTCTAATCGCGGCACAGACACCGATTTCGTAGGTGTAACTTTAGATTTACTAGCGATAAACGCTACAATAATACGTCCACTGCTCATTTCCTTGCGCCAGTACGCGACTGTCGCGTAGGCGCTCGGCGACGCATCGCAAAATACGTGTAGTTCTAAACTTTCGTTACTCGCGCTCTTATCACTATCGCAAAAATACCAGCGCGGAATTCTAATATTATTTATATTTTTAGCTTGAATTATCCAACACTGAAATAAATTATTTAACTCATCATTTAATGGCTCATCCCATTTTATATTTGTTTTCCAAATTTCGCGCATTATTATTTTTCCTTTAATTGTAAATGGTACTAGATAACCATGAATGTCAAAAATAGACATAACGATACATAACAGTTCGCGTTTCGTTGGTCTTCTTTTTAAGTTTACAACATCAACTGGTATACGCTTCAAGGTTAAATCGAATCCTAACTCGTCGCTAGCAGGGTACCATAATAAACCGAGTGTCCTTTCCGATTGATTTTTATCGAATGTGCAACAGACACTGTCACTCAAAGCTTCCTTCGGTACGTTTTCCAGAACATCCGGTAAGTTGCGAGCCCAGTTCCGTATTTCAAATCCACCCTGCTGGTGAATAAAGGTGACTTCCTTAATCATTTGTTTTGTAAGATCGACTTCGGATAAACTATCGATATAGTCGTCCATATAATGTTGCTTGCAAATAGCGTCGACAGCTGTTGGATAAGTATCCTTAAAATACAATGCATTTTTATTTTTAATATGTTGCGCGATAAAAGGCGAGCAGTTCGCGCCAAATATTAATGACGTCATAGCATATTTATTAACGTCCTTAGTGGCTTCATCGGTAAATAAAAACCTAAGTGTATGTTGATCCTTTTCTTTAATTTTAATTCGAAGAAACATATCTTTAATATCTGCAATAATTCCAATTTGATTTTCTCTAAACCTAAACATAATTCCAAATAAAGACTGCAACAGGTCCGGGCCTGTCAATAAAAAATCATTAAGGGAACATCCCTGTGTTTTCGCAGCCGCGTCGAACACTAAACGTAACTTCTTCTTATCGACCCCGAAATGTGGTAGGTACCAAATATGGTCGCTAGACTCCCCCTCGTTTAGCCTCCTGGCATAATTATTCGAGAATAAATGCTGAATACGTTCTCGGTAACGAGACGCGTAAGTGTTGTCGGCTGACATTTTCTTCTCGACAGATTTTAAACGATTATAGGCAGTTTGATAAGAATCAGGCATAACAAAGTTATCATGTTTCCAAGGCAATTCCACAAACCATTGATTATCAATTAATTCACATGTGTTATTTAGTATGGTGACAGCACGCAATTCGTCCGCATTCTGTCGCGGTTGTTTTGATATACCTATTGAATCTAACGCAAATGATTTTCTTACAAACTCGTTCAACTCAGAGTCACAACAATGTTGCGCGCTGTCATCACTAGCAAAACGATCAGCTGACATGTTCATCATAATAATATTGTTTACAACACCGTGTATACACCACCCAAGCGGTGTCTTTGTAACATAAGGTTCATTTTTCCTATTACCTTTTAAACACAAGATAGGAGCAATAAGATCATAATTATCCTGCCCGATTAATAGTTTAGGTTGTGCGTCACATTTGCACAAGTCGTAGTCAATATAGTCCGAATAATTACTAAAGTCCATACACGATAAACGTTGAGTAGGTAAATTAAGTTCTTTCATTTTACGAGCACACAAATTAAAACGTTCGCCTGTTTTATTAGAAATGTCAAAACTTACGTTTTCCGTTTGGCACACGAGTTCGCCCGAGTCCCATGCACTGCGGGCGCGCATGGTGACTGTCTTACCGTGGAGTCCCGCTTGATCAGCGAGGTCAGCAGATATCAGCGTCACGGTGGCACCGTCATCGAGCAACGCGTGTGTGTGGATGTTGTCTTTAGGTCCATGAACGGTTACCGGCACTATTTTTAACAACACTTTAGGCACTGACGATTCACTAACACTAGTGGATGCACTGGTGTGGGCGTGGGCAACGGTATCGCGGGGCGACTCGTCGGGCGTCGATGTGTGCACCCGGGCTGCGTCCACCGCTGGGCGTGCCGTCTCTGGTCGCGGGGCGGTCGCGGCCGGCGCTACCGGTCGCGCGGCGCTCGCTGTCGCCGGCGCCACTGGTCGTGCGGCCGCGGGCGCCAGGGGCACGGTAGGCTTCGTCCAGTGAAGGAGATGATGATGTGGATGACCACACTCGCGGCAGTCAGGAGCGCTGCATGCAGCGGGTTCATTATGCCGTGTGCTCAGGCACTTATAGCACAGATGTTTAGCACGTACAAATTGCCATCGATCGCGTCTCATAGCGCGTTTGAACTTGCCGCACTTGTCTAAAGCGTGCGTCGGAGAGGCACGACAAAACATACATTTATTATCAGAAGTAGTAGTGCACGCTAACACTGAATGAGTTTTTATATTATTATTGTTATATTTCTTTCTTACAGCGTCGTTCTGACTGTACTCAATGTAACTGATACCGGAGGTTGCGACAACAGTTGCTTCCCTATACAAAAACTCCGAGAGCATTTCAGTTTTAGGTATGGAACTATCTCGTCTGTCGTAGGTATATTCTGCCCACTTGTTGATAAGGGCGGGCGGAAGTTTTGCAAGTATTATTGATGTTGTTTCTGGGCTTCTAAGGTATTCCTGTGAGTTGATGGCTTTGACGGCTATAACGTAGTTTTTTACTTTTGTCGCAAAATTCACTATCTCTCTGTGGTATGCAGTTGGTAGTGGGTGGATTTTTTTCAGTTGTGCGAATATTTTATTGATTAAACATTCGGGTCTCCCGAATTGTAATTCCAGGGTGTCGATTATTGCTTGCGGTGATGTGTTGCCGATGAGAAGCGATGACACGGCTTCTTTTGCGTCACCACGTAGACACTTTCGTAATCGCCAAATGTTTTCTGCATCGCTATAGCTGCATATGTGTGACGACTCTTTATACGACTCCTTGAACTGCAACCACTGCATGGGATCACCGTCGAACGCCGGTAAATCTTTTGATGTTGCTAGGCGCGCAAGGAGTTCTTTGTTATTATTATCATGCGCGTTACTTCTAGTAAGTACTTGGTGCAACGCCTCCGTCAACTGGTTGATGCTGTCACCGCGCGGCGGGCGCTCGCTGAAGAAATCCTGTTGCTGCTGTGTATGGTTCCAGGTTTTATTACACGTCGGCACTGAATTTAATGGGCAAACATTTTCTACACAATCGCTTTTAGCGATAGACGCGACGCCATCTTGTTTGTCGAACCACGACTCGACTATTCGCGAACTTTTCGAGACCGAGCCGCGGTCTTCTTCTTGTAAGTCTGCTATATCGACTTCTAGTTTTTTCATGAGCAAGTTCTTCTGAATTTGTGCACTTTTTTGTGCTAAATCGAGGTCGATTTGGGCTTGAAGTTGAGCCGCTTCATATTCTAGCCTTTTGCGGGCCGCCGCTGACGAACACGCGGTTTTATCACTTTTCACTGATTTTACACGTAACTGTTCATTTTTACTAGTAGTCAGCTGCTCCGTGGCACGTTTACTACGTGTTGTAACACCCTTCGGGGGTGTGCGAAGCAGTGACATCCCTGCACACAGGTTTTGAGTCCAACTAAACACGCGGCCGAGATCCACAATCCGGCTCGAAGGACCACTTAATGTTGCGCACACACGCAGTGCGCGTTTAGTCGGGTAAAAATGAAAAGAAAACACGTTAAAAGTTTTAAGATGTCTGAGACCCCGCGGCGAATAATAACATGCGCACGACGCGATCGCATGAAGCGTACTGGCCAGACAACGCGCCGGCGCGCGGCAGCGGCGGCGCCGGTCGTGGCGGGGCACGAGCAAACTCGCGGGCGAGCTGCACTCTGCCAAGCGAATCAGATCCTTACGACTTAAAAATGACACATGTGAGATCGCAGGGGGGCCTCAGCAATTTTATTAGTAGTAACACAAATAAATGTCGAACAATGTTTTACGTACGCAACAATCTGCTTAACGGAGACGAATTTGAATTCTGGTATTTTTGATAACGAGCTTTTTGACCAGCGATATAATGTGTTTCGAAGAAACCACGAAAATTCATGTGTAACGAATAGGGCGTGCAAAACCGGTTTTCCGGTTTTGCAAAAAACCGGAAACCGGACAAAATTTACCGATTTTTTAAAACCGGGGTTGAGAGACAAAACCGGGGTTAACTCCGGTTTTCCCGTTATTGAATTAAATATTCAATTTAGATTCCGAACACAACCTATAAAATTCACAACAGCTTGAATGTTATCAAACTCGCTGTCCTGTCCTTGTGCCGACGTTTTTTTTTTTTTTTTTTGCGGTGGGAAATTATCAAATAACTTCTCCCGCTCTGGGTGGAGCGGGAGGGCGTGTCAGACTCTTACTGACTAAAACCCACCCGTGTTCCTTCGGTTGCCCTGTTGCCGGGGGCCACGATGTCCCTATCGGTTTTCTTCGAACCCCCGGCAGGCATTGGCCCTAGCGGACCCCGTCAATTCTGCTGACATCTCTTTGAGGCGCGCGTGGAACACAACGCGCCGTCGACCCGGGCTTGGTCCTTATCGGACGGCGAGCTACCCACTGCTCCCCGTCCGCAAGCCCGCGCCTACGGTGGCCGGAAATCGGCTCGCGATTCCCGCCCCGGGCGTTTCCTCCTGCGGCGGTTAGGGGCGTGAGGGTGCGAACTTTGCCTCTCCCTCACGCGTTCCGCCTCCTCCTTCGCGAGCATTACCGCTTCGCAGAAGGAGGTGACGGCCTGCCATTTCCTCTCGCTCCATACCATGGCCTGAACCAGGGCCGGACGCGAGAGATCACCGCCGCCGATCGCCTCTACGAGGACACGACGTTGCTCCGCCCAAGCCGGGCAGACCTCCACCGTATGCTCCACCGTGTCCTCAGGCCGATCCACACAATGGTGACACCCGGGTGTTTCCTCCCGCCTAATCCTGAACAGGAACCTCCCGAAGCAGCCGTATCCGGTGAGGACCTGCGTCAGGCGGAAGGTGAGGATGCCGTGGCGTCTCTCAAGCCACTCCTCAAAGAGGGGTCTTATCGCCGCAATTGTGGCGTGCCCAGCGCGGGGTTGCGACAATCGCACTCTCCATGACGCCATGAGATCCCGCCGGAGCTCTGTCCGCTGTGCCGCGATTTCCTGCGGCATCGGAGCTAAGCCCCGGCGTTTCGCCTCCTCGCGCCCCTCCCAGATGTGCGCGAGGACCTTTGCCTCCAGATCCCATGGCGGTAATCCGGCAAGGAGGCTCGCCGCCTCACAGGAGACCGTGCGGTATCCTCGGGCCAGCCGGATGGCCATGACCCTCTGGGACGCGTTCAACCGGCGGGCTGGCCGTAGCCTCAATGATCGCGCCCCCACCGGCGCCCCGTAAAGGGCCATGGACCGCACGATCCCCGCATAGAGCCTCCGGCAGGAGGCGTTTGGGTCCCCTTGATTGGGCAGGAGCCGCTTCAATGCAGCCCCGGCCCGGTCCAGTCTGGGAGCCAAACGTCGGAAGTGTTCAACGAAGTTCCACCGGCTGTCGAGGACGAGTCCCAGATACTTCATTGTCGACTCCACACCGATGTGAACCCCTCCCGCCATTACCTGGGAGCCCGATGGTGGCGCATTCCGAGGACCATGAAAACCCATGGCCTCAGACTTGTGCAGGGCCACCTCGAGTCCCAGCTGCCGGATCCTATCGACGATTGTCGCAACCCCGCGTGTCGCTAAATCGGCTGCCGCCTGGTACGACCCCCCCTGCGCCAGGACAAGCGTGTCATCAGCGTAACAAACGACGCTGACGCCGCTAGGGAGGTCGGCGCGCAGCACCCAGTCGTATCCGATGTCCCACAGATGCGGCCCCAGGACCGAACCCTGTGGGACACCGCACGACATCTCTTGCCGGTTCCACTCTCCTTGGTGACCGGGGTAGATGACGGCCCTGTCCGTCAGATAGGCCTCGACCACACGACAGAGGTAGGTCGGCATCCGGTGATACCGGAGTGCCTCCCTGATGCAACTCCAGGGCAGGGTGTTGAAGGCATTGGCGATGTCTAGAGACACCGCCAAGACGACCCCACCCCGGGCCACAGCATCCCCCGTCGTGAGGGCCCGCACGCGCATGATGGCGTCCACCGTAGAGCGCCCCCTGCGGAAACCGAACTGGCTCTCCGCCAGATCCGGCCCCACTCGCACCAGCTGCCCGACGAGGCGGTCTGCAATGACTCTTTCAAAGAGCTTGCCCACCTCATCGAGCAGCACAATGGGCCGATAAGCGGACGGAGAGTCCGCTGGACGCCCCGGCTTCTTGATGAGGACCAGTTTCCCCGTCTTCCAACGAAGTGGGAACTGGCCCCTCTCCATGCATGCGCTTAGGAGCCCCCTCAGTCGAGGCCCGAGAGCCCCCATGGCCAGGACCCAGGCTTTTCCGGGTATGCCGTCGGGTCCTGGGGCGGTATTTTTCGCACTCATCTTGCGTACCGCCACTCTCATTTCTACCTCAGTCACCCCAGGAGAATCGTCGTCGTCGGTGTGGTCCGCATTGGGCACCGCAGTAGGCGGAGCCATGGGCGGAGGGGTATGATCCCCTCTTGAAGGGAACAGAGCGCTCACCACGTCCCCAACAAGCTGGGGCCGGAGACTCTGCGTCAGCGGGGGAGCCCATGGGCGGAGTTTCTCCCGCACCATCTTGTATGGGCGCCCCCACGGGTCCCTGTTGAGAGTCTCCAGCAACTCCTCGCGGGCCAGCGCCCTGGCCCGCAGGATCTCCGCTTGGAGGGCGGTCTTCGCCGCTCTGTACCCCTCGTACAGCTCCGCCTCAATGGCTTCCGTATCCGGAGGGCGGATACGGAGCCTGCGATGCCTCTGCGATGCGATGATGCGTACCGGCGTCGCGCAGCAACACACGCCTTGCGTAGAGCCTCCAGCTCTTGCGACCACCAGTACAGCTGGCGCGAAGCACGTGTAGGATGGACCCGGGGCATTGCCATGTCACACACATTGGACATGGCCTCCCGGAACCACTCCGCCTCGTCGTTGATGTCGGCAGGCCTGTCCGGTGATGACACCCAGGCCTGCACGATCGAGGCTTCCAGGAGAAGCTCCCGGTCCAGCTGCTTCAGCGCCCACCGCGGACCACTCGGGGCCTGTCGGACCGGCGCACTCGAGGTCTGGGTGGAGACGTCAAACCGGATGTACCGGTGATCGGAGTAGGTCTCCACCCCCTCCATGACGCGCCAGTCAATGACACGCGGTGACAGAGCGGGGCTGGCGAACGAAATGTCCACCACCGATTCGCCCCGCATCCGCACACACGTGGGGACAGAACCCCGGTTTAGGACTACCAGGCCTGTCTCCAGAGCCCAGTGCTCCACCATCCTGCCCCGTGTGTCCGTATACCGGGAACCCCAAGCCAGATTCTTGGCATTGAAGTCCCCGAGTACGAGCACGGGGAGGGAACCAAACCCGACGACGACGACTCTTAACTCCGCAAGGGCGACGCGACAAAAGGGCACCGCTCGTCGCGCGACGAGCGACGAGCGGTGCCTTTTTGTCGCGTCGCGTGTCGGCTGGTCTACACAAGCCTTGATGCTACTTTTCACACAGCTGTCACAACATTAAAATTCATGATCAGGAAACTTGATGAACAAACAGTGTTTTGAGCTTCAAACTACCGATGAACTTGAGAAGTCGTATCAAGCAAAGGCATCTCCTGTTAGCAGGTGTCTTGCGCTATTTGCATGATTGGGAAGACTTCTCCACACACGATGACGATGATACGTTTCCCAAACCCAATGGTGCTGACATATCTGATACTATTACAAACTTATTGCAGCAGCTAAAATATAAGCCCAAGGACTCTGATACCATCCCCGTAGTTTTCTCCGAGCGGTCCGTGCCATCATTATCGTCAACATCAGATGCTGAAGTTGTAGCAAGAAGGCCATTCGCAGCGTTCTGTGGCGTTGCAGCTGGGTTTTTCCCGGCGAGCGATCCAGAATGCTTGGAATTGATTTCAAGAGACTGGGAGACTAACCAGGAGACGGGGATCTGGTAGAGTTCGAGCAACTACCGCACAGGAGGACCGCTACGTGCGCTTGACTGCGCGCAGAGAACACTGCATCACAGCCCGCTCCTTACAAAACCGTTTGCGGCAGGCGACCGGTACACGCGTTAGTGATCAAACCATTAGAAATCGTTTACACGAGGACCAGCAGTTCTCCAGGAGACGCGTAGTGCGGATACCATTAACAAGTGCTCATCGTGCAAATCGATTATCGTTCGCAAGGCAGCATCTGGCATGGGATATGAATGATTGGAGCACAGTATTGTTTACAGATGAGTGCAAAGTGTAATTTTTTAGTGATGACCGTCGCATTAGGGTTCGGAGGCGTGAAGGTGAGCGATTTTCGGATGCTTGTATCCATGAAAGTGACAGATTTGGGGGCCCAATGTTATGGTATGGGGGAGGAAACTCTATGTCAGGCAGAACCGAGCTGGTAATTCTAAACGAAGGCACAATAACAGCTCAAAGTTACATCGAGAAGGTCCAGAAGACCCCATGTGGTCTCATATGCATAGATAATCGGCGCAAGATTCCATCTGATGCACGATAATGCTCGCGCTCATACAGCTAGAGGCACCAGAGAAGCCCTAGAGAAGGCTGGTATTGAGGTGTTGCCCTGGCCTGCAAACAGTCCGGATCTCAATCCCATTGAACACATGTGGGATTTATTGAAACGCAGTGTTCGAAGCACAAACCAACCCGTGCACAATGAAACACAGCTAATAAACATTCTGAAATCAAGCTGGGAACATATTCCTCAATAAACAGTGGTACACCTGGTGGAGAGTGTACCTTTCAGGCTTCAAAATTGCATAAGCAAACGAGAAGGGTATACCACATACTGAGGAAAGTCACAAATCAACCATCATTTTATGATTTTTTTTAACAATTTTTTTTCTCTCTGATTATTGTTGCAAAAATGTTAATTTTTAGAAAAAGTGGAGTAAACACATTTTTTTTATTGTTTCCATCACTATTTTATGCTGTCTACAATAAAAATCAATTAATTTATCCAATCGAATCATTAATAAAACCTTAAACCTCAAGAATTAATGAGAATACTGTAAAAACGTGGTGGCCCTTATTTTGTTTTGACTAGTAAGTATATATTCTTATATCTTATATATCTTCTTTATAACAGAATTGTTAGGTACCTACTAAAGGTCCCACAAACTTACTTGTTGTCGATTTGATCTCAGTTAATCTTTATATTATTTTAAGTTCATGTTATCCAAACTGGTTGATTAAAAAAGGTATATGATAAAAGTTTCATTTGTGGGTATCTAAGAATATTGTTTTCGTGTTAAAATTCTTCTATATAAAGACTATAAAAAAATTGCCGAAACCGGGGCTAACACCGGTTTCCGGTTTTTGGCCTACAAAACCGAAATTCAAAACCGGTTTTGAAGACCTTCTGGTTTTGCACGCCCTAGTAACGAAGGTTGACGGAGGGGGTGTATTAATAGCTATTAAAAACATTTACAAAGTAATAAAACATTCCTCATGGGACAACAGAGTGGAAGATATTTGGGTGAGTATTTTGCCTAACAACTCGCATGAGGATCAGTACAACCTTTGTGTATGTTACCTTCCCCCAGATTTGCCAAATAGTGAACTTAAAACTTTTTATATGAATACACAAAAGATTGTAACGGGTTCTCGTGACGATTGTGTCAATCTAGTTATTGGAGATTTTAATTTTCCGGGTTTGTTATGGACACCCACGCCATCAAGCAGCAGATTAACGAATGCTGTTACAGCTACTGATTATAAGTCCTCTCTATTGCTGGATTTGTTGGCTCATTGTAATTTATCACAGTTTAATCATATACCTAACAAAAACAACAGATTTTTGGATCTTGTCCTATGTGCTTCCGATAGTGTCCAAGTAATGTTAAACGATGAGCCAGTCAGTTGGGTTGATGATCATCACCCACCTCTTGAGTATTTAAATAAAGGGTAGCATTCCTACTAAAAAAATGAAACCTAAAAACATCGAACGGCTAAATTGCCACAAATGTGACTTTGCGAAGGTAAAGGTGGCTATCGCAGAGGTTGATTGGGCTACCCTATTACTGTCAAGGTTCCTTTATAACATCCACAGAGGACTGTTTATCTGATAATATCAAATCATTTTGGAAGTTCGTCAATAGCAAAAAGGGTGCGAATGGCTTACCACAAACTATGAAGTTCGGTGGAGTGGTTTCATCTGACAGTCAAGTAATTAGCGAATTATTTTCGGACTTTTTTAGTTCAGTTTTTGAGGATACGTCTGGACCTCCCCTTAATGGCGAGGCATGCGCAGGTGTTGAATCCAATTCTTGTTTATCGGAGATTTATGTTGAACACGATTATGTTTTGCGTGCATTGAAACAACTGGATCATCATAAATGCGCTGGTTCGGACGGAATACCTTCTAGTTTCCTGGTTAAGTGTGCTGAAGAGCTGTCATTGCCACTCTATTATTTGTTTAATAGATCTCTAAAACTAGGTATGTTTCCAAAATGCTGGAAAAAGGCGCACGTTGTGCCCATTTATAAGGACGGTGACAAGTCAGATTGCATAAATTACAGACCCATAAGATATTATCTGGTATGGCAAAACTTTTTGAAGCGTCTTTGTATCAGCATTTTTATTCTCATTTTAAACCGTATCTTTCGCAATCCCAGCATGGATTCTTACGAGGTACAATCAACACTCACAAACCTGCTCGAGTACAAAAACTATCTGTGTACTGCTTTCGCGAAGGGTGGTCAGATAGACTCAGTCTATACAGACTTTCGGAAAGCATTTGATAAAGTTAACCATGAAGTACTGCTTTTGAAGCTGAAATCGTACGGTATACATGGTAGGATGCTGTTGGTGCTGGCGCGCAACCTGCCGAGCGCCGCGGCGCATCGCTTGCGGAGCACGGCGTGGAAGCCGTCAACGTGTGCATCCGCGAACATGCCCGACGCACTGCACCAGCACGGCAGCCCCAACAATGCCCTGAACGCATTGTTATATTGGACGCGCAGGGCGCTGAATGATCTTTGCGTATAATGAGCCCACAAGCAGCACGTGTAGAGTGATGTACAATGCGCTCTGAACAATGTTATTTTCACTTGTGCATTACAACGTTTAAACCTGTGAGCTATCATGTTCGCACTGATAGACAGCGCCCTACGCTCCCTGTCCATGTCCACATCATCGCGTAGGAGATCACTGACTATATGCCCAAGATATTTAAAACAGGTGACCACTTTCATGGGAGTTCCGTTCAAAATCACGGGAGGAACCTGATCTGGTGACTTGGTACCTGCTTTAAATACCATGAGCTCACTTTTTGTGACATTATATTTGAGGCCATGACTAGCCGCGTACGTCTCACACACATTAACAAAATTCCTTATTCCACTGATCGTTGGGCTCAGCAGCACCATGTCGTCTGCATAACTCAGATTATTTACACAAATATTGTCTATGTGACAGCCGACATGCATGCTGCTAAGCTCAACGATCAGCGCATTAATATATAGATTAAATAAAACTGGGGATGTTAATCCACCCTGTCTTATTCCACATTATAATGTATCGGAATTAATGTCACACAATAATAAATGAATTATATTGATTTTATTTATATTTTTTAATATAAATATTGTCATTGTAATAACTATTTGACATTACATTTGAAACTTTTTGACACTTTATTTGAATGTTAACTAAATAATTAATAATAAGTAGTTGTATTTTGTTTTTTGTATTTGTATGTAAATGGCATGTTATGCCTGGATTCAACACAATGTTATATTGTTTAAGAGTAAATGAAATGAAATGTGGAATGGTAATATCGACTATCATTGCGCGGCGCGCTAATCGATCTATCACCACTATATCAGGCTTATTTGTTATAATAGTCCTGTCAGTAATGATAGACCGATCCCAGTACAACTTGATATGGTCATTTTCGAGAACTGGGTCGGGCACGTACTTTTAATACGGTAACTCAGGATCCACAAGTTTATATTTCAAAGCAAGTTGCTGGTGAGTAATCCTGGCCATTTGGTTATGTCTGTGCAAGTACTCGCCGTTAGCTAGATGCGGACAACCAGAGATAATGTCTGATGGACTCACCCGGACGATGGCATGCCCGACACACGTCAACCGTACCGTCCTTCATAATATGTCTCCGGTAGTAATTTGTCAAGATAACTTCATCCATAACTGCACAGACGAAACTTACGGTTTCCCCGAAAAGGTCACCGAAACGTAGCCAGGATACGAACGCTAAGAAATCTACACCGGGCTCATGAAGAGCCCAATAGAAGCGCCCGTGAAGCGCCTTGCTTTGCCATACTTCCTTGCGGTCATCTGTAGTAAGTACTACAGGTTTGCGCCAGTTCTCTTTAGCCATGGCTACAGCTACAGCTGCCCTAACTGGCCATGGGTCATTTAATAAATACCTCTTTGTCATAGGAGTCACAGGCAGTCCGCTGTGCAGAGCTTGCATGGAGGACGACGAGACAGCAGCCCATGTGCTGTTAAACTGCCCCGTGATCGCCACATACAGGGCCAAGTACTTCGGTAACCCAGGTACCCTACGTGAGATTGTCAGTGACACCAAGGCGTTGCTGGCCTTCTTTGAGGAGCTGGGGTGGATCGAATAACAGATTTTCCCACCCGTACGCAAAATACGCGCTTTGACGTGGAGTTGCGGATACCAGCCCGTATTACCTATTACCTAGCCATGGAGAGCGGGGTGAGCCCGTTGTCCACTGCGACCACATCACGGTGCATACCCACATCGGTTTAAAAAAAAATATTCCCTGAGGTTGCACACCTCATAGTTGTGGAGGGTCTTCGCATTTAAAAAGCCTCGACTCCCCACTTCCGCGGGATATACAGTCTCATCACCGACGAACGTGGGTGATGCATCCGGTTTGCGGTCAGGAGTGTACGGACCCTTCTGTCTAGGGCGTCCAGTTCGGTTGGAGTCCATTTGAGTATGCCAAAAGAATACATCAAAACCGGCATGACCCAACCGTTGAAGGCGCGCACCTTGTTTCCGCCTGAAAGAAGACTACTTAATACCTTCTTCAGGCGACCAAAGAAGCGCTCCTTCAACGATTGCTTCATGTCAGCAACGTTCATGCCTAACGCTTCCGACATACCCAAGCTTTCAACTGAAGAGAGCGATCTGAGGTGAATGGAGTCCGAGAGTTGGGTTCCCTCGGATTCCATAATCTCCCTTCGCTTTACATGCATGACTGATGGAGCTATTTGTTGGGGGCAAAGAGTTTCAAGTCATCCATGTAGAGGAGGTGAGATATGACCTGACCACCTCTACTCAACCTATAGCCCAGACCTGAATCCTCCAGCAGTGTGCTTAGAGGATTCAGGGCGACGCAAAACCAAAGTGGACTTAAACTAAACTGTCGCCCTGAAATATTCCCCGTTTAATCCATACAGGTTCGTCATTCCCCTGTATCTGTCGGCATCCTGGGTAGCGAAGGACCGTCCTCCATTGCCCCATACACAACATCAAGAAGGTGTGCAGAGTTGTATCTATCTTGTACAACTTCAGCACCCTCATGAGCCATGTATGTGGCACCGAGTCGTAGGCCTTCTTTTTAGTCTATCCAGCATGTCGACAGATCCTTGCGAGATCGACGAACCTGTTGGCTTATGGCCATGTCGAAAAGGAGAAGCTTCTTAGTACCGCGGGACCCATTCCTACATTCATTTTGGGAGGCTGACATAATTGAATTACTGTCAATGTGTGTATTAATTTACGCTCTCAAAATGGATGTAAGAAGTTTATAGACCGTCGACAAACATGTGATCGGCCTATAATTCTTGGGTTCTGCGGGACTACCTGACTTATGGAGCAGGTGGGTAACGCCTGTTGTTAGAAACTGCGGTAGCGACCTAGACTCTAAGGATGACTAGAATTACGATGCCAGGCGAGTGTGCGAACTACTCAGCCATTTTAACCAAAAGTTGTGTAGTCTGGATTGGAAATCACCGGAGCCGGATCCGGGTGATTTACAATTCGATAACGGACGGACTGTTCTGGCTACGTCTAATGGCGTTATTAGCACTGAATTCATTTCTGGTACAGTTTCACACACTCGCTCGACATCCTGCATCCAACTAGCCTCAGTGTGACAGACGGGCACCGACCAGATGCTGCGCCAGAATGCACTCGTGGCGGCATCATCCGGGCGGCGCACGTCCGTCAAATTTTGTTCAGGTCGCTCCCAAGCTCTATATACCCACCTCTCATCGCTCTGGAACATGCGATTCTGCGTGTATCGGTCAACCCGCCGCTTATACCGCCGAATACGGCTCGCCCATGCACAAACTTTCTGCTTCAGGAAGTCGATGCGCTCTGTGATACGGGACATGTATTCTTGAGGACTGATTTCAGTCCCCGAGAATGCCCGCCTTACAAAGCGCATCACTCGTGGTCGTGTATTTCGCTCCCTGAAGCAGTATAGTTTGTCGATGAGAACCCTGGCCCCATTGATGCGTCACTCGATCCTGTACTGCCAGGCTGGTACGGCTGGTTTGGGTCGAGTAGCTGGTATACCGGAGGAGCTACTCAGAGTGTTGCAGTTTTGGTACCTTAGCCAGACAAATCGTGTCAGATGGTCTGATGCGCTCTCGGAATCATATGGGTTGGAGTGCGGGGTGAGGCAGGGTGGTTTGTCGTCTCCCCGGCTTTTCAATCTATATGTTAATGACCTCATTGCCGAGCTCAGCGGCATGCGTGTCGGATGCAGGGTTAATGGTGTTAGTTGTAACAACATCAGTTATGCGGATGACATGGTGCTGCTGGGCCCGTCGCTGGGGTCAATCGCCGAGATGCTCAAAGTATATGAGACCTACGCTGCTGCACATGGACTGGTCTATAATGCCAAAAAATGTGAATATATGGTCTTTGGGGTTGCTGGTAAGTGCCGGGAAGATGCCTTCGAACTTGCCATAAACGGTACGCCAATTCGAAAAGTCACAAAGTTTAAATATCTTAGGCATTTTCTTACCAGCGACCTCAGCGACCATAGCGATATTGAGAGGGAGTGTAGAGCTCTGGCAGTCAGGGGTAATATGTTGGCACGAAGATTTGCTCGGTGTACTGACCAACTTAAGATTACGCTATATAAAGCTTATTGTCAAAGTTTTTACACCGGTAATCTTTGGGTCAACTACTCGAAAAGGTCGCTGGATGTTCTACGCGTCCAATACAACAATGTATTTAGGATGCTGTTGCGACTGCCTCGTTTTTGTAGTGCATCTGAAATGTTCGCGGTAACCCATACCGACGGATTTCATGCCATCATCCGCAAAAAAACGGTCTCACTCCTGAGCAGAATAAGAGGCAGTCACAATAGTATCCTGAAGGCTGTGGTGGCAGATACTTCCTCTGCCATAATAAGGCAATTTGTGAGAAGACTCATACCATAGTTAGACTATTTATTATTTTGTTATTTTTTTATTGTGTCTAGATGTTGGGTGGTCTTCTCACAAATTCGTCTTTAGTTTTAGGTTACTAACAATAGTGGTTTAAGTGCATACATGTTACTAACAATTTATGGATCTTTTTGTTATGCGAAATAAAATGATTTTATTTATTTTTTATAGTGAAAGTTGTTTACATTCATGGGTAGAAGATAGAAAACACTGTAAAAATTTCGAGACGATAAAAAAAATCACCCGGTATATTGTACTCGCTGAAACTTTGTTTTATTTTGGTTTATCGGGCAGCTGTCGGGTGTACTAACATTTATGGTCCATTCTAGTCGGAATTTTTGCTTTTTTGAGTGTGTGGCACGGAAAACAGGGTCGATTACCCTGAAGTGCCTAGTTCATCACCGATGTGGTGATCAGCGTCGCGACGAGCTCCGCCGCAAACAGGCACCACCAGTGTCGTGGAGACTTCGCCCTTTCGGAGACGGTGTGGGGCACAGATGTGACGACATCTCAGCGGTGACATCATCGAACAACGTCAAGGACGGCGACGTCATCAGTGACGTACTTGGAGAGATTTGGTTGAAGCAAAACTGTGGGTTACGATCCAAAGAGTTTTTAGTCTAGACTTGTAATTTTTTCAGTGAAGTTAAATAATTAAATTATGAAGTGTTTGGAACTTGTAGAATTTTAGCATAAGGTTTAGACTTAGAATAATCACGAAAAAAGTGTTGTGACGGCGAACCTATGTCCGATTTTTTCTAAGTTTAAAAAGTTTTTCAAACATTGAGTTGAAAAATTTATAGATTTAATTTGTGTTAATTTATCACCGGTTGCATTTAATTACTGAATTAGTAATTGAATGATTAAAAGGTTTATAGCTTATTACACAATGGAATCCTTATGTAAACTACAGTTCAATAATAAAACAATAATAGAAAAAAGGTAGAATTAATTTTTTTAAATCACCGAAAGATCGTATCACACAAAGTTACATAGAAACACGACTAGAGTCATAAGAGTCACAGTGGCAACAATTTGTCGAAACTCATAGGCGCATTGTAGAGAAAGTAACTGACGAAGACTTAGATAAAAATGTTTATTTTACATTAGAAGTTTACGATTTAACTGAAGATATAAACTATAAGTGTAGGGTTTTTAAATATTTTAGTCATTCGTTCTTATTTTTGAGAAATGGCAACACTGTCCAACCGTCAATTGTGTAGGGGAAGGGGTAGTTTATAAACGCGGGCACTTGGCCGAGAGAGCTCAATCTGGTGTGAAGTAACTGAGGTGACTGTTTCTATGACGGAGTGAAGAGAAAAATAAAATATCAGTATCTACGTGCAGTGAGTTTTATTACACTTCAGAAGTGGGATGAAAGGTAAAATAATTTGAATTTCTTTAAGCTAAAATTTAACATGTGGTTATTCTTAAGCTCGCTGTCCTATTTGGTCGGGGTACTCCCCGATAATAAGACAGTGAAGACTGGGTTTCTAACATGTTCTATAGCCTTGTGGTGTGATTTTATTTGGTCAGGGTACTCCCTGATAATACGATTGCAAAGTAAGGTTATGATTTTGTATTTTGTTGTTAAAAATTAACATGTGTTAACCTGAAGCTTTGTCACATTTGGTCGGGGTACTCCCCGATAATATGACAAGCGTATTGGGTTTTTAACATGTATGGTAGTCTTATGGTGTGATTTTATTTTATCGGGGTACTCCCTGATAATACGATTGCAAAATAAGGTTATGATTATTGTAAATCTTTTCTATTTGGTGTGGAAATTAAAGTGTTTTGGTACCATTTGGTCAGGGTACTCCTTGATAGTGGTAGCATATGCATTAGGGCAACCTTAGGTCACAGTTTTATTCGATCGGGGCACTCCTCGATAATACGGCTGCGAGATGAGGTTGTGATTTATTGTGAATCTTTTAAAATAGGTTAGAATTAAGCAAGGTTTGTTACCATTTGGTCGGGGTACTCCCCGGCAGTGATAACATGCTTCTGCCTTAACCTTTAATTGCAGTTTTATTTGGTTAGGGTACTCCCTAATAATACAACTGTTTATTGAAGGTTACTTTGAATGTTTTATTAAGGAACAACTGTTACAAAGGGCATAATTTGCTAACATTTGGTCAGGGTACTCCCTGACAATGATGGTAAATAGCTCGGAAGTCTGGTTGTATATTAATGCTTGATTAGGGCACTCCCTAATAGTGTTGATAGACAGCTGGGTCTTGCAAAGTATTGCTGTGACTGTTTTACATTATGCAATTTATTTTATCGAACATTTATGTCCTTAAATGTGTTCAATTCCAGTTTCGCAATGGAAAAAAATAACTGCGACGCCCGGTCGTTGGATGTTTCTCCTCATGGTCGCAAGGACAGCCGACGGCGCCTGCTAACTCCAGTAAGGTGCTCGTCGCATCATCTTCGTGATGTTTCCGGCACACGTTTCTGTGGCACTCGAAGTCGCAGCAAGTCACGGAGGCAAAGTTTTCGTGAGAAAGAGCTTGAGTTTGAGCAAGAACGAGAGCGGCTACGCGTACTGGAACAGGAACTGTGCCGGGAACGTGAGAAGATAACAGAGGCGCATGGGAATCGATCTGGTAGAAGTTACCAGAGGAGTTTGAGCCGCCGTCACTCTAAGAGCCGGCAGCACAGCTGCAGCCCGAGCCGGTCACGTCAACGTGAGCATCAAGCTACAAGAGCCAAACGGAGGCGAGATTCACGTGAGCAGAGCAACGATGGTCTACATGGCGACGGCGCACCACAAGATAAAAGGTCACGTACTCCTTCTTTTACTGTTAAAGATGTTATGGACTTGGTTCATTCTATTAAACATGGTTTTACATCTCAGCCGTCTACAAGTACATCAATTTCGAAGAATATTGATCATAAAAACATTCTTCCTAATTTTGATCCTTCAGCAAAAAACCAGCGTATTGACATTTGGCTGCGTAAAGTAAATGAATGCTCTACTGTATACGGCTGGGATGATAAAACAACGATACATTTTGCAATGCAAAAACTTCAGGGTTTGGCCAAAGTTTGGTATGAGGGTCTGAACACAATTTTGCATACTTGGGAAGAATGGCAAGTAAAGTTAATGAGTGCCTTTCCTTGCGAGCAAAATTATGGCCAAATCCTAGAAGATATGCTTAAGAGAAAAAGTAAGTTTGGTGAACCAATTGAAGTATATTATTATGAAAAACTTGCGTTGTTAACTCAGTGTGACATTACGGGTAAACGCGCAGTAGATTGCATTATCCATGGTATCTCTGATAGGACTATGAAATCTAGTGCATTGGCGCTTTGTTGTTCTCAGCCTGATCAGCTTCTCCAATTTCTAATGAGTAACAAAGAAAGCCAGAGTTTAGAACGTAGTTTTGGTAAAAATTATTCTAACCAATCCAATTCTAAAACAAATCAAAATAAGTCTAATCAGTCTCAGGGTCCTGTGTTCTGCTTTAATTGTAAGGAGCGAGGTCACCCTTACTTACATTGTCCGAAGCCACTAATCAAATGCAATAAATGCAACAAAATTGGTCATAAGGTCGAAAATTGCAGGCAAGATCCTAAATTTGATAATATAGTAGGTAACACTGGAGCACCATCTAAAACAATGTGTATTTCAAGCTCCAGTCCTAACTCAAAATTCATAAAGCTGGTTACAGTGAATGGTAGGACTGTAGAAGCATTTATTGATTTCGGTAGCGAAGTGACGTTGGTTAGGGAGTCAATAATTTTAAGCCTTAATCTAGTGCATGATCAGGTCTCGTCGGTTATGAAAGGATTCGGGAATGAGATGGTCCGATCGTTAGGTAATACGTTGCTCGATATAGTGGTAGATGGAGTTGATGCGAGGGTAGCTTGCAGAGTTGTTGAAGATAATCTCTTAGATAAACCTATATTAATAGGCCAGTCATACACGGAGCAACCACATATTCTTGTGTTCAAAAATTCCCACACTTTGCAATTTCGTAAGTTGCATACTGAAATTCCAATGGTTTATCCCGATGCTAGTAATCTTCAACTTGCTGAAGTTAGGATCGCTGCTGATATCGAGCTTCATGGACCTGCATCTATAAAGGCTCGCGTAGGTTCCGAATTTAGTGGCTGTTTAATGCTGAGCAACAACATCGTGGGTGCTCCAAATCAAGAGGTTGTTGTCTATGGTGGTGTTTACCAGGTCCAGTGCGGGAATTTAGACATTCTTGTTTATCCATTTTCCATCCCTTGTCGATTACGAAAGGAATTTGTTGTTTGTAGAGGAGAAAAAGTAGATTTTGTCCAGAGGATAGTAATTCAGTCTCCAGGAATTGCAGAGTCTGAAGATATTCAAGATAATAATTGTGAACGTGACATTCAGGAGAAAGACGTACGCGTAGGTGATTCTGTATCAAAGGACGATAGACAAAGGCTTATGACAATACTTAAACAATATAAACATTGTTTCGCCTCAAATTTAGAAAATTTGGGTTGTACAGATGTTACGCAGATGACAATTGAGTTGAATAATCAACGTCCTATTGTCTATCGCCCTTACAGATTGTCACATCATGAACGTGAGAAAGTGCAGTCTATGTTAGGTGAAATGTTGGACGCAGGGATCGTTAGAGAATCGGTATCGGAGTATGCTAGTCCTATTATTTTAGTTCGTAAAAAAGATGGCAGTTTTCGAATGTGTATTGATTATAGAATGTTGAATTCTATAACAATAAAGGAAAGATACCCGATGCCGATTATAGAAGATGAGATAGCAAGGTTGTCTGGACAGGCGTGCTTCATAACGCTTGATTTGGCATCAGGGTATTATCAGGTCCCAATTTCGGAACCATGCAAACATCTCACTGCGTTTGTCACTCCAGATGGATTGTACGAATTCAACCGTATGCCATTTGGTTTGGCAAATGCACCAGCAATTTTTCAGAGAATGATTAATAAGGTCTTAGGGTCAGCTCGATTCACCCATGCTACAGCATACATGGATGACGTGCTTATTTTTGGTAAAAATGCTGCTGAATGTCTTGATAGGCTCGAACAAGTTCTAAAGCTGTTAAAAGATGCAAATCTTACGTTAAATTTGTCGAAATGTAATTTCTTGGACGATAATATTGATTATCTTGGGTATGAAATTAGCTCATCAGGAATTCGGCCAGGTGAAAAGAAAATTCAGTCCGTTATGAATTTTCCACGGCCAGTTAACATTCATGGTGTTAGGCAATTCCTAGGGCTTGCTAGTTATTTTAGAAAATTTATCAAAAATTTTGCTCAATTAGCGTCGCCAATTATGCAATTGTTAAAAAAGGACTCCACATGGGTGTGGGGCCAAGAACAAGAGAACGCATTCCAGACGCTTAAATCACAATTAATAGACAGACCAGTTTTAGCTATTTATGATCGTGACGCGGAGACGGAATTGCATACCGACGCCAGCAAGGATGGTGTTGGAGGCATACTCTTGCAACGGTGTAAGGATAGTGGTTTACTTCGGCCAATTGCTTATTGTAGTAGACGAACGTCACCGGAGGAAAAATATTATCACTCCTATGAATTAGAAACACTGGCTGTTATTCGTTCATTAGAGAAATTTCGGGTCTATTTATTAGGTCAGGAATTCAAAATTGTCACCGATTGTAGTGCTCTTCGTTCCACTTTCATGAAACGCGATCTCATACCTAGGATAGCGCGCTGGTGGCTTTTGCTGCAAGAATTTAATTGTTCAATTGAATATCGACCAGGCACTAAAATGTCCCATGTAGATGCGTTATCTCGCAATCCTGTTTCGAATGATTCTATGACTGATTCGTCTAGTCTGTGTGCTCAAGTTATGGTTATTAGTAGCGAAGACTGGTTACACACCCTTCAGCTGGGGGACTCAGAATTGGAACGAATTAAACAAATTTTAGAAAAGGATTTAGATCCCAAGAATCTCCAATATATCAAAAATAATTATGTTGTTCGAGATAATAAGTTGTATAGGTATTTTAACGACGATAAGGATAATGTTCGCTGGGCAGTGCCAAAGGGGGCAAGATGGCAAATATGTAGGATGAATCATGACGATATTGGTCACCTAGGATTAGAAAAAACTTTGGAAAGAATTAAAAGTAGTTATTGGTTTCCAAAAATGTCACGGTTTATCAAAAAGTATGTGTCCGCCTGTATTGATTGTGCTTACGCTAAAAAGTCCACGAGTTCGAACGAAGGTTTATTACATCCAATTAAAAAAGTAGAGTCACCGTTTCACACCCTGCATATTGACCATCTGGGCCCCTTTGTCAGATCCAAACGAGGATACTCTTACCTTCTAGTAGTGGTAGACTCGTTTACTAAGTTTGTGTTTATAAAGCCAGTTCGAAACACGAATACACAAAATGTAATTCGTGCCCTGGATGACATATTTTATACATTTAGAATGCCTGACCGTTTGATCAGTGATCGTGGCAGTTGCTACACGTCTAACTTATTTAAAAGATACTGTTATGATAAAGGTATAAAACACATCTTGAATGCTGTCGCGAGTCCTAAATCAAACGGCCAGGTAGAACGATATAACCGGACAATCCTAAATTCATTAAAAGCGCTAACCCTGAGACATGATGAGAGGGATTGGGACAACCAGTTAGGGAAAATACAATGGGGACTGAATAACACTGTCCAAAAGACAACCGCCAGGAGACCATCTGAAGTCATGTTCGGTACGTTCATGAACAGTGAAATCAATCCTAATTTAAATGAGATATCGGATGCGACTAGGGAAAATATAGACGTGACCACTATCCGAAATCAAGTTAAAGAAAGAATAGACACAGAACAAGCAAAGCAAAAGCTACGTTACGATCAGAACAGACGCCCTGCTAAGGTATACAATAAGGGCGATTTAGTCAAAATTACTAAAGTTACTTTTAATAATGATGGGAAGAGTAAAAAACTTCTCCCATCTTACATAGGACCATACCGGATCACTAAGGTTTTAGGCCAAGATAGATATAAGATAGCGTCTATTCCCGGTTTTAGTAATAGTACAAATAAACGCACTACCACTGTAGCAGCTGATCGAATACTGCCGTGGGTACATATAGATGCGTTACAACTAAATAAATCAGATTCTAGCGAATCTAGTGATGAGAGTGAACATAGTGATGCGTAGTGTTCATCAATTTAGGATTCTACAGGACAATTATTACAGAATGTTTAATATTATTGTTTCAGACCGAACGTGAGAATTGATTGGTTCACGTCATCGGTTATTACACAATTGAAGACTGACGTGAGAATTGATTGGTTCACGTCATCAGTTGGAATCCAATTGGATACCGAGCGTGAGAATTGATTGGTTCACGTCATCGGTCACAATTGGAGGCAAGAATTGATTGGTTTGCCTAGATTTTTGGAGTCTCTGATCAGGTGTGAGAATTGATTGGTTCACAACCTGATAGAGTACGCAAGTTTAGTAGCGAGAATTGATTGGTTCGCACTAGCATAAGCATACATTTAAAAGTTCTGAATGATTGATGAATAGTTCATCAGAGTATAAAACTAGTCCTTTAGATCTAGGTATTTTTGGCGAGAATTGATTGGTTCGCCAAAATTGTTGAAAATTGTTATTTTTGTAGAAAACTGATAGTATTATAATCAACTTTTATTAAATTATGGTAGGATTTCATAAATGTTTTAGTTGAATCAAATAATATTTGTAGTTTAATAATAACTGTTGTAAAAAAATACGTATACAATGCTGTACTTAGTTAAGGTTTATTTTTTAAATTTATAATCATTAAAATGTTTTATGAATGTTATTTATTTTTTGTAACAAAATATTTTTACTACTGTAAAAGTTTATTTAATTCCAAAATCACTTTATTTATTTTTTTGTCATGGGTCCTCTCTGCCAAGAGTGTAGGGTATTTTGGTTACCACCTGGGGCGTGTATGAGGGCATACACGTCGTCAGGACGGTCGAGTGTAGGGTTTTTAAATATTTTAGTCATTCGTTCTTATTTTTGAGAAATGGCAACACTGTCCAACCGTCAATTGTGTAGGGGAAGGGGTAGTTTATAAACGCGGGCACTTGGCCGAGAGAGCTCAATCTGGTGTGAAGTAACTGAGGTGACTGTTTCTATGACGGAGTGAAGAGAAAAATAAAATATCAGTATCTACGTGCAGTGAGTTTTATTACATAAGTCTGAATTAAAAGAGCACTTACTTCAACTAAGTCCGTGTGAAAGTGCTAATCTCAGTAGTAATAAACATTCTAATCAAAATAGTTCAAATGTAAAATTGCCACAAATTTGTTTGCCTAAGTTCTCGGGACTCTATTCTGAATGGGTTACATTCCGTGATTTATTTACGTCACTGATCCATAAAAATGATGCACTGGATGACGTTTAAAAACTTCACTATTTAAAGAGTCACCTCACAGGCGAAGCAGAACAGTTGCTTCGACATATCCCTGTGACTGCGTCTAATTATGATGAGTGTTGGTCGATTCTAAACAAACGATTTGACAATAAAAGGTTTTTAGCTAACGGTATGCTTAAACGGCTTATCCATCAATCGTCGATTACTAAGGAATCATCAACAAACGTTAAAACGCTATCAGACACGAGTGTTGATTGTTTGTGCGGTTTACGCAGTCTAGGTATTGATGTCAGCTCCTGAGATGCAATTGTTGTATACGACAAGTTAGATACAGAGTCTCGTAAATTGTGGGAACTAAGAATTAGTTCTAATCCTAAAGAAGATTTACCTACGTTTGAAGAGTTCAAAACTTTTGTGGAATCTAGGTTTAGAGCCTTAGAGTATTTAAATCTTATTAATATGTAAAATAAATATAACGAATAAATATTTATCACATATCACGCATTTTTAAAGTGAAACTTTTATTACATCGTCTCAAACTTTTTCGTCTGTGTGTTGCATGTCGCGTGACGGTCGGTCGCGGAGTAGAGATAAAGTGAAAGGCGCTCGTCAGAGCAGCCAAGGCCAATATGGCGGCGCCTATAATTCGCTTAAAAGTTTCACTTTTACCGTGGTTTCATAAAACCACACAATCCTTTTTTTATTCTAAACCCTTTATTGCAATAACAACATTAATAAAAAGGCAGCAAAATTTAAAAAAATATTATTATTGCAAACAAAAACAGTAGCGTTTTCATAATCAGCGTGTTCCAGTACTGGTATGCGCACCAGTCTAATAGTGTTAAGTGGGCGGGGGCAATGTCGGATGTGTATCAGCTCGAATGCGGAGTCAAGCAGGGTGGCTTAATATCTCCTACCCTGTTTAATTTATATATTAACGGTCTGATCGTGGCGCTCAGCAGCCAGCATGTCGGTTGTCACATTGACGGTACCTGTGTCAATAATCTTAGTTATGCTGACGACATGGTGCTGATGAGCGCTTCGATCTGCGGCTTGAGGAAGCTGTTACAGACATGCGAGGAATATGCTTATGGTCACGGTCTGTTGTATAATGTAAAGAAGAGCCAGTGTATGATCTTTGAGACCGCCAGTGCGAGATGTCCGGAAAGCATACCTCCGGTCAAACTCAATGGGGTTCCTTTGGAAAGGGTTGACCGGTTTACTTACTTGGGGCATGTTTTGACTGTCAACCTCAAAGATCACGCAGACATGGAACAGGAGCGGAGGGCGTTGTCTGTTAGAGCGAACATGATCGCCCGCAGATTTGCGTAGTGCTCTAAAGTAGTTAAGGCTACGCTCTTTAGAGCGTACTGTACATCGCTTTACTCATGCAGTCTGTGGGCTCACTACTCTAATAGAAGTTACAGCGCTATCCGCGTCCAGTACAATAACGCGTTCAGGGCGGTGATGGGGTTACCCCGATACTGCAGCGCCTCGGGTATGTTCGCAGAGGTGCGCATCGACTGCTTTCACGCGACCATGCGCAAGCGCGCCGCGTCCTTGGTGCGCAGGGTGCGGGTTAGCCCCAACATCGTACTGGCGATGATTGCGGGAAGGCTGGACTGCCCCTTCATCCGGCATTGTTCCAGCAGACGTTGCTGCAGATGTTGCTGTACCAGTGTCGGAGAGAAGTTATTGATTTTATTGTAAAAATGACGTTATTTATTTGATGTGATTTAATTTAATTTGATTTTAATTGATTTGATTCTGTTTTATTTGACATAATTTGTAACATTTCTATTAATTTATGTTTGGCAATGGGTGTTATTTACCTGAAAATAAATGAATTTATTATTATAATAAAACTAAAAAAATTACCTACTGAATGATGTATCACATGTTTTTTAAAAACATGTGATACATCATTCAGTAGGTAATTTTTTTAGTTGCAAATTTTTTTAGTGCTATGTAAGTGTAATTTTTGATACCTACCTTAATGATATTTTGTACGCCATCAGCGGCAACACATAGTGTAGGTACCTATAGAGTGCATTGGGGTAACTCAGTCAAACATAGCGATGTTTAAGGTAGGTATCAAAAATTACACTAAGCACTAGTTATATGGTCCTAAGATTAGACAATGATATCACATTCTGCTAAGTGTGGCGTGCAAATATAGGGTACATACATTTATTACAGGATAGAGGTAACTAGGTTAGTATTAACATTACTGATTGCATAATTACGAATTTGAGGTATGACAGTTAATAATAAAATCATAAACACACGTAATTTATTTTTCCATACACTTGCTTGTAAAGGGGCTCTTATTGAACTGGTTGTAGGTTCATAATGCAGTGTATTAAACACGCGTGCTTTTTAGGGTTCCGTAGTAAACAAGGAACCCTTATAGTTTCGTCATGTCCGTCTGTCTGTCTGTCTGTCTATCTGTCTGTCTGTCTGTCTGTCCGCGGTCTAGCTCCGAGACCCTTAGTACTAGAAAGCTGTAATTTGGCATAGGTATACATATTAATTACGCCGACAAAGTGGTAAAACAAAATTATGAAAAACATTTTTTTTTAGGGTACCTCCGATACACGTAAAGTGATGATGTTTTATTTTTTATCCCACCATGTGTGGTATCATTGGAAAGGTCTTTTTTAAAAACATTGTGAGTATGTTAAAATCATTTTTGAATTCAGAGATCCGTTTGCGAAATATTAAGCTTTAAGGTGAAAATTTTTGTTAGAGTTGTAGCGACCTACATAAATACGAGCGCATCACGAGTCCGGCTGTCGCCACAGCGCGCTGCGCACTGAGCGACCGCCAGGGCGCGCGCGCGCGGCGCACGCACCGTGCCACCTCTCCAATGCGACACCTCTGCGGTCCGCGCCCGCGCTGGCGGTCATATGTAGTAGTGACAACATCCCTGCGTCGAAGACCATCGAGCACTGACTGTTGGGAGCGCGCCACCTGTATTGCGGTCGCACTCGCACGGTCGCACCGCGCGCGCGTCATACGTCATTCTCGATCCTGATCGTCTATTTGCATGCTACCCTACGGAATATATAAGGCGATGTTCTATAGAAATAAAGAATCATTTCGTTACCCATATACGCATTTGTTTTCATTTATAAGAGACCTCTAAATTGGTGACCCCGACGTGATCGACAAAGTCATGTCCGAAACAAGTCAGGAGCCGCGAACCACGCTATCTGAAGAAGATATAGAGATGATCTCCGTCAAGTCTCGGATACCTCCATTCTGGCGTGACAAGCCCAGATTATGGTTCGCGCAGTTCGAAACTATGGTGTCGAACCAAAAGCTCAGCGAAGAAGCGAAGTTTGGACTTGCTGTGGCGCAACTCGATAAGGTGGATGTTGAACAAATTAGCGACATCATATTATCATCGGCTAGGACGGGTAGATTTGAAGCGCTAAAGACCCGTTTATTATCAGTCTACGAGGAGTCAGAGAATAAGCAACTGCAAAAATTACTCAACGAGGTTGAACTAGGCGACCAGCGTCCTTCCCAGCTGCTGCGGCGTATGCGCGATCTGGCTCGTGACAAGATGCCCGATGAAACCCTCCGAATGTTGTGGATGAGCCACCTACCCTCTTCGACGAGAGCTGTTTTAGCGGTCAGTGAGACATCTAAATTAGACTCGCTAGCGGCAATGGCCGACAAGATGAGTGAGCAGACGAAAGAGGTAAATTCTGTGTGTTCCTGTAGTCACGCTAGCGCTGCGTCACAAATATCGACACTATCGCCTAACGATCGAATTTTGAACATGATCGAGGCACTTACGAAAGAGGTCGCAGAGTTGAAAATGGACAGATCGCGTAACTATCACCGTGGACCGCAGCGGGGCAGATTCCGTTCAAGATCTCGTTCCAAGTCCGCGAATCGTGACACATCAATTTGCTATTTCCATCGCAAGTTCGGCAAGGAAGCGTTTCGCTGTCGGAGACCCTGTAACTTCGCGAGCAAGATGAATACGAACCAGGAAAACTAGTCCCGACTTTGGCTACGACGGGATCCGAAGTCAACGACATAACTCGACACCGTCTGTTTATTAAAGAGCTGGGAACTGGTCTACATTTCCTCATCGATACCGGCGCGAACGTCTCAGTATTACCTGTAAAGAGGGTACGCGGAGAAAAAACGATGCTGACCGAATATCTCTACGCCGCCAACGGCTCACGAATACCCTCCTATGGGGAACGCGCTATGACATTGAATATAGGACTATGTCGACCGTATATATGCAATTTCGTCGTCGCCGAAGTGACCAAACCGATATTGGGGGCTGATTTCCTGCATAAGCACCAACTCACGGTAGATATACACGGACGGCGGTTAATAGACAAAAAAACAGGCCTATCCGTTGTCGGCAGCGTAACATCTACTTCAGACTTTAGCATCAACTCCGTAGATGACCAGCAGCCATACCACGATCTGCTCGCAAAGTACCCAGACATTACCCGACCGAATTTGAAGCTCTGTCACAGCGAAGTGGAACACCATATACAGACTACCGGGCCGCCATTATATGCAAAATCACGCCCTCTGCCACCGCACAAGTACAAGGCAGCCAAGGCAGAATTTGACGTGATGATCGAGCAAGGTATTTGTCGGCCGTCGAAGAGTCCTTGGGCCAGTCCAATACACCTTGTCCTAAAGAAGGATGGCAAATACAGAGTTTGTGGTGATTATCGTCGACTCAATACAGTAACCGTGCCTGACCGTTACCCCATTCCAAGACTACATGATTTTACCTACAACTTACTGGGGAAGAAATACTTCTCCATAATCGACATGAAAAAGGCCTATTATCAAGTTCGAACTCGCGAAGAGGATATACAGAAGACTGCCGTTATCACACCATTCGGGTTATATGAATTTCCGAGGATGTGCTTCGGTTTGCGCAACGCTGGGCAAACGTTCCAACGACACATAGACAATGTTCTACGGGGACTACCTGTTTTTCCATTTGTGGACGACATTTTAGTGGCTTCTGAAACAAAGGAACAGCACAGAAGTGAACTAGAAGAGGTATTCAGAAGGCTTAACGACCATGGGCTACAACTAAATGTAGCTAAGTGTACATTTGGCCAACAAACACTCAACTTTTTGGGCTACACTATAAACACCAAAGGAATTAAGCCAACTGACGAGAAGGTCGAAGCCATAAAATCATACCCGCGCCCAGAAACAGTCCTACAATTACGTCGATTCCTGGGAATGATAAACTTTTATCGCGAGAATATCCCACATGCCACCGAGTATCAGAAAGAGCTCAATGTTTACCTAAAACATTCCAAGAAAAACGACAAGACGAAAATTAGTTGGAGCGAGACAGCGATTCAGGCGTTTGAAAAATGCAAACACGACATCACCAGCGCCGTACTGTTGTCATACCCATCGTCAACACTACCTTTCGTGCTCATGACCGACGCATCCGACAGCTGTGCGGGGGCGGTACTCCAACAAAAAAGTCAAGGCCATTGGAGACCGCTCGGGTTTTTTTCCAAGAAGTTCGACGACGCTCAAAGAAAATACAGCACGTATGACAGGGAGCTTACGTCTATATACATGGCAGTTCGTCACTTTCGCCGGATCATAGAAGGCCGTGACGTCACCATATTGACGGACCACAAACCCCTTACCACTGCACTGCAAGCGAACTATAAAGATGAAACCCCGAGGCGCACAAGATATTTAGAATATATCAGCCAGTTTGTCACCGATATCAAACACGTATCGGGCAAGGATAACTGTGTCGCCTACGCCATGTCACGAGTGGACACAATCTCATGTCCAACACCGATAAATTACGACGAGTTAGCAAAGTCTCAATAGCAAGATGAAGAACTCAAGCAACTCATGAAAAGCGACAGGTTCAAATTCAAGCGAATAGCAGTGCCCGGTTCAACTACCCAAGTCGTATGCGAGATGTCAACAAAAAGTCCTCGCCCGTACTTACCGTTACAATACAGGAAGAAAGCTTATCAACCGATACACGACCTAAATCACCCCGGCGTAAGAGCGACGAGAAGATTAACTACCACACATTATTTCTGGTTGACCATTAAGAAAGATGTCACGGACTGGGCAAGGGCTTGCGACCAATGCCAGCGAGTGAAAGTTCATCGCCACACCAAGGCACCAGTATCCAGTTTCACGCCAGTAGACCGCTTAAGTCATCTGCATATTGACTTAGTCGGTCCCTTACCAACGTCAAACAACTGTCGTTATATACTGACGATGATCATGACAGAGCAACGAAGTGGCCAGAAGCTCAACCAATCGAGGATATAACGGCAGAAAAAGTTGCAAATACGTTGTATGGAACATGGATTGCAAGATACGGTTGCCCCGCGACCATAACAACAGACCAAGGCAGACAGTTCGAATCTGAACTATTCCATAAGTTGATGCATCGCATGGGAATCCAGCACGTACGAACTACGGCGTACCATCCCCAATCGAACGGGTTGGTAGAACGCTGGCACCGCACACTAAAAGCATCACTCACTGCAAGATTAAATACAACGAACTGGACGTACGAGTTACCCACCGTATTACTTGGTCTGCGCGCCGCATACAAGACAGACATCGGCGCCAGTACTGCGGAATTATTATTCGGAAGAACACTACGCCTGCCAGGTGAATTATACGGTGAATCAAGCACAACATGCAACACGCCATCGCACTTCATGAATCATCTTAGCGAAGCATTGAAAAAGGCACAGGTGCAGCGCGAAGCCAACAAAAGCACCGCTGTTTTCATTCACAGCGATCTGTTTAAATCAACACACGTTTACGTTCGTAACGACGCTGTACGCAAACCGTTAACACCTACCTATAACGGTCCAAATCGCGTTATCGATCGCAGAGATAAGTACTTCACCGTACAGTTGGAGAACAGAATATCAAATATATCCGTCGATCGGCTGAAGCCTGCATTCAAGTGCAACGAGGAGCAGGCAGACGACTCACCAGTCACCTTCAGCTACGTCACTAAATCAGGCAGGACATCAAAGCCTCCCGTACGCTTCGCTGAGGGGGGAATAATGTAGCGACCTACATAAATACGAGCGCATCACGAGTCCGGCTGCGGCCACAGCGCGCTGCGCACTGAGCGACCGCCAGGGCGCGCGCGCGCGCGGCGCACGCACCGTGCCACCTCTCCAATGCGACACCTCTGCGGTCCGCGCCCGCGCTGGCGGTCATATGTAGTAGTGACAACATCCCTGCGTGGAAGACCATCGAGCACTGACTGTTGGGAGCGCGCCACCTGTATTGCGGTCGCACTCGCACGGTCGCACCGCGCGCGCGTCATACGTCATTCTCGATCCTGATCGTCTATTGGACTACCACCTCCTTGTTCCACCACTACCTTTGCATGCTACCCTACGGAATATATAAGGCGATGTTCTATAGAAATAAAGAATCATTTCGTTACCCATGTACGCATTTGTTTTCATTTATAAGAGACCTCTAAAGAGTCAAGTGTCCCCCCTCCTGCCAGCTAAATGGTTGGTTTCACATATGTGAAAAAATTCACAACAGTAGCTTATATAACGAATTTAAAAGGAAAACTATCACAGCTGAGTAGGCTTTACAAGTTAACGAGTAATAATTGACCAACTTAGATTTGCGGTTGTAAAACATGTTCTCCCATACAGAATGTGTGGGAGAACATGTTTCTCAACTACAAAGTTAAGTTTGTTCTTGGGATAAATTCATTCCAACTACGGAACCCTACATTGTGCGTGGTCCGACATGCACTTGGCTGGTTTTACTTTATATTACCGCACTAGTGCGGCAATGTGTGCTACAGATAACTATTTACTAGTCGGATTTCCTCAAAGAATCTTAATACCTTTTTATGTCTACTATGTAAATAAATAAAATATGATAAATTAACATAATGTTTTATCAAATTATATATTTTTCACCACATATTAACCTTAATTTGCGTATTCAAAAAATTATTTTGTGTTTATTACATTTTTTATGTAGGCTATTTTGCGGTTATGCCAGTGCCTTTATTTACTTTACCAGCCCGAATTGCGTGCGCACACTGAATACGTGTTTCTCCGTCAAATAGGTAGTGTTCCGGTGATATTGCATTGAATGCACGATAAATTCCAACAAGTTCGGATTGTTTTTGGACGTCGGATCTAAACGTACGTCGTATACAGGGTGGCAGGGACATCGACGCGAAAACTGTTATCGTGGATTCAGTACATGATTCTGAACGCCCCTGCGTTGAAAATTTTCATCGGTTATTTTTTTTAAAATCTGCTGTTTTATAGGCAATGCCTACACGGTCAAAATGTATGGAACAGTTACCTAATTTTTTTTAAATAACCGACGAAAAATTTCAACGCAGGGAGTTCAGAATCATGTACTGAATCCATGGTAATAGTTTTCACGTCAATGTCCCTACCACCCTGTATGTACGACTAACTCGCACGCGTCTGCTCACTCCCTTAGTACTTGGAAGGTTAGGATCGTTCGTGCGTGTTCGTATGTAAGCGGGCACGCCCTTTATGTCTGGAGGCTTTTATATAGATATTTAGTTCTTTTTACGTTTAGTTTTTATTTTTTTTAAATATTGCTTGAGTATAGTTCTCGATGTTTTTGGCTGGTATATTGGCGTGTGCTAGCTGGCATATGGCCTATAATTTATCATTTGAATTATGTTTTGTGTTGCATAATGTAAGTTATTTTGAATACTATTGTATAGAATCATTTTTTCTAACTTGAACAGACAGCTGTGCTGCTGGGGAGTTTGTTGCGCCACTTCTTCTTCCCAGCTAAAGGCACTAGGAAGTGGTGAAGGGTGGGCGTTTTTGGGGGACTGTCTTATGTAATATTGACGTTCGAAAAGTGCTGATTCTCAGCCTAGTTTGAATAAATGACTTTTGAATTTTGAATTTTTGTATGTGTTCGCACGAATAATAAAATTCGTACGAAAACATTTCTAAAGTGCGCGCGGCTTAAAAGATTACAATTCAATTAGGATGTCAAAGTATAATTGAAATTGTTGTTTAAATTATAATAATAGAAGTAAGAGAAGAGTTGGATCAATTACAACTAAACTATTTTACTCCACGATCAGAAAACTCTATCGACCATACACAACAAACATCTACACCGACATAAATGCAACCTACAGCCCTAGAAACCCATACTACACTTAATAGAACACAGACTTGAATGAGATGGACCAGTGAACAAAAGCGAACGAAGCTATAATGCGATCTTATTACAGAGTTATACAGATTTAGGCAGAAATTAGACAGTTTATAGAAGACGCATGCATGAAGATTTTATCAACAGTTTTCCCTCACCTGCCCACCTAAGTGAACAACGAATTGCTGATCAGAGAAGAGCAATAATAAACAATGAACAGAACAATAGTATATCACCGATGATAAATTAAATTCATTAAAGTCAGAGGTGTCTGAAGAACTTGGACTAGATAACCTTAACTCACGCAACAATGGGGAAATAATAACAGGTATTACTAATATAAATTATACTAATACCCAAATAACAAACAACATTGACAGATACACCATAGAAGAATCAACATATAACATACAAACATTGGATAACACTGAGTTAAATAGTATAACAGAAATCTTATTAAACCCACAAATTAACCCAAATAAGGAGCCATTAATAGATGATACTTTCCAACAGCACTCCAGTTTTTTAAAGAAACAAACCCCATATTAGACACACTGAAACAAAAACTCTCTGTCGTAACAGGCAGACTCAGAGATATAAAGCATGCACGTTAAGAAAACAACAAAACACTCAATTCAACCACAATAAAATCTTTTTTATCGCAATATCAGATAGGCAACTACAAATATTCAACACAACAACCCGTGTGACAATTAAAATAACAGCCCTGATCCAGAGATATTACAACACTTCTGGACAAGATTATGGGAACAACCTATTTGCCACAATACCCAAGCGGATTGGATATAATCAGAATTGTCAAATAACAACACAAACATTCAGCCAATGGTGTTTTGACAAGGTTACATAATTGGAAAACTCCCGGATCAGACCACATCCACAGTTACTGGTACAAAAAATTCACAGCAATTCATGGTTACCTATATAATTTTATAAATTCATTCATCCAAGACCCCAAATCAATACCTTCTTACATAATGTTTGGAACAACTTTTATGATATCAAAAGACTGTAATGGTCTCTCTAACCCAGCAAAATACAGACCCATTACATGTTTGCAGACCTTGTATAAGATCATCACATCCTGTAATCTGAAATGATATACGAGCACATTGACGCCAATAAAATCCTAGCCGAACAACAGAAACATAGCGAAGGCTGCAAGGAACAATTAATCATAAACTCCGTTGTTTTACAAAAAGTTCACAAATCCAAATCGGACTTATTTACAATGTATATCGATTACAAAAAAGCTTATAACTCTGTGCCCCATTCATGGATAGTGCAAGTATAGTAGTAAATTTACAAAATACACCGGTCAGTAGTAACATTCCTAAAGACTGTGATGAAAACTCGGACTAAAGTATTAAGACTTATTACACTAACCGAAACAATAGACACAAGCCCAATTAAAATACAGAGAGGAATTTTCCAGGGAGATACACTCAGCCCACTGTGGTTCTGCCTTGCTCTAAACCCTCTATCTAAAATATTAAACGCAACCTCATTAGGAATCCTTTTAAATTCTACTGCTACCCATGGACAGGATGAAACCCAGGGTGGCATTTTAAACCATTTACTGTACATGGATGATATTAAAATATACGCAAAAACGGGGAGTCAACTTAACGAATTAGCTAACCTGACAGAGAAATTCATAAACGACATAAAAATGGAATTCGGCATAGACAAATCCGAAATAAACTCAGAGCAGGCCAGAACTACCAACACCTATACACCTTAGACAGCCGAACAGATAGAACCATTGGATGAGCAAGATACTTACAAATACTTAGGATACATACAATCAAGTCAGATACACTATAAAGAGACCAAACAGAAACTAAAACAACAATTCCAACATAGATTAAATACTATTCTTGAAACACAACTGTACTCTCGAAACACAATAAAAGCAATTAACACTTTTGCTATCCCTGTTCTCACCTATTCGTTCGATATAGGTAATCAACTGGACCAAAACAGATCTGAAAAACCTGCAGCGCAAAATTAATACAACAATGACTAAATTCCGTAAACACCATCCTAAATCATGCCTGCAAAGATTAATACAACCGCGGGAGGCAGGGAACTTATACTTGATATTTTAAATTTACACAGCCACAAAGAAAGATCACAACCCTCAGAAAATACTTCTTCGATAAAACTGCATCTTCCACACTTCACAAACTAATAACACAAAACGATAAACAGTTAACACCTCTTAATCTTAAAGATACAACTGAACAGCAAACGAAAGAGTGATGACAAAAACAAATGCCTAGAGTGGACCCAGAAGTCTCTACACGGAAGACATCGCCAAGATTTATGCCAATTAAAGTTCAACAATCGTGATTTCCAACAAGGGAAAAATTTATTAATATTAATATAATAACCCCACCACCATATCTTCCCAGCGCCGTATCGCTACGTTGACTTCGTGGTGGGGATTGCGCGCTCCGAACTCTGGGCCTGTGCCGGTAGAGTTTAAACTGTACCGTGTGACATATCAAATGAAAGGCATTGGGAAAAGATGAAAATTGACCATTTAGGCTCTTTAGTTTCAGAGATAAGGTATAGGCTGCAATAAGCCAATTACAGGTCCTTTTGAATTGTCAAGGGGTCTGTCAGTCAGAAAAATGAAGCTAGTTGCCCATTCTAAAGCGTAGTAGGTACTGTAAGCCAGTGGCGTGCACAGAGTTTTTAGACAGGGTAGGCAGATTTTTTTATAAAGCTACTAGCGGACGTCACGCGGTTTCATCCGCGTAGTTCCCGTTCCCGTGGGAGTACGGGGATAAAATATAGCCTATATTCACCGGAGATAGTGTAGCTTCCCAACAATGAAAGAATTTTTCAAATCAGTCAAGTAGTTTCGGAGCCTATTCAATGCAAACAAACAAAAAAACAATAAAATCTTTCCTCTTTATAATATTAGTGTAGATTACCTAACCAAAAATCATGTTTGTTTTGGTTCATCGGATCTGTAAAGTTATTTTAAGTTTTTTAAATTAAATCTACATTTTATTTTTCCGTGCACGAAATCGACTGATTTTGATCAATTTTGTTCATTCGTTGTAAGAAAGGGAAACAGAATTTTAACAAAATTATTTGTGATTTGAAAAGTCGAAGCATTCGTGGAAAAACACTAAGATTCGGAACAAGTTTTCCTAAAATTGACGCGAGTCTGACGATTGATCGTTTCGTAAGAAGAAACTACGTTTGATTTTAAAAATTAAAAAATATCATCAACATTATATCGATACCGGAAATTTTAATTGTCGTAAAGGACATAGTATTCCCTGTCCTTTACGGCAATTGAAATTTTCGGTGTCGATATGGTCTACTTGTACATAGGGTAACCACTTTTTTCAACTTCCATACAAAATATAACAGTTTTTTTTTTTGAAATAACTATTTTTTTAAACCCTTTCAGTAATGTATTTTTTCCTATTATTTAGCTAACCACATCAAGAAATTAAAAAATCACACATTAGTCTTCAGCTATATTTGAGATAAATTCAAAATTTTATTTTATGATTATACAATAACTTTAATACGTAAATCAAAGGCGAAATAAACCATATTTTCGAGAGCGCAAAAGTGATGCAACTATTAATAGGTGCTGTGACTGACACGAATGGTTTAGCACCACTAAAACTGTTATTTCATAGTTACACAGACTTAATGTTTCAATTACTTCAAGCTTTCTTATAATTAGGTAAGTTATTGCCGAAAAATGTTTTTTTTTCGTGCACGGAGCTTTAACTCTTTCATATTTGTGTAACGGTCGCAACATTCATTTCATTTCTTTTCAAAAGAGTATAAAATAAAATAAAAAACGAAATCATAAATATCTAGACTAGTCGGTGCGGCGAGGATCGAACTCGGAAATCAAGACAGTGTCTACTCTGTGCGGTTGTGTGAGTTATTTGTGACATTGTGTGCCACGTATTTATAAGAATGCACACCCATTAAATCCGCGTAGCCACGCGAGCACACATATAAACATTTAGACGCGAATAGTTTGTGTCTTTCCCGAGACACTCAGCGGCGCTAGTGCAGCGCAATGTGAAGTTACTTCAAATTTTACGCGACAGGTGGAGCTGAATTATGATTAAAGTTTTTTTTTAATAATAAGTCCTCTTAGATAAAATAATATTAGATATCAGAACAAGATTAGAAATATTTATCTGATTTAGGTAGGGTAGGCAGTGTCTTTTTGTCTTTATGAAACGCTCGCCACTGCTGTAAGCACCACACTTGGCTGCGGCACTCGGGATCGTGTATAGTGTGATAAATTAAAGACTTTTGAAGAAACAGACTATAATTAAACCAATAGTATAAAGCTAGGGACAATATTACGCGACCGACGCCAGGGGCTAAACTAATTTTTCTTACATTAAATGCACACCATACGAAAATCCTAATTTAAATATATAATGTTCCAATGTTCGGATACCATAGAGTGTTCTTGCCAGCCTGCATAATGTGTGAGGTTGGATTCTAATGATAAGTCCTCACATGAGCTACGCCCCACTTGAATAAAGGGATCAGGCAGAGACCTTTATTCAAAGTATCTGAAAATCGTACCCTTCCTGCCTATACCTATAAAAAACGTTACCTAACGATGGCAATTAAAATACAAAGTGAGGTCTTTCTCTTGCAAGAGAAGGCTTAAGTCAGGACGTACGTATCGCAAAGTCCTGATACCAGGCTAGGTATCAGCCAAGTTAAATGACAATATGTGCTAACATGCACCCAAAAAATTATCGTAGTCATGCTTAAACCTCACTGTACCAAAACCATCGAAAAAGATACAGCAAGCCTCGAACAACAAACAAACAGATGTGACAGTTCACATCTACCCAGAGGGGGTTTATGAAAATGAAGAACTCTACATCCTAAGCCTTAACTCCATCGGACATAATTGAGCCAGAGGGAACGAAGGATCAAGAAGTATGCGCTCAACAACATTAAAAACTCACGACCATACTCCAGAGGAAAAATCTCAAAACCTCACTTTATCCTCACAAGACTCAAACTTTATCAAGTGTCAGTTAGCTCTGACTAAACTGTGAGACCTCAGTTATAAGTTGAACCAATTGTGTCAACTAGACACACCTTGCAAGGGCTATGCCCCCGTTAGCGAGGTTGGTGTCAACATAGACAGAGTACTTCCCCTACCTCCATAAGCAGTCACAGTTTCCAAAAAACATTAGCCTCTTCTAACTCGTATTAGAAATTCTGGAGTACGTTCATGCTAATTTAGACGAGACGACATAATTATAACATTGAAGACGCAGACAGTGGCTCGTTCCCTCCGACTTCTCAGCGATGTGAGGAGTGACAATACCTCACTAGCTCCCGGCAGCGTCCGATGATTGCTCCCCATAATATGAAACGAGAAACAAATTATAATGCATTAGAATAATATTATATAATCCTCACTAAAATAATGTGCTAAAATAATGAAGTCTACATCTAAGTGTCATAATATAACAATAAAATAAGTGACATAAAAACTAATAATTAAATTCTACTATGAAAAGGTTTTAATCTATTGATATGTACAATATCTCTAAGTCTTCTGTTATTTAATCTCCTAATAACATAATTTACATCAGATAACCGTCTTATTATTTGATAAGGCCCTTTATATAATCTACATAATTTAATGCTTTTATTGGTTGTACGCCTGGGCGTATACACCATAACTAATTGATTTGGAGCAAAACTTCTTAATTTTGCTTTTCTATCGTAAATGGTTTTCTGTTTCAATTGTGCTTTTTTAAATTGTTTAGTGCACAATTAATTAGGGCATTATGATACATCTGTCGCTCTGTATAATTAATTATGCGATCATGACCATCATTGTTAACAATCATGTCGGTACGAAATAGGGGTTCCCTAGCATACATCAACATATAAGGTGAAATTCTAGTGCTTGATTGCTTACTGGAATTATAGGCATAACATACTAATGGTATGTAACTACACCAATTCCGTTGGTCGGCAGAGACATACATGGAGAGCATTTGCGTTAACGTTATCTTAACGTTAATTAAATCTTTCAACTAGCCCGTTTGACGCAGGGTGAAATGCTGTGGTAAAACATGCAACTTCCTTAACACCCCCTTAACGACAGAAAACGTTTTCGATCAAAAACTCGCTGATTTTTTCAGCTGAGGCCCTCGGCACTGCTTTACAAATTGCATACTTTGTAGCATATTCGAGACATACGATTACATATCTATTACCATTCAGTGACTTTCTAAATGGACCTAACAAGTCGATTCCTACTTTTTCCATCAAATGGGTAACTGCTACTGGTTGCAATTGGGCCACTTGTTGAGATTTCTTCCGCTCCTGGCATAACACGCAGCTCCTTACATACCGATCTATTTCATTCTCTGCATTTTTAATAAAGTATCCTGCTCTAAATTTTGCTAATGTTTTGGCAAGCTCTAAGTGTCCGCCGGACCAAGGATCGTCATGTAGTTCATGCAAGATGTCCTGTAATAATCGCTTAGGGACCACTACTAATTCTCGAATGCTATTCGACCTCTTAGCTTTTCTACACAAAATACCATTTATAATGCTGAAACCTCTATAGACATTAGAATTATTTGCTGCCATCCTATCTAACAATTGTCTGCAGAATTCATCTTCTAATTGCTCATCCTTCATCTTCACTACTTCGATCTTATAAATCTGCATACCATCTTCTTGACACGGTATTGGTTTCTGATCCTCTTCTTCTTGACATAAGGGGTTCCTACTCAAAAAATCTGCTACAACATTATCTCTCCCTGCGCAGTGAATGATATCGAACTCGTAAGACTGGATGCACAGCGACCACCTAGCTAACCTTCCATTCATATCCTTTCTATCTCTCAACCAACATAACGCCTTATGATCTGTAACAACTTGAAACTTCAGACCCCATAGAAAATGTTTAAAATAATTTAATGCCCACACCAATGCAAGGCATTCCTTTTCTGTCGTCGAATATTTTTTTTCACTATCACTAAGTTTCCTCGATGCATAGGACACTGGATGCATGATATCTAAACCATGCATAAGACAAGCTCCGAGGGCTTCTCCGCTAGCATCGACGTAAAGGCGGGTCAGCATACGTTTATCATTTGAATAAAAATGTAATATAGGTGGGTTATTCATATAATTAATTATCGTGTCAAATGTCTCCTGATGTTTCTGTGACCAACAAAATTTTGTACCTTTTTTTAATAATTTTGTTAGAGGTAATGCTATTTCAGCGAAGTTGTGGATAAATTTGCGATAATAAGAAAACAAACCCAATATTGATTTGACTTGTTTTGTATTGGTGGGAGGTTTCAATAATTTTAATGACTGTATTTTTTTTTCATCGGGTTTGACGCCTTCTCCCGAGATTCGGTGCCTGAACACGGATATTTCATAATAACCGAAACTGCATTTATTCGGTTTTAAAGTAAGGTTTGCTTTCTTAAGTCGCAGTACATGTCTTCCAAAACTTCTCGGAATTCAGAGAAAGTCTTACCCCAAATTAAAATGTTGTCCACATAGCAGATGGCATTCTTGTATTTAATACCTGCTAGGACCTTGTCCATCGTTCTTTGAAAAACAGCCTGACTTCTCTTAAGGCCGAATGGTAGAACATTAAATTCATATAAGCCTGCTGGGGTGGCGAATGCCGTTTTGTGTTTATCTTTCTCGCATAAACGGTATTGCCAGTAACCTGAATTTAAATCTAAGTCCGCAAAATAATGTGCCCCCGATAAATAAATCATAATATCTTCAATGATTGGTAAGGGATAACTATCTGTAATAACTTTTTTATTTAATTTACGATAGTCAATGCAAAATCGCCAAGTTTGGTCAGGCTTTTGCACCAATACTACGGGCGATGCATACGCGCTTTTAGATTCACGAATGACCCCGTTATTTAACATCCCTTCCACTTGGGAATTGATAATGTTAAGTTGTTTACATGGGACTTAAACATAACTGGCGAAATGTGGGTGTATCTGCTACAGGGACACCTCTGCCTAACCCTTCGGGGAAACAAGGCGTGATGTTTTGTTATGTTATGTTGTTCTATAAGGTGGTCGATGAACTGGAGTTTCATCAATCGTATTAATTTCTACTTCTACTAAATTACAGCTACCTAAATCTGAGGCCTTAAATGCAAAGTTTTCTCTATATGAACAAAGAAGTTCTTTTAGTGCTAACTTCTCGGTGTTTTCCAATTTTGGTTTGATGTTCAATTCATCCATTGGATCCGTATTTAATGATGAAGTCATCTTCTCATCATTTTCTTGTATCAATTTTGAAAAATAAAGATAGTCGTTTTTTGAAATTGTTTTAGAACTTCTTTTTAACCGACTTCAAAAAAAAGGAGGAGGTTCTCAATTCGTCGGGATATATTTTTTTTTATTTATTTTTTTATGTATGTTCCCCGATTACTCAAAGACGGCTGGACCGATTTGAAAAATTCTTTTTTTGTTTGAAAGGGTATACTTTCAAGTTGGTCCTATTGTCATTTAGTCACGATCTGATGATGGAATCTTGGAGAAATCGAGGGAACTCTTCAAATATTAAAGGCACATCTATAGCGATTTGGGTATTTTTGATGAGAAGTTGACATAAGGCTATTCACCCAATGTAAAATTTCTAAATTAATGTCTGTAATTTTTATGGTGTACATAATAAAGAATATTCTATCTATCTGTCTATCTATCTATTTTAACTTAGATAAATTACAAATCAACCCACTAAAAAGTGAAAAAAAAAACTTTTTTACAAAAAATACAACCGACTTCCAAACTACAAGTGAAAAATAACTTTAATTTCGGAAGTCGGTGTCAAAAAACTTAAATACTGATCTAAAGACACCGATTTCCGAAATTAAAGTTATTTTTCACTTTGTCATTTAAGTCATTTAAGTCATTTAAGTCATTTAAGTCATTTAAGTCATTTAAGTCATTTAAGTCATTTAAGTCATTTAAGTCATTTAAGTCATTTAAGTCATTTAAGTCATTTATTCATTTGTTTAACATAGGTGTACAATAGTAATGGTATTTAAAGATAAAGTGTTCGCTATGTTGTACCAGAGGGCGTACAAATGTTTGTAATTGAGTAATTATTGAATTAAATAAGTCTGAACAATAAAAAAACAATTATAAAAAACCACACATTTCATAATACAAATTAATTAATAATAAATAGCAATAGAAATCAATGTCAAAATAAAAAATAAAAATACAAATGTCAATACAGTGCATGACAACACACAGACTGAAAACAAATAATAAGGATATGTCATTAAACAATACTAAAGTTAACATACAAAAACTGATGTCAATAATACTAATGTCAATAAATAAAATTTATGTCAAGGATTACATTTTATTTTCTTAGCATGTCATCATTCTGTCATTAAATTTTTGTCTGTTATAAATTCCGAAATACTGTAATATGCTTTGTTCACAAGTAAGGACTTTAGGCGTTTCTTAAATAAGCTCACGTTCAATTCTTTGATTGATCGTGGGATGTGGTTAAATATGACTGGCGCCATGCAGAATACACTTTTATAGTTTACTTTTGTAGTTTGTTTTGTAGTTTGGAAGTCGGATGTATTTTTTGTAAAAAAGTTTTTTTTCTATAGGTACATGGCTACTTATGACAGTATTATTTTTTTATTAATTTGTCATTGTGGTTTTGATATACCAGGGTATTTGACATTGTCGTGTCATTTTGATCAGAAAATTTACAAAAATCTGCACGGAAACGACCTTCAACTTTTAGACATGCACCTGAAATTGACTTCACAAAATGTTTCGCATTGTCACTGGTATATTTGAGGTTCAACTCGAACATTAAATGCTCTGATATGCACGAAATTGATGCTCCGGTGTCTATCAGCGCAGTATAGGCCTGTTTAGCTATAATCACATTAATAAAAGGGTTATAATTACTTTGCACGTCGTTTTCTTCTGGGAGACGATCGTTTCTGGACACGGCCTGCAGCTTCCAGTCATCATCTAGCGTCTGTGTCCTTGGTAGTTTGGGTTACAAGGATTTTGTGGGTTTCTTGTACTGGGGGCAATTGGAGAATGATTATTTCTATTCGTAAATTGGTATCTCGGCCGTAAGTTATATCTAGTTTCAGCATCTCTGCGGTCGCCTGACGAGCGTGGAGGGGTCGCCGCAGAGGCTGATGGCGCGGGGCTTGATGGTCTTGTAGCCATCGAGGGTCTTTGATGATCTACGAATGACGGATGTTCTATTCTTACTTTGGTCAAGATACCTTTAGGAGGTTGCAAGGGTAGATTTACCACCTCATGATGAGCTTCCTCAAAAATTTCTTTTATTTGTTCGAGGGTGGCTCTGAGCTCAGCTTTTGAAGCATACATTTTTGTCCCCAGTTTTAATTTGTAATCTGGTGTAACCCCTTTTAAAAAAATCTTTAAAAAAAAATTCTCATCTTTGATGTCTGCTTTAAGAGCAAGTTCTGCCAATTTATAGAAAAATGCAATTACGTCTTCATTGGCTTCTTGGCGTGCGTTATAAATTTTTTCCACGTAGTCTATGCTAGTTGGAAATTCAGCTTTTAATAGGTCTCAAATTGTTTTAAAATCTAAATTTTCTTTGTATATCAATTTAAAATACGCGAGAGCAGGACCTTGTAAGTATGCTCCTAATATGAGCGCTAAATCATTCTCTGGCCACTTATTTATGGCCGCCACAATACGAAATTGGATAAGGAATTCTTCGAAGCAATCTGCACCAGTGCCTGTGAAATGTACGTGTGACATGGTGCAATTCTTTCGTAAACCACTTAGCTTCTATCTCCGGCGTGGAGCTCGTGTCTTCTTCAGCTCTCTGGAATTATGCGCCTCCACTATAGTCCCAACAATCTTCATCCAAATCTGCACCCATAGTTTTCATGGCCTCCAGAATTGTTTTATTAAATCTTTCAGCTTGGCCGTTTGAGCGCGGCATACCTGTGGCAATTGTATGCAGGCGAATATTTTTACCGTTGCAAAATTATTTAAACCTTTTTGAAGTAAACGCGGAACCCGCATCCGTAACAAGTCTACGAGGGTTGCCGAATATCTTTGCTATACCTTCAAGTTCACTTATTACATTACTACTATCGGTATTAGGTACCGCCGAGATAAATACAAATTTAGTAAATGCATCCACTGCGACTAGCAAATACTTGTTCTTATTTTGTGTTTCAACAAAGGGACCCAGATGGTCCACATGAATCGTGTGGAATGGTTGTGCATATTTTGGTAATGGATAAAGTTCACCTTCGCTTGGGCCGCCTTTGTTTTTATAGTAAACGCAGTTTAAACAGTTTTTTATATATTTTTTTATTATGTGTCGCATCCGAGAAAACCAATATCGGCTAGAGATTCGTTCAACTGTTTTATCGTCCGAGAAATGACCGAGGTCGTCATGGTTGCATTTGATAATTTGCCATATGCACTTATTTGGGACAACCCAACGACGACCGCGACTTGTACGTCGATATACTTTATTGCCAAGAAGTAATATTATCGTTCAAGGGGTCAAAATCCGGTATCATATTATGCAAAATTGTACTCACAGTTCCAGTATCTTTTGCCTTAGATACCTGTATCCTTTTGCGAGGTGCCAGTGGGGGTGTTCTTGAGCCGCTACTGCTAGAACTCGTGCTGCTACATTTGCTACTGCCAGAACTCGTATTGTTCCTCCTAGATGGCTTACGAGCGCGCTTCGCCCTGTGTTTACGCCTACTTAAGCGTCTTTTTCCCATCAGATCAGGAACAAAAATACGTCGCTCAAGTGGCCACGTTTGCACACACGTAAACATCTACATTTCTTAGAAAAAAGTTTAATAATATTAACAACTTCAGTTTATTATAAACCTTAATGCTTAAACATAAAGTTTAATTACCATTGCAAAATATATTTATTTAAGTCCTTTCATCGGAGAAAGGTTTATAAGCAATTTTCGCTTGAATATAAAAAGTCATCAGTACAAAAATATTTATTCTAAAATGAAACTTAAGTTTATAACGTAATAAGGTTAAAAACATTTTGTTTATAATTTCGTGCTTATTCTATTGTGGAACTAGACGTAGTTCTTGGTATTACATTTCAATGCTCAGAACACAGTAAGTATTGAAAGACGTAGAGTTGCAGAATATATATTTTATAGGTTCGTTTTGTATGGTGGCAAATATTTTTGACCGATTCAGAAAGCAGTAGATACTATTTTACTATTACCTGCAATTTGGGAACCGCTGTTTTTAGTAATCTACGCCTTTCGAGTGTTTCCAGTTATGTCGAATCTGTCAAAATGAATCGAACATATTCTCGAATTTTTACAAGGGTTGTATATTTCTTCTCCTCTTTATTTCGCGACAATAGATACCCATTCTGCACAGCGAAATGGGTCACTAGGAAATCTACGAATAAAAATAACATTATAAAATAACAACACTACTCCATGCATTCCCTGTTCGAGAACAGTCGATGTTTGATACAATAGTTGGTGCGTTGCAGCAAACATTGGCCAAACAATAATTATAATATTAGCTAATTGAATTATATATACAATATAATTCTGTTTTTATTTTATGAAAACACTTAATGATTTAAACTTATCGAAAAAAAGATATTTCTTCCAAAACCTTGGTGTTACGGTGGTTATAATACAGAGTTTTTAAACGCGCACTGCAGCATTTTGACGTCTTAATGTTGGCTATGATTGGATCATACTAATTTGAAATAAGACCACAAAAGTATTTGTGGTCTTATTTTTCGGGCCGTTTTTGAAGCGCTCATCGGGAATCTAATACTATTATTGATCGAAGCCGAACACACCGGTGTACATCTCCCGCCTGCACTACACTACTAAGGCGGAAGACATCGTGGAGTACGTGCGCCAAAAGACGAGGTACGCGCCGAGGGTGCAGTTATTAGAGTCGCACCGGAACGTCAATTTCAAGGCGTTCGTCGTGCGTGTACCGAACTTTTATCTGCCCCTCGTCATGCAAGAAGACTTTTGGCCACAGGACGTGGTGTTCCGTCGCTTCCGCGGACAAGTTCCACAAGACGGCACTAAGTCATGCTAGTGCATAGTGAAGTGCTACTAACATAGTCTAAGCCTTATTTACTAACACAAGATTTGTTTATAATTTTAAAAAATATGTATGTTTAGGTTAAGGTATTTATTTATGGGCCTCTGTCGCCTGAATTAAATGGATTATTATTATTATTATGTTAAAATGTCTTTGACATATCTCGGGACCCTGGGGTCCCGGACCTTTGGAAGGCATACGAGGGGCCGAAGCCAACTCGCAGAGGCCCCTTAGACATTTTTGAGTATTGAGGCACCAACCGACGATTATCCCTGTTCGCACTATGCAAGGGCACCCAAGGACAACCCCCGGTTGGTGTGGGACTATTGCAGAATATGGAAACAAAGATATTGGACTATGGCTTTGGGTGGCTTAAGTGGACTGGTTACCTGGAGCTATGGAAAGACTATGGCCCCTACCTGATCAATGTTTAAATGTACACGGATAAAATGGCAGGGGGTGACTTGCACGCTCAATAATGGGCCCCCGAAAACGGTCGCTAGCACATAGTGTCGTAGCGACAAGGGGACAACACGTCCTGAGGTGCTTATGAGGAGTGGAGAGGTATTCCACGGCTATCAGGACGTCAACGTAGAGATACGACGGTGGGGTTATTATTATTATCCTTTATTTCATTATTTACATATAAATTATATTTTTAAATATTAGAATAAAATAATATAAAAACATTTAAAAATAGTGTCCCACCGGTATCGGGAACAGGGTCCAAGCTACCGGCGGTCAGGGCTCCAGAGAGAGGAACCTCCTAACGATGCGAGCCGTGTCCAGGAGTACCGCTTTCTGAATCAAGCCCTTGATCCAGCCGCCCAACGAGAGCCTCCTTAGGTGTTGGTCGAGGCTCTTGGCAATTAAGCCATTGGCTGATACGACTATCGGCACAATGATTGCTGAGTCCACATCCCACATGTCGACAACCTCGCGAGCCAAGTCAAGATACTTGATTTGTTTATCTTTCTCGGCTTTCACGAGGTTTCCGTCATGCGGGACCGTTATGTCAATAATCATTGCGCGCCGCTCTCCTCGATCCACCACCACTATATCAGGCTTATTGGCAACAATAGTCCTGTCAGTGATGATGGATCGATCCCAGTACAATGTGATATTTCCATTTTCGAGAACTGGGTCGGGCACATACCTGTAGTACGGCACTTCCGATACCACAAGGCTGTATTTCAGGGCAAGTTGCTGATGGATAATCCTGGCTACAAGGTTATGTCTATGCAAGTACTCTTCGTTAGCTAGACGAGAACACCCGGAGATAATATGTCGGATTGATTCTCCCGGACGGTGGCATGCCCGACAGATGTCAACCGTGCCGTCCTTCACAATAAATCTCCGATAATTGTTCGTCATCATAACTTCGTCCATAATTGCACAGACAAAACCTTCGGTTTCCCCAAAGAGGTCACCAAAGCGCAGCCAGGCTACGGACGCTAGTAAGTCTACATCGGGCCCATGCAGGGCCCGGTAGTAGCGCCCGTGAAGCTCCTTGCTCTGCCATATCTCCCTGCGGTCGTTAGTGTCAAGCACTATAGGCTTGCGCCAGTTCTCTTTAGCCAAGGAGAGCGGGGTAAGGCCCTTGTCTATCGCAACCACATCTCGATGCATCCCCACGTCGGCTTCTAGGAAATATTCCCTGAGACTGCATATCTCGCGATTGTGGAGTGTCTTAGCGTTTAAAAAGCCTCGACCTCCACATTTTCGCGGGACATACAGTCTCATTACCGATGACCGTGGGTGATGCATTCGAAATGCAGTTAGCAGCGTACGGACCCTCCTATCCAGGGCGTCGAGTTCGGTCTGAGTCCATTTGAGTATGCCGAAAGAGTACATCAAAACCGGCATGACCCAGCCGTTGAAGGCGCGCACCTTGTTTCCGCCTGATAGAAGACTATTAAATACTTTCTTCAGGCGGCCAAAGAAGCGCTCCTTCAACGATTGCTTCATGTCAGTAACATTGATGCCCAACGCTTCCGACATACCCAAATACTTATAGGTTTCGGATGTGGAGAGGGCTCCAAGGTTTATGGAATCCGAGAGTTGGGTTCCCGCGGATTCCACAATCTCCCCTCGCTTTACATGCATGACCGCACATTTATCCACACCAAATTCCATCCTGATGGCGCTACTGAAAGTTTCAGTTACTTTCAGTAGCTCCATCAGTTGCAAATTGTTGGGGGCAAAGAGTTTTAGGTCATCCATGTAGAGGAGGTGAGATATAACCTGACCACCTCTCCTCAGCCGATAGCCAAGACCTGAATTCTCCAGCAGTGTGCTTAGAGGATTCAGGGCTAAGCAGAACCAGAGCGGACTCAAACTATCTCCCTGGAATATACCTCGCTCAATCCTTATCGGCTCACTATTCCTCTGGATATTTCGACATCCTGGATAGCGAAGGACCGTCCTCCATTGCCCCATACACGACATCAGGAAGGTGCGCAGAGTTGTATCTATTTTATACAACTCCAGCACCCTCATGAGCCATGTATGTGGCACCGAGTCATAGGCCTTCTTATAGTCTATCCAGCATGTCGACAGATCCTTTCGGGAACGGCGAACTTGTTGGCTAATGGCCATATCAATGAGGAGTTGCTCCTTAGTACCGCGGGACCCATTCCTACATCCATTTTGAGAGGCAGACATGATGGAGTTGGTGTCTATATGTTTGTTAATTTTAGCTCTCAAAATGGATGTAAGAACTTTATAGACCGTCGGTAAACACGTGATCGGCCTATAATTTTTGGGTTCCGCGGTGCTACCAGATTTATGGAGCAGGTGGGTAACTCCTGTCGTTAGGAACTGGGGTAGCGAACCAGACTCTAAAGCAGTCTGGTACTGAGCCGCCAAGCGAGCGTGCGATCTTACAAACCATTTAATCCAGAAATTGTGCAGCCCGTCCGGCCCTGGAGACTTCCAGTTAGGCAACGGACGGACTGCACGAGCCACATCTTGGGGACAGATGGTAATGGCCCCCATTTCTGCTATTGGATCGCAGGCTCGCTCGACTTCTCGAGTCCAATCACCTTCGATGTGACTGACAGGCACCGACCAGATGCTGCGCCAGAAAGAGCACATGGCATCATCATCTGGCGATTATTATTATTATTATTATTACACATTGATAGTAAGGTGGCCAGACCGTCAAGGATAACCGCTTCTAAATCTCGGCCCTGCCTTATTAGCCTTATTATCAGTGATAGGAATAGGTTATAGGTAGCCTAAACTTCGAAGAACAGAGACAAGAAACGGAGACTTCCTTAGGACTAAATTTTTTCCGGAACATCTGTCCCGAAATTCGGGACAACACTTTTAAATTCATTAAAAAAATATGTTATTTGGAATAAGTAATTCGTCTATATTTACCTAAAGTTTGCGACTAGACATAACATAATAAATAACATTCACAGTCGTTACAACCATAAAATTTTCCGTTTTTTTTTTTTTTTTTGAGATTATTTTGTAAATGACTTGTTGACTTGACTATGAATCACAATGTTTGTATAAGGAGCCGTACACGTTTCGAAGTAAATATCTTCTTTCTAGCTCACTCTCGGCTACGTTTAATGAGATTTCTAAAGTTCAAACATTTTGTCTTTAAAATAATAAAACGGTAATTTTTATGATTTTAGCATTCTCTATAGTAGGACGAATTTATCATTTAAAAAACAAACGGTATTTGTATTTTATCTTAATGAAATATATTTCTAAAGTACATTTAAAAATGTGCATGATATTAAAATAATGGCCTTATCACATTGTTTAGTAACACACTTAAACTTTAAAAAACATCATTTAATCTTTATTGCACCGAAAGTACAATACGACTTTTACGGCAGCGCATTTCGTTATCTATTCTTAGAAATTACAAAAAGAAACCGCCATGGTCGCATACCTGTGCGGCGCGGGGAGGGTCTACATACCTTCCCCTACCGCCCCGCGTGCCGGCGCGCTCAGGTTACCCTCACTTCACTCCTGTACTTCGGTCTGTTAAGTGCGCATCTTCCTGTATTGTTTCTGTGAATATTTTTTTTGACCCTCGCACGTTTTTTGGTTCATTGGATCTTCCTAATACGACTACCTTGGCTTGAATTTATGGATTACGATTTGCTGCAATAACATTGTTCCTGTCTGTCTACAACAAATAATACGGTAAGTCAACATTTATTACTTTTTAATGTTTTGACTAAAGTTATTTATTTTATTTCTTTTAGGGAAACAAACAGTAAGTTAGATATAAAGGAGAACATAAATGTATATATTATTTTATCTTAAACTAGCAATTTGACAGTCTAGCTTGATTTGCAGTTGTATGAACTTGACATTTTTGAGTGGAGTTTTTAAGATAATTATTGTGTATGAAACGTATTTAAAGAAAAAAAATATGGTTGTTTTAATATTTGATGACCATTACGTACAAGACAGGACATCATCCGCATTTAATTTTTGGTCCAAATATAAAAGAAATAAATAAATCTTTGGTGTCATAAAGAAATGCTAAGGCGGACGAATTCTATCAAAATATATTATTTTTCTGGCCGGCTCTTTTTATATTTGTACCAAAATGGATTATGTCCTTTGTGCATTGACTAAAATGTAACTCTGTGGAAGAAAAAAAAAACAATTTCAATAACAATGACGCTACGCGTGTTCATATTTTCTAACCGTATTTCTTTGTTAGAGCGTAAAATGAAATAATAAAATCTTCAAATCGATACAATCTATGCATCTAGGTGGAATGCGCGCGCCTCTCCCGCTTTCCCTTCTACCTCCCCATGTCTATAAGGGTTTGTTTTTCCTTTTGAGGTATGGAACACTATACAATTTTATTTTATTTTAGGTACCTCTTTTTGGAGACCATTAAGATTGGCGATGGCGAACAACCCTAAGGAAGCAACAGTACAAAGTTGGATTGGACTTCATGCTGAATTATATTACGACCCGGCCAGTAATTTGATTTACTATTCTAAGTGCGAGAGCAGTATAACAGCTAAACTTAGTAGTGGCAAGAGGCACGTTAAAGGTCCGAAACACAAAGGGACAAGTAAGAAACCAAATGAAGAATTTTATTTGGACCTAGTACAATTTTACATAATTATTATGTTATATACCTTGGATTCAAGTAAACAACTCCGCTTTCAAAAAATTCTTCCATAAATATATTTGCTGCAATTGTATAAATCGAAAAAAGGTTCCTGAGCAATCAGTGCTGAGAAAAGTTTATTTAGATAAGATTTTTAAAACAAATATTGACTCGATTTATGTGTATGGTATCTTTAGACGGGACAACTGATTTTTTAGGCAGATACATGGTACATTTTCTTGTAAAACCTTTAAATGCGATCACACAAAAACCATTTTTAGTTGCTTGTGAATTACTAGAAATTGTTAATGGGAACACAATTGCCCAATTTGTAACAGACTGCCTTGAAAATATGTGGCGCGATTCGTATGAATCCAAAGTAGGAGACGTTGCTGTATTATGCACTGATGGTGTAGCATATATGCTACAAGCGGGACGTGTTCTGAAAAATTATTTGCCCAACATGATACACGTCACTTGCTTAGCACTGAATCTCGTGGCAGAAAAAATACGATACGAATACTCAGATGTAGATGAATTAATTTCAAACGTAATTTTTTTTTTAAAGTCACCTATTCGAGTGCGCTTGTTAAAAACACCTTTCCCCACATGCCGCTTCCTCCAGAACCCGTTATTACAAGATGGGGTACTTGGTTGGAAGCAGTGTCATATTATGCAAAATATTACGATCAAATTAAAACAATTGTAAATCTTTTAAGAAGTTCCGACGCGCTCTCTATTAGGTGTGCCAAAAATGTTCTTCAAAAGGAAAACTTGAAATCGGACTTGGACTACATTGAGGAATATTTTAAAGATATACAAATCGGGTTAAAGAAATTACAAAAATCGAATTTAACTCTAACGGAATCCATTGAAATATTCGATCACGTGAGAACTGTGCTTAGCTGGTGTTCGTCTGAGCCTATAAAAAATAAGCTCGTAAATGTCATGGACAGAAATCCCGATCTAGATAAAATTAGAGACATATGTGACGCGATAACAGCAGGAAGGGATGAGCGATCATACTATATGTACGCGCCTTTAACCTCAGTCGATGTTGAAAGGTCGTTTTCAACTTATAAATGGATTCTTAACATAAAACGAAATCGCCCGACAGTTGAAAATATAGAAAAAATTATGATTGTGTATTTTAACTTGGATAACTCATAGATGACAATGAAAATTTCGGTTCTGATACTGAACTTGACGAATCGAATCAAGATGATTAAATTAAAATCGCTCTTTATTTTTTATGGTATTTGTAACACAAATAAAGATTTTCAAATTCTTAGCAATTTTTAATGAGTCAAGATCTGTATCAAAACCGAACAGTTAGTAGTTCACTATTAAAACTGATTGTCCTAAATGTTATACTTCAAAGGTTAATTTGTACTTTGATTTGAGTTAAAATTGCATCACTCAATGTCAGTAAAATAAATATGACATAATAGATAAACAGAAATTTGTAACTTAAGATTTTTCCGTCTGTACATTTTGTTTCATGCTTTCCAATTACGTCATATTTAAAAAATAACATAAATATATTTGTTACAACAATATTCTATGTGTTTTATTTCTCCTTTAGAGCCCATAGAGGATAAGTTATTATTATGGAGTTATAAATAAATGTTATGTCTAGTCGCAAACTTTAGGTAAATATAGACGAATTACTTATTCCAAATAACATATTTTTTTAATGTATTTAAAAGTGTTGTCCCGAATTTCCGGACAGATGTTCCGGAAAAAATTTAGTCCTAAGGAAGTCTGCAGCCTAATTGCGTAACATATTTTATTTTTGATTGCGATTCTGAATCGAAAGCAAGTCCAATCTTAATCGCATGCCATAATTGGAATTGCGATGTACATTTTTTACCATGGATGTTCAAACCAATTGTCTATAATTGTTAAATTTATATGTTTAGTTACAGCATCTATGAATGGTTAATATTCAAATTATTGTGCTATAATGTAATTTTGTTTTAATTACAACTGATGATCTACTAGTGCTTATAAATAAAAATGTAAAATGATTGCCGAAAAATGAAAAACCAATTTTTAAAATACTTTCTACCAAAAACTACCATAGTTGAACTACGTAATAAAACGTTTTTCTTTTCACGTTTTTGCTATCTGTGACCTATGACAAAATCGTAGAAAAGCAGTGTTGTCAACTTAGAGGGATTTCCACTAAACCTGGGAGTTTTTATCCCCAAAACAAACAACTTTGTAGTTGAAAAACATCTGCCCTATATTGATATATGTCACGGTCAATTCTCCAACTGCAAATGTAAGTTTGTAATGGTTTTTTCTTTTTGTATGTGATAAAACTAAAAATTTACAATTTTCTGTCATTTTCCTTTACTTGTGCAATGAGACGGGCTTTGTGCCAAATTTTATGAGTCTAGGTCAACGGGAAGTACCCTGTAGTTTTTGATTTATTTGCGAGTACCAAAATATGTCGCTTAAATAGCCGTAATTTTTTATTGTGTTGACTTAGAAGCTTGATTTTTTAGAGCTCTAAGGGACCACAGACGTATTTGATAATTAATTTCAACTTGATACCTCCGTACGTTCCTGAGAAAAAGGGTCTTAACAGACTGATAACGAAGTGATCCTGTAAGGGTTCCGTTTTTCCTTTTGAGGTACGGAACCCTAAAAATACTATGATTACATAAGTTATGTTTTATTTTCATACTCAAATCTTCAAATGGACTCCCAAAACAGCGACCGAATGTCGGTAACAGAAAACCGATTTCAGGAGAGGCTCCGGCTCGCAGTTTCGATCGTCTCTAGTAATATTATTCGGTTGTAAGTGCATCGATCAAAACTATTCAAATATAAACAAAAACTTGTTTAGGCAAAACCACACTTCCGTGGTTTTGTGAAATCGGTTTGTCTAGTTCGGATTATCGATACGATGCCGTTTCTGATTGAAATCGGATTTTTGATTCGTTTCGATGTATCTAGACGCAAGTCTATAGTGGACTTAGGGGAAAAAAATTGCAACACTGAGAGTAAAAGTTGAATGATCTGCCCTCATTGCGTTATGCGTTGACGATTTAATGCAAACTACTGCCTGTCTAAACTATACCTTTGCTGCTCTAACTTTATCAGAGTGTAGGGAAAAGAAAAGGAAAGGCATATGACATCACATGTTAAACATTTGACAATAATTTGGGCTGGAATGAATATTCTTTGAAGTCTGTGGAGAATACGATATCAATCATGGCGACGCATCTGTTTACATTTTATTTTTGTTGATTTCGGTAAAGTTTTTGTTTTAAATTAATAGTTGTTTTAAATTTTTCAACATACAAAATTATATTTACTATTCACGTACAGAAATATGGGCCTGTATTAAGCAGTTTTGGAACATTATTCTTGTGGCTTGTGGAAATCGGAAGAACTTTGGAAAATTCACTCGTTCGAGACACCGCCTTCGTTTTGTACTAGCTTCACCAAGATCACAGACTACAATTAAGTACATGGACTAAGACTTAGGCTGTTTTGCTCAATAGCGAAAAGTATCTAAGTCGATATTATCACTACAAGTAAGTAAACCAATATAAATAGGAATAACGTGTGTGAGAGTACCTTCGTATCTCATTAGATTATTGTAGCTGTAGGTACATTATTGGTGAGTCTACGTATATGAACAATCATTCTTATGTTGCGTAGACACAGGCATCTTACGCGAGGTTAACTATTTATTGTGGTTAAAATAATAGTTACGTACTATGTCTCACATTCTAACTAAAATTGTTAATTGATATTTTTGTACATAAGTAGATGCTGAAATAAACTATAACATCCACTACCTAACCAAATAACAGATAACTACAAAACATATTCATAATATTTTCACAGACGTGCTGAAAATACAAGAATGGAACACTACCAAATATCAATATTGTTGACTTCCTAACAAAGAAGTTGGTGGCAAGGTGGCAAACATGGATTGGATTAAGAATCTTATGTATTAATCATTGAAGGTAAGCTTTTTGACACATCATTAAGAATTAAGCATAGCAACTCAATTATGAATATATTTCCTTGGCTGAACTTTTGACAGACACATCATAATATATATTTTATGTTTATCCAATTACCATTATAATTTAGTATTATAAAATATCTGGAGACTGAAAAATCAGCCCTAAATAAAGAAGAAATTATACAACCAGCATGACGATGATGATGACAGATGGCTTTCATCTAGCCATGGGCCTAGTTGATATGCCTACTTTGCCACATGAGTACTTTATTTGAGCAGAAAGTAATATGACTTTGTTTTAAAATGTAGAGTTCCTGGGGAATTTCACCTACGAAGACATGACGGCAGCATGAATGATACTGTCCCTGCTATGCTGCACTGCTGCTCTGCTACTTCAGATTTCAAGCTTCTTAAGTACAAAAGTAGAAACTGAAGATCCTTCATGAAATATTTTTTTTAGAAAACTTGATTATAGTCTTGTACGACAGTGATATAAACTATTGTGTTAATTGATAACAGTGTAAACTTTAATAAAGTGTTTTAATTATGAACTATAGAGGGACAAATAAAAATAACTTTAAATGAAATAATTAAGAATGGCATACTATTTGTTTTATACAAACACAGACAATTTTATAATTATAATGATACTATTTAAAGGTGTTTACCTAAATTAACTGTCATTCATTAGATTTAAAGGAAATAGAGAGAAATAAATTATGGTAAACAAATAAAACTGTTTTATTAAATTGTTACAACCTTAACTGACAATGGTGCCGATTCCCTTGTTCACAAACTAAATTTAAGTTCAGTGCATCTTTTTCTTTCTATTTCATTAAGAAAAGGACAGAAGATAATTTTTAGTTTAGTCCTGTCAAATTAATCTCTTTTTCTTAATGAAATAGAAAGAAAAAGATGCACTGAACTTAAATTTACTTTGGTTTGTGGACAAGAGAATCGGCACCATTACCATCTATTCACATTAATATGAAATATTTGGACATAGAGCAAAAAGGAATTGGAACAAACATACTGTAAGGATTAGTGGAATTTGGAATCTAATGTCTTCCTGTGGAAATCATCATGGATTATGTATGTACTGCTTGTTGTAAGTGTATGAGAGACAGTTAAAAAAATCTTGAATAATGTAGTTGAGCCTGACACCTGAAAAAAAAAGAATAGTAAATCTTCAATATATTCCACCATCCATTACATCCATCCACAGTCACTTTATAGAATAGCAATATTCTGCTATAAACAACAATTGGGTCAATTATAAGCAACAATTGACTTAAATATTCTTACCTACTAATAATATTAATAGGCTAAGTACTAACAGCCGCACGGGGCAATCCATCAGGTTAAGCTATGCTTGCCGGGGTTGGTCCGTGGATGGGTGACCATTTCTATATACCGAGACTCCTTCATGCCTCGGAAAGCATGTTAAACCGTTGGTCCCGGATGTCATTTGTGGATCTTTGACAGTCGTTATGGGTCATCAGAAGCCCGAAAGTGACAATTAGTCTTACCAAGGGGTATCGTATTACCTAGTTATTGGGTTGTGCAGGTTAGATAGGCAGTTACTCCATGTAAAATACTTGTATTCAGCTGCATCCGGTTAGACTGGAAGCCGACCCCAACATAGTTGGGAAAAGGCTGGGCAGATCGATTTTTTTAATAATATTAACAATAAGTGAAAAACATTTAAGATAGGTACTTAGATATATTTTCAGTTGCCTACCTACTTTCTTTACTTTGTTGTTATAATTGCTAAGTAAATATTCATATAAGTAGTAGGTTAGGCAACTGAAAATATATGTATGGTATTTAAATGTATGGTAAGTTTACGTTTGATGGTGCATTTCGTATTCACCAATAAACAATATGGGGTTTATTTATAAACGTTGCATAAAGTTATGTAATGATTAGCAACTGTTTAATCATACATTTTTGAGGTTTTAACGTCACTTAACTATAAGCAATGTTTATAAATACATCCCTATGTGTGTAACATTGTTGCTGTACTTAACACACATTCAATGTTCAACACTTAGAAAGAAAATAATAAGTACATACCTTAAACAGACAATGATGTGGCAATAGTGGTATGTTCATCAATGTCCTTACATAATCCATTAATATAAAATGTTTCGAACTGCTTTTTTTTGTTCTTCCTCAATTATAAGTTTTTGCTTTTCCAATGTATTACAAGCTCGACTGGGTTGCTAAGCTTGTGGCTCAAGTTTCGTCTTCAAATTCGACATTCTTTTAATTTCTAATTTTATTCTATTAACTTTTTCTTTTGGTAATGTGACCTGAAACTTTCTTGTATCTATAACATATCCTATATATCTGCCAGCGTGTGAAGGACTGAAATTACTTTTTTCCTTATTTATGATAAAACCTAGGCTCGTAAGGAGGTTACGGTATGAGGTACGAATTTGTCTTTCGTTAAAATGCCACCAAAATACCTCGTTTCTGGAATATCATAATATTTGTTTTTAGTTTAGGTTGTAGGCACTAAACTCACAAGAAAACTTTCACAATTATTATTAAAATCGACCTCGCTGCTTTGATATTTAACATACCAATAAAATTGATTTATCATTGAGGTTTTACATAAAAACACATTCACAATTTATCAGGAAGACTATTACTTAATTTTTTTCTTAATAATTATGGAGATTTCATGAGTTAATCCCAAAAAGATTGCTATGTAAAATCTATTGCGACCACTACAGTGCCTTCTGTTTCATTTGACAGACAAAACAAATTACTTTGTACTTTGAAACAAACTTACAACTGTCAAAATGGTTACGCAATTCAATTAATAGCCTTTTTAGACGCATTTCGTTCACTCAATGGAGTATCAAACAGACCGCAGTTTGTTTAAAAAATATTGGAGTTTTGCAATTCCAAAGTCGTAAAATAAAAGCAATTCGATTCAAATTGAAATAAATTCTACTTGAATGGTAATCAAAATACGTTGCGCAATTAGGTAGCTGGTCTCTGTTCTTCGAAGTTTAGGCAAATAGGCACTACCTATTCCTATCACTGCTTATTATTAATAAAGCTACTAATAGACCTCATTAGAGCTATTGCTCTAATGAGGTCTATTAGTAGCTTTATTGCGCAGGTTGTAAATTCCTTGCTGTGTTGTGACTTCTGAGCGATGGTAGCGCCGCCACACGTCACTGCAGGGAAGCTTCCCTGCTCTGTGATTGGCCGCTGTGTCTTACAGACTCTGACCGCGGTAGTGGCGGCGCCGTGCGGCTTTTAGGCAAACCTACGAACTTCCTCCTTTTGCCGCTGCGCCATATTACTCCGGCTGGTATCCCAGCGTCCGGAGTTCCACCTTAATCGCCCTCGGATCCGTGTGCAAGCCTCGTATGGCGATTTTCAAATTCTTGTCCGCTGGCAGTGAGTACGCGAACCAGGAGACGCCACTTTCCTTCTCCAGGCCAGTCAGGTACTCATCTTCAGTGTCCGGGGTAAATCTCACCCCGGTCCCGTACGGACGAGCATTTGGAGGCTGGCCCAGTTTTTTGTCTGTTGTTCTACGTTGTGTGGCGGACGGTTTCGAGAGATGTCCGTCGAAAGCTTGCTGGAAATTGAGAAAGAACATTAGAACAAGATATTTTTAGGTGCTTTGATACCATAACATTGCATAGAAAAAAAAAAAAAAAAATAGAAAGCCGTAAGTGAATAAAAACATCTTTAGGCACGTTGGGCATTTTTGAGATGAGAAAAAACAATTGAACTCGTGACACCGTGTTACCGACATCACATTTTTGTAAACGCGTTTGTGCTCTTTTTTATATTACGTTACGGATCAATGTTCTACGCAAGTATTTTTACACGTAAATATGTAAACGTTTTTTTGTAAATGCTCTTTATTTGGATAAGGTTACGGACCAATATTCTATACAAGTATTTTTCTTCCACCAAGGCGATCTTGTTCAAGTTTTCACTTCTGTCGGCACTCCCGGAGTGCCACTGTTTTATTATTTTTTTGTTGATCTGGCTTGATTAATGAGACGACGACTACTTCGACCCTTGATTCGGATAAAATTGTAAGTCTTGATACACTATTACGAGATTTTTCAATCCTGGTACCTGTCAAGTAAACTACATCGACGTATGTAAAAAAAAAAATTACAAAAAACGTTATCCAATGTTATATCATTGTAACTTTTTACAATTAGACTCCAATTAATGAAAGTGTTAGCGAAAGAAAAACGTATTTAGACTTACACTTAAAAAATCACAGAAGTTTTCAAGCGCCTACCAAGAATTTCAGTGAAACCGAAACGTATATCAACTTACAATGTTCTTTCACCAACTGAATCACACTTGTGGCTTATAGAAACTTACTTACGTTATTATTTCACCGAGATATTGTCACAACAGATAGACAAATAGCTGGGCAAACGTCATTACTGTGTTCTCATTGGTCAACATGCGAAACTATCCGACTGTTCTGTAGTTCGTAACAAGACATTGCGTACCTATTGTTTGTGTATCTGTTGCAAGGATATTGTCAAATCAGTGATTTATAATTTCACTGGTGAAATTACTTATAATTGCACGAAATTGTCAACCGCCTCCATTTCTCACAATTTAACGAGCTCATTTCAGTGACATTATAATTCCACTGGACCTACGCAGTGATAATAATGTAAGTCAGTAATATTTTGACAATTTCACTGTATATGCAAGTCTAAACTTCGCAATTTTTGTATTTAGAGAGTCAAAAGGACATTGCTACGTTTCGGACGAAATTACCTACTGGAAAAAAAGGTCCAAATGCATTGTTAGATTCCTGTGGTGGTCAGAATCGCAACAGGATTATTTTTACTTTATTTTAATATTAAGATTTCACACTCCTTTTTTGAAGTTGGCCACTCCCAGTCAGAAGGTGATTCAATGCATGCATTAATAGAACGTCGTTGTGAAGGTAGGCAGGAGAAATAGATGTGAACGATGTACAATAAACTAGTCTTTGCTCGACCGCTGAGTTTGAATACTGTCTCCCTGTCTCCCAACATAACATGGCGCAGCCGGTAGCTAAATAATTTAGTCGTTTTAAAAACCTAAATTAGACAGAAGTGAAATAAAAGGAAAACGTTAATAAATAAAAGTGATTCCGAATCATTCGAAGAAACAAAAGTTATATTGAAAACGAAGCATAAGTACTTACAATGGAGTCCATTTTACAACCGCCGAAACCGTTCGTTTTTGAAATGTAACATCGGGAAATTTAAGCAAGGAATGGGAAAAATGGAAAAAGGCGTTCAAGATATATTATGAAGCTTGTGAACTACATCGTCAAGAAAAAATTGTGCAAATCAACATCTTGTTACATAATTATTATTGGAGAAAAATGTCGTGAGGTATATGAACAATTTATACGCGAGTACAAAACTATAGAAGACTTGCTAAACGACTTCGACGCATTTTTCTTGCCACGAAAGAATATAACGATAGAAAGGCATACATTTTTTACCCGTGACCAACGAGATTTAGAGTCAATAGAACAATACGCATTTGAACTGAATAAAGTAGCAGCAAAGTGCGAGTTCAAAGATTTATGCAGTGAGTTGGTGCGTGATAGGATGATTTGTGGAATTAGAGACAGTGGACTCAGAGAAAGACTGTTAAGAGAACCAGATTTGACCTTACCTAAAGCTATAGATATCTGTAGATTAGCGGAGGTATCTCGAGCTCAAGCTAAAAATATAAGAAATGAGAATCAGGATCAAAATCATCATGTACATGCCGTTACAAACAAAGAGAAGGAAGAAAAAGATGTTCACTATGCAAGGAGTTCGGCGCCGCGTCATAAGAAATGGCGTTCATCCGGTTCCAGTGGTGGTGATGCCAGGACCTTCCATCAGGATCGTGACCAGAGAGATGGGCAGAGATCAAGTGGACACGCACGCGATCAACCAGGAGAAGCTCGTCGAAGATCACGTGCAGTTTGTGGAAAATGTGGGAAAAGCCATGACATAAATGCCCATCGTATGGTCAACGAAGTAGCCAGTGTAGAAAAATGAACCATTATTCAAGAATGTGCCGTGTGTACGAGGTACGAGAAGACTCCAGCGATCAGGTAATTCACGCTATTGATAGTTGTTCTAGTAATGAGTGGACGGTAGCATTATGTATTGGAAAAAAACATGTCAATTTTAAACTGGACACTGGAGCCGACGTTAATGTCTTGCCAAACAAATATCTTACCAAAATTAAACTATCGAAAGATGAATTAGTCCATACTACAATGAAGTTACAGGGTTATTCAGGTAGTCAGATTAAAGTCATTGGTAAATGTTATCTTAAAGTACAATATAAAAATAATACATACATTTTACAGTTTATAGTTGTAGACACTAATTCACCTCCCATTTTAGGTAGGAGTTCTTGTGATGAATTAAAATTATTGAAAAGAGTAATGAGTATAAAACAGACAGATAAAAGATGTGCAAATATATTGGATGAGTTTCCTGATATATTTACAGGAATGGGTTGTTTACCAGGTACATATGAAATACAATTAAAAGATGGGTACAAACCTGTAGTTCATGCTCCACGAAAGTTACCTATACGTTACAAGTAAAAGAAAAACTGATAGAAATGAAAAATCAGGGTATTATTGCAAAAGTTGAGGGACCCACAGATTGGGTAAATAGCATGACGGTTGTAAAAAAGCCTAACGGAGATCTCCGTATTTGTTTAGACCCGCGTGACTTAAATAAAGCAATAAAGCGGGAACATTTTAAGCTGCCTACTCTTGAAGAAATAACCGCCAATCTTTCTGGTGCCAAATATTTTAGTACATTATATGCTAAACAGGGATTTTGGCATGTGAATTTACATCCTGCCAGTACAGATCTCTGTACATTTAACACAATTTTTGGAAGGTTTAAATTTTTAAGAATGCCATACGGTATATCATCGGCGTCAGAAATATTCCATAAACGTTTATACGAACATTTCGATGATATAGAGGGTGTTATATTGTTTATTGACGACTTTCTTATTTACGCAGAAACAAAGAAAATACACGATCAGAGATTGCGTGCAGTCTTAAAACGGTGTAAGGAAATAAACATAAAATTAAATAAAAGTAAATGTAAAATAGGTTTAAGCGAGCTAACGTACTTAGGCCATAAAATAACAAAAGACGGCATCAGCCCCGATGAGTCACAGGTACTGGCTATTAAAAATATGTCAAAGCCACAAAATGTAATGTTGAAAGATTTTTAGGTATGATAACCTATGTTAGTAATTTCATTCCAAATTTTTCTGAAAAGACATCTATTCTTCGGGAGTTATTAAAAAAAGACGTAGCTTGGCACTGGGACCATACATATGAACAATGTTTCGAAATGTTAAAAAAACAGTTAACTAGTCCACCTGTGTTAAGATATTACACACTCGAGAAACCCATAGTTATTTCAGTAGACGCGAGTAAAAATGGTTTAGGTGCCTGTTTAATGCAAGAAAACTATCCCGTATGTTACGCTTCGAAATCGTTAACTAAAACTGAACAGAATTATGCTGAGATCGAAAAGGAATTATATGCCTGTGTATTTGCATGCGAGCGATTCTATACCTATATATATGGCCGTAACGATGTGACGATAGAAACAGATCACAAGCCATTAGTGAGTATTAACAAGCCGTTGGTGAATGCACCAGCACGCCTACAGAGAATGTTAATGCGACTTCAACCATATTCATTCACGCTAATATATAAACCAGGTAAATATTTATACATAGCGGACGCATTATCACGAGCGGCGTTGCCACATACCGATAACATCACAACGCGCGATCACCTCGAAGCACAAGCACAAGTGTGTGCCATAACAACGATGAATCCTCTAACAGACTCACATTTTTTATAAATACAAAAATGTACTAGGGAAGATAACGAAATGCAGGGATTGAAAAAAATAATAAAAAAAGGATGGCCTATGCATAAAAGTGAAATTAGTAATGAATTAAAACCTTATTGGGATAGCAGGGATGAGTTAACAGTGAATTATGGACTAATATGGAAAGGCAATAGAATCATTATACCAAACTGTATGCGTAAAACAATGTTACAAAAAATACATATAGGGCACTTGGGTATAGAGAAGTGTAAGCTTAGGGCTAGAGAAATCATGTATTGGCCAAATATGAATTCACAATTACAAGATTACTTATCACACTGTCAAGCCTGTTTAACATATAGAAAAGATAACACAAAATAACCGTTAATTCCGCATGACATTCCCGACAGAGCTTGGTACAAAATAGGCACTGACATCTTCCATTACGGTATTAAATCATATTTGATAGTAGTAGATTATTATAGTAAGTTCATAGAAGTTGTTGAGTTGTGTTCGACCACATCTTCAGAGGTAATCAAGCAAATAAAAAATATATTTAGACGTCATGGAATACCACAAATAGTTATGTCAGATAACGGCCCGGAATTTTCTTCAAATTTGTTTAAAGAGTTTTCGTTGAACTGGAGTTTTCAACACATGACGTCTTCTCCTAGGTACCCACAATCAAATGGACAGGTCGAAAGAGCGGTCCAGACAATAAAAAACATGATGAAAAAGACAACCTTTCAAAATACCGACTTCAGTTTAGGATTGTTAGAATATTTGAATACATAAGTAATGAGTTAAGTTCACCTGCAGAGCTGTTATATAACAGAAAATTACGAAGTATAATTCCGTGTTCTCCACGTCTTCTTCAACCGAAATTGCAGGGGAATGTGTCAAATAAATTAGAGAATCGACAACTAAAACAGAAACAATATTTTGATAAAGGATCAAAAAGGCTAAAACCACTAATCATAAATCAAAAAGTCAAAATTAAAATGCATAATCATTGGACTAATGGAGTTATTCAACGTTTGTTAGCCAACCGATCATATTTAATACGAATGAATACAGGACAGATCTTAAGACGAAATAGAAAACATATAATCATTGATTCAGATAGGCGTAATAACGAACAGCCGCATGAAGACTGTAGAAATACATATGACGATATAAATATAGACAGCCCGCAAAATCGTGCCATGCCCGTAGATGAGTCATACAGCATAAAACTCGTTCTGGCAGGACAGTGAAACCTCCTGATCGCTGGGGACAATCTACCTGAAGCACTCAAATGTCAAGCCGCTGATTTAAAACTTATGTATTGATTAATTAACTTATGGAAATGTAACAACAGTATGAAAGATTTTGTAAGATTAATAAATAAAAAAATAAATTTTTTTACTAAGTATTCGTATACTGCATGTTTTTTAATAAAGTAAAAAAAAAAAAAATGATTTATAAACATTATAAGGGGAATATACGCATGTAATTTAGTATGTAAGTAATTATAATATCAATTAATACAGTGAATGTTAAATTATTATATTGTTAAATTATTGTAATCGATCATCATAAATATTGTCACAATTAAAATAGATTTATATGTGTGTAATTGTGTATCTATATCATGTTGTTCAAATTAAGTGAATAGTGTTTATTTTTATTTTCTCTCTTTATTGTTAAAGAACCTAAAACGAAAATATGTAAATAATTATCCTTACAAAATAATGGCATGTCAAACTTGATTCGAATTAATTAATAAGGGGGTTGTAGGTATATGTAAATCAATATGAATGATTGTTCAATATTATAATAATGCATGTGACGGTAGGCAGGAGAAATAGATGTGAACGATGTACAATAAACTAGTCTTTGCTCGACCGCTGAGTTTGAATACTGTCTCCCTGTCTCCCAACATAACAGTCGTAAGAAAAACAGGACCATTTAAGTACGTATCATCTCAATGGATCACACTTATTGAAGGAGCAAAATTCTCCGGAAACCCATACATTGTTACAGAACTAACCCAAAACATCATCTTTGACTTTAAAAGTCAAATAAGTATTAAAATTTTGAAATCTGAACTTACAAAAATCTTTGAGCACAAATAATTGAAAAGTAATGTGGTCAAAAATTCAATTTCTTAAAATCCAAAAAGAAGATCCTCATTCCATTGAAATTCAACGTAACTTTTATTCGGATACATCACATAAGATGAACATAAATTACAGACCTTCTGTAAAACAGTGCACAAGAATGGTGCCGATTCTCTTGTACACCAAAGTCAAAGTCAAAGTCATTTATTTGCTTTAAATGCGGTTACAAAGATGTTATTTCAGTATTCTTGTGCGATGACACATTTCGCCATATTTTGGCATGCAAATATTATGGTGAGGCTAAAAAGCAATTATCTTCAACTAAAGTTGAAAATGTTGTTTAGACACGAATTAAAGTAAATTAATCCTCAATTTACACAACACAACTAGTTAAAAAAAAAATACATATGATACATTTGGGACTATGTCCATGTTTGGGACAACACAAAATAACAGGATAAAAATACTACAATCATAGATTTGAATATATTCTAGTCTGTTCTACAATGCATTCCTGTAATGATAGGACCGACAAGAAGTTTTTTTTAGAAATTCACCTATTGAATAATAACTATGTGAAATGAGCCATTTTTTTAGTACTACGCAGAATTTTCTGTAAGGTAGATCAGTTATAAAATTTGGAATTGAATTATAAATAAGTGGCGCCATATACACGCAACTGCGTCGGAATAGTTCAATCCTAGGAACAGGCATTTTTAATAAATATTGTGTGGCTTTTCGTTTATTTGTATTATTATTAAGTTCAAAAAGTGAATGATTTGTTTTAAAAAATTTAGCGATTTCATAAATATAAATGCAAGGAACTGTGAGAAGGTTGTGGGATTTATACACTGGCCTGCAGGAATCAGTCCAGTCCATATTGAAAATTGCTCGTATGCATTTTTTTTGTGCTAACATAACTCTAGAAATTTCAGAAGAGTTTCCCCAGACAATTATACCATACCGGATGACGGAGCAAACATAGGCGTGGTACACCATTAAAGAAGTTTGTCTGGATGTCTCATTTTTAACTTTCTTTAATGCAAAAACAAACCTATTGATTTTCATACATATTTCATCGATATGCTGCTTCCAGGTGAAATGTTCATCAAGTGTTATATCAAGAAATTTTGTTTTATGTAATTGTTCTACTATTTGATCTCTATGCGATATTTTAAAGTGTGTATATTTATTTTTATGTGTTTTGAAATTGATTATTTTAGTTTTTTCTACGTTAACTTTTAAAGCGTTGTTATCTAACCAAGTAATAATTTTATTCAAAGTGTTATTTATATCAGACTCATATGATTCCTCATTTTTACAATCAAGAATAACCGTTGTGTCATCAGCAAACAGAACACAATCCTGTTCTATAGCTTGTGGCAGATCGTTAACATAAACAAGGAATAGTGGTGGCCCTAAGATGCTTCCCTGTGGAACTCCGAAGTAATTTGGTCGAGGCTGAGAGTTAAAGTCACCGAACCAAACTATCACTAAAATTCCTTACTTTTGACTATGAGAATCTCAAAGCTATTCTGCAAAATAAATTCTCTAAATTTAAAAATAATTTTGACACATCTAAATCGAATTTGACAATCGCAACTCCACATGTGATACCTAACCACGTGAATCTTTTTAGAGCCGGAGGCGCGCAGGGCAGCCTCGACGTGTTTTATATGGATTTTTTCACTTTTTGTATAGAAAATACGAAAAAAAAATTATCTACATGTAGAGTGTTAGGGATTTAAGGGTTCTATAAAGGGTGTCGAAATTTGCATTATTTTTGCGATTGGACACACCGTTTTCGAGATATAAGCAAAAGAAAAAAAAAATAGTACTATTTTTGCATCTGAAGTCGAGGTGTTGGTGTGAATTTAAAGTTCATGACAACCAATTTTATTTCACACGTTTTTAGTCGCGTTTAAAAATATTCAGATTTAGATGAACCAACCATTTAGCTGGCAGGGGACACTTGACTCTGCAAAATATTAAATATTTTGCAAACGGATCTCTGAATTCAAAAATGGTTTTAACATACTCACAATGTTTTTAAATACATGGTGGGATAAAAAAAATAAAAAAAAAACATCATCACTTTACGTGTATGGGAGGTACCCTAAAAAAAAATGTTTTTCATAATTTTGTTTTACCACATTGTCGGCATAATTAATATGTATACCTATGCCAAATTACAGCTTTCTAGTACTAAGGGTCTCGGAGCTAGACCGCGGACAGACAGACAGACAAACAGACAGACAGACAGACAGACGGACATGACGAAACTATAAGGGTTCCTTGTTTACTACGGAACCCTAAAAACGTCAAATTCAGAATAGCAAAATTGCTATTTTCACTAAACTAATATCTCAGTACCATCTTAGTGCTACCAAACTAAAATATAGTTAAGTTGTGTCATTTTAGTCTATTTCAGAATGGGAAATCGCCGTTTGACAGGATTAAACTAAATTTTGGTGATTTTTAGTCTAGTTTAGAGGCAATTGTGACAAGAGAATCGACACCAATATCTAAGAAAGCTAAGGGTTGTGAACGAAATCTCAACACAGAACCTACTTTATGGGATTCCAATACTTTTAATGTTGCCTATACTGAACCACTTCCTATAACTGTTGCTAAATATAAAGATCTAAAATCCCTGTGTGATACTGGAGCCATACCCGAAAGATTTAGACGCTTCTTTGAAGCAGTGCCTTATTCTAAAGATGATGTTAGAGAAGACTGAGGACGAGTAAAAATCATATACACACTTTCTTTGAACACATGTATACATTTGGGCATAGCCCAATTTGTTCAAAAATGTGCTTACTTATTTGTAATGTCAGAGAGTGCTGGCAAGGCTAAGTCAATGAGTTGCTTTCGTACAAGGAAATGGTAAGAAGATTTTTATTCAATATAACTTTTAAACCATAACTTCGTATCATTAAACCAGTCTAATATAATACCAAATCAACCAAATATCAACCAACTCAGAAGGTAGTGCTAAACCAAACAGGTGCTACTTTCTACATGGTCCTTCGAGCATTTAATTAATTACCAGTGACCATTTTCTACATGGTCCTTCGAGCATTAAGGGCCTCGGTTCGCGAAGTACCGTGAAGTGTTTGTGCGCCGGGACCTTGCAACCAGTGTTTTATATTTTACCAGTTTATAGGGAAAGTAGGTAGGCAGTGAGATCAATTTTGAAGAAATTGAGCAGCTGTGGCGTAAGGAGAATATAAGGTCAGACCAAACCATTTTATACACTTTATTTTCACTTGCGTATTTTATTGACCGTGGGAATAATGGAGCAGTTAGCAGTCGGCCAAACGGAGATTTACGACTCCTTGGTTAAACTTCTAACTAACATCAAAAAAGATGGAGCTGAACGAAAAACCATAGATTACTGCAAACGGAAGTTGGAGATTTTAGAAAATTATTGGAGAGAATATCAACGCAACCATAGAAAGTGCTGTGAACTTGCTGAATTTAACCATGTATATTTCATAAAAAGTTGTTTTGATAAAGCAGAGGAAGTCTATTTGTCGATCAAGCAGCTAATTACCAAAACCATGGAGCACTTGTTGTCAAAACAGCAAGAACTTTACCAGCCGCCGGCAGTGGCGGGGACATCAAAGCAAGCAGAGGATTCGTCTCATTCACAGGCACCGCAACAGCAACGTAGGGATACGCGAGTTCCAAATGAAGACAGTAAATTAGAAGGGATGATAAAAAAGCAAACTATCAACTTTAGAGCTTTCATGAGAACAGTAGCTACCATAGAAATCGACCAACTTCAGAACAAGTGGGAGTTCGACGATGCATTAAAGTCTCTTCAAAGTCGTTGGGCTATTATCGATAGCCTGCACTGGGATATAGAAGGTGAAAATGGAGATGAGGATGTCTGGTACCAAGAGGAATTCAACAGATATGAGAAAATGTATAACGATTTGAAGAAAACCATAAACTCTAAAATGTGGTCTGTATCTCATCGCGACAAGTCTACTCCACAGATGGATATTCCAACATTCCAAGACAACTACCACCAATGGACGTCGTTTAAAGACTTATTCACAGAAACCATTCACAAAAACCCATCGTTATCGAACGCACAAAAAATGCAGTTTTTAAAGAGCAAGGTAGCAGGGGAGGCTGAGCGTCTGATCCACCATCTTCAGATAAGCTCGGAAAATTACGAGGTATGCTGGGAAATACTGAACCACAGGTATGGCAACAGTAGACTTATTTTCACGTCTCACGTCAACATACTACTGAACATTCCTAGTATGCAGCAACAATCCATAGGGGCAATCAAAAAACTGCATGATGTGACCAAAGAATGTCTCCACGCAATTCAAAATCTAGGAGTAGATATCACCACCTGGGATCCACTGTTGGTACTCTTGTTAGCACAGAAACTTGATAGTGAGTCATTCGCTGAATACATTGAGTCGGTGAAGAATCCCAGGGCACTACCAGTCCTTCAAGAATTCCTCGATTTCTTGGAAAACAAGTTTACCGCCTTAGAAGCATCACGGCGTAAACAAGAAACAAATAACCAAAAGATGACCACCCAACCACAAAACCATCAAAATTACCAAGCAAACCAGAAGAAATATTATAGTTCAAATAACCAGCAGTTATCAAATAAAAGCTATCCAAACAACATGAAAAATTATACGAAATCGTTACATGTGTCGCGGTCAATCACCTGTGCATTGTGTAATGCTGACCACGGGTTATGGATGTGTACCCAATTCATGCAAATGTCGGATGAGCAAAAACTAAAAACGGTCAACCATCTAAACTGTTGCACGAATTGTCTATTTAACCATTTTAATAAACCTTGTTTATCGAATAAAACATGTCGCAAATGCAACAGTAAACACAATTCATTATTGCATGACGCAATTTTAACCAAAAACAGGCCAAATACATCAGCAAAACCAAACCATAAGGCTGCGAACACACTTGCGACATCATGCGTGACCAATGATGAACAAGCAGCAGCTTCAACACATGTATCTTGGGATGACGTATCCGAAACACTCTTAGCTACGGCCTTAGTGAAAGTTCCAGGATACAATGGCACATACCATACCATGAGGGCTTTGATTGACCAGGGCTCTCAAATTTCTTTGATAAGTGAGAAGGCGGCACAACTTTTAAAACTACGAAGACACCCTTGCAAAGGAACCATATTCGGCGTAGGAGAAAAAGAAAACAGTTGCAAGGGAGTAATAACCATTCGAATTAAATCAATTCATAGTGAGTTTGCCTTAGAAGGAGAGGCCCTTATAATGAATAATCTCATCAAAAGTTTACCAAATAAATCATTTATAAAACCATCTTGGCCTCACATACAAAACATTCATTTGGCAGACCCAGAATTTAATACCAGTCGATCAGTAGACCTACTGCTTGGAGCAGATGTATACTGCAAGATAGCCTTAGGTGGCCTTTTGAGGGGTGATAGTGATGACCAACCAATAGCCCAACAAACGCAACTAGGATGGTTGCTTTGTGGGACAATGACACCACGATACAGGTGTAACGTCGTTCTTCATAATACGGACGATTTACGAAGATTTTGGGAAAACGAAGATATAAACCAGCAGATTGAAATGTCCACCGAAGATCATGAATGTTTGCAATATTTTCTATCAACAACAGAGAGATTGGAAAACGGCAGATACCAAGTCCGACTGCCGTTCAAACCAGAAACCAAGGAACAGCTAGGGTCCACTAAACCATTAGCATTGGCGCAATTTCGTAACTTAGAGAGAAAGTTACAGAAAGATCCAGAATTGAAAACAGAATACACAAAGTTTATGAACGAGTATTTTAATTTAAACCATATGATGCCGTCAGCAAAAAGTACGAAACCCGAGTGCTACCTACCACACCATTGCGTCACTCGTGCTGAGTCAACTACTACTAAGTTGCGCGTTGTGTTCAACGCGTCTGCTAGATCGTTAACAGGACTTAGCTTGAATGACGTCATGTACCGAGGTCCCAACCTACAACAAGATCTGCAGGAGCTGATTCTAAAATGGAGACAGTATCAGTTCGTTTATACTGCGGATATCGAGAAAATGTACCGACAGATAATGGTACATCCCGAAGATCAGTCGTATCAGAAGATATTATGGAGGGACTCACCATACCAACCTATCCAGACATATCAACTTACAACCATAACTTACGGCACAAAGCCTGCACCATTTTTGGCTATGATGTGCTTAAAACAACTAGCTGCCGAGGAAAAACAAAATTTTCCCGATGCAGCAAAAGCATTAGAAGAGTGCTTCTATATGGATGACTACTGTGGCGGAGCAAGCTCAATGGAACAAGCTAAACAACTAAAATCAGACCTAATAAAACTACTCAGTAAGGGTGGGTTTAACTTACGGAAATGGGCCACAAATGAACCAAAACTACTCGCTGACTTAGACATATCAAAAATATTCGACCCATTAGGCTGGCTCACACCATTAACCATAACCATGAAGATGCTTTTCCAAAGTGTCTGGTCATCAAGTCTTAACTGGGATGACGCGCTACCAGAGGATATCAAGATCAAGTGGCTAAACTTAAGAGGAGAAATAAAGGACATAAACACCATAGAAGTAAAACGATGGCTAGGAATAAAGAAAACCAATAACTTGCAATTACACGGATTCTGTGATGCGTCGAACAAGGCGTATGCCGCTGTTATATATTGCAAAGTCAGCAACCAAAATAATTCTAACGAGGTAACTCTGGTCGCAGCAAAAGCAAGAGTAGTACCCGTTAGTAAAGATATATCAATACCAAGGTTGGAGTTAATGGGTGCCCAACTATTATCACAGCTGATGCAAAAGGTTCAAACTTGCTTGAATTCTTATAACCAGGAAATATATTGCTGGAGTGATTCAACAGCAGTGTTAGGATGGATTCAAGGAGATCCAGCGAGATGGAAACCATTCGTCTCAAACCGCGTGAAAGCGATCACCAAGATAATACCAAAAGAAAAATGGAGTTATGTCAAAACCATTGAAAATCCAGCTGATTGTGCCAGCCGTGGATTAAAAACCAAACAATTAAGAAACCATGATCTATGGTGGCAGGGGCCATCATGGATTCAATCATTCCAAAACCATGACATACTCCAATCCACCTATGAAACCAGTTTAGAGATAAGACAGTCTAATGCAGTAGTTGTGGAAAAACACCAGAAATCAACCATGACCATACCAAACATTATTCACGATCTATTAAACAAATGGAATTCATTCGCAAAAATCGTGCGCATTTTTGCATGGATACTACGACTACCTACTGCAAAGGCAGGCCGTCAACCCTATCTCACATTACATGAACTCCGTCGCGCAAAACTGCTGATTATTAAAAGTGTGCAACATACGGAGTTTGCAAGTGACGTCAGTTGCTTACTTAAGGATGGAAACGTGCATTCTAAAAGCAAACTTTTACCATTATACCCTATCCTAGACCAAGATGGTATCCTACGTGTAGGGGGCAGATTAAGAAATGCACAAATAAGTTCAGAGATGAAACACCCAATTATATTACCACATAACCATCAAATGACCACGCTAATAATTAAATACGCTCATGAGCTAACCTACCACGGTGGAGCGCGCCTTACATTATCAAACATTCGACAAAATTATTGGATAATCAGCGGATACTCAGCTACAAAGAAAGTCATACGACAGTGTGTTACGTGCAAGAAGCAAGAGCCCATCCAACAATATCAGATCATGGGTGATCTACCATCATCCCGAGTGAACCCCGAACGCGCCTTCTATCATTGTGGTGTCGACTACACAGGCTTTGTGGAAGTGAAAGCAAACAAAGGACGCGGGATAAAAACTACCAAAGGATACATAGCGCTTTTCGTATGTATGGTGACGAAAGCTGTGCATCTAGAACTCGTCTCAGATTTAACCAGTTCAGCTTTCTTAGCCGCAATAAATAGAATGGCAGCACGGCGCGGAGCTCCACGTCACATCTATAGTGACAACGGAACCAATTTGGTTGGAGCCAACAGAATGCTGCAAGAACAATACGACCATCTTCAAAATGTTTTCAATGAGTCATTCTTTACAGAGATAACCGAATTACAAATTGAATGGCATTTTAACGCACCTTCTTGGCCTCATGCAGGAGGACTTTGGGAAAGAGCAGTGCGAAGTCTCAAACACCACCTCAAACGAGTGATTGGACTACAAAAATTAACGTTTGAAGAATACACCACACTTTTATCAAAACTAGAAGCTTGCCTCAATTCACGACCACGTTGTGCGCTATCAGAAGATCCGGAGGATTTAAATTTCCTCACACCAGCCCATTTTCTATCAGCAAGACAAGGCTTAACCGTAATTGACACAGCAGAAGACGCCAGAACCAGGTGGCATCTAGTGTCGAAATTATTTGAAGATTTATGGAAGAGATGGAAAACAGAGTACTTAACTCAACTATCAACCAGAAACAAATGGATGAAATACCAGAAGAACGTCAATGTGGGTGATCTTGTAATGATACATGACGACAACTTACCAGCAGGGAAATGGCCCATGGGTCGTGTGATGGAAGTCCATCCAGGAAAAGATGAACTTGTCAGAGTAGTGACATTAAAAACAAAAAATGGCTACATGAAACGCCCTATAGTTAAACTATCGGTTTTACCTATAGACCAAACGGAACCAACCATACCAGAAAAACAAAAAGGCAAACCACTACAACCTCAAAGTACTAGAGCCGAAAGGGAACGTAATCGCCCGCAACCAAACCCCAGAACGTACAGTACCTACCCCAAGATAGTAAACATTGCACTGGCATTGTTACTGTTCTTAAGTATAATATTACCAACAACAGCGTCATACAATATTACACAATTTGATACCAATAAAACTTTGTACTTTGATACTGTGGGCAAAGTACAATTGATTCGGGATAAGTGGAAATTAGTCACATATTTTAACATGGCTCCATATTGGCAAGGAGACAAAGCCATCAATGACTTTGCAAGATATCTCGACCAAACATGTGAAACGATTATGGAATCAAGTCACTGTCATATGATACTCCTACAAATACGTCACGATTACAATGAACTGCAATACTACAACCAGCTATTGCTTAGCCAGCACTACGGCGAGCGCATACGAACACGACGCGGCCTTATCAACGCTGTCGGCTCAATTGCAAACTCATTATTCGGAGTATTAGACGAAAGCTTCGCAGAAAAATACAGGCAGGACATTGAACTTGTGCACCGTAATCAAAAACACCAAGGTCAGTTGTGGAAGAACTTGACATCTATCGTCGAAGCAGAGCACAATATACTACAAAGAACTGAAGACATAACAGCAAAGCAACACAAAACCATAAATAAACATTTAAATGCTTTGGACAAGGTTAACAGTAAGCTGCAACAAGAAATCGATGTGATGACAACACAACAGGATTTCACACTAGTCTCTATAGCTACCATTAACATGATGCAAAACTTGAAACTGATACAGGATACTTTGATCGATACAATATCGGAAATCTACCATGGTCAAATCAGTCTGCATCTACTGACACCAGCACAGCTCAAACGTGAGCTACGAATTATCTATGGCCAAATGCCTCAAGATTTAGGCCTACCAATCGAAAACATAGAGACAGACCTTCAACACATCTATAAACTACTGAGAACAAAGGCTCGGGTCACCGAAAAATATATTATCTTCGAAATTACATTCCCGCTCATAGCAAGAGAAAGTTTTCAGTTATATAAAATAATACCAGTTCCACAACAAACCAATTACAGCATGACCAGCATAATACCAATATCGGAATACGTCGCAGTGAACCTAAAAAAGGATGCTTACTTTATACCAACCATACACGAACTTGACACATGTTTGTATCACGGAGAATCCTTCATGTGTGAGCTCTTCAAACCCATCCTAAATTTGGACAATGATGAAAACTTTTGCGAAACAAGTCCAATAAACCAAAGGTGCAAAACAGAAAGAACAGCGTGCAAAAACAGATGGGTAGAATTACATTCCACGTCACAATACCTTTATTTTTGCTGTGACACATATTCCATCAAAATCATATGCGACGATCAAGTCACTGTTCGTCAGCTGACTCGAGCAGGGGTCATTAGCATGACTCAGAAATGCTTCATTAAAAGTAAAGATTTTACGTTGTATGCTTTACAACAACAATCGAACCACCTAAGTTTTTCACCAAATATGTTCGTACCAGAGCTAGACCAGATAAACCATATTGTGAACGTCCAAATACCAACGGAAACAGCATTACCAGAGGACATGAGTCTGAACAGATCTCTATCCATTCTTGGAGAACAGATCAAAACTCTGAAATCCACCAAAGCAGAAGTCGATGACATATCAGTCCATGACATTCACCAGTACACCGTCGTCTACATACTGCTGGGAGTTGTCCTATGCGCGGCAGTAGTCTGGATCTGGAGAAGAGTCAAATGCTGTTCGCTTCCCATGGGCAGCCGGGTGGAGCCTCACCACAGACAGGAGTTTGTGGTGACTACGTCAGAGTCAACCAGAGTGCATAGTGAAGTGCAACCGCGGAAACAGATTACTGCTGACCGCCAGCAAAGTGAGAGTGAACCGATAAGTTTAAGTGCATATTTCGCCAGACGGTGGCCCAGTGCTATGCGTAGTGCGGGTAAAAAGGAAAGGGCTACGTTGCCTAAAGTGCGAAAAGAACGTGTGCATACAGTTGAAGACTCATTAGTGTAAAGATTTTATATGTTTTTTAAGGACTACCGTAATTTATACTTTACTTTTATTAACCATTTTATAACACTTTTACTTTGTTTACCATTTTATAATTACTTACTTTTATTTACCATTTTACAACACTTTTACTTTATTTACCATTTAATAATTAATTTTACTTTTGTTTACAATTTTATAATTACTTTAATTGTATTATTATTTGACTAAGGTGATTTGATGATTACTTAATTCATTTCTTTTATCTCATCTTGTGCTGGGGAATATGTTCGGTACAATATTTGCAACCGAACAGCTCAGCACTTTTGCCTGCGTGCATTTCCATAAATGCATGTTTCGCATCTATTACCATTCAGTACGTATTCGGATACCAACCGCGTAACTCAAACCAAACCAAATCAAACCATCTTAGTGCCAATTTAGCTTAGATTTACCATTTAATATATATAACCAGTATATTCAATATAACTTTTAAACCATAACTTCGTATCATTAAACCAGTCTAATATAATACCAAATCAACCAAATATCAACCAACTCAGAAGGTAGTGCTAAACCAAACAGGTGCTACTTTCTACAATTTTTTTATCTTATCTGTCATGCATGCCATCTATCCATCCATATGGATTACTACTGGTGCTGGACATAAGCCTTTTCATAACTCATGCCCTATAGGCAAAGTTTATTCAAAATATTTTACAATGCGATCTCAAAAATAAATATAGTTTGAAAAAAGTTTTTTTGTAAAATTTTACAGTAGGTAATTAAAGTAATGCCATAGAGGGTAAGTCAATGAGTGGCGTACTGTAGCATGCAAGTTAGTATAGCAAAAAAAAAATAGGAGGCGGAATCTCCTCGTCTCGAACATTGTACTAGATACTAGAATAAACACAAGATTCTGTCTCCAATTTTTTTTTTGTTAGACTAACATACTACTTGGTCCAGCTAATTTCATTTTATATACCTACGAAAATACTACTACGCAAAAGTAAAAAACTCATTTAGAAATTCATTTGGTCTCCGTAAGTTTTACAAAAAAAATATTATTCTCTATAGACACAACGCGATGTTTGTAACTACGTTTTCTTTTCACTTAAAAAATCAAAATCAAAATATTTTATTTCACATAAACCTACATGGGCACTTATGAAACGTCAGAAGCTAGGTGCACGGTTCCAATTGGTCGTTTCCTATGGAGAAGAGCCGGTAAGAAACTCCACGGTTACTCTTTTAAAAATAATTGGCTTTTACAATACTTTCATATAACAGTGTTTTTAGGTATGGGAGGACAGTGTAGGTCTTTCAATAAGTACCAAGTACTTAACAAAATAGAAAATGGTCAACAGGTTTACAATCCACTAAGCCTACAGCGTTCTCACATTCACAAAATATGTAGAAAAGAATCTATACAAAAAAAAAAAATTAATAAAAGTAAAAAACTTATTTTAATAAAACGCAATTATATGATTGCAGTTACAACTGTAATCAATCTGAGTAATTATCATGTCCACAAAAGTCACTAAAAAAAAAGTTGAAATTAAATCGTAGGTATATAATGTCGGGGTGCTTGGACAGGAAACCTCCCCGTGTGCCTGGGGGCTGGAGTTCCCTTATGGATGCGTCCGGGGGGAAGGCCAGTCTCCGGGACGGTGCACCCTGGGGTACGGACAATGACCCCCCAGCTAGGGGTCTCGTTGTCCGTATGCCAATATCCTGTCGGAGGATAACGCTCTAACGGGTACTCACTAGGGAGCACTCGTTGAGCAGCGTTAGAGTAGGAGCGGGCTCGGCGTGCACTAACCCTGCCGTCGGGCGGGCAGGAGGAAGTCTTTTCTCCTGTCACCGCTGGTCTCGTAGCCCCGAAGAGTGTCAAGGTCATGTCTCTGGCATTTGACGGGGGTCGAGGGTCTTGGCTTAACCGCCCGGGCCGCGAGGTAGAAAACCTCTATAAAAAATCACCCCAAACCTCCAAGCGGCGGCGCACCGTGAGGGAGGTTGTTAGCTTGACTAATGGGTAGCTTAATTAGTCACTAGTGCGAACCACATAATTTTGAGACAATAAAAAGTTAATTACTCGTGGGAACAAGCATGGAAAAATCTAACAAAAACAAAACACAACACAAGAAGAAGGAGGGGAGTGATGCGGGGTCGGAATCCGACGCTGCATCGGGCGCAGAGGGCTCTAGCTCGGGGCGCGAAGTGGTGGGTGCTGACGGTATAATCCGAAAATTATTCCGGAAGCGCCCAAAATCCGATGATGGTGAGTGGTCCTCCGCCGACAGCAGGCGGAAAATCCACACTAGCCGGCGGGGTAAGGCCCGAGAAAAGGGGAAAGGTGTGGGTAGAGGGCTCACCACCAAGAAGGCTGGTGAGTCAAGCCAGGCCGGCCCAGTCGAACAGGTCCGGCGAACCGAGAGTCTCGCCACGGAGGAGCACCACCCGGGAGAGACCAGCAGCGGGCCGGTCCTCTCAGAGGCCTCTGGTGGTGAGCCGGACGTCGCTGCCGGCGGCGACAAGCCGCAGCAGGAAGCCAGGTTTGCGGAGGTCGTGGAAGCCGCGATCAGGGCGGTGGCCTTGAAGAGGATTCAATCCTCTAAGGACAAGGCCATACCCGCGGCCGCGGCCTCTATTTTGGCGGCAGCGAAGGAGCTGCACTTTGGGCCTCCGTCGGACGGTATGTCCGAGATGCGGGCGGAGGTCGCAAAGTTGACTGCCGACATGGAGCTTCTCCGAAAGGAGAACGAGAAGCTCCGAGCGGACCTGGCTGGGCTGCGAGCAGCCGCCCCCCGGGAGGCGCCGCAGGGAGGGGAGCGGCATGGGCAGGGGCCCGTGCCTGTGCCTGCTGAGGACCGGGTTCTGGCCCTGGTGCGGCAGGAGATGGCTGCCCTGCGGAGCAGATTCTCCGCCCTAGAGGCCATCGTCTTGCGCCCCCCGCTAGCGGCGAGCCAGCCGGCCTTGGACCAGCGGAAGGCGGTTTCGTATGCCGCCGCCGCATCTGCCGCGGCCAAACCAGGCCAAGGCAGGCAGGGGCAAGCCAAGGGTGGAGCGGCTGCGCAGGCAGCGAAGGCCCCGGCCCTGACGGTGAGGGCTCCGGCCCAGGCGGCGGCGAAACGGCCACCTCCGCCTCCTAATTCTTCTCCTCCAGCCGACGCCGGATGGCAAGTGGCCGGGGAGAGGAAGAAGGCTAGTAAGGAGGCAAGGGCGGCCAAAAAGAGGGCGAGGCGGCAGCGGCGCAAAGAGAGGACCGTCGCGGCTAGGCTCCGCGCCCCGAAGTCCGCAGCTGTGGTGGTCACACTGCAGCCGGAAGCGGAGAAAAGGGGCGTGTCCTACCAGCACGTGTTCGCGACGGTGGACCGGGTGATGAACCTGGAGGAGATCGGTGCCGCCAAGGGGATTAAAATCAAAATCACGGCGACCGGGGCCCGGATGCTGGAGGTCCCTGGTGCGGCCAGTGGCCCGGCCGCTGACGCTCTGGCTGAAAAGCTCAGGGCGGCCCTAAATGCGGACGAGGCCCGAGTCTCCAGGCCCACCAAGTGCGCTGACTTGCGCATCCAGGACCTGGACGACTCCGTGACGGAGGCAAAGGTGGTGGCCGCCGTCGCTAAGGCTGGAGGGTGCTCTGTCGAGCAGATTAAGGCAGGCACCATCCATCCTGATCACACGGGGATGCAAGCCATTAGGGTGAGCTGCCCCGTGACGGCGGCCAAAAAGATAGGCGGGGAGGGCCAAAGGCTTTTGGTGGGCTGGGTTTCGGCGCAGGTCAAACTGCTGGAGCCCAGACCTCTGAGGTGCTTCCGCTGCCAGGTGGGCCACCACGTAGGGGTCAAATGCACCTCGGAGGTGGACCGCAGCGACCTCTGCTTCCGCTGTGGTTAGCCCGGTCACAAGGCCGGCTCATGTAACGCCACGCCGCACTGTGTCGTATGTGCGGCGGCTGGCAAGCCGGCCGATCACCGGGCTGGGAGCAGGGCCTGCGCTCCACCCGCCGAGGCCAGAGGCAGGGGCAAGCGCTCCGCCACCACCACCGTCACCGCCGCAGCCGCCGCCACTTCCACCGTGACCACTGCCGCTTCCACCGTCGTCACCGCCGCCGTTGCCGCCGCGGCAGGGCTCTCGCAGGGGGCTCGGGGGGAGGCAGAGATGGAATGCCAATAACGGCCCCATTACGCCTCCTCCAGGCGAACATCAACCACTGCGCCGCCGCTCAGGATCTGTTGCTCCAGAGCATGGCGCAGTGGTCGATTAACATCGCCGTGGTCGCTGAGCCGTACTTTGTCCCGCCCAGGGATGACTGGGTGGAGGACCTGAGCGGCTCAGTGACCCTCATTTCGTCGGCCGCCGCCGGTACTCCGTCCCTCGAGTCGGTCAAGAGAGGACGGGGTTGCGTTGCAGCACGGTTCGGGGAGATTGTCGTGGTGGGTGTTTACTTCTCCCCGAGCCGAACTCTTGCCGAGTTCCACAACTCTCTTGCGGAGTTAAGAGTCGTCGTCGTCGTCGGGTTTGGTTCCCTCCCCGTGTTCGTACTCGGGGACTTCAATGCCAAGAATCTGGCTTGGGGTTCCCGGTATACGGACACAAGGGGTAGGATGGTGGAGGACTGGGCTCTGGAGACAGGCCTGGTCGTCCTAAACCGGGGTTCTGTCCCCACGTGTGTGCGGATGCGGGGCGAATCGGTGGTGGACATTTCGTTCGCCAGCCCCGCTCTGTCGCCGCGTGTCATTGACTGGCGCGTCATGGAGGGGGTGGAGACCTACTCCGATCACCGGTACATCCGGTTTGACGTCTCCACCCAGACCTCGAGTGCGCCGGTCCGACAGGCCCCGAGTGGTCCGCGGTGGGCGCTGAAGCAGCTGGACCGGGAGCTTCTCCTGGAAGCCTCGATCGTGCAGGCCTGGGTGTCATCACCGGACAGGCCTGCCGACATCAACGACGAGGCGGAGTGGTTCCGGGAGGCCATGTCCAATGTGTGTGACATGGCAATGCCCCGGGTCCATCCTAGACGTGCTTCGCGCCAGCTGTACTGGAGGTCGCAAGAGCTGGAGGCTCTACGCAAGGCGTGTGTTGCTGCGCGACGCCGGTACGCATCATCGCATCGCAGAGGCATCGCAGGCTCCGTATCCGCCCTCCGGATACGGAAGCCATTGAGGCGGAGCTGTACGAGGGGTACAGAGCGGCGAAGACCGCCCTCCAAGCGGAGATCCTGCGGGCCAGGGCGCTGGCCCGCGAGGAGTTGCTGGAGACTCTCAACAGGGACCCGTGGGGGCGTCCATACAAGATGGTCCGACGACGACGATTCTCCTGAGGTGACTGAGGTAGAAATGAGAGTGGCGGTACGCAAGATGAGTGCGAAGAATACCGCCCCAGGACCCGACGGCATACCCGGAAAAGCCTGGGTCCTGGCCATGGGGGCTCTCGGGCCTCGACTGAGGGGGCTCCTAAGCGCATGCATGGAGAGGGGCCAGTTCCCACTTCGTTGGAAGACGGGGAAACTGGTCCTCATCAAGAAGCCGGGGCGCCCAGCGGACTCTCCGTCTGCTTATCGGCCCATTGTGCTGCTCGATGAGGTGGGCAAGCTCTTTGAAAGAGTCATTGCAGACCGCCTCGTCGGGCAGCTGGTGCGAGTGGGGCCGGATCTGGCGGAGAGCCAGTTCGGTTTCCGCAGGGGGCGCTCTACGGTGGACGCCATCATGCGCGTGCGGGCCCTCACGACGGGGGATGCTGTGGCCCGGGGTGGGGTCGTCTTGGCGGTGTCTCTAGACATCGCCAATGCCTTCAACACCCTGCCCTGGAGTTGCATCAGGGAGGCACTCCGGTATCACTGGATGCCGACCTACCTCTGTCGTGTGGTCGAGGCCTATCTGACGGACAGGGCCGTCATCTACCCCGGTCACCAAGGAGAGTGGAACCGGCAAGAGATGTCGTGCGGTGTCCCACAGGGTTCGGTCCTGGGGCCGCATCTGTGGGACATCGGATACGACTGGGTGCTGCGCGCCGACCTCCCTAGCGGCGTCAGCGTCGTTTGTTACGCTGACGACACGCTTGTCCTGGCGCAGGGGGGGTCGTACCAGGCGGCGGCCGTATTAGTGACACGCGGGGTTGCGACAATCGTTGACAGGATCCGGCAGCTGGGACTCGAGGTGGCCCTGCACAAGTCTGAGGCCATGGGTTTTCATGGTCCTCGGAATGCGCCACCGTCGGGTTCCCAGGTAATGGTGGGAGGGGTTCACATCGGTGTCGAGTCGACGATGAAGTATCTGGGACTCGTCCTCGACAGCCGGTGGAATTTCGTAGAACACTTCCGACGTTTGGCTCCCAGACTGGAGCGGGCCGGGGCTGCATTGAAGCGGCTCCTGCCCAATCTAGGGGATCCAAACGCCTCCTGCCGGAGGCTCTATGCGGGGATCTTGCGGTCCATGGCCCTTTACGGGGCGCCGGTGTGGGCGCGTTCATTGAGGCTGCGGCCAGCCCGCCGGTTGAACGTGTCCCAGAGGGTCATGGCCATCCGGCTGGCCCGAGGATACCGCACGGTCTCCTGCGAGGCGGCGAGCCTCCTTGCCGGATTACCGCCATGGGATCTGGAGGCAAAGGTCCTCGCGCACGTCTGGGAGTGTCGCGAGGAGGCGAAACGCCGGGGCTTGACTCCGATGCCGTAAGAAATTGCGGCACAGCGGACAGAGCTCCGGCGGGATCTCATGGCGTCATGGAGGGTGCGATTGTCGCAACCCCGCGCTGGGCACGCCACAATCGCGGCGATAAGACCCCTCTTTGAGGAGTGGCTGGAGACACGCCACGGCATTCTCACCTTCCGCCTGACGCAGGTCCTCACCGGACACGGTTGCTTCGGGAGGTTCCTGTTCAGGATTAGGCGGGAGGAAACACCCGGGTGTCACCATTGTGTGGATCGGCCTGAGGACACGGTGGAGCATACGGTGGAGGTCTGCCCAGCTTGGGCAGAGCAACGCCGTGTCCTCGTAGAGGCGATCGGTGGCGGTGATCTCTCGCGTCCGGCCCTGGTTCAGGCCATGGTACGGAGTGAGAGGAAATGGCAGGCCGTCACCTCCTTCTGCGAAGCGGTAATGCTCGCGAAGGAGGAGGCGGAACGCGTGAGGGAGAGGCAAACTTCGCGCCCTCACGCCCTAAACCGCCGCAATAGGAGGAGACGTCCGGGGCGGGAATCGCGAGCCGATTTCCGGCCACCGTAGGCGCGGGCTTGCGGACGGTGAGCAATGGGTAGCTCGCCGTCCGATAAGGACCAAGCCCGGGTCGACAGCGCGTTGTGTTCCACGCGCGCCTCAAAGAGATGTCAGCAGAATTGGCGGGGTCCGTTAGGGCCAGTGCCTGCCGGGGGTTCGAAGAAAACCGATAGAGAAATCGTGGCCCCCGGCAACAGGGCAACCGAAGGAACACGGGTGGGTTTTAGTCAGTAGGAGTCTGACACGCCCTCCCGCTCCACCCAGAGCGGGAGAAGTTATTTGATAATTCCGCACCCAGAAAAAAAAAAAAAAAAAAAAAAAAAAAAAAAAGGTATATAATGTCAAATAATAGAATAATAAATATGTCAAGGATGAATGTAAAAACAAAAAATAAAGATTTAAATAAACATGGTAATTTGGGAGCAGTTAATAGACTCTTACTTATTTATGCCGTTAATGAGGTACCAGGGAAGCCACATGTGCAGAAGGAATTATTGCCAAACTTCCTTGTCTTCAACATAGTCTTTAATTTTATAATATGCTTTCTTGATAAGGACACGTTTGATGTGGGTTTTGAACTTCCCATCGCTAAGTTCTGTCACAGACTTTGGCAACTTGTTATAAAAGCGGATACTGTTTATAAGAAATGACTTGCTTGTTTTAGTTAATCTAAATTTGGGTATCACAATTTCATGTCGACTACGTGTATTTATATTATGGAAATCGCTTCTTATTTTGAAAAGTCTTAAGTTTTTGCGAACATACATAATACTTTCTAAGATATAAAGTGAAGGCAAAGTCAGTATATCAATTTCTTTAAATTTGTCTCTAAGGGACTCGCGAGGGCCCATTTTATAGATCGCGCGGATTGCCCTCTTTTGTAAAATGAAAATTGAATCTACGTCAGCTGCCGATCCCCACAGCAAGACGCCATAAGACATAATACTGTGGAAATAAGCAAAGTATACTAACCTAGCTGTGGCTATATCAGTCAACTGCCTTATTTTTCTTACTGCATATGCAGCTGAACTTAATCTACCTAAAAAAACCTGGGATGTCTTCGGTATCAATTGTTACGTTATTCTTCGTACAAGAAATAACGTACTAAAAGCAGCTTATAATATTGTGAGCGAAGTTACAACTTTCTTTCACAGATATTTTGTACTTTTCACTATCGTAACTCTCACAAAAATCTTTGTTAGGCTAGTTACCGAAAAAAGAATTATACCGATGGATTAGGATTGAAAAATTAATGCTTCTTTATTTTTTTTTAAACCCGAAAGTCTAACAGATACTCCTTTTATCGCGATTCAAAGTGCGCGCAAACGTTTTTTGGCTCTCCTGTAAACCCTCATTTTCGAGTTACAATTTTATTCGAATCGCAGGTCGACGTAGTAGAGAAGTATTGTAGAAAAAGACATACAACGTGACCCCAAATAAATTGGGCTCAGGGCAAGAGAATCATGATGATAATGGGTAGCACCCGTGGACAGGTGAGTAATTAAAACGTGTAAGTTTCTTATGAATGCTACGCATGTATACCTGTTGCGTTACAGCATGCCAATCGCGGTCATAAACCCACAATACAACATTTATTATTATTCTTTATTTCAAAAACGGAAATAAAGCCCGATAACGTCCAGATCGCTTAATGTGGCCGTTTTAGTCCTGAACATTTTTACTGAAAAATGGTACTTATTTTATTGTTCGGGTGTGAAGAGATATTAGGGAAAGTGAAAAGACCACTATTGCCCTGCTTAATGCAATCACTATAGTGAATAGGGATTTACGTGTTTCCGATCGGTTCTTTAAACTTTAAGATTTAGTTTTTTTTTTAGTTTTACGTTTGTTTCAGAATTACCAAACTTACATCAGAACCGAACTGAAGCCTTATTCACGAGTATTGAAGTCGAAAATTGTCGAGCAATCCCGAAACGTATACGTTGGAACGTGGGTAGGTAAATATGATACATGTTACACGAATATAATACTGACAACAGTTGAGTGTGGATTGTAACATGACGTAACATCACGCCTGTGTCCCGCGTTTTGTTGAGCAGGGGTGTACTCAGTACACCCACATCTCGTCAGTTATGTTTAAGACCCATGAAATAGGGGGCAAGCCTGGTGCCATCAACCGGGCACAAATCCAGAGCCAGGGCTACTACTGAAATATTCCAGATGGAAAAACTCAATAACACTTTGCCCGACCCGGGAATCGAACCCTATCCTATTACCAAAATTTTTTAAAGTATGTTATCACTCTGAACTACAGTAACGAGCACTAATATGTATACACTTAGCAACTTTTAAAAGTGATTTTCTCCTACTGTGTTGATTGTAATTTTATGTTGTTACGAACATAGTATTTTGGAACACACACTACTATGAAACAGGTCTTATCTCAAAGTTGCAGTCAATATTCCACGAGAAAATCACTTTTGAATTTTGGTAAGTGGATACAAATTAGCGCTCGTGACTGTACATATTCGTAAAACAATTTGTATGAACGCTTAAGCCGGATTCACATTTCGGTGTTGTGTCGTGTCGTGACGCCTTCTAACGCAGTGCTGTCCAATCAAAACTCGTTATGATACGATGATTGTTTCCAGAAGATCCCATAGCATGTGTGCAGTGCTCTTACTGCGAACAGTGAGCACTGTTAGGGTTTTTAAGGGGATGTCGTACAGAAACATATCTACATGGTACGCCCATCTTAATGTAGTCACTTCTTACCTACTGCATATCTGTCTGGGGTGGTACATTTAAAACGTATTTACTTCGTCTTGAGAGGGCACAAAGAGCAGTCTTGAAAGTCATGCTTCACAAACCTTACCGGTACCCGACTACCCAGCTTTATAAAGACATATCTGTACTCACTGTCCGGCAGCTCTGTACGCTTATTATCACCTTACGTGTACACTCATCATTGACCTATGACCCCAGGCTGCTAGAGCAAAATAAGCGTCGTAAAGATCCCGTATCCCGCCCACCTGTCACCACCAAAACTGCGCTGGCGAAGCGAAGCTACCCGTATCTTAGCAGCCAACTTTATAACACTATAAACGAAACCTGCAACGTATACCCTCTACCTAAATTTAAATGTAAAACTGTTGTTGGTGGTTTTCTTCAAAAGTTAACGTACGATGAGATTGAACAACTCTTTGCAAAAAAATTTGACTAACCCGCTTAAGAACATATCTAAATTGCTCCTTTATTATCCGTTTTTATACTGTGACGCATACTTACGACACACACAACTAAACCCACGCACGAATCCACACACACACCCACACCGCTCACACATACACCCACACCGCACATACATACACCCACATCACACACACCCACACCACACACGCATACACCCACACCACACACACCCACACCGCACGCACATACACCCACACTGCAAACAACCATTCCTTGCTCAAATAAAATAAAAATTAAAATAAAAAAATATAAATGATCAGTGATTAGTACTTAAGCTTACAATAGTTCAGCAAATTGTTAATGAATTGTAAGAGGAAGGCGCCTGTGTCTGTAACACAGTTTATACTAGCACAGACACAGACGTTCACTCTGTCTCACATAATGCTTAGCGATATATTAATATAGTGCATTTGTATGTTTTGTTTGAGATGGAGAAATTGTATTTGGCTTTTTGAATAAAAGGAAATTTATTTATTTATTATTAATGGCTACCGAGAGATTCTAGCTCAGTGAAGTTTAGTGCTAAATCTTCTCAATTTATCAAACGATCTGAGGTACACACAGCGTCAGTATGTGCTAGCCCCTCATGTTTTAAAATGTTACACTGCTACAACATTGAATTCGTTACGAATAATCTTAAGAATACTTACTTCAAAAAGAATTAATTGTATCGACTTGAAGAACCATCGCATCACCGAACGTCGTCATTACTCATACAGTTTGACGAACTAGCCAACTTTGTTAAATAATAGCAATAATCAATATTATTAAAGTATTTTATTTTTCTGGATTTTAAGTTGTTTATAAATATTACTAAAACAAAATATAAAAATACTTTTAATAAAAATATAATGAATGACAAAAAGCACATTCATTAATTATAATAAAATGTTTTTGCAAAAAAACAACAACAAAAATACTAAAAGCAACTTGGGCCTATCATGGATTTGAACGCACATGTCTTTTGGGGGGTAACTACTTAATGGAGCCGTGTGTACCAGACCCCACAATCATCAAATAAATGCTAATGTACGAGCACCAATACGACGTGCGACGTCTCGAGTCTTACCGACAAATTATTTTCTTGATATTGATACTCTGCAACTCCTAGAAGATTTAAACATTCTGCTCTCAGCGCAATTAAAAAAATTTACACGTTTTCTCGTAGAAACAAAAACCGTATAAATTTTACTTAGATAAATAAAAAAGTGTAAAATCACTCGAATGTTTTGAAATTTATTTCTTTGTTACTTTGTCTTTGAAGCGCGGTTTTAATCTTTGCCATGATTTATTTTTAGCTTCGTTGTTTGTGTTCTCTAACTATGCAAATGTTAGTTACTTATAACATCTCTAGTGTATTTTTTTGTACTTTTGCATGCCGTTTGGTTAAATATGGCTGTTGCTAATTATATTTTTTATGTCACCGAGTTTTGTACTTACCCATATTTGCAAAATAAATATCTTATCTTATCTTAAACCAAAAAAAAAAAATGCATGATATCCTGCATCTCAAATTCACGACACGACACGTCAGCCGATAGTAAGGTTGTCAACTTTTGTTGTATCAAATATAGTATTTTCGAAGCCATTGCCTGTAGAAATATAGTAGCTAGCGCAGAAATATAGTACTATAGTATATTTTTGCTACTAATGAAACCTTTATTAACAGGGGCTCTTTTATGTCTCATCTATTTTTAGACTTTAGATTAAAAGGTTACAAAATACCTTTAATTCAGCTTTTATGAGATTAATACTGGGCCTATTGCGATCATCTCGCCATTTTGTATTGAAATAAAAATATTGCAGCTTCTCCTACTATGTTTTTCTATAGTATTTAAGCCTCTAATATAGCAGGATACTATATTATATAGTAGAGTTGGCAACCCTAGCCGAGAGTGTGAATCTGGCTTTAGGCACTACCCGTCCGTATTCTATAGGTATTGTCACATTAATGCACTTGCCCCACCGCCGACGAGGAAGCGAGAGATACATTATATTAAACACCGGCGAGTACTCTGTCGCAGCGACAAGGAGTATCAAAGAGAATCGCGCTCAGCGACGCTCGCTTGGCGGGCAGAACACTCGCTGAGAGACTCAAGCTTGGTGTACCAGCGCATTGGTATACGCACACCAGCGAGTAATCACCCGTCGGCGTTGCCGTCATGCACTTAGCCGACGTACGCACGGACGTAATAAAATCGCTGCGGGAATTTACCGCGCACTGGATTTTCTACTCTCGATGTTAAGTCGAACGATGAGAATACAACAGAGTACATCCCAGCGCGTCGAAAAAACACGCTGTTGGATTTTCAATTCTCGGTGCTAAGCAGAAAGTTGAAAATCCAATGTACAAAAAAATCCCGCCGCGATTTCATTACGTCCGTGCGAACGTCGGCTCTGGTTACTCACCAACTCGTTTTTAATTGCTAGCTCTACTGGCTTCTCGTTAATCACCGGCGCAGCGGTGCGACAGGTGCCACAGTACGAGTTTTCTTGAACTATATGACCTCGGATTTGGATCGGACGAAGTGCTACAAAGTATGACACTACATTAAGCACGAAGTATTAGAAGTACTTACCACTCATAAAGCAATGCACGAATGGGTTCACGGCCGAGTTCGTGAACACCATTCCTTGCGCTGTTAAATATGCCGCTGTTATCCAATCACTCTGTTGCAAATGCAGAGTATATCTGTAAGAAGGAAAGAGACAGCTATAGAACACTCATATAACATAACATCACGCCTGTAATCCCCAAAGTGTTGGGCAGAGGTGTACACATACTAAAACATTTTGCCGCCACATTTTTTAGGGGGCGAGCTTATTGCCATCAATTGAGCACAAATTCAGACTGCTGAAAAATGCTGTACTGAGAATTTCCTGGTCAAGATGTAAGGTTTGCAGAGATAGGCCTTGAGAGTTCGGGGCTTGGCTCTACGTCAGATTTAATACTTAACTTTATAATAATGAAAACGTTATGTAAGTCTATCGTATGTATCGTTATGTAGTCAAGATAAAGAAATCACAAGACAAACAGAAAACGCCTGGAAGAGCTACTGGTCCATAAAAGAATTATTCAAGGGCGAGTTGTCTTGGCACTGAAACGCAGGCTCATGGACATGTGTATTCTTCCCGTCTTAACCTATGGTGCACAGACTTGGTCTTTGACTAACATCCAGAAGTCCAAACTCAAGATCTGCCAACGAGCAATGGAGCGCAGTATACTAGGCGGTAAATTAACGGATCATGTTCGAAACAATACTGCGCTCCAAAACAAAAATAGCTGACGTGGCTCAAAGGGCTGCCCAAATTAAATGGGACTGGGCAGGATATGTCTGCCGCATGCGGATAAACTGTGGGCCCAAATAGCACAGAATTGGTGCCCTGAGACAGTGAGGCGGGGTCGCGGTAGACCACGTAGGAAATGGCGGGACTAGCTGTATAAGTTCAGTCAAAATTGAAAGGAGGACGCGCGGGCTCGCGAAAGGTGGAAGGAGTGGAGGGAGGCCTTTGCCCAGGAGTGGGACAGCATAGGCTAGTATGATAACAACATAATAAAATATAAAACGAGGGGAGATTGTGTGATCATTTTACTCATTATTCTGCATTAATTAGGACATGAAATGGAAACACAGTATATTAATTTTGTTGTAATAATATAAAAAAATATTAATAATATTTTTATTATTTTTTCAAATTAAGTTCGAAGTGATAAATCCGAACTATACGGCCGAATGTTCGGACGTTTCCTACTACGAACTTCATTTTATATCGTTCGGTCGGTTCGGATTCGATCGAACTTCATTTTGACGTTTGTTGTATCGTAAACCTTACTCTGAACGAGAAAAGTCCGACCGATCATTTGAGATTGACAAGAGATACATCGTGAATTTAATGTCAAAATTCACACGACAGCAAAATAGCTATCTTTTGAGTATCGTAAGTATCGAATTTACTTAATTATTACAATTGTCTTGAGTTTTTTTTTTAAAGAGTTAAAGTGAATGTGCCGTGTTTAAAATTGTAGCGAAATGGATTTACGTATATTTTTTGTGAAAGATGCACTCAGAGAAGAGCGTTTGGAGCGCAGAAGGAATCGCAGACGAGTTCGTGACTCCTTCAATTCTAATTTAGTGCCCGACCTAGAGTTTGTAGCTAATTACAGACACAGTCGATCACTGTATGAAGAACTCTGCCAGGATATAGTGCCCCTGTTACCCCGGAAGCGTAATCGCCGTGCAATTGACCCTGCTACAAAGGTATTTTTGATACACAAAACGTTGACTTTTTGTACTATAATAACTATCATATTATTAGCAACATAATGAAAATGTATCATTCTTAAATTTTAAATACTTGTTGCCTTGAATTTTTACGCTCGGGGCAGCTATAAAGGCGCTGTGGGGCAGAATGATGATGCTCCAATGGCCCAGCAAACCGTCTCCCGATGTATACGAGAGGTCTCATTTGCAATGAATACACCCGAAATAGAAAGTATATAAAATTTCCACAAAATGCAAGTGAAAGGAATGTCATCAAGAGGAAATGAGTTTGTTTTATTAATTCTAATACCTACAATTACTTACAAAGTTTATAAATAAAAATAAAAAATAAATCGTTTATTTTCAGGCGTCGACGGCCCATAGCGTGTTAGTAATCAGTACAAACTTAAAAACTATGTTAGTAGTAACACTTAAACACACATGAGTACAAAAATAAAAACACAAATACACAACAAAAACACAAATACACAATAAATGTAGTGAGCCCATTTTTTAGAAACAACATGGGTAAGAAAAATAAATTAATACTATGATAAGAGAATTTATAGCCGAGATATCTTAGCTGCCTTTAATGTAACTTTTGTTTCAAATTATATTATTTCTTTTCAGATTTTATGGAAAATGTAATTTACCGGGTGTGATTGGGTGTATTGATTGCACACACATTGCAATTGTGAGGCCCAGTGAGCATGAGGAGCGGTTTTTCAATAGAAAATATTTCCACTCCATTAACACCCAAGTGGTAAGTCATTTCGTGAAATCATTACTAGATTTTGAAGAACATGATGCATTCAAAGAGTCATAAGAGTATGTTTTCCAGATATGCGATTTTGACTGTCGTATCCTAAATGTGGATGCAACTATTGGTGGAGCTACGCATGATGCGTTTATCTGGTCTCAATGTGAGATCAAGGGGCATCTGGAGAGTCTCACTGAGACAACATATCTGTTAGGCAAGTATAAATTAGATGTACATTTTTCAAATGCACTATACATACATCAAATTAATACAATTTAAATAATAATAACATTTTACTTTGACAGGTGATTCAGGATACCCTTTAAGGGAATATCTTATGACACCACAATATTGTAGAAGACAGTCCAGAAGGCAGGTTTAATGCTGTACACAAGCGTGCCCGCTCCACCATTGAACGCACATTTGGGATACTCAAGGGTCGATGGAGGTGTCTCTTAGCAGCGAGGGAGCTGCACTATGATCCAGACAGAGCAGGCAAAATAATCATAGCCTGCTGTGTTTTGCATAACATGTGCATAAGGGCCGGAGTGAGTGCTCCGGAGTTAACGCAAGAGGATTTTGAATCGGAGAACTCCCGGTAGGTTACAACATATCAACCTACTACATCTGCCACAGATGCTTTGAGGAGGGGACAAAGGGCGAGGGAAAGATTAATACAATTATTAGAAAATAGTTAATAATATATATTTTTTACTAATCACTAAACTCTTTCTTTCCGTACTCAAATAAACCTAATGTTAATTAAAACTATTACAAAAATTACAACTAGAACTAATCTCAATTTAGTTATGATTTATTTCAGGAGGTTTTTATGGCTCTTTAGAAATAGCTAAGCGGAACAGGTTACCAAACATATCCACGTCTATTGTATTTTTTTTAAATCTCAATTTGTTATAAATTAAACAAAAAAACGAAGCGGGTTATAAAATATATGTAGAGAGCAATTGCAATCGAGGGTATAAAAAGTATAGTTTAAAAAAGCAAAAAACGCCTTTTGAACTAAAATAAATAATCTTTTAATGTGAAGATATTCAACATGTAAAAAAACCGTGGGGTGCTTGATATCGGTTGGCTTCAATCTTTCATCTTGTCGAATCTTATAAAATTATTAAAAGAATAAAAATAGAACACTTGCACCCCACTTTTTGTACATGTTGAACATAAAGTACGTAGTATAAAGTAACGTAACGTACGCGCGTACTGAGCGGATGTGTGTCGTGTTCGTTATCGAAAATTATTATAGTTACAAGTGAAATGTCGCAGAACTGTAGTGGTTGTTGTGAGGATATTGCAGCTGGCATGCTGTTTATTAAGTGCACTAAAATGAGCTGCAACAAAGTGTATGATTTGAAGTGTATTGGAATACCTACAGAGGAATTTGAAACTTTGACCCACGATTATAAAGAAAAGTGGGTATGCCCGGAGTGTGTTTGTTCGCAGCGAAAGCCTATTTGCAGTGCAGAGACTCCTGCAACTCCTGGATCTGGAGTGGAGAACACCTTTGCAAGCTGCAGTAATGTTAATACTAAGCGCGGCAGTCGCTCGAAGACCGTCGAACAACCGAGGGTAGCAGAAACAGAGAGTAACCTAATGGAATGTATTAAGGAGTTTTGGTCTGAGGTACAGTTAAACTTTGAAATACAAACTAAGGCTATGAAGAACCTGCAGGAAGTATGCAATTGCACGGAAAATCAGCTACGAGAATTGCGTGCGTACGTACAAGTGCTCGAAGAAAAAGTTGATCGGGTAGTTTCATTAGAAAAGCAACTTAATGAACAAATTATACGAAATCAACATCTAGAACAACAGGTTAACAATTTTAAAATGCCGAAGCCAATGAAACAGTCCGAACTTACAAAAGACATGGAGGTAGAAAAGAAGAAAGATGGTATAGAAGAGTGTAACATAGGACCTACTCGAACATTTGCGGCGGCAACTAAACTAAACCAAAATCGGGTAATTGGAAATAAAGTTCTGGCAAAAGAGTGTGTGGCCACGAAACCATCTAACGAAGTAGGAATCGAAAAAAGTGCAGCTGTAAAGGAAATAAATAGACCAGAAAATGGAAGGAATCAGTCTGGAAAAATTGCAGAAATAGAGGAGATAGCATCAGAAAAGGAGAACTGGATTACAGTAAATAAGAAAAAAAGTAGATATCCAAACACTGAAGTAAAAAGAGGTGGGAGCACGAGTGCAGTAGATATAAAGGGAACTGAACGTAAAAAGTTTTTGCATGTATGGCGCCTTTGTAAGGAAACTACAGTAGAAAACTTGGAAAAATACGTGAAGAATATATGTGGATCGTTAGTACCAGTCAGGGTGGAAGTAATAAAACATAAGACTGAAAGGGATTATGCTTCTTTTATCATTGGTGTACCTGAAAGCAGTTATAATACCTTATCTCAATCGGAAAATTGGGCAGTGAACATTGAATTCTGTGAATGGGTGTGGTTTCGTAAAACAACCAAAAAACCATAAAATAACTTGCACAGCTATTGAGATTTACTACCAAAACGTGAGAGGTTTGCGTACAAAAATGGAAGAGTCCTATGCAGGTGTGTCATCTTCTGAAGCAGATTTGTTCGCCATTACTGAAACAGGCTGCAACAAATCTATTCATGACGCAGGAATAGTGCCACCTGGTTATACAATACTACGCTGCGATCGCGCGGACGGACGAAAGCAGGGCGGCGCGTGTCTCGTGGCCACACCGCGTTTGGAACTGCGGCGAGTGTCTGGCCCGAGTGACGTCAACATTGATGATCGGGTGTTCGAACTGGTTTGTGCTACCGTTTATTTACAAAGTAGACTTTTATTTTTATTGTGTGTTGTTTACATTCCGCCAAATAGTTGTGAAAATGAGTATATGATGTTGTTTAGGATTATAGAACAGTTGTGTAGTAAATATAGTGACATCGTCGTAATTGGTGATTTCAATATGCATTCTAGTTCGGTAAACGTATGTAATTATTTCGAATACTTTTTATCATACTGTGGATTTACTCAGTGCAACACGATAGTTAATTGTAATAACCGATGTTTGGACTTAGTGTTAAGTACGCTTCCGAAGGGAGGGAGTGTGAATGTGCGCGGGGCGGGGGCGCCCCTCGTGCCTGTGGATGCGTACCATCCGCCGCTCGACGTGTTGGTCGAACTGCGGGCGCGCCGGGTTGCGGGTTCATTGGTGTACGAGTCTAGTACTGTACCCGCAGGTTGGAATTTTAATAAAGCAGATTTTTTAGCATTGTATTCATCAATAGCGGCAATAGATTGGACTGATATCTACGACCTTGATTTAGAAACAAGTTTAAATTATTTTTATGAAACAATTGTAGTGGTCTACATAGAACATCAACATCCGACAACGACGGCGCGCGGCCGCGCACTGAGGACCGCCGCCGCCGAATTGTCTCAATACGTTGTTCCAACTATGCGCCGAGTTAGTAACTGGACACGGCGCTCGCGGCGCTGCGTCTTTATATATGAAGACGCATAAGAGCTGTGGACCGAAATACAAAAGGCGCACGACCTTTCTGATTGGTCCATTATAATTTGGGTATAGCGCGCACACGACTATGTACAAAAGTTAATATGTTATATGTCTGATAAAATAAAGAAATACGTATGGTATCATTATCACTAGTTTCATTCCATTTCCAAGACTGTACAAGTTTCCCTAAAGTGGTGACCCCGCGTTCAAAATGTCCAGCGAAGAAGCGATCGAAATGATCAGTGTTAGATCACGCATTCCACAATTCTGGCGTGATAAACCCCGTCTTTGGTTTGCCCAGTTTGAAGTTATGATTGCCAACCAGAAACTTGGAGACGAAGGAAAATTTGGACTGGTAGTAGCGAATCTCACGAAGCCAGAGGTGGAGCAAATAAGTGACATCATCATGACCGCTCCAAACACAGGGAGGTATGAAGAAGTCAAGAAGAGGCTGGTGTCCGTCTACGAAGAAACAGAAGGGAAACAGTTTCAGCAGTTGCTCAATGAAATGGAGCTTGGTGACCAACGGCCATCACAACTACTGCGCCGGATGCGAGACCTGGCGCGAGACAAAATGCCTGATGCTACGCTGCGCATGCTATGGATCGGACACCTGCCCGCCGCGACTCGCGCAGTACTAGCCGTAAGCGACGAGTCGAAATTGGACTCGCTTGCTGCCATGGCAGACAAGATGCACGAGCAAATGAAGGAAGTAAATTCCGTGTGTTCCTGCCACAGTCAGCCTTCAACGTCACAACAGCAAACCTCATCAGAACAGAACATCATCAGCATGATCGAAACCCTGACCAAAGAGGTAGCTGCGCTAAAAATGGATCGTGAAAGAAATTACCGTCAGCGATCCCAACGCTATAGAAGCCGATCACGTTCGAAATCCCGTGATCGAAGGAGTGGGTCGTGCTATTTCCACCGAAAATTCGGCAAAGAAGCTTATCGGTGTAGGAGTCCCTGTAATTACAAGAAAAATACGCAGACGGAAAACTAACGAAGACCGAAGCGGTGGCGGTAGCTGAGGTCGACAAATTATCTACATACCGCCTATTCATAAGAGACGTAACGAGCGGCCAACAATATCTCGTTGACACCGGCGCAAATGTTTCGGTTCTACCCGCAAGTGTGAACGAAAAAAAGAATCGGGATCCGAGCAACTACCTTTACGCAGCAAATGGAACGCAAATACCTACATTCGGCGAGCGAACCGTCGTATTGAATATTGGATTAAGGCGTCAGTACAAGTGGCGATTTGTGATCGCAACAGCTCGCCCACTCTCGCCACACAAATATAACGCAGCCAAGGAAGAAATACAATTAATGATGGACCAAGGCATCTGTCGACCATCGAATAGCCCATGGGCAAGTCCACTGCACATGGTGATGAAGAAAGACGGCAAATACAGGCTATGTGGCGACTATCGCAGACTCAACGCGGTAACAATACCAGATCGCTATCCAATTCCACGTCTGCACGACTTCACCTACAATATGCAAGGCAAGAAGATCTTCTCCAAAATCGATCTTCAAAAGGCATATTATCAAATAAGAAACAGAGAGGAAGATGTAAAAAAAACAGCCGTTATTACCCCGTTCGGTCTGTACGAGTTTACGAGGATGTGCTTCGGATTAAGAAATGCCGGCCAAACATTCCAGCGGCACATTGACAATGTGCTACGAGGATTGCCAGTATTCCCATTCGTCGACGATATTTTGGTGGCCTCTGAAAACGAAGAAGAACATAGAAGAAATCTCGAAGAAGTGTTCCAGCGCCTCAACGACAACGGTTTGCAAATCAACGTCGCTAAGTGTTCCTTCGGCCAAACAAAACTCGATTTCCTGGGCTACTCAGTAAGCTCAGAAGGCATTCATCCTACAGAAGAGAAGATAAAGACCATAAAAACATACCCACTACCAACAACCGTTCAAGATCTTCGTCGTTTTGTCGGAATGTTAAACTTCTACCGTTCGAACATCCCACACGCTGCCGAACACCAAAAGGAATTGAGCAAATATTTCCATAACGCCAAGAAAAACGACAAAACAAAGATCGAGTGGAGCGAAGAGGCAAAACTAGCTTTCAACAAGTGTAAGCAAGATATTGAAGATGCAGTTCTCATCTCCTACCCATCTCAGGACGACCCATTCGCTATCATGACAGACGCATCGAACACCTGTGCTGGCGCAGTCATTCAACAGAAAATCAATGGGATATGGAGACCACTAGGATTTTACTCCAAGAAATTCAACGATGCACAACAAAAATACAGCACGTACGACCGAGAACTGTTGTCTATATATATGGCAATACGACATTTCCGACGCATATTTGAAGGCCGCGATTTAATCATTTACACGGACCACAAACCATTGATTCATGCACTGACGGCCACCGGTAACAACGAAACACCACGAAGAACAAGATATCTTGAATATATTGGACAGTATACGTCAAATATTCAACATATTACCGGAAAGGACAACCAAGTCGCAGATGCACTCTCTCGAATAGAAACTATAACCTGTCCAACACCAATTGACTACGATGAGTTGGCAAGAAAACAATCCGAAGATAGAGAGCTGAAAACATTAAGAAATACGGGAAAGTATGACTTGAAAAGTATCGTCATGCCTAACTCAACCACGAAGATTATTTGCGACATGTCAACAAGTTCCGTTCGACCGTACTTGCCACATGAATTCCGAAAAACTGCATACCAAGCGATTCACAACCTTAGTCACCTCGGAATAAGGGCCACAAGGAAGCTCGTCACTGCTCGTTACTTTTGGCCTTCGATGAACCGTGACGTAAGCAACTGGACTCGAGCCTGCGATCCGTGCCAGCGAGCGAAAGTACAGCAACACACGAAGTCACCAGTGGCTAGTTTTCAACAAGCAAATCGGCTGGAACATGTCCACATCGACATTGTCGGACCCTTACCTATCTCCAACGGGTACCGGTATTTGTTGACAATGATAGATCGGGCTACCAAATGGCCAGAAGCCTGCCCGATGGAAGACATAACCGCAGAAAAGGTCGCCAGTACATTCTACGAGTGTTGGATCGCCCGATTTGGATGCCCAGTGACAATTACGACCGATCAAGGCAGACAATTTGAATCAGAGCTGTTCAAAAAACTGATGCATCGTATGGGCATACACCGCACCCGAACCACTGCTTACCATCCGCAGTGTAACGGGATGATAGAACGTTGGCACCGAACACTCAAGGCAGCACTCACCGCGCGATTCAATTCGTCAACATGGTCGCAAGAATTAGCTACGGTACTACTAGGACTGCGAGCAGCAATAAAAGAAGATGTCGGCGCAAGCACAGCTGAATTATTATATGGTCAAGCATTACGATTACCCGGAGAATTTTATCAACAATGCACAAGATTTAACGATACAACTTCAAGCGTAATGCATAAGCTGAATGATGCATTTAGGAAAGCACAGGCGCAGCGGAAATCCAACCAAAACCAAGCAACGTTTATACACGACGAGTTACATAACTGCTCGTATGTATATGTCCGTAATGACGCATCAAGCAAGCCATTAACGCCGACATACGATGGTCCGTACGAAGTCATCAAGCGCACAGATAAATATTACACCATACAGCTGCGCAACAGGTGTGCGAATATAACCATCGATCGATTGAAGCCTGCATTCAGATTGAACATGGAACCAGACGCAGCAACGAATACGTCAAAACCTACGTATTCACATGTAACAAGAGCGGGCAGAACATCGAAACCCCCGGTACGATTCACTAGCGGGGAGTAATGTAGTGGTCTACATAGAACATCAACATCCGACAACGACGGCGCGCGGCCGCGCACTGAGGACCGCCGCCGCCGAATTGTCTCAATACGTTGTTCCAACTATGCGCCGAGTTAGTAACTGGACACGGCGCTCGCGGCGCTGCGTCTTTATATATGAAGACGCATAAGAGCTGTGGACCGAAATACAAGAGGCGCTCGACCTTTCTGATTGGTCCATTATAATTTGGGTATAGCGCGCACACGACTATGTACAAAAGTTAATATGTTATATGTCTGATAAAATAAAGAAATACGTATGGTATCATTATCACTAGTTTCATTCCATTTCCAAGACTGTACAAGTTTCCCTAAACAATTAATGCGACAATAGATGACTGTGTTCCCAGAAAACGGCGAAGTCGTGTAAGCTCGAAGTATGTTTACCCCGAGTTTTATACTGCTAAAATAATTCGCAACATACGTTATAAGGCCATTCACCACAAACAGTACAAGGCAAGTAAGAACAAGGATGATTACGAGGCGTTTGCTCTGTGTAGGACTGAAGTAAAACAGATGATTAAATTAGCGCGTGAACAACATAGCAACAGGGTTCAAAATCAAATGCAAAAAGACCCGAAATCATTTTGGAAATATGTAAAGTCTAAAAGGGGTAGTCTAAGTCCACAAAGGATTTTAAAAAACGGGGTGGTTTTGTCTGGTGAGCAATGTGTGAAAGAGTTTGCGCAGTACTTTCACTCGGTCTATAGCGCGAGACAGCCCGAGTTGAATGTTGCTGCGGCAGTAGAAGGGGCGGGTTGTGAGAATGGAGCGGCGCGGATTCATTTGCAGGAATTACAGTTGAAGGATGTGCAAAGTGCACTGGACCGACTAAAGCCGAAGAGATCTGCGGGACCGGACGGTATTCCGCCATACATACTCAGGGACTGTAGATCTGTGCTGGCTGGACCGTTGCTCCATATATTCAATAAGTGTCTGAAGGCAACCGTGTTTCCAGAGAGATGGAAAACCACTCGTGTTGTGCCGGTACCGAAAGGAGGTATAAGTCGCGATAATGTTAGTGGGTACAGGCCTATTGCAGTACTGTCGTCGCCGGCGAAAGTGTTAGAGTGCGCTATTCATAACAGCATTTTTATGCAAGTGAAAACGCAACTCTCAGATGCACAGCACGGGTTTAGACCAATGAGGAGCACCACCAGTAACTTACTGAGTTACATGGCTCATGTGTTGCCGATTGTAGACAGTGGGGTGCAAGCTGACGCTGCTTACTTCGATTTCAAAAAAGCATTTGACCTGGTCGATAATGACGTGTTGCTCAAGAAGTTAGCAGCCGTTGGTTTCACTCCGCACCTACTTCATTTCTTCGCCAGTTACATGAGGGATAGGCAGCAATACGTAGAGTACGAGGGACACAAGTCAGAGCCTTACTTTACGTGGTCTGGTGTAAGCCAAGGGAGTAACCTTGGACCTCTGCAATTTATAATTATGGTAAACGATTTGCCCAAAGTCGTAAGGGATGCAAATTGTTTATTATTTGCAGACGATCTTAAGTTATCCATGGCAGTGAGGAGTGATGAGGACTGTGAACGTTTACAGAAGGCCATTGATAGCGTAGTTACTTGGAGCAAAGATAACCTTCTGCAGTTCAACGCCCAAAAATGTGTCACCATCACTTTCTCGCGTGCACGTAGTCCCATTGTACATGATTACAACATTGATGGGATGCCGATGATCAGGGTTACAGAGGTTAGGGATTTAGGACTTAGTCTTAACGCGGGGCTAACGTTTCGTGATCATATAGTCAAGTGCTGTAAAAAGGCCTACAGAAATTTGGGGTTTATTTTGCGTACTGTTCGTGGTTTCACAAATATTACGGCGATTATCGCTTTATACAACACTTTGGTGAGAAGCCAATTAGAATGCAACGCAGTCATCTGGGCCCCACATGAGACTAAATATAGTCTCATGTTGGAGCGAATACAAAATAAATTTGTTAGATTTTTATATTTGAGGCTTTATGGCGTATATCCCTTTTACCCCCTTATGTATCCAACCTTGTTTATATTAGGCATGGTTGGATACAATGAGCTGAGAGTTAGGCGCGAGTTCGCACTTGTCTCATATCTATTTAAATTAATTAGAGGCAAGATACATAACGCCAACATATTAGAGTTGGTGTGTTTGAGTGTGCCCGACAGATATGTGTGGCGACGTCGGCGGCCTCAGCTGCTGGCTGTCCCTCGTGGCCGCACTAATTTGGTAAATGAGGCGCCCCTGACGCGGGCGATTCGCACCCTTAACCTTGTAGCAGAGAAATTAGATATATTTGTTTGTACACGCAGTGAATTCACAAGGATAACATTGTTTGTAATAAGTTTTAGAAAATAAGTTGTTATTATTAAGTTTGCTGCACTATTGCATTGGGCTTTGCCTGTAAAAATAGTTGTAAGTGATTAAATAAATAAATAAATATTTTTTACATTGAAAGATTATGTTTTTAGATTGTTTAAATACATTTTTTATACTCTTGATTGCAACTGCACTTTGATCTGCTGTATATGTCCGCACAACTCTACAACAGCCATCCTTAAGTCAGCTATTTCCACGTTCCTTTGTTCTTCAAGGATCAAACGACGTTCGTCTGATTTAAAAAGTCTGTCCCGCACAGAGCTTCCAGCTTGAAGAGACTCAGGATGTCGCCGGGATTCTCTGCGCTGTCGTGTGGCTGTAAAATGACAAAACATTAGCTCGACGTGCATGTATGACCAGTTAGTTTTATTGGCGTTCGTGTATGATAAAAGGTGTGTTTGTAAGAATCGTAGCAAACGGCGTTCTGTAGTTTCTGCCTATCCCCATGGAAAAAAGGCGTGAGTTTATGTATGTTTGTTGTAAAGCTTAACAGTACCGACTTTTTTTTTTCTCTGTAGGGCATCTCACAGCTGGTTCCGAAAACCGTGGCTGTTTAGCCGGTCAATCCTGTGGTTGCCTTAAGCTACTACACTCAAAGCCTCCAGCCAGGGCATACATAAACTAAGCTAAAAAGCTTAGGATGAATGCTCGCTAAGGGCACCCCCTGTGAGGTACGAGCCTCGGCTTAGGGCGTTATCCGGAGGGAGGACATCAAAAGATGGGACGGGCTGGATCAAAGGGTTTTAATCATTATTATTAGACGGGGAATTTAAAGCTACGTGCACAGCTGCAACAACTGCTGGCACCTCGTTTTCGAGCAAGGGTCAGGGGGGAGTATTATTTATTCGGGGGCGCGGCGGTCGAGATCGCAAAGGACCTCGGCGGCGAGGTCGGAATGACGGGAGGCGTCTGTATTTGTACACTGTACTTGTTTCCCTATTGCTCTCCTGGAGGAGGGTTATGGGGTCATCGGGATCTACGAGGACATGCCTTGGACGGCGAACATGACTGATTCTACTCAGGACATAACTGGCGGCCTCGACAACCAGAGGGTTGCGATGTTTGGCTGCGGACTCAAAGAAACGCTTGGAAAGGCGTTTTAGAAATTGGTGGATTGTGGGAATCTTTAGGTCGAGGTGGAGTGCCTCGTTCCTAACGAACCAGGGGGAACCTATGGCCCTACGGAGGAATCTATTTTGGACTGTTTGCATCCTATGGATATGACGGGGTTTTGCATGAGCAAAGGCGGCACCCGTATAGGTCATGATTAGTCGAATGCACGCCGTGTAAACGCGCAATTTGCACCTAAGTGACAATTTGCTACGTGCATTCTCCAGGTAAAAGAGTCTACCGAGAGCGAAAGCGGCTCGCGAATGAACCATCTTTATGTGCTCTGCGAAGGTCAAATGATGGTCTAGAACAACACCGAGATATTTAGCTCGCTTCTCCCAGGGGATCGGCTTGCCAAACATGGTGATTGGTTGGGGGAGGGGGTTTCTAAGCCTTGTACGCGGTTTCGTAAAGAGAACCGCTTGGCTTTTATCAGAGTTTACTTCTATTCGCCACTTTGTAAACCATGGGGCCAGTCTATTGACTGCGCGTTGGAGATTGAGGCGAATAATGTCGGGGGATCTAGATTTGAAGTAGATGGCAGTGTCGTCTGCGAACAGACCCAACTGTGACTTACCGCAACCTTTAGGGATATCGCTTGTGTATAGCGTGAATATGAGGGGGGACACCACAGAGTCCTGGGGGACACCTGCGCGGACGGGACGGGGAGTGGATAGCGCTCCTTCGATACGATAACGGAAGACGCGATTCGACAAAAAGTCTCGTAAGATGAGCACGAGACGATCTGGCATACCGAGTTGGTACAGCTTGTATAATAAGCCGTTGTGCCAGACTTTATCGAAAGCTTTCGCTACGTCGAAGAATACTGCACCGGTCGTAGAACCGCTTTGGAAACCAGCGCTTATGAATTCTACGATGCGGTGGGCCTGATGCACGCTAGAGTGCTCAGTTCGAAAGCTGAACTGTTCGTTGGGGATGAGGCCCTTGGTCTCGGCGAAATCTCTGAGACGCTTATAAATAAGCCTCTCATAGATTTTTCCGAGAACCTTGAGCAAAATGATGGGACGGTAGCTAGAGGCCTCGGTTTTGGGCTTGCCGGGCTTAGGGATACCGATAACTGTGGCTTCTTTCTACGTCTGGGGGAAGATATTGTTGCTTAAGGCACCATTGAAGATGGTGGTCAAAAGCATTATTAGGTGGGCAGGGAATAGTTGGATCACCCTATTGGTGAAGCCATCTGAACCGGGGGCTTTACGGGCTTTAAGACCTTTGATGATGTCGTGCACTTCGTCCGGGAGGACGGGGGGCAGTGGACAATCAGGGTCATCAACGGGAGGGAGGGAGGCTCTACGTTCGACTTCAGCGTCGACCATTAATAGGTGAGCTTGGTCTACTGGTAGAGAACTGGGAGTGCATTGGGCCTCGAGGCTGTCTGCGAGGCATTCAGCCTTTTCGGCATCGTCGAATGCAATGGATTTATAGGGACGGGTCAGGGGGGGCATGGCGGAGACTTGGGGAGCCCTGAGGGAGCTCCCAGAAGGCCTGATGGGTGGGCTCTAGTTCACCGAGTAACTTTCCCCAGCTCGCGTCCCGCAGCTCCGCTACACGTGTCTTTACAGATCTCTGTAAATAGCGCATATGGGCTTTGTTGGCGTGACAGGGAAAGCTATCGTAGGCACGTATGGCCGCGTTCTTCTCAGTCAGTAATGCACGCACATCGTCCGGCAAGCTCCAGCGACGGTCGTCCGTCGCTGGAACTTCCCTTGAACAATCGTTCAGGACGGTTTGTACGTGATCAGTGAGTGAGTCGATCGCGGCCGTGGTGTCAGCGATAGAGTCGAAAAGGTTGGGGATAGAGTCTAGTTGAGGGGACGTGTTGGATTTCAGCTGTGTGCTTACTTTCTTCCAGTACGTGATCCTCTTAGTGATAGGGGGGGCGTTCGGGTCGGGGAGACCTATGCGGGGGTATAGTCTCATGACTACCGGGCGGTGATCAGAGTCGAGCTCTTGTACCGTTTCTATTGATTCTAACTTTAGATTGACGTTCTTAAGGAGCGCCACGTCTAAGATATCAGGGGCATGATTGGGATTTATAAGCGAGAAATGAGTGGGAGTCATCGGAGAATCGAATCGAGAGATCGTTTGAGAGGAGTTGGTAATGCCCCGGGGTATTACCGGGGGGATTATAGAACGATACGAGAGTGATTGGCTCATGACCTGACATGCCTAAGCGGCAGGCGGAAACTTCTAATACCGAGAGGCGGGGAGGGTCTAGTGGGATGCAGTGAAGCTGCTTTCTATAATAGATCAGGGTGCCACCCTTGTGACAACGCGACCTGTCATGGCGAACTATCCGGCAGTTGGCAAGTGACGGGTCACGATTGCAAGGCTTTAGGAAAGTCTCTTGTATTAAGAGAACGTCTATTTGGTGATCGCGGAGGAAGAGCCCTATCTCTTCCCTTTGGGATTTTAAACCGTTGGCGTTAAAATAACCTATTATTAGGGATCGGGGTTTGAATCTAGCTAAGGCCTCGTTATCCATTGATGGATTTAGGGGTTTTGGCGAGGGAATCTAGGGCTTGCGTAATATCCGTATACGCGTTATAAATGGATTGGATCCTAATGATATCGCCTTGGGCGGCGAGGAAAAGATTTGCCATTTCCTTTGCGCGCGGGGAGACAAATGACGCGTAAGTCGAGGTGATGATGTTGAATGAGACAACACCTGGCAGCTGCGCGGTCACGGAACCGGCAGTCGGGGGACACAAAGTTTGAGGAGCAGGCGCGGGTTTAGCGGGGGGCGCGGCGGGCGCGGGGGGCGCAGAGTGCGCGGGAGGCGCGGAGGGCGCGGGTGGCGCGGTCCTTCGGAAACGGGGGTCCCTAGGGTGGGGGGGAGGAGATGGAGGGCGGGGGGGGGGGGATTGACCGTAAGAGGGCACCAAGGCAGGGAAAGACTGCTAGTGGTGGAGATAGTTCCACGGACTAGGCCTCTGAGGTCTTAGTCGTTGGGGCATAAGGGCGGAGGGAATCCTATAAGAGGATGAGGGAGTTTCCCTTTGCTGGCGGGCGCCGGAGCGCTTCCCCAGTTTGGGAGAAGAGGCCTTAGGGGCTTTTGAGTAACCCCGGTAGTTAGCCGGGTGGCCCTCTTTGCCGAATAAAACGCAGCTGGGAGGTACGGTACAGAGGGTACGTTCTTTGGGGCGGGGGCAGTCGGAAGTGCTATGCTCTCCCAGGCACTTTACGCACCTGGGTGTAGCATGGCAATTCCGCTGGGAATGGCCGTAAAGATGGCAAAGGTGGCATTGACCGACAATGCTACTCTTTAGTGGTTTCTTAATTTCGAACCCTGTGAGATGACACAGAGAACGAATTTGGAAAATCGGATGGTTCTGCGACTGAAGGTCGGCGAGAATTTCGGAGGGGAGGATTTCTCTAGGGATGCGTTTTATAACAACGCGAACTTGTTTTTCCTCTGGGAGAGAGTAGGTGTGGTATGACACACCTCTCGCTCTCAGAAGTCGGGTTAGTTCCCTATAGTCCGTGCGACGTAGAGACTGAGACTTTTATACCCTGTTGGGTATTACGGGCGCTGGTGAAGCTGATCTTTTGATCAGCGCACCATTTTGAGATGTCCGTCCACTTCCCCTTGTCCTGTATGAACAGGGGAGGTGGAGAAGGGATCTTTTTCGCGGGGGGCGCGGGGGAATCCATCGCAGTGGATGGGGGGGCGCGGGGGTGTCCTTCGCGGAGGATGGCGACGCGGTCGGAGGGGCGGTGGCGGGGGAGGGGGAAGCTACGGTAGCGCAAGTCGAGGTGGTAGCGCGTGATTTTACTGACGCGGATTTCAAAGTTACGGTGAACGAAGAGGAGTCAGAGTCCTCTAATGCCATTGACACCGACGGAGGGGGGGGAGGGAGGTCTGGGCGACTCTACGGTCGGAGGGGTGTCAAGAGCGTCGCTGAAAGTAGTGACGCTGGTGTCAAGGGGACTTTCGCCTCTAGAGATTCTGAGGAGGTTGGAGAGATGATCTCCATATTTCCCGTGGAGGGATGGCTCCTTATCGAAAATAACTTCGAGAAGCTGTACGAGCAGCTTTGAGAAAAGCTCGTAATTGACCTGGGCAGCCATAAGGGCGGGGGGGGAGTGATTTTAAAGGAGGGAATAGCCTAACTATGCTTAACTCCCCGGTGGGAATGCCGGGGATGTGTAACAATCCCTCCTTGTCGGGTAAGACAGGGAGGATGAGTGCCTATCGGTGAGCCCTAAGCTTGATTTGGCCCGTTGCCTATTTTAATGTGCAACGGGGTCCTATCCAGTCTAGTGTGAAGGGTATGAAGATACCCGACCACGCTAGGTGAGTTGCTGTGGAGGCAAAACTGTCACCACGTGTTGACTAGGAGATCCCCCAAGGCCAAACACTGGGACCCGGCCAATTCACTGCCTTACCCTGAAGGGGATCGGCGGGTGTGTTGGGTCAACACCCCACTCGGCTTCGTTGGCACCGTATGGTATCCACCGAGTGACCACGAAACTGTGGTTTTGCCCGGAAGGGGAATTATGCCTAGTGAATTTACAGACGAATATCTCTTGTTAGAGAAATAAGATAGCCTTGAAAAAGACCTTTTTGGTGGATCTATGCCCGATCGATTGACGATCGGAGATCGGATGTAGTCGAGCGACCACGAAAATCGTTACGTAACGCAACGGAATATGACTCAGGGCAATGAGTCATGACCGGGAGAGCGCAAGCACACAACCGTCCGTGCAGCAAAAATAAGAATGGGTTATGTACTCATACAGATGACTTTAAGTTGTGGTAAGTCTTAGTATATTTAATTAAAATCTAAATCTAGTTTAAACAAGGTTTATGAAAAACCAATAAGAAAATGATACTAACTAAATGCCTTACATTAAAATTAAACAATATTACTTACAAGTAAGTTGGCTGCGTGTTGTTGAGGCATTGCTGACTGGTGCGGCTGAAGCTTGTTGGCTTGTTTCTGGCTGTGTCTGTGTTTCTGTTCGCAAAGATGTGCAAAGAATAATTAATTAAAATAATACTGTGTATTATAATGAAACTGGAATATTATTTAGTTGCACTACATACCATTTAGTAAAGAAAGGTCTTCTTGGTTGGATGGCGATGGCGTACAGGGGGCCTACCACCAGCTCTTATAGCAGTATTATTATAATCTTACTTTGACTTTTCGTGCCATGACGTCCATAAAATAAGCTTATTGTAATGTTGAAACAATCTTATTTTCTTAGCGATTTTGGTGACGTCACCTCTAAAAGTTCATTCAATTCGTACCACGACGTGACTTTTGACAACTAGCAGGATTGTTTTAATGTCAAATTTAGCAATCTTAAAAAAGTTCCTCGGACTCGACGGAAATATTATTGTTTTGCAATTTATAATAATGTAAAGTTAGTAAAATGTATTCATTTACGTAAACTTGCCGAATGAATTGTGTATCTATAGATTTTAGTACATGTGTAATTAATTTCTTGTTTGATACGAATGCATACGAAACATTTATTGCTGTTAAAAAAATTAGACAGATAACTGACGTAGATACAGCCAGAATTGTTTATTTTAGTTATTTTCATAGTCTTATGTCATATGGGATTCTTCTCTGGGGAACCTGTGCGGACATTAATACTATCTTTGTTCTACAGAAAAGGGCTGTTCGAGCCATTTACAACCTAGGTCCAAGAGATTCCCTTAGAGAAAAATTCAAAGAAATATATATTCTGACTGTAGCCTCACAATATATTTTTGAAAACCTATTGTATGTACACAAAAATATATCAAATTTTAAGAAAATGTCCGATATTCATAGTTTAAATACCAGGAATAAACACAACCTTGCTGTACATCGCACACGTCTCCACAAAGTAGGCAACTCATTCATGGGTCAATGTATACGCTTTTACAACAAACTCCCCATTGACATTCGAAACTTACCCATTAAACGATTTAAAATCTGTATTAAAACCAAACTTTGTAAAAAAGGGTACTATACAATTTCAGATTATTTAGAAGATAAAAAAGCTTGGGATTGAACTGCTCGCTCTGCTAAGCCTTGTGATAAAACCATAAAACTAGACATTTCAACTATCAACTATTGTGAAGGTGAGGACTATGTGGATATTATTTTTATTTCTCTTCTAGTTTTAGTGATGGTCTGGCAGTTTGAGTAGTTTTTGCGGCCTACCCAAATGTCCTTTCTTTGGTATTGCTCGTCGAGTTGAGCTCCTTAAGTTCTAAGTTGAGCTCCACGATTACTGACAAATGCTTGCACTGATTGGACAGGTCCACTCAAATCTGTGTGGTTCTTTCCTCAAAAAGACCTTTTCAGACACTAATCTACATGGTCCTCATATGGCCTGACCAAGATTATGTCTGGACTTTAAAAGATACTGCGACCTCTGAGTTTATTTCGGCCTTTCTTCTCAGAGTAGTCAGATAGGAAACGCCGAACTCATCTAGCTTATTTTAAATATTTTTTTTATATGACGTGTAAAAGTGATTCCGATATCCTATTTACAGAATAAACAATTTCATTTCATTTCATTTCATTTGAGTTTTTGGAAGCGGATAACAAAGAAAAATAAAAAAAATCAGAGTACCTCTAGCTGCCGCCCGGAAACCAGACTTCAAAATTAATAACAAAACACTAATCACTGTGTCTGACCACAATATATTGTTTCGAACTATCTTCGTCAAAACATTACACATTTCTTTGTTTTAAAACTTATTCACTGAGTAACCTTAACCTTCCCTTGATTCCATGTCGACTTTGTAGCCAGTTAGATCATAAATTCATTAGCAAATATGTTAAAGTTCAATCTCGTAGTAGTTAGCCACTTGTAAACAAAAATATCGCTACATCGAGGCTGCATTCAGAGTTACGCTGTAATCGATTAGAGCGTGCTAACACCCATACCGAATTAGTGTCAGCGCGATAACAACGTGTTGTGAATCGTCATAGATGACGTCATAGTGCGCCATCTTGCGATAGCGCTGACCATGCCCTAAATTAATATCACCGTGAGCACTGTCAAAATGACAGTTGTGCTGTTTTGTTTTGAGTTAGGTACACGGTTCACCATATCTTTAAACTAACGCGGCATTTTCGAAATTGTGCTTTTGGCTACAGTCGCTTCGGCACAAAAAATAATAGTTTAACAAATTATTGCCATATTCTCATCATGGCGTCGTTTTACTTGCATACTGCTTTCGTCCAGAAATCATGTTACATTTTAACATAATAATATCACGTAGAAGTCATTTAAATAAATATGAAAGGCGTGTATTTCTGTACTATATTAAGATAGCTATCTTATACAACTTTTTTGATTAATTAGAAAGTGTGATTCATCATAAAAATAAAAAACTGCTTTTGTGGATTGTAGATTTGTAGGTACTTCTGGACGAAAATGGCTAGCTGTCGATGGTCGTATTTCTCCTGACAAACGTCAAACACTTTCTGTTTTTATTTTGTGCCCAATATGTATTAGATATTATGGAAAAAAACAGTCTTTATTGTATTTAGGGGTTCGTTTCCCAGGTTTTCTAAAGTGTACATGTTATGGCCGGAGTCCCATACAAAAATGAAACGTCTCCTTTGTTGTGTATACTCAAAGATATACTGTAATCCAACAATCTTGTGCAAGCATATCTAAATCGGTACGCAAAATATTGATGTGAGCGATTAAGGCGTAACTCGGAATGCGGTCCGAGTTTCAAATTTCGTTCTGTTCCGATTCATATCATGTAACAGCTTAGCCGTAGCTTATTTTTAATTTTTTCAATTGTTTTTCTTATTTTTCAAAGCCAAATCTTTTAATATTTGTGTCAATTTCATGGAAATTACTCATAAAAATTAGATTCTAATGCAAAGTAATATTTTAACTAAAAGAAAATAATATTTTGCTTCAAGACCAATACTTCGTAGTAGCGATTCGGACCAACGTGTGAAAGGGACAACGCTATACAGTTCATATAGCGTTGGTTCTTTTCTACTATAGCAGGCAATAGACAAATCTTACAAATAGTTCGTTCTTTCCCAGTACTAAGCAGGAATAAAACATTCTTGAACGATGAAGGACGACGTGGTACGAATATGAGTTATGTTATTGTAAGCTTGAAACAAAATTCTCCTGAAATAAGATTGTTTCGTAAAAGATTGTGGTTGGCCCCCAGGTAGAAGCAGCAGCAGCAGCATATGTCTCTTGAGATGGCTGGAAAACAAAATATGTGTGTTGAGATAAAGCCACATTATTTTATTTTTCTATATGAATTGTCACTGATCATCAGGCCACAGGGACACTTTTGTATTGAAAAATTATCAATATTACTTTTAATAGACAGAAAAACAAATAGAAAAAAATACATACATGCTCAACAAAAGCTTGTGATCTTACCGAGGTCTGCGGTTCACCAAATCCATCTCCCATTATGGAAACTATCTTAAGTTCCCATTGGGAGAGTGAAGGAGCCGTAGATGGTCCACCTTCTGTGGCAGACGCAGATCGCCGTGCAGCCGCTGCTGCCTTTTTAGCCAGATGTTTTTTATAGGTCCACACCAAAATAAATTAAAAATATAAGTAATTACACACTTAGTCTCATACAAAAAAATATTGTATAAAATCTAAATTAGTCCTATCAGAAAATCGGTTAAATTTTAATACATAGACACAATCAAGCATTGTTTAATGTGGCACAAATATTTGAAAAAACAAAAAAATAACTCGACCGTTCATAAAAACATGTATGATTGTTCTTGTCACATCAAATGCATACATGTACATAATATTCTGTAGGTAATTTAAATTGACAAAATTAAGCTCAACAGATAGGTAATGCAACAAATAATTATGTATTTAACAAAAATTATTTCGATAAAAAATTGCATCCAACCACACTAGTGACTGAACCATGAATACTAAAATAATTAATTGCAATTAAGAATGTGTGATATTCGTGTAAATCTTGACTAGGTACTTAAGCACTTAAATCAATAAATGAAACTTACTTTTTGTCACTGCTTCAGCGTTTTAGTGCACCCGCCCATAGCATTCAGCGTGGTGCAAATTTCGTCCCACAGTCGATGACTCAGCGTACAACCGTCGACACTCCTCAAGCTGCCATGAGCCAAATCTCGATGCTCCTCAAGGAAATTGAGGAGAGAATCAATTTGTGCCGTTGTCGTTCCTGCCATGGTGACTTGTTCTTGCAGAGTGTTTGTTCATAACTTTCATTTCCAAACTTCCAAAACACGAACATGTGAAAACTATAAACCCAAGGGGCACTTAATTCGTGCGGTCCATGGCCCTTTACGGGGCACCGGTGTGGGCGCCTTCATTGAGGCGGCAGCCAGCCCGCCGGCTTAACGCGTCCCAAAGGGTCATGGCCATCCGACTCGCCGAGGATACCGCACGGTCTCCTGCGAGGCGGCGAGCCTCCTTGCCGGAGTACCGCCATGGGATCTGGAGGCAAAGGTCCTCGCGCACATTTGGGAGTGGCGCGAGGAGGCGAAACGCCGGGGCTTAACTCCGATGCCGCAAGAAGTCGCGGCACAGCGGACAGAGCTCCGGCGGGATCTCATGGCGGAATGGAGAGTGCGATTGTCGCAACCCAGCGCTGGGCACGCCACAATTGCGGCGATAAGACCCCTCTTTGAGGAGTGGCTAGAGAGGCGCCACGGCGTCCTCACCTTCCGCCTGACACAGGTGCTCACCGGACACAGCTGTTTCGGGAGGTACCTGTTCAGGATAAAGCGGGAGGAAACGCCCGGGTGTCATCACTGTGTGGATCGCCCGGAGGACACGGTGGAGCATACGGTGGAGGTCTGCCCGGCTTGGGCAGAGCATCGCCGTGTCCTCGTGGAAGCGATCGGCGGCGGTGATCTCTCGCGTCCGGCCCTGATTCGGGCCATGCTACGGAGCGAGAGGAAATGGGAGGCCCTCACCTCGTTCTGCGAAGCAGTAATGCTCGCGAAGAAGGAGACGGAGCGCGTGAGGGAGAGGCAAATTTCGCGCCCTCGCGCCCCTAACCGCCGCAGGAGGAGACGCCCTGGGCGTCGGGAATCACGAGAAGATTTCCGGCCACCGTAGGCGCGGGCTTGCGGACGGTGAGCAATGGGTAGCTCGCCGTCCGATAAGGACCAAGCCCGGGTCGACGGCGCGTTGTGTTCCACGCGCGCCTCAAAGAGATGTCAGCAGAATTGACGGGGTCCGCTAGGGCCAATGCCTGCCGGGGGTTCGAAGAAAACCGATAGGGACATCGTGGCCCCCTGGCAACACGGCAACTGAAGGAACACGGGTGGGTTTTAGTCAGTAAGAGTCTGACACGAGATGCATAATAAATAACTGCAATCGGTGACATGGCAATTTAACAAAATAATTAATACAAAAGGTTAGAAACAGAGTGTCGTGATTTACTACTGTGGGAACTGATGCCAGTTATGCATAACTCCTCCCTCCCTAAGTTCAAAATCATCATTTGCATTCCGAGAATGATGGTTTTGATTCATATTACAAATAGATATTATTTTAGAATTAAACCTAACAAGAAATACAATTAATAAGAAACTTAAAATAAACATGTTTAAATGATTACAGTTCCTATAGTATGTATTCACAAAGTGCGTTTCGCTTTTATCACTGTACACTACACTTTCACTTTTCAGGAAATGCGCCAATAAGTTTTCAAAGTCTATTTCATATAAATTGATCGGAGGTTTTCCTTGTAAGCTGGTCGGTATAGCAATACTGCGTAGATGCACGTTCGGCGTGATATGGACTGCCACCTGAGCTGCTCGTATGCGTCGTTTTGTCAAAGTGATTTTTCCGATTTTCACTTCGCAATTATGAAGTAAGTCGCAAGTCAGAATATAGGCGTATTATGCTGATTTATGTCATTCTAGCAATATTCCGCCAAAAATGTATGAACACCGGAAAATAGGCTCCAAGTGTCCGGTTGAATAAGTTTGATTTTCACCTTGGAGGATTACACTGGCAAGGGAAAACACGTTGAAATTTCAGTGGTAAACTTCATTAAAAGTCCGCGATGCATATATGTGTCTTCGTCAGCTGGGGAGACGTCTGTCTCATATCCAAGAAACTTTCCGTCGTCGATTTCTCTGCATGGCTAGGAGAGCGTTAATATTTTCAACCCTTTCGCAAGAATATTGTATGTTCGGGAATGATTAGGAATGTAAGGTTTGTTCAGAGATTGACATGGACATTGGAAATGGGTGTAATTGGAATAATTATAAATGATATCTTGTTGGTTGGTTGGAATTGATATAATAAATGTCATTCGTTTGCCTTTTATGGATGATTTTATATTTGTACAATGTTTTATGTCTTTTATAATTACTAATCTAAGTATTCTAGAATATTATAATCTAAATTGTTACTTAATTCTAAATCTAGAACTTTTACTATGTTCTGGTCAACTATCAGGAAGATGAACCTGTGGGGGACGCCTTATGTCTTTAATTGGAACCTTAGTTTGTCTCTGATTGGTCTGTACGGCGACTGTATTGCGGTGAATATTACTTGTTACTATAGCTTTTTGATAACGTGGCTTATCTTTGCTGCGTCGAGTGTTAACGCCTTTAATTAAAATGTTATCTCCAATTTTAATATTGAATTAATTTTCTCCATTACGCTTTTGTCTTATGTTTTCTTTGTTTTAACCATTTTATCGGTTAAATAATTATATAAGTATTTTGATCTCTTTGCGTGTTCTGTAACTAATTGTTGCGTGTACATTTTATCAAAATCTACTGAAAAATTACTAAATGAATCCGTATGTCCGAATACAACTTCAAAGGGATTGAGACCTGTGGTAGAGTGAATAGATTGATTATAGGACATTATGGCATACGTCATAATGGTTACGGCATCTGTTATTTTGGTTTCGTATTTTGCAAGTCTGTAAATTTCGATTATTGTCGAATGAAACCTTTCTATTATACCCATTGAATTGGGATTATGTGGCGTTCCTATGTGAAGAATAATTTTGTAGAAAGTTAACATTTCTTTCAACAGTTTATTATTGAATTCTGAACCTGAATCTGAACTAATTTTTCTAGGCACGCCATAAAATGAGAAAAACTTTAATAACGCTCTTACTATTTCTGGGGTTGATCTATTGGATACCTCAAATGCTTGTCCAAGTTTGCTGAAAGCGTCTACAATAGTCAAAAAATATTATTTCGTTGTTCCTGTTTGTCTATGTTAACTATCATAGATGAGTCATCGTCCAATGCGTTAACTCTTATGCGCGACAGAGCATCAGCATTACTGTTTTGTTTGCCTGGTTTGTATTTGATCTCATAGTCATATTCGGATAACCTTAACCTCCATCTTGTTAATCTACTACCGGGTTCCTTAACTGAGTGTAACCACACGAGTGGTCTATGATCGCTGAGAATTACGAACTTTTTCCCATATAAATACGGTCTAAAGTGTTTGCAGGCCCATACTACTGCTAACAATTCTTTCTCGATTGCGCTATATCGTGTTTCAGCCTCGTTAAGTGTCCTACTAGCGAATGTAATTGGTTTGTCACCACCGATTGGTCCTTGAGATAGGACTGCACCAAGAGCAAAGTTTGATGCATCAGTTGTTAATAAAAACGGTTTCGAGAAGTCCGGAAATTGTAAAAGCGGGGCATTGGTCAATAATTCTTTACATTTTTCGAAAGCGTCAATGTATTCTTTAGTTATACTGACTTTATTTTTCTTTTTAAGACAATATATCAAGGGTTGTGTGACTTTTGAAAAATCTTTGATAAATTTACGATAATAACCTATTAAACCAAGGAAACTCTTTATTTCAGTAGGTGTTGTCGGTAATGGGAAGTCTAATACTGCACGTATTTTATCATTATTAGGCTGAAGGCCGTTTTCGGAGATTGTTTGTCCTAAGTAAAGGACTTTGTTAGTGCACCCGACAGCTGTCCAATAGACCAAAATAAAACAAAGTTTCAGCGAGTACAATATGTATTAGAAAAACGATTCACTACAACACATTTGAGGAAAATCTTAACAGCGAGATTTAAAAAATGGTACAACGCCATCTATCGAGCTTTGAGGAAGCTTTCACTCAAACATCCCGCCCACCATGGACAGAATGTCCAAAACTGAAACCATTATTTCAAAAACAATAATGAATATAAATTATCCGCCCACCATGAAACAACACACAAAAAATAGATGAGAGGACAAAAAACATTAGTGGACTGTATAAAGTACTTACAAATGTAATACTATAGGTTGAAATGACATTTAAAACTAAACATTAATAACAAATTAACCACTATTCTTAGTTAATTATCAACAAAAGTAAAAAACAACACAATTATCATACTATTAACTTATCAAGTAGTGACAGGAAGCAATATTAACTTTGACACAGGTCTTTTTATAATAGAACCCTTACAACGCAATGACACAACTCTTGTGATATTGTCCGAGCCAGTATGCTTTTCAGTAATGAGACCATATAGCCATCTTGCAGGAGGCAAATCATCCTCTATTACCAATGCCACGTCACCCACGTTTGGTTCTGCAGTTTGATGAGACCATTTGTTCCTTTGATGGAACTGAACCAGATATTCACGGGACCATTTACGCCAAAAATCTTGGACCATACGTTGAGTCAAATGCCACCTCTTTAAACTGCTAATATTTGACGATTCATAATTGGATTCCGGCACGAGCAGCAAAGGTTCGCCTATTAAAAAATGCCCCGGTGTCAGAGGACAAGGGTCTTCCGCATTACTACTTATCGTTGATATTGGCCTGGAATTCAGACAGGCTTCAATTTGAGCTAAAACTGTCGTTAACTCTTCAAAAGTGAGAGTGCTGTTGCCTATCACTCGTTTGAGGTGGTGTTTGCTGGACTTTACTCCAGCCTCCCAAAGCCCTCCAAAGTTAGGCGAATGGGGTGGAATAAAATACCAACTTGTACCATTGGTTGCCAACCACTCAGCAATGTCCGGTGCTACACCAGATCTTTCGTGGGTGAACAATGTTCTTAATTCTCGGTTGGCTCCCACAAAGGTAGTGCCGTTGTCGCTCCACATCTCACCACAATGGCCCCTTCTCGCTGTAAAACGTTTGAAGGCGGCTAAAAAGGCTTGCGATGTCATATCGCTTACGACTTCTAAATGCAAGGCCCGAGTTGCCATGCAAACAAATAAACAAATGTAGCCTTTGGTGGAATGATAACCGCGACCCTTTGTGGGTCTGATACTAATAGGACCGGCATAATCCACGCCACTTTTAAAGAAAGGTCGGTTAGCATTAACTCTAGCAGCTGGCAACTGACCCATTAATGGTGCTACAGGTCTAGCGGAATGACGGATACAAGTCACACACTTGCGTACATATTGTCTTATGACACTCTTCGCACCGATGATCCAGTATTTGGATCTTAAATAATTAAGAACTAATTGAGGTCCACCATGCAACGTACGTTCGTGAGCATCAGCTATCAAAAGGTGTGTCAAGTGGGACTTGTGTGGAATGATTATAGGATTTTTCATGTCTTCATGAATGTTTGCTCTATTTAATCTTCCACCAACTCTCAAAATATCTTTTTGATCTAAGTAAGGATTGAGTGAGGTAAGTATACCTTTTTTATCTATTTTTGCTTTTATTTTTAAACTATATATTTCTTCCTTAAAGTGTTCCTTTTGACATAATTTAATGCATGTAAGTAATGCTTGATAAATTTCTGAAAAGTTTAAATAAATTGTAGGAGATTCTTTATTTGTTGATTTAAGAAATCTTCTACAATATGCAATGACTCTAGTTAGCTTCCTAAGAGATGAATATTTGACCATTATTTTATTTTTTTTCTTGTTCTTTCACTACAGTATTACAGACAATATCTAACATCTTCCTTTCTTCTAGATTAGTTTTCTTAAATTCCTTTTTGCTATAATCTATAGTTTTATTTTTTAGCCAACTAGGTCCCTGCACCCACAATTCAAGCTCTGCACATTCGGAAGGGTTTACTCCTCGCGACGCACAATCTGCAGGATTCTCCTTAGACTGAACATGCGACCATTGATCATTGTCCATGAAGTTGAGTATTTCAGAAACTCTGTTTCCGACAAATGTCTTCCATCGACTTGGGTGGCTACTCAACCAAGCGAGTACCACTGAAGAGTCAGTCCAGGCATGTACATTTTCTTTCGCAATTTCTAAGGTGTCCGAGATTTCACAAAGAAGTTTTGAGAGAAGTACAGCACCACATAATTCCAAACGAGGTATGGAAACCTGTTTGACAGGGGCCACCTTCGTTTTGGATGCTACTAGACTGTTATGAACCTGACCGTTCGAATCGACAGATCTAATATAGACAACAGCCGCGTAGGCGTTGTTGGAAGCATCGCAAAATCCCTGTAGTTCTCGAAGGGTATCGTGTTGACTTGTGTGAATCCATCGAGGTAACTGAAAATTACTGAGGTTGTGAAGGTTGTTTCTATACTGAAGCCAATCTTTCAAAAGGTGATCTGGAAGTTCATCGTCCCAATTGATGCCTGCAAGCCATAAACGTTGGATGAACATTTTAGCTGTAATAATAACTGGAGCAAGCCAACCAAGAGGATCGTATAAACGGGCAATGTCAGAAATCACCTTACGTTTGGTCACTGGAGCTTCAAGTGAAGGAAGGTGGACAGTGTATTTAAAATGATCAGTATTTCTATCCCAGGTTAAACCCAAAATTTTCATAACTGTATCCGTTTTAAATTCCAAGTTTTCATTTGATGAACCATCTTTGATTTTATTAAATAACTCTTCACTATTGCTGGACCATTTCTGAAGCTGGAAACCTCCACGACTTAACAACTCGTTCATCTGCTGATAAATTTGCTCACCTTCATCAACAGACTCACAACCAGACAAGAAATCGTCTACGTAAAAATCTTTAAGAACACGATCTAACACTAAAGGAAAACAGGTTCCTTCATCATGAGCAACTTGCTGCAAAGAACGTACTGCCAGGTAAGGAGCAGAGGATGTACCAAAAGTGACACGCAACAACCGCAAATGTTGCAACTCCGAATCAGGGTTGTCGCGCCACAAAATGCGCTGAAAATCAATATCCTCTTCATTTACCTTTATCTGACGGTACATCTTCACAATGTCCGCTACTATACTTATAGGGTGGCGGCGCCACCGCATAATAATCTGACGCAAATCTAATTGTAATTTCGGGCCAACCATTAAATCATCATTCAACGAAACTCCATTGCATCCTGAACAAGAAGCGTCGAAGACGACCCGAACTTTAGTAGTACTTCTATCATCGCGTACTACGGCATGATGCGGCAAATATACAGCATCTTTTCCTAAATCCTCCTGAGGAACAACTTCAGCATGCCCTAACTGAACGTACTCGTTGATAACAGCAGTATATTGCATTTTTAAGTCAGGGTTGTTTTTCAATCTTCTCTCCAGCATGTGAAACCGTTTACGAGCGATGGCCTCTGATCCACCAAACTTACTGCTAGGTTGATCAGACTTGAACGGCAATTTGACAATATACCGCCCTGTTTCATCTCTTTTGGTTGTGTTAGAGAAAAAGTATTCACATTTCTGCTCTTCTTCTGTCAACATAGCCTTATGCGTCGACGGCTCTGACTCTAACTCCCAAAATTTCTTCAGTAGAGTGTTTACATCTGACTTTACTATAGCGTTATAACAAACTGGTCTAGAGATTGACGACGTGTGGATCTCACCAGACAGAATCCATCCTAGTTTAGTCTTCTGAGCGACTGGAGTTCCAGGTGGACCCTTGACTAGACCATCCAATAAAACTTCTCCGACCACACGCGTACTCAACAGCAAATCAATTTTCCCAGGTATATCAAATGACGGATCTGCTAATTCTAAAGATGAAAATAGAGGCAATACCTGAACGATTTTTCTCTCAGGAATATGTGATGTGAGCTTATTCAATACAGCTTATAGTATGTCGGTGTGAGCAGGTGTTTTCTTCAATCCAAGCAACTGTACTGCAGCCTCTGTAATAAAAGAGACTTGAGAACCCTGATCCATCAGAGCTCTTAAAACAAAAGCAGTCCCAGTTCTTGACTGAACGTTGACCAAAGCTGTGGCTAACAGACCTTGGTTGTGAACATCTGCAAAACAACAAATGGGTTTGGTAATCTCGCTTTGGTTGGAAGAAGTAGCTGCGTTAGCAGCCGCAACATTCCTGTCTACTGAACTATCAACGTTTTCAGCAGAATTGGCAGTTGTTTTTGGGTGAAGTAGTGTGTGGTGCTTCTTTTTGCAAAGGTGACATCTGGTAGACTGACGGCAAAAATATACAGAGTGGTTGGTTCCAAGACAGTTGTAACAAAGCTTACTGACTCGGGCAAATTCACGACGTTCAACACAGTTTTTCATTGAAAATTCTTTGCAGTGACACAATTTATGATCTCCAGAACATAATACACAATTTTGATTAGCAACATGAAAAGATTTGGCATGGCTATCACGAGCACTATTCTGTTTATTAGCTTTAGGATCTAAATACTCTAAGGCTCTAAACCTAGATTCCATAAAAGTTTTGAACTCTTCAAACGTAGGTAAATCCTCTTTAAGATTAGAACTAATTCTTAGTTCCCACAATTTACGAGACTCGGTATCTAACTTTTCGGAACTTAAGTATACAACAATTGCATCCCAGGAGCTGACATCAATACCTAGACTGCGTAAACCGTACAAACAATCAACAGTCGTGTCTAACAGCGTTTTAACGTTTGTTGATGATTCCTTAGTAATCGACGATTGATGGATAAGCCGTTTGAGCATACAGTTGGCTAAAAACCTTTTATTGTCAAATCGTTTGTTTAGAATCGACCAACACTCATTATAATTAGACGCAGTCACAGGGATATGTCGAAGCAACTGTTCTGCTTCGCCTGTGAGGTGACTCTTTAAATAGTGAAGTTTTTGAACGTCATCCAGTGCATCATTTTTTTGGATCAGTGACGTAAATAAATCACGGAAGGTAACCCATTCAGAATAGAGTCCCGAAAACTTAGGCAAACAAATTTGTGGCAATTTTACATTTGAACTATTTGGATTAGAATGTTTATTACTATTGAGATTAGCACTTTCGCACAGACTAAGTTGAAGTAAATGCTCTTTTAATTCAGACTTATAGTTTATGTACAAATCTTCAGTTAAATCATAAACTTCCAATGTAAAATAAACGTTTTTAACTAAATCTTCGTCAGTTGCTTTCTCTACAATGCGCCTATGAGTTTCGACAAATTGTTGCCACTGTGACTCTAATGACTCTAGTCGTGTTTCTATGTAACTTTGTGTGATACGATCTTTAGGTGATTTTTTAAAATTAATTCTACCTTTTTCTATTATTGTTTTATTATTGAACTGTAGTTTACGTAAGGATTCCATTGTGTAATATGCTATAAACCTTTTAATCATTCAATAACTAACTCAATAATTAAATGCAACCGGTGATAAATTAACACAAATAAAATCCATAAATTTTACAAGTCAATGAAAAAACCTGAAAAAATTACAAGTGTTTGAAAAACTTTTTAAACTTAGAAAAAATCGGACATAGGTTCCCCGTCACAACACTTTTTTCGTGATTATTCTAAGTCTAAAACTAATGCTAAAATTCTACAAGTCCCAAACACTTCAAAATTAAATTTCACTTCACTGATAAAATTACAAGTCTAGACTAAAAACTCTTTGGATCGTAACTCACAGTTTTGCTTCAACCAAACCTCTCCAAGTATTAGTAGTATGTCCCTGTAGTAAGCACGTCCCTGATGACGTTGTTCGATGATGTCACTGCTGAGATGTCGTCACATCTGTGCCCCACACCGTCTCCGAAAGGGCGAAGTCTCCACGACACTGGTGGTACCTGTTTGCGTCGGAGCTCGTCGCGACGCTGATTACCACATCGGCGATGAACTAGGCACTTCAGGGTAATCGACCCTGTTTTCCGCGCCACACACTCAAAAAGCAAAATTCCGACTCGAATGGACCATAAATGTTAGTGCACCCGACAGCTGTCCAATAGACCAAAATAAAACAAAGTTTCAGCGAGTACAATATGTATTAGAAAAACGATTCACTACAACACATTTGAGGAAAATCTTAACAGCGAGATTTAAAAAATGGTACAACGCCATCTATCGAGCTTTGAGGAAGCTTTCACTCAAACAGACTTCTTTCTTAAGGAATTCACATTTATCAAGTGTGACTTTCAAATTAGTTTGTCTTAGTCTTTCAAAGATTTTCTTTAGTTTTTCCACGTGTTCTGTTAGGCTTGAGGAGAAAATTATGATATCATCAAGATACACAAGACAATGTAACCCTTGGAGGCCTCTGAGTACATTATCCATGGCTCGTTGGAAAGTTGCGGGTGCCGTCTTTAAACCAAAGGGCATTCTAGTAAACTCGTAATGCCCTGACTGTGTCGTGAAGGCTGTTTTGGGTTGGTCTTCTTTTATGATCTCAATTTGATGATAACCACTTGCTAAATCGATTGTGGAAAAGTAAGACGCTTTTCCAAGCCTGTCAAAGAGGTCGGATATATTTGGTAAAGGATATTTATCGTCAATAGTGATTTCATTTAATCGTCTATAATCTATTACCATACGGAACTTTTGTTCGCCGGAGGCGTCCATTTTTTTAGGGACTAAGTGGACAGGGGCACTCCACGGAGAGTATGACTTTCGTATGACGTCATTTTGTAATAGTTTTTCTACTTGGTTTTGAATCTCATTATTTTCACAAGGAGAATGTCTATAGGAACGGATGTATATTGGGTCTTCATTAGTGGTGCGAATCTTGTGTTTTACTTGATTAGAGAATGATAAAGGGATCTTGTCACAGTGGAAAATATCTTTAAATTCTAAACATAATTGTGAAATACAGGATTTTTCTTCTTGATTTAGGTGATCTAGTCTTAATTTTACTAAGTTTTCAGTCTGAAAATCATTGATTTGAAACTCATTACTGCAAGTATTTATGTCACACAGTTCAGTCTTGAAGTTTGAAACTTTGAGGGGCTCTTTGAATGTAATGGTCGTGTCATTTTCTGTCAAGTTTTGTATAATAGTCGGTGCAAATGAATTAATGCATGTCACTAAGGCATCGGGCATTCTAATACCGGGACAAAATTCTGTAAAGTTTAGAATAGCAACTCCATTTGGTAAATCTGTTGGAACGTTAATTCGCGTTTCAGATCTTGGGGGCAACATAATTTCATAAGGTGGACTATAAAGGATTGGGATTTCTGTATTTCTAGTCTTAAGTATTTGGTTTTTCATGTCAATATTAGCTTCAAGTTCTTTTAATAAGTCTGATCCAATAAGACCGTCGTATCTATTGCAAACGTTATATATATAAAACTTATGATAAAGATCCGTTTGAAAGGTATCTGTTAAGGGAATGTATGCAACCTCATCGTGTCTACTACGACCATGTGTACTAACTATTTCGAATGGTTCAAACTGTTTAAAATATAAGAAATATTCTTCTACTTTTTGCGGACTTATGAAAGATCGAGTGCTACCCGTATCAATTATAAATTTAGAATTTATTTCAGGAATATCTATATGGGGTAATTTAAAAGCTAAAGCGTCGAAGTTGATATTTATTATTTCCGTTTTTCCAGAGAGGCTGGTTTTTGAAAATTTTCCGTATTTTTATCGGGGGTCGAGTTTGAAGCGACATTTTCTGTCGTCGGTGTTTCATTATCGTTTACTTGCAATTGATCATAATTCTGAATAAAATACTCTTCAGGGTATAATTCAAATATCTGATCGTCGTTTAAACAGAAAATATTGGAAGAATCTAGCATATTATTTTGGTGAACAGTTCTCATAGAGACGTCTGAATTATGTATAGGTGTGTTGCCTATTATAAATTTGCTGGTTATTTTGCGGTCTCGGTATCGCATTTTGTTGGGCATTGGGCACACCGAACTTTGGTCTGACAGGTATGAAATTTGGCCTGAATTGAGGATTGTAACGTTGTTGAGGAATTCCAAATTTGAATTGAGATGGTTGTATTTGTGTGTTATTTTTATTTGATTGTAACGTTGGTTTATTTTTATTCCTAGCGTTGTATTGAGTTTGGAAGTTTACCTCTTCCATCACAACGCCAAGCGCGGATTCCAAATTTGTACACTGTTTCAATCGAACAAATCTAATCAAATCTTCGGGTAAATTATATAAAAATACGTTTAAGCTGGTGTTATTGTATATTATAATTTTGGCTGCCTTAATTCCCTCGTCTTGTAAAAGATTAACTTTTGATATTAAGGAACTTCGTATCATCTGGATGTGGTGACAGAAATCAATGAATGATTCTCCATGTTTTACTCCAAGGGTTTCTAATTCTATCGCGATACACGCTTCAGATCTCGGGTCGCCAAAGTGCTGAACAAGCAATTCCTTCAGTGCTTCCCAAGAGGAAACATTTTCGCGTTCGCTAATGAGAATTGCTGCTTTACCGACTAACCTACTTGTTAGGCAATGATATAGGTAAAGTTATTGCGCTGGGTTGTTTTCTACGTAAAAATATCTAATTACATATTCACACTTGGAAATAAAAAGGTTTAATCGTTTTTCATCCCCGTCAAATTTAGGAATAATACCCAGGATTTCCCTCGGGATTATCTCGATTTGATTCATTTCTTTATTAAGATTATTACAATACTATTCTAAGTTTTAATTATTATTAAAATAATAAGGTTAATTATTATTATGATTGATTGAATTTAAAAAGCAAACAAATAACGTAATATCGGCGATGTTTGTCCGATATAATGTTAATGAAAGAAAATAGAATTGAAGAACTTATACACAACGCAAATGGCGATTCTTGTCCAAGAGGTTGATTAAACTAACTAATGGCGTTAAATGGCGATTTTTGTCCAATATAACGTAGGGAAAGGATAGACAAGGAGTGAACAATAAAATGCGAAAAGGTCTACTCACATTAAATTACTGCTCAATCCCATGCCGATTCTCGTCTGCTGCTGTTGATCTCCTTCGTGCTGCCGCTCGATGACAATTTGTTTGTGTAGGTTTCCGGATAAGGCCAGGCGATTAGGAGTCCGTTAGGCCAATTTTAGTGCACTTAAACGAAGAGACTTTTCGCGAACTTTATCCGACCCCGGCTGCGCCAGTCAAATATGAACGGCAGTGATTTTGTTTTAAAATAAACTTTAATTATAATCTTACATTAATTAGGAGGTGTGATCAGTTAGAGCGATATAGAACGGAATGCCTACGAACTATTCATACATCTTTAACAAAAAAAAAGGTTAATATAAAAAAACATATTTCTGGAATGGTCCACAAGGCCACTTCAGATGAACGTTGACACATGTGTTAGAAAAAGGTAAAGTGTTCAAAAGAGATGCATAATAAATAACTGCAATCGGTGACATGGCAATTTAACAAAATAATTAATACAAAAGGTTAGAAACCGAGTGTCGTGATTTACTACTGTGGGAACTGATGCCAGTTATGCATAACGAGCTTGGTTTTTGTTGATATCTCATAAGTTCATAACATAACTTGAACACTTTACACTTCAGTCAGCACTTGATGACAAACGACCGAAATACGGTTATCGCTAAATAACGATAGCGACAGATGAGATTTGGTTTGAGTATTTTATTTCCAGAATTTTGGATAAAAACAACTCAAGCATCGTGTCATTTCAGAGTAGACCTTCAGGGCCGCCAGCGTCCGCCAAAGCGTTGCCGCGAGAAACGAAATTAGGCGAGCGTGCACGACACCTAACGAAATCAGTTACGGTTTCGGCAAAAGTTTCGGCTAATCTTGGCCGAAACCAAAACTGCCGCCGATACTTGATTTTTGGCCGAAACTCGGCCGAAACCGAAACCGAACTTTCGGTCGGACACTAACTAATAGTGCTAGTAAAATAGCACTATTAAATCTAATAAATCGGCCTACGTGCCAATAGCGCATTTACCGCCAACCGCCGCTCATGACTCACGACACGACGCGTTATCGGGAACATTCCGTCGAGTCATCCCGTTCGCCGACCACATGCATGCATTCCGCAACCGTCGTTCACTACCAAGCCTCGCTCCCATCACGTGCCGGCCGAGCGCCGCGCGCGAAAAACACTCACACACATTTCTGCCGGCCCCAGATCGGCAAGCGCGTAGATGCCGCCACGCCCCGCCCTCTTAAGAGGCCGGCGACACGGCTCGCATCTACAAATCGAGATGTTTGCAAAATTCAATTCCAAGCACGTTGCGCTAGTGTAAGTGCCTGTCGGAGCGATATACACCTACAGTGAGCAATACTACTACGCACACATTGACAATTATTGCTTGACGCGATAGTACTACTAGCTTTCTAAAATGTATGATAAATTTGGATGTGTTCCGTAATACAAAAAATTATGAATGAAAACTTAATGTATTTCCATTTTTTTTTTCGATAACATAAATTATGCTTCTGCAGAAACAATATTACAAATATTGTTGTTTATAATACAGAAAAAACAATATGAAAACATGTCATTTACGCTGTAAAAATGTATGAAATGCAATTTGCTTACACTTCATATAAAGGTAATTTTTTGGAAATAAATACTGTCTCAATCCGAATATCAACATAATATGGTGGAAATATGCTCAAATTGCAAATGATTTATGTACTACGTTTGTATGGACAATTCATGCGTCGCCGCAATCTTATGGTGGTTTTATAACGGCGGGGCGAGGTGTGGATGGGATGGGCGAGAATTGAAATTACGTTTACCCTTTCACACCGAAAGATGTCTATCGCTGTCTCGCGCCGCACAGTGGTAAAAAAATGACTTTTTTGTTCAAAAATCTGCCTACATCACAATTTTGACGTATCGCTGCCATTTTTTTATACACTCCTGAGATAACACACTTTGGTGTGTCACTGCCACACTGCCACTTTTCCTTAAAAGTCAATACCATAACCTCAAAAAAAAAAAGCAAATTTTTTTTTAGGCTGCCCTTTTTTATCCGCCATTTTGAATTTTTATAAACAGACAGTAAATTCATGCCCAGGGACCTGAAAAACCCCTGGAAACTGATTTTTGTTAAAATATCTTTTTTAGAAATTGTTTTTGCTTCATTTCCCGATTTTTTGAGGTTATGGTATTGACTTTTAAGGAAGAGTGGCAGTGACACATCAAAGTGCGTATAAAAAGAAATGGCAACGATACGTCAAAAACTGTGGTGTAGTCAGATTTTTTAACAAAAAATGCAATTTTTTTTCCACTTTTCACCAGCTCGCGCTGGCTCGCGATGTTGCGCGCCGGCTCGTGATGTCTCGCGCTGGCTCGCGCTATCACGCGCCGCCTTGCTAGCCGTATCTGATGCACCGGCCATCTGAGAATATAGTATGCAGAGATGTCTCGCGATGGTCGGAGCGAGCCGGCGCGTGCCAGCGCGTGCCAACACGAGACATCGCGAGACATCGCGAGTCAGCGCTTGACGGAGAGAGACCGTGTGGGTCCGCAATGGCCGATGCGAGATTTGTATATTTGTTTCAAATCTCAAATCTCGCCCATCCCATCCACGCCTCGCTTCGTCAGTGTAAAACCACCTTTAGAGGCGGAGCTTAGAAAAGAGGTGGATCCTACGTCTCACAAATCCAATCTTTCCCAACCGCCAACCAATCAGACCAAGAAAAACGCACACTTATGCAGTGACCTTATTACGAAGCCACCACTTGTTGCTTGTGCACCTGCCGCGACAACAGGTGGATTCCACAATAATCTATATTAACGCGACTCATTACCGTTGGTGAGCCGTGCTGACAACAATAACATTGGGGTTTTCTAGTCACCCAGTGGCCGTAAAGATATGCGGCCACCGCAGTTCGGCTTCTCGTCGGCGGGCGTACTCGCGGCAGGTAGAAACACCATGACCCCTGGGTCCCAAATAACTGAGGCCACGTTATGGGTTTTGCAGGAGATCTTACTGGAACTCAGCAGGGGGCAGGACCCGATGCATGCAGTTGTCACCGACATGACCGAGATTGTCATGTTGAGCAGAAATGGATAAGCTGGTGAGGATCCTACATTGGAACGCCCGCGGCTTCAAGGAAAAGGTAGCGTTCCTCCTTCCGCTCCTACAGGAACAGAACATCGACGTGGCGCTTATCAGCGAGACGTTCCTGGGACCTGCGGACAAAATCCACTTCCCAGGTAACTCACATAAACTTCACTGTCGGCTGATCACGCGGTTATCAAAATGGACGGCCTTCCCAACTGGCTCAGCAAATGAAGACTGTCGGTGAACGCAGGTAAGACGCAGCCGGTCATCATCACGGCACGCGGCTGTATGAACCCACCGAGCCTTGAGCTCATGGGGACCGAAGTCAAGTCGACAAAGGCAACCAAGTATTTGGGGGTCACATCGACAGCCGGCTCTCCATGGGCCCACACTTCTGCAACACCGTCGCGCGGGTAAAGGTAACCCGACACCTCCTTCGCCCGGTGCTTTCGTCACGCCTCCCAATGTGAGTCAAGTTGGGGATCTTCAAGACCTAGGTGCGATCGCAACTTACGTACGCCACCCCGGCTTGGCTCGCCCTCACGGCCGAGACGCACAAGAAGAAGCTTCGGACGCAGCAAAATGATATGCTGCGTCAAATAAATAAAGCTCCTCAGTTCGTGCGTAACTCTGTAATTCACAGGGACCTGCATGTCGAGAGCATCGACATCTGCACCAACCTGGCGCGGAGGATGTTCGCGCGTGCTGACATCTCGGAACTGCACCACATCCGGGACATTGCATGGTGCACCATGGCACGCCCGACCACCCGACTACACTTCCCAAACGACGTCATCGCAGACGTCGCGCAATACCCTGATTTGACGCCTCTGAGTAAGTCGCTTTTCACACACGCGGCTTACCCATTACAAAAGAACTCCACACTCGCTAGGTACATAATACGGGTATTATGTAGCGAGTGTGGAGTTCTTTTGTCGTTGTTTTATTTTTGCGCGCAAAGCGTCCTAGGTCAATATAGGCGTCACGCGCGTGTTAGATAATTAATTTTGAGGTTATTATAATATTAAAATATTGTTATTTACGAAGCTTGGGACCAATGTGGAAGTACCTAATTTGAGGGCAATCGTCTTGATTTGAGGGCTTTGTATTACAAGCATTTTTCCTGTAAAATTTTTCATTATTACAAATATGTGTTAATCAAAATTACACGTGTACATTACGGGTTACAAGTGTCGTTATTTATTTCACAAGTATACTTTTACACTTGTACACGTGATTTTGTTCATTAAAAAATTCTTTGTAAGTTACAACTTGTAGAAAATCATGGCAAATTCTGAGAGTGTCCGGCGACTCTTCATTCCGTCTTACAAGTTTACGAGTGTCACTCTTAGTACCTGTTGAGGTTTCTTTTAAGAACGAAACGTTAATTGTCAAATAGCTGTCAAGATTTGATTGATTAAGACCGCATTCCGAGTTACGCCAAAAGTAATAATATCGCGAATCCGACCAAAGTCCAAAGTCACAATTATTACTCAATAACCCTTATATTTTGTGACTATTAAATTTGGTTGGATTCGCAATATAATCACTTTTAGCGTAAGTCGGAATGCGCCCTAAATGTGAGTGACGTTTCTCTTGCGAAAACGACTTGAAACAAAAACCATTATTACTGAGTATTACCAAATCCACAATAGAACCCGAAAATATATATTATTAAAAGACATCCGGAGATTCGGCGATGGACGCTGGGCGCTCGTGAGCTTGCTGGACAGTACCGCAATCAATTTTTAAATTCGATTTTCTTTTTTTAAATGTGGTCAAGTGATTCAAGCGATGTTAAAAATATTAGAATAACGGAACCGAGAACATATAAATTGACTACGGGCATAATATGGAGATGACCTATGAATTTTACGAAATGTTTCGTCTTAAAGCTGAAAAGTTTGAACATTTAATTAACGTTTTGGGTAGCCATTTAGAAAGAAATTCAAACAGCAACAACGCCCTGTCTACCAAATTAATATTACAAATTGCTCTACTTTGGTTGGTGTTTCTTCTTTACTATAAACAGCTCTGTTTGCTAATAAAATTCAGTTCTAAATTTAAATAAAATCTTTGTTAAGTTACCTCCTTGGTTGCAGTGGGTCGAAGAAAAAGTTCGTTCAATTTTTTTAAATAGCACTACAGATATGAGTTTTTAACCGATTTCAAAAAAAGGAGGTTACTCCGTTACTCAATTCGACCGTAATATATTATATATATTTTTTTATGTGTGTTCGCGGATAACTTCGTCGTTTATGAACAGATTTTGATGATTCTTTTTTTGGTGGAAAGGAAATATCCCAAGGGTGATACCATGATAAGGAAACCAGGATCTGATGATGGCATCCCAGAGAAATCGAGGGAACTCTTCAAATATTACAGGCAAACCTATAGCGATTTGGGTATTTTTTGTAATAACTTGTGCAGTTGCTCTTGGAAAGCACCATGTAGTTAAGTGAAACTGATGATGAAGACCACAAATAGCCACCGGAACTACTCAATAATAAGTATTTCACGGGTTGCGATTCAAAATCAAAATCAAAATATTTTATTTCACATAAACCTACATTCATAATTCGGATTTCGGATTCAGATTCGATTACTTTAATATGGTTGCAATGCAATTTATGCTCGTCACAATGCATATGGAGAAGTGGAGCTGATGGTGAAGTACCAGGAGAATTCCTCAACGATGAACGTCCCTGCATCAGGAAAAGCAATATTTTGTAAAAGGTGATGAGCAGTTGGCATTAGGCTAAAGTAACTTAGATAAATTACAAATTGACCCACTAGAAAGCGAGAAATAAAAACTTTTTACAAAAAAAAAAACAACCGTCTTCCAAAAACCGCTACAAAGTGAAAAATAACTTAAATTTCGGAAGTCGGTGTCTTTGGTTTTGTATTTTCGTTATTTGCCACAGACTTCCGAAATTTAAGTTATTTTTCACTTTGTCAGTAATTTATTTGGCTGTTAAACACGACAGATATGGATTTTCATGGTAACATTGCCGGCCGCCTACTCATTTGTTTTTGACCAGTACAGCATTTTCGATTTATCTCAAAGAAGATTGTCAAAATAAATGATAATGATAAATGATTTTATTTCTGTAAGTAGGCTTGTACAAACACTTTTACACGTCAATCATATTTTAAAACTAGATGAGGTCTGCGTTTCCTATCTGACTACTCTGAGAAGAAAGGCCGAAACAAACTCAGAGGTCACAGTCTCTTTTAAAGTCCAGACATAATCTTGATCAGATCATGTGAAGGCCATGTGGATTGGTGTCTGAAGTGGTCTTTAGAGGAAAGCACCACACAGATTGAGAGGGCCTGTCCAGTCAGTACACGCATTTATTAGTTATCGTGCAGCTCAACTCAGAATTTAAGAAGCTCAACAATTCGACGAACAATACCAAAAAAAAGACATTTGTGTAGGCCACATAAATTACTCAAACTGTCAGACCATGATTAGAACTAACTGAGAAAAAATTAAAAACAAAACAAAAGGAATGACATTCACAATAATTAAAATAATATAATACTTTAAAAGTAAATATTCATGTCATTGTATCTGTATAATTCAGGTATTCTATACAATACCTAGGCAATGTATAGAATACCTGAAGCATCCAGGCAATGTATGAAATATTATGAATATAATTGTCCGTTACATACTTTGCCTAGGTAATGTATACATTGCCCAGGGATTGTATAGAATACCTGCTAGTTGTAGACTCTGTACTCTTACAGATAATCTAGCAATAGTTTAAATACGAAAACTAATTGTTATTCAGGTTCATGGCTTTTGAAAATAAGGTTTAGAAATAATAGGCACTTGTTCATGTACTTACATATTCTATTTTTCCAACACAATATCAAATATACATCACAGTTAACACTAGGTATCCTTTTAAAATCACAGCTCGAGCCTTAGTACTCGTATCTCGACGTCTAATGCACGACTGAGCTCGCAGCACTGGCACGACAACCATAGTCGCGTTCTCCCACCATTATGATTCCGGCCATTGAATGGCAATGCGCTGTGATTAGTTAGTCGTGCCATCTACGAGCACAGTCGGTACTACATTAGTCAAAACAATACTTGTAATATTAAAACAGATTAATTTAACATATTCAATTAGCGAATAAAATACGATATAATTTACTATTGATAACAGTCGGCCATCCAAGGTACATTATACGTCCTCGTGTAAAGAAAGTAAAACAAAGTGCCCTAATTTAGCCTTAATATTATCAACGTTAATAATTATTAAACAAATTAATACATTACAATAATATGTTCTAACAGTAGCACATCATCATTGTGGAGTAATTATTATGATAGGTTTAAAGAACATGAGTGTATTATTATTAACAATTGTTATTTTAAAAACGTTGATTATTATTTTAATCACAATTCATTATTTTGGGCATTATTTCGTGGCCCATTTTGAGTATCTGGCATTATTTTATGGCCAGAGATGACCTCAGTAGACATTATTTTATAGTCTAAGGGTCTGAAAACTTATGTGTAGTAACGGGCATTACTTCATGGCCCAGATACTTGCAAGATAAACCTGTAAGTAAAACTGAAACATATAAAGGTTTGTTAATTACATAATTAACAATAATATTGACATTTGCTGCAAGAATAGAAACTTATTTAGGTTATTTGCTGTCATTGTCAGACGAATTGTCCTGTGTGTTGTATTAAAATTCAACCAGGCCTCAATTTTGTCACTGCAACAAACTGTCGTATAGACCGGTTAGATTTTCATATTCGGGGAGTATCCTCAATTTGACACCGATCGAAATCATAAATTTTATTTATTTATTTATAGATATACTTTATTTATTTAGTTTACATAATATATCTATTTAATTTTAATTTTTTTTTTTTGTTTATTATTTGTAATTTATGACAAGTTTGATTATTAGAAGAACCATTTCAGTCATCTGACAGATTGGATACAATTCTACAGTCATTAGGACCCGATAGTCCAATGCCGAATAGAGCCTCTATGGTGTTCGATTTATGCTACTATGCATACTGAACATCAGCTAAATGCTCATTCCATTTAATTTCAGGGCAGCCAACACACTTCATCATTCTTTAACGTATAATTTGAGTACGTCATCAAACTGAGGATCTTTTAGAATAGAATAGAAAAGTCTTTATAATGTAGGTACACTATACGAATTACAGATATAAGTGTAGAAATAACAAAAATGTTAATGTCGTCGTTGTTGCTATGTTAATAATATGTAGAATTCTAACTTTTCTTTGAATCTCACTATCTGCGCCTTGGACTTAACTGAGTTAGCTAATCGTAATCACTAACGACCATAATACCATCAAAAGCCTGCTGCATGTGCGACGGCTTCATATAACCCTATTCCTACAGGCTTTCCTTCGATTATACTTGAGTTTATTTCAGGCTATATTATTTGCCAATATTTTATTGTGTCGTCTTATTGACAGATAAATTAACTTTTATTTCTATTTATTTTGTATTTGATTAGTTAGTAACTTATAACAATTTTAAAATCTACATACCTATTTGTAATGCACTGTTGCTCTCAGCATTAAAACTACAATCGATAATACCTATTATAGTTGTATTTGTGTAAAACAGTGATAATTTTGTTTGTATAGTGATAGCATCTCTTTGGTTCTACTATTTATCATAGCTGGCGTTAAATAAAGAAAAGTCAAGGAATGACTTAAGTTTTGAGGCAATACATTTAATGTTAGAGTTTATGAGAACTGAACAATTTTTTTCTTCGGTTTGCCTCTAATGAAAGTTGTAGCTTGGCTACTGTAAAAATTCGAACGGAAAATTATTGACACAATAACTAAAACCTACATTTCAAAATGCTGACAACATTATTGAGCTTGACTCCAAACTACAGTGGGGTCCTCACTTAACATCACTTGCAGGGTGGCTAAGTTCAGCCGCTTATGCTGTTTGGAAACTCCGCCAACTAACAGACGTGGATACCGCGAGACTGGTCTATTTTAGTTACTTTCATAGCATCATGTCTTACGGTATTTTGCAGTTGGGACGGGCTGCAGATATTGATTCTATCTTTATTCTGCAAAAGAGGGCCATCAGAGCCATATACAACCTCCGCAGACGTGAATCTCTAAGAGAACTATTTAAGAAAATTAACCGCATGACGGTACCTTGTCAGAACATTTAAGAAAACATTATGTATGTTCTAAAATATCTACATCTTTTTAATAAGTTAAGTGACAGGCATAATTTTAACACTAGAAATAGGAACAAGTTAGATCAACCACGTTTTAGATTATCTAAAGTACATACTTATTTTATGGAGTGCTGTGTAAAATGTTATAATAAAATACCCGTCTATATTCTTCAACTAAATGAGAAGAAATTTCAAACATGCTTTAAACGCACACTATGTAGACAAGCTTATAATAGCATAAGCTGAATGATTATTTCGTAGATATATATACTTGGCTTAATGTTGGTCCTGCTCTATAACCACTTGGGCTCACTAGTTAAAATTTTAATATTTGGAAGAGTTGTTTCCCCTTTTTTTTATTTATTTGAATTTTGTTTTTGAAATTACGAACTTAAAGTTTTTTTATTTTTTTATTTTACCAAGTAAATTAGTCGAATACTCCAATTAGATAATAATGTATTTCTTTCTTTTTGGTAGTAAAATTTTATTAATCTCTTAAATACATTGCAAACTATAGTGTTGTATAATTTAGAAGCATTTTTTTTTTAAATTTTGTAATTTTGGCTACCATGGAGCCGTTTATTATGTTACTAAGATGTATGTTGACTTGAAAGAGCATGGCAGTTGAGAGAATGTCATGCTCACTTAAATGCTTCGCTGATGGTGGTGAGTGTGTTGGATCATTCGGTTCCCTACAAAATGGTTAAGCTGGATGATGCTAATCTACGCGTGCCGTCAGTTGAGACTGGTCATCTCTTATCTGCCAGGGCTTATTTTTAATCTTATATTTTCAATTGATCACATTGTTCTCACTTATAGAAGCAACAAGAACAATGTATCCAGGATTTTGTAATATCTATATTGAAAAGAGAGTCCTTGGAGTTTCTTGCCGTTTGAGAGCATTCACTCCCAAAATCTAAAAACGTTATGCTAACGCTATAAACGTCTAAAAACCATTTTTCTGACACAAGGGCGGTTATTTTTGAAGAATCAACCGCGCCTACATTACTCCTATCCTCTGCTCACATGACCATTTTCTCTTCAGCCGTCGGCAGTTTGGCATAGCACTGTTCCACCTCATGACCTATTCTATTGCATCGACTAGACTTCTTAACGGGTTGAGTGCACCGAGATATGACATGACCATCCTTTTTGCAATTTGAACAACGTGAAGGCCTAGCGAATTTATGCTCGTTGTTGAATCCAGTATTTCGAGCATTACGTAAATATAAAAGGGGTTTGTTAGAGTCATGAAACTGAGTTGCATCAGCAACTAATCTAACCGACCGGCCGTCGATGGCAAAATGCATTCGACTGCCCTTTCCCCACTTACACCACATCTATTAATAAGGGACAATTTGTCACATTAATACTCTTCTAAGAAGTCAGTGAACTTAGCCCGTTTGGCCAACATATCGCTCAGCATTTGGCCATAATTTTCTTCTGATGGGAAAGTAGCCAAAAGTTTCTCCTGACATTCAGCCCAAGTAAACAGGATGGATGGAAGTCCACCCGGCTCGATCCACGGCGGTCCGCCTGCCTCGATCCACGGCGATCCGCCTGCCTCGATCCACGGCGATCCGCCTGGCTCGATCCACGGCTATCCGCCCGGCTCGATCCACGGCAGTCCGCTTGGCTCGATGCTCGGCAATCCGCCCGGCTCGATCCACGGCGGTCCGCCCGGCTCGATCCACAGCGGTCCGCTCGGCTCGATCCACGGCGGTCAACATAAAATAAGCACATTGTGTAAAATTCAGTGTTATAAAGCTACTAAGTATTACTAAGCCATTTTTAGATAACCAACATTGGCACGATAAAAGCGTAAAGCGTAAGGGGCGTGAGAGCGCGAAATTTGCCTCTCCCTCACGCGTTCCGCCTCCTCCTTCGCGAGAACACCCAACGAGACAATATAAATTTTATTCTTATTACGTCTGGAGCGTTTAGTATGCCGCAAGCCCGCAAAATGTCCAGCTAATTTCAAATAGCATAGCTAGGCAGCGTTTCATTAGAATAAAAAAACGTTTAAATTGTTGTTACTTTAAATAAAAAGGTCAATGTAATTTATCAGCCAATAACCAAAACAATTGTTAACGTAGCGAATTATAATGACAAATTAAGAGAAAAAATAAAATACACCCGCAGGTAAATATTAAGGGTACAAAAAAAATTTCAACAAGCCAAAACAGGAATCTTTATCCCACTTCTGAGATGTGGACTCTGTACTCTTACAGATAATCTAGTAATAGTTTAAATACGAAAACTAATTGTTATTCAGGTTCATGGCTTTTGAAAATAAGGTTTAGAAATAATAGGCACTTGTTCATGTACTTACATATTCTATTTCTCCAACACAATATCAAATATACATCACAGTTAGGTATCCTTTTAAAATCACAGCTCGAGCCTTAGTACTCGTATCTCGACGTCTAATGCACGACTGAGCTCGCAGCACTGGCACGACAACCATAGTCGCGTTCTCCCACCATTATGATTCCCGCCATTGACTGGCAATGCGCTGTGATTAGTTAGTCGTGCCATCTACGAGCACAGTCGGTACTACATTAGTCAAAACAATACTTGTAATATTAAAACAGATTAATTTAACATATTCAATTAGCGAATAAAATACGATATAATTTACTATTGATACCGGCAATGTGTAAAGTAAATAGATTTAGTCTATATTTATCAATGTTATGTAAGTACCATGGGAGAAACGAATATTTATACACCGTAAGGACTATCTTGCTTGCAATACACGGCAGCTATAGTAATACTTGCTAACAGATGTGTCCATCGTGTGCATGTGATTTTTAACCGAAGAAAATAAAGGGGTATTTATGTTTAATAGTACTTACCTATAAAATGACAGACAAATAAAACAGCTCATGTCTGCTCAAAATTAACTTTGTTTAAATTAACAATTACTCATTAAAAATAATCTTTATAAAAAGGTAGGTAATATAATTTTTTTTTTTGCAGTAGAATAAGAATTATTACACTCAAAAAAAAAAAAAAAATTCTTAGGAACTAACTTTTAAGACACTTTTTACTTCTAATTTTTATTTTATAAAATCAATCATTAAAATTATCTTAGTAGGAGGTTATTGGGCATTCTACCCCACCTTTCGTTCCAACGGCTCACTCCGTTCGCCTCGTCACTATCGGTGTAGTAGATGCCCAATAACCTAAATGAAAATACTGGTTCGGGGCCTATTCCACCAAACAGAGTATGAATTCCTACAAGTGCAGTGAGGTGGAGAATAGCGTAGTTAAAATACTGGTTCGGGGCCTATTCCACCAAACAGAGTATGAATTCCTACAAGTGCAGTGAGGTGGAGAATAGCGTAGTTAAAATACTGGTTCGGGGCCTATTCCACCAAACAGAGTATGAATTCCTACAAGTGCAGTGAGGTGGAGAATAGCGTAGTTAAAATACTGGTTCGGGGCCTATTCCACCAAATAGAGTATAAATTCCTACAAGTGCAGTAAAATACTATTTCGGCGTCTATTCCATTCGATGAAACGAAAGATGGAGAATAGCGTAGTTAAAATACTGGTTCGGGGCCTATTCCACTATTTAGATCTAAAACTCAGTATTACCTTGTTATCTTATTTTACCTTGATACCTTGTTACCTTATTTTACCTTGATACCATGTTACCTTATTTTACCTTGATACCTACCTTGTTACCTTATTTTACCTTGATACCTTATTTTATCTTGATACCTTGTTACCATATTAACTTGATACCTTATTTTACCTTGATACCTACCTTGTTACCTTATTTAACCTTGATACCTTATTTTATCTTGATACCTTGTTACCATATTAACCAGTGGCGTGCGTTTCATAAAGACAGAAAGACACTGCCTACCCTAGTTCTGATAATAGATCTAATATTATTTTATCAATAAACAAAACAAATCATAAATCAGCTCCACCTATCGAGTGCCGGTGGTATCATCATTCGAATTTCGCATCATCTCGATTCGCGCTGCACTAGCGCCGCCTCGCCTCTGCCACGGTAAAGACACAAACTATTCGTCTCTGAATGTTTTTATGTGTGCTCTCGTGGTAAGTCGTATTTAATGTGTGTGCGTTCCTATAGCTACGCGGGCTTTGCTGACACACAATGACAAAAATCACGCACACAACTGCAAGAAAAGCCAGTGTCTATTTGTAGTTATTCTATACAGCTAAGACGAAAAATTACGACTCGTACCGAACATTACCGAAGGAAAGTTAGCTATGCAATGCAAATATTTTAGGAAATAACGTTGTTTCATTGAATTTTATACATTTAGATGACCATAATTTTTTGTCGTATAACCTTTTTTACCCTTTATTGCCCGTTTTACTATAGTTGCCATATTGTTTGACGTGCGTTGTGTTTGTGAATACGCTATCAGGTAATTAGAATTTGATTGTTGTTATTAGTGTAAAATGGATAATATTGTCTGTGAAAGTTGTTCAGATGGTGTGTGTATTGAGAAAATAAAACATGATGCGTTTTCAAAACTATATTTCGGTGAAAAAAAAACAAGTTATCGAGATAGGTCGTGGTACACCGGATTTGCAATTAATACAAATTAAAGGTAAAGTCAATCGTAAATTCAATAAAAAACAATATGATTCATATCATTGGCTGACAGGTTGCATACACAGTACCTAATCGGTTATTTTGTTTCGTTTGTCTACTATTTTCAAATAATAAAACCGTCTGGAACGACACCGGTTACGCTGATATTCATAATTTTCCTACCGCCGCGAGAAAACATGAACAATCTGAAAAACACTTAGAAGCTTCCCTTAAATATCACACCTTTGGAAAAAATCGTATAGAGACGCGTTTAATCATCAATCGACAAGACGACGCGACGAACCAAAACCAACGTGCAGTATTTTTGGTGAGTAAAATTTTCTGCCTACCCTGTCTTAAAACTGTGTGCACGCCACTGATATTAACTTGTTACCGAATTACCTTGTTACCTTGTAACCTTATTACCTCAAATTACTAAGTTGAAGGCATCAGTCAGCCTAGACACTGTGTGACCGTGTCTAGCTGCTTCCAGGGTGCGCCACGAGGAGGCTCCTTTCATGCACCCCGCTATCCTAAAATTCAGGACAATTTGTCTCATATCTCTCCACAAATTTGAGATAGCGCATATGCACATCACTCCGTTTTTGTGACCAGATTGGCTCGAGGACATCTGAACGTTAAGATATCGTTAACAATAAACTAAAATTCAGGACAGCTGGTCTCATGTCTCTTCATAAAACAAGAAATAGTATGCACCTACAGGCACACGCAAATTCTTTTTCTATGATCCCAGGTTGGATTCCAAGGACATCTGAACTTTAGAATACCGTAAATATTAAACTAAAATTTGGGACAGTTAGTCTAATATCTCTTCATAGAGCAAGAAATAACATGCACTTAATGACACACGCTCATTCTATTTCTATGGTCCCAGATTGGACCCCAAGGATATCCAAATTTTAATTTAATTTATTCATACACTACCTTACATGTTAACAAACAAGGCGGTCGCTGTTTAAACCGCTAGCCTAAAATTCAGGACAGCTGGTCTCATGTCTCTTCATAAAACAAGAAATAGTATGCACCTACAGGCACACGCAAATTCTTTTTCTATGATCCCAGGTTGGATTCCAAGGACATCTGAACTTTAGAATACCGTAAATATTAAACTAAAATTTGGGACAGATTATGTCACATCTCTTCATAGAGCAAGAAATAGCTTGCACCTAATGGCACACTCACATTCTATTTCTATGGTCCCAGATTGGACACCAAGGAAATCCAAATTTTAATTTAATTAATTCAAACAGACAACACAACCTTACACGTTAACGTCAAGTAATGTATTGAGTAGTCCTCTCACGCTCTGCGGTCCAAGCATTCTGTTGGTTTCGCATGCTTATACACTTGCCATCGTTCCGTTTAGTCCGCCCGTATAGTCACCGTCAAAACGGAGCATGCGCCGTTCAACGGTTAGCCGCTGTCCCGTACTCATTCGTAAACCGCCTGACTAAGCATCGGGAAAATGTATCCGGTAGCCGCCGTGTATGTATAAATGGTTATTTACAATATCAAAGACAGCAAAATTGCATTATGCATGAATTTGCTTATTCGAACTTTATTGTACTGTAAGACGATCGCTGTACAATGTTGTAGTCCGTAATTAAAATTGGAGTTTTGAGAGATTTTCCTATAATCAACTTCATCTAACTGGGGGGTGTTCCTTAAATAAGATAGATACCAATTCCGTTAACTTATTATAAATGAGTGATTCTTTCTTTGACATAACTTTAATTTTTTGTATTAAGCTGGTTTTAGTCTAGGAATTCTTTGAAAGGCGATCCCTTGATATCAGAGAGGAATTTAGAAACTGACTTCCTTTGCATTAAATGTTTTATCTAAAGTTTGTAGTCTTAGTAGTTTGATGATTTTACACCAGCTTTGAGTTTAACTGCAACATAAAATTAACTAAGTTTTATCGTGAATTTGTTCATGTGGATTGTTCTGCATACAACAAATTTTGTAAGGATTTTATATATTTTAGTTACATCCTGATTTCTCAAAAATACAAATTTACTTATTTCACGAGTGTGATGTCGTTCAAAGTTTTAATATCAAGACGTATTAAACAAACACACATACCTACTGAGTTAATCGAACACTCAGCGAAAATGCATAATTGCATCGAAAGCAAATATGCACATTCGCTCGTTCACCTAAATGTGGGCCAGTTCGCGTTTAGATCTCATTAGAGACACCACGTACTCGAAACCATTACCATACCATTTTACCATACATTTTACCAATAATTAAGTTAGTTATATAGTTTACCATTTTCTACCAGTTCTTGTAATTAAGTGTCATAGTGATTCAATATAGCTATTTCCTCTATAATTCGAGACTTTAACTTAAACCATATATACCATATCCTATCAATACGAGAAAGGTGTGTTAGGTCACCATAGCGCCGAGCACTAATTTCTACATGGTCCTTCGAGCATTTAATTAATTACCAGTGACCATTCTCTACATGGTCCTTCGAGCATAAAATTACCAGTGACTACCAAGTGAAACAGCGCCACGCGAACCAGAAGATCGCAGAGGCGGTTGGAGCATATAAGGTCAGATCAAACCATTTATTTAAATTAACCATTACCAAATAATTTCAAACCAATTCCAAAAAATGGATTCCGATTCTCTGTTCATCAACCAAACGGAGCTCTATGAAATCCTGAACAAGTTTTTAACCAACATAAAGAAGGATGGATCCGAGAGGAAGACCATCGATAATTACAAGCGTAAGGCTAATATGTTGGAAGCATACTGGCGCGATTACCATGAAAACGGATCCCGCTGGCAGTAGACCGCGGTGACCCCGCCACCTCCGAGGACTCGACGCCGCAGCGAGAGTCGCTGTCAACACGAGTTAGCAGCGGCTCCGCTGACACCAAAACCAACCAGAAGACACGAATCATATAGTGAAGTGCTCGGCGCTATGGTGACCTAACACACCTTTCTCGTATTGATAGGATATGGTATATATGGTTTAAGTTAAAGTCTCGAATTATAGAGGAAATAGCTATATTGAATCACTATGACACTTAATTACAAGAACTGGTAGAAAATGGTAAACTATATAACTAACTTAATTATTGGTAAAATGTATGGTAAAATGGTATGGTAATGGTTTCGAGTACGTGGTGTCTCTAATGAGATCTAAACGCGAACAGGCCCACATTTAGGTGAACGAGCGAATGTGCATATTTGCTTTCGATGCAATTATGCATTTTCGCTGATTGTTCGATTAACTCGAACATATTCCCGAGAGCGAGAAGAAATGCGGGATGAAAGCTAAAGCTACATGATATGGTACAAAAATATTTAACTACTTAACACATTCGTTTCTAGTAATCTTAACTGGTAGGCATAAAAACATTAATAAAGCATAGTAAAAGCAAAATATAAAAGCATATTGATCTACTTAAATAAATAATTATAGTTATTAAAAACATTAACAACGATTTTAAAGTCAAACTATTGAGTCTTCCACAGTAAAAGCACTTTGGTCCTTTAGATCCCCGGCACTGAGCACTTCACTATATGATTCGTGTCTTCTGGTTGGTTTTGGTGTCAGCGGAGCCGCTGCTAACTCGTGTTGACAGCGACTCTCGCTGCGGCGTCGAGTCCTCGGAGGTGGCGGGGTCACCGCGGTCTACTGCCAGCGGGATCCCTCGCCACGGTGCCTAGCGGCAGCCTTTCGGCACAGGCAAAATCGCCCGGTCCGCCACAGCCAGATTGCTGCCACGCATATAGCGATCGACATCAACACCTAATAAATTACGTATTGGTGGATGTCATGGGGTGATATGTCGTCCATTTCAGCATCACTTTTCTTCAGTTTTTCTATCGCCTCCCCCAGACTGGTCATGGATATGGTTAGGATTCCGTCATCAGTCTGTCGTTCGTCAGGGATTTTGATGTTAATCAAGTGATTAATCTGATCAAATTCAGGCATGTAAATGGTTGGTGAAATATTAATTTGGTTGGACTGATGTCGTGCTGAATATAATGAGAAGTCCTTTTCATACTGGTCTGCGAAACGTGGTCCAACACTCCGAGTAAGTCATTCGCTAGATACCCGATACCGTTGATAAGGCCTGGTCGGCGCCGACTCGTCTTCCCTGTGACGCGTCGCCGTCTAGCGTAGACATCAAAATGCTGTGCTAGCAAAAGTTCATTGTAGTATTCGAGTTCCTGGTAATCGTGCCGGGCTGCACGATCGTATTACAATGGCTTTGTGTTTCAATGGTTGTACATAATTATTGTTCTTGATAATTTGCTATTTTATTATAGGTGTTCATGTTTGTCCAATAGGGCCCCATGTCGTAGTACATGACTAATGTCCATTTATCCCTGATTAATTGTACTTTTGAAATAGGGTCAAAATAAAGCGTCTGGTTGGTTGTAAATGATTTGACGTTGTCTAAACCGTAAGATAGAAAAATCAGCATGAAACAACTTAGTATAACTGTTGCTACAGTTGTGATTTCTGATCTCGGTTTTCTTTTCCTTTCTGTTAATTTGGTTGTTGGTTTATGTCTGGTTTTGATAACGTTGTTTTATTCTGGTTGACGGGCAAAACGGAGAGTTTTACAATAGGGCGTTTTATGACCCCATTTTTTGTTTTTAGTGAAACCGCTCTGGTCAGACCGTCGTTTCCTGGATATATGTCGACCACACGTCCAAGAGCCCATTTTCCTGGAGGTAGATTCTCATCATGAATCACTACTAGATCTCCAATTCCGATGTTTTTCTGTGGTTTCATCCATTTACTTCTAGATGAGAGTTGTACCAAGTATTCAGTCTTCCATCGTTTCCAAAGATCTTGGAATAATTTGTTGGTTAGATGCCATCTGGTTCTAGCATCTTGCTCTGTTTCTATTACAGTTGTTCCTGGTCTTCCTGATAAGAAATGAGCTGGTGTGAGGAAGTTTACGTCATCAGGATCCTCTGATATCGCGCAAAGAGGTCGAGAGTTGAGGCACGCTTCTAGTCTAGCTAACAATGTGGTGTACTCCTCGAAGGTTAGTCTTTGTTGACCAATGACCCTCTTGAGATGATGTTTTAGACTGCGTACTGCTCGCTCCCATAAACCGCCGGCATTAGGCCAACTAGGTACGTTAAAGTGCCATTCTATGCCCATCTCTGTTATCTCGGATATAAAACTTTCACTGAATACTTCTTGAAGCTGGTTAAATTCTTCCTGTATCATCCTGTTTGCTCCCACGAAGTTAGTGCCGTTGTCACTGTACATATGTCTTGGTGTCCCTTTTCTGGCTGCCATTCTGGTTAGAGCTGCCAAAAAGGCGGAGCTGCTCAGGTCTGATACAAGTTCTAAGTGAACCGCTTTCGTGACCATACATACAAAAACTGCTATGTACCCCTTTGTAGTTTTGATTCCTCGTCCTTTATTTGCTTTGACCTCTACGAAACCTGTGTAATCTATGCCGCAGTGGTAAAACGCATGTTCTGGATTTACTCTTGGTTCTGGTAAATCTCCCATAAGCTGGTGCTGCCGTACGGGATTCTGTTTCCTGCATATGACACATTTTCTTATGAACTTTTTAGTTGCCATATATCCACCAATAATCTAAAACTGTTGTCTAAGGTTTGCTAACGTTAGACGTGCTCCGCCATGGAAAGTCAATTTATGAGCTTGATCGATGAGTAATGTGGTTAGCGGATGATCGTGAGGTAAGATGATGGGATGCTTCATCTCAAGACTCATATGGGCGTTCTCCAATCTCCCTCCCACGCGTAAAATCCCATATTCATCTATGGTTGGATTCAAACTCAAAATCTTGCTTTTGGAGTGCACTCGTCCGTGTTTGTTTATAGAATCTAGGTCATTCGCAAATTCTGCTTGCTGAACGTTTTTGATTATCAGCTGTTTAGCGCGACGAAGCTCGTGTAATTCGAGGTGGGGTCGGCAGACTTGTTTATTCAAGGTAGCTAATCGCAGTATCCACGCAAAAATACGTATGATTTTTGTAATGGAGCTGTATTTGTTTATTAAATCGTTAATAATTTCGGTAGTCAGCGATTCTCTTGGTTGTCCAATGACTACCGCGTTGGTTTGTTTTAAAATAGACGGCTTTACTTCTAAATTTGTCTCATAAATGGTTTGGTGATTTTCTTGGTTTGTGTATGATGGCAGCCATGCCGGCCCTTGCCACCATAACTTATGGTCTTTGAGTTGCTTGACAGTCAAACCACGACTTGCACAGTCAGCTGGATTATCTGTCGTCTTCACATATTGCCAATGTTTTGATGGTATGGTTTTGGTGATTGCTATTACCCGATTTGCTACAAATGGTTTCCATCGGGCTGGATCTCCTTGTATCCATCCTAATACTGCCGTTGAATCGGTCCAACAGTAGACATCCGTAGGGTAATTTGATAAGCAACTTTGAACTTTTTGCATTAGCTGAGCTAACAGATGAGCGCCCATTAACTCTAGTCTCGGTATAGATAAGACTTTGCTTATTGGTGCCAACCTGGCCTTCCCCGCAACTAATGTAATGGTTGTCCCTTCTTTCTTTACTACCTTGCAGTAGATCACACACGCGTATGCCTTGTTTGAGGCATCGCAGAATCCATACAATTCTATGTTTTGGTTTTCTCCCATTCCTAGCCATCTGTTGACTTCCATACTGTTTATGTCCGTAAATTCTTGTTTTAATTTAGTCCATTCTGAGTTGATTGCCTCTGGTAGACGGTCATCCCATTTTAAGTTAGACAACCAAACATTTTGAAATAGTAGTTTCATGGTAGTGCTCAGGGGGGTTAACCACCCTAATGGATCAAACAGCTTGGAAATGTCCGAAAGTAGAGCTCTTTTGGTAATAATTGCAGGTGTTTCGGGTGCTATTTTCGAGTTGAAGGTAAAATTATCTTTCTGTTGGTTCCAACAGAGACCCAATGTTTTGGTAGAATCGTTTTGCTTGAACTCGTATGTTGACTGGTCACATTGCTCTCTTTCTAAATCCGTTAATAGCTCTGGTTTGTTCGAGGTCCATTTTCTTAGATTAAATCCTCCCAATCGGCATAATTTTATGAGATCGGATTTCATCTTATTTGCTGCTTCAATTGAATGACGCCCTCCGCAAAAGTCATCCATGTAGAAACTATCTTCCAATTCTTTCGCTGCGTCAGAAAATTTCTGTCTTTCATCAGACGCCAATTGTTTCAAGCACATCATCGCTAAGAATCCTGCTGGTTTGGTTCCGTATGTAAGCGTAACGAGTTGAAATGATTGTATAGGTTGGTTATTTGATTCTCGCCATAGTACTTTTTGGTAAGCTTGGTCTTCTCGGTGTACTCGGATCATTCTGTACATCTTCTCGATGTCGGAAGTATATACAAATTGAAATTGCCTCCATTTCAGGATAAGCTCTTGAAGATCTTTTTGTATATTTGGACCCTTGTACATGACGTCATTTAGACTGTACCCTGATGATGACTTGGCTGAGGCGTTAAAAACTACTCTCAGTTTGGTTGTGGTAGATTCAGCCCGAATGACTGCATGGTGTGGTAAGTAGCATTCGGGCGCCTGGTTAATGTTGCATGGTATCATATGGTTTAATGTGAAATATTCGTCCATGAATTTTTGGTACTCTGCTTTCAATTCGCTGTTTCTCTCAAATTTCTTCTCTAAGTTTCTAAATTGAGCTAATGCTTGTGGTTTAGTTGCACCCAACTTATCTTTATGTTCCGGCTTAAGTGGTAGTCGGACTTCATACCTTCCGTCCTCAAGCCTCTTAGTGGTTTTGATAAAAAACTGTAAACACTCGTGGTCATCGTTGGACATCTCTATTTTCTGGTTAATGTCTTCGTTTTCCCAATATTTCAGTAGGTCTTCTGTGTTGTTGAGAACTACGTTGCATTGGTAGTGTGGTCTCATAGATCCACAGAGTAGCCACCCTAGTTGCGTCTGTTGAGCTATTGGTTGCTTGTCTTTGTCTCCTCTCAAGATTCCTCCTAACATTATCTTGCTGTAAACATCTGCGCCTAGAAGCATGTCTACGGGTCTGCTTATATGGAACTCTGGATCAGCCAATTGTAGTCCTTGGATATGGTTCCACGTTGTTGGTTTGGTAAACGTGTTATTTGGCAGTCGTTTGATCAAATTATTCATTACAATAACGTTCGTGTCGCAAGTAAATTCACTATTTAGAGACTGTAGTGTTACCTGTAACACCTACTTTAAATAAAATATGTATTGCAATCATTCTAAACGAGTGCAGGTGTCGGTGCTTCATCTTTGTCGGCGAGCGCTAGTTTCATATTTCTTACGATAAAAAATACAATTTTCCAGTAACAGTATACAATCAATACGCTAGTTTCAAATATCATTTCTTAAGAGTAAAATGCAATTTTGCAGTAACGGTATGGAATCAACACGTGCGTTGACAAGCATGTACGTACTTGTTTAGTTAAATTGTACCTTATTGTCATTTCATCACATCATTGATTCCAATGCGTTTTGCCGCTTACGTATTGATAGGGTTGCGTTGCGAGTTTCCTATCGATTAACCTCAAAATGGTTAAAAACGGCTAAAAACATTTTATCAACCGAGAACGATTTAAATAACGTTCTGTTCGATCGTAACCGAAAATATACCGTTAACCGAGCCCTGCTTTTATATAGAGGTTAAAGAGCGAAGTTGTCTATACTCCTATAGAGGATCGGTAAAGAAGCATCAGTTGCACTTAATGTGCAATAGAGACTCCGCAGTGGGACAGGTTAAAAATATTTATGAGACGGAGTCATGAGTTGTTTGATCATTCTAACCCCGTCGATAGATAGGAATAAACAATAATAATTTATTTTTCAATATATGGGTACCAAGATAATTTATTGTTTGATACCTTTGCTACCTTAAGTACATAATCATATTGTAACATCTTATAGTACCTAAGTCTAAAATTATTTTAACGTACAGGTTAGTTGACGTAAAACTATACAAAAACATCTTTCTGAACGGTTTGTAACACATCTATTGAGCGCAGTCACTGGACAAGTCCTAGTGCTAATCAGAGTTCGGATATGTTATTTAAAATAACGTTTTTAAAACGTTTCTAACAGTTCTCGTTCTTCTATATGCATTTTGTTCAGAAGGAAAATGAAATGAGAACATTTTCAAAAACCGATTTATTTCGCAGGGCGCAGCCGCGCACCGGGCGTGCGCTGACAAGCATGAACTTGTTTAGTTAAATTATACCTTACCTATCCTCATTTCATTACATTATTGATTCCAATGCGTTTGCCACTAACATATTGATTAGGGTTGTGTAGTGAATTTCCTATCGAGCAACCCAAAAATTGAAAAACGATTAAAAAAGTTTTATAAACTGAGAACTATTTAAAGGAGAACATTCACCGTCCATGCATGTTTGGCTAAATGTTAAAGTGCCTGCCAAACAAAAAAAATGTTATATTCCGTTAGAACATGTTATTCTCGTCACTTTCACTATGGGACCAAATCTGTAGAGCCATTTTCTGCGCTGTTATACGAGTTTGAAAAATATTGTTTTTAGTATGTTTTAGTTGAAAGAATAACAGTAATCTAATTATAGTAATAGCTTTATGCCAGTAAATATTACATTTATTATCTTTTACTGTGAATTATACTTTTTTATTTTACGAATTTTACTTTTACGGCACTTTATATAAATTTTCCCCAAAATTAATAATCTCCTTTTGTTCTTCTTCAAAAACGTTTTATAACATTCCGTTCGAACGTAACCGAAACAAATAGTTTCTTAGGTTTTTAAGGGGTCGTGCACGAAATCGACTGATTTTGATCAATTTTGTTCTTTAGTTGTGAGAAAGGGAAACAGAATTTAAACAAAATTATTTGTGATTTGAAAGTCGAATTTTGTCTTGTACATAGCGGAAAGGGATTTTTGAAATAAATTAAGAATTCGTGGAAAATCACTAAAGTTCCCAACAAGTTTTCAAAAATTAACGCGAGACTGATATTGGATCGTTTTGTTAGAAACACTACTTTTGATTTTGAAAAGTAAAAAATATCATCAACATCATTATATGTTCTACTGTACATAGGGAACCACTTTTTTCAACTTCCAAACAAAATATAACAGAAAAACTTGTTGAAATATCCATTTTTAAATCCTGTCAGTGTTGTATTTTTTTCTATTATTTTATTAACAAGCCATATCAAGAAAATTAAAAATCATACATTAGTCTTCAGCTATCCTTGAAATAAAATCAAAAATTATTTTATGATTAAGTAAATGTAAGGTAAGTTCATTAAGTAAATGAAAGACGAAATACACCATATTTTCGAGAGCGCAAAGTGAAGCAACTATTAACAAGTACTGGGACTGACACGAATGATTTAACACCACGAAAACTGTACTTAAAATACTTAGGTAAACAGATTTAATGTTTCAATTATTTCAAGCTTTCTTACAATTAGATAAGTTAGTAACGAAAAAGGATTTTTTGTGCACGGAGCCTTAAGAGCAAACCGTATCTAAAATATATCGTTATCTGAGCCCTGGTACTAATCATAAAAACAAAAATATCTCGTATTATGGGAAGGTGTTGAAATAATACATTCTGCATTTCGTAATCGTATAGCTTCCTATAGAATTGTTCAGGACCGTGACAGTGGATGGACGTTATTGAGCAGTTCTGATTTGGAAATAAATGTTAAGAATTATCAACCTTTGCGCGTTTAAAAAAGATTTTTAAGAAGTTTAAAGATTCTCGTCCTACCCTGATTTTCGAAACGTGTCAAATGTATATAAAGACATATTTCCATTGAATTTCTCAGATATTGCGCGGTTCGAAGTTAATAACCCTGAACTTTGTTTTCACATTTTTGATAAAAAAAAACTGTTATAGGACCGCTTTACAAATATAAAGCCTCGAACAGAAAGGTGATTCATTTGCTTTATTTAGAAAGTGATGAAATGAAATGAAATGAGTTAAATAACAAAGTACCACAGTAAATAGTACTTTTTGGATGTTGTTTAATGTTTTTAAATACATGCAACGATCTTAGTTCGCAACTCAACGACCTCCAAAAGGTTATTTCATAAAGTTTGAAATTATAATAGAAAGCAAATTGCACCATTTGATGTATACGCACATTTGAAACAATGCTAGAACAGTACGAATCTTGTGAACCTAATCCAACTAGAGCAACATGTGCCTTTAGCTTTGCTTATCATATTACGTGTACGCTAGGCGTAAGCTATAATCGTTACGTTTCGTACCGCGGTTCGGATTGTGTTTCAATATTTTGTGAAGTATATCTATAAAGATGCCCAAAAATTTACGATTTTGATAACGCGACTTCATAACGGTACCCTAATTGCATACCTAATACAACACAATCACAATTTGTTTCAATTTGAAACAGATCGCTAATCCATTGCTTCATAAGTTTAAAAAAATCTCAACAACGTAAATAACGTAATGAATGTTGATGAACTGTTAAAATGAAAAAAATGAGACAAAATTGTTTTCTAAAATAAGTTACGCAATTAGGGTACCTACATACCTATTATCTGTGAGCACTTCTTGTTCGGCGATAGGGTTCGCGATTATTGTAATTTGAATGGTAAATATCGCAGCGCAGCTTGTTGTTATTGTAATATGCAATATAAGCTAACATAATTTTGTCAGTATTTTTTCATAACTTGTCTGGTTATTATTGAAAGTGATACATATAACAAAACATTTATTTAACAAAGTTTATTTCGATTTCCACCGAGGCAAGCATGCAGATTCGGTTTGTAGATTATTTCAAAGTTTTTAGGAACAAGCTTAGAAAGTTGGTTAGTACAATGAAAAAACAAGAGTTTAAACAATTAAAATCCTATTTTCCTGAAAAAAATTACACCTACTTAACCGTAAAGGAGTTTATCCGTACGACTATAATTATGTCTCAATGGAAACATTACGAAGATACGTGTTTACCGTACGTGCTTACCGTCCATTTTTAAAAATATCTAACTATTGAGTCAATTGATGATGAAGACTATGAACACGCTCAGTCTGTTTGATCAGTATTTAATATTCGTAACATGGGTATGTATACAGATTTACATCACAAAACAGGCGTTCTGTTGCTAACAGATGTATTTGGAAATTTTAGAAAAACTTGTAAACGATATTACAATCTCGATCCGCGTTCAATCTTACAGCACCAAGCCTATATTTTGATGTAATGCTTTAAAACAGGAATTCAATTAAAATTGATTAGTGATTAACGTACGGTAGAACGTCCTCAGGCTAGGTGGAGCGACGATCTTTGTAAGGTGGCTGGTAGCAGCTGGATGAGAGTTGTCGAGAATCGAGCTGAATGGCGTGCAATTGGTGAGGCCTATATCCAGTAGGGGACTGCTATAAGTGCTGCTTAGGCTGATGATGATGAGAATGATCAAACAACGATGATGCGAACAAAACTAAATGTGTTAGGTTCTCATTACTGGCAAAAAACTAGATGCAATAACGGAAACTATACTCTTAGGAATTACTTAGATTCAAAATTACAATGGGCGTCCACATTAGAACTCTTTCAGGCAGATTAAGTTCAGCTGCATATACAGTAAGAAAAGTAAGGCAGTTGACTGATATAACCACAGCTAGGTGCTATAACTTATATAACTTTGCTTATTTTCACAGTATTATGTATTATGGCGTCCTGCTGTAGGGATCGGCAGCTGACGTAGATTCAATTTTCATTTACAAAGAGGGCAATCCGCGCGATCTATAAAATGGGTCTTCGCGAGTCCCTTAGAGACAGATTTAAAGAAATTGATATACTGACTTTGCCTTCTCTTTATATCTTAGAAAGTAATATGTATGCTCGCATAAACTTTAGGACTTTCAAAATAAGAAGCGATTTCTATAATATAATAATAATATATAATAATAATAATAATAATCGTTTATTTATAAAAAGGTGCACATTTACAATAAGTAGGTAACTTAATAATTAAAATAGAGCACAGTTGCTTATTTGCCTGAACTAGGTTAAACCTGTGTTTCAGGCTACGAAGTGCATAAATACTTAATGTAATAAATTAAACTATGAGTATAAAGTATAAACTAAATATAAATTAGGTAAACAAAAGTAAAATAGCATGTTAGCGGTTCTATTTGCAGACAACAAGTAGATCTTCTGTCTGTGCATAATCTATGGTTAGTAAATATTCAAGTATAATTTTTTTACAGCTAAAGTAATTTAATTTATAAATACTAAGTTTTCTATTTAATCTATTATACAGAAATGGGCCTAAGAATGTAAAAAATCTTTCTACAAAGACATGTTTTGAGGTCGCATTAGATGTGCATACTATATCATTCCGTCTTTTGTTAGAATTGTCAGCAATGTAGGTAAGCATGGAGTGCTGTTTTAATACTAAGTGCATAATGAAAAGTTGGCGAACAGTCAGCACGTTGCAGGATTTATATAGCAGATCTGTGGGAAAGAAAAAGGGATGGAAGTTTGCTACCTTTAAAATTGCTCTCTGAGCTCTTTCAAGAGGAAGTAGATAGGATTTTGGTGCGCCACCCCATGAAGTGATGCAGTATTGAGTTATAGATTGACATAGGGCCAAATAAACTTGAGTGATTAATTTTGAATCTGCAAATGTTCGCAGTTTTTTAAAAACATATATTAATTTGCGCACTCTTTTAGTTAGACTTTCAATATGTTTTTTGAAAGACAGTGTGTCGTCCATTATTACACCGAGGTATTTTATGCTGCTCGTTTTGAGGATAAAAGGGCAATTACACATGTTGACTGAACGGTTTCCACATTGATGGGCATATAGATGAGGGTTAGTAATATTAAATTGAGGCTTGCGCATGGAGAAGTAAATGTATTTTGTCTTGTCAGCATTTAATGTTAGTAAATTGCTTTGAAGCCAATTAGTCACAGTATTAAAACCTAGTTGAGCAAGTTCGAACAGTTCGCTACTGGTTTTAGCGGTAAATATTAACGCCGTGTCGTCCGCATATGATATAATTTTTCCGTCGTTGATATTCAGATTACACAAATCGTTAATATAAATCAGGAATAACGTAGGGCCCAGAATACTTCCTTGGGGAACACCAAAACCAGTACTTTTCTGCTCATCGCTCGTGATATTATCTATTCTAACACATTGGTATCGGTCTTCTAAATAGTCAGCAAAAAGTTTCAGCGGCGTTCCCCTTATTCCTATGGCCTCTAATTTATTTAGAAGGACAGAAACAGACACTGTGTCGAAGGCCTTGGCTAAATCAAGGAAGACCCCCAGGGTCTGGTTACCTTTGCCGAGTTCTTCTGTAATATAATCGGTCAGGCTATGCACCGCATCGGCTGTGGATAATTTGGCTCTAAAACCAAATTGTGCAGGGGATAAGATATGACTTTTTTCTAGATAGTTAACTAGTCTACTATTTATAATTTTCTCAAATATTTTTGATATTGAGGGAAGCAACGATATTGGCCTATAATTATTTACTAAGTCTTTATTACCAGATTTAAAGACAGGGACTACAACCGCCCTTTTAAGAGAGCTAGGGAAAATTCCTTTGGATAGACAGATTCCAAGTATATGCGTTAAGGGAGGTACTAAAATATGCTTAAAGAGTTTAAGGATCTTATTGCTTATATTATCCCATCCAACTGCACAGTCATCTTTTAGTCCAGAAATGATTCGGGTAATTTCGGCTTCGTCAGTGTCCAGCATAGCAAAAGATTTCAAGTTACAGTTATTGCTTGATTTTTGGAAAGGTGGTTGGTCACAATAATGTTTCGGAATCTGTTCAGCAAGAGTTTTCCCAACATTGACAAAGAAGTTATTAACGTTGTTAGCTGACAAGAGTGGTGAAGGATTAGTAAGCAGTAAGCTCGAATTTGATTCACGCTGTTTAGACATATTGGTGACGTTTTTAATATGTTTCCAAAGTTGCTTGCTATTGTTACCTGCTCTATTTAATTCATTTTTATCGTAATTATTTTTTAACTTCTTTAGGAGATTATTGCAGAAGTTCCTGTATCTTTTATAAGTGGTTTGAATTATTAGATTATCAGGGTATCTCTTAGTTCTCTGATGAAGTTTATCTCTGTGTCTTATACACCGAATTAGTCCAGGAGTAATCCAAGGTTTGATATTATAAAGTTTCTTATTTACTGTAGAAACTGTCGTGTTACGTAATATTGCTTGTTGGACATGTTTTATAAAATACGATAAAGCCAAATTAGCGTCAGCAGTATTGTAAACAAGGCTAAAATCTAGGTTGCATAAATCATATTCGAGTTTATTTGTGTTTAATTTGCTTTTGGTCTGGGGACGATTAAGCTTAGGCAGCGTTAAATTTACGGTAAGTAGGACAGCATGATGATCCGTGATTGTTGCGTTAGTAACAAGCGTAATATATGATAGGTTTGTTTTAATCATCATATGATCAAGACAGGAACCGCTCTGATGAGTCGGCAATATGTGAGCGGGGACAAAACCATGGTATGAGCAGATATTAAGATAATCTTGGGTCCCTGCATCGCAGTTTTCAGAGCCAATATTTATATTTAAATCACCTGTTAGTATAACATTCTTAAACGAGCTTAGTGCTTGAAAAATCTGGATTAATGAATTGTGAAAAGAATCCAAGTTTCTAACGGAAGGGGACCTATACATAGCAATTATCGCTGTGGTTGTACCAATTTTGATTACTAAGCAATTAGTCATACAGTCTTGTAGAGTAGGTTCCTCGACTGTTACCTTTAATGATTCCTTAGCAAAAACCACTACACCATCATTTTGATTTTGGTTTCTTTTGGTATGCAATAGGTTGTAACCAGGTATTACTGGAAGGTTATCGATGCGGTTAGCTAGCCAGCACTCTGTTAGTATCAATAAATCACAATCAAAGTTAAGTCTATGAAGGAAAATTTTAAAGCTATCTATGTTCTTATAAATACTACGAATGTTTTGGGTTAGTACGGTTAGTGACTTTTTATAGTCGGAAAGATATTGTCTGCAATCCTCAACGTCACATGTCTTTGATACAGTTAAAAATGTATTATCTATGTCGGTAATTAAGTTATTATCCATACTAAACTAGAAAAATAACAATAATAAATTACGTCTAAAATATACACAAGTATGTGGCGCTCTTAGGCGCCTTCATAATCGATCGAGTTAATGTACCTGTATTCGGCAGCTTTTTTAGCCGGGCAATCTGCGTCTCCTGTCTTGTGGTCGGCTTGTTTTTTAAAGCGCAAACATGTAGCACATTTTGGAGCACCGGCGGTAATAAATACACGTAGTAGACATGAAGTTGTGATACCTTTAGATTAACAAAAACAAGCAAGTAATTTCTTATAAACAGTATCCGCTTGCACATGTGGCTTTCCTGGTACCTCATTAATGACATAATTATCTAAAAGTCTATTAACTGTTCCCAAATTCCTATGTTTATTTTAATCTTTTTATTTTTACATTCGTCCTTGTCATATTTATCCTATTATTTAACATTATATAAATAACTACGGTTTAATTTCAACTCTTTATTAGTGACTTTTGCGGACATGATAATTTTTCAGATTTATTACAGTTGTAATAGCAATCATGTAATTGTGTTTTATTCAATTAGGTTTTCACTTGTAGGTATTAATTTATTTATATTTTGTATACCTAGATTCTTTTCTATTTTGTGAATATGAGAACGCTGTAGGCTTAGTGGATTGTAAACCTATTAACCATTTTCTATTTTGTTAAGTACCTGGTACTTATTGAAAGACCTACCCTGTCATCCCATACCTAGTAACACTGTTATTTGAAAGTATTGTAAAGCCAATTATTTAAAAAAGAGTAACCGTGCAGTTTCTTGGCGGAATTTTAACCTTTTTTATGAATTTTGATCCAAAAATATATTCGAGGAGATGCTTGTGTGTGTGTGTGTGTTTCACAAGGCATGTCAAAGCCAATCATAAATATTTAGATACTTACGATCCATCATGTTCAAATTCATTTATTTAGACTGTAACAATTTATACGGACTGCACTACTGAACTTCGAAGTTTAAAATATCGATGTACTGTATACCCAAAGACAGAATGTACGCAATGCCGAATTATTTTATGGGGAATGTTCATAATCGCGATGTACAGATGCCAGCACATCAAGCTACTACAATCTGTAAAAAAATTTATTTAATAGATTTTCAACTTTATCGCTGAAGTTTAAGGATTCAAAGTTGATTGGGAAAATTTGATAGTTTCGGGTAGCTTGATGTGCTAGCGTCTGTACGTAACTTAGAAAGTTTACTAAAACGAATTACTTAATTGAGAATGTTCATCAGCGCTATGACGAATTACTTAATTCTGAATGTGTCTGCGGGCAATATGCCAGACTGCATGGTCTGGCATGGTCCTAGTCTTTGGGGACCAAGGGTAAGTACCCAGAAGCTGTACCGTCAGTGAAGTTAAGCGGTATGTCTCTTGTGAGGGTGGACCAATTTAAATATCTGGATCACTTATTGACCACTACTCAAAGATGATGAGGATATTGACAGGGAGCGGAGGGCGCTGTGCGTGTGAGAGCTAACATGATTGCTCGCAGATTCAGGTGTGTCTTAAAGGAGGTCAGGCGCACTATATTTAGTGCTTACTGCACGTCTTTTAACTCTTGCAGTCTGTGGACTCATTATGCTCAGAAATCATACGGCGCCCTTTGCGTTCAATACAATAACGTATTCAGGGTGCTGATGGGTTGCCTCGATGTTTGCTGAAGCATGCGTTGACTGCTTCTACACTATGATGCGAAAGCGGTGCGCATCTTTGGTTAGTAGGGTGCGGGGCAGCACCAACAGTATCCTATCTATGATAGCAAGCAGGATAGATTTTGCGTTTGTGAGCCACTGCTGCAAGGTATCCGCTGGGCCTATCACCTTTCTGCAGTGATGTCACAAATTGTTACTGAGTTTTAATTGTTTCTGTCTTAATGTTTTGTTACAAATTGTTTCTGTGTTAATGTTTTACTAAAGTATTTTGTAAGTTACTAACACAATGAGTCTTGTTACTTCATTTATTGAAAAAAAATTAAATTAAATTAACCATTGAAATTCTGGGCGAGTATTTCGGTTTTGTGTGTATGGTTAAGTATAAGGATCGTTACATCTTATATTTATACATACTCGCTCAGAATGTCGATGGTAAACATTTGGAATTTAGTTATTCGTCATAGCGCTGATGAACTTTACCCCACAGACGATTGATGTGTATTTATTTAACAGACCAATTATTACCCTTTTTATCAGGAATAAAACACGAATATTGAGATATAAGTAATTATTATTTGCAACAAAAATCTTTAAAGACATAAAAGATTTTTCCTATTATAACGTAATTACTAATTGGCTTTTCCCACGGCTTCGCCCGCGTGGATGTATGGAAATATCCCACGCGAACGTACTACCTATACCGGGATTACACAAAGGATGAAAGTCCAGGGAAATTAAACAATTTGTCACGATATCATGCACAATATTTATTAACTACAAAATCACTTCGACTATTCGACAATTTCATAGAGATGTATATCACAAAAACTACAATAGTAGCCTTCTCGGAAAGTGTCCCGATAACACGATACTTTATCACTGTAGTCAAATGTCTTATAGGTACACAAAAACGTCCTACAGCAACTCGCACATAGATGGTAAATAGACCCGTAACTAGAGTAAAACCGCACCCGAATCTTCACCCAATATGATGATGTGTGCCGTATGCGGTTGTAAAAATCGGTGACCAGCATTATGTTCCTATCGATCTCATGTTGATCGTCACCGACATCGTACATATTATGATCGGGTATCTGTAACGGCGATAACTCCGTCGTTGGCGAGTATGTAGGGTTTGGAGACGAATACGGTGCAGCAAGGGTGTAGGACGGTGGCGGAGAATAAGGCGGAGGCGGAGAGGCAGCAACAAATCCAATATTTTCGAGCGCCACAGCAACCGATGGCGGACTGACTACTGTATCAACCGATACAGAGGAGACATCTTCTTCATATATAATGTTTTCGATGAATGAACACATGACGATTTTTTAAAGTTATAGGTAATAATATATTTTGTAATTAAAACTGCAACAAAGTTACTGCTCGGTGATCGAAACAAGTACACGAACTACTTTTTACTGAAAGTGGTGGACTTTAGCAGATAGCGACATTGAACTTATTTACAAGAATAGATATTGGAGCGAATGTAATTTTTTAATCAACATTGAACCTTAACTATATGTCCTCACAGGTGTATGACTAATTTATTTTACTTACGTCTAATTAAACAGGAGTGATTAAAAAGCAATTTTATCAAATAACAATTTTAACATGACAAATGAAATACAAAACCAGCTTTTACCTTAGCCGACAAAGGTGAAGCCGATACTACTACTACTGCAGACTTATAAATCTTATAATTATTAAAATAAGTATTATGATAAAGTATATGTTTGTTAATAAACCTTGATATAAACTCTGCATGAAAACATGTGAAATTAAAAAAGCTTTTTTATTTTTCAAAAGTGTAAGTCAAGATGAGTCGAAAGTAAAATATCCTGAATTTTTTTATTGTGCAGAACAATCCGCGTAAACGAAGCCGTAGTAAGATATTCATACACATGTTGCAGTCAAACTTTAAATTGCTATAAAATCATCCAACGACTAGAGCTAACTTTTTATAATCATTTCATGCAAATATTCAGTACTGATATTAAGAATCATATTTCAAACAATCTTAGATTGATAGAACTAACATCATCACGGAAGACGAGAGAGAAATAAGAAATCCTGTAAAAGACCAATTTTAATCAATGACTGCAACATGCATGGCGATCGTCTTACAATATAATTGATGAATAGGTATGGAAATTACTCATACATACACCTCATGTAACAACGTTAAAGTTAAAATACAGCAAATTTTACATAATACAATTTTGCAGTCTTTGAGATTTTAAAGACTCACTTACACCTGTACTGTACGATCGTTTCCGACACCGCGCCGCCGTGTCGTCAGACGGTTCACGAATGAGTACGACACAGCGGTTATTCGTTGAACGGCGCATGCTCCGTTTTGACGGTGATTATACGGGCGGACTAGACGGAGCGTTGGCAATTGTATAAGCATTCGAAACCAACAGAATGCTCGGACCACAGAGCGTGAGAGAACTTCTCAATACATTACTTGACATTAACGCGAAAGGTAGTGTTGTCTGTTCGAAATAAAAATTTGGATGTTCTTGGTGACCAATCTGGGTCATAGAAATAGAATGTGAGTGTGCCTGTAGGTGCAGGCTATTTCTTGCTTTATGAAGGATATAAGACTATTTGTCCTCAATTTTAGGCTAGCGGTTCAAACAGCGAGCGCCCTTGTTTGTTAACGTGTATCCTAAAGTTCAGATGTCTGCGAGCCAATCAGTACGTCGAGTGTAAGTTTTGTCTTATAGAAAACGTAACTACCACGTTTCTGTATCGAGTATTAAATGTATGAAAACGTAAAAAGCGCCCCTGGCGGAAAGTATTGTAAACCGAAACAGCGAGTGTAAGATTTTTAACGGTACTAGAATAGTTCGGTATTTTATACGCGACGTACTTAGTAGCGTTTCGGAGAACATTTTGTGGGTGTTTGCGAGTGTGAGTTACAATTTGACGTTTCTAACCGATGTCCAAGCGTTTGTAAACGTAAACTTTGTAGTAAAGTCACTCACTTGGTGTGTGCCAGGTGAATTGTTGTTTATATTAGTTGCGTTCGTATTATTTGCGTGTAATTTTTGGGTAAATTGTATTTAATCATGCCAGCATGTAATTTTTTCGCATGAAAAATTATGAAGACTGTTCATTGTCAAGATAAACGGAATCATCTTCGAAAAAAAAGCCGATTTTTGTGCCTGTTTGGTTTATTTATTAATCCAGTGGATGATCTCAACGATACAGAATTTAGGAAGGAAAAGACATCCTTTGTCAAAGGAAGCCTTTCTTTTTCAAGAACAAGAATTATCCGAGGTTATTCAAAAATTAACTAAGAGTTATTATCTAATCCGAGGAAGAGCATTGCGTAATCAAAATAGCCCGACGATTACAACAGTATTTTCTTCATTTTTTACTTTTTACTAACTTTAATCATTACAATAACGAATCACTTATCATCATCATCTGCCTCGCCTTTTTCCAACTATAATAATAAAATCTTTATTGTTCCGACTATGTCGGCTTATAGTCTAACGGGATGCAGCTGAATACCAGTATTTTACATGGAGCGACTGTCTAGCTGACCTCCACAACCCACTTACTGGGTAACACAATACCTACCCCTTAGTAAGACTGGTTGTCAGACTTTCAGGCTTGTGACAGCTGGTTACAACTGTCAAAGGTCTTCAAATGGCAGTTGGGACCACGGCTTAGCGTCCATTCCGAGACACGGAGGGGTCTTGGTACGTAAGATGGTCACCCATCCAAGGACCAACCATGGCAAGCGTAGCTTAACCTGATCGATCGACCCAGTTATTACCTAACCACAAGCCCCAATAAACATGCCTTCTTTATTATAAACATAGTAGTGATAGCCTTTATCACAGTATAAATAAGTAACAGTAGATATTATATCTTCATAGTAAATGGCCAAAATGACGCGCTTCTTGTTCTTCGAAATCTCAGTACGCAATAGTATTGAGTGCGCGACAGTTACGCACGGACGAGGTTTATCTAACGAGCGGCCGTAGGTAATTATTTCAAGGTCACTGCCGAGACATAATACTGTTACTTTATTATACTGTGCCTTTATTTACACTCACTTGAATTTGACGCTACATATTTCACATCTCCCTTACTCACGTACGTTAAATCGAAATAGGAATATCTCATTCATAAACAATATTGTTCATCTAAATTACGTAGGGCACGCACAACGCTTGTTAACATGGTTGCGATAAGATTTGTATTTTAGTCGTATTGTCTCACCGAAACCATTCTAAGTTCAATATAGGCAACATTAAGAAAATAACAAAACGTTCGGCATACTATCGGACAAGTGACGATACGCACTGATGTTAGTTAGACGTTCTTCAACTCACACTCGCATCGTTTTTAAATACCATAGCTCAGTAGTTAGCTCGATTAACTTGATCGTCACGTATTTCGTGATACGGCAAGAAACTCACACTAGGGGTACTGGTCACAGAAAACGGAGTGATGTGTGTATATTAGTTAGCAAGGTAACAAGGTAATAATGAGTTTTAGATTTAGTGGAATAGGTCCCGAACCAGTATTTTAACTACGCTATTCTCCATCTTTCGTTTCATCGAATGGAATAGACGCCGAAACAGTATTTTACTGCACTTGTAGGAATTTATACTCTATTTGGTGGAATAGGCCCCGAACCAGTATTTTAACTACAATATTCTCCACCTCACTGCACTTGTAGGAATTCATACTCTGTTTGGTGGAATAGGCCCCGAACCAGTATTTTCATTTAGGTTATTGGGCATCTACTCCACCGATAGTGACGAGGCGAACGGAGTGAGCCGTTGGAACGAAAGGTGGGGTAGAATGCCCAATAACCTCCTACTTATCTTTAAAAAAGGAAATTAGTACCTTTTGATAACGAAAATAAAATCACAATAAAATTAACGTGAAACTTTTAATTCTTCTAGCTTAAGAGTGCGGCGACGCATGAATTGTCCATACAAACGTAATACATAAATCATTTGCAATTTGAGCATATTTCCACCATATAATGTTGATATTCGGATTGAGACAGTAGTATTATCTAGGCTCCTACGACTTTTTATTTTCAAAAACTTACCTTTAAATGAAGTGTAAGCGAATTGCATTTCGTACATTTTTACAGCGAAAATGACGTTTTCATATTGTTTTTTCGGTATTATAAACAACATTATTTGTAATATTGTTTCCGTAAAAGCATAGTTTATGTTATCAAGTTACAAATTATCGAAAAAAATATGGAAATACATTAAGTTCTCATTGATCATTTTTAACCGACTTCCAAAAAGGAGGAGGTTATATGTTCGTCGCGTATGTTTGTTTTTTTTTTTTTTTTTTATGTATGTCCACCGATTTCTCCGTCAATTGTGGACCGATTTTGAAAATTCTTTTTTTGTTTGAAAGGGTGTGCTCTCGAATTGGTCTCATATAAATTTTATTAACTTTGCTTCGATAGTTTTTGAGTTAGCTACAAAAAACGTATTTTTTTCTCACTTATTATGTAGATGATATGATAAGTTTCTGTCACTGGTAGCAGGTAGTGGTATTCGAATGTGTGTGGGGTAGGTACCACAACTAAAAAGTGAAAAATAAAAACTTTAAAAAAAAAAACAACCGACCTCCAAAAACACTACAAAGTGAAAAATAAAAAAGTTTTTTGTATTACGGAACACATCCAAATTTATCATAATTTTCGATTGCTAGTATTGCCATCGCGTCAAGGAATAATTGTCAATGTGTGCGTGGTCGTACTGCTCACTGTAGTTGTATATCGCTCCGACAGGCACTCACACTAGCGCAACTTGCTTGGTTGGAATTCGTTCGGGGTATTTTTTGTCAGTATTATAATATTAGGTATATACTTTACTGTACTGTACGTCCGTACTTATTTGTTTACTAAATTAAAGCAGCTGCCGACTACTTCTGTTTTGTGCTCGTGATTATATTTAAATCTATTGTTTGATTGTTTTACTCGAGTTAATTATCTTTTTGTATACACGTGTTTCTGAAAAAAACTTATTTTTCATTCTATCTTTTCTTTCTTTCGATAACATAAATGCGTTTACAAACATCCGTATCTGGACTAATGAGTATTTATGTTTCATCAGTAATATTAATCGGTAGGTACCTATTTATGACCAATCCGCACTGGACCCGCGTGGTGGATTACGGCCCACTCCCTCTCACAGAGAGGAGGCCTGTGTCCCCTTATCCAGTGGGAACATTTATAGGCTGATGATGATGACCTATTTATGCGTCTAAAGACCCTCAGCGAGTCGTAGAAACGTCTAAATTATACACACGGCCGAAACGCGGTAGTCCAGGTATAGGTGGCTCGTTGAGAATCCAACGTGCTGGGACGTACTCTCGTCCGTGCGCGTTGAAGAAACACTGTTGGATTTTCAACGCTCTGGGCGTTGAAAATCAAGTGCACGAAAAATATCGCCGCGATTTTATTACGTCCGTGCGAACGAGGGAAATACCTAGTATAAAAACCTGGTCCTATAATATATTATAGAACCATGTTTTTATACTAGGTATTTACTTGCAAGTACGCCGATTAAGTACCGATCCGAAATACTCGCTAGACTATTTTATTCCTTATTTATATTTAGTTAAGTACGGAACAATGTTCTATGTAGGGCTTTCAATATCGGGATCCCAGTATTGGCTAATACCGGGATCCCGGACATTATTTGACATTTTTCAATACCGGTATTGAAATGTCCACTACCGGGATACCGGTATTGGTGATTTTATTTTATCAGTAGACACTACAGTGAAATAATTTATTTTTATTACCTACACATTATATTTCCAACCAATTTTATAATTATCTGGGTAAGTTTTAAAAACTGCGTATTTTAATTCGACAGTTAGTTACATTTCATTACTACTTGTGCTACTAACTGGAGGTAGAAATAGAAGCTAAAACTCAAAGGGAAGTTAGGATCCATGCTTCTTCCAGCAGGCCTAACATGACACACGCGACAATTATCCACCCTCGCGCGACTAATCTTTGTCTATTTCTGTAGTTTTATCGTTTTCTGATAGCTACGCCATACAAAATACTTGACTCGTTCTGTCAAACTTGATGTTTTGTCAACAAACCCTAACATGACACGTTATTTATCTCGATTTTTGACAGTTCAACACGACAATCATAATCAGACATTTTGTCGTATTTAGTCGTCCTCAATTTTGACGACGAGAAGAGTGGACAAAAAGACAAAATGATACATTAAATTACTTGACCGTCACTGGAAGCTTTAATATTGAGAGAGCATATCCGTTTCCGTCGATTTCTTAGCAATTTTAGTACTTGTTTAACCTACTCAGTGGCGCCACCTGGTGTTTGCTTGCCATTTTAGTTTCGTAAAATGTAACGAGCTACTTTTTCTTCATTGGCGTTTCGTTCTCCGTCGAAGCAACTTGTGCGCATCGGTTCACGACCGATGCCAAAAACTGCACTATATTTTTTCTAAAATTCGAAACTTAATTCAAAATTTTATTTATAGAAAAGTACGTGATCATACTTTTAACGGTTTTTTCCGTTCGGATCACTATCTAGTAAATTACCAGTTAGTAAATTGAATAAGTATTTCATTTTAAAATTAAAAAATATAGTGTTATTTGAAGGTGAGTTATTTTTGAAGAAAACTTGTAAGTACCTACCCTACTTTAAAAAAGTAAGTGATCATTATTTTGAACGGTTTTTTCCGATCAGATCACTACTTAGATTTATTAATTCCCAGGTATTTTTTATTTATTTTGTGTGCTTAGAATTTTATTGTGAGTCAAGAAGGCCTCATATTTGTTGATACGGTCTACATAACATAACTTTTACTGGGATAATGGATGACCACGTAATTATTTCGGCTGCCGAGCCGCAAGCTGTGGCCGGCCCGAGTGGAATGACCCGGAAAGGGAACGTTAGCTGCTCTAGCAGCAGCACCACGAGCAGCAGCTCTTCAAGCTCGTCTTCTCCAAAACGTAGCAAGCGGTCGCGCCGCGCACGCCGCAAGAAAAATAAGCGCGCCCAACAGTCTAACCCGACATTGGACAAGCTTATAAAGGAAGTCAGTGAGCTACGCCAACAAGTTTTTGCAAATAATATGCATACTGCTGGCTATGATGGGGTATCAGTTTGTTCTGGGGTCAGTGGGGAACTATATGACCAACATAATATTGACGAACAGTGCCCTGATGTTGAAGGTCAAAAATCTTTAGACTTCACTTTTGATATCGAGACAAAGCTTAAGGAACCATCAGTTCCGAAAACTCCTGATAGTTTCTTAAAAATACTACTCGATGTCCAACGCTTAGGTAGCACATCTTGGTCCGAGGTACGGTATTCTGATACTCAAAAGCTTTATAATCACACACCGGGTTTCATAGACTTAGACACAAACGAAGAGGTAAAAATGTATGATACCTTACGTCACTTGGCACATGCTGATAAATCATATGCAGCAATTACTTTTTGCATCCTAAAACAAAAAGAATCGTTACAAGAAGCTATTCGTAATCTCCTCTTGTGGGCTAAAAATACTGAAGTCAATTTTGATAATTTAAGCGGGAAGGTTGAAGAATTATTTCAAAAAGGTGATTTACATAAAATCTCTTCAGACCTGTTACAATTAGCTTGTGGTCATCGAGCCGAAAGTATAGAAATGCGCCGAGAGACAATTACTAGTCAAATTCGAGATCCATTAGTTAAAGCATCTTTGAATAGAATTCCGCCATCATCTACCTACTTATTTAGTTCCGAATCTTTCACGACAGCATTAGAAAAGGCCGGCGGTGTACGCAAAGCCTTTTGGCCTCCAAAAACTGAGTCACATACTAGATCTAATCGATCTAACCGCCGCCCCTCGCGGGGGCAAGGCGTACATAAACCAGTAGTTCCATCGCGTGAAACTCAATATTTTTGCCATGAACCAGGCAAAGCAATGCACACGCATGCCTATGACAACTCACCCTCGCGGGGTGGATATTTTCGCACCAATTATACAAACAAAAGTCAAGATCTACCATCCTTTCAATCCGATAAATATACCAATGGTAGAGGTTCATTTCGCAACCGAGGCTCGCGGCCCGATCGTGGAAGTAACCGAAGTCGAGGATGTTCAAACCCTCCAAAAAGCTCTCGACCGAACCAAAAACGGTATAAACAATGACTCGAATCGTTTTCGAGCAGGTCAGTTAGCGCACTACCACTCGAAATGGAAGGAAATGGGAGCACCAGAAATTATACTAAAATTAATTCAAGGGTACCGCATACCATTTATCCACAAACCTCCTCTGATATACCCAAATGTAACCAACGGTCCCTTTCAAACTCTTGTCACAGAAGAAATGTCTGTAATAATAAACAAAATGAAAGCTCAGGGCATTCTAAAAGTTGTTCAACTCTCACCGAGTTTCATTTCCCCTCTATTTTTGAAACCAAAACCCGACGGATCAGCCCGTCCCATATTCAACCTAAAAGCATTGAACGAATTTGTAAATACCCAACCATTTCACTTAATAAACATGTATCGCATCCCGGACTTTCTGCAACCACAAGACTGGATGTGCAAAATAGACCTATTACAGGCATATTTCCACCTAAAAATTACAAAGTCACACAGGCGCTTCCTTCGCCTTGTATACAACCAAGAACTGTTAGAGATGACCTGCCTGCCGTTCGGTTTGAGCACTGCTCCCAAAACCTTTTCAATACTAACGAATTGGGTTGCCCAAATATTACGAGAACGCTGGAACATTCGAATCATAGTGTATCTCGACGACTATATAATAGTACATCAAAATGTACACGTTCTTCGAGATCATGTCGAGCTCACATTAGACACCTTACAAAATCTTGGTTGGCAAGTAAATTTCGGGAAATCTGTTCTTTGTCCTCAAAAGAATATTACATGTTTAGGAATATTGTGGAATCCCTGGGACAATTTAAAATCCCTGCCAAAAGAAAAGATTTTCTCATTGGTCAAAAAAGTGAGTCAAATTCTCGAGCGAGGAATAATAACTCTAAAGGAATTGCAGAGAATAATAGGACTCTTGAACTTTGCCAGTTATGTTGTTCCGCGAGGCCGGCTCAATCACCGGCAATTATTGCGTATTATTGAACTCGCTACCCGACCTTTTATCGAAATCCTACCCACTACCACAAAATGTTCGAAAGGAACTGGAATGGTGGACTCTGAATTGTCAGTCATCAACACCTCTACATTACCCTCCGCCAGTAAACTTCCGGACAACAGATGCATCAAACCAGGGTTGGGGAGCACAACTAAACAATCTGGCTATATCAGGCAGTTGGTCGCAAGAGGAACAGGCACGGCACTGCAATCAAAAAGAAATGTTAGCCATATATCGCGCCCTTCAAGACAACGCTCAACTGCTCTGCAACAGCTCGATCCTGATACAATGCGACAACAGGACTGCTGTCAGTTATTTAAGGAACGAAGGAGGTACGAAATCATTACCACTAATAGAACTAACCTATCAAATTCTGAATTTATTGGACCAATTTCAAATACACTTCAGCATACACCATCTCCCAGGCAAGTACAACAATGATGCCGATCACCTGTCACGCTTTCGCCAACCTCCGGAGTGGCACCTAATGCCGGCCTGTACGGAAATAGTGTTTGCAAAGTGGGGAACCCCAATAATAGATTTGTTTGCCTCAGCGACAGCTCACGTAGTTTACAATTATGTATCTCGAGACCTAAGAGACCGACAAGCACTATTTCACGATGCATTCAGTGTCCCATGGAACTATCCACTCGCATGGGTGTTCCCACCTCCGTTCTTAATCCCAAAAGTTCTAACACACCTCAATCAATCAACAGGAATATTTTTAATAGTAGTACCTCGTTGGGAAAAGGTATTTTGGCGGGCAGACCTCAAAGTCCGAGCGCTAGCACCACCTCTAACTCTGAAAAACTTGCAGACGCACCTGGTCGACACATCAACAGGACTTCCACCACCACAAGTGGACGAAATCATCCTCGAAGTCTGGAAATGTGGGGGTGGTCCGAGGCAATAGAAACATGGACCGCTGAACAACAGTTATTGCTCAAAAATTCCTGGCGTAAGTCTACTTTGAAAACATATGAGGTGGCTTGGAAACGTTGGACTTCCTGGTCTATTTCTAAAAACATTGACACGAATAATCCTACAGGTCCGCAATTAGCTCAATTTTTATCTGATTTACATCTAATTAATAAATTATCGTATAATACAATTCTTTTACATAAATCTGTAGTTTCCACTTTGTGTAATGTTGAAAGATCAAGTCAATTAAGTTCACATGTACTTGTAAAACATATTTTAAAATCAATTGCTCTGGAAAAACCTAAGTCTTCTAAGCCACCAATTTGGGATGTTAGTAAATTAATTACCTTTCTAAGCAATTACTCTGTAGATATGGATAGCAATTTTCAAATATCACGCCATACTGCAACTATATTACTGCTTTGCTCAGGTAGGCGCATACATGACTTAACGCTGCTTAGAGTTGATCCTGATCATTACATCAGATCAGATGATAGTGTTATATTATGGCCTGAATTTGGTTCGAAAACAGATTGCAATAATCACAGACAGTCCGGCTGGAAACTTCTTGTAAATCCCAACAATTGTAACCTAAATCCTATATTCTGGATACAAAGAACTAAACAATTATTAAATGAAAGACGTAATGCTGCAAAATCATTTAATTTGTTTATTACAGTTAGAGGTGTGCCGAAGCCCGCTTCACGCACCGTCATCGCAAGCTGGGTAAAAACCCTATTCAATGAAGCTGGTATTACAGCAACTCCAGGAATTACACGATCTGCAGTAGCCTCTAAAAGTTGGTTAGAAAATCATCCCCTTGACGAAATTTTATCTCGAGGAAATTGGCAATCGGCTAATACATTCCAGAATTTCTACAGAAGAGAAGTTATAAGAAGTGTTGACTCAAATCTAAATGTCACACAATTGTTTAATCCGATTAATTAAGTCTTAATAGTAACTGTTATTATTTTGTTATTATATTTTTTGCAATAAGGTAACTGATTTTATTTCCATAAATGTGTACCCATAAGTACTTCTGCACATGTATGTAAAATATTAAATGTACTTTCTGATGACTTATTATGTTTTAATAAACTAAATTTCCCTATCACATTGGCGTTATCATTACTTATCATATTAGTGGCGACACCAGGCGATAACAAACAGGTCTCAATATTAAAGCTTCCAGTGACGGTCAAGTAATTTAATAGAAGCGTTTTACCTGAAATAAAACGCATATTAAAATACTTACCTCACTGGAAGCTTTAAGTTTACTTCTGCCTGGTTTTATTGAGCCAATGAAGAAAAAGTAGCTCGTTACATTTTACGAAACTAAAATGGCAAGCAAACACCAGGTGGCGCCACTGAGTAGGTTAAACAAGTACTAAAATTGCTAAGAAATCGACGGAAACGGATATGCTCTCTCAATATTAAAGCTTCCAGTGAGGTAAGTATTTTAATATGCGTTTTGTTTCAGGTAAAACGCTTCTATTTTATTTTTAATTGTGGGTGTACTGTAGTGGAGGGGTGCACTACCACGTAGATGACTATTACTTTCCAGTCACTTTGCCAATTATGGTGATTAAATAAATAAATTAACGAAATCTAGGAATTATAGCTGTATGGTAATAGCAAATATTCGCAACATAATTACTAAAATTACCAGTTTATTTCCTGAGGGTGGTGATTAACAATTTTTATGGTTATAATAGCGGAATCAACTCCACCTGCCAATTTATTTGAACGTCAGTCCTTTTGGTGACTGGTGATTAACAAAATTTGCAATGTCATGGACTTCATGGTGACTGTTACAATAATAAACTTCGATTTGTCAAATTGCGATCGTCGGCCCATTTGTCATTTGTGGTGATTATCTAATGAGTATAGGTGCCACTAATTTTAATTTCCGTCAATTTATATTTTAATTTCAGCATGCCAAAGAAATAATTTTATTTTAATCAAAAAGTCGGTTACACAAAAAACGAATCATAAATAATTAAAAGAGAGAATAATTAAGAGAAAGAGACGTTTATTCAGTAAAGTACATAATTCCATGCATAAAATTGAATGAATGAAACAGAACTTCAAGCCGATGTTGCTATCATAAAAATAATTTGTTTTTAATCACCTGCAACATCGGTATCTCGTCGCGCGATAAAGAAGTGTCAAAGTGCCTTTTTCGAGTTTACTCGTCGTTTGCGGTCATGTTAGGGATTAGAATGACGTCAGAATCGTAGACAAAGTCCGATAAAACGAGAAAAAGAGCGTTCTCGCGCTTGTCATGTTAGCCCTGTAGTACTGATATAGAGCCTATTGTAAGAGTTGAATTGGGCATTTATGATAGTTCTGAAGGCGGCCGAGAGATGTATATTGACATGGCGTATAATTATTTATTTAGCATTCTACCTACGAGCGTAGAGGTAGAGAGAATGTTTTCCTCGGTTACATATTTTTGCAACCGTTTAAGAAGCTCGCTCTCAGATAAAACTTTAGATGCTCTTTTCGTATGCGTAACCCCAGCAAAATGTTGCGGCTTAGAGAAATGAGAGTATTACAAATAATTAGTTCATAGTTAGTTGCAATTTGTTCAAGTATAGCAAAATTTGTTCCAGTTGTATTTTCGAAGTTATTCGAGAAAAACTGATTTTGCTGGGGTAACGTTACCCCAGCAAAATGTTTTTCAAAAAAGGCATTTAGCCAGGAACCAAGTACATGAAAAGATAGCTTTTGATGAGTTGTGAATGTATACCAATAACAAAATTTGTTCATCTTATAGTTTTTGAGATATTCAAGATTTTGCTGGGGTAACGTTTTGGGATTTTCAAAATCTTGAAAACTGTTCATCGCAGAAGTTTGAAAAAACCAGTTATAGGCCTTAATTTGTTCAAATTTGTTCAAACATAAATATTTCGAATCATCAACAAATATCAATGTAATTAATTGTTTTTAAGAATCAGAAAAAATCGATTTACTCGTAAACTGGTACATTTACAAACAAATAAAAGGCAGTTACATATACTTATCATATACTCTTTTAAGGTGTGCAAATCTGAATTAAAAAACTTTACGCGATATGAAGATATAAAGAGATTTATTTCATCAAAGGATATGTCCTAAAATGGTTTTTTATTATTCAATAATTCTAACCAGAATAAGTTAAATATATTTGGATAGACATCCCAAAAACTAGAAGTTCTAACTATATCATACATTTTTAAAGACCTCCAATTTTGAGAAAAATCGATTTTAATTTTAGTAAGAATTTACTCCTAAAACGAACAAACCTTTCTAATTATGTAGGATAATATAGTGAACACACCCCATAAAATAGTAAACTTGTCAAAATTGACACATGTTACTGTCATTACCGTCAATTCATTGACGGTAATGTCAGTACTATGTGTCAATTTATGTCATACTAGCGACCCGCCCCAGCTTCGCACGTGTGTAAACCGGGTTATTATACATATAAACCTTCCTCTTCAATCACTCTATCTATTAAAAAAAACCGCATCAAAATCCGTTGCGTAGTTTTAAAGATTTAAGCATACATAGGGATATAGGGACAGAGAAAGCGACTTTGTTTTATACTATGTAGTGATTGACATATTCAAATAGTAAACTTGTCAAAATTGACACATTTTACTCTCATCACTGTCAGTTCATTGACAGTAATGACTGTACCAAGTGTCAATTTATGTCATATTTATCATAGTTGCCATCAACAAATAAAATATTTGTACTTTAAATAGTTAATAATTTTTCTCTTAAATGGAGGGATCTAAAAATATTATTTCAGTGGTTCCTAGTTCCATATTTTGTCGTTTTTATTTAGATGTAGTTTGATGCTGGTTAGATTTTTCTCGGAATAAAAAACCAACGTCCCTACAAAAAGCGGACATCTCCTTTCAAGCGGTGTTTCTTTGGCGATCGAATACACAGCTCCCTCTGAATACAAAACGATGGATTATAGTGAACAAATTTGTTCATTTTGTTATAAAACATCCCTGAAAGTTTCAGCTTTAAATCTTAGATGGAATAAAAATTATTCAAAAAACAAGAAAGTGTCAGCATTTCTCTAATAAACCGACTTAACTACGGAGGCTACGAAAAAGCGATCGTTTCATACTTGCGGATGTCCTACTCAAATTAGCAGCTTAATAACCGATATTGAGTACAGTCGGGCAGAATAATATTCATGTACTTAACCGAAATGTCAAATGTTTTAAGTATAGGTTATTTGGTGTGAAATTATAACATAGCACTGGTGCCGATTCCCTTGTTCACAAACTAAACTAAATTTAAGTTCATTGCATCTTTTTCTTTCTATTTCATTAAGAAAAGGACAGAAGATAAATTTTAGTTTAGTCCTGTCAAATTAATCATCGCCTGTCACTCTCCATGCAAGTTTAGACGTGATTAAAAACTTGACGACTAAAATTACGTCAATTTACGTCAATCGCTGATTAATTTGACAGGACTAAACTAAAATTGATCTTCTGTCCTTTTCTTAATGAAATAGGAAGAAAAAGATGCACTGAACTTAAATTTAGTTTAGTTTGTGAACAAGGGAATTGGCACCAATGTTCGACTAAATTCGTTTTTAGGGATTAGGTAACCAGAAATACAAGAAACGTGGTTCAAACTATCTAATAGTATTAATTATTGATGAATGCGTTTGTACGAGTACTTACCTACTTTTGTAAAAAAAACTACATTATATTAAAATAATATTGAAATGTATAAAGATTAAGCACACGTCACGTCTAGTGCTGGTTAATAAAACGTATAGCGCCAAAACATAGCACGATATGTGTACAAACCATCTAGCGTTTGCTAGATCGACTACGACTTCGCGCTAGAAATATATTACTTCAACAAACTAAAAGTCTAAACGTGCACAGTGGAGCCAGAACGGGATAGCAATAAAGTTTTATAGTCTGAGGTGTTGGTGTGAATTTAAAGTTCATGAAAACCAATTTTATTCCATACGTTTTTAATCGCGATTAGAAATTGATTTAGTTAGACAATCAAAATTTTAACACTTTTCACCTAAAAGTTATTGAACACTTTATGAGAAAAATATTATATTCTTTCGTGTACAGCGTGTTGTGAGATAACATTCACCACGCAACATTAAGTCCATCTAGCGTGTTGGCAAATAAAATGATAACGTCTCCGCGTTCCGACTGCGGCCGAGTTTTGTAACAACGTGTTATAATGATAGCGTATAAAATAACGCGCTAGAAAAATATATTTTATAGTCTATAACACGTCTATAGTTTCTAGCGGATTTGAACATCACTAGTCACGTCGTCTAACACAAGATTATATTGGCATTTCTGTCTCGCTTGTCATTACAAGCGAGACACCAACGTAAGTAGTGATGTTGGTGTCCCTTTCTAACAACGTCGCGAAGCACAGGCATTTTTCAACGAAGCAAACTAATTATAAAAATTGTATTATTATATTAGGTCTTTACCTATGAAATTGGAGATTTGTATGAAAATTTTAGAATACAAAAAATGTTGGTAATTTTTTTATTTCAGCTAATCAAGGTACTGGCCCAAATTATGTATACAATTTTGCCATTTTAATGGCAGTTTGTTTATCCCTTTACTGTAGAAGTTTGCCGAACGGGAGGCGATGAAGACAGCGAAAACATTTTGTACTGCCTCTCGGGTGTTGAATTTTTTCCCACTTAAAATCTCTAATTACATAGGTAAAGACCTATTATACTCGTATTGTTGAGGAACATTCTTCGAAGAAACAAACTGATTTGAAATTGTACTGAAAAGCATTTAACTAATATATGTATTGTAAGAAATACTGGAGATACAGGCAGAACCTGGTGTGGTGCTACGCTATGACGTCATCTGCTACGTCATGACGTCAGTGCTACGCCGTAGTCATCCCAGAGCTACGCGAGGGGAAGATGCGGGGACGGTAGTCCTAATTGAGCTATCACTGTGAATGCACGTGTACCGATTGTTGATTAGTTAAACAATATAAGTGATTAGAAACCTCATGAGTTGTCTCATTTCTGGACTCTAACAGTTCAGAAGTGGGATATGGCGAATCTTCGCCATCCTAAAGATTGGATAACCCATCCCACAAGAAAATGGAAAGACAATCCCGAGAGCGACATCGTGGTGCGCGCCGATCGCGTACCGCATCTAGGCAGCGATATCGTGACGCGCGGCAAGTAAAACGAAGAAGAATTGACTCGGAATCAAGACTTGAAAAATTGGAACGGATGGTTCAAAGACTAATTCAATCAAAGCAACCTGACCGCGAAGTTTCCGTCAGTGAAAGAAGTGATACGTGTGGTGGTAGAACGCCGTCGCCGCTGCCGAGGGGCAGCCGATCACGTGACGATCCACCATCTCTACAACGTTCGCCGGGTACACCGGAGTGGGCGCCTCCAGCTTCGCAGCGCACGTCCGATGCTGCGGGCGCTGTGGCAACGCGAGCAGCGCGTAATGCATCGGGTACACAGGCACGGGCGTCGTCAGCTGCGCAGCGCGCGCCTGTTGCTGCGGGCGCTGTGCCAACAAGAGAGGTGCAGAGCGCACCGGAGGTCGTGGATGCTACCGCGCCTGGATCGAGCACGGTCGGGCCCATGGTTTGGTCGCCAAAACAAGGTTATGTAAACAAATTATTATCAGGGTCGGAAAGTATACCCAGTTTTTCGGGTAACATTGAGAAAGATAATATGTCCGCACAAGTTTGGATAAAACGTTTAGAATCTTTGGCTAAGATATTTTGTTGGGATGAACGCTTTTTGATTCATCAAATGACATCTAAACTTTCTGGGAACGCGCGGTTATGGTTCGATTTACTACAAGAAATAGACTTCAGCTGGCTAGAATGGAAGACTGAACTTGTTAACAGTTTCCCCGAAGGTCGCGGTATAGCCTCAAAATTGTATGACTTTGTTACTGTTCAACGTGCAAATAATGAAAGTGTTTTGGACTTTTATTATAAAAAGCTTTCTCTCGGAAAACAATGCGATCAGCCAGATCACGTTGTCGCGGACGTAATTATTTTTACGCTGAACAATTCATTGTTAAGGGCACGGGCCCGGGGGGCTGTGAGTCGTAACACTAGAAGCTTGTTACAATATTTAACTGACGCCGCAGGCGACACGAATGTTGCTTATCAGAATAAAGTTACCGACGTACCAAATGTAAACAAAGCTCGAGTTGCCCGAACAACTAAACAGCGGGATGACGTAACTTGTTATAAGTGTGGTGTGAAGGGCCATTTTGCATCTCGGTGTACTAAAACCGATACACCACGCTGTGAACGTTGTTTAAAATTTGGACACGTAATGAGTGACTGTAAAGAGAATAAACAGTGCTCTAATCGTAACCAGTGGGGCCACGATGGGGAGCATTGTTATCGCGCAAAGAAAGAGTTGACTAGCAAACCTTCTAAAGTATTATTTAGAATATCGGATATTGATGTGAATGACAGAAAGTATCACAAAATTGCTATTATTAATAATGTTTCACTGACGGCTTATATTGACTTTGGTAGTGCATGCAATACCATTACGAAGAGCGCAGCAACGCGAACGGGGCTTCAGTTTAGTCAGGGAACTTCTCGTCGAATTCGGGCATATGGGGGTAGCCTTGTTACTCCAGTAGGTGAATTGTCAGCACACGTAGCTTTAGACGAAGCTTCAGCCACCGTACCGATGCTAGTAGTTGGAGATGAATTACAGGCCACAGATTTGATTATAGGCCGGCCGTTTACCGAACTTCCTAATATTTTTGTAACGAAAACTTCGGATGAATTAATCATTGGAAATACTGATAATACGTTCACGCATCTGCCTAATAATATTTCGTCTGTCGACAAGGTATTGAAGTTATCGGTTGTCCGCGATACGACTCTGCATCATGGTCTTAATAAAGTTTTAGTCAGCATACCACAGGAAGATAATGAAATGATGGAAATATTCTCAGCGTAACGAACCCGGGCGAGAGATGGAGGTACTTGGGTGTCCGGTGCCGCTGCAAGATAACACTGGCGAAATTAATGTTGTTAGGCATAGCCACTCACCATTGACCATTTATGCGAACAAATGTATAGCGAGAGCGCAGTTGGTCAATACTGGACTGAATACAGATTTAACGGGAGGGAACAAAAATCGTCTAGAACTATTATTACAACAGTATGATCATTGTTTTATAGGTCAAGAGGGTAAAATTGGTGCTTCGTCTATCGAAATGACACTTGAGCTTACTAGTTCCACTCCATTTTATTATCGACCATATAGAATGTCTCCCCAAGAACAACGTAAGGTAAAGCAAATCGTCGACGATTTACTAGAACAGGATATTATAGAACCCAGTAACTCCGCTTACGCCAGTCGCATTATTCTGGTATCCAAAAAAAACGGCGACACTAGAATGTGCGTCGATTATAGACACTTGAATAGCCTGACACGTAAGGATAGATAACCTCTTCCTTTGATACAAGATCAGATTGATCAGTTGAGAGGCCAAAGGTATTTCAGCACACTCGACCTATGCTCTAGTTATCATCAAGTGTGGGTCCACCCAGACAGCCGAAAGTATACAGCATTCGTTACCCCTTTTGGCCAGTACCAATACAAACGAATGCCGTTTGGTTTGGCTAATGCCCCATCGGTTTTTCAGCGGGCAATTAACCAGATGCTAGGAGATTTGAGATTTAAATTCGCGGGGGCATATTTAGATGACATATTTGCTATTCGGACACGGTTTCAGAAGGCATGGAAAGACTTGAATCCATATTAAAATTGATATCGGACACGGGGCTAACATTGCGTAAGGAAAAGTGTGCATTCCTAAAAAATCAGATTTGATACATGGGTTTCGATATTACAAATGGCGAAATACGTCCCTCCTCCAGAAAAATAGAGTCTGTTGAGCGTTTTCCGAGGCCACGTTCCGTTCATCAACTGAGGCAATTTATTGCGTTAGCGAGCTATTTCAGGAGATTCATTCGATCGTTTGCCTTAAAAGCACGTCCCTTAACTGTACTGCTGAAGAAGGATGAGCCGTGGCTATGGAAAAGGGCTCAAGAGGACTCTTTTAATGACATAAAATCAGCGTTAGTTTCTAGGCCTGTTTTGGCAATCTATGATGAGAATCTTGAAACACAGGTACATAGATGCTTCTGCCGTTGGGGTTGCCGGTATATTAATACAGAAGCAGTCTTCCGGTGAATTCAAGCCTGTGGCGTATGCAAGTCGGCAGACTACAAATGCCGAAAACAAATATCACTCCTATGAGCTCGAAGCCCTTGCCGTAGTGATGAGCCTGAAGAAGTTTCGCGTATATCTCCTAGGAAAACCATTTACGGTGATCACTGACTGTAACGCTTTAAGCGCGACGTGGATCAAAAGGGATATGATACCTCGGATTAGTAGGTGGTGGCTTGAATTACTAGAGTTCGACTTTAAAGTTCAGTATCGTCCCGGAAAACACATGCAACATGCTGACGCGCTTAGTCGTAATCCAATTGACTCAATTGATTCCGTGCTATATCTCGATGAGATCGATTGGGTTATGGCGGTACAGCAAATGGATCCAAAGACAAACGCTATAATAGAGGATCTTAAGCCCACTGCAGACAGCAATGTAACTAAGAACGATTACTGCATGGTTGACGGTCAGTTGTGTAAAGTAGTGGATGGTAAGAAAAGGGTCGTAATTCCTAAATCAGTTAGGTGGCGTATGGTAAAAATGTTTCATGATGATAATGGTCATATGAACCAAGAAAAGGTCATAGGACTTATTAGAAAGAAGTGTTGGTTCGAAAAGTTAAGACAGTTCGTCACAAAATATGTGAAAAGTTGTATTTCGTGTCAATTTGCAAAAAAACCTACGGGGATACAGAGAGGTCACCTGAACCCCATAGACAAAGGTAGTACGCCTTTCGATACATTACACATTGATCATTTAGGTCCATTTTGTGAATCAAATAACGGTAACACTTATCTCTTATTAATAGTAGACGGATTCACTAAGTACACGTGGCTCCAACCACTCCCTAATACTAAAGCAGATCACGTATTGCAGACTTTAATTCTACTTGAGAAAATCTTTGGCAGCCCTGCTAGAATTATTAGCGATAGGGGAAAGTGTTTTACTAGTCGTCAAATGGCGAGTTTTTGTTCTAACAGACACATAAAACATATTCTTAATGCGGTAGCTTGCCCTCGTGCAAATGGTCAAGTAGAACGCGTTAATCGTACAGTTCTACAATCTCTTACGGCTTGCATTGGAGATCAGCATGACAAATGGGAAGAATATGTACCCCAAGTGCAACGCGGTATCAACTCTACGATAAATAATTCAACGGGAAAAAGTCCATTTGACCTGGTGTTTAGTTACCTTCCTCGCTTTCCTTTGGAAGTTACTAATTCTAAGACAGTAAACGTCGATTTGGCAAAGAACCGAAAGGAAGCGGAAGATAAAATGAAAGTTAATGCAACTCGCATGAAAACCCGTTATAACCGAAATCGAATGCCAACGTTAGAATTTAATATTAACGATTTAGTACAAATCGAACGTAGAGTCCTAAAGAAAGGAATAACTAGTGGTAAACTAGTGGACAAATACGCAGGTCCCTATAAAATAATGACAGTTTTGGGAAATGACCGCTATCGCGTTCAATCATTAAATACACGCGGACGCAAGTATTGTAACGTCATTGCGGCCGATAAAATGAAGCCGTTCAGGATTCAGGAAGAATCAGATACTGACAGTGGAGAAGACGAAAGTGAAACAGGCTAGCGGGGTGATAGTTTCTGTCATACAAATTTTGCATCTTGTTCAACTACTTGGTAAACAATAAATTCGTTTAGATCGATCTGGTAAAATCAGTTGGATTTGAAGTAAATCAAAGAGTTCATACCAAAATGTTGGTATGATTGCGTAAGCTGAATCAGAAAGACTCGGTTTATAACCAGTTCGGTTAAAACCAGTTCGGTTAAAACCATTTCGGTTAAGACCAGTTCGGTTAAGGCCAGTTCGGTTAAGACCAGTTCGGTTAAGACCAGTTCAATTAAGACCAGTTCGGTTAAGATCAGTTCGGTTAAGACCAATTCGGTTAAGACCAGTTCGGTTAAGACCAGTTCAGTTAAGACCAATTCGGTTAAGACCAGTTCGGTTAAGACCAGTTCGGTTAAGACCAGTACGGTTAAGACCAGTTCGGTTAAGACCAGTTCGGTTAAGACCAGTTTGGTTAAGACTAGTTCGGTTAAGACCAGTTCAGTTAAGACCAGTTGGTTAAGACCAGTTAGGTCCGTCTAGTAAAATCAATTGGATTTGAGGTAAATCAAAGAGTTCATACCAAAATGTTGGTGTGATTGTGTAAACTGAATCAAAGACTCAGTTTATAATCAGTTCGGTTAAGACCGGTTAGGTCGGTCTAGTAAAATCAGTTGGATTTGAGTTAAATCAAAGAGTTCACACCAAAATGTTGGTGTGATTGTGTAAACTGAATCAGATACTCAGTTTATAACCAGTTCGGTTAAGACCGGTCAGGTCAGTCTAGTAAAATCAGTTGGATTTGAGTTAAATCAAAGAGTTCACACCAAAATGTTGGTGTGATTATATAAACTGAATCAGATAGACTCAGTTTATAACCAGTTCGGTTAAGACCAGGAAGGTCGGTTTAGTAAAATCAGTTTGATTTGAGTTAAATCAAAGAGTCCATACCAAAATGTTGGTGTGATTGTGTTAGCTGAAGTCAGAAAGAAAGAGTTTAAAAAAAAAATACAAACGATAATACGTGGTCGTATTATTTCTCAGGATGGCCGAGTGTAAGAAATACTGGAGATACAGGCAGAACCTGGTGTGGCGCTACGCTATGACGTCATCTGCTACGTCATGACGTCAGTGCTACGCCGTAGTCATCCCAGAGCTACGCGAGGGGAAGATGCGAGGACGGCAGTCCTAATTGAGCTATCACTGTGAATGCACGTGTACCGATTGTTGATTAGTTAAACAATATAAGTGATTAGAAACCTCATGAGTTGTCTCATTTCTGGACTCTAACAGTATGTTTGACTAGTGATAAAAGCAGGTACACTTCAACTTGTATTATAAATAATCAACCTATCTGTGATTGTTCTTAGTTTAAGTAATTATATCGCATACGATTTTTGTAAAATATATATTTGATTAAAAATTAATCATGCTCATCTATTTTTTTTAACCACTGACCACAATAATACTTTTATATGCGACTGTACCACCTAAAAATTACTATTATACCGTTTTTTTCAGATGGTTACGCTCAAGTATGAAACGGTCGGTTTTTCGTAGCCTCCGTAATTAAGTCAGTTTATAAGAGAATTGCTAACACTTTCTTGTTTTTTGAATAACTTTTATTCCATCTAGGATTTAAAGCTGAAACTTTCAGGGATGTTTTATAACAAAATGAACAAATTTGTTCACTATAGTCTATCATTTTGTATTCAGAGGGAGCTGTGTATTCGATCGCCAAAGAAACACCGCTTGAAATTTGATGAAATCTCTGTACGGTTCACGTACAGGCAAATTGCTAACGCCGCGACCTACTTTTCGCTGCACAGTTTATTTACTTTTATTATTATGTATTATATGTAAATTAGTTGACCTATAGCTGCCGTAGCGCTATAGCCGCGGATTAGCATCCAACGGAACATTCGTGTAACTTTTGCGAATAAACTAAACTATCGTGGAATCTGTGGTTTTCGTCAACTCACATCCAACAACTCAACTGTAACTAACTGGCTACCTCTGAGCCATAACAATCTCTTTATATCTTCATATCGCGTAAAGTTTTTTAATCCAAATTTGCACACCTTAAAAGGGTATATGATAGGTATATGTAACTGCCTTTTATTTGTTTGTAAATGTACCAGTTTACGAGTAAATCGATTTTTTCTGATTCTTAAAAACAATTAATTACATTGATATTTGTTGATGATTCGAAATATTTATGTTTGAACAAATTTGAACAAATTAAGGCCTATAACTGGTTTTTTCAAACTTCTGCGATGAACAGTTTCGAGATTTTGAAAATCCCAAAACGTTACCCCAGCAAAATCTTGAATATCTCAAAAACTATAAGATGAACAAATTTTGCTATTGGTATACATTCACAACTCATCAAAAGCTATCTTTTCATGTACTTGGTTCCTGGCTAAATGCCTTTTTTGAAAAACATTTTGCTGGGGTAACGTTTATTGAGATTTTACCCAGGATATTACTTTATAGCAAAAGATGCATGTTCCACTCAGTAATATCTGTAGTAAGTCATGAAGAAAAACCCATAAGGGAGAAGCATCAGGGTAGCCCGCGAAATTCAAATTTTCTTACGTTTTTTGCATTTTACAGGTCAGTGTCAGGTTTTATGTTGATTAAAATATGATTCGCGGTCGTAAGGAATATGGCTTTACTCAATTATAATCATTACAATCCCATATAACCCTTAAAAGCATCATGAACAATTTTGACTGATTTTTATGTGATTTTATTAAAACATATTGTATGTTGATTTTAAAGAGATTTGTTTTATAAAACATAAAGATAAATAGATCGCTAAATTGTAATTACTTAGATACTGATTATTCAAATTTAAATGTTTTATTTTATTTAGGTACTTTTTTCATACTATGTATCAGATTATTTTGTTATTTTTGTTAGGAGATTCTGTTTGCAACTTAAAGTTATATAAAAAAAGTGACTTTATATTTAAAAAGCAGTGTTTTATTATTTTGTGGTGAACCTTATTAGTTGTTGAATAAAAAAACGATATTAAGTAAAAAAATAGTCTCCTACCGGGATCCTGGTGTTGGATATTTTCTATACGGTATTAATACCAGTACTGAAATAATCCGGTATTCGAAACCCCTAGTTCTATGAAAGTGTTTTTACTTTAAAGTATTTGGAAGTTTTTTTTTTTGCTCTTTATTTAGATAAGGTACGGTACCAATTTTCTATACAAGTATTTTTCTTCAAAGTATTTTATTCGGCTACTCGCTCCTTCGACGCTCGACGCAATTCTGCTCCTTATTTATATTTAGTTACGGATCAAAGTTCTATGCAAAGTATTTTTACTTTAAAGGTTTTGGAAGTTTTTTTGAAGTGAATACTTCTTTAGGCGCGTTGAGCAATTTTGAGATGGGACTAAACCATTGATTTCGCGACACTGTAACGCAATTTACCGAAACCGTGGAGTAAAAGGCATCAACGCGTTGATTACCGCGGTACCGATTTTTTTAATCTGACGTGTAAAAGTGATTCTGATACTTATCCTATTTACAGAATAAAAAAAATAATTTCATATCTACTAGATTTTCTCTACAAGGCCTAGATCCAGAGATATTCTAAAACATTGAGATATTGGCATTGTAAAGAAATTTCCAAAAAATGCATTACTAGTCTGTACATATACTAACGATTCCCCAAAGTATTCAACAGAAATAAAGCAAGTAATGAACATACCTAATTACTAATAATAAAATATAAATGCCGTCGACTCGTCTCGTTTCTCGTCGAATCTATCCAGTCACACACACACACGGATGCGCACCGCGTCCACCGGCCGCCTGCTGTTGTCAAACAGAGATAGCAATATTCCGAACGAATTTTGCAAAAGTTTCGATTTTTCTAGTTGCGAGCCGTGGTCGCAGGCCTCTTAAGTAACATAATCTACTCAGCTCAACTCAGAATTTTAGGAGCTCAACGATTCGACGAACAATACCAAAGAAAGGACATTTGGGTAGGCCACATAAAGTAATCAAAACTGCCAGATTATCATTAGAAGTAACTGAGAAAAATAAATAAATGTATAAACATGACCTTTTTTTTTTTTTTTTTTTTTTTTGGGTGGGAAATTATCAAATAACTTCTCCCGCTCTGGGCGGAGCGGGAGGGCGTGTCAGACTCTTACTGACTAAAACCCACCCGTGTTCCTTCGGTTGCCCTGTTGCCGGGGGCCACGATTTCCCGATCGGTTTTCTTCGAACCCCCGGCAGGCATTGGCCCTAGCGGACCCCGTCAATTCTGCTGACATCTCTTTGAGGCGCGCGTGGAACACAACGCGCCGTCGACCCGGGCTTGGTCCTTATCGGACGGCGAGCTACCCATTGCTCACCGTCCGCAAGCCCGCGCCTACGGTGGCCGGAAATCGGCTCGCAATTCCCGCCCCGGGCGTCTCCTTCTATTGCGGCGGTTAGGGGCGTGAGGGCGCGAAATTTGCCTCTCCCTCACGCGTTCCGCCTCCTCCTTCGCGAGCATTACCGCTTCGCAGAAGGAGGTGACGGCCTGCCATTTCCTCTCGCTCCGTACCATGGCCTGAACCAGGGCCGGTCGCGAGAGATCACCGCCGCCGATCGCCTCTACGAGAACACGGCGTTGCTCCGCCCAAGCCGGGCAGACCTCCACCGTATGCTCCACCGTGTCCTCAGGCCGATCCACACAATGGTGACACCCGGGTGTTTCCTCCCGCCTTATCCTGAACAGGAACCTCCCGAAGCAGCCGTGTCCGGTGAGGACCTGCGTCAGGCGGAAGGTGAGAACGCCGTGGCGTCTCTCCAGCCACTCCTCAAAGACGGGTCTTATCGCCGCGATTGTGGCGTGCCCAGCGCGGGGTTGCGACAATCGCACCCTCCATGACGCCATGAGATCCCGCCGGAGCTCTGTCCGCTGTGCCGCAATTTCTTGCGGCATCGGGGTTAAGCCCCGGCGTTTCGCCTCCTCGCGCCACTCCCAGATGTGCGCGAGGACCTTTGCCTCCAGATCCCATGGCGGTAATCCGGCAAGGAGGCTCGCCGCCTCGCAGGAGACCGTGCGGTATCCTCGGGCCAGCCGGATGGCCATGACCCTCTGGGACGCGTTCAACCGGCGGGCTGGCCGCAGCCTCAATGAACGCGCCCACACCGGTGCCCCGTAAAGGGCCATGGACCGCACGATCCCCGCATAGAGCCTCCGGCAGGAGGCGTTTGGATCCCCTAGATTGGGCAGGAGCCGCTTCAATGCAGCCCCGGCCCGCTCGAGTCTGGGAGCCAAACGTCGGAAATGTTCTACGAAGTTCCACCGGCTGTCGAGGACGAGTCCCAGATACTTCATCGTCGACTCGACACCGATGTGAACCCCTCCCGCCATTACCTGGGACCCCGACGGTGGCGCATTCCGAGGACCATGAAAACCCATGGCCTCAGACTTGTGCAGGGCCACCTCGAGTCCCAGCTGCCGGATCCTATCGACGATTGTCGCAACCCCGCGTGTCGCTAAATCGGCCGCCGCCTGGTACGACCCCCCCTGCGCCAGGACAAGCGTGTCGTCAGCGTAACAAACGACGCTGACGCCGCTAGGGAGGTCGGCGCGCAGCACCCAGTCGTATCCGATGTCCCACAGATGCGGCCCCAGGACCGAACCCTGTGGGACACCGCACGACATCTCTTGCCGGTTCCACTCTCCTTGGTGACCGGGGTAGATGACGGCCCTGTCCGTCAGATAGGCCTCGACCACACGACAGAGGTAGGTCGGCATCCGGTGATACCGGAGTGCCTCCCTGATGCAACTCCAGGGCAGGGTGTTGAAGGCATTGGCGATGTCTAGAGACACCGCCAAGACGACCCCACCCCGGGCCACAGCATCCCCCGTCGTGAGGGCCCGCACGCGCATGATGGCGTCCACCGTAGAGCGCCCCCTGCGGAAACCGAACTGGCTCTCCGCCAGATCCGGCCCCACTAGCACCAGCTGCCCGACGAGGCGGTCTGCAATGACTCTTTCAAAGAGCTTGCCCACCTCGTCGAGCAGCACAATGGGCCGATAAGCGGACGGAGAGTCCGCTGGGCGCCCCGGCTTCTTGATGAGGACCAGTTTCCCCGTCTTCCAACGAAGTGGGAACTGGCCCCTCTCCATGCATGCGCTTAGGAGCCCCCTCAGTCGAGGCCCGAGAGCCCCCATGGCCAGGACCCAGGCTTTTCCGGGTATGCCGTCGGGTCCTGGGGCGGTATTCTTTGCACTCATCTTGCGTACCGCCACTCTCATTTCTACCTCAGTCACCTCAGGAGAATCGTCGTCGTCGGTGTGGTCCGCATCGGGCATCGCAGTAGGCGGAGCCATGGGCGGAGCAGTATGATCCCCTCTAGAGGGGAACAGAGCGCTCACCACGTCCCCCACAAGCTGGGGCCGGAGACTCTGCGTCAGCGGGGGAGCCCATGGGCGGAGTTTCTCCCGCACCATCTTGTATGGGCGCCCCCACGGGTCCCTGTTGAGAGTCTCCAGCATCTCCTCGCGGGCCCGCTGGATCTCCGCTTGGAGGGCGGTCTTCGCCGCTCTGTACCCCTCGTACAGCTCCGCCTCAATGGCTTGCGTATCCGGAGGGCGGATACGGAGCCTGCGATGCCTGGCGTACCGGCGTCGCGCAGCAACACACGCCTTGCGCAGAGCCTCCAGCTCTTGCGACCACCAGTACAGCCGGCGCGAAGCATGTCTAGGATGGACCCGGGGCATTGCCATGTCACACACATTGGACATGGCCTCCCGGAACCACTCCGCCTCGTCGTTGATATCGGCAGGCCTGTCCGGTGATGACACCCAGGCCTGCACAATCGAGGCTTCCAGGAGAAGCTCCCGGTCCAGCTGCTTCAGCGCCCACCGCGGACCACTCGGGGCCTGTCGGACCAGCGCACTCGAGGTCTGGGTGGTGACGTCAAACCGGATGTACCGGTGATCGGAGTAGGTCTCCACCCCCTCCATGACGCGCCAGTCAATGACACGCGGCGACAGAGCGGGGCTGGCGAACGAAATGTCCACCACCGATTCGCCCCGCATCCGCACACACGTGGGGACAGAACCCCGGTTTAGGACGACCAGGCCTGTCTCCAGAGCCCAGTCCTCCACCATCCTGCCCCGTGTGTCCGTATACCGGGAACCCCAAGCCAGATTCTTGGCATTGAAGTCCCCGAGTACGAGCACGGGGAGGGAACCAAACCCGACGACGACGACTCTTAACTCCGCAAGAGAGTTGTGGAACTCGGCAAGAGTTCGGTTCGGGGAGAAGTAAACACCCACCACGACAATCTCCCCGAACCGTGCTGCAACGCAACCCCGTCCTCTCTTGACCGACTCGAGGGACGGAGTACCGGCGGCGGCCGATGAAATGAGGGTCACTGAGCCGCTCAGGTCCTCCACCCAGTCATCCCTGGGCGGGACAAAGTACGGCTCAGCGACCACGGCGATGTTGATCGACCACTGCGCCATGCTCTGGAGCAACAGATCCTGAGCGGCGGCGCAGTGGTTGATGTTCGCCTGGAGGAGGCGAAATGGGGCCGTTATTGGCATTCCATCTCTACCTCCCCCCGAGCCCCCTGCGAGGGCCCTGCCGCGGCGGAAACGGCAGCGGCGACAGCGATGGTGGACGCGGCGGTGGCCACGGTGGAAGTGGCGGCGGCTGCGGCGGTGACGGCGGTGGTGGCTGTGACGGCGGTGGTGGCGGAGCGCTTGCCCCTGCCTCTGGCCTCGGCGGGTGGAGCGCAGGTCCTGCTCCCAGCCCGGTGATCGGCCGGCTTGCCAGCCGCCGCACATACGACACAGTGCGGCGTGGCGTTACACGAGCCGGCCTTGTGACCGGGCTGACCACAGCGGAAGCAGAGGTCACTGCGGTCTACCTCCGAGGTGCACTTGACCCCAACGTGGTGGCCCACCTGGCAACGGAAGCACCTCAGAGGTCTGGGCTCCAGCAGTTTGACCTGCGCCGAAACCCAGCCCACCAAAAGCCTTTGGCCCTCCCCGGCTATCTTTTTGGCCGCCGTCACGGGGCAGCTCACCCTGATAGCTTGCATCCCCGTGTGGTCAGGGTGGATGGTGCCTGCCTTGATCTGCTCGACAGAGCACCCTCCAGCCTTAGCGACGGCGGCCACCACCTTTGCCTCCGTCACGGAGTCGTCCAGGCCCTGGATGCGCAAGTCAGCGCACTTGGTGGGCCTGGAGACTCGGGCCTCGTCCGCATTTAGGGCTGCCCTGAGCTTTTCAGCCAGAGCGTCAGCGGCCGGGCCACTGGCCGCACCAGGGACCTCCAGCATCCGGGCCCCGGTTGCCGTGATCTTAATCTTTATACCCTTGGCGGCGCCGATCTCCTCCAGGTTCATCACCCGATCCACCGTCGCGAACACGTGCTGGTAGGACACGCCCCTTTTCTCCGCTTCCGGCTGCAGTGTCACCACCACAGCTGCGGACTTCGGGGCGCGGAGCCTAGCCGCGACGGTTCTCTCTTTGCGCCGCTGCCGCCTCGCCCTGTTTTTGGCCGCCCTTGCCTCCTTACTAGCCTTCTTCCTCTCCCCGGCCACTTGCCATCCGGCGTCGGCCGGAGGAGAAGAATTAGGAGGCGGAGGTGGCCGTTTCGCCGCCGCCTGGGCCGGAGCCCTCGCCGTCAGGGCCGGGGCCTTCGCCGCCTGTGCAGCCGCTCCGCTCTTGGCCTGCCCCTGTCTGCCTTGGCCTGGCTTGGCCGCGGCAGATGCGGCGGCGGCATACGACGCCGCCTTCCGCTGGTCTATGGCCGGCTGGCTCGCCGCTAGCGGGGGGCGCAGGACGATAGCCTCTAGGGCGGAGAACCTGCTCCGCAGGGCGGCCATCTCCTGCCGCACCAGGGCCAGAACCCGGTCCTCCGCAGGCACGGGCACGGGCACCTGCCCATGCCGCTCCCCTACCTGCGGCGCCTCTCGGGGGCCGGCTGCTCGCAGCCCAGCCAGGTCCGCTCGGAGCTTCTCGTTTTCCTTTCGGAGAAGCTCCATGGCGGCAGTCAACTTTGCGACCTCCGCCCGCATCTCGGACATACCGTCCGACGGAGGCCCAAAGTGCAGCTCCTTCGCTGCCGCCAAAATAGAGGCCGCGGCCGCGGGTATGGCCTTGTCCTTGGAGGATTGAATCCTCTTCAAGGCCACAGCCCTGATCGCGGCTTCCACGACCTCCGCAAACCTGGCTTCCTGCTGTTGATTGGAACCGCCGCCAGCGACGTCCGGCTCACCACCAGAGGCTTCTGAGAGGACCGGCCCGCTGCTGGTCTCTCCCGGGTGGTGCTCCTCCGTGGCGAGGCTCTCAATTGGCCGGACCAGTTCGACTGGGCCAGCCTGGCTCAGCTCACCAGCCTTCTTGGTGGTGAGCCCTCTACCTTTCCCTTTTTCCCGGGCCTTACCCCGCCGGCTGGTGTGCATTTTCCGCCTGTTGTCGGCGGAGGACCATTCACCATCGTCCGATTTGGGGCGCTTCCGGAATTTCCGGATAATTCCATCCGCCCCCACCACTTCGCGCCCCGAGCTCTGGCTAGAGCTCTCCGCGCCAGATACAGCGTCGGACTCCGACCCCGCATCTCTCCCCTCCTTTCTGTTTGTTTTTGTTTTAAGTTTTTCCATAGTTGTTCCCACGAGTAAATACTTTTTATAATCTCAAAATTGTGTGGTTCGCACTAATGACTAATTTAGCTACCCATTAATCAAGCTATCAACCTCCCTCACGGTGCGCCGCCGCTTGGAGGTTTGGGGTGATTTTTTATAGAGGTTTTCTACCTCGCGGCCCGGGCGGTTAAGCCAAGACCCTCGACCCCCGTCAAATGCCAGAGACATGACCTTGACACTCTTCGGGGCTACGAGACCAGCGGTGACAGGAGAAAAGACTTCCTCCTGCCCGCCCGACGGCAGGGTTAGTGCACGCCGAGCCCGCTCCTACTTTAACGCTGCTCAACGAGTGCTCCCTAGCGAGTACCCGTTAGAGCGTTATCCTCCGACAGGATATTGGCATACGGACAACGAGACCCCTTATTGGGGAGTCATTGTCCGCACCCCAGGGTGCACCGTCCCGGAGACTGGCCTTCCCCCCGGACGCATCCATAAGGGAACTCCAGCCCCCAGGCACGCGGGGAGGTTGAACATGACCTACATTCACAATAATTAAAATAATAATAATGTTATACTTCACAAAGTAAATTTTCATAACATTGTGTATATGATTTTAAAGTTAGCAAAATAAACAAAGTTCCGAAACTCAAAAAGTAAAAATAATTGGAGCAGCTCAATCCCAAGCCTTTTTGTCCTCAATGTAATCTTTAACGGTATAAAAAGCTTTCTGAGCTTTCTGAGCTTTCTTTTTATTATTTTAAATGAATAGAATCGTACTAATTTTATTAATTGCATTGTAATCTAAATTTAAATTATGAAATTATTGTTAGTATTTTTATTTTATTGCTAATTATTAAATGTGTACCTACTGCATGCTATAAGTATAACCAAGATGTAAATCTAAATATATGCACGGCTGAAATGCCGAATATAGTGAAACCCATAGAACTTAAGAACATATGTACCTATATTCTTGCAAATAAATATATCATTCATTCATTCATTCAATGAGTGATTTGAATTTATGAAGGCTTAGATCTTGTACGTGGCTTGGAAGTTTATTATAAAAGCGTATACATTGACATCTGAACGATCCACCTATTTTTTTTGAGCCTTGTTGTAGGTACAACAAATTTGTGTTTGTTCCTAGTATTTATGTTATGAATATCACTGTTTAAAAAAAAAAAAAAATTATGGGCATATAAAAGATTATCAAAAATGATTACTGAGAAGGCACAGTCATTACATTAATCTCCTTAAAGGAGTGTGGGCAAAATACACCCAGCTCCCCCACAGTTCAAACTACTGTGGTTTGGAAGACATTACTTTTCCCTTTACTCACGCCAAAGCGCATCAAAATTTGTCCCGGGGTTATTGAGTTCCGACATTGTTAAGTTAGGTTAGGTTAGATAAAATATACCCAGCTCCGCCATTATACCCAACTCCCCCACAGTTAAAACTACTGTAGTTTTGAAGACATTACTTCTCCCTTTACTCACACCAAAGCGCATCAAAATCTGTCCCGGGGTTATTCAGTTCCGACATTGTTAAGTTAGGTTAGGTTAGATAAAATATACCCAGCTCTGCCACTACACCCAGCTCCCCCATAGTTCAAACTACTGTAGTTGTCAAGACATTACTTCTCCCTTTACTCACGCCAAAGCGCATCAAAATCTGTCCAGGGGTTTATTCAGTTCCGACATTGTTAAGTCAGGTTAGGTTAGATAAAATGTACCCAACTCCGCCACTATACCCAGCTATAACTACAAGCTGCATACTCTGCAAGCGTATGCCACGTTGTGTCCTCCTAACAGTGGACGCAACGATGACACCGAGCGTCCCTGCCCATGCGACACAAGTACTTGCCGAAGCAACCGTGCCCCGAGAGCACCTGCGTTGCCCGAAACGTCAGGGAGCCGTGCCTCCTCCCGAGCCAGTCGTCAAGCACTGGCCGGATTGCCTCGATTAAATCCAGGCCGGCGGTAGGTTGCAAGAGCCTCTCCCGCCATTCCGCCACCATGACCTGACGGCGCTCTGACCGGCGCAGTGTGATCTGCCGCTACATTGGTCTCTCGCCCCGTGTCTTGGCCTCCTCGCGCCACAGATGCAGTGTCACGTTTGTCTTCGCCTCCAGGTCCCAGGGCGGGAACCCGGCCAATGCGCAAGCCGCCTCGTAAGAGATCGTGCGATATACTCTTATGACTCTGACGGCCATCGCTCTTTGCGGTTTTTGCAGTACTGCGATGCTGCCAGCCGTCAGGTCAGCTGCCCACACCGGGGCTCCATAGAGGGCCATTGATCGCACGATCCCCACGTATAACCGCCTACAAGCGGTGCTCGGGCCCCCCAAATTGGGAAGCAGCGTTAGCAACGCACCCGCCGCGCCCATCAGTTTGGGCACCAGCCGCTTAAAATGGGGGCCGAAGTTCTTTCGGTTGTCGAGCATCAATCCTAGGTACTTCATGGTTGACTCGACAGCGATACGAGCTCCTCCGACCACAATGTGTGACCCCGGCGGCAGCGCCCGTCGAGGGCCATGGAATACGATGGCTTCTGACTTATTGAGGGCCACTTCTAGGCCCAGGCGTCGTATGCGACTCACGACCTGCGAGACCGCAACCGTAGCCAGCAACGCTGCCTCCCTGTGCGAACTTCCCCGAGCCGTGACCAGCGTGTCATCCGCATAGCACGTGAGGCTCACCCCCGGACCTCAACATAACGTAACCTAACATAGTCGGAACTGGATAACCCCGGGATAGATTTTGATGCGCTTTGGCGTGAGTAAAGGGAGAAGTAATGTCTTCAAAACTACAGTCGTTTTTACTGTGGGGGAGCTGGGTATATTTTATCTAACCTAACCTAACTTAACAATGTCGGAACTGAATAACCCCGGGACAGATTTTGATGCGCTTTGGCGTGAGTAAAGGGAGAAGTAATGTCTTCACAACTACAGTAGTTTGAACTGTGGGGGAGTTGGATATAGTGGCGGAGCTGGGTATATTTTATCTAACCTAACCTAACTTAACAATGTCGGAACTCAATAACCCCGGGACAAATTTTGATGCGCTTTGGCGTGAGTAAAGAAAAAAGTAATGTCTTCAAAACTACAGTAGTTTGAACTGTGGGGGAGCTGGGTGTAGTGGCGGAGCTGGGTATATTTTATCTAACCTAACCTAACTTAACAATGTCGGAACTGAATAACCCCGGGACAAATTTTGATGCGCTTTGGCGTGAGTAAAGAGAAAAGTAATGTCTTCAAAACTACAGTAGTTTGAACTGTGGGGGAGCTGGGTGTAGTGGCGGAGCTGGGTATATTTTATCTAATCCAACCTAATTTAACAATGTCGGAACTGAATAACCCCGGGACAGATTTTGATGCGCTTTGGCGTGAGTAAAGTGAGAACTAATGTCTTCAAAACTACAGTAGTTTGAACTGTGGGGGAGCTGGGTGTAGTGGCGGAGCTGGGTATATTTTATTTAACCTAACCTAACTTAACAATGTCGGAACTCAATAACCCCGGGACAAATTTTGATGCGCTTTGGCGTGAGTATAGGGAGAAGTAATGTCTTCAAAACTACAGTAGTTTGAACTGTGGGGGAGCTGGGTGTAGTGGCGGAGCTGGGTATATTTTGTCTAATCCAACCTAATTTAACAATGTCGGAACTGAATAACCCCGGGACAGATTTTGATGCGCTTTGGCGTGAATAAAGTGAGAACTAATGTCTTCAAAACTACAGTGGTTTTAACTATGGGGGAGCTGGGTGTGCCGCCCATACATTTTTGCCCACTATCCTTTATCTCTGAGAGAGTGTCTCGGACTTAATTTATAAATTGATTGAACAGCTCTTTTCTGCAAAACAAAGATAGTCTGAATGTCGGTGGCATTTCCCCACAACAGAATACCGTACGACATTACACTATGAAAAAACTTTTTTACAAAAAATACAACCGACTTCCAAACTACAAAGTGAAAAATAACTTTAATTTCGGAAGTCGGTGTCTTTGGATCAGTGTTTAAGTTTTTTGACACCGACTTCCGAAATTAAAGTTATTTTTCACTTTGTAGTTTGGTAGTCGGTTGTATTTTGTGTAAAAAAGTTTTTTTTTCACTTTTTAGTGGGTTGATTTGTAATTTATCTAAGTTACAATAACCTTATGTCAACTGCTCATCAAAAATATCTAAACCGCTATAGATGTGCCCTTAATATTTGAAGAGTTCCCTCAATTTCTCCAAGATTCCATCATCAGATCGTGACCAAATGACAATGGGACCAACTTGAAAGTATACCCTTTCAAACAAAAAAAGAATTTTACAAATCGGTCCAGCCGTCTTCGAGTAATCGGGAAACATACATAAAAAAAAAATATCCCGACGAATTGAGAACCTCCTCCTTTTTTTGAAGTCGGTTAAAAATAGCAAAAGTACACTAAACGGGCTATCTCTATGTCAGTCAAATTACGAATTTTTCTAACAGCATAATTCTGTACCTTCAGTGAAAACTGATATATCTTGACTTATATCAGTTTTAATATTATTACACTAAGTTTATCAGTAAAAAAAATCAACTTTTTGGTCTAATTGGTACCCCTCTAAGATTAAAATTGCGCAAGCTTATTTTGGTTAAAGTGCTCTAACTAAGCATTTTTTACATTTATTAATGTGTAATAAAATACATTTTAAATAATATCACAATGGTGTGCTGGTGCCCACGCTTATGTATGGTAGTGAATGTTGGGTGTGGCAAAAACAACATGAAAGTAGAATAAATGCTGTGGAAATGCGTTCCTTGCGAAGCATGTGTGGCCTGACTATGAATGATAGGCTGAGGAATGATGTGATAAGACAGCGGTGTGATTTAAAAGAAGATGTAGTGACAAAAATTGAAAAGGGTATGCTGAGATGGTTTGGGCATGTTGAGAGAATGAATGAAAGGCGACTAACAAAATGTATTTACAAGGCTGATGTAAAGGGAAAGGCCGGGCGGGGACGCCCTAGGAGGACATATACTGACCTTATTGGTGATGTTCTTCAGAAAGGCCAGGTGCGTAGTACTCGCAACCGGCGTGCGTGTATGACCAGATGTATGAACGTAAACGAGGCAAAAGGACTATGTAAGGATCGTAGCAGGTGGCGTTCTGTAGTTTCTGCCTACCCCCATGGGAAGAAGGCGTGAGTTTATGTATGTATGTATGTATGTCAAAGTGAACTGAACAAATATTTCAAGTACCTTAATGTATATTAATATAAATGATTGTGACTCTTATTACGCGATCTATGTGAATTAGTACAAACTGATATATTTACCTATACATAATCATCCAACACCAACCAATAAATAATGTGTAAAAACAACCGACCTCCAAAAAAAACACTACAAAGTGAAAAATAACTTTAATTTCGGAAGTCGGTGTCTTGTATTTTGTATTTTCGTTTTTTGCCACCGACTTCCGAAATTAAAGTTATTTTTCACTTTGTAGTGTTTTTTTTGGAGGTCGGTTGTTTTTTTTTGTAAAAAGTTTTTATTTTTGACTTTTTAGTTGTGGTACCTACCCCACACACATTCGAATACCACTACCTGCTACCAGTGACAGAAACTTATTATATCATCTACATAGCAAGTAGGAAAAAAATACGTATTTTGTAGCTAACTCAAAAACTATCAAAGAAAAGTTAATAAAATTTATATGGGACTAATTCGAGAGCACACCCTTTCAAACAAAAAAATAATTTTCAAAATCGGTCCACAATTGACGGAGAAATCGGTGGACACACATAAAAAAAAAAAAAAAACAAACATACGCGACGAACATATAACCTCCTCCTTTTTGGAAGTCGATTAAAAATGGTTCAAGTCATTTTAATTTAATTGACCGAGCAAGCGTAGCGCTGCGAAGTGTCTCTGGATCAGTAGTGCTATTCTGTAAAAATTTCACCGTGATATCTTAGGTGAAGTGAGCTGCCAATAGTGTCAATCATTAGCAACTGACAGCTCACTCCACGCTCACTTCACCTAAGACAACACGGTGAAATGATTACAGAATAGCACTAGGTCTGGCAAAATTTGCTTTCGTGTGTCAGTTTGTACGTACTCCTCTATAGGTCGTATTTTACAACTAATCTGGACGAAATTTGGTGTACAGGTTTGACGAATTTTTTGTAATTTTTAGTCGTCGGGTATTTTTGATTGGAGGGCTACTTCCTCCAAAATGGGGCCAAAAAAGGGGGCGACTGGATATCTCCGCCTTATGAGACCTGATTTCGATGGTTCTTTTTTTATTTGAAAGGTAGTAAACTCTACGTTGGTCACAAAAAAAAAAAAAATTGGTGAAGATCTGATGAGGATCTTCGGCATGATGAGCAGAATAGCTTCTCAAAATGCAGTAAATTCCGGACTATTTAATAAAACCTATTAGTTAATTTTTCTAGCTGGCCTACATATTTTTACTCATAATTTTTCTGGTTTTTACTGTAGTCAACAAGGAAACGATATATTTTCGCCATGTCCGTCTGTCTGTCTATCCGCGGCTTAGCTTAGAAAAACTTAGTACTAGAAAGCTGTAATTTGGCGTGTGTACCTTTTATACATTAAACACGCCGGCCGAAAAAGTGGTAAAAAAAACAGGATTGTCTGGTTTTATGAAACCACGGTAAAAGTGAAACTTTTAAGCGAACTATAGGCGCCGCCATATTGGCCTTGGCTGCTCTGACGAGCGCCTTTCACTTTATCTCTACTCCGCGGCCGACCGTCACGCGACATGCAACACACAAACGAAAAAGTTTGAGACGATGTAATAAAAGTTTCACTTTAATAAAATCATGATATATATTTGTAGGGTACCTCCCCTTCCTACAGGTAAAGTGGGGATGATTTCCTATGTTATGGGGTGTTGTGTGGGTGTGTTTTAACAAATTTTTTACTCAGGAATCCGTTTGCGAAATATTAAGCTTTAAAATGCAAATTTTTGTTAGAGTCAAGTGTTGTCCCCCTGCCAGCTAAATGGTTGTTTTTGGATGTGTGAAAAAAATCACGGCAGAAGTATATAATACATATAACGAATTTAAAAAGGAAAACTATTACAACTAAGTATGCTTTACAAGTTAACGAGTAAAAATCGGCCAACTTACATTTACAGTTCTGCCGTGGTATATCTAAAATGCCTTTATCCGACATCTGGCTGATTTTCAAATTTTGATGCTATATTAATCAGAAAAAAAAATCTCTTTCGATCTGTATTTGCTGGTAGTTAACGGCATTATAGATTTAACACGGCAGAGTTGGAATGCATGGGAGAACATGTTTTTCAACTTCAATGTTAAAGTTTGTTCTTGGGATAAATTGATCCCAACTACGAAACCCTTAATTGTGCGTGGCCCACGCGCTTGGCCGGTTTTTAAATTTGAATTTGACGTATGACGTAAAAAAATATGACATGACATGTCATGTTTGTTTGACAGGAAAAAAATAGGTCATCGCCGTCAAATCATAGAAGTGCGTTGGTAGCATAAAATATTTTCGAACGCTAAAACTAGAAGCTATCGTTCGTGTTTTCTTCCTGCAGGTCTACTCCCTAAACACGAAATCCGAAGATTCGGCCGAAATAACGTGCGGATTAGTTTGGGGCCCGATCTAAGAATGAATGACAACACGATTTAACAGTCTGTTGTCCTTATACCCAGTGTGTCTGCCCGTTCAAAAAAGTTAATTATTCGGGTGTACTCGCTGGTTGAGGGCAAGAAAGGCCGATCGCGGCGCAGCCACAACAAACACCGTACCACTCCTGCAAGCGAGGATTTTTGAGCTGCAGTGCTCACCATCCTCGTGCATATTTCCCGGTTGGATCCACAGACATCGGGAGAAAAGGAGCCAAGGTCTAATCAGTGCCGAAGGAAGAGCGTAGCAGTCGAGAAAGACTATACATTTTAATTCCGACATCCTCCAGGTGCCCACGCTGCAAAAGGCCTCAGCCCAGAATTTTGGCCTTTTAGAGAATTCTGAAAATTGTTTTCAGAATACTCCAAACCGTTTTACAATAAGGTCACCAGATGGCGCTACTGTATACCGCTAGATCGCGTTGTCGTTGTTGCTCGCTAAATGGCTAGGTCCCGTCCAAGATTTTGAGTGACTGAGTTTTGTTAGGTGTAAAGTAGCTTCAAAAGTAAAGTCTCGTGTTTAACAGTTAGTTTTGTGTTAGTGTATTTCTGTTTTATTATCGTCTTGCCACCACATGCTTTTTAGTAACCTACAGCTGCAGTCGGGTTTTTTAAGTTGGTTAAGTATATTAATTATAGGATTTTAAACTGACATGGTAATTTTCACTACTAAAGTTCTTTATTTACGGGATATTTACCATGTTTTTTGTTTAAAACGGGATATTTTGTAAAAAAAGTACATGGTAAATATTTCGTTTTAAATAACTTTAATAGTATATTAATTGTTGTAAAAAAGTTTGTGCTCGCGAGGTCTACAGACTGTTCGCAGAACTAGTAGTATTATTAGGTTGGGGAAAAAGTCTTTTCTCATTATAGTATGTATGAACTTGTAATAAAATCTCCATGGAGCTATACTATTTGTATCTGGCTGGTTTTGGTATCATTGAAAGTTTAAATTTTAAAAAACGTAATTCCAAATTCAAATTAGGAAAATGTGTGATTTTCATTTGTTTTTCGTACCGTCAAGATGAGTGAATCTAATAAAGAAATTCGATACATTTTAAAATTTTACTACAAAAAAGATAAAAATACAAAGCAAGCCGCGAAAAAAATTTGCGATGTTTATGGTGGTATTTGTGGTGTCTGTGAGAGTAGCACAAATTTGCTTTAAGCGTTTTCAATCCGGAAATTTTGATGTCAAAGATGCACGTCGCTCTGGTCGCCCTATTACGGATAAAATGGATGCCATTTTTGAAAAAGTGGAGCAAGATCGGCATATCAGTAGTTACGACGTAGCTGAAGAACTGGGAATTGACCACAAAACAAACAGTTTTGGCGCATTTGAAAAAACTGGTTACACAAAAAAGCTCGATATTTGGGTACCTCACGAGCTCACTGATAGAAACCTAATGAACCGTGTACTCATTTGTGATTCTTTATTACGACGTAATGAAACCGAACCATTTTCGAAGAAGCTGATAACTGGTGATGAAAAGTGGATCACGTACGACAAGCACGTGCGAAAAAGGTCGTGGTCAAAGGCCGGTCAGGCTTCACAGACTGTGGCGAAACCCGGGTTAACTCGCAACAAAGTGATGCTGTGTGTGTGGTGGGATTGGAAGGGCATTATTCATTATGAGCTGTTACCACCAGGCAGGACCATCGATTCTGAACTCTACTGCGAACAACTGATGAGATTAAAGCAAGAAGTTGAGAGAAAGCGGCCGGAATTAATCAACAGCAGGGGTGTGGTTTTTCATCATAATAACGCTAGACGTCACACATCTTTAGCCACTTAGAAAAAATTAAGAGAGTTTGGCTGGGAGGTGTTAATGCATCCGCCGTATAGTCCTGACCTTGCACCTTCAGATTTCCACTTGTTTCGGTCTCTTCAGAATTCTTTAGGCAGTGTCAGGTTAACATCACGAGAGGACTGCCACCACTGGAGAGAGGACTGAAACCACTTGTCGCGGTATTTTGATCAAAAGTCCCAAAATTTCTACAGCAATGGGATCATGTTCCTACCTACAAGATGGCAAAAAGTTATCGAACAAAAAGGTACCTACAAAGTTAAATGTGTGTGTGTTTAGCGATTCGGTGCTATGCATCTTTATATATATAATTCTTCTGTGAGTGTGTATGTCACTGAACTCCTCCTAAACGGCTGAACCGATTTTGATGAAATTTTTGGTGTGTGTTTGAATGAGTCCCTGGGTGGTTTAGATTCACAATTGGACCCGGTAGGTGGCGCTGCGATCGAGTTATAGGAAACAGGACAACGTCTGTTCGGTCAGCTAGTAAACTATATTAGAAAATGTTTTGAATTTTTTTTAAAAATGCGAAGCAACTTTTTCCCCAACCTATTATATTTATAGCTGTTTCCCCAAATGCTATATCTAAGTTTAGATTCAACTAGAGCAAAATAAACAGTACGAAGTTGGGCAATAGACAAAACAGCCCTCAGAGATCTGGTAGCATAACAAGCACTACTTATTGTATTCGTAATTGAATCTAGTTCTGGCTTCCAATTAAGAAAAGAATCGATTTGTACCCCTAAAAATTTTAAACTGTTCACTATATCATACGCGTATGAGCTTTGGATTGGTGAATGCACCGTCAGTGTTTCAGCGCGCAATGGACAATATTATCGGTTGTTTACGTTTCCAATGCGCGACAGCATGTTAGATAATAGGTATTCTCGTTTACGCTGAAAATTATGATGACGCATTGCACCGTCTCAAAACCGTATTGGAGAAAACACGGGATGCTAAAAATGTGACGCTCAGTTTAGACAAGTGCTATTTCTTAGTTTCAAGTATAGAGTATTTAGGGCATGAGGTGCGTGATGGCGAAGTCAGGCCGTCCAAGTAGGTATAAGCTCACTGCAGTTCATGACTTTGCTGTGCCTGGAAACTTACACCAAGTACGTCAATTTATCTCTCTTAATTATTCTCTTCATTTAATTATTTATGATTAGTTTTTTGTGTAACCGACTTTTTGATTAAAATTAAATTATTTCTTTGGCATGCTGAAATTAAATACAAATTGACGGAAATTAAAATTAGTGGCACCTATACTCATTAGATAATCACCACAAATGACAAATGGGCCGACGATCGCAATTTGACAAATCGAAGTTTATTATTATAACAGTCACCATAAAGTCCATGACGTTGCAAATTTTGTTAATCACCAGTCACCAAAAAGACTGACGTTCAAATAAATTGGCAGGTGGAGTTGATTCCGCTATTATAACCATAAAAATTGTTAATCACCACCCTTAGGAAATAAACTGGTGATTTTAGTAATTATGTTGCGAATATTTGATATTACCATACAGCTATAATCCTTAGATTTCGTTAATTTATTTATTTAATCACCATAATTGTGTCGTTAGATTTCAAATCGCATCAAGTCTACTTTTGGCATGAAGTTAGCTTTTATTATTATTTAAAAGGCAGGGGAAGTATCTTTTACAATATGTTATCAAATTGAAACAAGTCCCTGTAGTTTTCAAGCAAAATAAGTTTAAAACACATCGCTTTTTTCAAATTGAACCAAGTCCATTTGACATCTTATATCAAAACGCAGCAAGTCACATTGAGCCAATCAGAGCGACGCGATCGTTCAAAATAGCGCCCAGTTGTGTGTTGATTGTCGCCACGCATGTGAAGTCGTGTCGTGTTTTTAATAAATTTGTTCAGATATTTGAAGAAAATCAATGGAGAAAATACAAATCGTGCCTCCTGATAAGGCACGGAAGCGAATAGTGCAAAAGAATCAAACCAAACGCGAGCAACTGAAGCAAAAACGGTAAGTTCTTGGAGTAAGCAACCATTCTTATCAGCCATTATCCAGGGCCGCAATGAACACGTGGTGTTCGTATGCAATCAGATATTATATTTTATTATAATAATATATTATTAATGTTTGTTTGTTGCGATCATCATTTTATTGATTGAGCGAATTTATCAACATAATCAGCATGAAACTACTATTTGCAAAACTGTGATAGAAACTGTAAGTATAGAAGGGTGATGTAGGTACATTGAAAACACTCTCACAAGAAAGATAGCGAAACTATCATATTGCCTCGGTTCCCTCTGAGACCAAATTAATCACCATTTCAATCTGCCTAGCCTTTTCCCAACTATATTGGGGTCGGCTTCCAGTCTAACCGGATACAGCTGAATACCAGTATTTTACATGGAGCGACTGCCTATCTGACCTCCACAACCCAGTAACTGGGTAATACGATACCCCTTGGCAAGACTGGTTGTCAGACTTTCGGGCTTCTGACGACCCGTAACGACTGTCAAAGATCCACGAATGACAGCCGGGACCAACGGCTTAACGTGCTTTCCGAGGCACGGAGGAGTCTCGGTATGTAGAAATGGTCACCCATCCACGGACCAACCCCGGCAAGCGTAGCTTAACCTGACAGATCGACCCGAGCGGCTGTTAGTATTTAGCCACGAGCTCCTCAATTATCACCATTTATAGATTTTAATTCCTTTGTTAGAGTGTGATAAAAAAAAAAAATTTCAATATATTGATCGGTTTTTTGAAATAGAAAACTTGATGAATTTTAAACCATTTTGTGCTTAAAAGTTTTTAATTTTTTAAAGCTGTGGTTCATAAAATGGACCGTCTAATCTAAATATATGCTTTTATTTTCAAAATATTATTTGGGTGCATATAATATTCATCATCATCATCATCATCATATCAGCCGTTGGACGTCCACTGCTGAACATAGGCATAGCATATAATTTTAATTTTATTGATTTCAGGTATAAGGCACCTGGTCTTCCAGTCATACCAGTATATATAAAATCAAAATCTTAAACAAAAATACCAATGCAGAAAATTATCATCCAATGACATGTTCAATTTTCATAGAAATTTCTATTACACCAAAAACAAGATAGATCAAGACAATTTTATCTTAAAACATTGTAAAACATCACAGACTCAAAGAAAGCGTCCAAGAGATAACAGCAGGTTCACGAAACGGATGTCAGTACAATATTATGTCAGAAAACATCAAACAGGTGCCTTAGTCAATGTTTGCAAAAAAGCATTTCTATTCATTCTTCGCATTAGACCGACTCGACCGAGAGGAGTACTAGCACGACATCATGAATCTGGTTTGATGGCTGAAGAGCGGAGGGGTGGAGATCGTAAAGAATTCGAATTCAGAGCTAGGAAGGAGGCGGTTCAAAAATTTATTCAAGGATTCAGACCTTTGGAAGTTCACTATACTCGAGGAAAGGATAGCAAACGTGTTTACTTAGATCCATCTTTAAATATTACGAAAATGTTCCAACTCTATAATGATCAAGCTCCTCCAGGGATGTCTGTGACACACGCGTTTTTTAGAAAAATCTTTACCAGATCTTTTAATATCGGTTTCGGTACACCTCGACAGGATGTCTGCTCAACTTGCCTTCAATTGACTGAGCAAATAAAGCATGCAAAAATTGCAGCTGAAAAACAAACTCTGATGACTACACTGCGTATCCATAAATTACGTGCGAAGGCGTTTTTTGCCAAATTAAGGGAAGAGAGGGATGATATGATTACGCTAAGCTTTGACTGCCAAAAAAATCTTCCTCTTCCCAAAGTGCCGGATCAGGCAACTTATTACTCCAGGCAGCTGTATCTTTATAATTTCACGGTAGTCATAGGTTCTTCTCATAGTTGTTTTAACAAAGAAAATGTAATGTCTTACCTGTGGACAGAAAATGTCACTTCGAAATCAGCGAACGAAATTTGCAGTGCAGTACAGCATTGCTTAAATTCTCTTGATCTTCGAAATATAAAAACTATCAGGTTAATGGCAGACGGGTGTGGGGGGCAAAATAAAAATAGCTTTTTAATCGGTATGGCCAGTAAGTGGCTTTCAGAGGTACCATCAACATTGAAAACGGTAGAAATAATATTTCCGGTAACGGGCCATTCATTTTTACCTGCAGATCGAGTTTTTGCTATGACCGAGAAACAGATCAGAAAATTGGAATCAATTGTTGAGCCAAGAGAATACGAGGAGATTATAGCTAACCATGCTCGTGTTTACAATTTGGGCACAGAAATACCAGTATACGACTTTCGTTCAGTTGTTAGAGACACTTTCAAAAACTGCAACCAATGGCATTTTCAAATAAGTAAAACTAAACGCGTGATACTGAGAAGAGGTAAAACCACACGAAGAATTGTAGCACGAGGAGAAATATCATACCAAAGCGATACCGGCGTCAGTAAAGTTTTGCTACGACGTAACAAAAACTTAAGAGACATGATACCAGAGCAATTAAATACAGGCATTGCTGTGAACCATTTAAAATTGAGAGACGTAAAAAATTTACTAACGAAACATTATGGACCTGATTGGTCTAAATTGGAATTTTTGAATTTTTATAAAAATGTTTTGGAGAGTAACACAGAAAATTTAGAAGCTCGAGAAAGTGATGTCTGCTGTGAACAGGATATTGAGGAAGTATTAAACTTTGTATAAATTAAGTATTTTGTGAAATTAATATTCTAAATAGAGCTATTTATAGAGCTTAGTAAAATATGGTATTGTACTGTATAAAACTATTACATAAAAGTATATACAGGGTGTACAAATGTAAGCATGTCTTATTCACGGAGTTTACTATTTTGCTGATACTGAACAACTTTCACCAAAGTACAAATAATAAATTCGCAAAAAAAAAAAACTGACGGTTTTTTCTCGAATTCACTATGGGTTCCTTAGGGAAAGTAGTTTAGTATTAGCAATATACTAACCTCATCCAATATGGCAACCTTTCAGATTAACACAGTGATTGATTTTTATACTATAACATAATATTTAATAAAGTACCCTGTTTAATTATCGACTGACTAAATAGTGCCATTATTACAATAAGTACTTAAAGTGTTAAAGTGAATATAAGAATAATAAAAAATATTATGAAAAATACGTGAAGATTTAACAAAACTATATTGCATAAAAAAAGTCACAAAATGTTGATGAAGACTCATTAGTGTTGTGTATTACTATTATTATTGTGCATACTGCAAAAATAACAAGTCCTCATGACTTTTATTATTTGATTTTAATTAATAAAAATACTTAAATAGGTATTACTAATATTATTGTGCATACTTAAAAAAACAAGTTCTCATGATTCGTTTTTTTTTTTGTTTGAATTTTATTCATAAAAAATACTTAAATAAAAATAATACCTGTTCTCATTGTTTTTTCCTTAGTCCGTCCCCTGATCATATTTTGATTCAAACTGCACTAAGTCCAGTATTCTGTTAGATCAAAAGAAACTAAGTCCGAAGGACTTGGTTCATTTTGACAAAATAAACCTAAATCCAAATTAGAAATTCGTTTTTCTCCTAATCTAGAAACATTTCATAGGAACAATGATAGAAAGGATGATAGAGAATCCGATTTTGGATAGTCACACCACCCTCAAAATGAGATCATAAAAAGCCTTACTCGAACAGAAAAAAAAACGCTTTTTATGAGTTTCATCATTTTGGACTTACATCAATTTGAAATCTAAAGACACAATTGGCAAAGTGACTGGAAAGTAATAGTCATCTACGTGGTAGTGCACCCTTCTACTACAGTACACCGGTGTACACCCACAATTAAAAAAAAACATCATTTTGTCTTTTGTCTACTCTTCTCGTCGTCAAAATCGAGGACGACTAAATACGACAAAATAACTGATTATCTCGTGTTGAACTGTCAAAAATCGAGATAAATAACGTGTCATGTTAGGGTTTGTTGACAAAACATCAAGTTTGACAGAACGAGTCAAGTATTTTGTATGGCGTAGCTATCAGAAAACGATAACACTACAGAAATAGACAAAAATTAGTCGCGCGAGGGTGGATAATTATCGCGTGTGTCATGTTAGGCCTGCTGGAAGAAGCATGGGTCCTAACTTCCCTTTGAGTTTTAGCTTCTATTTCTGCCTCCAGTTAGTAGCACAAGTAGTAATGAAATGTAACTAACTGTCGAATTAAAATACGCAGTTTTTAAAACTTACCCTAATAATTATAAAATTGGTTGGAAATATAATGTGTAGGTAATAAAAAGAAATTATTTCACTGTAGTGTCTACTGATAAAATAAAATCACCAATACCGGTATCCCGGTAGTGGACATTTCAATACCGGTATTGAAAAATGTCAAATAATGTCCGGGATCCCGGTATTAGCCAATACCGGGATCCCGGTATTGAAAGCCCTACATAGAACATTGATCCGTAACTAAATATAAATAAGAAATAAAATAGTCTTGCGAGTATTTCGGATCGGCACTTGGTCGGCGTACTTGCAAGTAAATACCTAGTATAAAAACCTGGTCCTATAATATTTATTTATTTATTTATTTACTATTCACACATACATTTTTTTAACAGGTACAACCCAATACAGAAATGTAGTCACAATATCCACTGTGTGGCACAAGTCATACAGAGGACAATATGTTAAGTGTCACCCTCTGGAATTCCGCCAGTGAGCATGTAAAGATATCCACTTGCAGAGAGACGCTGTTGAGTATCTTTATTGCCCGCCCCACTGGTGCAAACTTTAATAGGTTTGTACGGGCCACCGGGACTTTAAACAGCCTCTCTCTCGGCCCTTACCGCAGCCTACTGTTAGGAACGAGCAATCCCAAAGATTCTAGTATTTGAGGATTATTCAGCATACCACGAAAAACCATAAAAACATATTTAACTAGAGCGAAATTGCGCCTTACCTCCAACTTATAGTAACCAACCATCCCTATTACAAAGAGGGTTGGATACACAAGTGGATAGTATGGGTATATAGCCCTCGTTCGCACGGACGTAATAAAATCGCGGCGAAATTTTTCGTGCACTTGATTTTCAACGCTCTGCTTGGCGCCGAGAGTTTAAAATCCAACAGTGTTTCTTCAACGCGCTGGGACGAGAGTACGTCCCAGCACGTTGGATTCTCAAAAAGCCACCTATACCTGGACTACCGCGTTTCGGCCGTGTGTATAATTTAGATATTTCTACGACTCGCTGAGGGTCTTTAGACGCATAAATAGATACCTACCGATTAATATTACTGATGAAACATAAGTACTCGTTTGTCTAGATACGGATGTTTGTAAACACATTTATGTTATCTAAAGATAGAAAGAAAGAAAAGATAGAATGAAAAATATTTTTTTTTTCAGAAACACGTGTATACAAAAAGATAATTAACTCGAGTAAAACAATCAAACAATAGATTTAAATATAATCACGAGCACAAAACAGAAGTAGTCGGCAGCTGCTTTAATTTAGTAAACAAATAAGCACAGTAAAGTACCTATATAATATACCTAATCTTATAATACTGACAAAAAATACCCCGAACGAATTCCAACCAAGCACGTTGCGCTAGTGTGAGTGCCTGTCGGAGCGATATACAACTACAGTGAGCAGTACGACCACGCACACATTGACAAATTATTCCTTGACGCGATGGCAATACCAGCATCGAAAAATTATGATAAATTTGGATGTGTTCCGTAATACAAAAAATGTTGAATGAAAACTTAATGTATTTCCATTTTTTTTTTCGATAATTTGTAACTTGATAACATAAACTATGCTTCTACGGAAACAATATTACAAATATTGTTGTTTATAATACAGAAAAAACCATATGAAAACATGTCATTTACGCTGTAAAAATGTACGAAATGCAATTCGCTTACATTTCATTTAAAGGTAAGTTTTTGAAAATCAAAAGACGTAGGAGCCTAGATAAATACTGTCTCAATCCGAATATTAACATAATATGGTGGAAATATGCTCAAATTGCAAATGATTGATGTACTACGTTTGTATGGACAATTCATACGTCGCCGCATTCTTAATAGATACAGGTCATTTGTTAAATAATAATAACACTTACGAAATTTTACATACATGTGATAAAGGTTTCAGAATGTCAGTACTAGAGAGTTTAGAAATTGTCAAAAATAATACAGAAAACATTACACGTTGAACGAATTAAATACGAGTATGCCAAGGTCACCATTGCTGCGACTGTTCGCCCCTTATCGCACTAATAACGGTCGCACTAATAACGGTCGCACTGATTACGGTTGCACTGATAACGGTCGCACTGATAACGGTCGCACTGATAACGGTGACACTATATAAGTGGGTTTCGACGGGCGATAAGGCTCAGTCTATACTCAGCGCTCGGTGTGGCAACACGCCGTGTTCCAGTTCGCAACAAGTCCATCGTCATCCTGAGGATGCCTCGTTGAGAGGTGAAACACGTGTCGATTTATTTCAGGAGTTCTTTATGGCTCTTTAGAAATAGCTAAGTGGAACAGGTTACTAAACATATCCACGTCTATTGTATTTTATAATGGATTTCCGCAAGGTCACGCCTGAATCAATTAACTATCTGTGCCTAATTTTGCCAGCCTCGCTCGTCCTACCACTATCCTCACCAAAAAGGACCAACCATGGGTATGGGGTGACGAACAGTCTATTGCATTCCACCGCATTAAATCAATTTTAGTAAACCACCAGTGTTTTACCAGTGTTGGCGTTGTTTAATCCGGATTATGAAACCCAAATTCATACAGACGCGTCCAAAATAGGCTTAAGTGGAATATTGCTTCAGAAGCAGCCGAACAGTGCGTGGAAACCAGTGGCATATGCGAGTAGACAGACTACGTCTGTCGAACAAAAGTATCACAGTTTCGAACAAGAGACGTTGGCTGTTGTCATGAGCCTGAAAAAGTTTAAGGTATACGTGTCAGGTTTAAAATTTGTTCTAGTAAGCGATTGTAGCGCTTTACGCTGGACACGGACCAAACGCGATTTGTCTCCTCGTATCGCCCGGTGGTGGCTTGAAGTCCAAGGCTTTGACTTTACTGTTGAGTATCGTGCCGGCAAATCCATGGCTCACATGGATGCGCTGAGTCGTAATCCTGTGGATTCAGTAATGCGATGTGTTGAAAAAGACCTAATTGATTGTGTGCAGCAGGATGACGACTCGTTGCGTGGCCTCGTGGACCAGTTGATGGATGAGGTTGCGAAGGGCTTGGCTAAGGATTTCTTGTTTGAGAATGTTGCATTATTTAGGAAAGTTGGAAATGGTCAAAATGTAGTCGTTCCACGAATGTCACGTTGGTCTCTTGTTCAAAGTTTCCATGATAATCATGGTCACGTTAATTATAATAAAACTTACAATGCCATAAAGTCAAAGTACTAGTTTTACGGAATGCGTCGGTTTATCCAAAAGTATACTTGTGGTTGTATATATATATCATGTCAATATGCTAAAAAACCAACTGGCCGTCGTGTGGGTTTGTTACATCCAATTGAAAAGGTAGCCGTACCTTTTCACACAGTTCATGTAGACCATCTTGGCCCGTTCTGTAAAATCCCATCAGGCAAAATGCACATTCTGGCATACGTAGATGCCTTCATGAAGTTTATATGGATCGAAGCTGTTCGAAACGTCAGTTGTAAATATGTGTTACAGACGTTCAACCAATTAATTAAAACTTTTAGTGTTCCAAGTCGTATAATAAGCGACCGAGGCAAAGCTTTTAGCTGCAAATATTTCAAAGAGTATTGCACTCAAAGGCAAATAAAGCATGTCATGACGGCAGTCGCTAGTCCAAGGGCGAATGGGTAGATAGAACGTTTTAATCGAACTGTACTTAACGCTCTTGTAGCATACGTCGGTTATGACCAAAATGACTGGGAGAAATACTTGTCTAAGGTATAGTTAGTTAAACTCCAACATAAATAATAGTACAGGTAAGACTCCATTGGAACTTCTTTATGGGTTTCGACCTAGACTCGTAAGCGATATTGTTGTGCCGGATAGATCACCGAATTTAGAGGAGTTGAGGATGTTGCTGTCACCCGATCAGCTAAATTGTCTCAGCAGACAAAGGACAAGTACGATAAAAAACGGCGTTATGAAGCTCCTTTTAAGATCTAGTTCTTGCCGAAAGATCATTCGTAAGGGTTTACGCAGTGGTAAACTTATGCCGCATTTTGACGGGCCATATAAAATTGTAAAGGTCTTGCCTCATGATCGGTACGTGATTAAGAGTACACGTAACCGTGGTCGACTTTATGAAAATGTCTTAGCCAGGGAAAGTTAAAGCTTTTCCAATGTAATCGTTCCGATGAGTCAGATTATTCTAATTCTGAGTAAATAATAACAAAATAATAATTAATAAAAGTTAATTTGGGAACACAAGACTAATTACAAGTAAAAACGATGATAGCTGCAAAAGTATAAACTGTAGCGCAGCTAACAACGCCCTTCTCCAGCTACAGAATGGAATGATGTTCCATGCAAAAAGGTAGTTAAGTTAAATTAAATTAGATTTAGTTAATTAAAAATCAAAACAAAAAATTGATAAAAATATACAGCACAGGACATTTGATTTGGGATGTATTTTGACGTTAAGTTAATGTGGTGAGTGTAGGGTGAATGGGTGTGTGTGGGTGATTGTTAATGAGGTGTGCGAGGGGTGTTTGTAGTGTTTGTGGCATATGTGTTGTGTGTGGTTTTGTTGGGGTGTGTGAGAGAGTGAGTGATGAGTATTTTACACTTTCACGAGTTTCTCTGTTTCGTCATAATTTTGTGATTTTAACCAGGAGTCAAGTTTAATTTTGCTTTTGCTCTTTGTTAATGGATGGATGTGTAAGCTTTTGTTTAATTTATTGTACACATACATACATACATAAACCCACGCCTTCTTCCCATGGGGGTAGGCAGAAACTACAGAACGCCACCTGCTACGATCCTTACATAGTCCTTTTGCCTCGTTTACGTTCATACATCTGGTCATAGATGCACGCCGGTTGCGAGTACTACGCACCTGGCCTTTCTGGAGAACATCACCAATAAGGTCAGTATATATCCTCCTAGGGCGTCCCCGCCCGGCCTTTCCCTTTACATCAGCCTTGTAAATACATTTTGTTAGTCGCCTTTCATTCATTCTCTCAACATGCCCAACCCATCTCAGCATACCCTTTTCAATTTCAATCTTGAACTTATGTGTTTGTAATGACGACTTGCAGCTACGGTTCTACGAGACTCAGCGTTACAAACCCTATTCGAGCGGCGTGTACAGCATTTAGGATCAAAGGTAAGTTGGCTGTGTTTGCTAAGAATAGTTTGGAGGATAAATAGCTGTGCGGTGAGGACCTGGCAGAGGGTATATAGAGAGAATGTCGAAAATCGGATCGGTTTCCTTGCCAGCACCTTCAGGACAGCTCTCTGCGCTCGTTCGATCCGAAGCATTACTGTTTTACTGGCACCACCCCAGACCGTTAGGCAATAGAACAGACTGAGCGAGCGCAAAGTAAATAGTTATTAAACAGCTAAAATCGACCGCGCCTCTGAGCTTTTTAAAAATATATATATGTTTTCTCACACGAGCTACAGTTGAAGCAATATGTTGCTTCCATTTCAGATTGCTATCAAGAGTGACTCCAAGAAATTTAATAGCAGGGGTATTTTCCAATTCTTGACAGCCACAGTCTGCGTGTAAGTTTGGGCAGGTGTGCACACGAATCTCAATCGGTGTAGGCGGCTGACTTGAGTTCATCATAAAAAATGTAATGAATTTGGTCTTATTGATATTTAGAGTGAGAAGATTTGTGGTTAGCCACCGCATGACGATGTTTAAGGCAAACTCCGACTTGAGGTGAGTTTCAGTCCAGTCCCGGCCATGAACAATTAGAGCTGTGTCATCGGCATAATCTATAATTTTGCAGTTGGGTAAGGATAACTAACACAGCTCATTCACGTATATGAGAAAAAGTGGGGGTCCCAGGACACTGCCCTGGGGGACACCAAAGGTAACCGTCTCCTGGTTGCTGTGGTACTTTTCAAGTTTTGTTACTTGTTTACGACCTGTAAGGTAACTCCTGAAGAGATTGTGGGCCATCCCGCGGATACCTAGATGCTCTAGCTTCGACAAAAGTATGGGAATTGAGACAGTGTCAAAGGCTTTGGATAAGTCTAAAAATATGGCAAGCGTTTTATATTTATTTTCCCAATGGCTAACAATCGTATCTGTAAGTTCCAGTACAGCATCTTCGGTGGATTTTCCAGTCCTAAAGCCATACTGATTATTAGAAAGAAGGTTAAATTTGTTTAGGTATTTGGTGAGTCTACGGTTTATTACTTTTTTGAATATCTTTGAGAGGTGACACTGAAATGGGTCTGTAATTAGCGACATTTTCTTTGTCTTCCGACTTATAGATAGGGTGGAGAACTGCAGTTTTGAAAACATCAGGAAAAGTTCCTGTTGAAAAAATCAGATTGAAGATGAAAACAAGGATCGGAATAAGAATTTGACGAGTCGCCTTCACGATTGAGGCAGATATACCATCAAATATAATACAACAGCACAATAATAATTGTCTTTAAAGCTAAGGATGATTATTTTCCAGCTCAATACTATCCACGCTGTGAAGGGCCATTGATTGAGGTGCGGACAGTATGGAAGTACCCGGAATCTCAAGGTTAGGACGACTATTCGAGAGATATTGATAGAGGACAGAGTGTTCGATTTTAGCCGCCAAGAGTCCACTAATATTCGCAAAGTAATTGTTGACTTTGTTCATAGACTGCGACGGTTCGGCACTGCAGTTTAGCAACTCAGAGGCCGACTCTCCAATTTGGCCTAAGCTTGCTACCCATTTGATAAGTTTCCATGGAGCTTTTGGATTATCTCTAGCCTGCTGAAATTCAGAACGTTCATATTCACGCTTGATTATTTTTTAAATGAAAAAAAAAAAACATTTATTTCAAGTACCTACCACATAACCCATATTGAAACCATCTTTAAATTTGCATCCCCAAGCTCACACTACACTACTAAACAAACGAATAAATACAATATGAACACAACATAAACACAAATTAGAAACATTAAATTCAAATTACATTCAATCATTCAATCATAATTAATTAATTAGCCCTTAGTCATTTCAATAGTCTATTACGTGCGACACTATAGGTATGTCACTTGTATGTCACAGCAGTGTCGCACATAAGGACAGTCCAACCTATTTGCTATCAAATTCAGAACGACATTGGAGCTGGCCCGCACTCTGCGCACTAGAGACGCGTAGCGCTTCCGCACGGTCGCATGAAAACAAACCGTGCGCGCCCATGCGAACATACCCGAAGCGCTGCAGTAGCGAGGCAGACCCAACGTCGCTCTGAACGCATTGTTAAATTGGATGCGGAGGGTGCTGTAGCTTTTCTGCGTGTAATTAGCCCACAGGCTGCAGGTGTACATGGACGTGCAATATGCTCGGAAAAGAGTTATTTTCACGCCATCAGAGCAACGCGCGAACCTGCGGGCCAGCATATTAGCTCTTTTAGATAAAGCCCTCCGCTCCCGTTCCAAGTCAGCATGATCCCTGAGGCTAGCCGTGACTACATGTCCTAGATATTTAAATTGATTCACCCTGTCTAAGGGTACACTATTTAGACGTATAGGTGGTACATAGTCGGGGAATATAGCACCGCCGGCCTCAAAGACCATGTACTGACTTTTCTTAATATTATATACAAGTCCATGTTTAACAGCGTAATCCTCACATGTCGCTATCAACCTCCTTAGGCCACAAATCAACGCGCTCAGTAGAACCATGTCATCTGCATAGCTTTAATTGTTGATACACACGTCGTCTATATGACAGCCGACGTGCTGACTGCTCAGCGCGACGATTAGCGCGTCCATCCATGTAAAGGTTGAATAACGAGGGTGAGGTCAGTCCACCCTGCCTTACACCGCATTGTAATCGATATGGCTCCGACATTGCCCCCGACCATCTGACGCTGTTGACAAGTTCTGGTGGTAGGTTGATACTCTCAAGTTTTTTCCACAAGAGATCATACGCCACCAAATCAAAGGCCCTGGACAAGTCGAGAAAATACGCGTATACCAGGGGTCTTACGGTCATTATAGTATCTGACGGTATGCTTAAGACACATTATGGCACTTTCCGTTGATAATAGGGGTCTAAGTCCAAACTGATTGTCGTGCAGAGATAAATATTTACTTAACTGTGTATTAAGCAAACCGTCAAACACCTTCGCTGTAACTGTAGCTAGAGAAATGGGCCTATAATTACTTTTTATCAGCTAAGTCACCGGTTTTATCTTTAACTATAGGCACAACCACAGTTTTTATAAGGTCCGGCGGAAGATAAGAGTGGCTCACGCATAGTGAGTAGAACATTGCTAATACTCTGTTTATATGCGGGCCAGCGTGAACCAGATGTTCAATGGATAGAGAATCATGACCTGGACTCTTACTTTTTGTCATACTCTTAAGGGTAACAGCCACATCCTTGGCACTAAACCTCACCCCTACTATCCCTTCCGGTAACTCATCATTGTACACCTCACACGGCCGACCCAAGGGTGACTGAATAGAAAATTGACTCTTAAAGATTTCAGCAATGCCTTTACAATCACTCACCCCCTCAACAGAATTTATTGTAATCAATTTAGCTTTTAATAATTTATTTTTACTGTTATCTAAACTATGTATTTCTTGTTTTAATTAATTAATTGTGTTTTATCTGCGCATAATGTAGTGCATGCTGTGCTTTTCTTTAAGTAATGAGGCGCTTAGACTTAAGTTTGCAATGTACAAATTGTAAAGTAATAGTGTACTCATTGTTGAAGAGCCTAATAATAAATAAATAAATAAAAACACTCACCGGAAGTCCAGGTTTGGCGTTAACTTTATTGGTATTTTTCCAAAAACCTCGCAAAACGCTTTTGGTATGCTTTTCCGCAAGTCTGTCCATTTTAATCTGGACTTGATGATCTTGACACCATTTTAAATGTGATTTAAAAACTCTTCTACTGGCACACATTTCATAGTACATAAGGCCAGCTTTAGGTTTACCACACGATACCCACTCCGTAAACGTCATTCTAGCCCTCCGGTGAGCCTCGCTGACAGGTTTATTTTAAGAGATTGTTGCAGAAGGTATCTACGATAGCGAGAGAAAATAATTTGTGTATCTCATCCTCTGGGTGTTTTTTAAATTTTCGATTCAGCTTATCCCTGTGACGTATGCACCTCAGCAGGCCAGGAGTAATCCATGGTTTAATGATGCGCTTTCTACTGGGAATTTGTAAAACATGTGAGTGCGATTTGATGGCTAGGGACATGGTGGAAACAAGAGATTCCGCAGCTTCATTCGGGTTGTGAAATTGATAGATTAGAAAAAATCTGTGTTGTTAATTTGGTCTACAACCCGAGGCAAATCAATTTTTAATCTGGTGAGGTGGGGCGTTTTAGTTTTTATATTGAGATTGCAGAAAATAATAATAGGAGAATGGTCAGTGATGAGGGAATCAATGATTACTGTGGTAGCAGAGCTTTGGGTGCGGAGTATCACATGGTCAAGACAGTTCGAGAGTCTAGTTGGGAGAGTGTAGGCTGGCAGCGTTGCATGCGAAGCTGTCAGTTTGAGGTATTCATCAGCATTTGGGTCGGTGCTACCAGATGTTCAGGTTAATGTCACCAATAATGGCAACTGTTTGAAATTGAGTTTGAAGTACCAAGCAAACTGTCTAAGCTGCCAAGGAAATTAGTCAAATCTCTGTATGAAGGAGAACGATAAATTGCAATAAAAAAAAAACCTTTATTCTACCATAAATACATTGAATAATTTGAGTATATTATTTTATATTAACACATAATGGTTTATTACATTTTAACATTTCATTATCATAGTTTTTATTTATTTAAATATATAACTATATCAAGTGCACTAATAACAATATAAAAATATTCAAGCTAATAAGTAAATAATCAATAATAATTTAATATAAAAATAAATAAATAGATTGACCTACACATATTGTATTCAGAGAATAAATAAATGAGTAATAACATAAATAAATATAATAACTACTACTGTTGCTGCAAAAAAAAAAAAAACAACATAATAATAGACAAATAGGACATAATTTAAATATTTAGTAATAAGCTTCCTCTCTCCTACTTATTTATAATTTTGCTGTGCCCGACAGGGTCCATAATTGTTTCAATTTATTTTTACCTACCACCTGTATGTGTACATTATGGATTGCAATAAAGATAAACTAAACAATAAACAATAGTACGAATTATTATTTGAGTTAAAATCATATTTATAATTGTATTTATTGAAGTGAAAACTTCTTTAGCATCGTTGTGATTTGAAAGTCGATGAAACGAAAAAGCGACAGTAAAAAGAGACAGACATAAATTCATAAGATTTAACGTGGGAGAAAATGAGATAGGAAGCATTATACAGTGTTTCTTATGTTCGTGGTTCTCTGAAGCTGAAGAATTTGTTTGTTTGCTTGAACGGGCTAATCTCAGGAACTGCTGGTCCGATTTAAAAAATTCTTTCAGTGTTAGATAGCCCATTTATTGAGAAAGGCTATAAGCTATATATAATCATGCTAAGACTAATAGGAGCGGAGCACCAATGAAGAATGTTTCAAAATCGGGGGGGTTTTATTTTTCCTTTTGAATGCTTCCGCTGCGTGCGCTGCGTAAACGGTTAAAGTTTCGCAAAAATTATGTATTACGGAATTGTTCCCCTTTAAAGTTCTAAAAAAAAGTCCGGGACAGCATATGTCTACCTTCTAAGGTTGGCTCACTATAACCTTTTTTATGCTAACCAAATTTGTTCTAAAATAATGCATTATTTGCGAAGGTGTTTTTATAAACATGATATTAATCCTTATCCTAATAAATACATTATTCATCACAAGTATTTAATTTAAAACAAAATTGCCCTTTACATCATTCGATTTCAATGAATATCTTAGGAGATGTCGCAGTTTTAAAATAACATCGCAGCAAAATAATTATCAAGTACTGCGCGAGATTTCCGCTGAAGGTATCGTTTACGGTAGGTAGCAATTAAAAAGGCCTAGGGGCAAACATTTAAGCACGTAGGAAGAGATTTACGCCAAGAGTGCTTTTCGTACGGGCAACTATATGTTGCTCTATCGAGATCTGGTTCTGGTGAAAATCAATACTTCTGCCGGAAGAAAACAAAACTAAAAATGTAGTGTACGCAGAAGTACTTTAAAAAAACATTCGTTTTGAGTTTGAGAATAACCTACAATCTACATGATATAAGAAGAATCAGTACTTTTACCTAACGTTTCAAAGTTCCACTCTCTTAGTCCACGTCAGCACGGACGTAATAAAAACGCGGCGATTTTTTTTCCTGCCCTTGATTTTCGACGCTCTGCTTAGCGCCGAGAGTTGAAAATCCAACAGTGTGTTTTTTCAACGCGCTAGGACGAGAGTGCGTCCCAGCGCGTTGGATTCTCAACGCTGAAAATCCAGTGCGCGATAAAATCTCGCTGCGATTTTATTACGTCCGTGCGAACGTCGGTTTACTGATTAAAGCGTGATGTAGGTACCTGAAATAGCTCTTTAGCGTACGTATTATTTAAAAATATAAGTAAGTACTGCGCGCACATTTATGATGTGCAAGGCTAGGCAAGTTATGAGGGGGAATAAGATTATAAGACCCAGTACTTTTACCTAACGTTTTAAAGTTCCACTTTTACTGATAAAAGCGTGATGTATGCTGTTGCGGACTTTTTTTTTAGAACTTTTAAAGAGAAACAATTCTGTCATACCTGTTTGTTTTTTTTTTTCATTAAAGCCAAAATTTGAAGGTTTCACTTCTACCACGTGTGAATTGCACACGTTTTTGTTTTTATTCATAGAGATGGGAAAAGAAAACGAGGAAGGCCGTGGAAGCGCTGGGAAGATATATTTAAAGAAAGATGTGGACCAGACTGGAGGAGACAAGCTAGAGATAGGGAAAAATGGAGAAAGTTGGGGGAGGCCTACGCCGCAGAGGCGACTTCCATAAATAAATAATTTCACGTGCATGCCAACATTAATAATAATATTTTAATACTTATATACATTTTTTTAAACTTTGTTTTGCTTACAAGCACTTATGAATAAATTGCAATAAAAGCAGCTTTATTTGAGAATTTAAGTAGAAGAACGTTTGCCTCATTAAATATAGTTGTTTCGACAGTGGCGACAAAGCAATCTCTTATTTAGACAACCACGCCTTCATTCTGTGTTTTATACGACGAAGTGTGAGAGTTGTAGCCGGTTAGTAAGGGAGTAGTTGGGCATTTGCTCAACCAGCACTCAGCGAGAATAATAATGTCAGGCAAGTACGTTAATCTACTCATAAAAACCACCAGATTGTCAAAATTGCTGTTTAGGCTACGAATATTAGTGTGTAATATTTTAAGATCATGAAGAGAGCAATTTAAAAACTTATGACTTGTTTCCGGGGAACAAGAATAGCAATTTGAGACGGTAATGTAGTCAACTTCACTAGTGATCACAGTAAGATCATCCATTTTTGATTATAATAAAAAAAGGGGAACAAAATTTTAGGATAGAATAATGAAACTCGTGGACGCAATGCAGCAGCCCTAGGTTTATTGAGCTAACAGTAGAAGGACACACTGGATTTACTAAGCAGGTGTTTGTTAAGCATGCTAAGTTTTTTTTTTTTGGGGGAGTATACAGAGTTCGTGGAAAGTGCGGGGGTGTGTGCGAATGTGTGAAGATATGTGTGAGTGTGAAAGGTAAGTAGAATTTACCGATACGAGTTTAACAATAGTCTCAAATTCAAAATATTTCAATGGATCAATGGATAAATAAAACATTTTAAATAGCTTTCGTTCCAGAAGAAAACACACATAACATAACATCACGCCTTGTTTCCCCGAAGGGTTGGGCAGAGGTGTACCTGTAGCAGGTACACCCACATTTCGCCAGTTATGTTTAAGTCCCATGTAATAGGGGGCGAGCCTATTGAAAAATAATAATTAATAAGATTTGAATAGTTAAATACGCTCCAAACTCCATGGTTTTTTAAGATTGCGCTCGTTTTTCGAGTGAATTTCCGAAAAGTCACGTAGCTTGGTATAATAACGATACTTCACTGAGCTTTCATCTTCCGTTTGCATATTTATAATTGCTTTTGCAATCGAATTATCCTTCGCCGCCATGATGCACAACAAAAACAAAGCGACATCAAAGTCAAAGTCAAATCATTTATTTCAAATAGGCCCTACATGGGCCTATTTGAAATAAATGATTTGACTTTCTTGATTTGATTTGGTATATGTTGGTATAAGGCGATCGGCTTGCGCCTCCTAAGACCCTGCGCCCGGGTGCCACGCACCCCTTGTACCCCCGGGTAAAGACGGCCCTGTGTATAGATAGATACTACTTGTACGTATCAATAGGCTCACGACACACAATACGCTAATCTACTTGGACACCACACTAAGGCTTAGCACGCACTGCGATTAAACGCCCGCGTTTAACCATAGGTCTGAAACTGCAAAAAAATGTAACACATAGGTTTCTATACAAGCGCACGCATTTGTGCCTTTTTTCAGTGACTAATTTAAAAAACGCAATTTGTTACGTTTTTACCGCGGTTTGAAAACGCGCGATTTAAAAACGCGCGGTTTTTTTGTGTCCCATAGTAACAGTACAGTGGCGCACGCACGGCGGTTAATCGCATTCGGTTTTTATTCAGTCTCGACTGTGCGAGTGCGAGTTTTGCAGAGGTCAAAGTCAAAGTCAAATCATTTATTTCAAATAGGCCCATGTATGGCACTTTTGAACGTCAAAAATTACAAAATAATAAAATTGATTCTAGTCGCCCCTTCCAAAAGGTAGTTTTCGTATGGAGAAGAATGGGCAAGAAACTCCACCGTTACTCTTTTAAAATGTTTTACAATATTGTTTGTATATGTACGTACATTTTTTAAATAATTATTATATGTGAAGACGATGCACCTAGAATAAAATTACTATACCACAATAGGTAAAAAGAATTTAAAATGAAGCAACGATAGATAATTTAATTTGTGATAGATACATGGTTCTCACATATTTACAAATATTGTAAAAGTAGACGATTTTCCTAAAATTTTAAAATTAATAAGTCAGTGTGTAAGGAAGTAATCACAGAATGTAAAATCAATGTCATACTTAAAACACAAAGTAATAAATTTTACAATTAAATTAGCAACCAGTTTGATTTTGTCTTGATTCTAAATTGTCCTATGGAGCAGGACCAGCATGTTTCCAAGCACTCTTATCTTGGATATAATCCAACGCCTCTACCGGTGGATAATCTAACTATTTTACGATATGATCATTAATGTTTGGCCACATCATCAAGTAGTCGTGCGTTTAACTGTTGATATCGTCAAACGTTGAGTATTCAATTATCTGGCCAGACCACATCATGATGTGGCCAGCGGTCGATGTTCTATTTTATGAAATGGTTGTTCATTTCATGAAATTCCACTTTTAAGATCTGGCCACGACATACCTATTAAAAATGACTGTTGAGCGTATCAAAGGTTTTGAGCAACATTTATTTATTTATTTATTTTAAAAAGCATAGCCATATCACATACATTAAATTTTATTATATTAAACAACATTTATTATATGTATTTCATAAACATGTAGATATCAATATTATCATCATTATTGATCGTAAATCCATTTATATTTTATTATTATTAACATTGAAATAAGTTCTCCTTGGTACATATTAGCTACAGCGGAATGCATGGCTGATACCGATTAATTGTCAATGTCAACAATTTATTTGTCACGTCAAATTAAAGTCAATTTTATTGTTTGTTTACTTTGGCTATCTACATAAATTAAGTAATTATACAAAAACAAAATGACTAAAATAACAATGCAATTAGTGAATGACTACCACAATAACATCAAGGGTTATCAAGATCGAGAAAAAGAAGAAATGTGGTTTTCGTAAAGAGTGGTATTAGGTACTGCACCAACGCTGCTGTACTTAAACATCTATCGAAATTCATGAAGACATTGGGCGAGAGGTGAAATGGTGATTCATAAGCTCGCGGACAGCGCGCTATAATACATGAAGCCGACTATTCGCGTAAACTTGTGAATATTATGTATAATGTATTGTTTACGTGTAGTATTTTTTTTGTTATATAAGATTTACATTGAACAAAATAAAAATAAAAACCTTTGAAATCTTTCGTTTTTTTAATGCATTTAAAACACTGCATCATGTTGGTGGTACAATAATAATAGGCGAGTAGGTATATCATTTATTTCTAGTGATAAAAGAACATTTACATAAATACCTTAATATATTATTACACCACATGACACATGAGTTTAGTTTTGATCATGCTCCTTTGTAACAACTCGAGCCGGCCAAAATTCTGGGCTGAGCCTTTTTGCAGCACGGGAACCTGGAGGATGTCGAAATTAAAGTTTTATAGTCTTGATCGACTGCAACGCTCTTCCTTCACTGGTTAGACCGGCACTGATTAGAGTCCTTTTCTCTAGATGTCTGTAGGACCAACCGAGAAATATGCACGAGGATGGTGAGTACTGCAGCTCAACAATCCTCGCTTGCAGGAGTGGTACGGTGTCTGCGCCGCGATCGGCCTTTTTACCCTCAACCAGCGAGTACACCCGAATAATTAACTTTTTTGAACGGGCAAAAACATTGGGTGTAAGGACAACAGACTGTCAAATTGTGTTGTCGTTGATCGGGCCCCAAAATAATCCGCACGTAACTTCCGCCGAATTTTTGGATTTCGTGTTTAGGGAGTAGACCTGCGATAGTTCGTAGTGTTCGAAAATATTAGCTACCAACGCACTTGACCATAGATAATACGCTTACAATTGACTATGATTTGACGGCGATGACCAATTTTTTTTTCTATCAAAAATACATGACATCGATCAATACGTCAAATTTAAATTTAAAAATCAGTTAAGCGCGTGGGCCAAGCACAATTAAAGGTTCCGTAGTTGGGATCAACTTATCCCAAGAACAAACTTTAACATTTTAGTTGAAAAACATGTTCTCCCATATATTCCAACTGCAAAAGTAAGTTGGCATATTACTACTCGTTAACTTTTAAAGCATACTTAGTTGTGATAGTTTTCCTTTAAACATCTTTATATATAATAGATATAGTACTGCTGCCGTGATTTTTGTCACATATCCAAAAACAACCATTTCGCTGGCAGGGGGGACAACACTTGCCTGCCGGGTTACTGAAGGAACACGGGTGGGTTTTAGTCAGTAAGAGTCTGACACGCCCTCCCGCTCCACCCAGAGCGAGAGAAGTTATTTGATAATGTCCAACCCAAAAAAAAAAGGGGGACACTTGACTACATATGACAAAAATTAGCACTTTAAAGCTTAATATTTCGCAAAAGGATTGTTGAATCAAAAAAATAGTTTTCACACACCCACACGATACCCCATAACATAGGAAATCATACCCACTTTACGTGTAGGAAGAAGAGATACCCTAAAAACATATTTATTATGATATTATTTTACCACTTTGTCGGCCGGCGTGTTAAATGTGTATGGGTACCAACCCATGCCAAAATACAGCTTTCTAGTACTAAGATTCTCTGAGCTAAGCCGCAGATAGATAGACAGTCAGATGGACATGGTGAAACTATATCGGTTCCTTGTTGACTACCTACCCTAACAACCAGAAAAATTATGAGTTACAATTTGTAGACCAGCTAGAAAAAATAAGTAATAGGTTTTAATCAATAGTTAGCAATTTACTGCATTTTGAAAAGCTATTCTGCTCATCATGTCGAAGATCCACATCAGATCTACACCAATTTTTTTTTGAGACCAACATGGAGTTACTACTCCATGTTGGTCTCAAAAAAAAATTGGTGTAAATTGGTGTGCGGTTCGTGATCTGTTCGGTTGAAAGGTCACACCAGATCACGAACCACTGCTTTTGTTTCTACAAGCCAGGAATGCCAACTCAGATGTGACCCGCACTAGATCAAAAATAAACTATGATGCCGCTATAGAGAATATCAAAACTCATGACTGGTCTCCAGTGCTGTCTGTCTCGGATCCTAATGATGCTGCAGATGCGTTAATAGGTAATATCTCCTCTATTGTCCTAAAGCACACCCAGGAACAAATTGTTCCAAGAAGAGAACGTAATCTGAAGCCCTGGATTACTCCGGGCCTACTCCGTTGTATACGACACCGTGACCGCATGCATGTCAAACTCAAAAAGTCGGATGATAATTTTATATTAAAAATCACTTACACTCGCTACCGCAATTTCTGTAACTCCCTGCTGAGAAAACTTAAACGCTCGTATGAAATAGAACAGTTTCGTAATTCAAAAAATAATATTAAAGCTACTTGGAATGTCATTAAGAGAGTCTCAGATCTTCAAACTCAATCTTGTCCCTCGTCTGACCTGTTACATTTATTTGATAATCCTAAATCCTCGCTTAATCATGTCAACAACTTTTTTGCTAATGTAGGCAGTAGGTTGGCGTCGAAATTTAAATCACCCTCAATAGTGCCCAATTCTGTGTCGAATTCAAATTCGTGTAGCTCAATGGCCCTCTTCGAGGTAACTGAAGACGGTGTTTCCTCCATTATTTTGGGTCTTAGGTCTGATTGTGCTAGTGGGTTGGACTGTATACCGACTAAAATAATAAAAGCCTCGAGATGCGTTTTAGTTCCGGTTATTACACATATCTGTAATTTGTCTATAATGGTAGGTGTCTTTCCAACGGCGTTCAAAAAAGTAGTAGTTCACCCCATTCATAAATCTGGTCGCAGAGATGACGTCAACAACTATCGTCCAATCTCGATTCTAACAGCGATGTCTAAGATCCTTGAACGGATACTGAATAAGAACCTGACCAGTTTTCTCAACGCAAACAACATCTTAGCGAATAACCAATATGGTTTCAGAAATGGAGTTAGCACCGAAGACGCTGTCATGGATTTGTCTAGTCACGTGGCTAGATCGCTTGATATAAAACACAAGTGCCTGGGAATTTTCCTTGATTTGTCAAAGGCATTCGACACCGTTTCTGCCCAAGCCTTATTGAGTAAAATGGAAAGCATCGGTATACGTGGACACCCATTGAAAATCTTTGCAGATTATCTTAGCAATCGTACCCAAATAGTGAAAATCGGCCCTCACGAAAGTGATGAGCTTTCAATCACATACGGCGTTCCACAAGGCAGCGTTCTGGGGCCTACTCTCTTTCTCATTTATATTAATGAACTCTGCAAACTGCCTCTAGATAACTGTAAGATATTTACGTACGCGGATGACACTGCCCTTGTTGTAGATGGTGATGACTGGCCCCAGACATACCAAAACATCGAGGCTGCGCTGTCCGCTGTAATGAAATGTTTGGCCGACAACTTGCTCACCTTAAATGTTGATAAATCGGTATATGTTCCATTTTCCATTTGGTCCAATCTGTGTCCCTCAAACTCCTTTACCATAAAAGCGCATGCTTGCGGATCCTTAACACAGTGTAGCTGCCTCTTCCTCGCCAAATCCACTTGTGTAAGGTATCTAGGAGTACTCATCGATCAGCATCTCAACTGGCACCCCCATATAGCCAAAGTCACATCCCGCATACGTAAGCTAATATATGTTTTCAAAAAGTTACGAAACTCTGCTGATAAGGATATGCTAAAATTAGTATATTTTGCCCTATGCCTGTCTGTCCTAACGTACTGCTTGCCCGTCTGGGGTGGTGCCACCCAAAATGTTTTTATCCGCCTTGAGAGAGCCCAGAGAGCTGTCCTTAAGGTAATGCTCTCTCTTCCACGTAGGTATCCCACTGTGCAGCTCTATTCCGACTGCAAGGTACTCACAGTCAGGCAACATTATGTGCTCCTGTCGACCCTACGCAAACACTCTGCCCGTCCTCCAAAGGAACCGACTGGCAGGCTTAAGCATAATGTTTTTCCCCATGAACGCCATAGAACTGCCTTTGCCAAACGCCAATTCTACGTTAATAGCATTAATATGTACAACCTCCTAAATAAAAAGTTTAAAATTTATTCATGCCCTAAATATAAATGCAAAAAATTACTTAGAGATTATCTCCAAACACTGAGTTATGATGACACTGAGGATCTTCTGCTGGGTAATTTACAATGATAAGGTACTATACATATAAATATAAGTTTAAATCTAACCTTATGCGGATGTGTACCGCTTACACCACTTTCTTTTTAATTTCACACACCCTACACCTACACACCACATACGCACTCACACACATCCTACACTTACCTACTCACTACACATACACACACTCGGACCCTACATTTATTCACCTCACCACACAGCTAAACGTTTTTATTTCATTATGTGTTTTCTTTTCATAGATTATATCCTGTTTTTCTTTTACACCATTTGCTTTTCGTTATAACGTCCCGTTTTATTATATTGTGGCTTTGTCTCGTTTGTTACGGAGTATCACTGACTCCTAAGATACAGGCACATACACCTAGTTTAGGAGTCAGGGTATTTAAATTATTGTGACCTAGTTATAAGCCTTATAATATGCTCTTAGTTCTATGGTTCTTGTACTGTGATGGCTTTTGGTGAAATAAAGAATTTATTTATTTATTTATTTATTTAAATAAAAAAGAACCATCGAAATCGGATCTCATAAAGCGAAGATATCCAGTAGCCCCCTTTTTTCCCCATTTTGGAGGAAGTAGCCCTCCAATCAAAAATCCCCGACGACTAAAAATTTGTTAGTAAACCTGTACACCAAATTTCGTTCAGATCGGTTGTAAAATACGACCTGTAGACGAGTACGTACAAACTGACACAAGAAAGCAAATTTTGCCAGACCTGATCGAGACGCTTCGCTCGCTACGCTCGCTCGGTCAATTATTACGTGATATTTAATGATACCTACTTGTAGTATATCTTAGATTTTATATTGCTGTTTTAATATAATAAGCTGTTTCAAACGATTTTCACGTGATCATCCCACCTTGTTTACCAGAACCGATGCTATAAAAACCGGCCAAGTGCGTGTCGGACCACGCACAATGAAGGGTTCCGTAGTTGGGATGAATTAATCCCAAAAACAAACTTAACTTTGTAGTTGAAAAATATGTTCTCCCATACGGAATGTATGGGAAAACATGTTTTTGTAACTGCAAAGTTAAGTTGGTCAATTATTACTCGTTAACTTGTAAAGCCTACTTAGCTGTGATAGTTTTTCTTTTAATTTCGTTATATAAACTACTGTTGTGATTTTTTTCACACACCCAAAACCAACCATTTAGCCGGCAGGGGGGGGGGGGGGACACTTGACTCTAACAAAAATTAGCACTTTAAAGCTTAATATTTCGCAAACGGATCCCTGAATCTAAAAATGGTTTTCACAAACTCACAATGTTTTTAAAGGACCTTTCCAATGATATCCCTCACTATGGGTTAAAAAAAGAAAAAAAATAACATCACCACTTTACGTGTATGAGAGGTACCCTAAAAAAAATGTTTATCATAATTTTATTTTACCACTTTGTTGGCGTAATTAAAATATATACCTATGCCAAATTACAGTTACCTAGTACTAAGGGTCTCGGAGCTAGCCCGCGGACAGACAGACAGACAGACAGATAGACAGACAGACAGACAGACAGACAGACGGACATGACGAAACTATAAGGGTTCCTTGTTCACTACGGAACCCTAAAAAAGGAGCTTGCGGTGGGAAGTCAGTTTTTATTTGGCTTTTGAGCTATGCGGACCTTGACTTAAAACAAGTGTACTGGATCAAGTGATCGAATAGTCGGTTGGTTCTAGTGCCGTTGTTGTGTGAAATAGACCGGTCAGTACCCTAATTGCGTAATACAACATAATAACAATCTGAAACAGATTGCTAATCCATTGCTTCATAAGATGGAAAAAAAAATCTGCTCAACAACGTAAATAACGCAATGAATGTTGTTGAACTGTCAACATGAAACAAATCAGACATAAGTATTCACGAAAATAAATTACGCAATTAGGGTACAGGTGTCACGTAAGTTAAGTAATTTGATATTATACCGTAATTATTGCTTATTATTTATTTTTATTTATCAAACAAAGTTTATAAAAAATCTTAACTTAAAAACAATGCCCCGCAAAACCGTTTTTACGGTTTGTCTGTGGGAACAGAACAACTAAAATTATAAATAAGGTTTATTAGTGCGGACACTTAATTTCCACTTACTGCATGCACATCTGTAGTAACAAACGAAAATATCCTTACATCAAATGACTTATATCACAAAAATAAAATAAAAAATAAACTACCAAATCACTGATCTGCTCTCCCCAACAATCTGCAAACCACTTTCCTAAGAACATCGCTTACAAACTCCTGAGAAAGAACCGCTTAAGTGACTTGGCAAATTTACCCTTCACTTCCTGTTGTTGTGTATGGTATATTATTGCCAATATTGCTAATGTATTAAATTGTGTAATGGCATATATTCTTTTTATTTTATAATGTTGCTATTATTCTGAGTACCTAATGGTTCAAGAGATAGAATTAACTGTCTTTGAGATAACGACAATTTATAGAAATGTATTGAGAGAATACTGTAATACTGTTTCCATGGAGTTTCTTGTCCTTCTTCTCCATGAAGACCTAGCTTTGCAAACGGACAACTAGCTTTCTGATTTAGTACTGACCAGTTTAATTAAATAAATGTCTAGCCTTGTCTTTCTGTGCTTTACTTCATGAAATCCTTTTCCTACAAAACATATTCATCAGAACTTTCATACACAGTAAATAACCAGTAATCATTCTGACACTCAAAACTTGATAGCTAAGTGGATATCAACGCCTTTAAACGTAGTTTTCATATACTTTTCTAACACGCGCGGCCCACACACACATGACTCCACACTCGCAAAGAAACGAGTGACGTACACTCACCTCAAGTCGCTCGATACTCACTACAACGCCCCGCACCCTGCAACGCTACTGGTTGGATCTGGTTCACGATGTGGGGGGCGGGGAAAACATTCACTGTAGGGAGCGCCAACCGAAACTGACGCCCTCGTTACTAGGTCGGCCTTTGCTAGGCCTTCCTTAGGGAACTAGGGATCTCACCTGGTAGGAGCCTGGTCGCAGGGGCGTCGTGAAGCACTTCGGGCGCTCCTACAGATACACCTCAAAAACACACCCCAGAACGCTGACAGGAGGCAAACCCCTAGGCGACTAGGTGTGCATTAGAGTGCTCGCACAACCCAATGACTGACCCCCGATTTCGAGGGCCGAGAGAACAATCCGTCGGGCATAGAGCCAAAATGCCCAAAACAGATTCCTCGCTAGGGGACGCGCAGAGACGACCACACGCGGGCCATAGTCTTTTCATAGTTTTAGATAACCAGTCCACTTTAGCTACCCAAACCTTCCCACCTTCCCACCTTCTACCCAGTATCTTCATTGCTTTTATTTTAGTAGCGAATGCATATAATTAAGATAGAACTTCACTTCGGGTAAGTTCGTTTAATCTTATAATTATACTCACTCTTTGTCCGAGACGGGTTTAACGAGTAGATTTTCAAAGTAGGATTGTGAATAAATACCAACTTGTTAAATGGATAAGAAAAAAATATATTTCAATATCAATTTCCATATTCAAAATAATTTAATAAAAACAATCAACTTATAATTTTTCTTACTTATAATTCGTAATTTAAATTGGAAAGCTCACATAGAGGTCATTAGCAAAAAACTAAATAACAGTGCATTCGCGTTATTTAAACTATCGCGGATTTTAAAGATTGATGCCCTATTAACCGCCTATTATGGCATAGCAGAGGCCATTATCAGATACGGCATTATTTTTTGGGGATAAAGATATCGCATTTAAAGCCCAAAAAAATGCCTTAGATCCATATTTAATTTAAAAATGACTGATAGCTGCAAGCCGTTTTTCATAAGCCACAACATCTTGACTTTGCCTTCAATTTATATTTTGGAAATCGCGATATTTGTTAAATCAAATCCTAAGCTATTTCGCCGCATGGCAGACCGGTTTCCTAGAAATAGACGTGATAACAGTCAACTCTGTCAACATAGGTCTCGAACTGCACTGATGGGCAGAATTGTTTTTTCTATGGCTCCTATTATTTTCAATAAGTTTCCCAATGGTTGGAAAGAGCTAAGTGTAGAAGCATTTAAAAGGAAAGTAAAATCTTTTTTTAGCTAGTAAAGCATATTATGATGTGAATGAATATTTGAAGGAATTATTTTAAATTGACATGCTCTTTTATATATTATTTTAATCTGTAATGTATGTAGTGTAATAATGATTTTAATGATGATTTTTTGTATTGAATATTTTGGACCTGTGTTAACATTGTATTATTTTAAATTATTGATAAAAAAGGTTTTTTTTGATAATTGAATATTTGACAATTTTGTATGTAACTCCTGTTTCTATATGAATCAATTATGTAATCAATCAATTCAATTTATTTACTTATGTCAGCATTGTCAATGTTAATGAATGTTGTTACATTATTATTATTTTAAATTCTATACTTGTATTTTTAATATTTGTACACCATGACAATCTGGTAAACATGTTAGCACAACTTCATGTACTTATAACACCTTGCATGCATTGTATCGTATGTACACACATGTTTGAACAAATAAAGTTATCTGAATCTGAATGTAAAAATTATAACAAATTCAACCTTAGTTATTTGTTACAGTGTTGCATATTGCACTACCAAATTGGGTTGAAACTTGGTTTATGGGCCTATTGTATGTCTGGCAAACATGGCAGAATTTTAAATCTATCGTCAGATCCAATCTTAGGTCCCATTAGTAGTGATAATGCTGACCGAGCAGTATTGATGGTACCATAATATGCCCCATTGTCATAGCATTGTGATAAGAATTTGAATACATTTGGAATAGATGCTTGATATGTGTCTATACTGTGCTGTCCACAAAACTTCCACCACAATTTTAGGGATGAATCATATTGCTTCATTGTATTAGATGAAGGAGAGTTCAGCATTATAGCTAAGTTTGAGTTTGGTGTTCCACGTCTTACGAATGCTTGGCTGACAGCAGCTCTGCAGCCAGGGTAAGCTGATGATGCAGCGGATGATATTCTCTAAAAGGAGATGATAATATAGATAGATAGATAAAACATTTATTTAGTGCACACAAAAGACACAAATTACATAGCGCTACTATATCAAGGTCGCTGATGTTGCATCCACGCTGACCTTATTAATTTCTATAATTGCTGATGCACCTATGACGTCAATCGATTCCGGAAGTTAATTACATAGCGCTACTACGAGATGAAGGTCGCTGATGTTGCATACGCGCTGACCTTATTAGTTTCTATAATCGCTGATGCACCTATGACGACAATCGATTCCGAAAGTTACGGTTGTTCAATAAATTGTAAGGATGATCATTCTAATTTCCCACTTCGAACTAGAATTATCATTCATAGGTTTAAGTTTGTAAATATTAGTTTAGGAATTAAATTTAGTTAAATCATTTTTGGTTTTTTTAATCCTCCGATTGCAGCTAACGTAATTGGCGCAGTCGGTAGGATATTCGCGGGCCGGTTGGCAAGCTTTAGGGATTTCTAATATCGATATCCGCGTACGCGAATCGCCTGGGTGGCTATCGAGCCCCGGTGCCGAATATCCGAATCTACGGTCCAGCTGCAGTTCCGGAAGGAGAATCCAGACATCGATTCACGAGAGAACCAAAACTGAAAAATTTGTGAGTACACTTGAATCGTTCTTGTGTTGCTTCCCTTTAGTCCTAGTACAACCCAACTTCCAAGATTTTTCATCCGAAAAATTCCAATTCCCGGGAGCCTGCATCTCATACGGCTCGCTGGAGTACTATAGATATTAGTAGAGATTTAAATAGTGATAGTGAAGTTAGATGTATAGATAGCGTAAATATGGCCCACGACCCGGATACAATTTTCAAGACCCTTCGTATGGTCCCGGAGTTCGATAGAAATTCAAATATATTAACTAGGTTTATTCAAATATGCGATCAAATAGTAAGTCAGTATGTTAGTAATACCCCAGGTAGTGAGTTAAACAACTTATGCCTATTAAATGGTATTTTAAATAAAATAAAAGGCTCTGCCGCTTGTACCATCAATTCCAACGGCATACCTGATAGTTGGCTAGGAATCATGCTCAACCAACTACCACCACCTCAACCATTTAAGTTTAACCCTAACTTTATTAATCAGGAGCCCCAATATCGCATGCCTTCCCGTACACAGAAAGTATTCCATTCGGCACCTCAGACCCAAAACGCTCAAAGTAACAAATTGAAATTCAAATTCAAAGTATTTTATTTCACATAAACCTACATGGGCACTTATGAAACGTCAGAAGCTAGGTGCACGGTTACTCTTTTAAAAATAATTGGCTTTTACAATACCTACTTTAAAATAACAGTGTTACTAGGTATGGGAGGATAGTGTAGGTCTTTCAATAAGTACCTACTAAGTACTTAACAAAATAGAAAATGGTCTATAGGTCTACATCCACTAAGCCTACAGTGTTCTCACATTCATAAAATAGAAAAGAATCTATACAAAAGATAAATAAATTAATAAAAGTAAAAACCTATTTTAATAAAACGCAATTATATGATTGCTATTACAACTGTAATCGATCTGAATAATTATCATGTCCACAAAAGTCCCTTAAAGAGTTGAAATTAAATCGTAGGTATATAATGTCAAATAATAGAATAAATATGTCAAGAAGGAATGTAAAAAAAAAATAATTAAAGATGTTCCAGTTGCCACCTAGATACATCCCACAACAAAATCAAAATCAAGGTCCTAAACCTATGAGCGGTGTACAGCATTTTACACCTAGACCCATTTTATCTGGTCATAACTGGCAGAAGTCAGATAATCCGCCACCAACAAATTATTTTAAAAAGTCGCGAAATGAACATGAATGAGTGCGCGTCATACGACGACTCATATTACAGCTATTACTACGAACCGGAGTACAATTACTATACTGATTATAACAACAGTGACATTGAACCGAGTCCAACCGCTGATTCGACTTATTACAATGTGTCAACGGACGCCCAGGTATTTGACGAATCGCAAACGAGTATAACTGACCATACTCAACAGGATTTGCAGGAGGTATCTTCCCTATATAGAAATTAGAGTCCCACTTTTAAAAAACCCTTTAATAGATCACGAGGATGCGGTAAAGTACAATCAGGCAATTCAAATCTTGGTACGTAATCAAAAGAAATTAGTGACCGAATTCAATGATCATATAAGACTAAGACTATCATAAGTAAAGACTGGCAGTCTTACCACAAAAAATAAATAAAACAACGTTAAAACACGTGTTTACTTAAACAATGTCTAAGGGATAAACACTGCCTAAACAAGTGTTTAAAATTTCTTACCACAAATACATGTTTAACATGTATTTAGCAAAACACTGCCTAAATTGACGTAGCCTTGTTTTAACTTGGCAACCCTAAGAAACGTTTCGTTTGAAGCAGATTTCATTTGTTGAGCCTTTCTCTTTCCTATCGAAATTTATTTGTTCCAGTTGTTAATACGGAATAACTAAGTTGGAAAACTTAAAATAAGTACTATTTAATTAAATAAGTCCGCCACTGGTTGCCCATGCGTCTGGTGTAGGCATAAATGTAAAAATATTTTTGTACACTAATAACGGAACGGAACGAAACCGAAAATGCAAAAGGCACACAGCTGTACAATTACAACCGGTAATGACGACAAAAACTAAAGACAATAACAAAAGGGCGCTTACCTGATGGCAGGCCCGTTCCGTAAGGAACAGGCAACTTGAATTTGAGAATCTAAGCACGTACTACGAAAAGAATGTGAAATATTACTTTTATTAGATCAACAATTTTTTTTTTTCTAAAAGCTTTGCTGAACCTGTACCGTTTTCTAAAGATAAATTCATTTTAATGTTCGCAAAGATTCACTCGCATTCGGTACACTTGATCACGATAGTCATCCATAAATTCTATGTCGTTAAAATCATTAAAATCGAAGATATTCATTGCAATTTATATACTGAGAGAAAACAATATGGCGACCGGTGAGGGTTAAACGCCTGTTAAACAGGGGGTTGTTGCTGTTTAAATTTAAACAACGTCTAAAGCATGTCTAACCCTAAACAACAGCTAAACATGGTTTTGTGGTATCACTTTTGCTGAACAAATGCTAAACACGTGTCTAAGACGTGTCTATGTTTTTTGTGGTAAGACTGTGGATGTCTAAATATAATAGCGTAATTACACAGATAGCACAAAACCAGAATAAAATTAACTCTACTTTAGAGACTATATTACAAAGTAATGCATTTAAAGAAAATAATTTAATAAAATATGCTCATTTTGCCCAACTACTAGAAGTTATAAGCGATAATGTAGAAGATTTAACTCAGGAACTAATTTGGATAGAAAATAGCTTAGCTTTAGCTTTTGTTCGTGCGAGTAGTACACACCACTCCATGATAGACGTAGAAGTACTAGAGTCAATGGCAAGAAAACTTAAGACTATTTACGCCGAAGAGCAAATTTTAGATCTAGAACTTAGAGATTATTATGACATTATAAAACCGGGATCATATTATGTAGACAACCAGATAGTATTCGTATTTAAATTTCCGATCTTTTCTAAAAATAGTTACGATTTTTATAGACTCTCCGTGGTACCTAATAAGCACGCACAAGCTCTTATAACACCCTTTCCTTTCCTTGCAACTAACGAGATGTTACATGCGTACATAGAGGCTGAATGCCCGAAGTTGAAAGACTGGTACCTCTGTGAGAAAGACATTACTCACCAGACTCGCAACAAAGCTGACTGCATCCAGGAGTTAATCACCAACCAAGTTCTACAAGACTCCTGCAAGTTTACCACAGTCACCTTGATGAGAGAAGCCATGGAGAAGCTCGATGACCAACATTACGTCCTATCCTTTCCTCAAGAAACGAAGGTACAATTAACCTGTAACCAGAAAGACTACACATCGCTTTAGGGTACTTATCTTGCTACGATTCCTATTGGGTGTTATCTGAAAACCGAAGAGTTCACCATTGCAAACGTTTACGACGAAATTAATGGCCAACCCTTGAAGTTAATGAAAATACCACACGACGCCGAGAGACAGGCCACCACAGCCACCCACGTCAATCTGAACTCTATTGATCTACAAGGACTACACAGTACCCAGGACCAAATTATGATCCAGGATCCTGTTCAACTGGAGAACGTGCAGACCGACGCACTTTATCACACTACAATCCCATTCTATGGAGTACTATTGAGGGTAAGCGTACTCGTTATCATCGCAATGATTCGGCGCTACATAAGCAGATGTACTAACACTGTGGAAAAGGGGCAGCAACCATCAGCCGCAACCCTGGAAAGGAAGGAAACTCCTGACGAACTTCCGGCAACATTTTCACTCAACGTGCTAAAATAGTCGCCGTTCTAAGAGGGGAGGAATTACATAGCGCTACTATATCAAGGTCGCTGATGTTGCATCCACGCTGACCTTATTAATTTTTATAATCGCTGATGCACCTATGACGTCAATCGATTCCGGAAGTTAATTACATAGCGCTACTACGAGATGAAGGTCGCTGATGTTGCATACGCGCTGACCTTATTAGTTTCTATAATCGCTGATGCACCAACGACGACAATCGATTCCGCAAGTTACGGTTGTTCAATAAATTGTAAGGATGATCATTCTAATTTCCCACTTCGAACTAGAATCATCATTCATAGGTTTAAGTTTGTAAATATTAGTTTAGAAATTAAATTTAGTTAAATCATTTTTGGTTTTTTTAATCCTCCGATTGCAGCTAACGTAATTCACACATAAACACAATTAAATTACAATAAATTATATGAATGTATTATAAATAAAAACAAGATGCCAATGCCGATGTACAAAAAAGAAAAACATTACCCTCCTTCTGGGGCAGTCGGGTAAAAAACATAAGTATAGAAATGGAGTGACATTATGACATACTTCGGAATAATTAAATATATAAGGTGCAGTGTGCGTTTCAAGGTTGCACCAAATGGGAGTCCAACTCAGCATGTGTCAGGCAAATACCTGACGCTGATATTCTGCTGGATCCCTGCAGTGACATACGGACGTCGAGCAGACGAGATAAATTGGTGTTGTGATTGTGACAGTGTTATGCGTGGAGTAAAATTATGTAAGTAAGTACTTATAAGTACCCGCAATTTAAATTATGTATCTATCTACAACAAGTTTTGGATTGGGAAAGGTTCTTGTTCGTTAATGTGTCGATTGTGTTTTGATTATTTAATTATTTATAAATTATATAGTCATGTGTATAATGTTTAAATGAATAATATTAATATAATAATTATAGTGGTGTAGGTGCAAGTAAAATAAACGTTTTGGCTAAGTAAATAAATATAGGTAAATAATGTGTAATTATAACTAGGTACTATCCAACAAAAGATCCCCAGCTATTCAATTACTAAGTACGTAGGTTTGTGATCACGAGTTACGCTAAATAAACGGGTTGAGTCGGGAAGAACACGACAGCCAGTTATATAATGGACGTGTTCGTAACAGTCATACCCAGTTTTTGCTGAGAGGTAATAAGAAACTGCCGCAGTCGAACTCTGAAGGTACCAAGACATTTAAGATTCCTTATCGGCGGGGGAATATTGTTCCAGCATTTGGATGCGGCGTATCGAAAACTTCCTCTGAAAGCAGCTGTCTTGTGTGATTGTTCGGTTTTTGACCAGCCTTTTTTAAGAAAATATTTTAATATATTGCGGGTGGCTTATGAACCTTAGAATGTTGAAAGTAGAGTATTTGTGGGTGGAAATCGTTCGTTCCTACTATCTCCAAGAAGGCAATTGAACACCACCTACCTTGTCTCAACTCTTGGGTCAGCAGGAGAGCTTCAGCGTGCACGGCACTTCACAGATAGGCAGTTTAAATGTACTCTGGGTTCAAAGGTCTTGAAGATCGCACACCACACGGTAGCGAGTCCACAAACACAACAGATGCTAAAACGTTTAGCTTGGAACACGATCACAACAAGAGAGGAAGAAACGTTCATTCAGCTCAAGGCGTAAAATCGTACTGCACGTCACGGATGCATACGGCCGCGACGTAGGTCGTGAGTAGGTTCGGTGATGATTTACCAACTACCCTCAATTCGACAATAAGGATCGAACAGTGATTGAGTGGAGAGTTGCTGCGAGCACTGCCTACTTGCGCATTCTCTTCTACTAGTGATCTAACTCAGTTTATTGTACAGGTAGGACGGCTGCTTATACTTTATTACTCCAAATAATAGACAAGCTAAGTGCAACTTACGCCGTGACTTCATCTTGAGGATAGAGTGCTTATTTAAAAATGGCGTTACGTGACTTCTTGGTGGGATTGAGAAGCAGAATCGAGCGCAAGCGTTTTGCACCCTCTGGATCAGTCGTTCAGTTCTTACCAGTAGTCGAGGGCCAATAACTGTGTCCGCATAGTTTAGATTGGATAGCACCAGTGACTCAACTAGTTGGATCCGCAGCTCCTCTGACACATAAGGCCTTATTTTATAAAGGACCTTAAGCCGGTAGAAACAAGTGCGCACTGACTCTGCTACGTGCGCTTCGTATCTCAACCCAGCGTCCATGATCAGATCCAGATTACGTGCTTCACTGACTCGACTGACCGACTCACCAAGCAGGGTAACGCAGAGCGTTGCTGACACTACACTGATTTGGTTCTTGGTTCCAAACAGCATGTATTTGGTTTTAGTGGGGTTAAGTACCAAACCGTCATTTTCAGCCCAACATGCTATCCTGTCCAGATCATCGTTTAGATCTTTTATCGCGTTGTCATAGTCACTTGGCTTAAAGGAGATATAGACCTGTACATCATCAGCATAAATATGGTATCTACATCGCTTCAGGGAATTTATGATATCCGCACAATATAAGATAAAAATGATGGGGCCCAGTATAGAGCCCTGTGGGACTCCCCTGCAAACAGAAGTGAGTGACGAAACAAGAGATGAGCCATCGCTTAGTCGTATTTCCACACACTGTTGACGGTTGGTCAGATAGCTTTGGAACCAGTGTATCGTATTTTGCTCAAATCCATAATAGTTAAGTTTTGACAGAAACAAATCCATATTTATGCAGTCAAAAGCTCGCGAGAAATCATATAGGACAAGAAGTGTGCATAGACCCTTATCCTGTGCCGACAGAATATTATCTGTCATGTCCAAAAGAGCCGTAGATGTACCACGCTGTTTGCGAAAGCCTGACTGTAGCTCAGGCAGAATGTGTTTATCTTCTAGATATTTTGACAGTTGCTGGCATACCGCTTTTTCAGCAATTTTAGAAAGGCAAGGCAGAATATTAATAGGCCTGAGGTCTTTCAAGTCAGTCGGATTTGTTTTTTTAGGCAGTGGCCTAACGATAGCAATTTTCCAGATCTCAGGGAATGTTGCTGAGACAATTGAGCTGTTCACAATGTCAGTGATGGCTTTTAGTGTATGTGGGAGTGTAAACAAAAGCATGTTCAGAGTCAACTTATCACAGTCTTCAGCGTTAGATTTTAGCTGACGGAAGTATTGCAAAACCTGATCAGCAGTTACTGGTTGTAATGCAAAGCTATCATCACCATAACGATGTGATTCAAAAAAAGTGCGTTGCGATATATTGCAGACAGGGTTACCAGGAATGTTCAGAAAGTGATTATTAATCTGGTTCGGATTTCTGAAGTGAGCAGGAAGGTCATCTATTTGTTTCTGAGATAGTACTGTGTTTTAAAAAAAAAACAATGTTTTAGGATCCTTTATTTGATTATTAATTAAACATTTCTTGACCGGAGCGTGCGCATCATAAATTGTTAAAATGTTTATATTTAATTCCTCAACCATGTCATTCACATTAAGCAAGCCACAAATGCTGTCCCAGTGTATGTGCGATAAATCACTATCTAGTACTTCTCTATGTAATTACTTAATCGGTCTGTACGTAACTATATGGGGTTTATATTTATTAAGCCTAATATTAAATTCGCACACAACAAGTGAGTGACCATTTACTGAGCCATAGGGCTCAACAGATATCCCTTTGTGGTTGAGATTAGTACAGACAAGGTCGATCAATGTTTCGCTGTGGTCTGTAAAATGGGTGGGCGAACTTACCAGTTGTTTTAGGCTCAGGCTATTCAAAAACTCACATTCTTCCTTAGTTTGCCCGTTAGCATTCAGTAAGTTAACATTTAAATCGCCGAGCAGTATGTAGTGATCACATTTTACTAAGGAACTAATGGAGTTGGTTATGGCGTCGAGAAAGAGATCCAAGTCAAAGCGGGGGGGACGATACACTGTGCCTATAGCAATTTTATTTCCATTTACGTACGGTACGTTTCCTGATTTAATGAAACATAGTAAAGTAGTACCAATTTTCAAATCGGGTAGTAAGAGTGATCCCTCTAATTATAGACCAATATCTGTGCTACCAGCATTGAGTAAAATATATGAAAAAATCATGCTAGACCAGATGTTGTCACATTTTAATTCTAATGGGATTTTACATAGTCACCAGTTTGGTTTCACGAAAGGTAGGTCGACGACTGACGCAGGAGTAAAACTCATCAGTCACATTTTGGAATCCTGGGAGAAGTCCCAGGATGCAATTGGCATTTTCTGTGACCTCTCAAAAGCGTTTGACTGCGTTGACCACAATACACTGATCTGTAAATTACACCACTACGGAATTCGTGGACAAGCTGCTGATCTTGTTCTTTCCTATCTATCAAACAGGCAGCAAAAAGTAAATGTTAATGGGGCGACGTCTTCGGGGTCTCTAGTTAAAATGGGCGTGCCTCAAGGCTCAATTCTCGGCCCTTTCTTATTTCTAGTTTATATAAATGATCTTCCTTACATGATGACTAACTTATCAGATATAATTCTATTTGCTGACGACACTTCTCTTATTTTTAAAATAGACAGGAAAGATACAGATGTATTACATGTTAACGATAGTCTGGCTGTACTTTCAAAATGGTTCGCAGCTAATAATCTTTTACTTAATGCGAACAAAACGAAATGTATTAGGTTCTCATTACCAAATGTACCTCAAGTAGGTCTAAACCTAAAACTTGATGGCAAAAACCTAGATGCAATAACGGAAACTATATTCTTAGGAATTACTTTAGATTCAAAATTACAATGGGGCGCCCATATTAGAACTCTTTCAGGTAGATTAAGTTCAGCTGCATATGCAGTAAGAAAAATAAGGCAGTTGACTGATATAGCCACAGCTAGGTTAGTATACTTTGCTTATTTCCACAGTATTATGTCTTATGGCGTCTTGCTGTGGGGATCGGCAGCTGACGTAGATTCAATTTTCATTTTACAAAAGAGGGCAATCCGCGCGATCTATAAAATGGGCCCTCGCGAGTCCCTTAGAGACAAATTTAAAGAAATTGATATACTGACTTTGCCTTCACTTTATATCTTAGAAAGTATTATGTATGTTCGCAAAAACTTAAGACTTTTCAAAATAAGAAGCGATTTCCATAATATAAATACACGTAGTCGACATGAAATTGTGATACCCAAATTTAGATTAACTAAAACAAGCAAGTCATTTCTTATAAACAGTATCCGCTTTTATAACAAGTTGCCAAAGTCTGTGACAGAACTTAGCGATGGGAAGGTCAAAACCCACATCAAACGTGTCCTTATCAAGAAAGCATATTATAAAATTAAAGACTATGTTGAAGATAAGGAAGTTTGGCAATAATTCCTTCTGCACATGTGGCTTCCCTGGTACCTCATTAATGGCATAAATAAGTAAGAGTCTATTAACTGCTCCCAAATTAACATGTTTATTTAAATCTTTATTTATTTTTATTTATTTTTTTTGTTTTTACATTCGTCCTTGACATATTTATTATTCTATTATTTGACATTATATACCTACGATTTAATTTGAACTTTTTTTTTTTTTTTTTGTGACTTTTGTGGACATGATAATTACTCAGATTGATTACAGTTGTAACAGCAATCATATAATTGCGTTTTATTAAAATAGGTTTTTTTTTTTTTTTTACTTTTATTAATCTATTTATTTTTTGTATAGATTCTTTTCTACATATTTTGTGAATGTGAGAACGCTGTAGGCTTAGTGGATTGTAGACCTGTTGACCATTTTCTATTTTGTTAAGTACTTGTACTTATTGAAAGACCTACACTGTCCTCCCATACCTAGAAACACTGTTATATGAAAGTATTGTAAAAGCCAATTATTTTTAAAAGAGTAACCGTGGAGTTTCTTGCCGGCTCTTCTCCATAGGAAACGACCAATTGGAACCGTGCACCTAGCTTCTGACGTTTCATAAGTGCCCATGTAGGTTTATGTGAAATAAAAATATTTTGATTTTGATTGATTTGATTTTGATTTATTGTAAGGGTAATCCACATTTGTTCGATAGTATCGAATCTAGGGTCAATATGGTTTTGCTAGGTTCAAATATGATGAAGTTTCCTGTTGATAATTATTTTAATAGAGGAAACCATGGTTGTGATGACCAGTACCTAAGGAAAAACCACGATTCCAGTAGCACTATCTCTTTAAAATTCAAAGAGATAGTGCTACTGGAATCGTGGTTTTTTATAAGCATTTTAACAATAATGAAAAAGCTGGGAATGCATAGAAAAATATGTTATTCCAATTTAGAGTGAAGGCATCCACGGGAAATGCTTTTGGGTTATGTTTCCAAGAGACAAACTTTTGACACTTTTTATTTGTTCTAGAGGCAAATAAATCTATTTCTGGAATACCAAAACACTAGGTGTTTGTGGTGTGTTGTATTTCAACGTAGACTCTTGGGGAAAGTTTCCATTCAATATTAATCATCTAATGAATAGAGACATATTTCCAACAGGAATGCCTTAAGCCTTGCCTTGAATGAGCTTGTGTACATGCTTTAAATGGATCTGCACTAGCCAAGATACGTATTTTGATCTAATTCTACGCAAAAAATCCATAAATCGAGCTTAACATGAATTGATAATAAGGATTAATCTTTAACATTGTAAAATAATTAGAATGGATTCAAAACATACATAATAGCACAAGGTTCAACGTGAGGTGCAGATTCAGTGTCCGAGGGTAGGGCCGGGTCATCATGAGGAGCAGTATTGGAATTCATGATATGAAAAACAAACATTCGAAGCAACGAGTAAACAAAATAACATACACAGTGCACGACAGCAAAGCAAATAGTTTTTTCATTGTTATCAGATGTCATTTCACTTGACGTTAGGGATGTTCGATATGTATCGATACTCAAGTGGGTCGGTACTTGATTTTAACATTGATTCAACAATATACGATCTACTACTGTAAATTAATAAAGGTAGTGAGGATTGATCAAATAATCATATTAATGTACAGTCGTACTGTAAAATCATAGTGGTCAGATTTATGTACACTTGTTTAGTTAAATGAGAAAAGAAAATCTCGGGAAAAATACTACTAAAACGGGCCGTTATTTTCCTTATACACGCTTCTGAATCACTACTGACATTGGCAAAATTGTTCGGGCAAAACCAGGATTCTATTTGCTAATGTAGTAAGAAATTGAATTGAATTAAAGGCAAACATATTAAAAATGATTAATTTAAAAGCGATTTTATGTCGATACTCGGAACGAAATGATCCATTATGAAGCAGAATATCGATACGAAGCAACCCGGTCGATCATCTCTATAAGCGATACAGTAAGCAGGAGTTGCCAGAAAAAAAAAAACTGACTATAATCGATATATAGAACCTTTCTATCTAAAAAAAAAACATGTTAAAATACTAGTAACGTTTTTGATTGTTTTATTTTAAAACAATGTAAATGAGTATAATCTTCTCATACAGTATTGATTGGTTGCAGACAAACCATTTTGTTACCATAGTTGATTATCTAATCGATTACATACTGAAATTGATGTTTTATTTCCGTGCTGGTATCACTGCGTCAAACAAATGGCTACTATGCTTTTTAACCGACTTCCAAAAGGAGGAGGTTCTCAATTCGACTGTATGTTTTTTTTTTTGTATGTTTGTTACGCGACTACTCCGCCAATTATGAATTGATTTTGATGATTCTTTTTTTGTTTGGTAGATCATACTTTAGAGGTGGTCCCATATAAATTTTATTAACTTTGCTTGAGTAGTTTTTGAATTAGCTTCAATAATACGTATTTTTTCCCACTTAGAATGTGGATGATATGATAACTTCCTGTCACTGTTATTTACATAGCAGGTAGTGGTATTCGAATTTGTGTGGGGTAGCTACCACAACTAAAAAGTGAAAAATAAAAAATCTTTGGTTTTGAATTTTCGTTCTTTGTCACCGACTTCCGAAATTAAAGTTATTTTTCACTTTGTAGTGTTTTTTTTGAAGTCGGTTGTTTTTTTTTTTGTAAAAAGTTTTTTTAACTGGTGGATACAGTTTTAATACTCTTTATTTCGACTTTTTGTATGTGTACCTGTAATATTTTATATAGAATTAATAATATTGTTTAGTAAAAATATTTTTACCGGGCGTCTTGTCCACATGTTTATTATATAAGGTTGACTTTTTGATGATCAGAATTTTTTAAGAAAACAACGTGTAGTCCGTATGCAGGTTTATTCGCTACTGTTTATACATAGTGGATTGTAAGTATATAATATATGTATAGATAGATACTACTTGCGTATCTATAGACTCACGATACACAATACGCTAATCTACTTGGACATTCCGCCCGCCAAAGAACATAGTTCTTTAACTACACTTTAACAAATAAACTTAACTTAAACTCAAACAAAGGAAAAAATTGTAAAACTTATGCATGCATAAACTTAACAAATAACAAGTGTAAATACATACCATCTTAAAATAAAAATACAATTAAATGAATAACAACTTGTATCGTTCTTATTAATTTGAATTAAGTAAATACATTCAAGCAAAACGCAGAACACGTGCGGCTCAGCCGGGCGTATTCAATTAGGTAGGTACATTGATAACAAACAAACACGTTTCTGTGGATCATTAGTATATAGCTCAACTGAGCTTAATGATGCAGGTAAAGAGTAGGCTTGGGAGAACTCACTGTAGTACATATAATTTTAACATAATTATGTTACACATTTTTTTTTAAACTTCATTTGCTCAGGTATGTAAATAAACTCTGAACCTTAAACAACTAAAATAACAATATAACAGGAAAATAAACAAATTTCATTTAGTTAAAACACAAATTTTGCTTACTGGACGCTTATATTCTCCGTTTTTACACCTTACTGATACGACTCGGGTTACATTATCAGGTCCAGGATATTTTTTGATAATTTTACCAAGTAAACATTCAGCTGGCGGTACATTGTCTTCCTTTAAAACAACAACATCGCCTATTTCTGGTTCATCCCGTTTAGTATTCCATTTATACCTTTGATTCAAATTAACTAGGTATTCCTTATACCACCTATTCCAAAAATCTGTTACAATTTTTTGCGTCAATTGCCATCTATCCAACCCAACAACATTACAGTTAGTGTAATTTTCATCTGCAATATTTAATAATGGTTCGCCTACCAAGAAATGACCTGGTGTCAAGGATAGAGGGTCATTTGAGTCATCGCTCAACAAGGAAATTGGTCTCGAGTTTAAACACGCCTCCACTTGCGCCAGGACAGTCGACATTTCTTCGTAAGTAAGTGTACTATTTCCTACTACTTTTTTCAAATGGGTCTTAGTACTGCGCACCGATGATTCCCACAGCCCGCCAAAGTTAGGCGAGTGGGGAGGAATATAGTGCCTGGTGGTTCTTTCTAGAGAAAGTAGCTCTGCCATTTCTCCAGGAAGAGAAGACCGGGCATTATTAAACATTTCTCGCATTTGCCTATCGGCACCAACAAAATTTGTGCCATTGTCACTGTACAAATCCTGACAATGGCCTCTACGAGCAGTAAATCGCTTAAACGCAGCGATAAAACCTTTGGCAGTCATGTCGGTTACTGCTTCTAAATGGACTGCCCGTGTAACCATACACACAAATATGCAAATATAACTTTTGTAAGACTTAGCACCTCGGCCTGGCGAAAATCTGATAAAAACAGGACCACAGTAATCCACACCAGTAGATTTGAATGGCTTACTGGGTTTCAACCTTGCCTCTGGAAGTAGGCCCATTATAGGAGTAGTCTTCCTTGTGGAGTATCTCAAACAAATAGTGCACTCTCTAAAATATTTTTAACACGTTCTTTAGCACATAAGATCCAGTACTTGGTTCTAAGAAAATTTAACATAGCCTGTGGGCCACTGTGCAATGTTTTTGCATGAGCATCCGCAATTAAAACCTCGGTAAAATGATGGTTACCAGGCATAATGATCGGGTGCTTCGTGTCATAACACGCGTCCGATTGTGCTATGCGTCCACTTACTCTTAGTATCCCCTTTTCGTTCAAAAAGGGACAAAGTATCGTAATTTATTCTTTTTAGGCACACATCCTCCAATCTTTAACTGTTTTATTTCCAATGAAAACTCGCGCTCTTGTACTTGTTTAATGCATGCTAATAAAGTCTCGTCCATTTCACTTGGTGTAATAAATTTAGGTAGTTTAGGTCTATTGTTTTTCTTTAATTTATAATTCAAAACTCTTCTACAATAGGATACAATTTTTAGTCGTTTATTTAAAGATGAATATTTTGACCAAAGAAATTCTTCGTCAACGTCAGATAAAACGGTTAAAGGTTGGATTCGTTCCTCTTCGTGTGTGTCTTCAATTAGTTTACTCTCTGTGTATACTGTAATTTCTGACAACCACTGCGGTCCTCTCCACCACAATGTATGCTCACTCAATTCCTTAGGCTTCCTTAGGTTTGTCTCTGATGAGACATGACTCCACTGGTGGTAATCCATAATATTTAATATAGTGGACACTCTGTTTCTTACAAATGTTGCCCATCGACTTGAGCCTCCTTTAAGCCATGCTAACACTATGGTGGAGTCAGTCCATCCATAGAGATGTTCCTTGGGTATCTCCAGAACTTGTGATACCTCACATAGAAGCTTGGCTGCTAAAGTGGCGCCACACAATTCAAGTCGGGGTATAGAAATCTCCTTTACGATTGGAGCAACTCGAGTCTTTGCGGACAGTAAATGTACATGCACTCTATTTGAACTATCAATCACTCGTATGTAAACGACTGCCGCAAAGGCTGATTTTGAAGAATCTGAAAATACGTGTAACTCTCTCTTACATTCTTGTGTAAAATTTATCCACCTAGGTACTTTAATATTTTTGACATCTATTAGCTCTTGTCTGTATTTTAGCCACTCACTATGTAATTCATCCGTCAAACTCTCATCCCACTCAAGACCAGATTTCCACAGTTTCTGAATTAAAATCTTAGCATTAACTATCACTGGGCCAATCCAGCCTAAAGGATCATACAATCTCGCTACTTCAGATAATACTTATCTTTTAGTGACTAAATCTTTAGGTTCAGGTAAGTTTACTACGTATTCAAAATTATCATTCTTCCTATTCCAACTCAAACCTAACACCTTGATTAAATCATTAAATTTAATAGGTTGCTTTTCACTCAACTCCGTTTTCCCAATTTGCTCTAAAAACTTCTCATGATTACTATTCCATTTCTGCAATTCAAACCCGCCACTCTTCATTAACTCATTCATCTCCTCATAATTTTTTATTGCTTCATTAACCGTGTCAGAACCGGTCATTAAATCATCCATATAGTAGCATTGTTTTGTTATTCTCGCCGCTAATGGATACTTATTCCTCTCTTACTCAGCAAGTCGGTGTAATACCTTGACAGCTAGATATGGTGCGCATGATGTACCAAACGTTAAACGTAACAATTTGTAACGTTGTATGGGCTCCGACGGATCAAATCTCCAGACAACTCTCTGAAAATCTGTGTCCTCGTCCGCCACTCTCACCATCCGATACATTTTTACAATATCGGCTACGATACAGATTTTATGATGACGCCATCTCATCAAGATGTGCCTTAAATCTTGTTGCAACCTTGGTCCAACAAGTAGCTCATCATTTAGGGATACACTGTTGTCACCTTTGCTCGAAGCGTCAAAGACGACTCTCACTTTAGTGGTGTCTTTGTCTTCTCTCACCACAGCATGGTGAGGAAGATAGACAGCTTTAGACCTTTTCAACTCACTCTCAGAAACCAGTCTCATGTAGTTCATACTCAAGTACTCACTCATAACTTTATTATATTCTTCTCTCAACTTTGCATCTTTCGATAGCTTTCTTTTTAAATATTTTAACCTCTTCACTGCTCTTTCTTCTGTATTACCATCTTGACACTTAGGATCGTCCATTGCAAAAGGTAATCTCACTATAAATTTCCCTTCATTATCTCTCACTGTAGTTAAGTCAAACAAATCCTCACATACTTTCTCGCTATTAGTCATCTTTTTCTTTATTAAATTAAGCTCATCTTCCATTTCCCAAAGCCTTTTAAGTAACTCATCCTCTTTCACCTGTATATGCATGCTAATGAGATTATCCTTTGCTAACGTTCGAAATCCCCTTGACATTTTTCCTGACAAAACCCATCCAAACACTGTATTTTGCGCTATTAAATTACAATCAGGATGCTTCATAACGCCATCAAGTAGTATTTCACTATAAACCTCTGCACCTAGCAAAATATCAATTGTACCTGGCGTCGCGTATGTAGGATCAGCTAAAGGAAAATTATCAATTTCTACCCATTTAGAAGTGGTCACGTTTTTTGAAGGAAGTAGTGACGTTAAGGAATGCAACACATAAGCGTTAACTAGGATGCAATTAGCTGGATTATGACGTGATTCCAGGCGAAGTGAAACAATTTTTTTAATCCTCTTACGACCATCTCCCAGCCCTGACACCCAGCCACTTACCGGTTTGCGTACAAGGCCCAATAAAATTGCACAGTTGACTCAGATACAAAAGATGCCTGTGACCCTTGGTCAAGTAAAGCACGAATTATTTGGTTAAAACCGTTAGAACGGAATACCTTAACCTTCGCCGTCGCAAGTAGCACGCTGTTGGGTTGTAGCTCTCCTCTAGAAAATGTAGCAATTATGTTTGTGTCACCTCGTATTGTACTCGCTCTCTCCTGTTGTGGTTCACTCGGTGACACTGCGGCTGCCTGCTCCCGGCTACTGGCTGGCTCCTGGTTTTCTCTCTCAAAGTGTAACATCGTATGATGTCTTCTCCTACATTTTTTACAGCTGAATGACTGACGACATTTAATTACCGCATGATTTCGTGCGAAGCAATTAAAAGATAATTTACTTATTTGAACGAAGTCCTGTCTTTCCTTAGGTGTCATAAGGCTAAAACGCTTGCACTGGTTGAGATAGTGAATTTCATGACACATCGGACACTCTTGTTTAGTCGTAGACTTGTTCTTAGCTTGTTGCGCGGCACGGTTCCCGTTCGTATCGATCATTTCTAACGTCCTAAATCGGTTCTCTAAATAATTTCTTAATTGTATCCAAGTGGGCAACTCATCACTCATCACATTTAATTGTTGTTCCCATTGTTTGACAGATTCTGTGTCCAATTTTGAAACGACCAAGTGAACGACCGACGCGTTAGCGTAACTGGATTCAGTACTAATGCCCAAGTTTTCCAAAGATTTAATACAGGTAGACGTCGTATCCAACAAATTCCTAATTGCATTGGCTGACTCGGTTTGAATTTTCTTTGTGCCAAATAACGTTCTCATAATAGCATGACAGTTATATCTCTTGTTATTGTATCGCCGTACTAACTGCTTCCATGCTTCTTCATAATTTGCCTCAGTCGTCGAAAAATTACTTAGTAGATTAAATGCTTCTCCACTCAAATTGGACTTGAAGTAATGTAATTTCTGTACCGATGAAATATTTTTATTAATGAGGAAAACATGTCGTAAAAAGTTGGCCACTCTTCATATTTACCCCCAAACGTAGGTGATGTTATGCGAGGTAGTTTTATATCACTGCAATTATTATTCGCGCTATTGGTAACTATTGGGTTAGGTAACTCGGTAACTGGCGGCAAAAACTGTTGCAAAGCTCCTCGCAAACTTGATTTATACTGCACATATAACTCCTCAAAAATCTCATATTTTCCTTCTGTAAAATATGCTTCCCTTTTATCTTTCGCTTTGGCAACTATCTCCTTAAAATCTTTAAAATCTTTAAATAATTGTTCTAACAACTCCAATCTCGTTTCTAAGCAGGGACTTGAAACGTTACTAAAAATAACGTTACGCCAAGTTCCGGTAACGATAATTTGTACCGTTCCACCAGGATCGCAACAAAATTAATTTCTTGGCTATAACGATACTAACAAACGGAACGAAATCTTAAACTGTTTAATAACAATATTAAAAGTATATCGTTATTAATATATCGATATAACGAAATAATAACGTTGTTCATTTCGTCAAGGGCGAGTTTGTAAATCGGACAAAATTATACTGTTTTTCGGTACATTTTGTGACAAAACTAAACCGAATCAAATATAACTAATAACTACGCCATATAAATTGGTTCTTCATCTTTAAAGATAAGTAATTTTTTTATTCAAAATAATAGTTTTTTATATTGTAAAAACGATCTTCCGTTGTCATAATTTAGGATGTCTAAAAATACTATAAGTAGGCACATATATTCAATTCTAAAGTTATGGAAAAAATCTTTCAAAATGTCACAAATAGTCGTAAAAAAATTGAAACCCGAAACTACCTTTTTCACATATTTTGCTATTACGAATGAATCTTAACACATTGCATTAAGGGTTATTTTATTTTTGGTCTCTGTTTTGATTGTATGCATTTGGAAAGAAATCTCAGTCCGCGGTATTTAACGACTGTGACGTCTGACACGCCCTCCCGCTCCATCCAGAGCGGGAGAAGTTATTTGATAATTTCCCACCCAAAAAAAAAAGTATATGTTCGAAAACCTTAGCAATGGTTGGCAGGATAGCGATGGGTCTGTGTTCCTCTACTGATGTTTTGTCACTAGTTTTAGGAATGGGAGTGACTCGCGAAGTTTTCAATTGTTCAGGGTATATGCCAGACCGGAGGGTCAGGTTAAAGACATGACATAGAGGGGCTGCCAAAATATCATGACATCTCTTAAGAGTAAAGGCTGGAATGTTGTCAGGGCCAACCGAGCTACAGGGTTTGAGTTTAGCAATAGCCTTAACTACATCCAGTGAGATTAAAAAGGGAAGTAGAACTAGGTGTGCCGAGTTTGGGCTCTTTTTGTTATTTATGATGAGACCTTACCTCCGGACCTGATGAAGTGACCTGAAGGTGTACTTTAGTGACTGCTACTGGATCTACTCGACGGGTAGAACTAGGTGTGCCGAGTTTGGGCTCTTTTTGTCAGTTATGGTGAGATCTTACCTCCTGACCTGATGATTTACTTCGGTGACTGCTACTGGATCTCCCCGACGAGTAGAACTAAGTGTGCCGAGTTTGGGCTCTTTTTATTAGTTATGATGAGACCTTACCTCCGGATCTGATGAAGTGATCTGAAGGTGTACTTCGGTGACTGCTAGTAGAACTCCCCGACGAGTAGAACTAGGTATGCTGAGTTTGGGCTCTTTTTGTTAGTTATGATTACCACCAGACGGAAGATCTATTACAAAATCAGTACTCATAAAAATGATCTACACTCACCCATACACACACGCACACACACACACACACACACACACCCACACACACACACACACACCCACACCCACGCACACACACACACGCACCCCGACACGCACACACATACACACAAAGAGCATGTGTCCATCTTATAACTGTTGTAATTTTGTCTTTTATTGTTTTGTTTTTAATGTTTTTTTTTTTCCTTTTCTCTTTTACTTATTGCACATTGTTATGAAATTAACCATAAATGGGCGAAGACACTGGCTCCTGTAACACAGGTTGCTACCTAGCTCAGGAGCCAGGGCTTCAAACAAATTTTGTAAAATCTGTATTTGTGTCAATAAAAATTATTTTATTATTATTTTTATTACCTTACCTCCGGACCTGATGAAATGACCTGAAGGTGTACTAAGATGCTTCCGTAAAATTTATGTAAATAAATAACTTATGACTGCGTAAGATGTAAGAAGAAATTACGATAAGCTTCTTACAAGAGAGTTGACAATTACTTCGGTGACTGCTACTGGATCTCCCCGACGAGTAGAACTAGGTGTGCCGAGTTTGGGCTCTTTTTGTTAGTTATGATGAGATTTTACCTCCTGACCTGATGGAGTGACCTGAAGTTGTACTTCGGTCCCTGCTACTGGATCTCCTCGACGAGTAGAACTAAGTGTGCCGAGTTTGGGCTCATTTTGTTAGTTATGGTGAGACTTTACATCCAGACCTGATGGCTCGTCGGGGAGATCCAGTAGCAGTCACCGAAGTACACCTTCAGGTCACTTCATCAGGTCCGGAGGTAAGGTCTCATTATAACTAATAAAAAGAGCCCAAACTCGGCATACCTAGTTCTACTCGTCGATCTATGTATTATTTAGTAAAAATATAAACAACACGGAATATTTTTTGCAAATCAAAATTTAAAAAAAAACTTTCAATGTTTCAAAATTGACTACTTTGACTAATGTATCACTTGATTACTATTCCCGCAGTTATCCGTGCGTACACTTGTGTATGTGACCTGTGTCAATGTAGTAGCTCGATTCTATACCTATCAATTTTGCAAACGCGTCCTTAAGCAACATTGCCAAAAAAAATTGTGAAGATGACACTATCCCATAAATATAAAAGTAGGTAGGTATTAGATAACCACAACTATTCATTCACAACACTATCTGTAAAAATGTGCACTCTCGTACGAACTTATGTTTGAATACAGCGGTGGATTACCGCCAGCCGGCAGCCGGCCGCCGAAACAGGGGTGGCCAGTGGTGGTGGTGGTGCTGGGCAACGAGCGATGGAGCGGTGGTCAGCGGGAAAAGTTCTTAAGAATAACGTTATACAAATGAATCTGTAACGTTATTACAAGCGGATATAAACATAATGTTACTGATACCTATAACGTTACTTAAAATATTGTCCTACAAAAATGATATTCTATAACGGTTTTTTTTGTAACGTTATTAATCTTTTTAGGTTTTAGTATCGCTACAAAATTTTGAGCGTTATTAGATAACATTTTGTGTAACGGAACGAAATTAATTTCGTTTTCAAGTCCCTGTTTCTAAGTACTCACGTTTAATTCTTTCTTTCGGAGTTTTCTTAAAATTCCTCTCAGCTTTCATCAAATTCTCGATCATCTCATCTTGTAACGAAAAAAGTGCCTCCATTGTAGCAACAAATAAACTCCCACAGAAATCTGAGCAAAACAACACTCGATCGGTCACTTAGTTTAGGTAATAAATTCTCGCTGGTAACAGTTTGTTAATTTTAATCTATTTTAACACTCACTCAATGTACATACCTACTGTTATTGTGATTTGCACCAAAAGTCACATTCACCTTGTAAACAAGTAACAATTAATAGTCAATCAATTTCACTGTAATGATTCGTTTGTTAAAAATGTTTTATATCTAGAAAGAAAGAAAGAAAGAAAATTCGTTTATCTTGCTTATTAACCATCAGCAAAACGTGTCACTCGACGACTCCTTATCGCACACAGGTAATAAATCTTTTGTTCTCGCAGATCGACCGGGCTCGATGCTCATTAACGCGATCCGGTTCGAATATGGACCAAATGTTTATTATATATAAGGTTGACTTTTTGATGATCTGATTTTTTAAAGAAAACAACGTGTAGTCAGTATGCAGGTTTATTCGCAACTGTTTATACATAGTGAATTGTAAGTATATAATATATGTATAGACCGGGCTGTCTTAACCATATTGGGCGCCGGGGTGAGAAAATCACTCTGCGCCCCCTAACCAACGAAAAAAAAACATATTTTCAATAATTAAATAGTAATAATAATTTAATTATTAATGTTAATAATTATTATAAATTATTTCGTTTCATTTTATTATTTAGTAAAATTAGGTAAGTACATTTTTAAACATCAAATTCAATTTTTCGGCTTTTAAGTTGGCAAACTTTTTATGATTTCGTCTGTTTAAAAATCTACTTTCGATTCGATACTTATTATGGCCAAATTTGTCAATCTATCTTGGGTCATGGTTGACCGTAGTTTTTTTTATTGATTAATTTTAATTTCGAAAAAACATTTTACAAAATATACATCCGACTTCCAAACTACAAAGTGAAAAATTACTTTAAGGCGCCTCCCCGACCAAAACGCCGCGCTAGCCGTTTTTTGTGCAGTTTTTAGGAGCTATCTACTTGTTATTCAAAAAGAAATATCAACTTAATAAAAATACATTAAATTTCTACATATTCTTTATTCCAAAACTGTAAAATTTTTTTTTTAATGGCGTGTATATTTCATTAAATCTCCTTCCAACGAAATCATAAAAATGAGAAATAATGATTGATAGCATGCGTCTCCTCGTAAAGTAAACATTTTTTTAATTTTGCTACTAACACTAATTTATTTATTTATTTATTTATTTATAATAGGTACGCCAACAGCATATATATTGTACATTAAATATTAAAGTTAACAGGTATGGGCTCTTATATATATACCAATTACAGGTGTACACGACATTCACATAAAACAAAGCAACCTTCTCAAATTACATTACATAAAATTAAAATATTAATTAAAATTAAAATGGAAAACAAAATAAAATCATTAAAAAAAACAGCTTTGACTTAAATCTAAAACAGAACAAAAAACTACACAAATATCATTTAATATAAAATAACTAACGAAAATAAAATAAGCTTAACTAAGTATTGTTTAAATGACTGCGCAAGAGGGTTTTGAATCGCGGCAGGGAACCAAAGAATACATCTAAATCAGGTAGTTTTGTGTTGAGTTCGTTGAATTTAATACACATTCTAGATATTGGCGAATGTCTCCCAATGTTATTTCTACAGGTGGGCGGTTCGAAAAGTCTGGATATCGGTCGTCTAGGAAGATTATAAGGGACTGACAACATGACACGTTCAAGCAATTGCTCACATTCTATTTGACCATTGACAATTTTAAAAAGAAAGACCAAGTCACGGACAGTACGACGGTTCCGAAGCGACTCAATGCGAAAGAAAGTCAATCGTTGTTCATATGGACATCTGTGGGAAATTCCTGAGGACACGTAAGCAATATGCCTTGTAAACGCACGCTGGATATTCTCGAGACGCTGCGAATGTACAGCGTACACTGGATTCCATGCTATAGTGGCAAATTCTAGATGAGAACGCACTAGAGCATTGTAAAGGATAATTTTAGTTTTGACCCCAAAAGGCTTTGCATTTCTTTTGATGAAACCAAGCATTTGAGCCGATTTTTTTACAATTTCTGAGATATGAGAGGTGAATTTTAGTTTCTGGTCTATAATAACGCCTAGGTCACGAATTTCAGAAACTTCTTGCAAGGTAGTATTGTTTATAATGTAAGGGAAAAGTAATGGCTGTAATTTACGGCCATAACGGATGCAAAAACATTTGTCTGCATTCAAGGTCATCCCGTTAGATTTACACCAGAGACTGATTTGATCAAGATCGTGCTGAAGTAGACTGGCATCTGTCGGTGACTCTACTCTTTTATAGATTTTTCTTTTTAATGAATAGACAATTTAATAACGAACATTTTGTAACAAATTTTTTTTTTTTGAAAAGGCCAAATTCTGATTTTATTCAGATTTTATCCTAAAATATGGGCATATTTACCACTGTAACTTATACATCCCGTACCGAGATTCAGTATGCCGCAAGATCTCGAGGGGGAAACACGTATCGTTTGTCACCGCGTCGGTCACGTGATCGAACAAGTGCACACAGTCACATTATCAGATGTGAAACATCTATAGCGGCGGGTCAGACCGAATGTTGGCTGTTGGCGCCCCATATTTATTGCCTGTCGTAAACTATCCTTTTTTTTTTGTTAGTTTATTTACTGCGAAAGGAATTGTATGTATTTAGAACTACAGAGTTTTGCGAAAAGACGCTACTATTGTGTAAACACACAAGTGCAAGAAAATTGAATGAATTTGGTCAAAAGCAAAATTCAAGATGGCGGCTGCATTTTTTTTTTAATTTTTGACATTTTGTGTCATTTTTATAGTATTCGAGGGTGATAAAGCTGATAATGACGTCAAAATGTAAATCCAAGATGGTGGCTGTTTTTTTTATTTTTTTGACGTGGGTGTCGTTTTCATAGTAGGTATTTAAGGGTGATAAAGCCAATAGTGAGGTCAAAATGTAAGTCCAAGATGGCGGCTGGGAAAATGTTCATATTTTTCGTCATGGGTGTCGTTTATAGTATTTGAGGGTGATAAAGCCGATAGTGAGGTCAAAATTAAATCCAAGATGGCGGATGCGAAAATGTAAAAATTCTCTGGAAAATTAAGAACATTTTCACCGCCGCCATTTTTTTTTCATGTCATAGGCAAATGGTCGTCTACGCGAACTAGTCCGCTTTCGACTCTAGACATGGGTCGTACTTGCAAAATCGAACACCAGGGCTTCCGAGTACGTCCACCTTTAAACACCAGCGCTAAAACCCAGAGCTCGAAATACTTTTAAGTATTTTCTTTCTGAATCGAAAATAGATTCGTAAATTCATACAAATAAGTAGTACAATCGCGTATGCAAAAAAAAAAAGTTTAATAAAAACTGTAACCCGACTACGGGAAAATAAAAATGATCTAAAAAGTACGAAACAAGCAAATATTTCAGACAGAAATCAAGACATAGGTACAAAAATGGTCAAGGTAAAGCCGTCGTCGCATGCCATTATAATTTTGTAGGTGTTCCTGGCACCAACATGATACAGCAGGCATGCGACCACGGCTTTACCTTGACCATTTTTGTACCTATGTCTTGATTTCTGTCTGAAATATTTGCTTGTTTCGTACTTTTTAGATCATTTTTATTTTCCCGTAGTCGGGTTACAGTTTTTTATTAAACTTTTTTTTTTTTTTTTTTTCCGTTTTTACACTTGATAAACGTAAATAAGAGTAATACAATAGTTCAGTAATTAACCTATTTTAAATTCCAATAGCAGTGCATAGTGCTTTGTACGAAACCATGGAGCGATTTATTTCAACGCCAACACCATATAACGATATCGAGCTTCGAAGAAATCCAAAATATAAATATTTCGTTGTACTTGTTTTTCTTCATAAGAGTGGAATTACAAATCGTTACTATTTATTAAGATTTGATTAACTGCACGTTGGTAACATCTTGCGATACCTACTACGTAGCGCAGTCTCACTTTTGCTTGTTTTTAACGATTCGACCTTTCTTTTGATACCAAACATGTTATGATCATTCCATTTAAATTTTTTTCGAGGTTAGAAATTTACGTGTAAAGTCCACCAAATTAAATTTATGGAAAAATTATATAGCCTATGTCACCCGGACCATTATTACAAATCTATTGATACCTCATTAATCAAAATCGGTTCAGTAGTTTAGGCGCTACGGTGGAACACACGTAAAAACAAACATACATACATACAAACATACATACATAGACTGCTAAAATCATAACCCTTCCTTTTGGCTTTGCCGTAGTCGGGTAAAAAGGATACTCCCAACTTCCAAGCCTTGGTATAAGAAAAATACTTGCATGGAATATTGATCCGCAACAAAATATAAATAAGGAACACAATCGCGTTTACAAAAAAATACAACTATCCGATAGTGACAACATTTATGAATGCCGTGTTGTTCAGTGGTTTCTTATCTCATTATCTGTTATGATGCCTCATTGAGGTGGATAACAATTAAAATTCTATTGTGTCTCGTTAATGATAGTTAAAAGGTTATAAAAATCGAAGCCAAACTAGAAATTTTATAAACAGAACCGCTTATCATATATCAGCACAAGTAGTTACTATATTTGTGTTGAAAACCAAAAACAAAAAATCGTATATTTCTTGCCTTTACTACGTTATTTTTGTTTTCATATATCACAGCGACTATACTATTTTTGCAGCAAATACATTGCTTCTTAACCACTACCTAAGTATGTCGCTTACTGACTGGACAAGCAATGTAAAAGTTACAAAACGATATTTTAGTTATGCGGTTGCATCGCGTAGTACGGCCGCTGTATCTTGCGACGAGATAGTGATGTGGTTGTGCAGATCCACTAACGTAGGCTATCGACAACAATGTCGATTGTCGTATGAATATAAATTACTGTTAAAGTTTATTGTTCAATTTGTCAACCGTACGATAGCCCGGTTGGAAGACCAATGTGAAATCTTGTTTTAGTAATTTCGATTTCCCCATTTTGTTTAAGTTTTTTGACTTACTTATTATTATTATTTTTTGTTAGTATATTGTTTATTTATATCACGTTATTATAATGTTTTTCGTTTTTATTTATTTTATTTTCAGGAACCCCCAAAATTTTTAATACAATATTAATTGGGAGAATCGATAACTTTCCGATTTAGTCAATCACTAGCGTAGTAAAATAAATCGTTTCTGCAAAGCTAAACAATAGTGATTGATGTTTTAGTGTGAGTAAGTTGTGCGGTGCATGGTAAATGCACGCTGTTTCATGGAATAAGGTTTATAATTGACTAAACTGAGTGAAGTGATTCGTAAGTTGTTCGCCAGATGGCGCTAGTAATATTTTACGAAGTATTGTAGAGGTGAGGTGCGGCAAAGAGGGACCGATTGCTCAAGGTCTTTTGGTCAGGGCCTTAATTTCGGAAGTCGATGTCTTTGGATCAGTATTTTAGTTTTTTGCCACCGACTTATCTTGACAACGTTATATTAATTTCCACAAAACAATTTTACACACTCCTTGCACAAAATTTGCATTTCCTTTTTTTCAACACAAATAAATACAAAATAAGTAGAAACTTATGCCAAACGTTACGTACGGTCACTTACTATGGCCATCGGAATTTTAATAGTAATTCTAACACAATATAAATAAAATCATTACTAAAACATTACATTTTGCTGACACAGTTTGTGTTGGTGACTAGATATTAGATAAGCGGGCGGCATTAGATCAAAAAGCGGGCGTCGCGTGTCAAAAGGCGTGCGCCCGCACTTGTAGCCTGTTAAGTAGGTACGTAGGGACACAAGTTAAACTACTGACAGCTAATAGCACACTGTTTAATGTATAGGTTAGAGCAGGGCAGGGACCCAGCCCACGCACACATACGCAGTGTTAACACACACATATATAACATTTCCTCCCCTCATTTGACCAAAACACAAGATTATTAAATAAATACCCAAGTTACAGAAAAGGTTTGTAGTCCACCCTGGGAATGTTCCTCAACAGTCTGTCTGTATTCCTTGAAACCGGATCCGACACTGTATCTGCAGATGACGGTGATTGCAGATTTACCTCATCAGTCTCTTCCTGAGTGGGAGTCTGGTCCTGAGGGTTACCAGTTGACGGTTCGCTATGACAGTTGTTAAAGTCGTCAAAGTCATAATGGTGTTGTGGCTCTTGTGAAGCATTACCCTTGTCGCCTTTATATAATACAATTTGGTTCTTATGCTTTTTAACATTACACGACGAACTCAAATCCTGAATAAGGTAAAGCACTTTACCCATTCTCTTTTTAATAATACCTCTGCACCAGTGGAACTTAACCTTATTTACAAACTTTTTGTACATTATCTCATCCCCTGGGTTAAACACTTGTTTATTATTTCGTCCACATGATTTAATTTGCGAACACTGTTGACGATTAACATTATCAGTGTGGGTTGTGAGTGAGGCCGTCGGTGTTTTTGGATTGATTAAATCTAAGCGTGACCGCAACTTGCAGCCAAACACTAGCTCAGCTGGTGAGAACCCTGTGACAGAATGGACTGAATTCCTGTAGTCAAAAAGATGTTTTAATATTTTTAACTTGCAATCACTTTTATTGCGCGAAGAGATAACACAGGCTTTAATGCCTTTTTTTTTAATTTTGACAAAACTTTCCGCTTGCCCGTTACTTTCTGGATTGTAGGCTGGTGACATCATATGGTTGATGCCGTTCTTTGTACAAAAGTTCTTAAATTCAAATGACGTAAATGCGGTCCCATTGTCACTTACAATTGTATGTGGTAGACCATACTTGGACATGAAATCGTATAATTTCCCTATGACGTATGTGGAAGCTGTAGACATAGTAACATCGTATAACTCCAACCATTTGGTGTGGGCGTCTACAACCACGAAAAACCTCTGATTATTTAACGGCCCTAGGAAATCAATGTGTATTCTATGGAATGGCACGGGCTTTTACCGCCACGGAGAAATTGGTGTTCGCGGCGGGGACGGACGCAACTGTTGACAAATATCACACGAGTTGATCATTGCCTCCAACGCGGCGTCAATACCTGGGAACCAAAATCGTGATCTAGCCTCAGCTTTAGTTTTCACGATGCCCAAATGCGAATTATGTAACTCGTGTAAAAGTTTTGAGCGCAACGATTCTGGAATAACCACTTTATGTCCTCTCATAAGACAACCATTTTCATTCGATAATTGTGTTCTACACAAATAATAGGGCTTAATACATAAATCCGACAATAATTGTCTAGGCCAACCTTGATGGATGTAATTAATTACTTTTGCTAAAGTGATATCTTTCGCAGTTTCTTTGCGCAATTCGTCTAGTGTCACTGGCATACTGCCTTCAACTACAAAATTAACATAAGTAGCCCGGTCTATAGGCACCGCGGCTGCAGCCGCGTGAGTGCCGCTTTCCCCTCGCTCCTCTGCCTGTTCCCGCTCGTGATGTAAACTTGCTCGTGACAGATAATCTGCGTTATTATCGGCACTTCAAACGTACTCGATTGAGTAATTATACGCGCTTAAAAACATAGCATATCTTTGTAGCCTGTTAACCGATACCTCTGGTATGCCCTTATAAGGACCAAATATAGAAATCAAAGGTTTGTGGTCGGTACGTAGTACAAACGGTACGGATCTGCCATATAAATATTGATGAAAACGCTTTACCCCAAATATAATCGCTGTGGCTTCTTTCTGTATTTGCGAGTATTGTTTTTCAGCTGACGTAAGCGTGCGGGACGCGAATGATATGGGCCGTTCTAACCCGTCGTTACCTACTTGCGATAAAATAGCGCCTAGCCCGTGTGGAGAAGCATCCACCGTCAATATTATTTTAGAATGTGTGTCAAAATGTGTTAACACTTGTTCCGACGTTAAGCATTTTTTTATTTCATTGAATGCTTCCTGATTAATTGCTGTCCAATGCCACTTAACTCCTTTCTTTAATAGATCATATAAAGGACTAAGTATGCTTGATGCTCGAGGAACGAAATTCCGATAGTAATTTACAAGCCCTAAAAATGATTGCAAGGTGTTGACAGTAGTAGGAACGGGAGCGTCTACCATTGCCTTTACTTTAGACGGATCTTTCTTTAGTCCGTTTTTGTTGATAACATAACCTAAGTAATTTATTTCGTCTTTAAAAAAATCACATTTGTCTCTTCGCAAAGTTAGTCCCGCGTCCTGTAGTCTTTTGAGGACTATATGTAGTTTTTCCATATGCGAATCTTCAGTTGTTGCTGTTATCAACACGTCATCTAACAGACATAATACTCCGTCTAATCCAGACAACAGGGTTTCCATAGCGCGCTGGAATATAGACGGTGCGCTCGACAAACCGAATACAAGACGTGTATATTTGAACAAACTCCGAGAAGTTTTAATACAGGTTATTTTTTGTGACTCATCATCGAGCAGAAATTGATTATAGGCCATGGATAAATCAATTTTCGAAAATTGCTGGCCACCGTGTAGTTTCGAAAATAATTCGTGAACCGTCGGCAATGGATATTGTTCAATTACTAATTGTTTGTTAATGGTCACAGAATAATCCGCACATAATCTGACAGTACCGTCACGTTTGAGTACGGGAACAATTGGTGACGCATAGTCAGAATGTTTGACCGGTTTTAACTCTCCTAGGTTTAGCAAACGTTCTATTTCCTTATCGACTTTGTCGCGCAAAGCAAACGCAATGGGACGCGCTTTAAAGAATACCGGTTTTGCATCACTATTTAGATTCAATTTCACTTTATAATTTTTGAAAGCACCCAGCTTATCTGAAAATACTTCTGGGAACCGTATTTGCAACCGCTCCATTGTGCTTTGACTGTCGTTAAGGAAATTAACTCGAGTTAGTTTTAATTTAAATGTTGATATAAAATCGCGGCCTAGTAGCGGTGGGCCGCCGTGACGTATGACAAATATATCAAGTGTATGTTGTGTATGCTGCATATATGTTATTGCTAAACGCACATAACCTACACACTGCATCTTGTTTCCCGTGTAACTACAGAATTCTTTGTGAGACGTATGCAATGGTATACTCGCAAACAATTTTTTATATATACCCTCAGATATGACTGTCACAGCTGATCCACTATCTATTTGAAATTTTAAATTCTGGCCATTTATTGTGACCGTTTCTGTCATGGGTTCCCCCCTAGCTGAACAAATGTTGTAAAGCGACTTACCATCGTCGTCCTCGCTCACATCCCCCGTTAACACGTAGTTAATTTTATTGCACATTTTACGCAAATGCCCTACTGTGTTGCACTTTTTACACTTATACTTTGCGAACCGACATTGAGACGACTTATGATTAGCACGACCGCACACCGAACACTTTTCTTTCTCGGCACTATTAATCGGGTTGGCACTATTTTGTCCTTTCGCGATCTTGAACACTTGTACTTGATCTGTTGATGTAGAAGCAGTAGCGGCAGCGCCCGCGCGCGCGCATCTTATGCTCTCTGCTAGCTCCACCGCCTTCGCCAAGGTTAACGTATCCAAGTCCCGTGAAAACAGTTTTTCCCGTTCAGGACCCGCTACCATCCCCATTACAAATCGATCACGCAACGCCTCCTCAACATTGCTGAATCCGCAATGCACCGTTAGTCCACGTAATCTTGCTGCCCATTGCGTATATGTCTCGCCCGGCTGCTGCGTAGCTGCGTAAAAGTTGTGCCGCTCGCTGAACCCGCAACGTTTTGGAGTGAAATGGTTATCCAGTAACGCAACCAGATCCTCATATGGCACCTCTTGTACGTCTTTGGGCAGGGCTAAGTCTGCTGCCAACTTGTAGGTACTATCGTTGAGTGCACTTAGTAGTATAGCTCGCCTCCTGGTTCCCGCCGCATCATTTTTCACATCGATGTTATTTGCGATGAACCACTGCGTAATACGACCTTTGTATGTCTTCAAATCATTGACATTATGATCGTAAGTTGTTAAAATCCCACAAAATGACTGAGCCATTTTTCAACAATGGATTTATTTTTGCCAATTTTTGCAATTGTGGGTATCCTCGTCGCCACTGTTAAGTAGGTACGTAGGGACACAAGTTAAACTACTGACAGCTAATAGCACACTGTTTAATGTATAGGTTAGAGCAGGGCAGGGACGCAGCCCACGCACATATACGCAGTGTTAACACACACATATATAACATAGCCATAAGCTCTCTTTGAATTCGCTGTGTGTGTTTGTTGGAATATAAATTTAATTTTTGCAGTTATAAGATCTAAATTGGCTTGCATAACGCAAGTCGCAAGGCGAGTGTGCCGAAAGCTTCAGAGGCGTTTTTTTTGTAAACAATATAGGTGCCTATATTTTTAGTATAATGATTGATTATTAGTTTGATGTTATGAAAGATGTTATTTAAAAAAATTGAGATTACGCATGGTATATGTAGGTATAAGGCGATCGGCTTGCGCCTCCTAAGACCCTGCGCCCGGGTGCCACGCACCCCTTGTACCCCCGGGTAAAGACGGCCCTGTGTATAGATAGATACTACTTGTACGTATCAATAGGCTCACGACACACAATACGCTAATCTACTTGGACACCACACTAAGGCTTAGCACGCACTGCGATTAAACGCCCGCGTTTAACCATAGGTCTGAAACTGCAAAAAAATGTAACACATAGGTTTCTATACAAGCGCACGCATTTGTGCCTTTTTTCAGTGACTAATTTAAAAAACGCAATTTGTTACGTTTTTACCGCGGTTTGAAAACGCGCGATTTAAAAACGCGCGGTTTTTTTGTGTCCCATAGTAACAGTACAGTGGCGCACGCACGGCGGTTAATCGCATTCGGTTTTTATTCAGTCTCGACTGTGCGAGTGCGAGTTTTGCAGAGGTCAAAGTCAAAGTCAAATCATTTATTTCAAATAGGCCCATGTATGGCACTTTTGAACGTCAAAAATTACAAAATAATAAAATTGATTCTAGTCGCCCCTTCCAAAAGGTAGTTTTCGTATGGAGAAGAATGGGCAAGAAACTCCACCGTTACTCTTTTAAAATGTTTTACAATATTGTTTGTATATGTACGTACATTTGTTAAATAATTATTATATGTGAAGACGATGCACCTAGAATAAAATTACTATACCACAATAGGTAAAAAGAATTAAAAATGAAGCAACGTTAGATAATTTAATTTGTGATAGATACATGGTTCTCACATATTTAAACATTGTAAAAGTAGACGATTTTCCTAAAATTTTACAATTAATAAGTCAGTGTGTAAGGAAGTAATCACAGAATGTAAAATCAATGTCATAAAACACAAAGTAATAAATTTTACAATTAAATTAGCAACCAGTTTGATTTTGTCTTGATTCTAAATTGTCCTATGGAGCAGGACCAGCATGTTTCCAAGCACTCTTATCTTGGATATAATCCTCTAATTTGTAATAAGTGTGCTTGTTTACAAAATGTACTTTTTATATGAGTTTTAAATTTTCTTTCATTTAATTGCAATATGTCACAAGGTATTTTGTCGTAACATTTAACACAGTACCCCATAAAAGATGTATGTACTTTAGATAACCTGAAAAATGGTTGATCTAGTTTATCTTTATTTCTAGTATTAAAATTATGTCTATCACTTATTTTATTAAAGAGATGTGGATTTTTCCTTACATACATAATATTTTCATAAATGAATTGGCAAGGTACCGTCATAATATTAATCCTTTTAAAAAAGAGGTTAAGTCATGTCGTCCGACTCGGAAACATCGAATGTAGACTACGACAATGTATCAAAAAACATTATTATTGAAGTGGAAAAAAGGCCGGCATTATATGACAAATCGTTAAATCAATACAGAGACAGAAATATTAAAGCCCGGCTTTGGCAGGAGGTGTATCAAAATGTGTGCAGAAATTGGACTAGCTTGTCGGAGGCAGAAAATAAAAAAAAGGTATGTGTTGTGCTTAATTTTATTATAAAAAGTTAGTTAATAGCATCGTACTGCCAATTTAAGGCACCAGATCGAGATGTAAAGTAGTCGGCAAATAAATTTCAACAGCAATTCAACAGAAATAGACAAACAATTACTTGATATATTAAAAGACAAACAAGCACAAGAAGAAGAGGACGAAGAAAAAAACTTCGCGCTTATGTTAGTTCCCATGTTACGTAGATTAAATGAAGACCAAAAACATTATGCGAAGATTGAAATCCTTAATGTCTTAAAGAAAGTACGTACTCATCCATCTCCGCAACCATTACAACACGTTATCAACCAACCAGCTCAATTTCGAGGACCAAAAATAACTAGTTCACCATTGTATCATCAAACATATACCCAGCCACAAACCCCCTATCAGTATCAGTATTCTCCACAATCCTCATCGATGGATACAATATATTCCATTCAATCACCATCACCAACAATGCCTCCACCAAGCCCATCTCCATAGTCATCAACTACAATTCAGCAAGCACTGGCTATACATCCAACGATGCCGCAAAATCAGATACAAATTATCGACCAACAAATTTTGAAACCAGCCAATGAGACTGCCGATTATTTGACACAATTTGTAAACCAGTTAGAAGACTAAGACTATGCCTAAGAGTAACTAGAAAAGTTGGTTACATAATTATTTTTTAATTTAGTTGTTGCGAAATAAAGCTTTAAAAAAATTAAAATTGTTTTCTTACCTTAACGTAACTGAAAGTCGCTCTTCATGTGATATTGCATTACGAAATGAAGTGTCTTCAAATTGTAGATACTGGCCCACGTCTTGTAATAATTTATCAAAAGTGCCAATCGACATTCTGTAATAATTAAAAAAAAAATCGGGATGTTGACGCACGTTGTTGTACATTTTGCAAAAGTATCCTTTCAAATTGTCTTTGATCAGTTAGTGGATGTACCCAGTACCTATGGCGGCGGCGTTGTTTACGTTTTCTATTTTTTAATTTCAATATCAAAGCTACAACACATGCTGCTCGCCAGAAATTCATGGTGAAATGAAATAAATTTAAGCAAAACGCTAGCCGCAGTGCGTGTCGATGCGCGTTTTTGCGTTTTCAGCTATTCCTAAACCGCGCGCGTTTAATCGCAGTGCGTGCTAAGCCTAAGGCCCGTATTACAGAACGTCACTCAATACTCAAGCATCACTTAAAACTAGATTCAAGCCATTTGATTGGTTGAAACTAGTTTTAAGTAATGCTTGAGTATTGAGTGACGTTCTGTAATACGAGCCTTAGCCTAATTTAAGTAATAATACAGTCAAACACATAATAAACAGTTGTTTTATTTATTTTTCTCAAACATGCATGATTATATTCTCTCTCATTTATCTCTCAGATCTCAGATCTCAAATATTCATTATTTTCGAAAAAAGAACACGCGAAGTATTGAATTTACGGTCAAAGAAAATCAAATCCATTGCAGGAGCGTTTTTTGAATTTTGAACATTACAACGCTCCAGCAATGTTGTATGCAACGGCGTGCTGGGGTTATTAAATACTCTTTGATTGGATCTCTTTTATCGTTCTTGGTATACCAAAGTAAGTCTCTTTGCTTAGTACAAATTGCGTTCACGTGGCTGTATAGCCATAAATGCGTTTGCCTTTCGGCACAGATGATAAATAGAAAATTGGCGGCAAAACTGAAAATTCGTCTTGATTTGTTATTTACATACATAATAAATATAAAAGGAATTACCAGTTTCGGCTAAGCGTGGACAAGATGCCCGGTAAAAATTATTTTTACCAAACAATATTATTTATTCTGAAAGAAATATTTTTGTACATCACATAGTAGCCAGGTACACGTACAAAAAGTAGAAACAAAGAGTATTTAAACTGTACCCACCAGTTAAAAAGCATAGCCATTTGTTTGACGCAGTGATACCAGCACGGAAATAAAAAATCAATTTCAGTCTTTGGTTCAACTATGGTAACCAAAACAAAAAGTGTTTGTCTGCAAAACGAGTACTATCAATACTGTATGAGAAGATTATACTAATTTACATTGTTTTAAAATAAAACAATCAAAAACGTTACTAGTATTTTAATATATTTTTTATCGAGAGGTTCTATAAATCGATAATTGTCAGTTTTTTGTTTTTTTCTGGTAACTCCTACTATATCGTTTATAGAGATGATCGATCCGGTTGCTTTGTATCGATATTCTGCTTCAAGATGGATCATTTCGATTCGAGCATCGATATAAAATCGCTTTTTACCCGACTACGGCAAAGCCAAAAGGAAGGGTTATGATTTTAGCAGTCTATGTATGTATGTTTGTATGTTTATATGTTTGTATGTATGTATGTATGTATGTTTGCTTTTACGTGTGTTCCACCGTAGCGCCTAAACTACTGAACCGATTTTGATGAATGCGGTATCAATAGATTTGTAATAATAGTCCGGGTGACATAAGCTATATAAATTTTCCCTAAATTTAATATGGTGGATTTTACAGGTAAATTTCTAACCACGAAAAAAATTAAAATGTGATGATCATGACATGTTTGGTACCAAAAGAAAGGTCTTGACGAGCACATTACAAATATGTAAATAATGTTATACTTTCAAAGTAAATAAATATGTTTAAATTGTTAAAAACAAGCAAAAGTGAGACTGTGCTACGTTGTATCGCAAGATGATACCAACGTGCAGTTAATCAAATCTTAATAAATAGTAACGGTTTGTAATTCCATCCTCAATTCCTCTATGAAGAAAAACAAGTACACACGGCTACACATCAAGCTATACTATTCCAGTTTAAGCTGATCTGGCATTGTAAAGGATTTCCGTACAATGCGAGGTCAGCTAATACTGGAAATTTATAGCTTGATGTGTGGCTACACATCTGTGTACAACGAAATATTAATATTAATACATGGGGCACTCAGAAAATTGTGCGATTGGTAATAAAAAAATATACTACAGGTTATATTTTTTTTATTAAATCTTTTCAAATAACTCTCCATTGGCGTCTATACACAGTTTCATGCGTCTTTAACCAATTTTCATTACACATTTTCCAGTCCGCATCAGACACCTCTTTAATCCCTGTTTTCCCTTGAGTTGATTTTTTATTTTTGGGAACAAAAATGACAAATCCATGATTCATCACCCGTAATGAAATCGTAAACGCGCCGAGACGAGCCTGCTTCAAATTTTGCTATCATGTCTCGGCACCATTCTACCCGAACCTCCTGAGCCTGCCTTAGATTGTGCGGTAACCAGCGTGAATTATCTTCCTTACCTGAAGATGCCCATGTAGAATTTCATGTACACTTCCCGATCCAATCTGCAGTATATGCTGAATCTCTTCATATGTAATTCGCCTATTCTCTTAAATTTAATTTCTCACAGCCAGCACGTTTTCTTATGTAACAGCCGTCATAGCCCTATGACGCCACTTCTTTCTTCGTCCGCCAAAGTTACTTGACCACGCTTAAATTCGTTGAACCAGCGGAAAACAGTCGCTTTAGAAGGGCTTTTGTCTATGAACATTATTCGACGTCTTTCAATGATTCTTCTGGTTTTAGTCGACATTTGAAATCGTATAAAATCATCGCGCGAAAATGTTCTCGTTGTAAATTAAATTTTCAGTGAGACAGAGTATTTTGATTTTGCTCCTAAAAAAATGTGGCGGGAATTTCGAATTTGGAATATTGTGTTTTAAAAAAAAATAAATAGTCATAGTTTTAATCGACATCAAAACTAGCCAGTGTCTCATAGACAAAAACTGTTAGTTGCAAAACTTTCTAAGTATGGTGTTGGCGTCGAAATAAATCGCGCTATAGTTTTGTCTAAAGCACTATGCACTGCTATTGGAATTTCAAATAGATGAATTACTGACCTATTGAATTACTCTTATTTACGTTGTTGTAACGTTTAGCAAGTGTAAAAACGGAAAAGTATAAAATAAAAAATAAAGTTTAATAAAAAACTGTAACCCGACTACGGGAAAATAAAAATGATCTAAAAAGTACGAAACAAGCAAATATTTCAGACAGAAATCAAGACATAGGTACAAAAATGGTCAAGGTAAAGCCGTCGTCGCATGCCATTATAATTTTGTAGGTGTTTCTGGCACCCACATGGCATACAGGCATGCGACCACGGCTTTACCTTGACCATTTTTGTACCTATGTCTTGATTTCTGTCTGAAATATTTGCTTGTTTCGTACTTTTTAGATCATGTTACAGTTTTTTATTAAACTTTATTTTTTATTATTAATCATTTTTAAAATGTTTGCCTTTAATTCAATTCAATTTCTTACTACATTGGCAGAGTCCTGGTTTTGCCCGAACAATTCTACAAAAGTCAGTAGTGATTGAAAAGCGTGTTTATGGGAAATAACGGCCCGCCTTAATAGTAATTTTCCCAAGATTTTCATTTTTTCTCATTTAACTAAAACAAAGGAAAATAGATCTGACCACTACGATTTTACAGTACGATTGTATAGTAATACGATTATTGATCGATCCTCACTACCTTTATCAATTTACAGTAGTGGATCGTATAGGTATATTGTTGAATCGATGTAAAAATCGATCAAATCTCGTTGTACCGACCCACTTGAGTATCGATACATATCGAACATCCCTAACGTCAGGTAAAATGACAACATTGACAACTGACAACAATGAAAAAACTTTTCGCTTTGGTTTTGTGCACTGTAGATGTTATTTTGTTTACTCGCAGCCTTGAACGTTTGTTTTTCTTATCATGGACTCCAAAACTGCTCCTCATGATGACCCGGCCTTACTCTTGGACACTGAATCTGCACCTCACGTTGAACCTGGCGCTATTATGGACCTCGAACCGACTTTAAATGACAACCACGGCACGAACTTGGACTCCTCTGCTACACGTACTTCGAGTGAGAATGAGGAACCAATGCGATGTGTTAATTGTGGCGTTGATGTAATTCATTGCAGAAGACACACTTTGCAGCTATTACATAGATTTTATCCGGCAAGGTTTCAATCTTGTCCACGCTTAGCCAGATCACCCGAACAAAGTGAGCAATTCCCTTTAATATTTAAAATGAGTTCCAACGGTTCAGAGAGTGAAATGGAGATTGATTGTACTCCACCAGATTTAAGATCAGAAGCCAAATTGGCAATGGAAAACCTGCTTCCAGCGAAGTCAAAAGAAAAATACATGAAAGTATGTATATGAAAATTTTATGATTTGGAAAAATGAGAAAAAAGTGAACATTTTCTCCGAAACAATATTTTTGGCGTATTTTAATGAGATTGCTAAAACTCAAAAGCCATCTACATTATGGGCAATTTATTCCATGCTGAAATGTAATTTAAATAATAAATGTAATTTAAGTTCATGTTAAAAACGGCATTAATTACTGAAAAACCAAAATAATGATTACCAATTTCGGTAAACCGCTGTGAATCAAACAGCGGCGACAGAGACGGCACGATCCGTGCAACAAGTGGCGGGGACTAGAGCGATGCGTCATCGTTACTGTTATCAGCCGCTGCTACCGAGCCTAGTAAACAGCTGTGTGAAGCCGTGACGCACTCGTTGTGACCGGCGCCGCCGCCGTGTCCATCGTATGCAAGCGTTGCTGCTTTTTACAGTGGTGCATTATAAGAATCAAAAATATAAAGATCGCCTTAAAGGAAGCACTGGCAGCAGTATTGTCGAAGCTCAGGAGAAATTCAGATCAGCTGACAGAAAATCCCCATGTTTATATCAAATGTACACAGGGACGCTTCTGAGTCACATATAGCCGATTATATTGAAAAGAAAACTGGAGAAATAGTTAACCTAGAAAGGATTAATATTAAGCGGCAATGCGAACATAATGCGTATAAATTCTTTGTGTCCCAGAGTAAGCTTCAATTGTATTTGGATGATCAGCTGTGGCCTCAGGGGATTATTTTTCGACGTTTTGTGAACTACAGACCGAAACGTTTAAATAATATAACTACCATCAAGGAAGTCGGCGCACAAATTAGTATTAATGCTGGGTAACGATAATGTTTGCAAGTTGGTGTCATTTAATTGTAAAAATGTCAAGCGCTTCATTCAAAGTGCCCGTGAATTATGTAAGCAGTCTGATGTCATTGCACTCCAGGAAACGTGGTTACTGCCTGAAGAAATTACGTTTCTTGACTCAATAAGCAATGAGTTCAGCTGTTTTGGAGTATCGGCGGTGGATACGTCAGCAGTGTTTACATGCCCACGGACATTACACGTAATTTAATGGTTTTTACGGACATCTTAAGCTCGGTGAGTGCGATTATTGATAACTGTAATATAGATTATTTGTACATGTTAGGAGATTTTAATGCGCACCCGTCTGAACTATTTTATGTCGAACTTGCTGGCTATTGCAGTGAGCAAACATTGACATGTATTGATACAGAAATGTTAGGATTATGTTCGAACACATACACATTTTTGAGTGAGGCGCATAGCTCAAAGAGGTGGCTCGATCACTGTGTATCACAGAAGCAGCTGTGACCACGGTCAAGAATGTGTATGTAGTTTATGATGTACTTTGGTCTGACCATCTGCCACTAGTTGTTAAATGTGATTTGAATGTGATTCTTCCAAAGAAATGTGCCAATGTTGTATGTGTGAACAAGGTTGTGTGGGGGGAAAGGACTCAAAATCAGATAGAAGATTATCAGCGCAAAAGTCATGAAAGATTAAAACTAACTGACTTCCCACACGAACTTGGTGAATGTTGTGATAGTATGTGTAACGATCCAAATCACAGAATTGTTATTGACAAGCTGTATGCAGACATTATATACTCCTTGAGTGCGGCTGCTTTGGTGAGTTAGGGAAGCAGCGATAGGCGCCCAAGGTGGGTAACTGTTGGCTGGAACAAAAATGTTGCTGAGGCTCACAGGAAAGCTAGGCAGAAATATTTGTTGTGGGCGTGGTATGGTAAACCTGCTAGTGGGTTAGTTTATGACGAAATGTGTGGGGGCCAGAAGAGTCTTCAAGTCAAGGTTGAAGTGGTGCCAAGACCATGAAGACCAAGTTAAAATGGATATTCTAGCCTCACACCACGCTAAGACCGATTTTCGTAGTTTTTGGAAACATACAAATAAATTGAAGCTCAGACCGGGCATTCCTGTGAGCGTCGGTGGCATGAGTGAGCCAGAAGACATTGCCAATCTTTTTAAAGAGGCGTTCTTTGTAAAGTCGCCTCTAGCCCCGTCACGGTCAGTGCCCGATGTTGAGCCCGGGATGGAAATAGGGGTTAAATTTAAGGCCGCAGAGATAACTCGAACGATTAGACGTATGTCAAGGGGTAAGTCCCTCGGCCATGACGGGCTTAGCATTGAGCACCTCCAATATGCTGGCCCTCACTTGCCTATGGTACTTGCTATGCTGTATAGCTTCTGTATGGGTCATGGTTATATGCCTAGTGAGATGATGCGAACAGTGGTTGTGCCAATTGCTAAAAACAAAACTGGTGATCTGTCTGACAGCAGCAACTATAGGCCCATTTCACTAGCTACTGTGATATCAAAGGTTTTTGATGGCATGCTTAATGTACAACTGAGTAAAAGAACAACCACACATGACAACCAGATTGGTTTCAGGACTGGGTTGTCAACAGAGAGTGCAGTGCTGTGTCTTAAGCATGCTGTCACATACTATGCGAAGCGTGATACGCCTATTTATGCCTGCTTCCTGGACCTATCTAAGGCTTTTGATCTGGTTTCCTATGATGTGTTATGGACTAAATTAGAACGGGTTAATTTACCCACAGAACTTTTAAATATTTATAAGTTTTGGTACGGAAACAAGATCAACACTGTACGATGGGCTGGGGCAATGTCTCGTCCGTACAGGTTGGAGTGTGGGGTGAGGCAGGGTGGGTTGAGCTCACCTACGCTCTTTAACCTTTATGCGAATGAACTGATTGCCGAGCTCAGCAGTACCAGGGTTGGATGTTACGTAGACGGTATCTGCGTTAATAATATTAGTTACACGGACGACATGGTGCTGCTGAGCGCGTCAATCTGCGGGTTGAGAAAACTGGTTGCCCAGTGTGAGGCAAATGCTAGGTTGCATGGCTTGGCATATAACGTCAAGAAGTCAGAGATCATGGTCTTTGAGGCTGGGAGTAAGATCCCTAATAAGGTACCACCAATTTTCCGGGGATGTTCGCGGATGCGCATGTAGATTGTTTCTACACAACCATGCGCAAAAGGTGCGGTTCCATGGTGCGTAGGGTGTGGAGTAGCTCCAACAGCATCCTAAGCATGATTTCAAGTCACCTAGACTGTGTTTTCGTGGGTCACTGTTGTGCCATCTCACTTGGGTTGTGACAGCGGTGATACACTACTATTTGTGTCAGTTTTTTTTTTTGTAATATAGACAATATACTTGTAAGTGTTGTTGTTGTGTTGTTTATGTCATTTGTGAGTCATATGATACTTGAATAAAGATAATTCTATTCTAATCATATCGATTAAACTCAATTTTATTTTTTTGTCTGTGTCACTGGCAGTATATATTCTGCACTGGCAGACTGACATTGACAATTTGATACTAGACGTTAGTGGTGAGTCATTCTCGAATTTTCGGCAACCGAAACCGTTTTCCCGACGACGAAAACGGTTGCAGAATGTAAGGTATTGTGTCTACTTTTATAATTAAGTAATGTGGGTATGCGTTAATATGAATAAACTAGTCAGCTATCCATCTCCGTGTTTAATTGACGTCCCATTTGGCGACGAGTAATTCGAATTCCAATTGCGTGTGAAATTGTTAATAACAATGCCGATCGGTCGACTAGAACCATTTGACATTAATTCGAAGCAGTGGCCGTCGTATATTCGCCGTGTCAAACAGTACATAATACTTAATGAGATAAAGGATAACTTGTGTGTGCCATTATTAATTACGGTTGTGGGTGAAACTGCATACTCGTTAATGTGCGATCTATGTGCTCCGGCGGATCCGGAATCGAAAAAATTTGACGAATTGGTACGTTTGGTGACCGATCCTCTAGAACCACAGAGATCGGAGATTGCTGAGCGTCACATGTATCGCTTACGTAGACAGCGTGTTGGGGAATCCATGACGGACTATCTCCAAGATTTAAAACATCTCGCGACCACGTGTAACTTTGGTACAATGCTAGAAGAAAACCTTCGCGACCAGTTTATTTCGGGACTATCCAACAGCGCGATGAGATCGCGTATTTTTGCAGAGAAAAATATTAAATACAAGGAGGCGGTGGAGCTGGCTCTGGCGTTAGAGGCTGCAGAGAGGCACACGGAGGTGAGCGCGGCGACCGTCGCCGCAGCTACGACCTCAGGTGCAGGCGGCGACGCGGGCGAAGGCCTGCACAGGACCGACGCGGGCCGAGCACGTGGTGGAGGCGCGCGCCAGCCGGGGCGCAACCCAGGCGCTAGGACTAACGGCGCGGCGTCGAGAGGGGGCACCCCTGCGGCGCCGGCGCAGGCCGCATCGACTCTACAATGCTGGCGGTGTGGAAAGCCGCATCGGCCGGAAAAATGTCGTTACATCAATTACAACTGTGATGAGTGTAACCAACGTGGACATTTGAAAGTGATGTGCAAAGAGGTGCGTGGTAGCAGTCAGTCTGGTAGGCAAAACTACGTAAGTGAAGATAACTCGGGAGACGAGGATTTGTTTAGCATCGAACTGGCGTCTAAAGGTAACAAACCTTACTTTATTAACGTGAACATTGACAGTTACGAAGTTAAATGTGAAGTCGACACTGGAAGTCGCATTTCGGCGATTAGTGAAGATTTTTATAAGCAGAAGTTTCCAAATAAAACAATTCAATCAGATAATCTAATGTTACGGTGTTATTCTGGTACGCGGATTGAGTCATTAGGTTATAATATTGGCCAATGTTAAACTTGGTAATGTCACGGCTAACAATTTGTCTTGTTATGTTATTAAAAATGGTGGACGCCCATTATTGGGCAGGGATTGGTTAAAGTCCCTCAATATCAAACAAATAAATTTCAATGATATTATTGCTGATCCCTGTATTAGTAAATTAGCTAAAGAATTGCTCCAATTACAATTAACAAATAAGGAGCCCGTGTACGTGCGGGCGCGCCCCGTGCCGCTGGCCCTACGCGCGCATGTGGAGCGCGAGCTCGAGCGGCTGGAGGCCGAGGGCACCATCTACCGGGTCGAGCACTCGGAATACGGTACACCCATCGTGCCGGTTATAAAGACGAACGGCGATATTCGAATATGTGGCGATTATAAAGTGACCATCAATCCTAAACTGAAATGGGGTTTTTACCCACTCCCACGCATCGAAGAGTTGTTTGCTACTCTAAGTGGGGGAAGGGAATTTACCTAAATTGATTTAACTCATGCGTATCAACAGACGTTATTGAGTGATGATTCACAACTGTGTACAGCGATTACTACACATATCGGTACATTTGTTTATCGCCGTACGCCATTCGGATTATCTTGCATTCCGGAAAAATTTCAAAAATTAATGGAGGAGACATTACGCGGCGTGCGTGGCACGGTGGTGTTTCTTGACGATATTTGTGTGACGGGGGCTTCGAGAGCAGAACATTTGGTTAACTTAAGACAAGTACTGGTTAGATTAAGAGATATGGGCTTGACCGTTAAGTTAAGCAAATGTTGTTTTCTACAAGCGAGCGTTAAATATCTCGGGTTTATTATTGACCAAAGTGGTCTGCGCCCGGATCCCCAGAAGGTGGAGGCTATTGGGAAGGCACCAACACCTATCGATATCACACAGTTAAGAAGCTTCCTAGGTTTACTTAATTATTATGGCAAATTTATACCCAAATTAAGTATTTTATTACATCCGTTGCATGAACTTTTAAAAAAGGGTATCAGTTGGAATTGGAGTAATGAGTGCGATGAGGCTTTTAAGGAAGCGAAGCGAGTCCTATCAGGTGAGAGGGTACTCGCACATTATGAGGAGGGGCGGCCTTTAGTGTTATCGGTGGACAGCAGCGCGTACGGGTTGGGCGCAGTATTGGCGCATCGTTTCCCAGACGGCAGTGAGCGACCGGTCAATTGTGTGTCGCGAACACTCAATGATGCGGAGCGCAATTACAGTCAGATTGATAAGGAGGCTCTGGCAATATTTTATGGCGTCACGCGACACCATCAATATCTGTATGGCAGAAAATTTGAATTACGTACAGATCATCAGCCTTTAAGCTACATTTTCGGAGCGAAAGTGGGTATACCCCAAACTGCCGCCAGTCGCTTACAACGCTGGGCTGCACGATTAGCCGCATATGATTTTACTATAAAATATATAACCTCAAAACAAAATGGACCAGCGGACGCGTTGTCACATTTATCGTTAGGACAGGAGCGCCGTCCCATTGAATCAATGAGTTATGTTAACTTAGTACATGAATTTATGACAGTTAATTTCCATGACGTAGGTAAGGAAACTAATAAGGATGCAATATTATCGCGAATATTGGGATTTGTAAAATTTGGATGGCCATCCGTACCTAGTTGCGAAGAAGAAAAACCATATTTTGCACGAAAAAGCGATATTACAATGGATTTTGGTTGTTTAATTTATAAATATCGAATTATAATACCAAAACCACTACAAGCTAAAATTCTAAAAGAAATTCATCAAGGTCATTTAGGAGTTAGAAAAATGAAAAGCTTATCACGCAATTATGTTTACTGGCCAACCTTAAACGTTGACCTTGAAGTAATGTGTAGTTCTTGTGAGCCGTGTCGTATGGTACGAGATGCAGCGCCTCGTGCTGACCTGCATCCGTGGGAATTTCCTTTGTTTCCATGGCAACGCTTAAATGCTGATTTTGCGGAATATTCGGGAAGAAAATACCTCATTATAGTTGACGCGCATTCTAAGTGGATTGAAGCACTTCCAATGGGTCGTACGGATGCACAGTCAACAATTACGGCTTTAATTACAGTTTTTAGTGGGTTTGGTTTACCTTCGCAACTCGTTACGGATAACGGACCACCATTTCAATCGATAGAATTTAAAAATTATTGTAACCACAATTGTATTACACATGTCACAACGGCGCCTTATAGGCCACAGGGCAATGGCGCCGCTGAAAATGCGGTAAAGACTGTCAAAAAAGCAATCAAAAGAGCAGTTTTTAGTGGCGATAATGTGTTACAGGCATTAAATACATTTTTATTCAATTACCGCAATTGTGAGCATGCAACTACGGGCGTGCCACCATCAGTATTGCTAACTGGGCGTCGGATGCGGACACGACTCGATGCGTTACGGCCAGATGTCGGGCAAGTGGCGCGCGCGGCGCAGCAACGTCAGGTAGCTCATGCAGGAGGCACGCCCCGCCTCCCTATCCGTGTAGGAGAACCGGTACTCACACGCGATTACACCTCGAATCCAGATAAATGGTCTACGGGAACAGTGTCTAAAACTACGGGACCAGTGTCGTACCACATTGATATGGGAAATGGTGTCCAGTGGCGTAGGCATCGCGACCAAATAATTCCAGTTGGGGATAAATCGCGGTTATCACTATCGCGAGCGAGCATCGGTACTCACAAGGGGAAGAGTAATGATCATGACGATGATGCTTTTGAGGATGCATCAGAGGCATCCAGTGAGCTGGAGACGGAGGCGGGTAGCGCTGGCCCGGCGAGCCCGGCCGCACCGGCGTCGCCGCGCTCCCCTCCGCCGCCGCCGCCGAGTGCTTCGGCCCGAGCAATACGAGCGCACGTGCGTGCCGTTAGTAAAGACAAATGTGTCTAAATAATTATAGTAGTATTTATGAGTTGTATTTACTGTGTTTAGAATATACCTTGTTATGATATTTTCTGTTATAGTTATAAGTTCTAATAAATGAACATTTAATCTTAAGGGGGAAAAGTGTAAGGCATTGTGTCTACTTTTATAATTATGACGGTTAAAGGACGAAATTTATCCAACATATAATAGAATTGCGTTTTCGCCGAGCGCAGTTTTTTAAAACTATCAACGATTTGAAATGTATAAAATGATTTTTTCGCATAACGAACGACAGCATTGACAACTGGTAATACATTACTGACTGTATTTCATTTCAAAGAGTTCACTTTTTATTGGAAGGACTGTTTTACGAGTGTGATAGATAGTTGAATCATTGTACCCGACTGTATTTTCTTAGATGTAAAAATCGCACCAAGTAATTCGAAGACTGGTTTGTGCAATGAAGACTGTTTGAAGTTGAACTCAGGACGTAAAACGGTTTCATCATCACAAAACGGGTCTTTGTAAACGGTTCGTTGTCGTAACGCCCATCCCTACTAGAACTAGACAGCTGTCACTTATTTCGTGTTTTCCGATGTGTTTTGAGTGCTTTCCCAATTATTTTTCATTTTCAACGATCACTGCTTTGATTTTTACGGATTCTGACCCTGCCAGCTTTGTACGACCCTTGCTTTCACACTGAACATCGAATATAGTTCACACGATTGACTTGGAATTGTTATAATGGATTTTATCGCCGCTTTGTGGATTGGATATTGTTGAAACTATGGATCGCTATGTGAATTGTGGGATAGCAACTATATAGTTACTACAATACACTAATGTATGTATGAATCTATAAATTCACACCATTTACATCTCGTTACTATTCAGGCCCAAGAGTGTATTCGTTTCCGTCTCCTTTAACTAATTTTCTTAAACGACAATCGACCGGATTCAAAAGCTAAAAATCAAAAAAAAATACTGGAGAAAACATAAAGCAATGTTTAGTAATTATAGGCCCAGATGATATACATATTTAGCGACAAAGGTAAATATAATTATTCATTATTTATTTGCATTGACATAGTTAAGCCAAAATGGCTGGATGGATTTGGATGAATTTTGATACACATGATTTTATGAGTCTTATTAAATATACTGTCCGTGGCTGTAGCTGGATATTTAGTTTTGTTAAACTGGAAAACCTTAAAATTATATCAATGCCTTCAGTTGTTATGTGACATAAAACATTACTTTTTCTTTCCGCTAAATCTGTTTGCTTAAACCTTTCTTTACTGTAATGGACTGTATTTTCTTGTAGCCACTTAAGGCCGTTTTACCATAATTCAATTTCAGAAATATTGCTTGGACCACTGACTATTATCTATAATGGCCAATATTTCGTAGACTCTATTTGTCACGAACGTCTTCTACTTGCTGGGATGACTACTCAGCCAAGCAAGGACAATACTGGAGTCAGTCCAAGCATGTATGTTTTCCTTTGAGATACCCAATACTTCCGAGACTTCATGGAGCAACTTTGCTAAAAAGACGGCTCCACAAAGCTCCAAACGAGGTATAGATACTCGTATCTGTTTTACAGGAGCAATTCTCGATTTGGAAGCGACGAGATTCACATGAACCTTATCGTTACAATCTACTGTCCTAACATAGACAACGGTTGCATAAGCTGCGTCAGACGCATCAGAAAACCCCTGTAGATCCATATGGACATCGTCTTTGCTTGTCCCAACCCACCTCGGAAGTTGAAAACTAGTAAGGTGAACGAGATCCTTGCGATAGGAAATCCAATCTTTGAGTATGTCAGTTGGTATCTCATCATCCCATCCTACACCAGCAAGCCATATTCTCTGAATAAAAACCTTGGCAGTTGTTATAACGGGTGCGATCCAACCGAGTGGATTAAATAATCTGGCGATATTCGAAATTACTCTACGTTTAGTCACAGGTGTTTCAAGCGAAGGAAGTTGGACAGTGTACTGAAATTCGTCGCTAGATCTTTCCAAGTTAATCCTAGAATTTTCATGACAGAATCTAACTTCATCTCTAAGGTTTCCTTCGTATCCTTACTGTCTTTTTCAATTTTCTACAATAAAACATTGTTATTACAAGACCACTTCTGAAGCTCAAACCCCCCGCAACTAAGAAGTTCATTCATTTGATGATATATCTGAACACCTTCTTCAACGCTTTCACAACCTGTCATGAGATCGTCAACGTAGAATTCCTTTAAAACCCTGTCTGCTGCTAAAGGGTATTTATCACCTTCATCATGTGCAAGCTGTTGCAGAGCTCGTACAGCTAAGTATGGTGCTGAAGATGTACCAAATGTTACACGTAATAACCTCAGATGTTGAAGTTCTGAATTCACATCCTTACACCATAAAAGGCGTTGAAAATCAACATCTTCTTCAGATACCTTTACTTGTCTGTACATTTTCACTATATCGGCAACAAGACATATAGGGTGACAACGCCAACGCATGATGATGTGCCTCAGTTCAGGTTGTAGCCTTGGACCAATCATCATATCTTTATTTAATGATGAACCATTATTAAGAGAACATGACGCGTCGAATACAACCCTCACCTTTGTTGTAGTTCTATCATTTTTTACAACTGCGTGGTGTGGCAAATAGATGGCAGTAGAATTCTCATTCTCTAATTCTGGAACCACCTCCATATGGCCTAGCGTCAAATATTCCTCAATAACATCAGAATATTTCGTTCGAAATTCAGAATTCTTGACCAGCCGTTTCTCCAATAAATAAAATCGTTTCCGAGCAATTTCGAATGAATTGCCATACTGACACTCTGGATTATTGCAATTGTCTCTTTTTGCAAACACGACAATTGGTTGAATTACGACATGAAATTACCGAATGATTTGGACCAAGACAATTGAAGCACAACCTATTGGTTTGGACAAAGTTACGACGTGCTTCAACATCTTCCTTTGCAAACCTCTTACAATGAATCAGTTTATGACCTTCAGAACAAAAGTCACATGTTGAGTTTGAAGTGACATGCATAGCCTTAGTTGTGCGAGTAGTATTAATTGACTTGTTAATGACTTTACTATCTAAAAACTCAAGAGACCTGAATCGCTGCTCTAAGAAATCTTTAAAATCACTTAATTTAGGAAGATAGATAGAATATTCTTTATTATGTACACCATAAAAATTCACCATTAGCCTTACAGATTTGAACTTCCCATAGTTTCCTAGATTCGGTTTCAAGTTTTAAACTAACAATGTAAATTACAATAATATCCCAAGAAGAAATATCAATACTTAAATTTTTGAGGGCGTTTAAACATTCATTTGTTGTATCAAGTAATTCTTTAAAAGCACTGAAAGATTCTTACTGTATGTTCTTTTGATTCATGAAACGTTTTAAAATACAATTAGCAAGATGCAACTCATTATTGTAACGATGTTCTAACTGATCCCAACAGACGTTGTAATTAACGGCCGTGATAGGAATGTGCCGCAAAAGTTGCTCGGCCTCACCTGTTAAATAGCCCTTGAGATAGTGTAGCCGTTGAACATCGTCCAATGCTTTGTTGCTATGTATTAATGATATGAATAAATCGCGAAAACTTGTCCATTCGGTGTATTTGCCACTAAAATTAGGAATAGAAATCTTAGGTAACTTAACACTAAAGGATTGACCGACGTTTGACTCAATAACCTTAGAACTAGACAATGCAACCGTATTAGAATCGATCTTAAACTTAGCAAGCAATCCTTTAATTCCGTTTTATATCCGTGTATAGTTCCTCAGTAACGCCGTATGCATCAGTTGTGTAATAAGTAGACTTCAATAATTCCTTGTTACCAAATTCCGAAAGGATGACTCTATGTGTATCACGATACAAAGTCCAATAATTTTCCAATGTTTCAAGCCGAGTTTCCAAATAGGATTGCGTTATTCTTTCCTTTGGTGATTTTTTAAAATTAACTCTAGCTTTTTGTATCTTTAATTTTGTATCTTCTTGCATAGTAAAATACGTTTCCATTTTAACTAGCTTCTTAATTTATTAATGAATGGTTTAAAATATCTTTAGTTTCAATAATGTAATTAGTTAGAATTTCCAACTAACTTGTATGCCCAATTTTTCAAAGTATATTTCTTCTTGTATTGAAAGTTCTATATTGCGTAGTAGTAAGTCAATATGTAAAGCGTACTCACAGTGTTTTCACTTCAATACTTTACTGAATTTGGATCCAACAAAATTTGTACTCGAACCGCAGTCCGATTCGCTTCGTATTGGAATAGCTTCATCATCAGATCAGCTTTGTATTGGATATGTCGCTGTGTGGCTCAACCAATATATCGTTCGACTCGTAAGGACCATGTACATTTCCCAAAAAGATTCCGAGGAACCTGCAGGGTATTTATGGCTTGGCCAATGAAAATACCGACCTCAGAACGAGATAAACTTTATTTTCAATATACAATGAATAAAAATCAAGAGTAACGGAAAATGTTTTTTCTAAAAGATGACAGAATGACATTTGACACTTAACACTTGGTGATCCAGTAGATGGTACTAAAGTGATTAAGGCTCGTTCTGTTGAATTTGTAGAATCTCTTAGAGGTATTAAATTTAAAAATACAAAGACTAATGACAATGTGAAAGATTTCACAAATACTGTTGAAGTTTCTGTGAACATTTCTGATAGAAATGATGTGATCGAAGTAAATGTCGATGAATCTGACAATGACGAATATGCTACACCAAATGCTATATCTACCAATTCTGAAGTTTTAGATAATGAAGTTCTAGATAGAATAGAATAGAATAGAATAGAATAGGTCTTTATTTGCTTAGAATGTAGGTACATAAAAATAAGTTGTTAAATCATACATATAGAATCCATGTACATTCTGCCTTATTACAGCATGCAAATGTAATACAAAAGTAGAGGATAATAAAGATAATATATTACAAAAACTTATCATTTAAGAAATCCTGCACAGAATAATAACATTTATCTACAAGTAATTCTGTGAAACGTTTTTTAAATTTTTGCAACGGTAAGTTTTTAATTTGGTCAGGTATTTTATTAAAGATAACAGGAGCCATACAAATTACATTTTTTTTAAATAAGCTAGTTTTAGCTAGATAATAATGTTTTTGACGAACCTCATGTCCATTGAATAATATTCAACATGGCACTGAAGAGAATGCAACAAATTCTGAAGTCACTGTTCATTCTAGGCCAGAACGAGACAGGCATCCTCCAATTTGGTTAAAGGATTATGAAGTTAACTATTTAACTGAACTAGCGTTAACAACACAAAATTAACCTAAAACGTTTAATGAAGCTATTAAATGTGACAAATCAAAGTATTGGTTAGAAGCCATGCAAGATGAATTTAATTCACTTTTAGCGCATGATGTCTGGGAACTTGTTGATCGACCTAAACATGGAAACATTATCAAATGTAAATGGGTTTTCAAAGAGAAAATCGATCCAAGTGGAAATTTTGAAAAGTATAAAGCTCGTCTAGTCGCAAAGGGTTTCACTCAGAAATATGGAGTCAACCTTAAAGAAACATTTGCACCTGTTGTCAGACATTGCACTTTACGTTATTGTTTGCAATTGGCATTGAAAATGATATGGAAATTGAACATATTGATGTTAATACGGCATTTCTTAATGGATATCTTAATGAACGTATTTACATGGAACAACCTACTGGATTTGCTATTGAGGGGCAGAACAAAGTATGCTTACTTAAAAAGAGTTTATATGGACTTAAACAAGCCAGTAGAGCATGGAATGAAAAAGTTCATAAAGTTTTAATCAGTAACGGATATCAACAACTAAAGACTGAAAAATGTGTCTACTATAACGATAACATTATTATAGCACTTTACGTAGATGATTTTTTCGTGTTTAGTTCCAATGAGCAGCAAAAGATGGCGCTCTATAAATTGCTTAATTCCAACTTTAAAATAAAAGTGCTTGGACCTGTGACACAAGCACTGGGTATGAAAGTTGATAGGGACAGGAAGCAAGGGACACTAAAGTTGACACAGTCAGAATATGTGAAAAGTCTGCTGAAAAAATTTGGCATGGAAGATTGTCATAAGACAGCGACTCCTATGGAGGTAAATTTCAACCTGCCAAAAGCAGATAAAATCGACCAAAGGTTTCCATACCAGGAACTCATTGGAAGTTTAATGTATCTCGCTGTTTCTTCTCGTCCCGATATTGCTTTCGCATGTAGCAAACTCAGTCAGTATAACACTTGTTACAATGAATCTCACTGGGTTGCAGCCAAACGCGTACTTAGGTATTTATCTGGTACAATTTACTACGGTCTCAATTTTAGGATAGGTAGTGATAAAATAGAAATTTCATCCGACGCAGATTGGGCGGGGGATATTACTGACAGGAAGTCATATTCAGGTTTTATAACCAAGTTAGGACATTGTGTTGTTAACTGGCATAGTTATAAGCAACAAAATGTTGCGTGTTTCAGTACTGAGGCGAAATACTACGCTCTTGGGAGTGCCGTTAAAGAAGCGAAATTTATTAAAAACTTTTTATTAGAGCTTAACAGGAATCGGTCACAACTTATAGAACCTATTACCACAGTCTATAAACCAATACAGTCATTCGACGAAGCCGTCTAGACAGGGCAATCGTGCGGGGTGTGAGGGGCGAGGGGCGAGTAGAGCGAGCCCGAGCTGCATACGTCATCATTCTTAGTAGCGTGGGACATGACTTTCAGGGCCAACACGTGTCTTGTTTTAAATAAATGTTTTGATTTGTACACAATTAAAATGGTGCATACGACATGTGCTGTGCGAGAATGCAAGTCGTCATCTCGCATAAATAAAGAACTGCGATTTCATCAATTTCCACACTCAGTAGAAAGGTGAATATATTATTTTATAGTGCTTAATTTTTTACATTTTTGTCATGTCATGCTAACGTAAACAAAATGGCGGATGTAAAAGTGTGAAAACCGCAAAAAATATCCGACAAAAATTTCGCTAATTTTTTGTTTCTATGTAAACAAAAAATTACATCCATTTTTAAATTCAAAATGGCGGACATGACTTTTTTAAATAATGTTAAGCTTGTCATTATCTAGGTTTTTGGGGTCGCTGATTACGAAAAAGATATCCATGTTGGAATCCAAGATGGCGGACGTTAATTATTTTCTTCAAAATCAATATGGGTGTCATCTTCGAGGTTCCTTGGGGTGACGAAAATGACATTCAAAAATCAAAATATTTTATTTCACATAAACCTACATGGGCACTTATGAAACGTCAGAAGGTAGGTGCATGGTTCCAATTGGTCGTTTCCTATGGAGAAGAGCCGGCAAGAAATTCCACGGTTACTCTTTTAAAAATAATTGGCTTTTACAATACATAACAGTGAAATGAAATGAAATGAAATGAAATTGTTTATTCTGTAAATAGGATATCGGAATCACTTTTACACGTCATATAAAAAAATATTAAAAATAAGCTAGATGAGTTCGGCTTTTCCTATCTGACTACTCTGAGAAGAAAGGCCGAAACAAACTCAGAGGTCGCAGTCTCTTTTAAAGTCCAGACATAATCTTGGTCAGGCCATATGAGGACCATGTAGATTAGTGTCTGAAAAGGTCTTTTGAGGAAAGAACCACACAGATTTGAGTGGACCTGTCCAGTCAGTGCAAGCATTTGTCAGTAATCGTGGAGCTCAACTTAGAACTTAAGGAGCTCAACTCGACGAGCAATACCAAAGAAAGGACATTTGGGTAGGCCGCAAAAACTACTCAAACTGCCAGACCATCACTAAAACTAGAAGAGAAATAAAAATAAAAATAATATCCACATAGTCCTCACATTCACAATAGTTAAAATAATATAATACTTTACAAAGTAATTATGTCATTTTGATTATTTTTCCAACAATGTCAACGTTTTATAAAACTGGTATAATTATGTTGATTTTACATAATAATTAAAATGTCTAGTTCTATGGTTTTATCACAAGGCTTAGCAGAGCGAGCAGTTCAATCCCAAGCTTTTTTATCTCCTAAATAATCTGAAATTGTATAGTACCCTTTTCTACAAAGTTTGGTTTTAATACAGATTTTAAATCGTTTAATGGGTAAGTTTCGAATGTCAATGGGGAGTTTGTTGTAAAAGCGTATACATTGACCCATGAATGAGTTGCCTACTTTGTGGAGACGTGTGCGATGTACAGCAAGGTTGTGTTTATTCCTGGTATTTAAACTATGAATATCGGACATTTTCTTAAAATTTGATATATTTTTGTGTACATACAATAGGTTTTCAAAAATATATTGTGAGGCTACAGTCAGAATATTTATTTCTTTGAATTTTTCTCTAAGGGAATCTCTTGGACCTAGGTTGTAAATGGCTCGAACAGCCCTTTTCTGTAGAACAAAGATAGTATTAATGTCCGCACAGGTTCCCCAGAGAAGAATCCCATATGACATAAGACTATGAAAATAACTAAAATAAACAATTCTGGCTGTATCCACGTCAGTTATCTGTCTAATTTTTTTAAAAGCATATGCGGCCGAACTTAGCCTTCCTGGCAATTTTTCTATGTGTGGGCCCCATTGTAATTTACCATCAATAGTGATTCCAAGAAAAACTGTCGACTCAACAGGGTCCAATTCTGTTCCATTAACCTGAACATTGGTAGATAGCTGCCTGACATTTGGCATTGAAAATTTAATGAGTTTAGTTTTTTTTTCGTTCAGGAGAAGATTATTTACATCAAATCAATGCACAACTTTAGAGAGTGCATCATTAACTTGTTCAAAGTTGACTAACTGACGTTTGATTTTAAAAATGAGGGAAGTATCATCTGCGAATAATACGATCTTGTGATTATCCCTTATGTGATAGGGCAAGTCATTTATACAAATTAGAAATAAAAAAGGACCAAGAATTGAACCCTGCGGAACGCCCATGGTGACCGCAGATCCTGCAGATCTCTTGCCACTAACATCGACCCTCTGAATTCTGTTGTTCAGATAAGAAGTCAGAAGGTCAAGAGCCTTGTCCCTCATACCATAGTGGTACAGTTTCCTGATGAGTGTATCATGATGTACGCAATCGAAGGCCTTGGACAAGTCGCAGAAAATGCCAAGAGCATCTTGCGACTCCTCCCAGGCCTCGAATATGTTCTTTAGTAATTCCACGCCCGCATCTGTAGTTGAACGACCCTTTGTAAAACCAAACTGTTCCAGATGAAGTAAATTATGTGCATTGAAATGTCCCAACATTTGTTTCAAAATTAATTTTTCAAAGATTTTGCTCAATGTGGGTAATATCGAAATAGGCCGAAAATTTGTAGGATCAGTTGTGCTGCCAGATTTGAACAGTGGAATCACACACAGTGTTTCTAGGTATTGGAGGACAGTGTAGGTCTTTCAATAAGTACCAAGTACTTAACAAAATAGAAAATGGTCAACAGGTCTACAATCCACTAAGTCTACAGCGTTCTCACATTCACAAAATATGTAGAAAAGAATCTATACAAAAAATAAATTAATTAATAAAAGTAAAAAACCTATTTTAATAAAACGCAATTATATGATTGCTATTACAACTGTAATGAATCTGAATAATTATCATGTCTACAAAAGTCACTAAAAAAAAGTTGAAATTAAATCGTAGGTATATAATGTCAAATAATAGAATAGTAAATATGTCAAGGACGAATGTAAAAACAAATAAAAATAACGATTTAAATAAACATGGTAATTTGGGAGCAGTTAATAGACTCTTACTTATTTATGCCGTTAATGAGGTACCAGGGAAGCCACATGTGCAGAAGGAATTATTGCCAAACTTCCTTGTCTTCAACATAGTCTTTAATTTTATAATATGCTTTCTTGATAAGGACACGTTTGATGTGGGTTTTGAACTTCCCATCGCTAAGTTCTGTCACAGACTTTGGCAACTTGTTATAAAAGCGGATACTGTTTATAAGAAATGACTTGCTTGTTTTAGTTAATCTAAATTTGGGGATCACGATTTCATGTCGACTACGTGTATTTATATTATGGAAATCGCTTCTTATTTTGAAAAGTCTTAAGTTTTTGCGAACATACATAATACTTTCTAAGATATAAAGTGAAGGCAAAGTCAGTATATCAATTTCTTTAAATTTGTCTCTAAGGGACTCGCGAGGGCCCATTTTATAGATCGCGCGGATTGCCCTCTTTTGTAAAATGAAAATTGAATCTACGTCAGCTGCCGATCCCCACAGCAAGACGCCATAAGACATAATACTGTGGAAATAAGCAAAGTATACTAACCTAGCTGTGGCTATATCAGTCAACTGCCTTATTTTACTTACTGCATATGCAGCTGAACTTAATCTACCTGAAAGAGTTCTAATATGGGCGCCCTATTGTAATTTTGAATCTAAAGTAATTCCTAAGAATATAGTTTCCGTTATTGCATCTAGTTTTTTGCCATCAAGTTTTAGATTTAGACCTACTTGAGGTATATTTGGTAATGAGAACCTAATACATTTCATTTTGTTCGCATTAAGTAAAAGATTATTAGCTGCGAACCATTTTGAAAGTACAGCCAGACTATCGTTGACATGTAATACATCTGTATCTTTCCTGTCTATTTAAAAAATAAGAGAAGTGTCGTCAGCAAATAGAATTATATCTGATAAGTTAGTCATCATGCAAGGAAGATCATTTATATAAACTAGAAATAAGAAAGGGCCGAGAATTGAGCCTTGAGGCACGCCCATTTTAACTAGAGACCCCATTAATTTTGAAATCCAAGATGGCGGACGTATGTTTTTTAATATAATGATATGGGTGTCATTTTCGAGGTTCCTCGTGGTGCTGATTACGAAAATGACATCCATTTTGAAATCCAAGATGGCGGACATAAATCTTATTCAATAGGTAAAGTATTAAACACTGAATAATAAAATTATATTTTATTTATATTATTAACAAGCTCTTATTCCCAAACAAAATTCAAGAATGCCGCGCAAAAAAAAAAGAAACTTACGTCACTCGGTACGATGTAAAAATTGTAACGATACCCCATATGTCCAAACTGTTGAGGCATTTAGCAGTTATGGCGGAACAAAGAAACGTACATAGATACATACATGCGTACATACATGAAACCTAAAAACATAACCCTACTTTTTTGGGCAGTTGTGTAAAGTTTGTGACAACCCTAGGTAAGTACTGTGGCCTTGTGCGGTGTCGGCATTGATAATCGTAATACACTCAAAATGGTTGAGAATGAATGTTTCCGTAGGACGAAATACATTGATGTCCATCATCATTTTATTCAAGAGTGTGTTGAACACAAAGAAATATGTTTAGCTTATAAACCCTCTTCAGAACTTGAAGCAGATATTTTTACAAAAGCTTTACCAAAAATAAAACATGATTTCTTTGTGAAAAGCTTAGGTTTAAATTAGTTTTCTTAACTTTATGGTTAACTGTTTAGTTCGATTCAAAGCTTGAACTTTTGAACAAAACTTTAATCAAGTTTGTTTTTTTCCTACTATTTTATGTTAAACATTTCTTGATTGTTTTTTGTACTCTCACACTGTGTTGCTATGATTGCTCGAGTAAGGGGCAGTGTTAGAATAACCTTTTTCATAGATAAATTGTCTATGGTTAATTTTAATATTTTTTTCTGATGTTCTTTGTCAAACAATAAAATGTGTAATAAATGAAATTATATTTTCTATGAGTAATATTCTTTACAAGGAATGCACAACAGCCTTCTGCACCACAAGAACGAAATGTTGGGTATCGACAAATATGGTTGTGTAAACTGTGGTCAATCTGTATTGACTAAGCACTTTCATCATTTCTACCAACGCAAAACAGGCACAAGAGCCATACAAAAAAGAACTATAATTGCAGAATGGATTACACCAAAACTATAAATATGTTTTTTATTAACCTTCAATTTATAAAAGACCAACCGAGTTCTACGTAAAAAATAGTGGTTGATTCTTTATCTATAATGTCAACCCTAATGCCTATAACTTGTTTCTTTCATGGGCGTCACTTGGCCAAAACCTCTTTATCAAATGGGCATTTCTCTTTGAATATTTATGTTTCTAACTTAAGAAATGCTGGATTTTCCAAACAAACTTTCACCCCATTTAGGATTATTTTTGAGACAAAAAGAACCCTATGTCCTTCTCCAGGATGCCATCTAGCTCTTTACCAAATTTTATCGAAATCTGTTCAGTGATTTAGCCGTGAAAAGGTAACATATAGAAAGACAGACATAGTTACTTTCGAATTTATAATATTAAAGTATGGATTAAGTATTAAAAATGGATGAATTCATGATTGACTGCTTAACTCCATAAAAGTATCATCATCTGCCTAGCCTTTTCCCAACTATGTTGGGGTCGGCTTCCAGTCTAACCGGATGCAGCTGAATACCAGTATTTTACATGGAGCGACTGCCTATCTGACCATAAAAGCTCAAACTCAAAACTCAAACTCAAATCATTTATTTCAATTAAACCATTTACAGGCACTTTTGAATTGTCAAGGAATCGGTCAGTCAGAAATAGGTATGAAGCTAGTTGCCCATTCCAAAGTATAACGGGATGAAAATCATTTAAAAGTTTAAATCTGTAACTATCTGTTACATTCATTCCTTATTTAGCCCAGTGAAGTATTGGAATAATTCAACTGTTGTATAGTGGTATATTGTGTTCATTTAAATAATGATCTTCTCTCGTTTCCTACGAAATACATAGGAAGTATTTTTTTCAATTTCTGACTTTTCTCGTACTCAAACCTCAGTTTGCCCGATATAGTTTTTTGATCCTATTACTTAATAAGAAATAGGATCGACTGGCATCAAAAAAGTTTTTGTTAAAATAGGCCATTTTCTTGTTGACTGCAATTTTTTCAAAATCTGTGAATGCAGATCAAAATGTTTCAAAAAGTTAAGGACAGTCTCCTAAGATCGTTTTCTTGAAGCGACAACAGTTAAGGTACCTGCGCTTACTGCCCCATCTCAAAATCCACGTTGTATATGTTATGATTGCTTAGCTTCATAAAGGTATAGTTTATAGTTATGATAATCTTTTAAAAGGTTAAATCCGTAACTATCTGCAATATTCTAACCTTTTGGCTAGTCTTTTTACAATTTGGGGTACCTAAACTATAGAAGAATACGAACATAATGCAATATTGCTCATCCCCCATAGCAAATAGCGTGATAATAATTTTTGAAAAATATATTGTGATGTTTCCATTATTTGACATAAAGATTTTTAATACCAATTTTCAAGTTAATCAAAGCATACAGTAAAATCCTCCACTGTAAAAATAAATACCCCGTTTTACCCCATTAGGGGTAGTTTTTCAAAAAACCCTGATATACGTTTTTATTTATTTTCAGTCTTAAGTATAAATACTGAGTTTCGAGTTAATCAGACCGCGCGTTAAAATTCTTCCATACAAACTTTGACACCCCCCAATTCTCCTTTTGTAGTTTAAAAAAAAAAAACTAAAAATGACGAACTTTATATTTTATATAGATAAGTATTCATGCCAAGTTTCAAGTTTATTAACTCAAGGAATAAGATTTTATATACAAACAAAATCCCGCCTTTTCACCCCCTTAAAGGCCGAATTTCCATAAATCCGTTCTTAGCGGACGTTTACTAACTATAAACTACATCCCTGCCAAATTTCATCTTAATACGTCAAGCGGTTTTCGATATTTCGTGATGAGTGAGTGACCTTTCATTTTTATACAGGGTTACTGGTAACTCGACGTATTCCTTGCAGGACGTCATAGTAGGGTTAAAATGCAACAAATTAAGCCACCAAATGTTCTACCGAAATTCAGTAGTTTTTGAATTAGTTAAGAGTTTTAGTTTTTTTATGAAAAATCCCAGATTAAATCATTTGAAACCAATTTAAAAATGATTTACGGCGCGACTGTACTGAAATTTAAGTTATTATCATAGTTGACGCCGTAGCAGACCTTTGTTAATAATTAAAAGTTCAATAATGCCTAAAACTTTGGCAAATATCACTAACCAAACATTTAATTTTTTGTAATTTTTGCTATTACTTCATAAAAAATGTAGTCTAGTGCAAAAAAAAAATGCTACACCTGGTGTACAAATTACTAAGAAAATATCCTTGTCTTATCAGCTATCCAAAAAGGTATGAAAGTTAATACAAAATCATGGACTACATTATGAAAATCGTTTTTGATTTAGTACAGGCGTGCGTTTCACAAAAAGGTGATTATTCGAAAAATCAAAAACAAAATCGTGAACATTATTATTCTTTTTAATCAATATTAAAAACTTTAATTACACACATTTCACACGTCTTATTCGATGTGCTGCCCTCGGTTTCGAATACATGTTCTTATTCGCTTCCTTACTTCGGTTTTTGTTATTCTTGATGTGATTGTTGCCCTCATCTGGTCCGCCGCATTTGTAATTCTCTCCTTTAGTTCTTCAATTGAATTTACTGGGGTCACATAAACTAGATCTTTCATATGACCCCAGACGAAAAGTCTAGCGGCGTCAGATCAGGGCTTCGTGCAGGCCACGGAATCGGCCCACCGCGCCCTATCCATCGGTTTGGATAGTTTTCATCCAGCAATTGTCGAATTGTGATTCGGAAGTGGGCTGGACATCCGTCATGTTGGTAAATCATGTTTGCTCTTCTTTCTTCCGGTACATCCGTGAGCAGTGCATGAGAGCAAATAAATAAATAAATGATTTCTGAGGAAATCTTCATAGAGTTCCCCATTTAGTGTTCGGGGTAAAAAATGTGGGCCAATTAATTTGTCGTCAATAATACCCATCCAAACATTAAGCGAGAACCTTCGCTGGGATGCGGTTGGTTTCAGTTTTTTAGGGTTTGCTTCTGCTTTCGGTGCCCAGTAATGTAAGTTGTGGTAATTTGTGATACCATCACGATCAAAACATGACTCATCGGTCCACAGAATGTTTTTTAAAAAGTTTTCGCTGTCGGCGTCGGCACTTAGCATAAAACGACAAAATTCAAGCCGTCTCGGCGGATCTCCTTCTTCTAATGACTGGACTGGTTGGTAATGGTATGGATGTCGGCCTGACAAGTGAACTACAGACCAGACTTTCCACTGTGACATACCAAGCTCACGCGCTACGATGTTTGTCGATGTGTTAGGATAGTCAATAAAACGTTGAAGAATAAGCTCCTCGTCCTCAGCCGTGTATCTCCGGGAACGACCAGTGTCAACTTGCCTGCTTCTTTGGACGCTGCCAGTTTCAGATATTCGCTGATAAGTCGATCCGAAGACACTAACGTGGGGGAGTCGGCGATTGGGAAAGCGAAATTGATATTCTCGCCGCGCCTCAGCAGCGTTACCGTCACAAAGTCCGTAACAGTACATTATGTCCGCGTATTCAGGATTAGAATATGCAGCCATAGTCAGCGCTTATGAAGGCACAGCACAGCACAAGAGCAAGATACGCAGCAACAGTTAGGGAAATAGCCAGTAACAAAACACGAGCTTGCGCGACGTAGAGTTGAAACTAACTAACGCTGACGACCAAATTTTGCAAAATCGCACCCCCTGTCATGCCGAGAGAACAATAGCGACCAATCACAAAGCTCCCCGAGTGTTTGGAGTTCAAGCGCAGGTAAAAACTACGAATAATACGAATACGAAACAATATGTAGGTTGACCGTCTCGCAATTTTACCTGCCCCCCATAAAACTCTTCTCTTCCCTGGCACACATGCAAAAGTATTGACAATCATACCTTTCTGAATAACTGATAAGACAAGGATATTTTCCTAGTAATTTGTACACCAGGTGTAGTATTTGTTTTTTTGCACTAGACTACATTTTTTATGAAGTAATAGCAAAAATTACAAAAAATTAAATGTTTGGTTAGTGATATTTGCCAAAGTTTTAGGCATTATTGAACTTTTAATTATTAACAAAGGTCTGCTACGGCGTCAACTATGATAATAACTTAAATTTCAGTACAGTCGCGCCGTAAATCATTTTTAAATTGGTTTCAAATGATTTAATCTGGGATTTTTCATAAAAAAACTAAAACTCTTAACTAATTCAAAAACTACTGAATTTCGGTAGAACATTTGGTGGCTTAATTTGTTGCATTTTAACCCTACTATGACGTCCTGCAAGGAATACGTCGAGTTACCAGTAACCCTGTATATTAAAAGATAGATTATGCATTATAGAAGCACTCACGAGACTTCACTACACTGTATATTTTATATTGTGTTGCTAAAGACTTAATTAAAAACTTTCCAGACACTTTATCGACGTTACGAGTAATTTATTTAATTTCCGTAAAAAAATATCAGACCACAATCCCACCAGTAGAAACGTCAAAACGTTACTCGATCTGGATTATTTACTCGAACGTGACTTTGTATTGTATAAATTCAGAATTATTGCTAAAACCTAATATATTTGTACACCAATTTCATTGGTAGGACATAGAGCTCGACTAAAATGTATACATAAGACCTTTATTGTAATACCTGTGTTCACAAATAAAGATTGATTGATTGATTGATTGATTGGATCTTTAAAGTTAATTCTCGGTCAGTTATTACATTAAAAAGGAAGTTTCATCTTTTCTCCAATCGAGCAATCTGAGGTTGGCCCTCTTAATGAGACTTGTCCCAAAATCTCAAAAGAAAAGTGTGATGAATGTGTTTTATTTACTTGTCTGTACTGTTACAAATACAGTCGTATCTGCTAGGGAAACCACTCTTCAGAAAGAAATTCAATATTCTTAGGAAGTGTCATATCTGTTTTACATATTTTTATTTTATAATTACGAACTTTTAATATAAACAATTTACATTTGTAAAACGGCCTTGAATTACAGATTATAACAGTATTTATTTTATTTTAAAAATACTTTGTTTGAGCAAGCTACAGCGCTTTAATTGCTTTAGTGTTGAGCCCGACACCGAAAAAAGTTTGTCCTGAACAATATAGGTACTCGATGTCAGTAAAGTCACTTCGTAAGAAAAGCGACGATGTGTAAGCTGGGGTTACGACATTCCAGTTTACACATATTTATCGGTTTATAACTCGTGGAGTATTTTGACCAGAGTTTTGAACATTTTGCTGTCAATGGTAGCGATTATGCCTTGAGCTCATATCTTCTTTCGTTCGGAAGATAATGACATGAGCAGCTGGGATGACATAACTCCAGCTTACACAGTTTTTTGATCGTAGTTTCTATTGGAGTATAGCAAAAACAAATCGATCCTACTTCAACACTATAGTTTTTCTCTTTCTAACTCATAAATATTACTTTTTACTATCCGAGCCACTTGATGAAATCCTTACTTTCTCTTAGTGACTGTATTATACTTTTAGCCTTGTGTGGGATCACACGTCTCAAATAATGCTAGTAAAACACACTTTCCAATATATTTTAAGAAAAGGATTTTAAACGTATTATTGAAATCCTTAGAACGATCTTTCTTTTAGTGTCCAACCTTAAACCCTAACAGATTCAACACTTTTTAAGTATTATTTTTCAGTTCTTTCCTTCTTTGTACGGCTTTATGCCTTATTTTTCTGACTATAGTGCAAAACCCTAACCTCACTGATTTGCCTGTGTCTAGGTTGGGGTGACGTCTCTCCAGCTAACACATAGCACACAGTAAATGAATACCTATTAACAAAGTTTTTGTGGCAGCTAAATTCAATTTTGATTGCAGCTATTATGCCTTAATAGGTACCTATTGGCATAGGAAAAATGATTCTATCACCCATGAAGAAGCTGTAGTTACCTGTTACGCACAAGTGTTTGTACAATTCCTCGATTGATTTAAGGTTCCGTTTGTATTTTGCCTTTGGGCTTAACTGATGGTGGCAATGGTATCACAAGAATAAAAAACGAGCAGAAGGCAAGCTTCCTAACAGAGTTCAAAATTCTTACCTACTTTCATAGGGCTGTCACTCGGTTATTACAGATTAAAAAACCGGGTAAGTGCGAGTCGAGATTCGGCGATGAGCACAGCCGGACGGACGGATGGATGGACGGATGGACAGCTGGATAGACGGACAGACGGACGGACACGTACTGTGACTGAGGTGATCCCGTGAGTTTTCCGTTTTCCAATTACGGTACTGAACTGGTAATTATTTAAACGGTCTGTTTAAAATTAAGTAATACCTATTTAATTAATCATACTATGAAATAATTATTTATACACACACGCGTACACAGTTGTTCAACTGAGAACCTCCCTTTTTTTGAAATCAGGTAATGAAATGAGCAGTGGTGGCCCAGTGGTAACGGTCGCGACTTACGAGTCTGGGGTTCGAACCCAAGCAGGCACCTTACTTTGTGTAAATTATTTCATCACCACTGCTCTCAAAACGGTAAAGGAAAACATCGTGATTAAACCGGCATGCGGCATGTCCTAGAACCAATAATTCGAAAACATGTGACATCCACCAACCTGCACTGGGCCCGCGTGGTGGATTACGGCCCACTCCCTCTCACAGAAAGAGGAGGCCTATTTCCCAGCAGTGGGAACATTATAAATCTAAGCTGATTAAGCTTATATGCTAATAAAACACGATAGTAAAATGTATGTAAGTAATTATTTATGCTGTGAAATAGTTCTACATATATAGATGCATACGTTGCTTGCTTTTTTGAAGTTGGTTACTTATTTAAATACCGTGACTCATGGACGGACGGACAGACGGACATGGCGAAACTATAAAGTTTGCTTTCTTGTTTTATTTATTATTATTTATTTAATACTTCAAGCACAGAAATGTACAGAGGCGGACTTAATGCCACAGGCATTTTCTACCAGTCAACCTTACTATTTTACGAACGTAAGTGGTACCTACAAACCTACTAAAACAAAAATATAAATAATAATTCTTATGGGAAAACCTTATTGCCATCTTTGTTATTTAGGATACTACTTACCTCGTAACTAAATCATTCTGCAATAAGTATTAAAACCGGTCAAGTGCGTGTCGGACCACGCACAATGAAGGGTTCCGTAGTTGGGATGAGGGAAAACATGTTTTTGCAACTGCAAAGTTAAGTTGGTCGATTATTACTCGTTAACCTGTAGAGCCTACTTAGCTGTGATAGTTTTCCTTTTAATTTCGTTATATCAGCTACTGTTGTGATTTTTTTCACACACCCAAAACCAACCATTTAGCCGGCAGGGGGGGGGACACTTGACTCTAACAAAAATCAGCACTTTAAAGCTTAATATTTCGCAAACGAATCCCTGAATCCAAAAATGGTTTTCACAAACTCACAATATTTTTGAAGGACCTTTCCAATGATACCCCTCACCATGGGGTAAAAAATAAAAAAAATAAACATTACCACTTTACGTGTATGAGAGGTACCCTAAAAAAAATGTTTTAAATAATTTTGTTTTACTACTTTGTTGGCGTAATTAATATGTATACCTATGCCAAATTACAACTTTCTAGTACTAAGGGTCTCGGAGCTAGACCGCGGACAGACAGACAGACAGACGGACATGACGAAACTATAGGGGTTCCTTGTTCCGGAACCCTAAAAAGGAACAGACTGCAAGCTTTGCGCGAGATCACTACTACACACACAGCTTTGTGCGCGTACAGTGTCACAGACAAGACGCGCGGGGGGTGCACCGGCGCCCGCTAGAGGCAAAACTGGTTTGCACATAGAAATAGTGAAATCTAAATTGTCTAAATTTACCTACGCCTTGTTTCAACTTAAGCACAGCACAGATACAGAAACAGCACTATCTGCATACTACGCCTACGCAAACTCGTGGCTAAGATATGGAGTGATGTTATGGGGGAACAGCGTCGATGCAAGCGAAGTGTTTATAATCCAAAAAAAATGTGTTAGAATACTGGCCCATATTGATAATACCAAAAACTGTAGGCCATATTTTGTTAGTTTAAAACTACTAACTTTACCATCTATGTATATACATGACCTTTGCATATTTGTATTTAAAAATAGCAACATTTTTCCTAAAGTTAAAGACCTTCATAACTTAAACACGCGCCATAAAAATAGATTATATCTTCCACCCTGTCGGATCAAAATGCTTTACCATAGCCCATATAATAAATAAAATATAGATAACAATTAATACAAATTAATGAAACATAAAAATTATTAGAATATAATAATTAATACAAATCAATGAAATATAATAATTAATATATAAAAATAAAATAATTTAATAACCTCATGACATTAATTAAAATAACTATAAATAAAATAAATACTAGAAATATCATCGAAAATTTATATTTGTTTAACAAACTTGCAATCCAGTACATGTACCTACTGACTGGATGCTTGTTTTGTTCCATTTTACTACCTACCTATTATGTTGCCGTGCCCTAACCGGGTTTCGTGTTGGAACTTACTAACTTAAATGTAACAACTAAATGTACACATGAATGCAATAAAGAGTTTGAGTTTAATTTGGCATAGGTATACATATTAATTACGTCGACAAAGTGGTAAAACAAAATTATGAAAAACATTTTTTTTTAGGGTACCTCTCATACACGTAAAGTGGTGATGTTTTTATTTTTATTTTTTTAACCCATAGTAAGGGGTATCATTGGAAAGGTCCTTCAAAAACATTGTGAGTTTGTGAAAACCATTTTTGGATTCAGGGATCCGTTTGCGAAATATTAAGCTTTAAAGTGCTAATGTTATGTTATGTTATGTTTAAATCCATCCAAAGGTTGTCTGTAAAAGATCGCTTTTAGCGATAAGACCGCCCATTGTGTCACCCAATGTAAAATTTCTAAATTAATGTCTGTAATTTTTATGGTGTACATAATAAAGAATATTCTATCTATCTATCTAATGTTTGTTAGATCCAAGTGCCCCCCCCCCCCCTGCCGGCTAAATGGTTGGTTTTGGGTGTGTGAAAAAAATCACAACAGTACTTTATATAACGAAATTAAAAGAAAAACTATCACAGCTAAGTTGGCTTTACAAGTTAACGAGTAATAATCGACCAACTTAACTTTGCAGTTGCATAAACATGTTTTCCCATACATTCCGTATGGGAGAACATATTATTCAACTACAAAGTTAAGTTTGTTTTTGGGATAAATTCATCCCAACTACGGAACCCTTCATTGTGCGTGGTCCGACACGCACTTGGCCGGTTTTAATGTAACATTGATCGCGTTGTTTTTTTTAGTCTTGTGCTGGTATTGTGAGTCAAAATTAGAAATCGGATATTTTAAAATTTTCTTAAGAATTTGTTGAATTTTTGCATCTAACCTGTCCGTCATTACCTGTCCCTAGTTTGCTTTGTCCCCAAGTAGCTTGTACCATGTGCCGGTTTCAAAATAAATATAATATTTTGTTATTTCTTACTTGAGCACTGTAAGCAGGTAAACTGGGAAGTAGCATACTGCGAATATGATGACCACTGTCAATAACAGCTTGGCTGCCCTCTGCCTGGATTGCAGCATCACTGGGAATTTAAAATAAAAAACATTAAAAGTAGAACTTAAATTAAATATACTATTTGTTATTTTTTGAAATATTTGTTTAATTTTTTAAAGGGTTATACAGTGTGAGTCTTCATCATGTGCACATATCGAAATGAGGGAATCTATGCTTAATTTTAACTACAGAAAAATATTTAAAAAAAATCTAAATATTTTTTTTATACTTTTTATGGAATTAAAAAAAATTGTAATAAAACTGTGTAACTTTTAAACTGAATCAGCTATCGCGATGAAACAAACTCCATAATGATTGGAAGTAAGTAGGCGTCCACATAAAATTAAAATTGAGAACAAAAACAACCTACGTAGGCTGTAGACTTGTGGAACATTTTCTATTTTACTAAGTACCTAGTACTTGTTGATAGGCCTACACTGTCCTACCATACATATTAACACTGTAATTTGAAAACATTGTAGAAACAATTTATTTTGAAAAGAGTAACCGTGGAGTTTCTTGCCGGCTCTTCTCCATAGGAAGCCACCAATTAGAACCGTGCACCTAGCTTCTGACGATTTATAAGTGCCCTTGTAGGTTTATGTGGAATAAACCAACATTTCTGGTTTAATGGTACAAAACAAACATGAACCTGTATCAAGACTGTATGTATAAATAAAAAAATAAAAAATATTTTGATTTTGATTTTACCCTCAATTGAAAATAAACATGTTTTTTTAGCAAAAATCTGTATTTTTTTCATCAATTTTTACAATAATTGTAAAATTTATATATAAGATGCCCAACAGACAAAAAAAAAAATTTTATGATACAAAAAAATTAAAAAAAAAAACAAAAAAATTTTTGACCATTTTTTCCGTCGTTCGATATGTGCACATTATGAAGACTCACACTGTATATTATAAGATATCGCAAGAAGTCTGGTGCTTCTTACATATTTTATGTTCGCATAACGCTACGTCAGCATCACCAATTATAACATTTTCGTTAAACAAACTTCCAACACGTGAAATCCGAGTAGCAAAATGTGAGGTCACACAGCTCTATCCGACTATCCATTTCGAACTCACATAAAAGATCACAAAGTTTATCGAACACTCGTGCTTACGATGTCGACGCTTAACTCGAACAAATTGCAGGAACAGCTGATTTCTTTTCGCGATTTCAGTGTTGGTCCCATAGTGCTTCTTCGTTATTTATAATAAAGTCCCGGACTCATAAATCGAGTCACCGTGCATATTTAAGTGAGTAGTACAGCCAGGGACTGATATCGATACCCGAAATATATCGATATTTTAAAGAAAATACCAATAACAGAATCGATAACTGGGATAAATACCGATATTTTGTATCATATTGGTATAAAATTATCGATATTTTTAGCGATACTCTTTACCAGTGCCGGATCTTGAATTTTTTCGAGGCGGGGCAAAAACTGAAAAAAGCCGCCCCCGCCCGCCAATATTTATACCGTTATCATCATTATCTAATGATAGGGCTTCCAAAATTACGGAAATCTCAGTTACGTAACTAGTTACGCAATTTCTTTCTCCAATTCCGTAATTACGTAATTTTTCCATTTTTTTTTTAAATCGGTTATATTTTTTTGTTAAAATAGTGGACACTTTAAGAAAATTATCAGAATCAATAAAAAATTTCAAAAAAAAAAAAAAACAAGAACCATTAATGGATTCGAAATCTGTGTTTACTCTTGAATTTGGTTTATTTACCGTCACTTAGTTTATTTGTTTGTCTAACTGTTGTGCGATTGTCAACGCCTTGTCATCATTGTCCCTGGTGATAACTGCGTCCCATGTACTCTGTTGTTGTGAATTTGAACTTTTTTGTGTGGAATTATAATTCAACCGTTACAACAGTTCCACTATTTATATTCGTATATCATGATGATGGTTTTATGAAATATTCTGTGCCTGCAGTTTAAAAAAATCCTCATTGTTATGCAAATATTGCAATACCGAATACATTTGTTCGTCTTTCCTTTATTCTCTTTCTAAGAGACGTGTCGTGTTTTCCACTGAAATCGTTTGACTGAAGATCAAGTTTCTCTAACAAAAATCGAAGCGCAGCTTTCGGCTGTCACCAAGTGACCCCTAAAAAAACCCTTTGAGTTAGTGTAGTGTAAAAAGTGTAGAAATAATAGTGCCAATGACACACATATAACACATGAACAAAGTGTTTATATTAAAATATCAGACTCTAAGAAAGTGGAACGAACTTGTGTAAAGTACAATCAACACTATTCTAATTTTTAAAATAATCATTACGTAAAAAAATAAGTTAGATTAAAATTGCTTATTAGTCTTATAGGCTAGATTGTAACTAATTATTAAGAACTAGGTTCTTTTTAATAAAGGATAAAAAATTAAAAAAAAACCAAGTGACCAGTGGGTTACTGTACAAAGAGGCAGATTGAAGAATAAATTCTACACTAAGAGAGGAAATGCAGTTGCAGAACCAGAAAAACCCGAAAAGTTTAAAGTAGCCGATACTAAGATTGCCTTGTTCATATCAAATGTGCACAATGAAGTCTCGGAAAAAAGACATTACCGACTATGTTTACAAAAAAACAGGCGAGACAGTATCGTTAGTAAAAATAAAAATGAGAAAGGAAAAGGACTACGATGCATATAAAGTCTTTGTTGTTAAATATAAAAAAGACTTATTTTTAGATGATAAGTTGTGGCCGTCAGGGATCTCGTTTAGACGGTTCATAAACTTTCGAGAAAGGCGAGAAAATCAAGTAAATGAGGAGTGTGTGGCTATGACTGAAAACAAGATTAATGGATAACAGAAAAAGAAAAGAAAGAAAGAAAATAAATTTATTTGACACAGGTTAAGGCACACAGTTTTCAAAAACAAAAAAAAACAGGAAAAAGCAAAGAAAGTTTAAAACAGTATTGTGTGCCTCACGGCTGCGACAAATAGGCCCAGTTCAGCATAAATGCCAGACAACTAGTGCCTGACGCTTGTTTTCAACTGAACCTTATGTTACGAGTACGTCTTACGGATGTAAATCAGTTTTATAGTGTGTGTAAATATTTAAATAAATAATAAATAAATATGTGTAGCAAATAATAATAAATCGATATGATACAATTAAGTTAAAAGATAATTAAAGATTTAAACAGTGGTATTTAACAAAATAATTATGATGGCATGGTTGCACAATAAACAATAAACAAAGGACTAAAGGGACTGTACGTCAATAAATAATAGATAACTTTATCATAATACAATTTATATCAATGAAACATTAAGGTTGATCATGTCTAGCTTCCGTTGCGAATCCATGAGATACTGCCGTAAGCGTCTTCTAAATGTGTCGATCGTTTCTATCGCTTGAAGAGGTGGTGGCAGGTTATTCCACACTTTAGAAGCCGCATAACTGAAACTACCTCTAAAAGCTGCTGTACTATGAGACTGGGTCGAGAGTTGCTGCGAGCATTGCCTTCTCCCACATTCTCGTCTACTCGCTATCCAACTCAACTTGTCGTACAGGTAGTCCGGTTTCTGGTATTTAACAACACCGAACAAAAGGCAAGCCAAGTGCAGTTTGCGCGGATACGGCGGAGTCGCGTTATTGCGGAGAAAAAGTGCGTTTCAATCTGTGTGTGTGATAACCTGTGATAACGTTAGGACTGCTGCAATAAAGCTAACTGTAAGTAGTAGATCTATAGTGATATTTAGTGTCTATATGCCCACTAACTGTACTGAGAACATTCCAGTATTAACCGAGTGTCTCAGTACCATACAATCTATTATTGCTGTAGAAGAAAATTGTGGTGTCGAGGCTTTCTACATTTTGGGGGATTTTAATGCTCACCCCATGAAATATTTTATAAAGAATTGTCGGATTTCTGTTGTGATTACTCTTGGTGTTGTGCAGATGTACAAATGTTAGGATTAGACTCGAATACACATACTTTTCGTAGTGACGCTCATGGCTGTGAGAGGTGGTTGGATCACTGCATCGTCACTCTATCCGCACTGGCGGCGATTAAAAAAGTATGGGTACAGCATGACGTGTATTGGTCCGACCACTTTCCTCTGGTAATTGAATGCAACCTAAATAAACTTAATGCAAAATTTGATCCCATAGCATTAGCAGATGTTTCAAATAAATGTACTATTTGGGGTGATAGACAAATGGAACAAATTAATAATTATCACACATTTTGTCATTCTAAACTTCGAAATATTGATTTTCCTTTAGAGTTAGGACAATGTTGTGATTCTGTGTGTCGTAATAGTGACCATTTTTCAATTCTTGATAAAATGTATAATGATGTTATAAGTATCTTAACTGACGCGGCTAAAGAGTCTTATACTATATACAAAAAATGTCCTAGAAAGAAAGGATATGTAACTGGCTGGAATAAGCACGTCGCCGGAGCACATGGGGAGGCTAGGCTTAGATTTGGAACGTGGATTTTGGCGGGAAAACCAAAAAATGGGTCTGTCTACATTGAAATGTTAGAATCGCGGAAAAAATTCAAGGCTAAATTAAAATGGTGTCAAGATAGACAAGAACAATTAAAAATGGACTTACTCGCATCCAATCACTCAGCCAATAATTTTAAATCGTTCTGGAAAAATACCAACAAACTTAATGTGAGGCCTGGCCTTCCTGTGAGCGTTGATGGCGTTCAAGATCATAACATGATTGCCAACGTTTTCAGGGAATATTTTACTGTGAAGTCAACATTGAACCCGTCACGTGTTGTTGCTGAGACAGTGGTGGCTGACCGAAGTGTGTATTTCTCATCTAAAAGTGTTTCAAATGCTATTAAACACATGCAAAGAGGGAAATCGCCTGGTCACGACGGTCTCAGTATAGAACACTTTAAGTATGCAGGGGTTCATTTACCAAGAGTGCTTAGTAGGATGTTTAATTTATTTTTGTGTCATTCCTATTTGCCTGAGCCATTAATGAGTACAATTGTGGTACCCATTGTGAAAAACAAAACGGGTGATGCGTCTGATAAAGCTAACTATCGACCCATCTCACTTGCCACAATAACAGCCAAGGTACTTGACAGTCTGTTGAATGGTAATCTCACGAGGCACGTCGACCTGCAGGACGCACAATTCGGGTTTAGAGCCGGTCTGTCGACGGAGAGCGCCATACTCTGCCTGAAACATACTGTCAGGTACTACACAGAGAGAAGGACGCCGGTATACGCGTGTTTCCTCGACCTATCAAAAGCTTTTGATCTCGTAGCATATGACGTGCTATGGGAGAAGCTAGGAAGCTCGGGTGTACCGATGGAATGTACCTCTCTTCTCAAGTACTGGTACTCAAATCAGAGAAATCAGGTGAGATGGGCCGGTACTTTGTCGGACGACTATAAATTGGAATGTGGTGTGAGGCAAGGGGGGTTAAGCTCGCCACTACTGTTTAATCTGTATGTAGATAAACTGATTGAGCGGCTCAGTAGCACTCGTGTCGGCTGTTTCATTGATGGCAAATGTGTTAACAATATTAGCTATGCAGACGACATGGTGCTGCTGAGCCCCTCAATCAGTGTATTAAGGAATCTGGTGTCTCAATGTGAGGCATTTGCGATGTCACACGGGCTTAAATACAACTCCAAAAAGAGCGAACTACTTGTATTTAGAGCAGGTAAATACTATCCTGAATATATTCCTCCTGTCATCCTGAACGGTGCAGCCTTAAAATTAGTGGACAAGTTTAAGTATCTGGGTCACATAGTAACAGGTGACCTTAAGGATGACGAGGACATAGAGAGGGAGCGTAGGGCTTTGGCGGTGAGAAGCAATATGCTCGCTCGCAGGTTCGCACGTTGCACCATCGAGGTGAAAATAACACTTTTTAAGGCATTCTGCCAGTCGTTCTACTCGAGCGGCCTGTGGGTGAAACATACGCAGCAAACCTACAGAACCCTGCGCACCCAGTATAATAACGCTTTTAGGATGCTTTTGGGGCTGCCGTGGCGCTGCAGCGCGTCTGCTGTGTTTGCTGAAGCGCGTACGGATGGCTTTCCAGCCATCATGCGCAAGAAAGCAAACTCCTTGCTGCACCGTCTACGAAGCAGCAGCAACAGCATCCTAAATGCTATTGCTGCCCGTTTCGACTGTCCTTTCCAAAATCTGTGAATAAGGACAGCCATAGGCATCCGTTAGGTATAGATATTAACAATACTAATATAATTATTTTTGTTGTACAATTCTGTTACTAACACACTAACATTTTATGATTTTTTGTAACCTATTATGGAGTTTTCTCTGATATACATACATACATACATACATAAACTCACGCCTTCTTCCCATGGGGGTAGGCAGAAACTACAGAACGCCACCTGCTACGATCCTTACATAGTCCTTTTGCCTCGTTTACGTTCATACATCTGGTCATACACGCACGCCGGTTGCGAGTACTACGCACCTGGCCTTTCTGAAGAACATCACCAATAAGGTCAGTATATGTCCTCCTAGGGCGACCCCGCCCGGCCTTTCCCTTTACATCAGCCTTGTAAATACATTTTGTTAGTAGTCTTTCATTCATTCTCTCAACATGCCCAAACCATCTCAGCATACCCTTTTCAATTTTTGTCACTACATCTTCTTTTAAATCACACCGCTGTCTTATCACATCATTCCTCAGCCTATCATTCATAGTCAGGCCACACATGCTTCGCAAGGAACGCATTTCCACAGCATTTATTCTACTTTCATGTTGTTTTTTCTCTGATATAAATAAATAATAATAATAATAACCCACCGCCGTGTCTCTACGTTGACGTCGTGGTGGGGCTTGCGCGCTCCGAACTCTAGGTCTGTGCCGGTAGAGTTTACTTTGCTGAGACAGATCTAGGGTAAGGAGCCAGACCAAGAAAGATACAATCCAAGCCAAGGTCGCACATGCCGAGGGCTTCATGGCTAGGGGAGAGCACTAGTCGTTAGTGTGCCAACTCTGGATTATTAAAACTGGAGGTCCCTTATTGGGGACCTCCAGTTTTATTCAACCTTACTACAGTGAACGCAGGGCTCTGCTGTAGTCGACTTTTTAAGTCCCTAGCTACTCGTGGGAACAACATGAATACTCGATCTAAAACAAAAAAACAACTTCAGGCGAATCTGCCTCAGATAAATGACGAAACTTCACAACTCTCTTCGTCATCTCCCTCATCTCTTTTTCCATCAATTCCATCATCATCACAATCTTTCCGCGTCACTCCAACTCCGTCATCATCATCAATAAGTACACAGTCACCGGATGTTGTACAGGAGACAAATTTTGTCGACGATACTGTACCCACCGCAAGAACTGCAACAACTCGTAGGAAATGGAGCATTGAAATGAATAAATTCATCCTACGCACTTATCTTCATCTAACTCATATGGAAACCGATAAAAATGCATATCTTCCATCGCTTCACACTAAATTCTTAGAAAAATACCCAACTATGCAAGTAGGCCGACAAAGGATAGGTGACCAACGAAGAGCTATAGTTAAAAAAAGCTATTATAACTCAGGTTATAACTCAGGTCACAATAGATCAGATTTATGAGGAAGTCAGAGCTGAACTTCAAATAATTCATACACAAATACAGCAGCACACTACACAGTCTAAAAAACAAATTAGCACACAATCCGGCCAGCGTATGAAATGGACGAACGAATATAATGAAGCAATAATTAGAATATACTATACTACCACACAACTAGAAACAAATAAAACAGCCTATAGAAAACAGTTACAAGAGGGATTTATAAATATATTTCCAGAATTAGCACATATATCAGAGCAAAGACTATCTGACCAAGTGAGAGCTATTATAAATAACCAATATATAAACCCCTACAGATTAGAAGAAATTAAAAACCAGGTAGCTATAGAATTAAGAAATAACAGCACAAACACACAAATTAGAGAACACTTAAGTAATGAATATTTAAATACACAAACGCAGAATGACTTAGACCAATCTAATGAAAACATACACTCACTAAATACTCAACATACAAATTCTCACATCTCTGACACAATTACAAACACCCCCACAACAAATAATGTTATGTTTCTAAATAATATCTCAGATACCGACCTAGTTTCTCAAACTCTTATAAATACAGACGAAGAAAATTTCTTGAACCACATAGATATTAGCCAAGTTGAACCTACGCAAACTAACTTTGACGCTACCCCAGAAACGAACCCACTAATAGAAACCACGTTTCAGCAAGCTCAACAATTTTTTTCTGACACACACCCCACTAATAGACCATATATTCCCAAGCAGAAAACTTCTAAAAAGTTCTCTGCTATTGTTAGTTATATAAATACCGTCATTCTTCCTAAGTACGCAAATGTTGACTCCGACTTCATGACACTGCAGACCATAATTTATTGTGCAGCATGGACGGCAGCTACATGCAACGGAGCCAAAATATCACACACTACACAAAATGAGCGTCGCACATATATAAATAGAAAACCAAAATGGCAAATCAGGTTAGAAAAGAAAATCGAAAATTTAAGAGCAAACATAGGTAGGCTGACACATTTTATTAATGGTTGTAGAAGTCAAAAACTAATAGCAGCAATAGAAGAAATAAAGAAAAAATACCAAATTCACGCACAACACGAAGACTCAAACACACAAATAGAACACTTTTTGGACACTTTAAAACAAAAATTAAACGCAGCATCTAGTAGACTTAAAAGATATGTAACATGCACGAACCGTAAAGTGCAAAATACTAAATTTATCAACAGTGAAAAAACATTTTATAGGAACCTTGCATCTAATAACAGAGACACCACTAACCAAACCCTAGAGACACCTTCATCCGAAACACTTAGGGAATTCTGGGCTAACATTTGGGAAAATCCAGTTGATCATAATCATCAAGCAGACTGGGTCACCGAAGCAACAACAGCAATTCCAGAAATGGAATTTGAATTTATACCAATAGGAACATTTATAGACGTCATTAAACGCACTCACAACTGGAAATCACCAGGCACTGACAACATTCACAACTATTGGTATAAAAAATTCTCCAGCATACATCCTTTATTATATAATCATTTAAACACATTCATACAATCACCATATTTACTTCCACCATACATAACACACGGAGTAAGCTATATGATACCTAAAGAAATGAATGACATTATAAATCCAGCAAAATACCGACCAATCACTTGTTTACAAACTTTGTACAAAATCTTAACAGCCTGTGTAAGCGAGATAGTATATGAACATTTAAACAAAAATAACATTCTAGCAGAACAACAAAAGGGATGCCGTTAGAATAGCCAAGGATGTAAAGAGCAACTTACTATAGACGCGATTATTATGAACACTGCTGTTAAAAGCAAGACAGATATTCACACAATGTTTATTGATTACCAAAAGGCTTTCGACTCAGTCCCGCACAGCTGGTTACTACAGGTTTTAAATATGTACAAAATTCACCCAACACTGACACAATTTTTAAAAACTTCCATGCAGAATTGGCAAACAGTTCTTAAAATAAATGCATCCTCCTCGACTATAGCTACTGAACCAAACCGTATAAAACGCGGAATTTTTCAAGGAGATGCCCTAAGTCCGCTGTGGTTTTGCATGGCACTTAACCCACTCTCATACTTATTAGACAAAACAGACGCAGGATTCACACTCGCAAACAATACTACACAATATACGCTAACACACCTCATGTACATGGATGACATAAAATTATATGCAGCTGATTAAAACGCACTTTTCCAATTAGCGGACACTACTCAACAATTTTCTGAAGATATTTGTATGTCATTCGGAGTAGATAAATGTAAAATTTTGTCAGTTGTAAAAGGAAAAGTCCAAAATAATAGTTACATACTCGAAACAAGTGAATCCATAGAGCCGATGGATGAACAGAGTACATATAAATACCTAGGCTTTAAACAGTCCAGACAGATACAACAAAAGATGATAAAGCAAGAACTGCTCAAAAAGTTTTCACACCGTCTCAACCTCATCTTGAAAACCCAACTTAACTCTAAAAACACAATTAAAGCCATCAACACATTCGCAATACCCATTCTCACGTACTCTTTTGGAATTATATGCTGGTCAAAAACAGATATAAAAAAATTACAACGCACTATCAATACATCTCTTACCAAACACAGAAAACACCATCCAAAATCAAGCATTCAACGACTAACCCTACCGCGCCAAGAAGGAGGAAGAGGATTAATTGACATACACAATTTGCACAACAAACAAATTCTTTCACTCAGATCATACTTCCGTAACAAATCAGAACATTACACAAACATGTAACAGACGCAGATAAAAAACTTACACCACTCAACTTACAAAATAGAAACACTCAAATTAATGAAAATCTCATAAGTACACAACAAAAAATTGCCGCATGGTCTGCCAAAGCCCTTCACGGAAGACACCGAGCCTACCTGAGTCAGCCACACGTCGACAAAGCTAAATCGAACGAATGGCTCAAACGAGGCGAGCTATTTCCCGAGACCGAAGGGTTCATGCAGGCGATACAGGACCAAGTAATAGCGACTCGCAACTATAGAAAATACATTATAAAAGACCCTCGTCAACCGACTGACTTATGCAGACATTGCAACAATGCCTCTGAGACCATACAACATATTACAGGAGCCTGCAAATCACTTGCACAGACTGACTATAAGCACCGACATGACCAAGTTGCTGCAATTATACACCAACATTTAGCATACAAATATAAATTCATAAATGAGATGATACCTTACTATAAAAATAAACCCGAAATTATACTAGAAAATAGGAATCAGAAAATTTATTGGGATCGGACGATAATAACAGACAAAACTATACATTTCAATAGACCAGATATAACCGTTAACGACAAAACTAATAAAGCAGTTTACCTTATAGATATAGCTATCCCTAACTCACACAACATTCAAACCACAATATCTGAAAAGCTAAGTAAATATCAAGACCTCGCCATAGAAATAAAAACCCAGTGGAAAGCACAAACCGTTCACATCGTCCCTATAGTACTCTCATCCACTGGTATAGTACCCAAATCTCTTACACAAAGCCACACTCTACACATGCCCGCCCATACCCTGCACCTGTTACAAAAAGCCACAATCCTCAACACCTGTCGCATCACCCGGAAGTTCCTTACTTCTTCCACAATATCATCAACGTTCTCTATTTAAATTCCCCCTTACACACTTGGTTCCGGCCCGTGTGCAAGGTTTTTGTACTCTCTTTTATGAGAAGAAAATTAAAGAACTCGAAATAATAATAATAATAATCCCTACCGTCGTATCTCTACGTTGAAGTCGTGGTGGGGCTTGCGCGCTCCGAACTCTAGGCCTGTGCCGGTAGAGTTTACTTTGCCGGAACGGGTCTGGGATTAGGAGCCAGACCAAGAGAGATACAAAAACCCGCAGGGCAGCATGTGGCGAGCTGTTGGGCAGTAGCGACCCCACGGACCCTATGTCCCGGGAGAAGTCTTGTTCCTCACCTCTGGCTTGCCTTTATTGGCCGGCTGGAGTGAACACTGACGAGGAACAGAGCTCCCGCCTCATTCTTGCCTTAATTGGCCGGCTTGAGTGGAGATTCGCAAGAGCAAACGTGCCCGGGGGAAGGAAGTATTCCAGTAAGATGCTGGTAGGGATCTTGACCGTACTTCCGGGATTGTCCTGATAGCCGTGGAATACCTATCCAGTCCTCATAAGCACCTCAGGACGTGTTGCCCCCTTGTCGCTACGACACTATGTGCTAGCGACCGTTTTCGGGGGCCCATTATTGAGCGTGCAAGTCACCCCCTGGCATTTTATCTGTGTATTTTATATAAAACATTGATCAGGCAGGGGCCATAGTCTTTCTATAGTCCTAGATAACCAGTTCACTTTAGCCATCCAAACCCATAACCAAATATCTTTGTTTCCATATCCTGCAATAGTCCTACACCAACCGGGGGTTGTCCTTGGATGCACTTACGTAGTGCAAACAGGAATAATCGTCGGTTGGTGCCTCATTTCATTCAAAATGTCTAACGGGCCTCTGCGAGTTGTCTTTAGCCCCTCGTACGCCTTTCAAAGGTCCGGGACCCCAGGGTCCCGAGATGTGTCAAAGACATATGAAAATAAATCTGGTAGCACCGCGGAACCCAAAAATTATAGGCCGATCACGTGTTTACCGACGGTCTATACAGTTTTTACATCCATTTTGAGAGCTAAAATTAACAAACATATAGACACCAACTCCATCATGTCTGCCTCTCAAAATGGATGTAGGAACGGGTCCCGCGGTACTAAGGAGCTACTCCTCATTGATATGACCATTAGCCAACAGGTACGCCGTTCCCGAAAGGATCTGTCGACATGCTGGATAGATTATAAGAAGGCCTATGACTCGGTGCCACATACATGGCTCATGAAGGTGCTGGAGTTGTATAAAGTAGATACAACTCTGCGCACCTTCCTGATGTCATGTATGAGGCAATGGAGGACGGTCCTTCGCTATCCAGGATGTCGAAATGTCCAGAGGAATAGCGAGCCGATAAGGATAGAGCGAGGCATATTTCAGGGCGACAGTTTGAGTCCGCTTTGGTTCTGCTTAGCCCTGAATCCTCTAAGCACACTGCTAGAGGATTCAGGTCTTGGCTATCGGTTGAGGAGAGGTGGTCAGGTTATATCTCACCTCCTATACATGGATGATCTAAAACTCTTTGCCCCCAACAATTTGCAACTGATGGAGCTACTGAAAGTAACTGAAACTTTCAGTAGTGCCATAAGAATGGAATTTGGTGTGGACAAATGTGCGGTCATGCATGTAAAGCGAGGGGAGATTGTGGAATCCGTGGGAGCTTAACTCTCGGATTCCATAAACCTTAGAGCCCTCTCCGCATCCGAAACCTATAAGTATTTGGGTATGTCGGAAGCGTTGGGCATCAATGTTACTGACATGAAGCAATCGTTGAAGGAGCGTTTCTTTGGCCGCCTGAAGAAAGTATTTAATAGTCTTCTATCAGGCGGAAACAAGGTGCGCGCCTTCAACGGTTGGGTCATGCCGGTTTTGATGTACTCTTTCGGCATACTCAAATGGACTCAGACCGAACTCGACGCCCTGGATAGGAGGGTCCGTACGCTGCTGACTGCTGGATATCGAATGCATCACCCACGGTCATCGGTAATGAGACTGTATATCCCGCGAAAGTTTGGAGGTCGAGGCTTTTTAAACGCTAAGACCCTCCACAATCGCGAGATATGCAGTCTTAGGGAATATTTCCTAGAATCCGACGTGGGGATGCATCGAGATGTGGTCGCAGTGGACAAGGGTCTTACCCCGCTCTCCTTGGCTAAAGAGAACTGGCGCAAGCCTGTAGTGCTCGACACTAACGATCGCAGGGAGGTATGGCAGAGTAAGGAGCTTCACGGACGCTTTTTTCGGGCCCTACATGGACCCGATGTAGATTTACTGGCGTCCGTGACCTGGCTACGTTTCGGTGACCTCTTCGGGGAGACCGAAGGTTTTATCTGTGCAATTATGGATGAAGTTATCATGACGAACAATTACCGGAGATTTATTGTGAAGGATGGCACGGTTGACATCTGTCGGGCATGCCACCGTCCGGGAGAATCAATCCGACACATTATCTCCGGGTGTTCTCGTCTAGCTAACGAAGAGTACTTGCATAGACACAACCTTGTAGCCAGGATTATCCATCAGCAACTTGCTCTGAAATACGGCCTTGTGGAATCGGAAGTGCCGTACTACAGGTATGTGCCCGACCCAGTTCTCGAAAATGGAAATATCAGATTGTACTGGGATCGATCCATCATCACTGACAGGACTATTGTTGCCAATAAACCTGATATAGTGGTGGTGGATCGAGTAGAGCGGCGCACAATGATTATTGACATAACAGTCCCGCATGACGGGAACCTCGTGAAAGCCGAGAAAGACAAACAAATCAAGTATCTTGACTTGGCTCGCGAGATTGTCGACATGTGGGATGTGGACTCAGCGATCATTGTGCCGCTAGTCGTATCAGCCAATGGCTTAATTGCCAAGAGCCTCGACCAACACCTAAGGAGGCTCTCGTTGGGCAGCTGGATCAAGGGCTTGATTCAGAAGGCGGTACTCCTGGACACGGCTCGCATTGTTAGGAGGTTCCTCTCTCTGGAGCCCTGACCGCCGGTAGCTTGGACCCTGTTCCCGATACCGGTGGGCTACTATTTTTTATATTTTAAAATGTTTCTATATTTTTTATATTATTTATTTATTTATTTATTTAGGCAAACCAACTAAATACACACACAGACATTGAAAGTATATAACATTTACAAATACAATAGCATTGCATGCATCTAAATTAAAGGTAAGCACAGCATTTCATTTAGATCTCACTAGACAATATCAATTAATATAAAGATGGATAACAATGTAATTAGAACTAATATCAATAATCTTTTATACTTAACATTTCAATCATCATCATCATTTTTCATTTTTAACATTCTAATATTTAAAAATGTAATTTATAAGTATTTTAATGGAATAAAGGAGTATAATAAGTTTGAATCATGGCGACATAATGACATCACTGTAGTTTTTATTACATCCAAGCTGTAATTAATGTCATGAAGGTTTTGGATCACTTCGTCTGTAAATTTTGCATTTGATTTCAAATCTAATAAAGCCTTAAAAACACATGATTTTAATTTGAGAAATCGGCCTACCATATCTAACAGGCTGTTCCATCGCGTTTTACAGTCCAGCAGTATCAGATCAATATTTTTACTAGAATTACTTTTTGAAAGATATATCAAAGGATTAAATAAACCGCGGGGAATAGGTACTGTTTGTAAAGTTTTAATGATAGTTATATTGTATAGTGTTGCCACATTTTAAAATAATATGTAAAATGCATCATTATTGGTTGACTATTTTGATTGTTTGATGATGACAATAATTACGTAAGGACGGAATTGACATCTTCAGTTACGGATTTGAGAATACTTTAAAATTAGTCCGTAATTACGTAATGGAAGCCCTATCATTACCGCCATAAGACGCCCAATGATGGACACAGGCAAAAAACGCCCCAACAGCCGGTTTAGCGCTTCTTTTTCTCTGTTAAGCCTATTTTTTTTAATCTGTAGCTGAGTTCTTTCATTAGTGTCATGAATGTTTCCATAGTTTTATCAAATATGGAAACTTTTTCTTCTGTCATTAATTTTCTGCGTGGCTGAGTTGGTTCGATTTCATTATTCGTTGCCCGTGCGTACGATGTGCCCTTTTGAATCATGGATCTGCGTACTGGAGATCTCGATCTTCTATTTGTTTCTTGTCCCCTTTTCTTATGTCTCTCTATTGCCTTTTTGAACAGTGGGCACTTTCTCTGTGTTGCGCTGTGTTGCTCTGGCTGTACATCCTTACAGTTTGGGCAGACTCTCACCGATTCATTCTGATTATGTTTGATCGATATGGTGGGTTCTCTTTTCGGTGCATAGCATGCACTCGTTACATGGTTAAATTTAAAACAGTTTTTGCATTGCAGCACTCTGTCCGAGCCTGCTTTGTATTTTTCACACGCTAACCGCCGTCAAATGTGAGTGCGTTTCATTTGCACACTGCTACGTACGCCACGGCATCGACCAGCCTAACCGGGCGAGCTCCGGGCGAACGCAATTATTGTCCAATCTATGCATACGCGCCCCACGGAGAAATACCTATAAAATAAACTACTATACTGCACGTTCAGTCATCGCAAAGTTTCGATAATGCTGAGTTGTGTATTGATCTGCTAAACTTGAATTTGCCGCCCAGGGCACGGGCCCCGGCTTGCCCCCCTCCTAGATCCGGCACTGCTCTTTACTGATATATATCAGGCTGCAACGCGACGTTGTGCTGGTGCGGACACAGGGGGAGCCTACCGGACGGCTCGGTGAGCAATCACCGTAGCGGTCGCGGAGGCCACGTCCCGGGGAGATGCCGAAGCCCGGCAAACGCGTCTCTACGGGCCACGATGCCTGGTCCCAGGAGGAGAGGACCCAGCCAGCGTTGGATCGGGCGGTGTCGCTGCCGAACATCGGCGACGCGCCGCTCGGGTTACCGCTGGCCGGGCCATCTACAGCCACGGCAAAGGAGAAGAAAAGAGCAAATCCACAGGTAGGAGATGCAAAATCCATTAAAAGAGTGAGTGCCGCTGCTGACACCGGCCCACCGACGTCACTGGCGCCTGCGCGCGTTGCGCCAGCGCCGTCGACGAGCCGACAGCAGGCGGTGCCCATACGTCCTTCGGCGTTCCGTCCCGTGCCAATACAAGCACCGGGACCGGCGCCCAATATAGGCCGAGTGCCGCATGTGCGTGCCGCGGGGTCGCATGTACGAGTACTATTGCCCGTGCGTGCGGCCGCGCCCGCTGCGCGTGAGGCAGCGCCGCCCAGGCCAGCCACGAATGTTTTACGCCCTGCGCATCCACCAGTGCCATCCGTGCGCCACCGTGCCCCCCCGCCCTGCGGCGCCGCGCCCCCGGCGCGGCTCACATCGCCGCCCGCGCCCGCTCGCGCGGTACCGGCTGCGACACCGAATCCAAAAGCTGTGCCAGCACCGCGCACTGCCGACTCCGCCCACCGCCGCTTGCTGGCGGGACCGGCGATGGCTGAGCGGGAGCGGCCAGCGAGTACCGGGCCTTATATAAGACCAACCCCGACCAACATCGAGGTGCCTATATCACCCGCACCCCCCCGTGCCTCCGCCTATGACTCCTCAGCGGCGTTATCGGCATGCTCGTCACCAGCCGGCTCGAGCATGTCGATCGCATCCGCGGGGTCGGCCGCGTCCGGTCGCGATGACGTGTCCTTGGACACGACCCCGTGATCCGGACGTCGGCCCACCGAGGGAGCAACAGGCACCGACGCCACGGCAGTGTCACCGGCGTCGTCTACAGCGTCGTTGGAATTTAACTTCCCGGGCAACAGAGCCCAGCGACGTAGGAGGAGCTCCGTCGAGGCTGTACCAGAGGAGGCGAAAAGGTATTGCCTAGACCCGCCGCGGCCACAGCGCGTTAGCGCGCCGCGGGGTCGGGGCGCACAAACCTCGCCCACTTTTGTCGACGTGGTGCGCCACAGCACGCCACCACTTTCACCGGATTTGTCACCAGCGGGGGTAACTAGTAACACCCTACCCCCCGCCCCCCCTCAACACTACCCCCCCTCCCCCCGCTGCCGCCTCCGGCGCCGCAATGGCGTCGTCGATAGCGAAGCAGGGGAAGGGGAAGAAGATGCGCTTCCCGCCGCTGGTAGTCGAGACGCTACCGAACTGGGCCATGCATTTCCGGGCCATCAAGGAAAAGCTGGGCCGGCCCCCTAATGCTCGTCCGTACGGAACCGGGGTGAGGTTTACCCCGGACACCGAGGCTGAATACAGGCTGGTCCAGCGCTACCTCACTGGCCTGGAGAAAAGCAGCGGCGTGTCCTGGTTTGCGTACTCGCTACCAGCAGACAAAAACCTCAAAATCGCCATCAGGGGCCTACCGGCGGACACGGACCCAAAGGAGATAGAGGAGGAACTCCGGACGCTGGGATACCAGCCGTAGTACGTGCGCCATATCAAGGGCGCACAAGGAAGACCTGGCTGTGTGTTCCACGCCATTCTAAAGAAGACCCCAGACGTCCGGGAGATCTATGGCACCACCGTCTTTATGAATATGCAGGGTGTCAAGATTGAGGCATGGAAGGGGAAACGTGGGCCCGCACAGTGCCACCGATGCCAGAGGTTCAGGCACAGCTCGCACCAATGCCACCGACCGCTCGCTTGTGTGCGATGCGGAGGCGAGCACGCGGCACGTGACTGCCCGCGTCCGCGGGAAGAGCCGGCCACCTGCGCGAACTGCGGTGGCCCGCATCCCGCGAGCAATATGAAGTGCCCCGTGTTCGAGAGGAAGATACAAGAACAAGCGGGCGGGGACCGTCGCCATCACGGCCACAAACCGTATGAAAGCGGTCAAACCGCGAGAAGAGCCACAGAAGAGGCTCAAGGCACGACGCTGATGGCGGCGGCCAATGGGCCCACTGACAGAACGCAAGCCTCCTCCTCCGGGTGGAGGAAAAAGAAACGCGGGGGGAAGGGAAAGAGGGAGAAGAAGACCCCCCCGGAGACAAAAGAAGACCCCCCTAAGGCTGGCCCTGCCTCAAATATTGCGCAGGTTGCACCGAAGGCGGACAGAAATCAACTAGTAAGCGAACCTACTAGTGGCGCCAAGATGGCGCAGCGGTGAAATGAGGAACCTGGTAGGTTCGCCCAAAAGCCGCACGGCGCCGCCACGGCCGCGGTCAGAGTCACAAAGACACAGCGGCCAATCACCGAGCAGGATAACTTCCCTGCAACGACGAGTGGCGGCGCTGCAATCGCACTATCGGCACAAAATGCGACGAAGCATATGCCGATAACGGACGCAAAAACCAATAATAAATTTACAACCTGCGCAATCAAACTATTGATGGATTTAATTAGAGCGATTGGGCAGGACCGAGACATCGAAGCGGTCATCCTCGACGGTCTGGCAACCTTACTATCACTTTGTGATAGCTAGGCCGTTGAGGATTATACACTGGAACGCCCGCGGCCTTAGGGACAAGGTCGCCCCCCTCCGCCACCTCCTTCGGGATCAGGACATCGACGTGGCGTTAATTAGCGAGACGCACTTGGGACCTGAGGATAGGGTCAGGTTCCCGGGATATTACGTCTATCGAAAGGATGAAAGGTCGGCACTACACGCCCGCTACCGTGATCTGGCGGTATTAGTGAGGCGTAGAGTCGTCCATCAAGAGCTCCCCTTGCCGACGCTTAGCACTTTTTACGCGCTGGGTGTGCAGCTACACGTCGCCGGCGAGGACATCAACATTTACGCGTGCTACAAGCCGTCCGCGACCCCTCTGGATATGGTCGAGCTGCGGGCGCTACTTAGCACGCTAAATGACAACGCAACCATCCTTGCCGGCGACCTTAACTGTAAGCACCCAGCGTGGAACTCTATGCACACAAACACCGGGGGGAGACAGCTCTACGCAGACGCGGAAGCCTTCGGGTACTCGGTGTCCGGCCCAGACACGCCCACCCATTACCCAGACGCAGCCCGGCAGATGCCAGACGTGCTGGACGTCGTAGTCCATCGAGGGCTACACTGCCAGATCACGCAGCAAGTGATCGACGACGAGTTACAGTCCGACCACCAACCGGTGCTCGTCGTCCTATCGGGTATGCCGACCCAAATGAAACCCATAGCGCCACGTCGATCAACGGATTGGACAGCCTTTGGAGAGATGCTAGACACCACCACGCCGATTGGACCTATCGTCACCTCCGCGGACGTGGACCAGATGGCGGGTGACGTCACTGCTTGCATCCAAAGCGCCTTACAAGCGGCGACAACAACACTGCCGCAGGGGGGAGGGCTGATGCCGCCCCTGCCGGCACGCATCACGGCAATGATCGCCAAGAAGAGGCGCCTACGCAAGCAGTGGCAACAACTTAGATGTCCGACGCTGAAGACTCAGCTGAACCGTCTCGTGGAGAAGGTCAAGGCCGAACTATCGGCCCATACCGCCGCGGGCTGGGAGGAACGCATCGACGCTACAACAGATAGTTGGCCGTCGGTGCACAAACTCTGCCGCCAGCTTACGAATACCCCAGCCCCGGTGCGCCCACTATTTAACAGCGACGGGGCACTCAAATATGTAGCGGAGGACCGGGCGGAGGTCTTCGCTGAACACCTGGAGCGTCAGTTCCAGCCGAACTCGACCAGCGACATTGAACATGTCGCAGCAGTCGAGAAACACCTGGGGGACTACTTCGCAACGCCGATAGCTCCCGATGAAGACCCTATCTTCTTCTCGCCTGGCGCAGTTAGACGCGCCATCCTAAAAACCAAGCCTTAGAAGGCCCCCGGTGCTGACGGTATCACCAATATAGTGCTGCGCCACCTGCCGTTCCGTATGGTAGCGGCACTGGCGCGCCTGTTTACGGCGATACTGCGCACGGGGACCTTTCCCGCCTCGTGGAAGGAGGGGCGCGTCATCATGCTGCCCAAGGCGGGAAAGAACATCCTGAAACCGGAGAGCTATCGGCCGATCACTCTGCTGCCGACGGTCTCCAAGGTGTTCGAGGCACTCCTGCTGCGACATCTCCAACACCACATAGAGCCACGACCGGAACAATTCGGGTTCCGGCCGGAACACAGCACGACGCTCCAGCTGTCGAGGGTACTGCACCACCTCGCAACAGCAAGAAATAAAAAGGAATAGTCGGTGGCAGTATTCCTCGACATGGAGAAGGCCTTCGACCGCGTGTGGCACGACGGCCTTATTTACAAACTGGCCACCTCGGACGCGCCCCGTCGCGTCGTAAAGGTGGTGTCTAGCTTCCTCTCCCACAGGACTATCAGGGTGGTGGTCGACGGAGCGCTATCTAGCGCCCGTCCTGTGCTTGCGGGTGTACCGCAAGGCAGCTGCGTGTCACCTGCGTGTTACTCACGTTACACCGACGACATCCCCGCCACTAACCAAGTAATTCTCGCGCTGTATGCAGATGACGCCGCGTACATTGCTACATCGCTTAATGCGAAGTACGCGGCGGTCAAGATGCAGCGCGCCTTCGACGCGCTCCCCGAGTGGCTGTCTAAATGGCGGCTTTCGGTTAACGTGGGTAAACGCAGGCGCTTATCACAGGAAACGCGCCCCTCCCACCACCCCTGAAACTACAAGGAGCCGCCGTCGATTGGTCGCCCCGGGCAAAATACCTGGGTGTGACCATCGACCGCCACCTCACGATGGGGCCCCATGTCCGCAAGGTCGCCGCACAGGGTAGGGTAGCCCGCAACCTCCTTAGACCCGTGCTCTCGTCCCGTATCCCGGCGCGTAAGCTGAGCGTGTACAAGATGTACATACGCCCAGTCTTGACGTACGCCGCCCCCGCTTGGTTCGCCCTCACGAGCGAGGCGAGCCGAAGGCTGCTCCGCGCGCAACAGCATCTTGCGCTGCGGACCATATTAGACGCCCCTTGTTTCGTGAGGAACAATATCATCCAGCGGGACCTCGGGATTGAGAGTCTGGATGAATTTGTGGGGCGGCTCGCGAAGGTCATGTTCGCGCGGGCCGACGCATCTGCCTGGCCCCATGTCAGGCAGATAGCGCCATTGCACGCGCGGCCACCTGACGCGAAAGCCCTACCCCGTGACCTGGTAGCGGTCCCTTGACCCCATCGCACCGGATACGACGCCTCGGGTAAGCAGCATCCAGGTTACACGCAGCTTACTCGAAATAATGAGACTTTACAGATGTACACACACATCTGTTGTGTGGCGTGTGCTAGGTTAATATAGGCACGTCACATAACTATACATGCATCCATACACAACACGCACGGACGCGATGCGGGTCGCGACGTGCGTCTACACTGAGCGGTGTTACTCTACAACACTAACCGCTCATACATACGCGACTGCCTACCCCTCAAACCGTAAACGGCTCGATCTGTAAGCGGGGAGAGGGGGAGATTACATATTAGACCTGTATGGCGTCGAGTCGGCATCTCCGTCGCTGGTCGTTCTCGCTGGGCCTCCCCCGGGCAACCGGGGGTCTCACCTGGCGGGGACAGACCGCCGGGATGTCGTGAAGAAAGCGGCGCCAGGGCGCCGTGGCGCGCCTACAGAGATATTCAGAGTAACCAATCACACCGACGCATTATTGCTTAACAATATGTGGTCGTTTCCATTAGCCGTCCGAGGCAAACACAACCGAGGGGCCCATTTTGATGGGCCAACGTAAAGCCTCCGCGGGCGAAGGGCGAAGCCCTGACCCCGCTCGAGTGACGTTGCGAGATCGCAAATCACGTCGGCGCGAAACGGAACGACAACAGTGCCGTGAGCGGCGAGCATTCGATGAAAATTTCAAAAGCAGCGCACGCGTGCGCCATGTTTATTGTTTTGCAAACACATTTGAAAATCTAAGTTTTCTTATTTTAGCTAAATTTACTTATTAAACAATAAATGATTCGGTAATAAATCTTCGTCATTTTCGGAGTCGTCAGTTCTTTTGGGCACATATTTCATAATTTCAGATAATTGGGGAGCGCCTCTTAATATTCTGATGATATTTAATATTTGTGGAATATGATTACCTACGTCCTTCTTCTGGCATACGCTGTAGTTCAAACGCTATTAGCCTTGCAAAATTTGTATTTCGTGTATCGGAGGGACGATTATTATAAATGAATTTCTTATGGTCTATGGTCGTTTAAACTTCCACATTTTGTAACTTTTGAAAATCTTCGATGACGAACAAACAACTTATGGTGTCTGACTATAGTATTGAGTTTCATCGTCTGACTCATCAGATTCTTCAATAGTAATGATAGGTAACTTCTTTCCTAGAAATTAAAATTATCATGACAAGTACCTACACAGTCGTTATACCTACAATAACTTTTTAGTATGACATAGGTGTAGGTACGGTGAGCCACGCATCGGTGGTGAGGCTGGTTTTCTTCTCACGCTGATCGTCGGCATTGGCGGTCGGCGCGTAGCTAGACAGCACCAATCTATCTCAGCTCGTAACGGTTTTTTTTATCAAGCTGAAATGACGCGTGGATTTCAATCTTGCGATTACTCATGGATTCTGATCGCCGAGGCGCATGTTCTTTACGAAACAAAAACGCTCATTGGTTGTAGAAGCACGTCGCCCGTCGGCGCGGTGCGGCGCCGAGTACTCAGCGCGGCAGGAGTGACGCGAGGCGCGTATCGCTGTCGTCGCTCGATCAGCGCTGACAAGTCAGCACTATTCAGGAACGCTATACGTTGTGACCTATCAACACATACTATCAGCGTGAAAAGAAACAAAACCGGAAAAGTGCGAGTTGAACTCGCGCGGAGAGGGTTCCGTATGAAGAAGATCTTACTTAACATTGAGTTCATATTTTCCGATACATTCCAGACCACATAAAAACGTTGGTACCCACGGCTACACTACACATCAAGCTATACATTTCCAGTTTATGCTGATCTCGCATTGTATAGGATTTCCGTACAATGTGAGATCAGCTTATACTGGAAATGTATAGCTTGATGTGTAGCCGTGTGTACCAACGTTTTTTAGGTAGTACAAACCTCACGTAAGTACCCACCAACAAACTATTTTAAAACTACGCGATTTTTACTCGATTTAGGTGGGGTAAATCACTTTACATTACATTATTGCTACTTACCTACCTGAAATAGTTTACGTACTTACCTACCGTGTAAGTATTTTTTTTTTTGTATAATGTCAATGGGGCGAAGACCGTCTGTATGGCAAAACCGTACAGTATGAAATACGATGAATTCTGAATAATTACAATGATGGCAACCCAAGATACGTAAACGTAAAACTGTTTTAGTTTATATTTTTTGACACAGGTGGTACTATTTATGACGCATAGAGAAAAAATGACATTCGAAATTTTTACGGGTTATCAACTACCATTACGACCACACGGTATTAAAAAAAAAATTACGTCGTATTTAAAGAGTTTTCTAAGGATTGGTGTAGGTAAGTTCATTAATGATTCATATCTTTACCTAATTATTATCATCATCATTATCATTTCAGCCGAAAGACGTCCACTGCTGGACATAGGCCTCCCCCAAGCACCGCCACTTCTACCGGTTCTGTGCTTCCCGCATCCAGCGGATTCCTGTGGCCTTCACAAGGTCATCGGTCCATCTTGTGGGAGGCTTTCCAACGCTACGTCTTCCGGTACGCGGTCGCCACTCCAAAACCTTTTGACCCCATCGGCCATCCGTTCTGTGAGCAATGTGCCCTGCCCATTGCCACTTAAGTTTGGCAATTCTTCGGGCAATGTCGGTTACCTTGGTTCTCCTGCGGATTTCTTCATTTCTGATTCGATCATGTAGGAAAACTCCAAGCATAGCCCTCTCCATTGCCTTTTGGGTGACTTTTAGCCTTCTGATAAGGCCCATTGTGAGCGACCACGTGTCAGTACCGTAAGTCATCACTGGCAACACGCACTGGTCAAAGACTTTCATCTTGAGACACTGTGGTATGTGGTACGAGAAGATATTGCGTAGCTACCTGAACGCTGCCCAGCCGAGTCGGATTTGACGATTAACCTCTTTTTCGAAGTTAGACCTACCTAGCTGGACAGTTTGTCCTAGGTAAACATACTCGTCCACAACTTCGAGCGTAACGTCTCCGATCTTCATGAGAGTGGGTGTCACATGGGCATTTGACATGACCTTTATCTTATCCATGTTCATTTTAAGACCCACTCTTTGGGAGGCTCTACTGAGGTCATCGAGCACTGTACTCAGTACAGTGCTCGATGGCTGAGACCATGGAGGATCTCAGGATCCTCCATGGCTGAGACCATGCATCCACTATGTCGTTGGCAAACCGAAGGTTAGTGATATACTCGCCATTGATGTTGATGTCTAGCCCTTCCCAATCTAGAACCTTGAAGACATCCTCCAGTGCAGCGGTGAACAGTTTTGGAGAGATAACGTCTCCCTGTCTCACACGTCGCTGCAGAAGGATAGGCTTCGAGGTCTGGTCCTGGAGTCGGACTGACATAGTGGCGTTTTTGTGCAGACAGTTTAACACCTCGATGTACCGATAGTCGATCTGGCACCGTTGGAGAGACTGCAGCACAGCCCATGTCTTGATCAAATCGAAGACTTTCTTGTAGTCCACAAACGCTAAGCAGAGAGGCTGGTTATACTCTTCGGTCTTCTGTATAACCTGCCGCAGCGTATGTATGTGGTTTACGGTGCTAAAGCCTTTACGGAATCTGGCTTGTTCGGGAGGCTGGAAGTCTTTATCACCCTTTTTAAAGAAGAGTACTACCACACCTCTGTTTCATGCCTGTGGCGTTTGACCCTCGAGTATGACGGAATCGAAAAGCTTCTGGAGGGCTTTAAGAACTGGTTTTCCACCGGCTTTCAGGAGTTCGGCCGTAATTCCGTCATCATCCGGCCTTGTTGTTTTTAAGCTGCTTCAGAGCCATCCTAATCTCGTACAAGCTGACGTCCAGGATGTCTTCGGTATAATGTCGGGTCAATCTAGCTCTTGGGTCGTTTGCTAGATTCGTAGCGGGGTTACTGTTTGACGTGTATAACTGTCCATAGAAACTCTCGATCTCTCTCAATAGCTCAGGTTTGGCAGATACGATTCTGCCATCATTGGTCTTCAGTTTCGCAAGCTGGTTCTATCCAATAGACAGATCTCTTGTAAAAACTTTGGAGCCCTTGTTCCGCTCTATTGCGTCTTTAATACGGTTCTTATTATAGTGGCGAAGGTCGTTTTTCAAGGACTTAGAGATCTGTCTATCTTGCACCTCTCTTCCATGAGCTGTAAAGTATCATCAAAGAGCTTCTTATTTCGATTTGTACGACGGGTCTTGAAAAACTTGGACCCGACCGTATGGACAGTTTTCACGAACCCATTATTATAATCGTCCACGGAGCTCCCTAGGCACTCGAAACGATTCTGAAGTTCGAGCTGAAAGTTCTCGGGGTTTTGGATCTGGATCGGTGCTGAGCGGAGCGTAGACTTCATCAGTCGAGATCTTTCCAGCTTGATATTCAAGTTCAATGTGCCTCTTACCATACGGTGATCACTTCCGGTTTTCACCGCGTTGATCACAGAGACTTATTGAATACTTGCTCACGTTTTCTGAAGAAGGAGTTCATCATAAAGAGGCCTTCCTACTTCATAAAACTGGCCAGTAGGTGAGCCCGGTGTTTTCGACGTCCAACTCCAAATTGCCCCACTCGCAGCTCATCATCGTTTCATTTGCCCAGTTTCGCGTTGAAGTCCCCCATGACAACGGTGAATTGAGTTTTAGAGCCATGCATGGCTCTGGAAATATCCTCATACACGGTCTCCACTTCATCGTCGGGGTATGACGAGGTCGGGGCGTAAATATGTACGACCTTCAGCGAATATCTTGTGGATATTCTGAGTATACGATGCGCTACCCTGGTCGACACACTCTCGATCTTCACCACGTTGCTTACAAGGGACTTATGGACGATAAACCCGACACCACCTTGGGACTGCTGGTCGCCCTCCCGGAAATAGAGCAAGTTCCCGGATTTGAGGATTATCGAGTCCTCCCCCTGTCTTCGGACTTTAGATAACCCTAATTATTATATTACAATTGAATTTAACACATTTTTCACGGAAATACTTCCGATGAAAAGAACTTGAACCTCTAAGTGCAATAGTGGAGAAGTCCGTCTACTTCTTGGAGGCGAAGATCGACTTATGCCGTCTTCGCCGATTTCAGATATCGTAAACCTTTTACGCCTAAACAAATTTTCAAATGATCTAATAACTGATTCTTATCGCACGTGATTTCTGCTTTCTACGATATTTGACAGTAACTTTTAATTGATTGTTATAAAAAACACTACTATTTTGTGTGCTTACTAGCCGTATTACTTGCTCTAGTGGTCGAAAAAAAAATATGATTCAGAAAGGAATAGGGCTACGGGAAATGGCTGCAAATAAAAGTGAATATCTATCTGATTCAGCTCTTAAGTAGAATTATACGGACAGAATTATTGTAATAGATTTGGTATTATTGACTTGTGTCGTGATAGTTGGATAAATAAAATAAAAATACTTAAACAATTTTTTTTTTTGAGCTTCTTGTGTAGTGAGTGAACCATTTGTCTAGGCCCAATTACACTTGAGAATTTGCTGTAGGACCATCCCTTGTTAGTATATTCTTCAATATAACGTTTTCACAAGAATAATTTAAATAGGTATTATTGCTTTTTCAGGTAATTCTAATCAATATGAGCACGTACCAAAGAAAATCCAATAGAGGATCATTCTCTACGGAGAAATTGAGAGAAGCTATAAGAGGTTGAATGCAATATCAATCTGCCTTGCCTTTTCCCAAATATATTGAGTGGTTTTAGTGCTTCAAATTAGGTATTTGTTAAGTAAAGAGGCTACCTTAATTTAAAAAAAAACTGTTTATTTTTGTCTGTATATTTAGATACGAGTTGCGTCTCAGTTTTTCGTACTTTATAATGTAACTTTCATGATTTCTATTTTCGGAATTTTTACCTGAAAATATTATACTTATACTAGCTGACCCCGGCAAACGTTGTTTTGCCAATTATTTGTTTGGGGTGGACAACCCTTATCACTTAGGGGTATGAAAAATAGATAGTAGCCGATTCTCAGACCTACTGAATATGCATATTTTCGTTCTTTGTCACCGACTTCCGAAATTAAAGTTATTTTTCACTTTGTAGTGTTTTTTTTTTTAAGTCGGTTGTTTTTTTTTTTGTAAAAAGTTTTTATTTTTCACTTTTTAGTTGTGATATCTACCCCACACAAATTCGAATACCACTACCTGCTATGTAAATAACAGTGACAGGAAGTTATCATAATATCATCCACATACTAAGTGAGGTAAAAATACGTATTATTGAAGCTAACTCAAAAACTACCCAAGTAAAGTTAATAAAATTTATATGGGACCACCTCTGAAGTATGATCTACCAAACAAAAAAAGAATCATCAAAATCAATTCATAATTGACGGAGTAATCGCGTAACAAACATACAAAAAAAAACATACAGTCGAATTGAGAACCTCCTCCTTTTGGAAGTCGGTTAAAAAAATAAGTGATGAAATTGTTTTTACCTCTGAATGGCGAAACAGGCCGATCTTACCCGACAAACGCTTCTTTTTGCAATTTATGCCGAATGGAACCTTTAATAAAAATATCGATAGCACACATTGAACTAACTGCTATTGAAAGACACGCTTACTCAATGTCTGTATTCGTGTAAACCGTCTATTTCTAGATTTTTTTCCCATTAGACGGTTTTATCCGACATGGCAGTGAAATCCGTCAATTTTTTCAAAACTAGTGTTTATTTTATAAACTGATAGCCTAAATACAGGGTTGGCAGAAAACAAAAAAGTTGTTTTAAAACACGTATTTTAAACAGTGTTTAAAACAGTTTGAAATAAGACAATGTTTTTTTATTAAGTGTTTAAAATCACAGTATAAAACAAGTTTAAAACAATGTTTAAAACATTGAGAAAAAAGCAACTAAGACTGAAATAGTTAACTAAGACTAAGACTTAAAATAGCTCGAAAAGAAATGAAAAAGGTTAGATAGTTTTAAACATTTCGTCGCCGTTCGAAATGAAGTAATTCTTCAGAACTATTTTGGGGATTCCCCCCCTTATTTGAATATAGTCCATCCTACCTATGTATTCTATGCTTCGTCACTTGTCGAAAAGAAGTAATTCCCCGCAATAATTTTGGGGACTTCCCCATATTTGAATTTTTAAATACCTGTTTTTAGGTAAGGTACATACATATAAGAACTAAAATTGGCATTCGCAATTCTGAACGTACAGTGTATTGGGACTGGGAGGTTCAGTATCTGTGTTACATACCTACTCAGATTGAGTACAAAAAAAGAAGTAAGTATGTTCACAGATTAGATAGGTAGTTTATTAGTTATTTATTACTAACTAACTATTACGTTGTTGTGATTATTATGTTATTCTGATCGTTTTTTGTAAATGTTTCCTCAGGTAAATTTTAAAATAGTTTTGATCGATTTGTGTTGATAATAAATTTGACAAATCGCTTAGGGAAAAAAAAACAAAAAAGAACTGTTTTTTTCCAACCCTACCTAAAAGTAAATTTGACAGTTTCTATTAATAGTCAACTAAATGTTTGATCATCCAATAAAATAAAACTTCCCTAAATATAATAGAGATGGCCAAAAATGGCTAACGAATTCAACTTTTAATAAAGTATCTTCGCCACATTGACCTTAATTATCTGTTTCTACCGAAATAGATAGATAGGTACTTATTATATTCTCAGATTAGACTTTAAACACACCCTAAGGCCCTTTGTACACGGTACGGTTTCATTGCGGTACGGGGCGTATAAACCTTGCCGTAGAAAAAACGTGTCAGTCAAGTCAACAAGCTTCCTTAATGATCGGACGATCGCGCCTACACACGACGACATAGTTTTTCGCGCCAAGAAAAACGTGTGTACAAAAGGCTTTATGGTCTAGAAACAAACAAAAAAAAACTTTAAAGGTAAAAAATACAAAACAGAACAGGCAACTTGTCAATACACCAATCACTAAAAACCAAAATTCACGTAGTAGGTAAGTATATCGCACGACTGATAGGTACTAGACGGGTCGGGGGGCGGATAACGTGAATCGTAAAGATGATGCGACCGCGTGTAAGGGTATTATCGGTAATATATCGGTATTTTAGTAACGGTAACGATACTGGTAAAGGCACATTAAAGTATAGATATTAGAATACTGAAAAAAAAATACTGGTATCAATAGCGATAAAGAGATACCCAAATATCAGTATCTATATCGATATTTTGATATCGATACCAAAATTTTATCGGTATTCAATCCCTGATCGAGCCATCCTCACAGACAGAACAACACATTACAATAGACCAGACATAACTTTAATAGATAAAATTAATAAAACCACACAAATGATTGACATAGCAGTTCCAAATACAGACAACCTACAAAACACTATAGCAGAAAAGCTGTCAAAATATACAGATTTAAAAATAGAGATGAGACGAATGTGGTGATTAGGCAACGTTACCATTATCCCTGTAGTACTTTCAACCACCGGTGTCATTCCCAAACAACTGCATCAATCTTTAAAAACACTAAAAGTAGCTCCCTCCACCTGCCAAACCCTACAGAAAGCTGCTATCCTGAACACTTGCAGAATTGTCCGAAAATTCCTGCAGAATGACAATGACGCACAAATATCACACGCACAGACATCATTCACCACTGCAACACAAAGCCAAAACATATTATCACCACGCCATTTATTATCATCAATTATCACTAAGTTTAAGTAGTACTTTCAGGGGTAGTACTTGGCTTTGGCCCGTGTTACCCTAAAAAACCGGCACAGGTCGAGATACAAAAATGTATACCAACAAATAATAATAATAACCCCACCGCCGTATCTCTACGTTGACGTCGTGGTGGGGCTTACGCGCTCCGAACTCTAGGCCTGTGCCGGTAGTTTACTTTGCCGGAACAGGTCTGGGATGAAGAGCCAGACCAAGAGAGATACAAAAACCCGCAGGACAGCATGTGGCGAGCTGTTGGGCAGTAGCGACCCCATGGACCCTATCTCCCGGGAGAAGTCTGGTTCCTCACCTCTGGCTTGCCTTTATTGGCCGGCTGGAGTGAACACTGACGAGGAACGGAGCTCACATCTCATTCTTGCTTTAATTGGCCGGCTTGAGTGGAGATTCGCAAGAGCAAACGTGCTCGGAATGTACTCCAGTAAGATGCTGGCTGGTAGGGATCTTGACCGTATTTCCGGGATTGTCCTGATAGCCGTGGAATACCTCTCCACTCCTCATAAGCACCTCAGGATATTTTGCCCCCTTGTTGCCACGACACTTTGTGCTAGCGACCGTTTTCGGGAGCCCATTATTGAGTGTGCAAGTCACTCCCTGCCATTTTCCTGAGTATTTTAAATAAAATATTGGTCTGGCAGGGGCCATAGTCTTTCCATAGTTCCAGGTAACCAATCCATTATAGCCACCCAAATCCATAGCCCAATATGTTTTGTTTCCATTTTCTGCAATAGTCCTACACCAACCGGGGGTTGTCCTTGGGTGCACTTATATAGTGCATACAGGGATAATCGACGGTTAGTGCCTCAACACTTAAAAATGTCTAAGGGGCCTCTGCGAGTTGGCTTCGGCCCCTCGTACGCCTTCCAAAGGACCGGGACCCATGGTCTCGAGATTTGTTAAAATTATAATAATAATTTTCCTGTGTATGTTTTATAATATATTGGTCAGGCAGGGGCCACGCAATTAAATGAAAATTGCATTGTTGATAATTGTTTAAAAACCAAACACATACGAAATGTCCTACCAAAACGTTATATTTATCAAATGAAATAATATGGAAACAACTTCACATGCCAAACACTTGGTTATTCATTGTAAGAGATCGGGTTACCACTTCAATACTTTGTAATGGACAAAGAGAAGAGCTTGAAATTCAAAATGTTGGTGTAATACGAATCGCAGATAACTGCGTCATTAAAACAACAAATAACATACTAACTGCCAAAAGAGTTGTTTCAGTACCGATTGTAACATCATACTCAAAACAAATAGATTTTCCCATTAACATGCATGTGATGACCAAATCCATGCTAAACATTACCAAAGAAGAAGTTATAGATAAATCAAAAGAGATTTTTCAAAATTTAATTAATAAAGAAAGTGCCTTACAAACCGAATTAGATAGTACTGTTTGGAGTCAAATTACGTCTCACACATACTTAACAACTACAATATCTTGTGTAATCATGTTTTTAATCTTTATATTTTTAGTGTGCTACGGTCCAGCAATACTGAGATGGATTGGAGCCACAATGCAGCACAAGACCACAAGAACAGGTACCGAGCCAGCTAAGCAACCAGCAAGAGAACCAAACCTGCTCGCTATCAACGGAACATCTACCCAACGAACAACAGGCCAACCACCTATCACAACGAAACCGATATACAGTTTACCACACCAACACGAAACTATCGAGCTATACCAACTGGAGTCCAGGTCCTGAGAGGCGCCAGAATGTTCAACCGTGAACAAGCAACAACAGCATCGCACCGTCAGCGCTAAGAAGTGACCTACTGAGATCTTCGCCTCATCGGCTCGATACATATAAACACACATCTAAATAAGTATCGATGTGTATGGACCATAAAATTAGTATATAATTAAGTTAATTACTGTAGTAAACTAGTCATCAAGCTGGAGTCCAGTGTGATTTATCTCCTATACTTCCTCTTACTGTGGCCAAGACACCTTTAGCCGTCATCGATCCTATGAGTCTGTGGGGTCGGCAGTAAGAAAACCATTTCCTGTGTACATTGCACGACGTACACAAACCCCTATTCCTTCCCAAATTCCGTCTGTTACCGTAGGTCTCCTCGTAACAGACTTCCCGCACGTATAATCAACGTGACTCACGTTTGGTATGGTTTGTATGGTAAGGGTGTTAGGATAACTAGGGTGCTAGGTCAATTTATACGGCTAGGGTTTTAGTCATTAGGGTCGTAGGTAGCTATTCGGTACCAGGCTCGATTGCCTTAAACATAGCCACACTGTACGCATTTGGGATAAGGCCGTACTAAGTTAAGTCTTGGTGCGTACAGTGACCTCTCCGGGGAAACCGAAGGTTTTGTCTGGCGGCTGATGAGCGTCTTGTACGTCAAAGGCGGCGCCCACGGATCTAGTCAGACGATCCACTGTACACCCACCAACTCGTACTAGACAAGCGCGGTGGGTTAATTTGTCTAAACCCCTACTCTCTCATGACACACAAAGATTGGTCCTTGGAAGCTCTAGACAGAGAGAGGTGGAAAGAGAGTAGGGAGGCCTTTGCTCAGCAGTGGGACAATAACGGCTAAGTAATGTAATGTAATTATGGACGAAGTTATGATGACGAACAATTATCGGAAATTTATTGTGAAGGACGGCACGGTTGACATCTGTCGGGCATGTCACCGTCCGGGAGAATCAATCCGACATATTATCTCCGGGTGTTCTCGTCTAGCTAACGAAGAGTACTTGCATAGACATAACCTTGTAGCCAGGATTATCCATCAGCAACTTGCTCTGAAATACAGCCTTGTGGAATCGGAAGTGCCGTACTACAGGTATGTGCCCGACCCAGTTCTCGAAAATGGAAATATCACATTGTACTGGGATCGATCCATCATCACTGACAGGACTATTGTTGCCAATAAGCCTCATATAGTGGTGGTGGATCGAGGAGAGCGGCGCGCAATGATTATTGACATAATGGTCCCGCATGACGAGAACCTCGTGAAAGCCGAGAAAGATAAACAAATCAAGTGTCTTGACTTGGCTCGCGAGGTTGTCGACATGTGGGATGTGGACTCAGCAATCATTGTGCCGATAGTCGTATCAGTCAATGGCTTAATTGCCAAGAGCCTCGACCAACACCTAAGGAGGCTCTCGTTGGGCAGCTGGATTAAGGGCTTGATTCAGAAAGCGGTACTCCTGGACACGGCTCGCATTGTTAGGAGGTTCCTCTCTCTGGAGCCCTGACCGCCGGTAGCTTGGACCCTGCTCCCGATACCGGTGGGCTACTATTTTTATATTTTTAAATGTTTTTATATTATTTTATTCTAATATTTAAAAATATAATTTATATGTAAATAATGAAATAAAGGAAATAATAATAATAAAAAACCCAGGATGCCAACAGATCCGGAGGAATGACGAGCCTGTATGAATTAAACGAGGAATATTTCAGGGCGACAGTTTAAGTCCACTTTGGTTTTGCTTACCCCTGAACCCTCTAAGCACACTGCTGGAGGATTCAGGTCTGGGCTATAAAAAATAAAAATAAATAAATAGTGTTTTAATTCAGGCTAAATACCCATATACAAAAAATAGAATAATTAAGTAGTAAAAAAAAACAGTAAAAACATTAAAAAACATTAAAAAATTATTATAAAAAAATATCATTAAAAAATTATCATTAAAAATCATCATTAAAAATTAAAATTATGACAGTCTTCAACAAACATTTCGTAATTTTTTATTCTCGTTTATGCATAGTATAAAGAGTTCTAGTAGGCTATCTCCTGCCCAATCCGCGATATAATTGCCTACCATACTTGCCTGTCTCAGGGTTGTCACTTTTAGCTAAATTTTAATTCAGTGCCTAGAAATTGGCAAGGGCCGGGAAGTTTTATTTTTTACTTATGTGTTGTCTGGGTTCAGGGTTTGTGAGGTCGGTTTTACCTAAACGATGATGTTCATAGTGTTTGTATGAATGACAAAGTTATATTTGCGGTTTTTGAAAAAGTGCTATATCTCAAAAACTGCTAGTAGGAGGTTATTGGGCATTCTACCCCACCTTTCGTTCCAACGGCTCACTCGGTTCTCCTCGTCACTATCGGTGGAGTAGATGCCCAATAACCTAAATGAAAATACTGGTTCGGGGCCTATTCCACCAAATAGAGTATGAATTCCTACAAGTGCAGTAGGTGGAGAATATTGTAGTTAAAATACTGGTTCGGGGCCTATTCCACCAAATAGAGTATAAATTCCTACAAGTGCAGTAAAATACTGTTTCGGCGTCTATTCCATTCGATGAAACGAAAGATGGAGAATAGCGTAGTTAAAATACTGGTTCGGGGCCTATTCCACTAAATCTAAAACTCATTATTACCTTGTTACCTTGCTAACTAATATACACACATCACTTCGTTTTCTGTGACCAGATTGGCTCGCAGACATCTGAACTTTAGGATACACGTTAACAAACAAGGGCGCTCGCTGTTTGAACCGCTAGCCTAAAATTGAGGACAAATAGTCTTACGAGTATATCCTTCATAAAGCAAGAAATAGCCTGCACCTACTGGCACACTCATATTCTATTTCTATGACCCAGATTGGGCACCAAGAACATCCAAATTTTTATTTCGAACAGACAACACTACCTTTCGCGTTAATGTCAAGTAATGTATTGAGTAGTTCTCTCACGCTCTGTGGTCCGAGCATTCTGTTGGTTTCGAATGCTTATACAATTGCCAACGCTCCGTCTAGTCCGCCCGTATAATCACCGTCAAAACGGAGCATGCGCCGTTCAACGAATAACCGCTGTGTCGTACTCATTCGTGAACCGTCTGACGACACGGTGCGGCGGCGCGGTGTCGGAAACGATCGTACAGTACAGGTGTAAGTGAGTCTTTAAAATCTCAAAGACTGCAAAATTGTATTATGTAAAATTTGCTGTATTTTAACTTTAACGTTGTTACATGAGGTGTATGTATGAGTAATTTCCATATTCATCAATTATATTGTAAGAAGATCGCCATGCATGTTGCAGTCATTGATTAAAATTGGTCTTTTACAGGATTTCTTATTTCTCTCTCGTCTTCCGTGATGATGTTAGTTCTATCAATCTAAGATTGTTTGAATTATGATTCTTAATATCAGTACTGAATATTTGCATGAAATGATTATAAAAAGTTAGCTCTAGTCGTTGGATGATTTTATAGTAATTTAAAGTTTGACTGCAACATGTGTATGAACTATCTTACTACGGCTTCGTTTACGCGGATTGTTCTGCACAATAAAAAAAATCAGGATATTTTACTTTCGGCTCGTCTTGACTTACACTTTTGAAAAAATAAAAAAGCTTTTTTAATTTCACATGTTTTCATGCAGAGTTTTAGGTATATCAAGGTTTATTAACAAACATATACTTTATCATAATACTTATTTTAATAATTATAAGATTTATAAGTCTGCAGTAGTAGTAGTATCGGCTTCACCTTTGTCGGCTAAGGTAAAAGCTGGTTTTGTATTTCATTTGTCATGTTAAAATTGTAATTTGATAAAATTGCTTTTTAATCACTCCTGTTTAATTAGACGTAAGTAAAATAAATTAGTCATACACCTGTGAGGACATATAGTTAAGGTTCAATGTTGATTAAAAAATTACATTCGCTCCAATATCTATTCTTGTAAATAAGTTCAATGTCGCTATCTGCTAAAGTCCACCACTTTCAGTAAAAAGTAGTTCGTGTACTTGTTTCGATCACCGAGCAGTAACTTTGTTGCAGTTTTAATTACAAAATATATTATTATAACTTAAAAAAATCGTCATGTGTTCATTCATCGAAAACATTATATATGAAGAAGATGTCTCCTCTGTATCGGTTGATACAGTAGTCAGTCCGCCATCGGTTGCTGTGGCGCTCGAAAATATGGGATTTGTTGCTGCCTCTCCGCCTCCGCCTTATTCTCCGCCACCGTCCTACACCCTTGCTGCACCGTATTCGTCTCCAAACCCTACATACTCGCCAACGACGGAGTTGTCACCGTTACAGATACCCGATCATAATATGTACGATGTCGGTGACGATCAACATGAGATCGATAGGAACATAATGCTGGTCACCGATTTTTACAACCGCATACGGCACACATCATCATATTGGGTGAAGATTCGGGTGCGGTTTTACTCCAGTCACGGGTCTATTTACCATCTATGTGCGAGTTGCTGTAGGACGTTTTTGTGTACCTATAAGACATTTTACTATAGTGATAAAGTATCGTGTTATCGGGACACTTTCCGAGAAGGCTACTATTGTAGTTTTTGTGATGTACATCTCTATGAAATTGTCGAATAGTCGAACTGATTTTGTAGTTAATAAATATTGTGCATGATATCGTGACAAATTGTTTAATTTCCCTGGACTTTCATCCGGTATGGTTCGCGTGGGATATTTCCATACATCCACGCGGGCGAAGCCGTAGGAAAAGCCAATTAGTAATTACGTTATAATAGGAAAAATCTTTAATGTCTTTAAAGATTTTTGTTGCAAATAATAATTACTTATATCTCAATATTCGTGTTTTATTCCTGATAAAAAGGGTAATAATTGGTCTGTTAAATAAATACACATCAATCGTCTGTGGGGTAAAGTTCATCAGCGCTATGACGAATAACTAAATTCCAAATGTTTACCATCGACATTCTGAGCGAGTATGTATAAATATAAGATGTAAAGATCCTTATACTTAACCATACACACAAAACCGAAATACTCGCCCAGAATTTCAATGGTTAATTTAATTTAATTTTTATTCAATAAATGAAGTAACAAGACTCATTGTGTTAGTAACTTACAAAATACTTTAGTAAAACATTAACACAGAAACAATTTGTAACAAAACATTAAGACAGAAACAATTAAAACTCAGTAACAATTTGTGACATCACTGCAGAAAGGTGATAGGCCCAGCGGATACCTTGCAGCAGTGGCTCACAAACGCACAATCTAGCCTGCTTGCTATCATAGATAGGATACTGTTGGTGCTGCCCCGCACCCTACTAACCAAAGATGCGCACCGCTTTTGCATCATAGTGTAGAAGCAGTCAACGCATGCTTCAGCAAACATCGAGGCAACCCATCAGCACCCTGAATACATTATTGTATTGAACGCAAAGGGCGCCGTATGATTTCTGAGTATAATGAGCCCATAGACTGCAAGAGTTAAAAGACGTGCAGTAAGCACTAAATATAGTGCGCCTGACCTCCTTTAAGACACACCTGAATCTGCGAGCAATGATGTTAGCTCTCACACACAGCGCCCTCCGCTCCTTGTCAATATCCTCATCATCTTTGAGTAGTGGTCAATAAGTGACCCAGATATTTAAATTGGTCTACCCTCACAAGAGATATACCGCTTAACTTCACTGATGGTACAGCTTCTGGGTACTTACCCTTGGTCCCCAAAGACTAGGACCATGCCAGACCATGCAGTCTGGCATATTGCCCGCAGACACATTCAGAATTAAGTAATTCGTCATAGCGCTGATGAACATTCTCAATTAAATAATTCGTTTTAGTAAACTTTCTAAGTTACGTACAGACGCTAGCACATCAAGCTACCCGAAACTATCAAATTTTCCCAATCAACTTTGAATCCTTATACTTCAGCGATAAAGTTGAAAATCTATTAAATAAATTTGACAGATTGTAGTAGCTTGATGTGCTGGCATCTGTACATCGCGATTATGAACATTCCCCATAAAGTAATTCGGCATTGCGTACATTCTGTCTTTAGGTATACAGTACATCGATATTTTAAACTTCGAAGTTCAGTAGTGCAGTCCGTATAAATTGTTACAGTCTAAATAAATGAATTTGAACATGATGGATCGTAAGTATCTAAATATTTATGATTGGCTTTGACATGTCTTGTGAAACACACACAAGCATCTCCTCGAATATATTATTCGATCAAAATTCATAAAAAAGGTTAAAATTCAAAATATTTTATTTCACATAAACCTACATGGGTACCTACTTATGAAACGTCAAAGCTAGGTGCTCGTTTCTAATTGGTCGTTTCCTATAGAAAAGAGCCGCCAAGAAACTGCACGGTTACTCTTTTTAAAATAATTGGCTTTACAATAATTTCAAATAACAGTGTTACCAGGTATGGGATGACAGGGTAGGTCTTTCAATAAGTACCAGGTACTTAACAAAATAGAAAATGGTTAATAGGTTTACAATCCACTAAGCCTACAGCGTTCTCATATTCACAAAATAGAAAAGAATCTAGGTATACAAAATATAAATAAATTAATACAAGTGAAAACCTAATTGAATAAAACACTATTACATGATTGCTATTTATTTATTTATTTATTTATTTATTTATTTATTTGTTAACATAGGTATAAAGAAATACAGGTCTTATGTTTGGTGAACAGAGCGCTATATTATGCCAGGAGGCGTACAAATATGGTGTGCAAAATAATTGAGGATACAAATTAAAGTTTCTATTTAAAAATATTTGAAAAAACATGCATAATTATGGTATTAAATCTAGAAACTTAATTGAAACAATTACATATTATCCAATACTCCAATTATGTCAGACTTAAATGAGGAATTATTAAAATGTCAAAAAAAAAAAGAGAGAAAAAGAAATCTAAGTAGGTATGTATGTCAAAATAATTAAAATGTCAAAATAATTTAATGTCAAAATTAATAATTGTAATTCTAAATTAATTCATCATTTAAATATTCGTCAATGGTATAATAACATTTATCAATTAAGAACAATTTCATTTTGTTCTTAAATTGTGTAAAATTTAATTCTTTTATGGCGTCTGGAATTTTATTATAAATGCGTGGAGCCATACCCAGGACACTTTTTCTTACTAATGCAGTTTAAACTGTAATAAATCTGAAAAATTATCATGTCCGCAAAAGTCACTAATAAAGAGTTGAAATTAAATCTTAGTTATTTATATAATGTTAAATAATAGGATAAATATGACAAGGACGAATGTAAAAATAAAAAGATTAAAATAAACATAGGAATTTGGGAACAGTTAATAGACTCTTAGATAATTATGTCATTAATGAGGTACCAGGGAAGCCACATGTGCAAGCGGATACTGTTTATAAGAACGGACATGACAAAACTATAAGGGTTCCTTGTTTACTACGGAACCCTAAAAATGCGTGATATGTGATAATAAAATTAAAAAATATTTATTCATTATATTTATTTTACATAACCTCTCAGGCCTTTTTAGGATTCCGTAGTAAACAAGGAACCCTTATAGTTTCGTCATGTCCGTCTGTCTGTCTGTCTGTCCGCGGTCTAGCTCCGAGACCCTTAGTACTAGAAAACTGTAATTTGGCATAGGTATACATATTAATTACGTCGACAAAGTGGTTAAACAAAATTATGAAAATCATTTTTTTTAGGGTATCTCTCATACACGTAAAGTGGTGATGTTTATTTTTTTATTTTTTTACCCCATGGTGAGGGGTATCATTGGAAAGGTCCTTCATAAATATTGTGAGTTTGTGAAAATCATTTTTGGATTCAGGGATTCGTTTGCGAAATATTAAGCGTTAAAGTGCTAATTTTTGTTAGAGTCAAGTGTCCCCCCCCTGCCGGCTAATGGGTTGGTTTTGGGTTTGTGAAAAAAATCACAACAGTAGTTTATATAACGAAATTAAAAGGAAAACTATCACAGCTAAGTAGGCTTTACAGGTTACCGAGTAATAATAAACCAACTTAACTTTGCAGTTGCAAAAACATGTTTTCCCATACATTCCGTATGGGAGAACATGTTTATCAACTACAAAGTTAAGTTTGTTTTTGGGATAAATTCATCCCAACTACGGAACCCTTCATTGTGCGTGGTCCGACACGCACTTGGCCGGTTTTTGATAGATGAGTAGTATAATTAACAAACTGCTACAATTATTCATCATTACTTCAGCTGAATAAGATGTGAAATAGATGTCTAGAAACTTAGGCCGCATTCCGAGTTACGCTAAGTGATAATATCGCGAATCCGACCAAATTTAATAGTCACAATTGTTACTCAATAGCCCTTATATTTTGTGACTTTTTAATTTGGTCGGATTCGCGATATTATCACTTTTATCGTAACTCGAAATGCGGCCTTAGAAGCAATTTGTATTATTTTGACATATTTAAGTTTTTAAATGTTTTAATTTTTAAATGGATTTTTTTTTTCACCATAAATATAAAGCTTTGATCATGGTCGAAGTAATTAAGCAATAAATAAGAATATTAGACTAATTAAGATGTAAAAAAAAAACTACTGACAAAATAGTTGATTTTAAGGTTAAGTAATTAATTATTTAACATTTTATTTAGTAAATATTGGTTGGTATTAGAAGAAAAGAAAGAAAAAAGAAAGAAAAATTGTTTATTCTGCACAAAATAAACGCACATTACACAAAAAAATATAACATAAAATACACATTCACCAATAGCAAAAAGCCTCGTATCCAATTTTCGAAAACTAATAAAAAGTTCGACAAATTTTGTCTATTGCTTATGTCAAGGCCAGATACCAAAGACAATTTACAGTTTTGTTTGCATTATTAGCAAATGAAAACAACAAACAATCAAAACAAACAAAATGCCGATAGCTGAGTGAAATAATAAAAAATAAAAATTGTAACAAGCAAACCACATTGAGGTTATAGCTTAAGTATTCATTTTCTTTACGAAAAGACGATTGAAACTAAACCTCAAATTTTTATCCTAAAATAATAATATTACTAAAATTAAACATTTTCGGTACACTGCAAGAAATACAACAAAAACCATATTGAAACGTGCTTAAAAAAATTTTTTTCGTCACAGAACCCTTTTGACAAGCAAAATACTTGACGGAACCCTACAATAAAACAATAGTTTTTAAAAGTGTATTCTTTATTATATAAGCATAATAAAAGTACAATGTAACAGTTACTAATTATTACTTACTTTACCACATGGCAAGTACAATAATAGAAGATATTAAAAATGAAAAAATCTTAACTAATGGGAGGTATAAAACTGTTTTTTATTTTTCATCAATTGGTTAATATCAGGTTTGATAGAAGACATTTGAAGTCTCATATCAGGTTCGGCGTCCAGTCTATTGCGATATTTTGTTTTCGTGGCTGCATAGGTTGAGAATCCTGTTTCGCACAAATATGTTGTTGGGAACGGGAGAAGAATATTCAGAGCCATTCTGCCAAGCATTGGATGTTCATCACGGATTCTGCACCAAAAATAGTTGAGAGGCGTCGTTTTGAACAGTGACTCCATACTTGTGTCTAATGACATTTCTAAAAGAGATTCATATATCTCGTTTGACATACTTTCGGGCTTTTGCAAGTTGGGTGAAAAAGGATTATGAATCCATTAATTCAGCTTCATTTTTGTATTCTGTTCTTCGGGAAAATACTTTTCAAAAGATGCGCGCATCGAAGTGAGATATTGGACCAATTCTTCAAACACATCATCTTGAAACATTTCTGAGTCGTTATCGCTAACAAACTCACTGAGTGACGTAAAGCTTTCTATTTCTCTCTTACCAACGCAAATAATCCAAAAATCTAATTTTCTTTTGAAGGCAGTTATTTTGTTATAGGCCTGGAACACTGTTGTTTGTTTACTTTGCAATGATAAATTCAATTCGTTCAGTTTTTGAAAGATATCCGCCATAAAAGACAATCGGAACAACCAAGTTTTCTCAAACTGTATCTGCTGAAAGAAACATTTGTAACTCGGCTCTAAGTTCAAATAGCCTTGTTAAAGTTTTACCCCGAGACAGCCATCGCACTTCTGTATGGAGCAGCAGTGTTTTATGTTTGCTGCCATAATCTTCACACAATAATGAGAACAATCGGGATTGTAGTGGTCGTGATTTGATAAAATTAATTATTTTTATCGCTTCATCCATAACTAATTTTAGATTTGACGGCATTTGCTTCATCGCAAGCGCTTGTCTATGCAGAATACAATGGCTGGAACTACAATTAGGCGCTTTACTTTTTATTCGTGATACTGCTCCTGCTGTTTTATCTGTCATCGCCTTGGCCCCATCTGTACAAATGTCAATGCAATCCTTCCAACTAAGATTATTTTCTTTAAAAAATATATTTATTTTATTAAAAATTTCTTCCCCGGTAGTGTTTGTGGGCAGCGGTGAACACATAAGCATGTCTTCTTCAAAAGAACGTTCATATGGATATCTCACGATAACCAGCAAGATAGCCAGACCAGTGACATCAGTTGACTCATCCATTTGCAAGGCGAATCGTGTTTTTTGTAGACGTGCAACTAGTTCTTGTTTGACGTACTCGTAGCTTGCCAAATCATGGATTCGTCGTGAAACAGTATCGTTTGATAGCAGTACAGTAGAAAGATGCTTTGCAGATTTTTCATCGAGCATACATTTTGTTATGTCTAACACACATGGCTTTATTAAATTGTCAGCGATAGTGTGCGCTTCACCTGCTTGTGTAATGCGATAGCTAACTAAATATGATGCCTCCGTGGCCTTTTCATTGATAGTTTGTGTTACATGCATCATATTTTTTTGACTTTCCAATAACTGTTCTTTTTTACGAACAAAAAATTCTTTATTCTTGTCTTTCGACTCGGGGTGTACAGTTTCTAAATGTCTGCGCAATTTGGCAGGTGCCATGGAACTATTAGGAAGCAGTTTACTACATAACCTGCAGAGAGGTGAGCCGTTGGAACCAACAAATCCGAAACTGATATATGATTCATCATACTTCCTTTTTTTCGTCTTTGAAACCGTGGAGCTTGACGTCGTGGCATCATCGTCTGGATCGGTAATTGCTGTATTCTCCGCGCGTACTGCTTTTGAACATTCAGCGTCATTAGAAGATGTTGTTGCAACAAGTTTAACACCTTTAATTAAGCCAACGTTCCATTCTTCTTTATTAATAATGTTACACGTCAGGATAGTGGGGTCAAAATAATGCACAATCGTTACTGCGTTTATGAGACAAAGTTTAGTCCAAAGAAGAAATGTACAAAACTGATACAATCAGATTACAGCAGGCAGTAGAACTTACAAACAGGCAGCAGGCTAGCCAGCTTGTAAGTAGGTAGGTACGAACTTATCGCTCCGAACGCTAATCGTCAACTGACTGACGAGGCGCGATTTTTATTTTTTTTGTTAAATAGCTTCTCGCAGTTTTGACCACTAAGGTCGTGGCTGCTTAACCGGATTTTCCTGTGGGTGCCATAACCAACCAGCGGGCGCCAGCACCAACAGCATCCTGGCTGTGATTGCGGATAGGCTGGACACGCGTTACGTCCAACACTGGGTTAATATATAATAATAATATAATAATACTCACTCAATTTTGTACTGCGCGGCTGTAGCGGCATGTCGTGTAGCTCACGTCAAATTTGCTAATAGTTCTAGAGCTACACGACCAAAACCAGCCGTACCAGCTTGGCAGTGCAGAATTGAGCGCCGTATTGGTGAGGCCAGAGCGCTCATCGGCAAACTAATCTGCTTCAGGGAGGGCAATACTCGCCCTAGAGTGATGCGCTTTGTGAGGCGGGCGTTCTCAGGGACTGATATCAGCCCTGAGGACTATATGTCCCGTGTCACAGAGCGCATCGACTTCCTGAAGCAGAAAGTGTATGCATGGGCAAACCGTATTCGTAGATACAAGCGGCGAGTAGAGCGATACACTCAGAATCGCACCTTCCAGAACGATGAAAGGTGGGTTTATAGGGCTTGGGAGCGACCGAACCAAGGTGTGGCTGACACGCATCTACCAGACGATGATGCCATGTGCTCTTTATGGCGCAGCATTTGGTCGGTGCCTGTCAGTCACACCGAAGGAGATTGGACTCGGGAAGTCGAGCGAGCCTGCGATCCAATAGCAGAAATGGGGGCCATTACCATCTGCCCCCAAGATGTGGCTCGTGCAGTCCGTCCGTTGCCTAACTGGAAGTCTCCAGGGCCGGACGGGCTGCACAATTTCTGGATTAAATGGTTTGTAAGATCGCACGCTCGCTTGGCGGCTCAGTACCAGACTGCTTTAGAGTCTGGGTCGCTACCCCAGTTCCTAACGACAGGAGTTACCCACCTGCTCCATAAATCTGGTAGCACCGCGGAACCCAAGAATTATAGGCCGATCACGTGTTTACCGACGGTCTATAAAGTTCTTACATCCATTTTGAGAGCTAAAATCACCAAACATATAGACACCAACTCCATCATGTCTGCCTCTCAAAATGGATGTAGGAATGGGTCCCGCGGTACTAAGGAGCAACTCCTCATTGATATGGCCATTAGCCAACAAGTTCGCCGTTCCCGAAAGGATCTGTCAACATGCTGGATAGACTACAAGAAGGCCTACGACTCGGTGCCACATACATGGCTCATGAGGGTGCTGGAGTTGTATAAGGTAGATACAACTCTGCGCACCTTCCTGATGTCGTGTATGAGGCAATGGAGGACGATCCTTCGCTATCCAGGATGTCGAAATATCCAGAGGAATAGTGAGCCGATAAGGATTGAGCGAGGTATATTCCAGGGAGACAGTTTGAGTCCGCTCTGGTTCTGCTTAGCCCTGAATCCCCTAAGCACACTGCTGGAGGATTCAGGTCTTGGCTATCGGTTGAGGAGAGGTGGTCAGGTTATATCTCACCTCCTCTACATGGATGACCTAAAACTTTTTGCCCCCAACAATTTGCAACTGATGGAGCTACTGAAAGTAACTGAAACTTTCAGTAGCGCCATCAGGATGGAATTTGGTGTGGAATAGTCTTCTATCAGGCGGAAACAAGGTGCGCGCCTTCAACGGTTGGGTCATGCCGGTTTTGATGTACTCTTTCGGCATACTCAAATGGACTCAGACCGAACTAGACGCCCTGGATAGGAGGGTCCGTACGCTGCTGACTGCATATCGAATGCATCACCCACGGTCTTCGATAATGAGACTGTATATCCCGCGAAAGTGTGGAGGTCGAGGCTTTTTAAACGCTAAGACCCTCCACAATCGCGAGATATGCAGTCTTAGGGAATATTTCTTAGAAGCCGACGTGAGGATGCATCGAGATGTGGTCGCGGTGGACAAGGGTCTTACCCCGCTCTCCTTGGCTAAAGAGAACTGGCGCAAGCCTGTAGTGCTTGACACTAACGATCGCAGGGAGGTATGGCAGAGTAAGGAGCTTCACGGACGCTTTTTCCGGGCCCTACATGGACCCGATGTAGATTTACTGGCGTCTGTGACCTGGCTACGTTTTGGTGACCTCTTCGGGGAGACCGAAGGTTTTATCTGTGCAATTATGGATGAAGTTATCATGACGAACAATTACCGGAGATTTATTGTGAAGGATGGCACGGTTGACATCTGTCGGGCATGCCACCGTCCGGGAGAATCAATCCGACACATTATCTCCGGGTGTTCTCGTCTAGCTAACGAAGAGTACTTGCATAGACACAACCTTGTAGCCAGGATTATCCATCAGCAACTTGCTCTGAAATACGGCCTTGTGGAATCGGAAGTGCCATACTACAGGTATGTGCCCGACCCAGTTCTCGAAAATGGAAATATCACATTGTACTGGGATCGATCCATCATCACTGACAGGACTATTGTTGCCAATAAACCTGATATAGAGCGGCGCACAATGATTATTGACATAACAGTCCCGCATGACGGGAACCTCGTGAAAGCCGAGAAAGACAAACAAATCAAGTATCTTGACTTGGCTCACGAGATTGTCGACATGTGGGATGTGGACTCAGCGATCATTGTGCCGATAGTCGTATCAGCCAATGGCTTAATTGCCAAGAGCCTTGACCAACACCTAAGGAGGCTCTCGTTGGGCAGCTGGATCAAGGGCTTGATTCAGAAAGCGGTACTCCTGGACACGGCTCGCATTGTCAGGAGGTTCCTCTCTCTGGAGCCCTGACCGCCGGTAGCTTGGACCCTGTTCCCGATACCGGTGGGCTACTATTTTTTATATTTTTAAATGTTCCTATATTTTTATATTCTAATATTTAAAAATGTAATTTATAAGTATTTTAATGAAATAAAGGAAATAATAATAATATTTATTGAATATAAAAACGTTTACAAAAAGTGTACATTTAGTCAATAGTAAGATTTCCCAAACAATTATAATGCCTAAAAATAAACTAAAATTAAAATATATTAATTACAACTGCAAGTAATGATGATTCGGAATTACAATGTTAGGTAGCGACCCGCCCGATCTAGGTTAATTCAAACCTGTGTTTCAGGCCATCACTAGGTTTTTATAATGTATTTTTAATTAATTACTAACACTAGTTTCATAAGTTTTACTGTACTAACATTCTATGGATTGCAAAGTCTGAAATAAAAAGTTTTTTTATTTTTTTTATAAGCTTCTACACTTAGAGCCTCCAGCCAGGAGCTTTTTAAACTATTCTAAATTAAAATTAAGCGAATTCTCGCTAAGGGCACCCCCTGTGGGGTACGGACCTCGGCTTAGGGCATCGCTGACGGGAGGACAGCAAGAGGGGACAGGCTGGATCAAATTTATATTATCATCATGATTATTATTCAGGGTATTTAAAGCTACGTGCTCAGCTGCAACAACTGCTGGCACCTCGTTTTCGAGCAAGGGTCGGGGGGGGGGGGGGGGGGGATTCGTTTACTTAGGGAGTAGATCGCGTACGTAAAGGACCTCGGCGGTGTGTTTGTGCACTATACTGGTGGTCCTATTCTGCTCCTGGAGGAGTGTAATGGGGTCATCTGGGTCGGAGAGTACATGCCTCGGGCGGCGAGTCTGACTGATCTGGGACGAGACATAATTGGCTGCCTCGACTATCAGAGGGTTCCGATGTCGAGAAGCGGAGTCAAAGTAACGCTTGGACATGCGTTTGAGAAACTGTTGGATCGTAGGGATCTTACAGTCGAGATGGAGGATCTGGTTTCTGATGTACCAGGGGGCTCCCGTGGCCTTGCGAAGGACTCGGTTCTGTATGACGAGGCGCGACGCGCGATCGCCGCTTTTATACTTAGTCCTAGACTCGAACTCGAACATTCTTAAAAATACTCGAGTCGGCGCCTTTAATAAACTTTTGTTTATCAAAGGCGCCGACTCGAGTATTTTAGCGGAAATAAAAATAGAAATACAAAAAAATGCGTTGTAAACAATCTCGACTTTATGTCTTTGAACATAGAGCCGAAAGTCGCTTGTTCGGCGGGTGGCGGGCGGAGTCAAAACGTTCGACCAGTGACCAGAGAGAGGTGTTTTGTTTTTTTTTCTAAATTCTTGCGGAACCCCTACAGGGGTATCGCGGAACCCTAGGGTTCCGCGGAACACACTTAGAGTACCGCTGCATTAGATATATTCACTTTTACTTTACGCAGCGCAATTGATATCCCTTCAATATTTGCTTTTTGAAAATAATAACAACAACACTGCGTTAAATACTCGTCACCAACATTTTCTATGAACCAACAAAGATCTATTAAGTGAATACTCGTAACGAACTGCATCTGTCTACCCCACAGAAATCGAAATAATTTAGTTAGTTTTCTGTGGTCTACCTGCTAAATTTTAATATTTATGTGAATAAGATGAATGAAACAAAAAACGAATGATGCCTATTCCCTAGTCTATTGCTTTGTGAGATTGCCTATGGACTTTTGGTCGGTACTTTACCGCAAGAAATCTCTTCTGATGAAGATAGTATGAAGAGTACTAAAGACACAGATGACACCTATGGTCCTCCAAGAGGTATTCACTTAGAGCAAGAAGAACAGAGAAGTATCACATAGTAAACTGGAAGTTAATTTAACTGAAATAGAAATACCCAATACTTATGAAGAGGTGATAAATAGTTAATTGATTCAGGCGTGACCTTGCAGAAATCCATTATAAAATACAATAGACGTGGATATATTTAGTAACCTGTTCCGCTTAGCTATTTCTAAAGAGCCATAAAAAAACTCTTGTTGTGTCAATTGTCAAGAATAGAAGAAAGCTATAGCTGAAGAGCTTCAATCACATGAAAATAACAATACTTGGATACTAACTGATAGAACTGAGAAGAAGCCTATTACTTCTAAATGGGTGTTCAGCACAAAGAAGAATATAAATGGGGAAATTGAAAGATACAAAGCAAGACTATGTGCCCAAGGCATTACCCAAGTAAAAGGTTTAGACTATGATGACTTTTCCCCCACAAGCAGGTATGACTTCATCAAGTTATTACTAAGCATAGCCGCAACCGCAAGAGAAGACCTACAAATAGAGCAGTTAGATGTGAAGACAGCCTTTTTGGATGGTGAGCTATCTGGAGGTACCAGAAGGGGTGGAAGCCAAGCCTTCAAAAGTATGTAAGTTAATTAAATCTATATATAGACTTAAACAATCTTTTAGATGTTGGAATAAGAAATTTTGTTTGTTGTTTGTTTGAGTTTTGTTTTGTTTGTAATATTTTAATGATATCAAAGTAATATTAATTCTTTATATTGATGATGGATTATTACTGGCCAAAAGTAAAATTGTTTTATCTACGATATTAGATGATAAAAAAAAACTTTGAGATAAAGATTTAAAAGTTTAACTCATATGTAGGAATGGAAATAAATAAAATAGAAGGATATATAAGTCAAAAACAGTATACATATCAAAACAATAATAGATCAATTTAATTGTCGGATGCTAAAAGTAACAGTACTCCTGCCGATGTAAATGTACATTTGTCTAAGAATACAAATAATGTGCCTATTGATTTCTCATATAGAGAGGCAGTGAAAGCATTGTTATTCTTAACTAGTGTATCTAGACCCGACATAGCATAGGTAAGCAGTGAATGTTGCAAGTAGATATGTTAATGATCCTGGTCCTTCACATGTGACTGCAGTAAAGAGGATCTTACGCTAGATTTAAAGTAAATTTCAAAGTTGTTTTAAAAAGTTAATAATTATGTTACCTTGTAAATTTAAATGGGAGAGTTAAAAGGTGTCTTTTATGAACGAAACAAGCGTATAAATATTAAGGTATTGTAAACGCATTTTTAAGTTTGTTTTCTGGCCATGGGTGGCGTTGTTGTGTTCTCTTTAAATGTCAACGTGAAACAAGAAAGATTTGTCTAAAACAAATAAAAGTTTAATTTTTCATTTTCAAGAATTCTTACGTCTTTTACTGAAATATCGCCAAATCCCAATACAAATGGATTAAATTTTTTAATTTAAATGAGATGGGATCAACTTAAGTAGAACAAGTTTGAACACCTCAGATATCAGAATGGCAGGGGAACAATGGAAATAAATACAAGGAGCTATCAAAGGAATGTTTGACAACGTTCGACACGGAACACGAGTGTACTACGTGAGCTCGACAAATGGATGTGCGATAAACGCTTGTGCGATCAAACTGTACTACGACTCACCATAGTTCGAATGCACGCTTGTGCGACATACTGAACGTCGACACCGTGCCAAAGTTTATGCTAGAATAGATGAGTTCATCTAGCATAAATCTTCTAATTTAATACTGATTTCGCCCAAAAATAGAGTGCTCTCTACTGGATAATTATGGTGGTTTCAGCCAGTCATATTTTAGCTACACGGTTAAGCGACACGCGTCTGGCGACTGAGACTGCGGAGAAAAAAAATAGATGAATGTTGTTTAGAGCATGCCTCGAATCACCGCAACGAGACTTGCGGAGTGACGGACGGAAACAGGTAACGCGCATACGTGTCGTTTGACGCAAGACGCATCACCTGTCGCATCGCTCGAGGCATGAACCCTAGGAGGATTTTCCTAAGAATTACAAATATTGTAGAGGTCAACTTACCCCGGTCAGCAAGTGCCAGCTCGACGATTATAATCTGCTCGGAGTGCCGCAACGCATTCAATATCCTACCATACGCCGCGGCCATCAGCACAAGTGGTATTCTGAAATAATAACATTTATTTAATACAAGTTGAGCGTTGACCCGATACGATTTCCTATCGGCAAAAACGACAAAATTCCATACAAACTGTCATCCCATCAATTTTCTAGAATATTTGAGGAACTCTTGGGCTAAACTGCAAGGTTCCCCGCGCCACCTGCTGGCTAAGGTTGTGCGTTGTCTGTCAGTAAATGAATGAACGAATTGAAGATTTGTATTAAGTAGGAAGACATAGCTTATTTGTTTTTTTAGCGTTCTGTCCCTCAAAAGGAAAAAACGGAACATTTAAAAACCTATTTTATTCATGACAATTTGAATTTATTATCTATCCTTTACCTTTTCACACCTGATTAAGATGAGAGTCTTATGGACAGACCATGACCTGGGTTAGGACACAGGATATTTTTTTATTCCGGTACTAAGTTCCCGTCGGATTATATCCAACTTTAACGCGGGAGAAGCCATGGGCAAAAGCTAGTGGGGAAATATTTAACCGATCCTGTGAAAACTTTTTGACCTTATGATGTAGGCTTTTTAAATGAACGAGCCGCTAAAGACTTAATGGGCTTCAAATGATGAAAACTTTAATGAATATCTGAGCCTCTTTTTAACTTTCTGGCCTTTTCCCACAATCGGTCGCAGTAAGTAAGCTAGGGTACCCCGATCAAGTGGCTTAGGTTAGCTTAGAACTGTAACCAACCGCGGTGACGGCCGGTTTTAGAGGCGCATTGTAACAGGATTTTTATGAGTTTATGTTTGTGGGTTAATAATCCTTGTTGTAACACGTGACTAATCAAACTACAAAAAAATCCTTCGAAAAATCGCTAAGGTCTATTCACGTGGCGTTTATTATATGTGTCGTGGGCAGATCTTAGAATTGATCATTTCATGAAGTGTGGGACCATTTCATGAAATGGTTGTATTTCATGAAATAGAACATCGACCGCTGGTAGTGTATCATGATGTGGTCTGGCCAGATCATTGAATACTCAACGTTTGACGATATCAACAGTTGAACGCACGACTACTTCATGATGTGGCCTGGGTATGGGATTAGTGATCATAATTATAGTAAACTTGTTAAATTATCCAATGGTAGAGGCGTTATGTCGCTTTGTTTTTGTTGTGCATCATGGCGGCGGTATACAAAAAATCAAATAAAGTAGAATGACCACGCAAAAAAAGTCGATGGACTTTTATTGGATTTACAAATCTATACTTCTATACTAATCTATACTATCTATATCTACTTGGGAGGAAGTGTACCACTTTGCTCAGAAGGGTTTCTCGCTAGTTATGACCTGGCTAAACAACAACTTACTCTCTCTTAATACAGGCAAGACTAAATACATAACATTTACACAAACACTCACCTCACTCAAAACCCCTTATTCAATATCACGGCCCACTCATGTAACAACAGCTCTTCCTGCTCGTGCTCATGCCCAAAACTCGAAAAAGTGGACTCCATCAAGTACCTCGGTGTGACTATAGACAAAAACTTGAACTTTAATTCCCACATCGATCTGTTGTCCAAGAGGATTAGGAAGCTCATCTTCATTTTTAAAAGCCTACGACGTGTTGCAGATGCAAAAGTTCTTAAGACAGTATACTTTGCACTTTGTCAATCTGTACTAAACTATTGCATCTCTGTTTGGGGTGGGGCCCCTAAGTCATTTATGATTAAAATCGAGCGAGCACAAAGAGCAGTGCTAAAGGTGGCCCATGCTTTACCGTTCTTTCATTCTACCTCTGAACTCTACGTTAAGTGCAAGGTTCTTACTGTTCGGCAACTGTTTATCGTTCAAACAATCTTGCGTAAACATTCAACTTTGTACTACAACTCATCCTTAAACGCTCATAAACGCATTAAAACAAATGTATGTTCTACTGAACTGTGTAAAAGTAGTCTTTCGCACCGCAACTTTTGTTTCCTTGGCAGCTATTTATACAATAAAATAAACTCAACTTTAAAAATATACCCTCTTACTAAAGCAAAGTGCAAGCAAGTTCTCACCACGTATTTCCTGAACCTTGATTACGATAGCACTGAAAGGCTCCTTATTGTTTTAAGATGAATGTGTTTTTCAGCCTGGCCTGTACACCACACTACATCACACCGCACCACACCGCACCACACCGCACCACACCACACTACACTACACCACACTGCAACACACTGCACCACACTACACCACACCACACGATCTACACTACACCACACTTCACAGATACCAACATTTTTCAATAATAACTTTTAATTTTGTATCTTTTGTTCTTTTTTTTTTTTGTGTTTCTCTCTCTATAGGTATAATAATTTGTAAATATTATCTTTATGATTCAATGATCAAACACTGTTTTTGGGGGGGGCCTGGTAATCTGTGTGACAGGTTTTCCTAGTGCAGATACCAGTCTCCCACAAAGGATTTATCAGATATTGTAATCTTTATATTTTTAAGGCGCCTTTGTGGAAGAGAAATAAATGTTTATTTATTATTATTATTTATACTTATACTAATATTATAAAGAGGAAAGATTTGTATGTTTGTATTTTTGTGTGTAGGTAAACTGGTGGTAACTTTCGGGCTTCTGACGACCCATAACGACTGTCAAAGAGCCACGAATGACAACCGGGATCAACGGCTTAACGTGCTTTTTGAGGCACGGAGGAGTCTCGGTGTGTAAAGATGGTCACCCATCCACGGACTAATCCCGGCAAGCGTAGCTTAACCTGATGGATCGACCCGAGCGGCTGTTATTACTTAGCCAAGAGCTCCTTGTGAAATGCAACTTAATTTTAAAAAAACTATAAAACCCGCCTGCAAAACATATACTTAACTGAAAAACCGGCCAAGTTCGTGTCGGACTACGCACAATGAAGGGTTCCGTAGTTGAGATGAATTTATTTATCCCAAGAACAAACTTAACATTTATTTCAACTGCAAATCGTCGCTCGGCATCTAATACCGCGAATGTGTAATTTTTTACGTTTTTTTTTAATTGCAGGATAACTTATTTGAACGTGTAGAAAAAATAAAAATCTAACACCTTTAAACGAGCAATTCTTGTATATATGTATATATTATTATATATAACCTGAATCTCTGAAACGGCTCCAAGAATTTTTATGAAATTTAGTATGCAGGGGGTTTCGGGAGCGATAAATCGATCTAGCTAGGTTTCATTTTTAGAAAACGTCGTTCAAAAAAAAATAGTCATCCATACATTTTTCTTTATTCAAGTAACAAGGACTCATTGTGTTAGTAAACTTATGAACTTTAGCTTATTTTACCAGGTCACTCAGAAAGTTTTGCGACTAACAGTTTTTGTCTATGGGATACTGGCTGGCGCTCAAAAGCACCATATCGTCTGCAAAGCTAATATTATTTACACAAATGCCATCTATACAGTGTGAGTCTTTATAATTTGCACATATCGAAATGAGGGAATCTATGCTTAATTTTACCGACGGAAAAATGGTCAAAATTTTTTTTTTTGTTTTTTTTTCTTCTCTTGGGCATCTTATTCATAAATTTTACAATTATTGTAAAATATTTGAAAAAAATACATATTTTTACTAAAAAACACGTTTATTTTCAATTGAGGGTAGTTTTTTTTCTCAATTTTTTTAGGTGGACGCCTTCTTACTTCCAATCATTATGGAGTTTGTTTCATCACGATAGCTGATTCAGTTTAAAAGTTACACAGTTTTGTTACAATTTTTTTTTTAATTCCATAAAAGTATAAAAATATATTTAGATTTTTAAAATATTTTTTCTGTCGTTAAAATTAAGCATAGATTCCCTCATTTCGATATGTGCACATTATGAAGAATCACACTGTATAGCAACCCACTTTGGTGCTGCTGAGCTCGCCAATCCTGCCTCACCCCGCATTCCAACCTGTATGGCCTGGAAAAAGTTCCAACCCATCGTACACTATTCATCTGGTTACCATAGGTACCAATATTTAAAAATGTTGTTAAGCTCCATTGGCAACCTATTCTTCTCCATCTTTCTCCACAATACGTCATAAGCAACCAGATCAAGTCTTGAATAAGTCGAGGAAGCTAGCATAAATCGGCGTCCCGCGCTGTATATAACTATAGTATGTGACAGTATGCTTAAGACACAACACTGCACTTTCTGTTGAGAAACAGTAGTATATAGTTGTCATGAACATTTACAGTTTTATTTATTTGTGTATTAAGCACACTGTCAAACACTTTTGATAATGATATTATAGTAGCTAGAGAGATGGGCCTATTGGATGCCGAGCGACGAAATGTAAGTTTGTACGCACAATATTGAGAGATTTACAGTGATATTTTAAGACCATAGACTTCTTATAGGTTTTCCTGTAATCTACGAGTAAAGAGCCATACTATGTATTTTTTTGAAAATTTTTGGTCCAGTAGTTTCGGAGATAAGGGGGGGGAATGGTCAATTTTCATTGAATTTCTTAAATATCTTTAAAAATGTTTATTTTAAAATTATATAAAAAATATATTTAAGATCCTTGCAATAAGTCCTTTCATTTGATATGTAACACGGTACTGTTAGCATAACTTTTTTTTTTAATTTTCTTGTTTGCCCCCCAAAAGTGACGCCTATATTACAATTTTTTTTTATTTACGTTACACATTCGTGTTTGGGTCACAAAAATACATATGTGTACCAAATTTCAACTTAATCACTCCATTACATTCGGAGTAAATTGGCTGTGACAGACGGACAGACAGACAGACACACGAGTGATCCTATAAGGGTTCCGTTTTTTCCTTTTGAGGTAAGGAACCCTAAAAAGAGCAAAAACAAGCATTACAATCTATAGAATTTTGGTATTGCAGGCCGGACAAACCAATAACCTGAAATTAGGGTGTAACTTTTGTTTGACCCACCTGCGATACCAAAATTCTATACATTATGAGTACAATGCTTCTTTTTGTTCTCTTTTCAGTTATGTGTTTTTGCAGTCAGGTTTTTTAGTTTTTTAAATTAAGTAGGTACTTTTTAATTTTCTGATTTTTCATTTTTCTGCATTTCTCATTCCAAATTACATGTAAACGTATTGGTGTATAAGTTGAAGCGGCTCTCGAAGGACCATACGCGGGAAAATAATTCACGTGGGTGGAATATTAGCCGACACAGAATTGAGCTACACACAGGTATGGATGGACTTACTTGGGAATCTTCTGGACGAAACACGTTGACTCAAGGACAGCTCTAGCTATCCTGGTGTTCACTGATTCAACTCACTGTGGTGCACTTATTGGGTATTTAAATGTCACAATTGTATTGGCCATTTTTTTGCGGGTGGTGCGGTGCGCGCGCTGCGCGGTGTGCGCACTGCGCGTGGGCGTTAGCGATGAGCAGTCACTGACAAGTGTCCAAAATTTGAGAAGTCCCCTCAAATCACAGGAGATGCGATTGGCTCTCGCTACAGCGCCTCTGATTGGTGCGTGCGATGAGCGTCCGTCGCGTTCCGTTGTACGGGAATTGGGAAGGAAGAAATATAGCTCAAAACTGCGTTCGGATTATAATAAAAAAAAACTTATTACTAATACTTGCGCGAGCATCCTGCCCGGTTTTGAGGATATGTAATATTCTCAAAGGAAAGAAATTATAGTAAAAACGGACAAAGAAAAAGAAAATTATTTTAAGCATATTAATTATTGCTAAATTTGGGTTTTAATTACGCGGTGATGTTATTGAGAAGGTAAAGGACATAGTTTGACAACGAGTCTCTTGAAAGAGCCACTGCATGTCTTCACAATAGCAACGCGGATTCTCCCATCCTTGCCGGGAAAAAGTTCGGTGATTACGCCCAATGGCCAACGTAAAGGCGGGACATCATCCTGATGTATGAGAACCACTGTACCAATCTTAATATTATCTACGGCATTCAACCATTTCTGTCTAACTTGAAGATTATGTAAATATTCTGTACGCCACCTCCTCCAAAAACTGCAAACCATCTGGTCAAGCAATTTTTTGCGGCAAGTCAGAGACTTCGTCGTTTCGGGAACATTCACGACAGGCAACGAAGTCAACGGAGAAGCCATTATATAATGAGCGGGAGTAAGCGGTTCTGGGTACGGATCCTCATTCAGGACACAGAGCGGTCTGGAATTTAGAACTGCCTCAATTTCAGTGAGAACAGTCGAAAGCTCCTCATACGTAAGAAGTTGCGAACCGATGACACGGTATAAATGCGTTTTAATAGATTTAATATTTGATTCCCACAACCCTCCAAAGTAGGGAGCGCGGGGTGGAATCATTTTCCACTCTATGCGGTAGCGGTTAACAAGAAGTTCTTGCAGTTGAGCCTTGGCTCCAACGAAATTTGTTCCGTTATCGGAATATAAATAAGAGACAGGTCCTCTGCGGGAAATGAATCTTTTAAAAGCGGAAATAAAAGTGTCCGATGACACGTCGGTAACCAATTTAATATGAACTGCTTTGGTGACGAAACAAATGAATAAGCATATGTAATTAATAGCGGTACGAGAGTGGTAAGTGTCATAAATTAATTTAATTAATTTAGACAAAAGAACAGCGGCACAGAGCTCTAGACGAGCTAGGGATATGACCTTAACAGGTGCAACTTTGGATTTAGCATACACCAAATTTACGTGTGTGTTACCATTTGAATCAGTGACATGTAAGTATACGACGCAGCCATATGCCTTCAAGCTGGTATCAGCAAACCCCACTATATTTGTCACGCAACCCATAGTAACGGCTACATGGCGAGGTAATTTTAAAGAAGAAAGTAAAGGTAATTGCTCTTTAAATTTTTGAAAGAGAAGTACAATAGAATCGGGTGGAGTTTCATCCCAATCTATATTTAATTTCCATAATTCCTTTATTAGTAATTTCGCAAATAAAACCACAGGAGCCACAAGACCGAGAACATCCCACAGACGGGCAATAGTGGAAAGTATGGAGCGTTTAGTACAATTATTATCCAAATTAGATGTAGTAAAGGTGAAACAGTCCTCGGAAGGAATCCATTTGAGTCCAAGATACTTTAAATTATCCCCATCAGAGAAATTAATAGAAGAGCGGTTGGAATGTGGGATGGCCTCTAGTAGTTCCAAGGAATTACTTGTCCATTTAGTAAGGTCAAAGCCCCCAGCCTTAAATAAGGCGATAAGTTCAGCGGATAGAATCTTGGCTTCCTCCAGAGACGAGGTCGAACTAGCCAAGTCATCCATGTATAGCTCATGAGAAGCAACAATGGATGCACGCGGGAAGCGGTGTTTTTCATCTGCTGATAGCTGGCGCACAGTGCGCATGGCTAGAAAGGGACTGGACTTGAGACCAAATGCAACTCGATTAAATTGAAATTCGCGAATAGGTTCAGCGGTATTAAAGCGAAACAATATTTTTTGGTATTTTCGATGCTCATCAATAACAGCAATTCGAAGATACATTTGTTTTATATCAGCTGTAACTGCTATAGGGAACAAGCGGAAATTTAAAAGTAATAAAAATATGTCAGCCTGTAAATTCGGCCCTGTGTGTAACAAGTCATTCAATGACATGCCATTATGAGACTTAGCGCTTGCGTCAAGAACGATGCGAGCTTTAGTGGTTTGTTTATCATTCCTAATAACAGGGTGATGCGGTATGTAATAACCCACAGTCTGATCAACAGAACTAGGTATAATTTCAGTTAAATAATTTTGTTCGATATACTCTTGGATTATTTCATTATAACTAGCGCGCAAAACAGGGTCGCGAAGCTTAGTTTTTTCCAAATTGATAAGACGTCGATAAGCGACAGCATAAGAATTTCCAAGTAAATCTGGATTTTTACAGAACGGTAACGCGGTACAATACCTACCACTGGAGTCACGTGACACAGTAGAAGCGTACAGCTGTTCACACTCCAGTTCAGCAGGGCTCATAAAAGATTTTGAAGGTATTTCTTCGATGTTCCAAAATTTATGTAAAGATTCGTCTAAAGACAGAAAACAATGAGAATTATCTATATTTAGCGCGGTAGAAAAATATGAAGCGGTATTTAATTCAGCGGGATTATAATTATTATTAGATAAACTAGCGGGTACCTCACCCATAAGAATGTAACCAAACACGGTTTCAATAGCGGACGGAGCGGTAGGTGAGATAATTTTATTGTGAAGTAATAAATACGGGAACAGTTTTGCCCCTAGAAGCAATTCAACCTCACCAGGTACGTACCACAATGGGTCAGCGAGCGGTAAATCAAACAAATGTTGCACTGCAGAAGTGTCAACAAAGTGAGATGGTACGTTATCAGTGATACAATCGACAACAAGAGCGGTAATTTTAAAAGAATTATTAGTTTTATTTTTCGCAGTAACTGTTATCTCAACGTAACCTATGATAGGTCACGAAGAGGCTCCGACACCCTTTATAACTGAATTTGAAAGCGCTATAATGTTTAATTGTAGTTTTTTACAACAAGCGGAAGTAATTATGTTATTTTGCGAAGCGTTATCTATTAAACATCTCACAGAAACGTATTTTTTTATATTTGTTATTAACATAGACTTGTGCAGTTGATAAAAGTAAAGTAGTATGCGGTTTATTCGTATCGGCGCGATAGCACGCACACAGCGCCACCTGTTGCGAATTCGCGGAGCTAGTGGCAGTGTCAGTCGAGACATCTTCTAGGCGGCTGCGAACTGTGTCCTAGATGTAAAAGAGAATGATGTCTTTTGTTACACGTCCTACAATTATGTGTAGATTTACACTGTGAAGCAGTGTGCGTTACACTAAGACAGTTTACACATCCACGTTTGTTTTTAATAAAATCCAAACGCGAACTGGCTGAAAGTGATTGAAAGGTTGGACAAGTGTAAAGTTTACAATGATCCATTTTATTGCAATACAAACAAGTTTGATTGTTATCAAAAGCAACAAAAGTATGTACTGTACTATCACGTGACTGATTACGAGAAGAATTATTTTTATTAGGGTTGTTACTCACTAACGCGGTTCGAGATGAAATAGTGCGATCCAATATTTTAGCTTACGATTTTATAAATTCAACGAAATCCGTATAAGTAGGAATTTCCTCATCTCTCTTATGCATTTCGAATAAATGTACGGTTGCGGGGTCTAACTTTTTCAAAGCTAAATTTAGCAAAATGAAATCCTTTAAATCTTTCATTTGTAATTGTTCTAAAGCAGAAACTGACGCGTGAAAACTTTCAATAAAACTATTTAAAGATGCGGAATTATTAATTGCGGGTTTAATATTTAATATGTTAGACATGTAATGTGAGCCTAGTGCTCGTTTATCTTGATACTTTTGAACTAAACTGTTCCAGATAGCGGTATAGTTTTCACCCGAGGGAATAATTCCGGCGGTGATTTGCAATGCGTTTCCTTTTAAATTACCTATCAAATACTGCACACGTTGAGAATCTGTAAGGTTTAAATTACTATGGATATTTGATTTAAATGATTCATAGAAAACAGGCCAGTTGTCAATCCTACCATCAAAGGACGGAATTTGAATCGGCGGTAGTTTGACTGCACCTATATATTGTTTTGTGTTATCATGAGACGCGGCTGAATCATTGAATGACCTTGAATAGTTCGCGGCGATTAATGATCGCATACGTTCTACGCGAGTATATACTCCGTCGTAAGATGTTATACTGTTATAATCGATTTTATGATCAGGATTTAATTGTAAAGAATATGTATGTATTTTATATAAATTGGTACTAAATTCTTGACGAGTGACTGAGAGTATCTCCGTGTCCGCCATGAATGTTTCCACGGAACGAAGTTCAATACTAGTCGTATTTATGTTCTTTGAAGTTTCATATAATGACGATAAACGTTCAAAGATTGCCTGATTTTTAGCTTGAAGTAATTTAACTTTTATTTTAAGATCTTCCATGATGGAATAGTTCTAGAAAATATTGCGTACAAAATATTAGGTATAGCGGGTAGACTTAGAATAATTATTTTATTCTAAGCGGTTATAACAAAGGAATGCTGTTGAATATAAGTTATAGGTAAGTTAGCCAAACTAACTCACGATAATTAGCGATTAGAATATTTACGCTATGCTATTTCAATGCAATAGGCGTAATATTAAGTTGATACAGTAATTCTCAATGAATAATGTAACTAGCGGGAATGTTCAAACGCAAGGACGCGTTCAATATGGCGGTTTTACGAACTTTGTAACTTAGGTATTTAGACCTAAATCCTAGGTATGAGACCTATATATGATCGTTGATTCTTTGAATCTGACTCGATTGGACCAAAATCTTATGGTGAAGTTGAAGCGGCTCTCGAAGGACCATACGCGGGAAAATAATTTACGTGGGTGGAATATTAGCCGACACAGAATTGAGCTACACACAGGTATGGATGGACTTACTTGGGAATCTTCTGGACGAAACACGTTGACTCAAGGACAGCTCTGGCTATCCTGGTGTTCACTGATTCAACACACTGTGGTGCACTTATTGGGTATTTAAATGTCACAACTGTATCGGCCATTTTTTTGCGGGCGGTGCGGTGCGCACTCTGCGCGGTGTGCGCACGGCGCGTGGGCGTTAGCGGTGAGCGGTCACTGACAAGTGTCCAAAATTTGAGAAGTCCCCTCAAATCACAGGAGATGCGATTGGCTCTCGCTACAGCGCCTCTGATTGGTGCGTGCGATGAGCGTCCGTCGCGTTCCGTTGTACGGGAATTGGGAAGGAAGGAATATAGCTCAAAACTGCGTTCGGATTATAATAAAAAAAAACTTATTACTAAAACTTGCGCGAGCACATATATTTGTTAAATTTTTTGTAATCACCTTTCAAAACCCTTCATTTTCATACCCCACTCGATAGGGTAAGGAACATTTTTTTTTCAACCTATATTGTGGCGCCAAAAATCCGCCATTTTGATTTTTTATCATTTTAATATACCCATTGACACTTGCGCAATAAAGACACATTTAACGACATATCATTCATCAAAATCGGTCAAACATGTATAAACCCTCCTTTTTTGTCTTCTCCGCAGTTAGGTAAAAATTAAAATTCATGCTGCTTGTGACACCCCGACCAAAAATGGGTTAGCACTGCACTAACGGCGAGCACTACTTCCAAGTTGATTTTTACTACACCTTAAAGTTTAAGGTATCATTCATGTCAGGTATCCATGGTTTAAGGCTTAAACCATGGATACCTGACATTAATGATACGGCCAAACGTCGACTGACATATCATTAAACGTTGACGTTTAAACGAAATGGTTTTTAGCTGGACATTTCATGAAACAACCATTTCTTGAAATAGTCGAACACGTCAAATGATCAATTCTAAAATCTGGCCACGACTTAATAATGCATATTAATGCACAATAACATTCTATCTACTTACCCATAAAGAAATAGCGCCCTAACGATGAAGAACCCAAGGTCGTTATTTGACGTCCAAATCACGGGCACTGATTTCTCAGCTGATAGTGACAGCTCTGGGAGATCTGTTGACAAAAAAAATATTATTAATCTCTAAGGCCCGCTTGCACGTTCATGGATTATCTTAAATAACTCGGAGTTAACAGCTTACTCAGGGTTAATCAAATAATTTATCTTGCGCCACCAAGAGTGATAGCTAAACCTAGGGGTTAAGCTCTTGCTTAAACTTTTAAATATTTACCCCACCGATGTGGGTTAAACTCTGGGTTAGTGTTAGTAACGTCAAAATAAATTGACGTTATGAAGTACCGCTGATAACTTATTTTGTATTTTATATTAGTCGACGTTACGGTAAGTGAAAATTCGGTGCTTTATCAGCAGGCAATAATATATTCATGAACTCATATAAAATATAGTACCTGGGCGACCGAGCTCTGCTCTGGTGAAAATAGAGATTGCTCATTTAATAGTATGGGATAGTTCATACTAATTGCATGAATTTCCATGTATAGTACATACTAATTCCTTGCTGCTATGTCATTATTCTAAGGTAGCAGTGGCGCAGGGTGAATTTATTTAGGAGGTAGGCCGGGGCAGCAAGGAAAATAAAAATTTTTCGTCATGGCCACGAAAAGTTACTTCTTGTTTACTCATCAAAATAACGGTGTCAATAAACCGTTTCATTTTTCGATCTACTTTTCTATTATAAGCTTCATGCAAATTAGTCAAAATAATTTTATTCCTACCAGTCTCGGAACTCATGAAACAGCTAGGTACGAATATATTTTTTAGTTTGCACATCTTTTTTGATGAATTCGTCAGATTAAAATGTAAAAAACCCTATATTCCATAAACAACTAGAATCTAAGAAAAGTTAACACGGGAACAATTCATTTTATTAAATTTACGACTGCCAGTCAGTCATTGAAATTTATTGTAAAGGGAAACGTTAAAATGTTTGAAAAAACCATCGCGGCGTTTGTAATTTATAGTCATATCTGGGCGAGCACGTATTTTCAAAACTTAACCTTGAAAAGCACAAACATTTTACTTCACAAAGTAAATAATCTGTCAAAAACATTCTAAAACTATTAATGCCGCCATCCTAATAAGATCGTACTAATTACTTTTCAAATCTACTCTAAATAAGTAATTTCAACTTATTAAACTATCTACTTACCCCAAAATACCTAATTACAACTTTAACATTATACTCAAAACACTACTTAATAATTAATATGGTTCTAATGCGATTACGTCAACAAACAACCACACATTTTCATTCGAATAATGAAATAAATGGCCGCATTCCGAGTTACGCTAAAAGTGATAATATAGCGAATCCGACCAAAGTCGAAAGTCACAATTATTACTCGATAATAATTATTACTCAAGTCATTTGAAAAAGGACTTTTGTGGGTTTTGGAAGAACACAAACAAGCTTAATCATAAGCCTAGCGTGCCTGTGTGCGTTGACGGTGTGAGTGATGCGCAGGGAGTAGCTGAACTTTTTAAAGCGAAATTTGAGGTAAAGTCGTCGTTAGGACCGTCGCATGCGGTGATCGATGTTGAGCCCAAAGGGAAATTAGGAGTCAGGCTTACTGCCAGAGACATTGCTTCTATCATACAGTCAATGTCAAGAGGGAAGTCTCCTGGCCATGATGGGCTCAGCATCGAGCATCTTCGGTATGCGGGCCCGCATTTGACACGTGTGTTGGCTTTATTATACAATCTTTGTCTGAGTCATGCGTATATACCCTCGGATATGTTGAAAACAGTTGTAATGCCCATAGCTAAAAATAAAACTGGACTAATGACTGATAGGAATAACTATAGACCTATTTCACTGGCTACGGTTGTGTCTAAGGTATTGGATAGCGTGCTTAATGCTCAATTAAATAAACTTGTTCAATTAAATGACAACCAGTTTGGGTTTCGACCAGGGTTGTCTACCGATAGTGCTATATTGGGCTTTAAGCATGCTGTGAAGTACAATACACACCGCAGCACTCCGGTTTACGCTTGTTTCCTTGACCTGTCGAGTGCTTTTGATCTGGTTTCGTATGACACTCTCTGGAAAAAGCTTAATGATGCGAAGCTACCACCTGAAATCAACAATATTTTTAAGTTTTGGTACGGGAACCAGGTCAATAGTGTTAGGTGGGACGGGGCCTACTCGAGTCCATATGGTCTTAAGTCAAGTGTTAGGCAGGGGGGTCTCAGTTCTCCTACACTCTTCAACCTGAACATGGACCAGTTGATTGGGGAGCTGAGTAGCACCAGAGTCGGATGTTATATTGATGGCATATGTGTGAACAACATTAGCTATGCAGATGTCAAAGTCAAAGTCAAATCATTTATTTCAAATAGGCCCATGTATGGCACTTTTGAACGTCAAAAATTACAAAATAATAAAATTGATTCTAGTCGCCCCTTCCAAAAGGTAGTTTTCGTATGGAGAAGAATGGGCAAGAAACTCCACCGTTACTCTTTTAAAATGTTTTACAATATTGTTTGTATATGTACGTACATTTGTTAAATAATTATTATATGTGAAGACGATGCACCTAGAATAAAATTACTATACCACAATAGGTAAAAAAATTAAAAATGAAGCAACGATAAATAATTTAATTTGTGACAGATACATGGTTCTCACATATTTACAAACATTGTAAAAGTAGACGATTTTCCTAAAATGTTACAATTAATAAGTCAGTGTGTAAGGAAGTAATCACAGAATGTAAAATCAATGTCATACTTAAAACACAAAGTAATAAATTTTACAATTAAATTAGCAACCAGTTTGATATTGTCTTGATTCTAAATTGTCCTATGGAGCAGGACCAGCATGTTTCCAAGCACTCTTATCTTGGATATAATCCTCTAATTTGTAATAAGTGTGCTTGTTTACAAAGTGTACTTTTTATATGAGTTTTAAATTTTCTTTCATTTAATTGCAATATGTCACAAGGTATTTTGTTGTAACATTTAACACAGTACCCCATAAAAGATGTATGTACTTTAGATAACCTGAAAAATGGTTGATCTAGTTTATCTTTATTTCTAGTATTAAAATTATGTCTATCACTTATTTTATTAAAGAGATGTGGATTTTTCCTTACATACATAATATTATATGACATGGTGCTGCTCAGTGCCTCAGTTTGTGGCCTGAGGAAACTAGTGAGTGTATGTGAGAGGTATGCCAGTGCTCATGGCCTACTGTATAATGTGAAAAAGAGTGTAGTGATGGTGTTTGGGGCTGGTGGAAAATGTCCAGAAACGGTACCTCCAGTAGTGATGAATGGTATACCGTTATCGAGAGTACACTCATTCAAGTACCTTGGGCATGTTTTGTCCACTAGCCTTAAAGACCATGACGATATTGAAAGAGAGCGGAGGGCGCTGTCGGTGAGAGCGAATATGATTGCTCGCAGGTTACAGCGTGCTTCTACGGAGGTTAAAAAAACACTTTTTAGTCTTCTGTTCCTCGTTTTACACCTGTGGCTTGTGAGTACATTTTACGCAGAGATCGTACAGCGCCCTTCGCGTGCAGTATAATAATGCTTTCAGGGTGTTGATGGGGCTGCCTCGCTTCTGTAGCGCATCAGGGATGTTTGCGGAAATGCGTGTTGATTGCTTTTATGCATTAATGCGTAAAAGATGCGCATCCTTGGTGCGCAGGGTGCGAGGCAGTTCTAACAGCATCCAGAGAGCTATTGCTGACAGGCTGGACTGCTGTACTGTAAGTCGTTGCTCCAGTATCTCAGCTGGAATACTGAAGCAGTGACTACTTTGTTGAGTGTGTTTGTGTAGATAATTTTTGTTGTAATTGTATCACTAACATAGTTGTAAGTTTATTTTATTGTTACTAACATTGTATGAGTCTCATTGTTACTCGTAATAAAGAATTTAATAATAATAATAACCCTTATATTTTGTGACTATTAAATTTGGTCGGATTCGCGATATTATCACTTTTAGCGTAACTCGGAATGCGGCCAATGTTTACGAACGAACTCCTAGCCGAACATATTACGAAATTCAACGAAAACTACCAAATCAAATGCGTGTGCCAGGAAGAGGTGGTGTAAGTACATAAAATAAGTATGGATATTATGGATAGTATATCAAAATGTAAAAAATAAGCACAAAAACTACCAATTGTTGGAAATTGAACTTAGGTTTGCAAAGCAGTCGTCCAACTCTTTAAAATATTTGATTTGTTGAAAGTTGACTAAAATATCTGGTTTTATATATTTCATGAATTCATGATTGACTGCTTAGCTCCATAAAAGTATAGCGGGATAATAATCATTTAAAATGTTAAATCTTTAACTATCTGCTACATTCGTTCCCTATTCAGCCCAGTGAAATATTGGAATAATTCAACTGTTGTATAGTGGTACGAGTATATTGTGTTCATAAAAAAAATAGTAAGTACCTCATTAAAAAGTTATTTCGTCAAACAAAGGTGTATTGTGTTCTATCTCCTCTCGGCTCATTTCCTACGAAATGTATGGAATGTTTTTTTGCAATATCTGACTTTTTAGGGTTCCGTAGTAAACAAGGAACCCTTATAGTTTCGTCATGTCCGTCTGTCTGTCTGTCTGTCCGCGGTCTAGCTCCGAGACCGTACTAGAAAACTGTAATTTGGCATAGGTATATTTTATGTATATTTTAATTACGCCGACAAAGTGGTAAAATAAAATTATGAAAAACATTTTTTTTTTTAGGGTACCTCTCATACACGTGAAGTGGTGATGTTATTTTTTTTTTCTTTTTTTAGCCCATAGTGAGGGGTATCATTGGAAAGGTCCTTTAAAAACATTGGGAATTTGTGAAAACCATTTTTGGATTCAGGGATCCGTTTGCGAAATATTAAGCTTTAAAGTGCTAATTTTTTACCCGACTACGGCAAAGCCAAAAGGAAGGGTTATGATTTTAGCAGTCTATGTATGTATGTTTGTATGTATGTATGTTAGTATGTATGTATGTTTTTACGTGTGTTCCACCGTAGCGCCTAAACTACTAAACCGATTTTGATGAATGAGGTATCAATAGATTTGTAATAATGGTCCGGGTGACATAGGCTATATAATTTTTCCCTAAATTTAATTTGGTGAACTTTACACGTAAATTTCTAACCTCGAAAAAAATTAAAATGGGATGATCATGACATGTTTGGTATCAAAAGAAAGGTCTTGATGAGCACATTACAAATATGTATATAATATTATATTTTCAAAGTAAATAAATATGTTTAAATCGTTAAAAACAAGCAAAAGTGAGACTGCGCTACGTAGTATTGCAAGATGTTACCAACGTGCAGTTAATCAAATCTTAATAAATAGTAACGATTTGTAATTCCACTCTTATGAAGAAAAACAAGTACAACGAAATATTTATATTTTGGATTTCTTCGAAGCTCGATATCCATATATGGTGTTGGCGTCGAAATAAATCGCTCTATGGTTTCGTCCAAAGCACTATGCACTGCTATTGGAATTTAAATAAAATAGGTTAATTACTGAACTATTGTATTACTTTTATTTACGTTTATCAAGTGTAAAAACGGAAAAGTATAAAATAAAAAATAAAGTTTAATAAAAAACTGTAACCCGACTACCTACGGGAAAATGAAAATGATCTAAAAAGTATGAAACAAGCAAATATTTCAGACAGAAATCAAGACATAGGTACAAAAATGGTCAAGGTAAAGCCGTCGTCGCATGCCATTATAATTTTGTAGGTGTTCCTGGCACCAACATGGTATATAGGCATGCGACCACGGCTTTACCTGGACCATTTTTGTACCTGTCTTGATTTCTGTCTGAAATATTTGCTTGTTTCATACTTTTTAGATCATTTTCATTTTCCCGTAGGTAGTCGGGTTACAGTTTTTTATTAAACTTTATTTTTTATGTTAGAGTCAAGTGTCCCCCCCCCTGCCGGCTAAAGGGTTGATTTTGGGTGTGTGAAAAAAATCACAACAGTAGTTTATATAACGAAATTTAATTTAATTTATTCACCAAAATAAGAACACGTATTACAAAAATTTAATATTTGACAATGACAATATACAGTAAATAATGGCTTAAAGTTTGTAATATACAAAGTTTAGGACTATCTGTAAAACGAATAACATTTCACTAGTAATAAAACGTCATTTTTATATTTCTTATTCTTAGTTTAATCGTTCAACACAATCATAGATAGCACATGATCACTCAGCACAGTTTTACACTTAATATTATGAACGTCTGTACGACTTAACGGTTGGAACCCGAATGCCGTCCACAACTTCAATCTTATAATTCTGACGTTAGTCAATTGAGATACTTTAATCGTAGCAAAATAATGCTAAGTACTTCCGTTTGCTAACTGATGTCAAACTAACTACCATTTAATATTAATAAACGGAATTGTAATAGAATAAAATAGAGTAACTAAATAAGTTTGGTTACAGCTCGGCCATCCGTTAACCAACGAGTCCCCTTGTTATACAAAAGCAAGATTAAACGTCATTTATTTAACTTGTGATGAGAATCAGCACTTTTTTGAACGTCAAAATTACATAAGACAGTCCCCCAAAACGCCCGCCCGTCACCACTTCCTAGTGCTGTAGCTGAGAAGAAGAAGTGGCGCAACAAACTTCCCAGCAGCACAACTGTCTGTTTTGTTAGAAGAACTTGATTCTATACAATAGTATGCAAAGTAATTACTATTACGAAGCACAAACCATTAAATAAAATTATTTGCCATAATTATGGCGGCTAGCACACGCCAATATACTAACAAGAACATTGAAAACTACTCGGATATAACAAAAACGTAAGTAAACAGAACTTAGTACGTAAGCGTGTGCCCGCTTACATGTATAAATAAATTGACTTATCCATTTAAAATTTTATGCACATATAACTTTTCCATTGGTAAGCTAACTCTGAAGAAGAACCTGAACATTGTCTTGAGTTAATCATAGCGATCAACTATTCTTATCGTTTACGTCGTCGCTAATAGAATAATATGTCTTTGAACAAAGACCAACAAATGAGTTATGAACCTTATTAAGTCTGCGAAAGGATCACGCATCTATACCGAAACGATTCTAATTACAATTAACAAATGAGTTATGAACTTTATGAAGTCCGTGAAAGGATCACAAACCTATACTGAAACGATTCTAATTACAATAAACAAATGGGTTATGAACCTTATGAAGTCCGTGAAAGGATCACGCATCTATACCGAAACGATTCTAATTACAATTAACAAATGAGTTATGAACTTTATGAAGTCCGTGAAAGGATCACAAACCTATACTGAAACGATTCTAATTACAATAAACAAATGGGTTATGAACCTTATGAAGTCCGTGAAAGAATCACGCATCTATACCGAAACGATTCTAATTACAATTAACAAATGAGTTATGAACCTTATGAAGTCCGTGAAAGGATCACAAACCTATACTGAAACGATTCTAATTACAATGTTTACGAATAATAACAATTATTGTGTAAGTACATTAGACATTAAGTAATAATATTCAAACTTAATACTAATAACAACTGATATTAAACAATCCTAGCAGAAATTAAATTCCTTATTTACCAAAGGTACATAACAAAATTATCATTATCATATGCAACATGTAAATTTCAGCAATACATGCCCCAGGACATGAGCTCGTTCGTGATGCTGATGTTCGTTACTTAGTTTTCAAGTTCTTCTTAATTGAAAACTACGAAAGCCAACTACACGTCGAATCCAAACCTGTTACCCAACTTGTACAATAACTACTGTGATTCGTTAATTACATTATTTATCCACAAATAAGTAGAAATACATGCCCCAGGATATAAGCTCGCCCGTGATGCTAACGCTCATATGTCAACAACACGCCGAACCCAATCCCGTTACCTGGCTTGTACAACACCCAATATGACTCTCCCATCCACAAATAAGTAGAAATACATGCCCCAGGATATAAGCTCGCCCGTGATGCTAACGCTCATATGTCAACAACACGCCGAACCCAATCCCGTTACCTGGCCTGTACAACACCCAATGTGATTCTCTCATTCACGAATAAGTAGAAATACATGCCCCAGGATATAAGCTCGCCCGTGATGCTAACGCTCATATGTCAACAACACGCCGAACCCAATCCCGTTTCCTGGCCTGTACAACACCCAATGTGATTCTCTCATTCACAAATAAGTAGAAATACATGCCCCAGGACATAAGCTCGCTCGTGATGCTAACGCTCGTATGTCAACAACACGCCGAACCCAATCCCGTTACCTGGCCTGTACAACACCCAATGTGATTCTCTGAACCTCAAATAAGTAGAAATACATGCCCCAGGATATAAGCTCGCCCGTGATGCTAACGCTCGTATGTCAACAACACGCCGAACCCAATCCCGTTACCTGGCCTGTACAACACCCAATGTGATTCTCTTATTAACTTTATGTCTCATGAAAATCTCACGGCAGACTCATGACGGGCTCATGACAGCCTCATGACAGTCTCACAACAGTCTCATGACAGTCTCACAACAGTCTCATGACAGTCTCACGACGGTCTCATGACAGTCTCACGACGGTCTCACGACAGTCTCATGACAGTCTCACGACGGTCCCACGACAGTCTCATGACGGTCTCGCGTCAGTCTCATGACGGCCTCACGACAGTCTACTGACAGTCACATGACAGTCTCACAACAGTCACATGACAGTCTCACAACAGTCTCATGACAGTTTCACGACGATCTCATGACAGTCTCACGACAGTCTCATGACAGTCTCACGACAGTCTACTGACAGTCTCATGACGGTCTCATGACAGTCTCAGGACAGTCTAATGACAGTCTCATGACGGTCCCACGACAGTCTCATGACGGTCTCGCGTCAGTCTTATGACGGACTCATGACAGTCTCATGACAGTCTCATGACGGCCTCACGACAGTCTAATGACAGTCTCATGACGGTCTCATGACAGTCTCACGACAGTCTAATGACAGCCTCACGACAGTCTTATGACAGTCTCATGACAGTCTTATGACGGGCTCATGACAGTCTCATGACTGCCTCACGACAATCTAATGACAGTCTCATGACGGTCTCATGACAGTCTCACGACAGTGACTTGTGACTTTCGACTTGTAACTTATGACTTTTAACTTATGACTTGTAACTTATGACTTATAACTTGTAACTTATAACTTGTAACTTATGACTTGTAACTTAATAGGGCCTGCTACCTAATTGCGCAACGTATTTTGATTACCATTCAAGTAGAATTTATTTCAATTTGAATCGAATTGCTTTTATTTTACGACTTTGGAATTGCAAAACTCCAATATTTTTTAAACAAACTGCGGTCTGTTTGATACTCCATTGAGTGAACGAAATGCGTCTAAAAAGGCTATTAATCGAATTGCGTAACCATTTTGACAGTTGTTTTTTTTTTTTTTTTTTTTTTTTTTTTTTCTGTTGGGCATCTCACAGCTGGTTCCGAAAACCGTAGCTGTTTAACCGGTCAATCCTGTGGTTGCCTTAAGCTACTACACTCAAAGCCTCCAGCCAGGGCACAAATACTAAGCTAAAAATTTAAGGATGAACGCTCACTAAGGGCACCCCCTGCGGGGTTCGAGCCTCGGCTTAGGGCGTTATCCGGAGGGAGGGCATCAAAAGATGGGACGGGCTGGATCAAAAGGTTTTGATCATTATTATTAGTCGGGGAATTTAAAGCTACGTGCACAGCTGCAACAACTGCTGGCACCTCGTTTTCGAGCAAGGGTCGGGGGGGAGTATTATTTACTCGGGGGCGCGGCGGTCGAGATCGCAAAGGACCTCGGCGGCGAGGTCGGTATGACGGGAGGCGTCTGTTTTTGTACACTGTACTTGTTTCCCTATTGCTCTCCTGGAGGAGGGTTATGGGGTCATCGGGATCTACGAGGATATGCCTTGGACGGCGAACATGGCTGATTTTACTCGGGACATAACTGGCGGCCTCGACAACCAGAGGGTTGCGATGTTTGGCCGCGGACTCAAAGAAACGCTTGGAAAGGCGTTTTAGAAACTGATGGATTGTGGGAATCTTTAGGTCGAGGTGGAGTGCCTCGTTCCTGACGAACCAGGGGGAACCTGTGGCCCTACGGAGGAATTTATTTTGCACTGTTTGCATTCTATGGATGTGACGGGGTTTCGCATGAGCGAAGACGGCACCCGCATAGGTCATGATCGGTCGAATGCACGCCGTGTAAACGCGCAATTTGCACCTAAGTGACAATTTGCTACGTGCATTCACCAGATAGAAGAGTCTACCGAGAGCGAAAGAGGCTCGCGAACGAACCATCTTTATGTGCTCTGCGAAAGTCAAATGATGGTCTAGGACGACACCGAGATATTTAGCTCGCTTCTCCCAAGGGATCGGCTTGCCGGACATGGTGATTGGTCGGGGGAGGGGGTTTTTGAGCCTTGAACGCGGCTTCGTAAAGAGAACCGCTTGGCTTTTATCGGGGTTGACTTCTATCCGCCTTTTTTTTTTGACAGTTGTAATTTTGTTTCAAACTTTATAGTAATTTGTTTTGTCTGTCAAATGAAACAGAAGCCACTGTAGTGGTCGCAATAGATTTTACTTAGCAATCTTTTTGGGATTAACTCATGAAATCTCCATAATTATTAAGAAAAAAATTAAGTAATAGTCTTCCTGATAAATTGTGAATGTGTTTTTATGTAAAACCTCAATGATAAATCAATTTTATTGGTATGTTAAATATCAAAGCAGCGAGGTCGATTTTTAATAATAATTGTGAAAGTTTTCTTGTGAGTTTAGTGCCTACAACCTAAACTAAAAACAAATATTATGATATTCCAGAAACGAGGTATTTTGGTGGCATTTTAACGAAAGACAAATTCGTACCTCATACCGTAACAAACTTGAGCCACAAGCTTAGCAACCCAGTCGAGCTTGTAATACATTGGAAAAGCAAAAACTTATAATTGAGGAAGAACAAAAAAAAGCAGTTTGAATCATTTTATATTAATGGATTATGTAAGGACATTGATGAACATACCACTATTGCCACATCATTGTCTGTTTAAGGTATGTACTTACTTATTATTTTCTTTCTAAGTGTTGAACATTGAATGTGTGTTAGGTACAGCAACAATGTTACACACATAGGGATGTATTTATAAACATTGCTTATAGTTAAGTGACGTTAAAACCTCAAAAATGTATGATTAAACAGTTGCTCATCATTACATAACTTTATGCAACGTTTATAAATAAACCCCATATTGTTTATTGGTGAATACGAAATGCACCATCAAACGTAAACTTACCATACATTTAAATACCATACATATATTTTCAGTTGCCTAACCTACTACTTGTATGAATTTTTACTTAGCAATTATAACAACAAAGTAAAGAAAGTAGGTAGGCAACTGAAAATATATCTAAGTACCTATCTTAAATGTTTTTCACTTATTGTTAATATTATTAAAAAAATCGATCTGCCCAGCCTTTTCCCAACTATGTTGGGGTCGGCTTCCAGTCTAACCGGATGCAGCTGAATACAAGTATTTTACATGGAGTGACTGCCTATCTAACCTCCACAACCCAATAACTAGGTAATACGATACCCCTTGGTAAGACTAATTGTCACTTTCGGGCTTCTGATGACCCATAACGACTGTCAAAGATCCACAAATGACATCCGGGACCAACGGTTTAATATGCTTTTCGAGGCATGAAGGAGTCTCGGTATGTAGAAATGGTCACCCATCCACGGACCAACCCTGGCAAGCGTAGCTTAACCTGATGGATTGCCCCGTGCGGCTGTTAGTACTTAGCCTATTAATATTATTAGTAGGTAAGAATATTTAAGTCAATTGTTGCTTATAATTGACCCAATTGTTGTTTATAGCAGAATATTGCTATTCTATAAAGTGACTGTGGATGGATGTAATGGATGGTGGAATATATTGAAGATTTACTATTCTTTTTTTTTCAGGTGTCAGGCTCAACTACATTATTCAAGATTTTTTTAACTGTCTCTCATTCACTCTCTACTCTACATTTTAAAACAAAGTCATATTACTTTCTGCTCAAATAAAGTACTCATGTGGCAAAGTAGGCATATCAACTAGGCCCATGGCTAGATGAAAGCCATCTATTATCATCATCGTCATGCTGGTTGTATAATTTCTTCTTTATTTAGGGCTGATTTTTCAGTCTCCAGATATTTTATAATACTAAATTATAATGGTAATTGGATAAACATAAAATATATATTATGATGTGTCTGTCAAAAGTTCAGCCAAGGAAATATATTCATAATTGAGTTGCTATGCTTAATTCTTAATGATGTGTCAAAAAGCTTACCTTCAATGATTAATACATAAGATTCTTAATCCAATCCATGTTTGCCACCTTGCCACCAACTTCTTTGTTAGGAAGTCAACAATATTGATATTTGGTAGTGTTCCATTCTTGTTTTCAGCACGTCTGTGAAAATATTATGAATATGTTTTGTAGTTATCTGTTATTTGGTTAGGTAGTGGATATTATAGTTTATTTCAGCATCTACTTATGTACAAAAATATCAATTAAAAATTTTAGTTAGAATGTGAGACATAGTACGTAACTATTATTTTAACCACAATAAATAGTTAACCTCGCGTAAGATGCCTGTGTCTACGCAACAAACGAATGATTGTCCGTATACGTAGACTCACCAATAATGTACCTACAGCTACAATAATCTAATGAGATACGAAGGTACTCTCACACACGTTATTCCTATTTATATTGGTTTACTTACTTGTAGTGATAATATCGACTTAGATACTTTTCGCTATGGAGCAAAACAGCCTAAGTCTTAGTCCATGTACTTAATTGTAGTCTGTGATCTTGGTGAAGCTAGTACAAAACGAAGGCGGTGTCTCGAACGAGAGAATTTTCCAAAGTTCTTCCGACTTCCACAAGCCACAAGAATAATGTTCCAAAACTGCTTATTACAGGCCCATGTTTCTGTACGTGAATAGTAAATATAATTTTGTATGTTGAAAAATATAAAACAACTATTAATTTAAAACAAAAACTTTACCGAAATCAACAAAAATAAAATGTAAACAGATGCGTCGCCATGATTGATATCGTATTCTCCACAGAATTCAAAGAATATTCATTCCAGCCCAAATTATTGTCAAAGGTTTAACATGTGATGTCATATGCCTTTCCTTTTCTTTTCCCTACACTCTGATAAAGTTAGAGCAGCAAAGGTATACTTTAGACAGGCAGTAGTTTGCATTAAATCGTCAACGCATAACGCAATGAGGGCAGATCATTCAACTTTTACTCTCAGTGTTGCAATTTTTTTCCCCTAAGTCCACTATAGACTTGCGTCTAGATACATCGAAACGAATCAAAAATCCGATTTCAATCAGAAACGGAATCGATAATCCGAACTAGACAAACCGATTTCACAAAACCACGGAAGTTTGGTTTTGCCTAAGCAAGTTTTTGTTTATATTTGAATAGTTTTGATCGATGCACTTACAACCGAATAATATTACTAGAGACGATCGAAACTGCGAGCCGGAGCCTCTCCTGAAATTAGTTTTCTGTTACCGACATTCGGTCGCTGTTTTGGGAGTCCATTTGAAGATTTGAGTATGAAAATAAAACATAACTTATGTAATCATAGTATTTTTAGGGTTCCGTACCTCAAAAGGAAAAACGGAACCCTTACAGGATCACTTCGTTATCAGTCTGTCAAGACCCTTTTTCTCAGGAACGTACGGAGGTATCAAGTTGAAATTATATCAAATACGTCTGTGGTCCCTTAGAGCTCTAAAAAATCAAGCTTCTAAGTCAACACAATAAAAAATTACGGCTATTTAAGCGACATATTTTGGTACTCGCAAATAAATCAAAAACTACACGGTACTTCCCGTTGACCTAGACTCATAAAATTTGGCACAAAGCCCGTCTCATTGCACAAGTAAAGGAAAATGACAGAAAATTGTAAATTTTCAGTTTTATCACATACAAAAAGAAAAAACCATTACAAACTTACATTTGCAGTTGGAGAATTGACCGTGACATATATCAATATAGGGGAGATGTTTTTCAACTACAAAGTTGTTTGTTTTTGGGATAAAAACTCCCAGGTTTAGTGGAAATCCCTCTAAGTTGACAACACTGCTTTTCTACGATTTTGTCATAGGCCACAGATAACAAAAACGTGAAAAGAAAAACGTTTTATTACGTAGTTCAATTATGGTAGTTTTTGGTAGAAAGTATTTTAATAATTGGTTTTTCATTTTTCGGCAATCATTGTACATTTTTATTTATAAGCACTAGTAGATCATCAGTTGTAATTAAAACAAAATTACATTATAGCACAATAATTTGAATATTAACCATTCATAGATGCTGTAACTAAACATATGAATTTAACAATTATAGACAATTGGTTTGAACATCCCTATACAATTTCAGTCGTATGGTAAAAAATGTACATCGCAATTCCAATTATGGCATGCGATTAAGATTGGACTTGCTTTCGATTCAGAATCGCAATCAAAAATAAAATATGTTACGCAATTAGGCTGCTGATCTTCCTCAACTAATAGTCAAAATCATAATTTATTTTCTTAGCTCTGAATTCGGGTTATAAAGTGCAAGTACCATACCAAGTTATTTCTCCAAAACTATAATATTAATATCCTTTTAAAACATTTAGAACTTTGACGTCCTAAATAAAAGGCTTTTATTGATTTATGTTGGTCAACAATGCAGCGGTTTAGCAAGTAATCTAATTGATTGAAGAAATAATACTGTGGAAACTATAAATGTAAGCAAGCCCCAAACCCTTCGCCGCATCAGACGAAATAATAAAATGCTGTGAAAACTCAAAATTAGATAAATACGACAATATCATTTTAGGTATCGGTGAAAATTACACTAATCCTATGATGATCGTGATTAAATTATCGACTTCACTAAAGGAATGTAAGTGTACTACTACCAGTCTAATGGTTTTTCATGTATGTGAAAACAAGTACCTAAACACCAAAATGTTAAATGATAACAATTTGACTTATGAAGTCAAGTACTGCAACAATATCTCCAATTGCTATTTTTGAATGTATTTCACACATTTAATAATTGAATTACTTATATTTATAAAAAGTTCAGCCTTTTCATGGATTCGTAAGTTAGTTAAGTATTTTCCCACGATGAGCAAAGGATACGCTATAGGACATAGAAGGACTCACGAAAACCGTGAAAGAATGCCATGTGAGTACATTTTGCTCAACACCCTGTTATAAGCACAACCAAAAACAATCTTCAACTACTCTCCCATGGTCAAAGTTACCATATTCATCTTCAATGACTCCAACAGAACACTTTATTTACAATTTAAAAGTAACTTATAGTTTTTCTTTTTTTGAGAATTTTACCATTATCAACCAGTCACTTTGTTACACCAAAATATAGCGGGACTATCTAAATCCGATATACCAAAAATAGCTTTGTTGGACTTTGTTTCTAAACAAAACGATATATAAAGATATAATCTGCATTAGCGAAACATTTCTAAAAATGTAAAGAAAAATCTAACGTGTATGCCTATAAGTATAAGCTAACTAATTATTCCTCTAGGACCAAGCAGAGAGGAAGAATCTGTATAATGTATAAAAACTACCCAACTTGTACTAAAATAAACAGTTTTTAAAAACATTGCGTCCGAACTTACGTTCGAATGCTGTGGTATAGGATTTCCACAATATGAATGCGCATAGAATACCAAATTCGAACCCATACCTGATATTTTACTAGAAAAACTAAAGGTCATTATTGTACAAGATACATTCTAAACAAAAGATAGCTCCAATAGTGAGCGACTTAAACAATAAGACAGTCAAGACTACCTTATGTTACTGTAAAACTTCAACTTTCAAGTTAAAAAGAAACTACAGAATCAACTCTGGATAACTAAAGGTCTCAGTTTGGCACTCAATACTAAAAAGAAGCCAAGATATACCTATGCAATTGTAAAGCGTCACGTCACCTAAGAATACCTGTCAGGATTCCTGGAGTCAGGTCTTGATCTGCGATCAATATCACTTGATGACAGTGTAGGACTTCAGCGCTGTCTACACCGGCAGCTAAACGTCGAGGACCGTGACAGGGACCATCGCCTTCGTGGTCGGCATGATCTCTGTTCCTGCTCCTCCGTTCTGCTCTACACGAGCGATGCCTTGGGCACCGCGCGGTGCACCACGGCTGCGATTCACTTGAACTACTTAGACTTCGCGATCATTCGTCACTTGCGCCGTTTTCTAGAGGATATGACCTCGAAAATATTTTTATTAGAGGGCCGATATTATTCAAAAATCAGTTTTGGGTTTATCCTACTTCTGAGATGTAAAACGAATAACATTTCACTAGTAATAAAACGTCATTTTTATATTTCTTATTCTTAGTTTAATCGTTCAACACAATCATAGATAGCACATGATCACTCAGCACAGTTTTACACTTAATATTATGAACGTCTGTACGACTTAACGGTTGGAACCCGAATGCCGTCCACAACTTCAATCTTATAATTCTGACGTTAGTCAATTGAGATACTTTAATCGTAGCAAAATAATGCTAAGTACTTCCGTTTGCTAACTGATGTCAAACTAACTACCATTTAATATTAATAAACGGAATTGTAATAGAATAAAATAGAGTAACTAAATAAGTTTGGTTACATATCTGCATCCGAACTAGGTGGTAAACCTGTATCTCGGACTACATTTGATCCCCTTATATGTATAAATTGTGAATATTTAGTAGCCATATTTAAAGTCGTAAACATAATTAGATTGCCATGAAGAGTTTATGAGGATAGTATGAAAAAATAAAATAAAAAGTACGTGTGATGTGAGGGTGTATGTGTGTGGGTGTGAGTGTGTGTAGGGGTGTGTGTGTGTGTGTGCGTCTATGTGTGCGTTCATGTGTATGCTTGTGTGATGTGAATGGGATGATTGTTAAATATGAGTGAGTAATGTCTGTCGTGTCTATTTGAGAATGTTCAAAATCGCTTCTGTTTCATCATAAGAAAGTTTTAGTAGGTAGTCCTGTATTTTCTTTTTACAGTGTGTCTTATTAAGTGGGTATATATTTATAATTTTGTTGATTTTGTCGAATAGGTAAGGACCAAGGAAAATGAAGAATCTCTTAATAAAAGATGTTTTGAGAACATATGTACGTTTGCATACTGCATGTTTTCTACGTTTCAGTTGAGTGTTTGGGTCGTATACAGGGCGTCCCAAAATTATGGGACATGAAGGGAAAGTACCTTAAATATCGTAGATAGGGTATTTTGCTGAAAGAAGACTTTATGTTATTTTTAAAAGTTAGTAATTCTGCATTCAAAGATTTTCTAAAAATTACTTGCCTCGTCTGGGAATCGAACCGACTTAAATGTAAAAAAACACCCCTACTTTTATGATGCCAATCGAAAGAATGACCAAAAACTAATAACTCTTCTTAAGTAACATAGTAGGTATTTTAAAAGAAACGAACAACGTAAAATGTTTGAGTCAAATTTCAAGAAAGTTATTGATTGCAATATTATTGATCCGGCTCATAATAGTCGGAGAGCAGCAGATTTTCTAAATGAATGTTTTCCTACTTGGATTGGTACAAATGGACCGATTAGATGGCCGGCCAGATCACCAACCACCATTAGATTCACCATTAGATTTCTTCTTTTGGGGATACGTGAAAGATATGCTATACAAAAAGCAATACGAGAACGTGGGCGAGTTACAAACAGAATTGTGCCATATCATATCGAGTATTCACCATAAAATGATAAGAAAATCAACAGGCAGCGGACTCATTAAAACATTGGCGATTTGCGTAAGACAAGAGGGATCACATTTTGAGCATTTTATTAATTAATTTACAAAAAAATACCCACTTAATTGACTACGGCAGTTTCATGTATGTTTTTAATTTGATTAAAATTATTAATTTCACGCTGTTCCTTTCTTTTAAAATACTATGTTACTTAAGAAGAGTTATTATTTTTTAGCCATTCTTTCGATTGGCATCATAAAAGTAGGGGTGTTTTTTTTTTACATTTAAGTCGGTTCGATTCCCAGACGAGGCAAGTAATTTTTTGAAAATCGTTGAATGCAGAATTACTAACTTTTAAAAATAACATAAAGTCTTCTTTCAGCAAAATACCCTATCAACGATATTTAAGGTACTTTCCCTTCATGTCCCATAATTTTGGGACGCCCTGTATAAGATCACCATGTTGCTTTATTACTAAACTAAAAATAAACAGTTGACGAACGTTGAGAACTTTGCATGATTGATAAAGTTCCGTTGTAGGATATAGAATGGGCCGAAAAGTGATAGTTTTTAAAATAGCTCGTTGAGCTTTTTCTACTTTTTTCAGGATTGTTTTCGGAGCGCCTCCCCATGATGAGATGCAGTATGTAATTATCGACTGGCAAAGGGCAAAGTAGACTTGCTTAAGTTAAAAGTAATTAAAAGGAAAACTATCACAGCTATGGTACAAGTTAACGAGTAATAATCGACCAACTTAACTTTGCAGTTGCAAAAACATGTTTTCCCATACATTCCGTATGGGAGAACATATTTTTCAAGTACAAAGTTAAGTTTGTTTTTGGGATTAATTCATCCCAACTACGGAACCCTTCATTGTGCGTGGTCCGACACGCACTTGGCCGGTTTTTTTTGTACTCACACCTCAGTTAACCCGATATAGTTTTTTGACCCTAATAATAAGAAATAAGACCGACGGGCATCTAGAAAGTTTTTTGTGAAAATTGCCCATTTTCTTGCTGACTGTATTTTTTTTTTCAAAATCTGTAAATGCAGTTCAAAATGTTTCAAAAAGTTAAGGACAGTCTCCTAAAACCGTATTCTTGTAGCGACAATGGTTAAGGTACCTGCCCTTATTGCCCCATCTCAAAATCTATCCTGTCAGCATAACAATGCTTGACTGTTTAGCTCCATAAAGGTATAGCGTGATGATAATCTTTTAAAAGATTAAATCCGTAACTATATGCAATATTCTATCCGAGAGACTGACTGAACGTCGCAGCGAAAGGTCGTCTCAAGCGCTCCGGGTTTTTAATTTTATTGTACGCTTGTGCCCGCCACATGTTACAATGACGAGTTTTTTGCCATTCAACAAACTTGACCAGTGGTTCTTGTGTTTGATGTGGCTGTAAGATTACGTGACGACAAATAATTACATTAATTTAGTGAAAAAGTGAGGTGTGCAAGGCCTATACGTGTGTGCCAGTAATCCAGGGCAAGCGAGGGTCTAATCATCTGCCGAAAGTTTCAGGGCCACTGAACGACAGGCCAGGATAATCCGGTGAGACCATTCCATTTTTTTCAGCGCGTTGTTCCCCTCTGCAATATACACATCTCGACCGGAGTAATATTATTACTTAGCTTGACCTGAGCCATAACCTCTTGCATGCTGATAATATTATAATTTTACTTCCAGAAACTATCCTAAACAAATTGGCTATTTCTCTAGCCGCACAAAAGAGTCGCGTCCGAGACAACCCTTTTTTTTTGCGTATACTTTTTGTTGAACAATTTACCCGAGTTTTTGTGACGAAAGGCACATGGGTGTTTAAACTTAAGTCCATTCAACAATTTAAAAGCAAAAAACTCCGTAACAAGATAGAAAACAAAAGCTGTCGTCTCGAAACTAATCCTAACACGTGCGCGGCCAAAGAGCGGTGCTGGGCAATATTCTGACTTTCAAACAATAGTTTTACAATGGTAATAATAGCGCCCATGACAAAAGATGGGAATTGTCTATTTAGAGCGATAGCCCACCAAATAAATAATGTTATGGGACTAACTTTCGACCACATGGCTGTCCGCCGAGACCTCGCTACCTTTGTTTCGGATAACCGCGGTGATGCCAGAATTTGCTTGGCACTTAGAAATAACATTCAAGATCTTATTCCTAACAGCAAGATCCCTCAGGAACAAATGATAACAAACTACATAACCTCACAGTTTAACGAGACAATCTGGGGAGGAGAAGACATCCTAATCGCCGCGGCTGAATTTTATCTCGTAAATGTGCATGTGCACATAAATCACGAGAACACACTGGTGTATTCACCTGCCGGCGAATCAGTACCCGGAGACATACATATCCTTTACAAAGACCAACATTATGATAGCTTGGTCATGATTGCCGACGAACAGTACAACAATAACCTGCAAAGTCTAACGCAAGAAAAAACCTACGACATAGCAACACAAAATACCAAAACAAGAGGTAATAAATACAAAAAAGTGACGAGCAAGGGCAATCTACAAAACTTAGATTCCGAAATAGCCCCCAATTAGCTAGCTCATTAACACTGTGTGAACAGTTAGCATCAACATTACATACACCGATATCGGATGAAGTTGCGGATGACACTGGATACACAATACTTAGAAATCAGCCTTCTGTCGCAACCAAGTACACTTGTACAGACCTGCGTATTGCAACTTGGAACGTCCGTGGGGCCTCGAAACCAGCCAAAAAAGATAAAATAGATACGGAACTTTCAAATAGGGGCATTCACGTAGCCTGCCTACAAGAGACAGGGATGAACTCAGGAACGTACAACTCCACCCATGACGTATGGCACCTATCTGAAACCGCAGGTAAAGCTCACCGGGGACTTGCAATTGTAATCAGAAAGGATGCCCAAATTGAAATAATAAACAGGAAGAACGATACCGACGCGATGTCAATCACTCTTAATGTTAGTATGGGAAGTGACAAACCTACTCCACTTTATATAATTAACGCTCACATCAATAGTTGTACCCCTAAAGCAACCAGATCCTTCACAGGTGTATTAAACTTGATTAGACAAAAACCAAGGAAATGTACTTTAGTAATCCTTGGCGACTTTAATGCCCATATTGGCAGGCAAGATACAATAAGTTTTCAACGTAAAGGGCTGATTCACCAAAATCTTCATCATGACTATTCCAATTACAACGGGGAAATGTTAATGGATATAGTCAACAGGGAAAAACTGCAAGTAGAAACAACAAAAGCGAGATCATCATGCAGGATAACATGGTCAAAAGGCACACAAAAATCACAATTGGACCACATTATTACGCCCCAGGCAACGGAAAAAATCTTTAATTACATAAAAGGCGAATGGGCAGGTAGAGCCTTATCCGACCATAAAATAATTTGGGGGCAGCTAAGAACAAGTCAAATTATAAACAAAGATGATAGCACCAAACACAAGTCACAAAAGAATGAAACAACAATTGCGACCAAGGATTTCAATTACAAACAATGTTACTATGCCGCTCTCAACATCAAATCCACTAAAATAAAATACCAAGCTTGCATAACCAAAAAACTAGAAAACATAGGAATCGACTCAACGGATGAAAGCATCGAAATACCATGGTGTACCATAACTGGAATATTAAAAGCGACTGCCCAGGAAACCTTGATCTTTCAGCCGAGTCACTCTAGGGATCATCGTATAGCTCTTGCTAACCTCCAAAAGGCCAAATTCTTACAAAGAAGACAACTAGATAACCCAAATAGACATACTTGTGTAAAAGAATGTCAGGCAATACTTCAAAAGATTAAACACCAAGAAGAAAACAAAGAATGCAGTGCCTTCTTTACTGGACTGAGGAAAAAACATCCTTCAAAGCGCATGCAGGTACTTTATCTATTTTACAGGAAAAACAAGCAAGCAACAAAACGCCGGAAAAGAAACGCTTATATACCGATGTCCAAATGGGAGCAAATTCTAAAAAACTCCGAGGGCCCACCTATACCAACGGTTAACATAACAAAACCGCTAACCATTGGGCAGAATGAAGGACCCACGGTGGATGACGTAATGGATATCATTAACAAAATGCGGAACGGGACAGCGCCCGGAACAGACCAAGTAGTAACCGAGCTCTACAAAGCGATGCCCCAAATATTACAGGAAGCCGTTACCAATCATATAAACAAAGCCTGGACACAGAATGAAATACCCGACACATGGCTAGAAACAGTGCAGGTACCAATTCCGAAGAAAAGCAACCCTAAAGACCCAAATGACTATCGACGAATATCGGTTTGCAATACGGGTTACAGAATCTACGCCTCTTATGTGTTAAAAAAATTAGATGCAATAATAAAAGAATTAGGCAACTACCAAGCGGCTTTTTTAAACAATAGATCTACAGATGATCACATTTTTACGCTAAAAAGGGTATTGAACGAAGAATGGCGCGCAGGTAAAAGAATTTATGTACTCGCTCTAGACATAGAAAAAGCTTTTGATAACGTCGACCTCCAAGCACTGCGAGACATTTTAATACAAAGAACTGACAAGCCACTAACTAACAGGATAATTAAGGTTTGCATGAATGAACGAACACATATCAAATGGTGTGGTCAGCAAAGCAGTTGGATTATCAAAGGAAAGGGTGTCAAACAAGGTTACCCGTTGTCCCCTCGCCTTTTTACACTGGTCATGGATGAGGTCCTTAGAACCCTCGAAGAGGAAACTCAATTAATTAAACTAGACCAAGACCGTAAAATCTCACTCCCCTTGGTGCTGTCATTCGCGGACGACCTCATCTTTATTACAGATTTTACCTCGATGGTCCTAGTTTATCATTTATACATTACATTTTTTTTTTTTTTTAACTTCCAATTACAGCTTTAAATAGCTTTATGTAAGCGGGCACGCTCTTTATATATATATATATATTCCATTTATTGCGGATCACACATAAAGGTACATACAATCCATATAGTATTAGTAACAAAGACTTAGAAACTATGTTAGTAAAACTTACAAACTAACCAAACAACTAATAACTACGTGGCTCAACACATGTTGGCACGTGCCTCCGCATCCAGTGCCTAATAAAAGGGTTGTCCACCTTGTCGACCAATGTTTTTAGGATGCTGTTGGAGCTTCCGCGCAACCTACCCGTTATTGACGCCGCCCGCTTTCTCATTAAGGCATGAAAATCATCAACACGGGCTTCCGCGAACATCTGCGAAGCGCTACAGAAGCGTGGAAGCCCCATCAACATCCTGAACCCATTATTATATTGAACGCGCAGGACGTTGTAGGCCCTCTGCGTATACTTCACCCACAAGCTGCACGTGTAGAAGGTTTGGCAGTAGGCCTTAAAAAGATACACCTTCACATCCCCACTACAACGTGCAAACCTGCGGGCTAACATATTGCACCGAACCGCCGACGCCCTACGCTCCCTGTTCAAATCTGCATCATCAGATAAGTTATTTTGCATACTATTGTATAGAATCATTTTTCTAACTTGAACAGACAGCTGTGCTGCTGGGAAGTTTGTTGCGCCACTTCTTCTTCCCAGCTAAAGGCACTAGGAATTGGTGAAGGGTGGGCGTTTTGGGGGACTGTCTTATGTAATTTTGACGTTCGAAAAGTGCTGATTCTCAGCCTAGTTTGAATAAATAACTTTTGAATTTTGAATATTCAACCTCAGGAAATATGACCATGTCGAGCTATAGGTCTGAGCTCAAATGGATGTCCATTCACCAAAGAAGAAGTTTGCGCGCTTTGACCACGCTTTTCTCCCTTCTCAACTCAAACACTCCTCCTTCTTATCTTGTGTCTCACTTCCAATATCTGTGTTCTTCACACAATACGAATATGCGTTCTTCTAACCAGGGACTTGAAAACGAAATTAATTTCGTTCCGTTACACAAAATGTTATCTAATAACGCTCAAAATTTTGTAGCGATACTAAAACCTAAAAAGATTAATAACGTTACAAAAAAAACCGTTATAGAATATCATTTTTGTAGGACAATATTTTAAGTAACGTTATAGGTATCAGTAACATTATGTTTATATCCGCTTGTAATAACGTTACAGATTCATTTGTATAACGTTATTCTTAAGAACTTTTCCCGCTGACCACCGCTCCATCGCTCGTTGCCCAGCACCACCACCACCACTGGCCACCCCTGCTTCGGCGGCCGGCTGCCGGCTGGCGGTAATCCACCGCTGTATTCAAACATAAGTTCGTACGAGAGTGCACATTTTTACAGATAGTGTTGTGAATGAATAGTTGTGGTTATCTAATACCTACCTACTTTTATATTTATGGGATAGTGTCATCTTCACAATTTTTTTTGGCAATGTTGCTTAAGGACGCGTTTGCAAAATTGATAGGTATAGAATCGAGCTACTACATTGACACAGGTCACATACACAAGTGTACGCACGGATAACTGCGGGAATAGTAATCAAGTGATACATTAGTCAAAGTAGTCAATTTTGAAACATTGAAAGTTTTTTTTTAAATTTTGATTTGCAAAAAATATTCCGTGTTGTTTATATTTTTACTAAATAATACATAGATCGACGAGTAGAACTAGGTATGCCGAGTTTGGGCTCTTTTTATTAGTTATGATGAGACCTTACCTCCGGACCTGATGAAGTGACCTGAAGGTGTACTTCGGTGACTGCTACTGGATCTCCCCGACGAGCCATCAGGTCTGGATGTAAAGTCTCACCATAACTAACAAAATGAGCCCAAACTCGGCACACTTAGTTCTACTCGTCGAGGAGATCCAGTAGCAGGGACCGAAGTACAACTTCAGGTCACTCCATCAGGTCAGGAGGTAAAATCTCATCATAACTAACAAAAAGAGCCCAAACTCGGCACACCTAGTTCTACTCGTCGGGGAGATCCAGTAGCAGTCACCGAAGTACACCTTCAGGTCATTTCATCAGGTCCGGAGGTAAGGTAATAAAAATAATAATAAAATAATTTTTATTGACACAAATACAGATTTTACAAAATTTGTTTGAAGCCCTGGCTCCTGAGCTAGGTAGCAACCTGTGTTACAGGAGCCAGTGTCTTCGCCCATTTATGGTTAATTTCATAACAATGTGCAATAAGTAAAAGAGAAAAGGAAAAAAAAAAACATTAAAAACAATACAATAAAAGACAAAATTACAACAGTTATAAGATGGACACATGCTCTTTGTGTGTATGTGTGTGCGTGTCGGGGTGCGTGTGTGTGTGTGTGGGTGTGGGTGTGTGTGTGTGTGTGTGTGTGCGTGTGTGTATGGGTGAGTGTAGATCATTTTTATGAGTACTGATTTTGTAATAGATCTTCCGTCTGGTGGTAATCATAACTAACAAAAAGAGCCCAAACTCAGCATACCTAGTTCTACTCGTCGGGGAGTTCTACTAGCAGTCACCGAAGTACACCTTCAGATCACTTCATCAGATCCGGAGGTAAGGTCTCATCATAACTAATAAAAAGAGCCCAAACTCGGCACACTTAGTTCTACTCGTCGGGGAGATCCAGTAGCAGTCACCGAAGTAAATCATCAGGTCAGGAGGTAAGATCTCACCATAACTGACAAAAAGAGCCCAAACTCGGCACACCTAGTTCTACCCGTCGAGTAGATCCAGTAGCAGTCACTAAAGTACACCTTCAGGTCACTTCATCAGGTCCGGAGGTAAGGTCTCATCATAAATAACAAAAAGAGCCCAAACTCGGCACACCTAGTTCTACTTCCCTTTTTAATCTCACTGGATGTAGTTAAGGCTATTGCTAAACTCAAACCCTGTAGCTCGGTTGGCCCTGACAACATTCCAGCCTTTACTCTTAAGAGATGTCATGATATTTTGGCAGCCCCTCTATGTCATGTCTTTAACCTGACCCTCCGGTCTGGCATATACCCTGAACAATTGAAAACTTCGCGAGTCACTCCCATTCCTAAAACTAGTGACAAAACATCAGTAGAGGAACACAGACCCATCGCTATCCTGCCAACCATTGCTAAGGTTTTCGAACATATACTTTTTTTTTTGGGTGGGAAATTATCAAATAACTTCTCCCGCTCTGGATGGAGCGGGAGGGCGTGTCAGACGTCACAGTCGTTAAATACCGCGGACTGAGATTTCTTTCCAAATGCATACAATCAAAACAGAGACCAAAAATAAAATAACCCTTAATGCAATGTGTTAAGATTCATTCGTAATAGCAAAATATGTGAAAAAGGTAGTTTCGGGTTTCAATTTTTTTACGACTATTTGTGACATTTTGAAAGATTTTTTCCATAACTTTAGAATTGAATATATGTGCCTACTTATAGTATTTTTAGACATCCTAAATTATGACAACGGAAGATCGTTTTTACAATATAAAAAACTATTATTTTGAATAAAAAAATTACTTATCTTTAAAGATGAAGAACCAATTTATATGGCGTAGTTATTAGTTATATTTGATTCGGTTTAGTTTTGTCACAAAATGTACCGAAAAACAGTATAATTTTGTCCGATTTACAAACTCGCCCTTGACGAAATGAACAACGTTATTATTTCGTTATATCGATATATTAATAACGATATACTTTTAATATTGTTATTAAACAGTTTAAGATTTCGTTCCGTTTGTTAGTATCGTTATAGCCAAGAAATTAATTTTGTTGCGATCCTGGTGGAACGGTACAAATTATCGTTACCGGAACTTGGCGTAACGTTATTTTTAGTAACGTTTCAAGTCCCTGCTTCTAACAATCTTCAGTTCAATTCAATTCAATTCAATTCAAAATCATTTATTTGCTAATATGGGTTATTACATAAAGTTGTTAAAAAAAATAGAGCATAGTTCAACCATATTACGCCTTGAGGCATGCAAATCTGAAGCTTTAACTGTATCACAAAATTATTATACAATTACTTGCAACAATAATTTATAATTAATATTTACAATTAATAACACAATTTTGGATAATGTCACAGTGTCCAATAATAATGAAAGATTAGCAAATAATAATGTCACTACAATAATTAAAAATTATAAATAGATAAAAATTAAATAAATAAGAAGATAACTATTAAATATAGATATTATTTATTAGATAAGAATTTATATTAGATAAATTTGTAAATAAATGTTAAAGTAATAATAATAGATAAATAATTAGTGCATTAACCACATGTCACATCAATAACAATATTTCTGAGAACAATATGTCCTTACCATCCTCTATTAAATAGTCCTGAATACTATAAATACCCCTAATACTCCCTCTCACAGAGAGGAGGCCTGTGTCCCAGTAGTGGGAACATTTATAGGCTGATGATGATGATGACTATAAATACACAATGTCAATAATTAAATCTAAAGATGAGGGTCATTTAAAAAAACATTAATTGAATAGTAACACTTATCAACCAATAGGGCTGTCAGTTTCTTTTTAAACATTTGTATTGGGTAATTTTTTAAAATATTTGGTATTTTATTATAAATGGTGGGACCCATGCCGAAAACACTTTTCGTTAGTAAAGCTGTATTGTAACTACCATTTTGTAATAGGTTCTTATATCGTTCTTATATTATACTTCTAACAGGCCCTTTTCTAGTTTCTGACACTGTTAGAAAGTAATACTTATGTTTTGCTTCTCCTACTTTGTCCTTCTCATACTTCTGACTTTGTTCATTCTTCCTTTCATATTCAGTCTATTCTTCTATAGAATGCGCTTCCTCTTGATATCAGGACGGCCACCAGTCGGTATGCATTTAAGCGGAAATTGCAGAGATTTTTTTCAACATAAATTGAGTAGGGTCATCTCAACACATCTCTCCCTTGAATTTGTATATTGGTATATATGTCGGCGCGAGACGATGGTGTCAGCTCACACCTCGTCCAGTTCTTATCAGCGTGAGACGAAGATGTCATTCACACTTCGTCTAACTTTCAAGACCATGGTGGTCTTTGTTAGCGCTTGAGAGCTTATTGTTAAATCACACTATAATATTATAAAGGCGAAAGTTTGTGAGTGTGTGTTTGTTTCTTCTTCACGCTCAAACGGCTGTACCAATTTGGATGAAATTTGGCACACAGATAGTTTATAACCTGGATTAACATATAGGATTATTTTTATCCCGATATTCCCACAGAATCGAGACTTACGCGGGTGAAACCGCGGGGCGCAGCTAGTAATGAATAATTGTTTCCGATATGAAAGGCAACGACATAAATCTGATTGCGTCGAACGTGGCCGGGGGTCGGCTTGCATTTTCTCGTGGGAACGTTAAAGACCATAAGAGTTTAGCATCAGAGGAGCCTGGTCGCCTGGATCAGGCGGTCAGTTCCATTGAGACCGCGAGATCGACTGTGCACGACCCGCGGACTCGTTACGCCCTTCTAATTCAATTTAAGAAAAGTGTTGATTATAAGTTAGGTACTTGTAGACTTTTCTAGTTAGACTGATTACTTCACGCGTTTCTTTTGCCCACGAAGTAGACAGACAGTTAAATAATGAACAATTTAATTGATAATTACCCTTCTGACGATGATTGTGAGCTCGGCGCTTCGCAGGCGCGGTCCGAGGGGGAGGGTCCTGGGAGTCATTACCCCCCAAAATCTTTCACGATGTCGGGAGCCTGAATGATTTACTTATATTACTAACTTTTAAAACTACTACAGCCACGGGTTACCATGGCTCAAGTACCTGCAGTTACGAATCACGATAGGCATATTATCCAAAAACATTTAAAAATAGGCAGTCATGGGGACTGCCGACAGAAGTGAAAACTAAAACGATGAAATAACAGTGTTTTCTTAAAAAAATTCAATTCATTGAAGGATCTAAAATTCAAATACACAATTAATTGAAATTAAATTTTTAACATTAGTCTGGTTTTCACATACATCGGCACTCCCGAGCAACAACAAGCGCAACACGTCATACTCATAGGTGCTGTGCTGTTAACATTAGCATATCGGTGACGCGAACCCATAACATTTTCTCCTACAAACGCTCAAGGCGCCTGAAGAAGTTTTCACTTCAAAAAGTCAATTATAAAAATAGAGTATCTTGGATGCAAGAGCGAGCGACGCAAACTCGGTTTGGGCACCCCGCTCTTACGTACGGTTAACCTTACGTACGAGCGGGTCTTAAGGCCATCAGATTCCAAAACCCAAACTGCTGTAAAACTGTTCAGTTTAAGCTTTTCTTCATACTCGACAAAGTAAGTTCTATACTATTAAAAGTTCTAGTTCAAAGTAAGACTATTATATATTGTAGTCTTTCTAACAGAAGCTTTTCTGGTTGGAGTGCTAAATTTCCTGCCTTCTACATTCTTTTAATTCTTGAGCTTTTCTTCATAAGTCGACAAAGCAACTAATTCCTAGTTCTTTTGGAATGATCAAAAGAAAATCTAACCTATCCGAGTATGTGCAAAATTTTCGAGCTCGCTACGCTCGCTCTTGCATTCTGCATTCAGTTCAAAAGAGTTCTTATGATTGAAAATATGAAACAAAACCTAACCTATCCAAGGCGGGTTGTTCGCTCGCTCTCCTCATAATCTATTGCTCTAATACCTACTATAAAATTTTTATGGTGTACATAATAAAGAATATTCTATCTATCTATCAAAAGTGCTGCGACTGCGACGACCAATTTGTCCGCAAGTACAATCCCCCCCCCCCGCGCCGCATGTAAAAGATGCGTCCCTGAATAGCATAACTAATGGTTGGTCTAGTCGTCGCAAGCGCTGTTCGCGTGCTCTTTTGGGAGGTACCTTCCTAAAACTATTCCTCGGAGGCACCCATGGTGACCCCCCAAAATCTTGGTCTGCGACCACGCCTGGCGTTCCGACATATATTTATAATATAGGTATATATTAAATATATGGTATATAAGCATGTGTGTAGCATAAGTTACTAGAGGAAGTCACGCGGTTTTACCCGCGTGGTTCCCGTTCCCGTGAGAGTACGGAGATAAAATATAGCCTATGTTACTCGTTGATAATGTAGCTATTCATTGCTGAAATAATTTTTCAACTCGGTCCATTAGTTTTTAAGTTTATTCGTTACATTCAAAAATACAAATCTTTCCTCTTTATAATAATACTAGCTGACCCGTGCCCACTTCGTTGGGCGGTAAACATTTTAACTTGTGATGAAATTATGAGTGTAGTTCGGTTAGTACTGAGTGCTATGATTTATTTCCTGACTGCCAAAAGAAGGGTTTTGTTTTTATTGCATATAAATCAGAAAGACGCTGCGCACGTTCAGCGCTAGATTCCCGAGCACAGGCCTGCGATGTTCTGGCGCTTTGGTTAGCGAGCTTCTGCGAGCGCTCAGTGCTAGACTCCCTATCCATTGTTGCAGAGACATGCTACCTTAAATCACTGAGACGTTGCGCACGTTCAGCGCTAGATTCCCGAGCACGGGCCTGCGATGTTCTCACAGTTTGGCTAGCGAGCCGCTGCGAGCGCTCAGCGCTAGACTCCCTATCCCTTGTTGCAGAGACATGCTACCTTAAATCACTGAGACTGCGTACGTTCAGCGCTAGATTCCCGAGCACGGACCTGCGATGTTCTCCAGCTTTGGTTAGCAAGCCGCTGTGAACGCTCGGAGCTAGATTCCCCAGCGCGTGCTTGCGAAATATTTTCTACTCCCTATCCCTTGTTGCAGAGACATGCTACCTTAAATCACTGAGACGCTGCGCACGTTCAGCGCTAGATTCCCGAGCACGGGCCTGCGATGTTCTCACAGTTTGGCTAGCGAGCCGCTGCGAGCGCTCAGCGCTAGACTCCCTATCCATTGTTGCAGAGACATGCTACCTTAAATCACTGAGACGTTGCGCACGTTCAGCGCTAGATTCCCGAGCACGGGCCTGCGATGTTCTCACAGTTTGGCTAGCGAGCCGCTGCGAGCGCTTAGCGCTAGACTCCCTATCCCTTGTTGCAGAGACATGCTACCTTAAATCACTGAGACGTTGCGTACGTTCAGCGCTAGATTTCCGAGCACGGACCTGCGATGTTCTCCAGCTTTGGTTAGCAAGCCGCTGTGAACGCTCGGAGCTAGATTCCCCAGCGCGTGCTTGCGAAATATTTTCTCTATTCCTCGAGAGGCGCTGATGATTTTCAAGAGCAGAGTCTTCCGTACTGCATACTCGAGCTGCTCTTGTCTCACCACGATTCAGAAAAATGACGTAATTGCACAACGCCATCTATGGGTAAATGGATAAAACGTCCGTACAAAGCATGTTCTAATGCGGTTCGAGAATGGACGGCGGCATTTTGCGATTTAGTAATTTTATATTATCTTCGAAACTATTTAACCAATTGACATACTGTTTCGGGAAAATCGTATCTCTATGATGTTCTTGTGATCATAATAATATTTTTTTCGATAAAGTCTAATATTTTGTTGTTTAAAAAATCGTCCAAAGGTAAGTACGTCGAAAAATACTTTTTTTAACACATAAAAGCTACTATATCTGCTAAAATATAAAAGATAGAAATATGGTGTCCGGACTTTTTTGTAGAACTATTCAAAGCGGACCAGGTTGCCATGCATTGTTTTCAATTATATACAACTGTTAAGGCAGCGCATGCAAATAACTCTGTTGTAAGAGCAATTTTTTTCCGCCTGCCTAGACAAAAATTGAGATAGTTCGGCTAATATGCGTGATATCTTTATAATTTATAGCCTATAGCACTCACGAATAATGTAGCTTTCTACCAGTGAAACAATTTTTAAAATTGGTTCATTACTTCCAGAGATTACCCCCTACATACAAACTTACAAACAAATGTTACCTCTTTATAATATTAATATATATGTAGGATCAGGAGTGCCGAGAGGTATTTCGTCAGGGTTTGGAGTTCCCATTTTATTGGGATAAACAAGAGTGTATAAAAAATTACAGGGTATTTATTATAGTAGGTACTAGTTACACTATAATAAGGTAAAACACAATACACAAAGGGAAATTAGTAACAAGATAAAGTAAGTAATAAACGAACAGACTTTTAAGGTCTTATAGTTCGTATAGTGGCCAAGCCACCCAATGACAATGACAAAGTGTATTACTCGCTATCAGCAAGCCAATACAGCTATGTGAATATACAGCAGTGCTGTACCAGGTAAACCGACAGTTTTGTCGGGAGCAGGGGGGGGGGCTCTTTATAGATTCGCATCCGAAGATCGACTCCAATACTATGAATCGACTCCAATACTATGGATCGACTGACTCGCCTACAGAGTGCACGCTCTTTTATAAGACGATGTCCCCACTTTGCAATCCCACTACGACAACTCTGTCCGATGACGCGCGGTAGTGCGTCACGTGTTTACTTGATACAAAACAATAAAATGTGGTAAATCTAATAAGACTTACATTAAAAAGTAATCAAATAATACAATAATAATTGTCGTAAATAAACAATAGTGAATTGACAACGTAAATCATTTAAAAATTAAAGTAACATGTCATTAATTGTTTTGAACAAAACCATTGGTTACAATTATCGAAATAAGTTGCCAAAATCAATTAGTGAGTACACCGAGTACTTAATAAGTTATGTCTGATTTATTATACAATAATTGATAGTAAAAATCACATAAACGAATAATAAGAAAAACAAATCATACCAAACTCTGTTGACTACCCACAATTGTAATTAAAAACCATCTCCGACACGGCCAGAACTGACGTTCTACACGGCCTCGTGTAATCCTGAGAAAAAAAATCACTTGGTGAATATCGATCGGCCTTTCTGACAAACAAAAGCCATAACAGAAGGTATGTTGAAAAGAAAAATCCTGATTTAGTCAAATCAAATTATAATCAAAAGCAGTTGCATGGCAACCATTCAAAATGACCATACTGCTGCAGACAACACATAGCTCAATTAAAGTATAGACATAGTCTCCCAGCCAAAATTACACCATGGGATTCGACAAGTAATTTGGGAGTCGAATAGACAACCCGCATAGGCGTCAACATAGACAACCCGCATAAGCGTCAAATTTCAACGTCCAAATCCAGGAGTCAACATAGACATCCAAATAAGCGTCAAGATAAACAAGAGTCAACATAGACATTTCATCAATTCAGCTATAGTATGTGAGTCAGCAGATGAATCATCATCAGTGTCAACATTGACATCATCAATAACAGTAACTGGACATTCAGGCAATTTTCGTACACAATACACAATCATGGGCATATTTGTAAATTCTATTGGAACTCAAAGATATTAACAAATATCTATCACCATAAAATAGTCTCCATATCGGGCTTTATCGTATTCAGCTCTTTTAGTTATTATACCCAGGGCTGATGGGTCACAATCACAAATGCATTAATTATAGCACGTTAGAAAACAATAGGAGCATTTCGTAAACCAAATGGCATAGCCAAATATTCAAATTAACCATCGGCTGCAACAAAGGCAGTGGCCTCAAAACTATGAGAGTGAAAAGGTATCTGATAAAACCAAGAAGTACAGCCAAAGCAAGTGAAAAAGTTAGCACCTATCTGCTACAGTCTTACTATTGAGCTCACGGTATTCTACGCACATAATCAACTGTGGTTTATATTAGGATGGAATATCAGTATCAACATCATGAAAATTCGGAGTCTCAGTAATAGAGCATTGATCAATAATCTTAACTGTTGTAATGGTAAGACTTTTTTTTCAGTCATATTAACAGCAAAATATAATTTTAATATCTCACAACCTATCTATCATTATACTATGACTTGTACAGGCATCCGGTATCACATGAAAGAGTATCTCTAAATGGTAACCATCTAATCTCCTATTCTCATTATATCGACCACACAAGAAATACGTTTGCCTGACAACTTTTCAGCAAATGTTTCAGCAATAAGAGAACATTCAGCCCCAGAGTCATAAAATGAAAGCGACTCACCAGATTGCTGTAGAACACCAGCAATAGGTTGTACATCACAAGCTTCAACTCGTTTCACGGATGGTTGGCTGCTCGAAGGCCAACTCCTACGGCATCTTCACTTGGACCTTCCGGCCGCCTTCCGGTCACCTTTGGGCAGCGAGGAGCGACGTGTCCCAACTCCCCACAGCGGTAACAGACGATCTTTGGTGTCGCCTTATGTGGCGAACTGGCTGGTCCAGGATATTTAGTTTTCTCGACCTTCTTGCGACAGTTAGTACATTTATGCCCCAATAAACCACAAAAGTGACATACTATTGCACCTGGTTTGAACCTCTTAGGTTGAGAAGAATCGTGCTGGTCAGAGATGAGACAAGATACTCAGTTCTTGTAGAAGTTTATGCCTAGTACGTACTTCGGTAGTAAATGCTAGCCGATGAGCACGGGAATCAAATTTGAAGACATGTGCCAGTTCAGTAGAAACACCAATGTGCTCGACACTCAGGCTATTCCATTTAGATGTCAGTGAAATGAACTGTCGACAGGCATATGCGGCTAAAGATTCTCCTTTTGGTTGACTACTATGAAGGTTAATGACAGTAGCGGCAACAGTTTCCGAAACGTTATAACGAGAGAAGAAGAGACTCTTAAAGTCTGTCCAGGTAACAAGATTGAGCATAGGAATCAGGTAGGTCTGGATCAAAATCGAGCAAGCGAATAGCAGTAGACGGTGTGGAGTGCGTCTTAATCGCTTTAATTAACTGAGCCATATTATGGTTCTGAAGCTCTTTAACATTGCTCGCCATGGATCACCAACACCTTACGATTCCTGGGCTAAACCTAATCCCACTTCTGATGTAGGATCAGGAGTGCCGAGAGGTATTTCGTCAGGGTTTGGAGTTCCCATTTTATTGGGATAAACAAGAGTGTATAAAAAATTACAGGGTATTTATTATAGTAGGTACTAGTTACACTATAATAAGGTAAAACACAATACACAAAGGGTAATTAGTAACAAGATAAAGTAGGTAATAATCGAACAGACTTTTAAGGTCTTATAGTTCGTATAGTGGCAAAGCCACCCAATGACAATGACAAAGTGTATTACTCGCTATCAGCAAGCCAATACAGCTATGTGAATATACAGCAGTGCTGTACCAGGTAAACCGACAGTTTTGTCGGGAGCAGGGGCTCTTTATAGATTCGCATCCGAAGATCGACTCCAATACTATGAATCGACTCCAATACTATGGATCGACTGACTCGCACTCGAAAGAGGTCGCGGGGGCGCAGGCGAGCGGGGTCAGGGCGTAGCCCCTCGCCCGCAGAGGCTATACAGTGGCCCGCTACTGCGGACCCCTCAATATATTGCCTATAGCGGCGAAGGAAGTGAGTGCGGGGGTTTAGGTCGCACTCGTGTGTTTGGTTGCACTGAATAATTTCCGTAGGAGCGCCGCGACGCTTATAGCGGCGTCGCTTTCTTCACGACACCCCGGCGGTCCATCCCTGCCGAGTGAGACCCCCAGTTACCTGGGGGAGGCCCAGCAGGAGACGACCAGCGGCGAGGGTGCCGACTCTGCGCGCCTACGGGGAGAGTATGTAGCTCCCCCCCGCCCCGCTCACAGATCTAGCCGTTTACGGATTGGGGGGGGGGACCGTCGCGTGTGTGTGAGCAGCTAGTGTTGTTGTGTACGCTGCTCAGTGAAAATGTGTGACGCATGGCGCGCTCGCGCCGCGTCTACACATGATTATGTAGATGCACGTATAGTAGTGGCTGTCTGTATAGTTACGCGGTGCGCCTATATTAACTTAGAACACACCGCGCAACAGATGTGTGAGTACATCTGTAGAGTCCCTTTATTCGAGTAAGCCGCGTGTAACCTGAGTGCAGCTACTCGAGGCGTCATATTTGGAGGATGGGGGCGTCGTCCGCAATCAGGTCGCGGGGCAGGGGTCGCCTCGCGTCGGGCGGGCGCGTATGCCAGGGCGCGATCTGCTTGACATGAGGCCACTCAGACGCGTCGGCACGCGCGAACATGCCCTTCGCGAGGCGCCGCACGTAGTCGTCGAGGCTCTCGATCCCGAGATCCCTCTGAATGACGTCGTTCCTCACGAAACGAGGGGCGGCGACGATGGTCCGCAGCGCTAAGCTCTGCTGCGCGCGGAGGAGCCTGCGGTTGGTCTCGCACGTGAGGGCGAGCCATGCGGGTGCGGCGTACGTCAATATTGGGCGAATGTACTGCTTGTACACGCCCAACTTGACGCGCACCGGGATTCGGGATTCGAGAACCGGTTTCAACAGGTTGCGGGCGACCCTACCTTGAGCGGCGACATTGCGGACGTGGGCCCCCATCGTGAGCCGGCGGTCGATGGTCACCCCTAGGTATTTGACCCGGGGCGCCCAATCGACTGTGGCTCCTTGCATCTTCAGGGGGGGTGGGAGGGGCGCATATCCACCGACCATTGCCTGCGTTTTACCCACGTTAACCGAAAGCCGCCACTTAGACAGCCACTCGGGGAGCGCGTCGAGGGCGCGCTGCATTTTGACCGCCGCGTGCCTCGCATTAAGCGAAGTAGCTATGTACGCGGCGTCGTCAGCATACAGCGCGAGCGTCACAGCGGAAGTGGCGGGGATGTCGTCGGTGTAACGTGAGTAACACGCCGGCGACACACAACTGCCCTGCGGCACACCTGCCAGCACTGGGCGGGCGCTTGATAGCGCCCCGTCGACCACCACCCTTATTGTACGTCCTGTAAGAAACGTAGAGATCACCTTGACTACGCGACGGGGCGCGTCTGAGGTGGCTAACTTATACAGTAGCCCCTCGTGCCACACACGGTCGAAGGCCTTCTCCATGTCGAGGAATACTGACACCGATTCCTCCTTCTTGTTCATCGCCGAGGCGAGAAGGTGCAGTACCGTCGACAGCTGAAGCGTCGTACTGTGGTCCGCCCTGAACCCAAACTGCTCGGGGCGCGGCGCGATGTGGGGTTGGAGATGTCGCAGCAGGAGTGCCTCGAACACCTTGGAGACGGTCGGCAGCAACGTGATTGGCCGATAGCTCTCCGGCTTCAGTATATTCTTGCCCGGTTTTGGCAACATTATGACGCGCCCTTCCTTCCACGAGGCGGGAAAGGTCCCCGTGCGCAGTATCCCCGTGTACAGGCGCGCCAGCGCCGCAACCATACGGAAGGGCAGGTGGCGCAGCGCTGCGTTGGTGATACCGTCGGCACCGGGGGCCTTCCTAGGCTTCGTCCTAAGGATGGCGCGTCTAACTGTGCTGGGCGAGAAATATATGGGGTCTTCTTCGGGAGCTATCGGCGATGCGAAGTACTCCCCAAGGTGCTTCTCGACTGCTGCGACATGTTCGATGTCGTCTGTCGGGTTAGGGCGGAACTGACGCTCCAGGTGCTCTGCGAAGACCTCCGCCCGGTCCTCCGCTACATATCGTAGCGCCCCGTCGCTGTTTAGCAGCGGGCGTACCGGGGCTGGGGTATTCTTGAGTTGGCTGCACAGTTTATGTACCGACGGCCAGCTGTCTGCGGCTTCGTCGATACGGCCCTCCCAGCCCGCGGCAGCGTGGGCCTGTAACTCGGCCTTCACCCTCTCCGCGAGACGGTTGAGCTGCGTTTTTAGGGTGGGGCAACGAAGTTGTTGCCACTGCTTGCGTAGTCGCCTCTTGGCGGCGATTAATGCAGTTATTTTAGCCGGCAGGGGCGGCAATAGCCCTCTCCCCTGCGGATGTGTCGTGGTCGCCGCTTCTAAGGCGCTCTTGATGCAAGCAGTGACGTCGGTTGCCGTTTGGTCGACGTCCGCGGAGTCTATAATAGGCCGAGTCGGCGTGGTGATCTCTACTTCCCTCTGGAAGGTTGTCCAGTCCAGTCTTCGACGTGGCGCTAGAGGCTTCAAGCGGATCGGCATACCCGCTAGTACGACGAGCACAGGCAGATGGTCCGATTGCAGCTCGTCGTCTATAACTTGTTGATGCACGGTCTGGGAGTGAAGCCCTCGGTGGACTACGACGTCCAGCACGTCCGGCATGTGGATTAGGTCGCCGGGGTATCGTGTCGGCGTTTCCGGGCCGGACACCGTATACCCGAAGGCTTCTGCGTCTGCGAAGAGCCGTCTCCCCCCTGAATTCGATGAGTAGGAATTCCACGCTGGGTGCTTACAATTTAAGTCACCGGCGAGGATGGTGGCGTGCGAGGTACGCGTGAGGAGGGCCCGCAGCTCGGTCAGGTCCAATTGGGCCGCGGGCGACTTGTAACACGCGTATATGTCTAGGTCCTCACCGGCTATGTGCAGCTGTACACCCAGCGCGTCGAACGTTTTGAGTGGTGGTGGGGGTATCTCCTGATGGACGACTCTTCTTTTAACCAATACTACCAGACCGCGGTAGGGGGTGTTCTGTGCCGTCCGCTCATCCTTCCTGTAGACGATGTATCCAGGGAACCTGATCCTGACTTCAGGTCCCAGCATCGTCTCGCTGATGAGCGCCACGTCTATGTTCTGCTCCCGCAAGAGGTGGCGGAGGGGGGCGACCTTGTTTCTGAGGCCGCGAGCATTCCAATGCATCATCCTGAGCGGGCTACTGTCCATTGTAAAGCGTTAATAAAGTCGCTAACCCGTCCAGGATGACGGTTTCCACATCCTGCCCCTGTCTGATGGCTTTAATTAAATCCATCAGTAATTTGATGGCGCAGGTGGTGAATTCATTTTTATTATGGTGTTTTTGCGGCGCTACACGCGCGCCGCCACTCGCAGCATCGGTGAACTTTCCAAGTTCCCTGTTCTGTCGCTGCGAGTGTATGGCGTTGACCGCGACGGTGGCGGTACCAAGCGGCTTCTGTGCGAACAAACGCGCTTCCGCGTTTTGCCGCCGCTCGGTTTTGGCGCCACCTGTAGGTTGGTCGCGGTCTGTGGCTGTTGCCACCTGCACGTTGTTCGGGGCAGGGTCGGCCTCAGGGATGGCTTCTTGGGTCGCCTCGGGGGGGGGTGGGTTCTTCCTCTTTCTTTTCCCCCCACGTCTCTTCTGTTTCCTCCGCTCCGAGGAGGAGGCTTGGGTCCTGTTTGTGGGCCCATTTGCCGGTGCCATTAGCGTCATGCTGTTTGCTTCCGGCTGCACCTCTGTGCGTGTCACTGCGGCCGGTTGTGTTCTCCTTGTAGATGTGGCCGCGACCGTGCCCGCTCGCTTGTTCCTGATCTCGTCCTGGAACACAGGGCACTTGATGTTGCTTGCAGGGTGCGGGCCCCCGCAATTGGCGCATGTGGCCGGTTCTTCTAATGGGCGGGGGCAGCTGCGTGCCGGGTGCTCCCCTCCACATCGCACGCACGCGAGCGGGCGATGACACTGGTGCGAGCTATGCCGAAAGCGTTGGCACCGGTGGCATTGAGCAGGCCCACGTTTGCCCCGCCAGGCCTCTATTTTGACACCACGCATGTATAGGAAAATGGTGGTGTCGAATATGGCCCGGACGTCGAGTGTCTTTTTTAATATTGCGTGGAATACGCAACCGGGTCGTCCTTGTGCGCCTTTTATGTGACGCACGTACTCCGGTTGGTATCCCATCGCTTTCAGCTCCTCCTCGATCTCCTCGGGAGCCGTGTCTGCTGGAAGTCCTCTGATGGCGATCTTCAAGCTCTTGTCCGCTGGCAGCGAGTACGCGAACCAGGAGACCCCGCTGTCCTTTTCAAGGCCCACCAAGTAACGCTGTACCAGGCGGTATTCCTCCTCGCTGTCCGGGGTGAAGCGGACTCCACTCCCGTACGGACGCGCGTTAGGAGGCCGGCCCAGCTGTGCGTGGATGGCCCTGAAATGGGTGGCCCAGTTCGGCAGCTTCTCTACTACCAGCGGAGGGTATCGCATCTTCTTCTTCTTTCCCTTCCCCTGCTTCGACATCGACGACGCCGCCCCGGCGCCGGAGGCGGCAGCGGGGGGTGGGGGTTGGGTTGAGGGGGGGGGGGGGGGCAGTGTGTTGGCAACTGCCCCTCCAGGTGACATGTCCGGTGACAGAGGAGGCGTGCTGTGACGCACCACGTCCACGAACGTGAGTGCCGTAGGTACGCCCCGACCCCGCGGCGCGCTGTCGCGCTGTGGCCGCGGCGAGTCTAGGCAGTACCTCTTCGCCTCCTCTGTTGAAGTCTCGCCTGAGCTCCTCCTGCGTCGCTGTGGTCTGCTTCCGGGATTGCGCTCGGAATCAGGCCCCGACGCAACAGGCGACGCCAGCGAGAAAGCCGCGGCGTCTGTGCCTGGTGCTCCCTCGTTGGGCCGACGACCGGATCGCGGGGTCGTGTCCAAGGACACGTCATCGCGACCGGACGCGGCCGAACCCGCGGATGCGATCGACATGCTCGAGCCGGCTGAGGACGAGCATGCCGATAGCGCCGCTGGGGAGTCATAGGCGGAGGCACGGGGGGGTGCGGGTGAGGTAAGCACCCCCGCACTTATCAGGGCCGGTTTCCTATGCGGTCCGGCACTTGCTGGCCGCTCCCGCTCCGCCATCGCCGGTCCCGCCAGCGAGCGGCGGGGGTCGGTGTCGGCGGTGCGCGAAGCTGGCACAGCTTTCGGCTTCGATGTTGTGGCCGGCACCGCGCGAACGGGCGCGGGCGGCGATATGAATCGCGCCGGGGGCGCGGTGGCGCCGGTTGCCGGAGCGTATTGTCGCACGGCGGGCACCGGGGAGCGCGCGGGGCGCGCCGGGTTCACAGGTGGCGCAGTCGCACGCGCAGCGGGTGCGGCCGCGCGCACGGGCAAGAGCACCCGTACGTGCGGCGCAGCGGCTCGCGCATGCGGTGCGCGGGTTATATTGGGCGCTGGTCCCGGCGCCTGGATAGGCACGGGACGGAACGCTGCGGGGCGGACGGGCACCGCGTGCTGTCGGCTCGTCGACGGCGCCGGCGCAACGCGCGCAGGCGCCGGTGTCGTCGGTGGGCCGGGATTAGCAGCGGCGCTCGTTCTTTTTATAGAGATTTGTTCTCCTACCTTTTTCTCTTTCTTATTCTTGATTTTACTGCCTGTAGATGGCCCGGTCAGCGGCGCACCGAGCGGCGTGTCACCGATGTTCGGCAGCGACACCGCCCGGTCCAACGCTGGCCGCGTCCTCTCCTCCTGGGGGCCGGCATCGTGGCCCGTAGAGCCACGTTTGCCGGGCTTCGGCATCTCCCCGGGGCGTGGCCTCCGCGACCGCTACGGCGATTTCTCACCGAGCCGTCCGGTAGGCTCCCCCTGTGTCCGCACCAGCACCGTCGGGTACTCGCGCACACACAGGGCGAAGCACTAAAAAGTTCTGCGGTCCGCGCGGACAAAAAGTGCAAGTCACTCCCGACACGTGTTTTGAGGTTAGAATTTTGAACCGACTGCGTACGTGAAGGAGGCGACCATGCGTGGTCACGAGCCAATCCGACTGACTCGCCTACAGAGTGCACGCTCTTTTATAAGACGATGTCCCCACTTTGCAATCCCACTACGACAACTCTGTCCGATGACGCGCGGTAGTGCGTCACGTGTTTACTTGATACAAAACACTAAAATGTGGTAAATCTAATAAGACTTACATTAAAAAGTAATCAAATAATACAATAATAATTGTCGTAAATAAACAATAGTGAATTGACAACGTAAATCATTTAAAAATTAAAGTAACATGTCATTAATTGTTTTGAACAAAACCATTGGTTACAATTATCGAAATAAGTTGCCAAAATCAATTAGTGAGTACACCGAGTACTTAATAAGTTATGTCTGATTTATTAGACAATAATTGATAGTAAAAATCACATAAACGAATAATAAGAAAAACAAATCATACCAAACTCTGTTGACTACCCACAATTGTAATTAAAAACCATCTCCGACATATATATATTATTAGTATTAGTATAGATATTAGTATAGATTATTATATTATTAGTATAGGTAACCTATTTATGTATGTTCTTACCTATTTTATTTCTAATGATAAATTTTTAATTATTTTTTCCTTATTTCTCTCAAACAGAGTACCTGGCATCTAATCTCTTCACCACCCTTGGTTGACTGGTAGTAACCCCGTGTGGTCTCCGGGCAGTAGAATAGAACCATACCATCTCATCCCGTGGGTGTCGTAAAAAGCGACTAAGAGAACAGCTGGGGAATTTTATTGTTTTCCTCTGTGTGGTACGAACAACACACACCCAAGCTAAATTTAAAAAAACTTTTTACAAAAACAAACAACCGACCTCCAAAAAAACACTACAAACTGAAAAATAACTTTAATTTCGGAAGTCGGTGTCTTGGGTTTTGTATTTTCGTTTTTTGCCACCGACTTCCGAAATTAAAGTTATTTTTCACTTTGTAGTGTTTTTTTGGAGGTCGGTTGTTTTTTTTTGTAAAAAGTTTTTATTTTTCACTTTTTAGTTGTGGTACCTACCCCATACACATTCGAATACCACTACCTGCTACCAGTGACAGAAACTTATCATATCATCTACATACTAAGTGGGAAAAAAATACGTATTTTGTAGCTAACTCAAAAACTATCCAAGCAAAGTTAATAAAATTTATATGGGACCAATTCGAGAGCACACCCTTTCAAACAAAAAAAGAATTTACAAAATCGGTCCACAATTGACGGAGAAAAAACTAACATACGCGACGAACATATAACCTCCTCCTTTTTGGAAGTCGGTTAATTAAATTAAAAACTTTATTTCGAGCCAAGACTCATGGAGGGTTAGTAACAATATCCTTAGAACTACGTGTTAGTAAACAATACAATACGGTGATATATGTAACTGACAACAGTGAACTATATAAGGACAGTCCACTCTGTCAGCTATCATTTTCAGAACCCTGTTGAGGGTGGGAACTAAATAAGTAATTAAAATATTAATAATAATTTCAAACTCAAACTCAAAGCATTTATTTCAAATAAACCAGTTACAGGTACTTTTGAATTGTCAAGGGGTCGGTCAGTCAGAAAAATGAAGCTAGTTGCCCATTCCAAAGTGTAGTAGGTACCTATGGTGAAGAACGGGCAAGAAACTCCACAGACACTCTTTTAAAACAAAATATTGTTACAAAATATTGGTTACATCATTCGTGTTGAACTTATACATGTGAGAACAATGTAGAAAGACGTGCACGTTAAAAGCGTCCGTAATAAAAATATAATAACAATTCAAAATTTTAAATAAATTAAAATAAACCATGGCAGCTAAGAGATGACCAGTCCCTACTGACGGCGCCCGTTCACGAACATGACGCATGGATCAGCACCATTTAACTCAACCATTTTGAAGGGAACTTAATGATCCAACACACACGCCACCATCAGCGAGACATTTGAGTGAGCATGACATACTCTCAGCCGCCAGGGCACATTCAAGTCAATGAAAGACGTACCCAGTAAATGGTAGCTTTATGGAATGTACAACATGGTCATAGTGCTTACACATGTGATATGCAATTATACAATACAAAGAGATTGAATTTATACAAGGCAAAGATAGTTTTACAATCTTCAGCAGCTGCAACAATACTTTCGAATGCTAATCAATTAGTTTATGCGCCCTTGTGGAGCTGGACTAGCGCTGAGCCAAGCATTTTTATCAGTGATGTAATCCCCCAACTTATAATATGCTTGGCAGCATAGTGTGCGTTTTATACATGATTTAAATTTCGTTTCGTTCAGTTGGAGTATGTGGGAAGGTATTTTATTATAACATTTTAAACAGCACCCCTTGAAGGATGAGTCTACTTTAGCCAGTCTGAAACCCGGTTGAACTAATTGGTCCCTATTTTTAGTCCTATAATTGTGTCTATCACCTCTTTTACTGAAAAGACTTAGATTTTTCCTTACGTACATGATGTTTTCATAGATATATTGACAAGGTACCGTCATGATGTTAATATCTTTAAACAGTTCCCTTAGAGAATCGCGTCTGCGGAGACGATATATTGCTCTGAAGGCTCTCTTCTGCAGAATAAAAATAGACTCGATATCAGCAGCCCATCCCCATAGTAAAATACCGTAAGACATGATACTATGAAAGTAACTGAAATAGACTAGCCTCGCAGTATCTACATCAGTAAATTGACGGATTTTTCTCACAGCATATGCTGCTGAACTTAGCCGTCCTGCAAGAGATGTTAAATGAGGACCCCATTGCAGCCTTGAATCGAGCGTGATCCCCAAGAAAACAGTTTTATCGACAAATTCTAGTTTCTCCTTATTCAATACTATGTCACAATCACTACTTTAACATTTGGTAAAGCAAATCTTATGCATTTAGTTTTTTTCCCATTTAATACTAAATTATTAGCAGTGAACCAATTTTGGACCTGCAGTAGGGCGTTATTTACGTCGTCAAGATTTGATGCACGTCTATTTATCTTAAAAATTAAGGAAGTGTCGTCAGCAAATAACACCATTTGTGGTTGGTTTTTTAATAAATGGGGTAGATCATTAATATATACTAAAAAGAGGAAAGGACCCAATATCGAGCCTTGTGGATCGCCCATTTTTACTTTTAAACCGATTGAATGGAGGACAACATTTACTTGAACCTGCTGCTGTCTATCATTTAAATAAGATTTTACTAAGCTGAGCGCAAGTTTACCTAGTCCGTAATGCTCAAGTTTCAAGAGCAAGGTTTCATGACTCACGCAGTCAAATGCCTTGGAGAGGTCACAAGATTCCTATGGCATCTTGGGCCTCCTCCCACGCTGTAAATATGTGTTTTAATAAGGTGACACCGGCGTCAGTTGTACAACGTCCTTTGGTGAAACCGTATTGCTGATCGTGCAAGATTTAGTTGGCGTTAAAATGATTAAGCATTTGATTGAGCATTACCTTTTCGAAAACCTTGCTGAATACCGGCAGCACAGATACTGGTCTATAATTGTTAGTGTCTTTACTGTCCCCAGATTTAAAGAGTGGTATAACTTTACTGTATTTCATTAAATCCGGGAAGACTCCTTGATCCACACACAAATTAAATATTAAAGCTAAGTACGGTGCTATAGTCTCGATTATGGATGTACAAACTTTGATAGATAATCCCCATAGATCTTCAGTCAATTTGATTTTAATTTGCCGAAAAGCTTTTATAACTATCATAGGGTTTATATGTTTAAATTGGAATTCAACCGGGCAGCCTGGAACGTTCGCTCTTAATAAATTAATTGAGATATCGGGTGAGGAATTTAAAGCTTCCGTCGTTTTAGATGGTATATTAGTAAAGAAATGTACAAATTCTTACGCTACTTCTAAGTTAGAGCTAATGGCACCATGTGAAGTCTCCAATGTGTACTCAGTGTTTCGTACTTTTTTCCTATTAGTTTCATTATTTATAACTTTCCAAACTGTTTTTATTTTATTTTCTGCTGATTTAATCTTGTTGCTAATATACAAAGCTTTAGCTATCTTGCAAGTATTTCTAAAAATTTTGGAATATGTAGCACATACTTGTTGAAAGTTTCAGTATTAATGTAAGGCTTAAGGCCATACAGCTCGAACAGTCTTTCCCTACTTATCCTAATACCTCTAGTTGCCCAGTCACTAAAAATAAAATTAGGGCAAATATTTTTTGTTCTCTTTTCAAAAGTTTTATTGAATTCAGTGTGCACTACTGAAAAGAAATCCTCATACAATTTATTTACATCGTCCATATTAGGGCCCAGAGCATTTAACTTATTATTTAGGGTACTATTGAATCTATTTAATTTGCCAGTTGTTATTGGTCTAATTTGTATTTGCACTTTTTGAATAGGTGTTCTAAATGTAAAAGTTACCTTTTGTCCACTATGATCAGACAGTAAATAATTTACGATGGCTTTATCTAAGTAATCACAACCGCAGAAGACATTATCGATACAAGTAGCAGAAGTTGAAGTTACTCTAGTTGGTTCTGTAAAAACATTTGATAAATTGAACGATTTAAAAAGGCTTAATATTCTACTGTTATTTGAATTATTTTCCAGAATATTTATATTAAAATCACCACAAATAATTGCGGCTTTGTTACTGGATGCAAGTTTCGCTAGGACATCTTCCATTATTGACTCAAATAAAGAAAAGTTCTGATAATTAGGGGGTCTGTATACGCACACTTCAACATGCTTATCCAGCTCAACACAGGACAGTTCGATGCAATGTTCAACTGATAAACCAACTATGTCATTACGTTGCTTAGATTTTAAACAATTTTTTATCAAGATTAGAGAACCTCCACGCAGCATAGATTTACGGTTAAAACAACTGCCCACATTATAGTTCTCATAATTAATTAGCATTTGGTAATCCTTTAACCAATGTTCAGTAAAACAAACAATGTCAAACTTTGTTTTTTCTAAAAACATTTCGATTTCTAATAATTTGGAAGAAATACCTTGAATATTTTGATGAAATAATTTCAAGGCATTCTGCTGATCTCCTTTTCTAATCCTGGGACTCACACAAACATAATCTTTCACACACTTCATCATCCGCTCGGACAGGACAACCCCCACACCCTGACTGGCCCTATGTGTCTCTTGAATACCGGACCAAATTGCGGTCAGAGTAGGGTGAAATGCAGAATAGATGTACCGTAACGAAATCGCTACTATTCTGAGATTGCTACGAAACTGAGAAATTGTAACGAAACTGACAATGTTAGGGTGAAAACACAATTGTGTTACAATAATTAAGAATTAAGGATTAAAAATATATGTATATATAATAATCAATTTGAATAAAGAAAGGTATCCTACTAACATTATAAATGTGATGTTTAGGTTTATATTATATTAAACAAAACTAAGTAATTCTAATCATCTTAAAATGTATTTTTAAAATGGCACAAATGCTTTTTATAATTAAAGAAAAAAATGTTTATTTACTTACTGAATAATCAACAATAGAACTAAACAAATAAGTTTAGTAATTTAGCATTTTTTTAAATATTTTTTTTTAAAATAGGTATCATAATGTGATCTTTGGTGAAGCACATGTTATTTAAAAAAAAAACCTATATTCCTAAACTTGCACTCTTACAACTCCTGCCACTTTAGGTAGCCCTTCGAAGGTTAAATGAAAAAAAAGAACTAGTCATTAATTAATATGGCAAAAACTAAGATAAATCAAAAATCAAAAATTTCGGAAATATTTGATTTATATTATTATTTATATAAATATTTCATTTATATTTTTATTATTTTAAGCCTTATTATTTGTTTTCTCATACATCTATTACTTTTTATTTGTCTTTGTAATTGTATTTGTTAGCTCTAATATTTTTTCTTTCATCTTTAGAGCTTTTTGTCTCCATTTCTTTTGCATCTTTTAAAATTTTTGATCTTCCACACATGTATTATTATTTTCAGCTTTTTGTTTGTTGTAATATTTTGCAGAATACTGTTTCCTTATTTTATTATTATTATATTATGATTATTATTAAATTTATCATATTAATTATGTAATTTTAAATGGAGAAACAAAAAACATAATTTTTTGTTGTGTACTAAGCCTAACAGTAACTCAGTTTCGTTCTGTAACGAAATGTTACGAAACTGAGAATAAATCCTGAGAAAACAAAACCTTTAAAATTCATAACACCGGTATTTACAATAATCTGTATTCCATTGCAAAATTAATTAATGAACGTTGAAAAGTAATGATATGAATGACAAATAACACTTACCAGAAACTTGAAACACGCGTTATTAACCCTGATATTTTTTTTAACTAAATTTCTCTTGTCTCGTTCTCATTAACTTCACAGCGAAACAAAGTGGCACTTACTGGGACCTATATTTTGACAAGTTGTGGTATAATATTGTCAGTCAATCGGAATAGTGGTTATGGCTCCTTCATGTCCCATTCTACGCAAAAATGTCGTTACTAATCCTGAGTTACGAAATTTTTTAAAACGTAGACACTTATATAAATGGGAATACTTATACTAAATTAGATCCCCATTTTAATGACACCTATTTAATTTTATAAAATAGAGTATAGGTGATGGTTTTGAAAACGATTTAACAACATAATGCGAGCGAAATTATATCTTTTTTAAACATCAAATATCCCAAACGTCATGAGACAATTTAAATTTGTATGGAAGTAATTTTTGTACTTTCAGTTTTTTTGTTGGTATTTTTTATAATTGCACGTATCAATGAAAATAAAATGATAGTGTATTACTCAGAATAAGTACAGTATCAAATTCCGGGTGCAGTTTTTTTAACATAAAAAAAACATAGAGATAAGTTCATTCAAAACATTGAGATAATTTATTTTAGAACAATGTACAACCATTTTGCATTTCACCCAGTACCGTGTTTGGATATGTCCACTCCCTTTCTTTTCGTCTCATTCACACATAACACATCTATCCTTTTATCCTTCGCCAACTCACACACCTCATCCATCTTATCTTTTATACCTCCTTGCACATTCCGCCGCTCGCTTTTCGGGCCGTGGAAACAACTGACGTGGTGTGTAGCGAGCATCACCGCCGCCTCCGAGTTGATTAAATGAGTTAGTTATGTGTCAGTGTACTTGTCAGGTTTCAAAGCCTGTTGCTGTCCAGCCTGAAGCAACGGAGGACCCGTCCCAGACTGAGAGTTTGAATCAAGGTTTTATTCTCAACCAAGATATTTCTGATGTAGTACAAGATCTATCTCAAATGGTACAGCCTGAGATTGGTAGTTGTCCATCTTTTAGTAGTCATGATTGTTATCATTTAGTTATGTTCTCAGATAGTATAGGAAGGGGTTTAGGTAAATTAATTAGTAACAACCTGTGTTATTCTACTCAAAATTATTGTATGTCAGGGTCTACCTACAAAAGAATAATGGCATCAGTAACAGAAAATGTTTACAATCCTAAGACCAACATTACTGTATTTGTAGGTAATAGTTCTAAGGTCAAAAAAGACGAAATCACTGACTGTGTAACTAAATTATTAAAGTTAAATTGTAGTAAAATAATATTGTGTGCTTTCCCATATTTTGAAAAATTGACAAATAGACAAAACAATTATATTCATATGCTTAATAAGCATATGCAATTCTTAGTTAGTCATTATAGTGACAAGTTTGTATTTTTTGACACCAACAGTTTTGTGGAAACTTTAAAATCGACTAGGGATACTGTGTATCTGCCTGTTAGTTTTAGACACAATCATAATAGCACGGCTATTAGCTTTTTTTATAAACTCAGACATAAGTAGTATTTCGCAGTCTTGTATTATTAACACCACAGTGGTTAGTAATAATACTAATAATAAGGTGGTGAACCTGATTAAATGTAGCTCAAATACTATAAATATTTTTACTAATTGTACGAAGGAGGTTCCATCTCCCTCACTCACTATGAGCTCACTGCCTGGTGATGACACTGAAATCTTGGGGTTAACTCCGGATAGTCATTTAAACTAGTTTGTAAGACAACAGAAGGCACCAGTAAGAATATTCTTATTCCTAACAACAACAAGGTGTCTTCTTGCTCCAAAATTAATAATTATCAAAAAGGAGATCAGCAGAATGCCTTGAAATTATTTCATCAAAATATTCAAGGTATTTCTTCCAAATTATTAGAAATCGAAATGTTTTTAGAAAAAACAAAGTTTGACATTGTTTGTTTTACTGAACATTGGTTAAAGGATTACCAAATGCTAATTAATTATGAGAACTATAATGTGGGCAGTTGTTTTAACCGTAAATCTATGCTGCGTGGAGGTTCTCTAATCTTGATAAAAAATTGTTTAAAATCTAAGCAACGTAATGACATAGTTGGTTTATCAGTTGAACATTGCATCGAACTGTCCTGTGTTGAGCTGGATAAGCATGTTGAAGTGTGCGTATACAGACCCCCTAATTATCAGAACTTTTCTTTATTTGAGTCAATAATGGAAGATGTCCTAGCGAAACTTGCATCCAGTAACAAAGCCGCAATTATTTGTGGTGATTTTAATATAAATATTCTGGAAAATAATTCAAATAACAGTAGAATATTAAGCCTTTTTAAATCGTTCAATTTATCAAATGTTTTTACAGAACCAACTAGAGTAACTTCAACTTCTGCTACTTGTATCGATAATGTCTTCTGCGGTTGTGATTACTTAGATAAAGCCATCGTAAATTATTTACTGTCTGATCATAGTGGACAAAAGGTAACTTTTACATTTAGAACACCTATTCAAAAAGTGCAAATACAAATTAGACCAATAACAACTGGCAAATTAAATAGATTCAATAGTACCCTAAATAATAAGTTAAATGCTCTGGGCCCTAATATGGACGATGTAAATAAATTGTATGAGGATTTCTTTTCAGTAGTGCACACTGAATTCAATAAAACTTTTGAAAAGAGAACAAAAAATATTTGCCCTAATTTTATTTTTAGTGACTGGGCAACTAGAGGTATTAGGATAAGTAGGGAAAGACTGTTCGAGCTGTATGGCCTTAAGCCTTACATTAATACTGAAACTTTCAACAAGTATGTGCTACATATTCCAAAATTTTTAGAAATACTTGCAAGATAGCTAAAGCTTTGTATATTAGCAACAAGATTAAATCAGCAGAAAATAAAATAAAAACAGTTTGGAAAGTTATAAATAATGAAACTAATAGGAAAAAAGTACGAAACACTGAGTACACATTGGAGACTTCACATGGTGCCATTAGCTCTAACTTAGAAGTAGCGTAAGAATTTGTACATTTCTTTACTAATATACCATCTAAAACGACGGAAGCTTTAAATTCCTCACCCGATATCTCAATTAATTTATTAAGAGCGAACGTTCCAGGCTGCCCGGTTGAATTCCAATTTAAACATATAAACCCTATGATAGTTATAAAAGCTTTTCGGCAAATTAAAATCAAATTGACTGAAGATCTATGGGGATTATCTATCAAAGTTTGTACATCCATAATCGAGACTATAGCACCGTACTTAGCTTTAATATTTAATTTGTGTGTGGATCAAGGAGTCTTCCCGGATTTAATGAAATACAGTAAAGTTATACCACTCTTTAAATCTGGGGACAGTAAAGACACTAACAATTATAGACCAGTATCTGTGCTGCCGGTATTCAGCAAGGTTTTCGAAAAGGTAATGCTCAATCAAATGCTTAATCATTTTAACGCCAACTAAATCTTGCACGATCAGCAATACGGTTTCACCAAAGGACGTTGTACAACTGACGCCGGTGTCACCTTATTAAAACACATATTTACAGCGTGGGAGGAGGCCCAAGATGCCATAGGAATCTTGTGACCTCTCCAAGGCATTTGACTGCGTGAGTCATGAAACCTTGCTCTTGAAACTTGAGCATTACGGACTAGGTAAACTTGCGCTCAGCTTAGTAAAATCTTATTTAAATGATAGACAGCAGCAGGTTCAAGTAAATGTTGTCCTCCATTCAATCGGTTTAAAAGTAAAAATGGGCGATCCACAAGGCTCGATATTGGGTCCTTTCCTCTTTTTAGTATATATTAATGATCTACCCCATTTATTAAAAAACCAACCACAAATGGTGTTATTTGCTGACGACACTTCCTTAATTTTTAAGATAAATAGACGTGCATCAAATCTTGACGACGTAAATAACGCCCTACTGCAGGTCCAAAATTGGTTCACTGCTAATAATTTAGTATTAAATGGGAAAAAAACTAAATGCATAAGATTTGCTTTACCAAATGTTAAAGTAGTGATTGTGACATAGTATTGAATAAGGAGAAACTAGAATTTGTCGATAAAACTGTTTTCTTGGGGATCACGCTCGATTCAAGGCTGCAATGGGGTCCTCATTTAACATCTCTTGCAGGACGGCTAAGTTCAGCAGCATATGCTGTGAGAAAAATCCGTCAATTTACTGATGTAGATACTGCGAGGCTAGTCTATTTCAGTTACTTTCATAGTATCATGTCTTACGGTATTTTACTATGGGGATGGGCTGCTGATATCGAGTCTATTTTTATTCTGCAGAAGAGAGCCTTCAGAGCAATATATCGTCTCCGCAGACGCGATTCTCTAAGGGAACTGTTTAAAGATATTAACATCATGACGGTACCTTGTCAATATATCTATGAAAACATCATGTACGTAAGGAAAAATCTAAGTCTTTTCAGTAAAAGAGGTGATAGACACAATTATAGGACTAAAAATAGGGACCAATTAGTTCAACCGGGTTTCAGACTGGCTAAAGTAGACTCATCCTTCATGGGGTGCTGTTTAAAATGTTATAATAAAATACCTTCCCACATACTCCAACTGAACGAAACGAAATTTAAATCATGTATAAAACGCACACTATGCTGCCAAGCATATTATAAGTTGGGGGATTACATCACTGATAAAAATGCTTGGCTCAGCGCTAGTCCAGCTCCACAAGGGCGCATAAACTAATTGATTAGCATTCGAAAGTATTGTTGCAGCTGCTGAAGATTGTAAAACTATCTTTGCCTTGTATAAATTCAATCTCTTTGTATTGTATAATTGCATATCACATGTGTAAGCACTATGACCATGTTGTACATTCCATAAAGCTACCATTTACTGGGTACGTCTTTCATTGACTTGAATGTGCCCTGGCGGCTGAGAGTATGTCATGCTCACTCAAATGTCTCGCTGATGGTGGCGTGTGTGTTGGATCATTAAGTTCCCTTCAAAATGGTTGAGTTAAATGGTGCTGATCCATGCGTCATGTTCGTGAACGGGCGCCGTCAGTAGGGACTGGTCATCTCTTAGCTGCCATGGTTTATTTTAATTTATTTAAAATTTTGAATTGTTATTATATTTTTATTACGGACGCTTTTAACGTGCACGTCTTTCTACATTGTTCTCACATGTATAAGTTCAACACGAATGATGTAACCAATATTTTGTAACAATATTTTGTTTTAAAAGAGTGTCTGTGGAGTTTCTTGCCCGTTCTTCACCATAGGTACCTACTACACTTTGGAATGGGCAACTAGCTTCATTTTTCTGACTGACCGACCCCTTGACAATTCAAAAGTACCTGTAACTGGTTTATTTGAAATAAATGCTTTGAGTTTGAGTTTGAAATTATTATTAATATTTTAATTACTTATTTAGTTCCCACCCTCAACAGGGTTCTGAAAATGATAGCTGACAGAGTGGACTGTCCTTATATAGTTCACTGTTGTCAGTTACATATATCACCGTATTGTATTGTTTACTAACACGTAGTTCTAAGGATATTGTTACTAACCCTCCATGAGTCTTGGCTCGAAATAAAGTTTTTAATTTAATTAACCGACTTCCAAAAAGGAGGAGGTTATATGTTCGTCGCGTATGTTAGTTTTTTCTCCGTCAATTGTGGACCGATTTTGTAAATTCTTTTTTTGTTTGAAAGGGTGTGCTCTCGAATTGGTCCCATATAAATTTTATTAACTTTGCTTGGATAGTTTTTGAGTTAGCTACAAAATACGTATTTTTTTCCCACTTAGTATGTAGATGATATGATAAGTTTCTGTCACTGGTAGCAGGTAGTGGTATTCGAATGTGTATGGGGTAGGTACCACAACTAAAAAGTGAAAAATAAAAACTTTTTACAAAAAAAAACAACCGACCTCCAAAAAAACACTACAAAGTGAAAAATAACTTTAATTTCGGAAGTCGGTGGCAAAAAACGAAAATACAAAACCCAAGACACCGACTTCCGAAATTAAAGTTATTTTTCAGTTTGTAGTGTTTTTTTGGAGGTCGGTTGTTTGTTTTTGTAAAAAGTTTTTTTAAATTTAGCTTGGGTGTGTGTTGTTCGTACCACACAGAGGAAAACAATAAAATTCCCCAGCTGTTCTCTTAGTCGCTTTTTACGACATCCACGGGATGAGATGGTATGGTTCTATTCTACTGCCCGGAGACCACACGGGGTTACTACCAGTCAACCAAGGGTGGTGAAGAGATTAGATGCCAGGTACTCTGTTTGAGAGAAATAAGGAAAAAATAATTAAAAATTTATCATTAGAAATAAAATAGGTAAGAACATACATAAATAGGTTACCTATACTAATAATATAATAATCTATACTAATATCTATACTAATACTAATAATATATATATGTCGGAGATGGTTTTTAATTACAATTGTGGGTAGTCAACAGAGTTTGGTATGATTTGTTTTTCTTATTATTCGTTTATGTGATTTTTACTATCAATTATTGTCTAATAAATCAGACATAACTTATTAAGTACTCGGTGTACTCACTGTCCAGTTCCTATATTAATGCATGTAGTGAGATGTAGAAACAGTCGCAAATAAATCATCATTCAGTAAAGACGTTTATTAATTTATCCAAAAACACCGTTCCATTACCGCAAAGAAAGTGAACCTTAAACACATAAACATATGGTCGAAATCGAACCGGATTAATTAGTGAATGGAACGGCTTGCGGACTCGGTGCGCGAATACAATAGGGGACCGCATTCCTTAGATAAGGATTGAAGTTGTTTACAAGTAATTAGTGTTTGTGAAGACTATTATAAAAACTTATTCATAAAAAGTGGTTAAGACATTCCAACTATATTGAACGTGTTTGGTGCGTATAATACTACGTAGACTACTTATTTTAATTCTGCAAAATGTCGTCACCAACTCCAGAACAGTCTAAACATTTATCTACGTTGGAAGATGTGGCTAGTATGATACAGAAAGCGCAAGTTAACATAAAGAAGTGTCCGAAACAGCGTTTAACAGCAGGTTATGTTAAAGCGAGAATAAAAACCATTGAGGAATATTGGGATTCGTTCAAACAAACGCATAGCAGCCTTACGAAGTGTACACCACGAGAACAGCGGGGCGTGTTGCCTTACTTTCTTAACGAAGAATATTATAAGTACGAAGAAATGTATCTCTGTTTACAAGCGGATTTAACCGATCTTCTAACAAACTTGGAGTCACAACAGAGATTATTAGAAGCGTCCAACATGTCCACTTCATCACACGATGGCCAGCTACCGTTTGCTAAGCTACCGAGAATACAGTTACCTACCTTTTCGGGCAGATATGAAGAATGGCCTACGTATAAAGATATATTTACAGCACTCGTCCATAACACTTCCATTAGCGATGTGCGTAAGTTGCATTATTTAAAAACCAGTGTTGGCGGAGAGGCAGAGATGTTATTACGACATATTCAAATTACGGAAAGTAATTATACAACAGCATGGGAACTACTTCAAGGACGTTTTGGTAGTAAAAAGATGATTGTGTCGTCAGTTTTAAAGAAGTTTTGCTGTCATAAAAAGATAAGCAACCCATCAGCTACACAAATTAAAGCTTTGCTCGATAATACTGTAGAATGCATCAACAGTCTGAATAACATGAACATAAACACCGCCACTTGGGATCCTATCCTAGTATTTCTAGTGGCGCAGAAATTGGATTCAGACACGTTAAAGTGTTGGGAAGAGGAAGCTTATAAGGAGAATAGCGATGAGTTGTCAAAGTGGGAGGAGTTGAAAAAGTTCCTCGAGTCTAAGTTTCGTACGCTCGAGCTAATCGCTCCCATCACTACTACAGTTACAAAAGAGAAGACACAAGGTCACAAAGCATATCATGTCGTAACAAAGGATACTGAGAACGATAAAGGTGACTCTGCGCACAGCAAAAGCAGTTCATCACCTTCTTGCGTATATTGCAAGGGTGACCATTACATCTTTAGTTGTAAAGAATTTGCAAAACAAAATGTGCAACAACGACGTGAATTTGTGAAGAACAAAAATCTCTGCTTCAACTGCCTAGTACCGAATCACATAGTCTACAAATGTAAACAAAAGAGGAAATGCCGAGTTTGCGGAAGAAAACATCATTCTCTTTTACATGAAGCAAAAGAAACAACACAAGAGAGTGATACACAAGAGAGTAACAAACAAGAAGAACAACCAGAACAAAAGGTTACAAGCGCTCATTTCTCTAAAGAACAACCTGGTCGTCAAGTGTTATTGGCAACAGCACAAGTACATATTACATCAAGTGAAGGCGAAACACATGTATTCCGTGCATTGATTGACCAAGGCTCAGAGGCTTCATTTGTGTCTTCAAGAGTAGTCGAACTCTTGAGATTGAAGAGGACAAGCATCAACGGTGTAGTCTCAGGGGTGGGAGAAGGAAACCTGGTTCCTATAAAACATGTAGTTGACCTGTCAGTTACATCGCAATACAATAGAAAGGAAGCTATTCAAGTGAAGGCTTATGTTTTGAAATCACTATCTGCTAGATTACCTTCAAAACACATTACGATGAACTGGCCAGAACTCCAAAAATTACTATTGGCTGACCCTACATATAACACACCGGGCAAAATTGATATATTACTCGGTGCAGACATCTTTTCTAAAATTATTGAAGTTGGTTTAGTAAGATGTTCTGATGGCATAGTGGCTCAGAAAACACGTTTGGGGTGGATACTTTCCGGTCAAAGAGAAGACAAATCAATTAGCGACAAACACAAAATAACAACACTACATGTGACAAGTATGGTATCAGAAGACAATGATTTATTAAGAAAATTCTGGGAAATCGAAACAGGTTTATACAAGAAGAGAAAATTACTTACAAAAGAAGAAGAGATGTGTGAAGAGATTTACAAAAGTACAACTAAAAGAGTGAACGGAAAATACACAGTGCACTTACCTTTGCGACAAGGAATAGAAGACACACTGAAATTATGTGGAGATACGAAACAACAAGCTGTTTATAGATTCAAACAATTGGAGAAGAAATTACAAAATAATCAAAGTTTACAGTCAGATTATTCTAAAGTAGTTCATGAATACATGGAAATGGGTCATTTGAAAAAATCTGACCCAAACGATGATAACAAATCAGTCTATCTTCCTCACCACGCTGTAATACGCGAAGACAAGGATACAACGAAGGTTCGAGTAGTTTACGACGCGTCTGCAAAGGGTTCTAACCATTCTTTAAACGACACCATGATGATTGGACCTGTATTGCAACCCGATTTACGAAGCTTAATTATCACATGGCGAACACATAGAATATGTGTAGTAGGAGACATAATTAAGATGTATAGAATGATTAGTATGACACCAGAGCATACGAATTTACAACGCATAATCTGGCGAGATAACCCTGAAGAAAAACTAGAAAGCTTCAACTTGATGACTGTAACCTTTGGTACAGCTGCAGCACCCTATTTAGCTGTACGAACGTTACAACAACTCGCCGATGATGAAGCACTTGAGTATCCTAATACAGCACCTGTAATTAAAGATTCATTTTATATGGATGATTTGATGTCGGGAAGTGAAACTGAGGAAAAAACAAAGAAAATGTGTGAGGAAATAAAGCTGATACTAAGTAAAGGAAATTTTAAAATGCAAAAGTGGTCTAGTAATTCGGAAGAAGTATTAAAGTATTTGCAAGAGGGAGATGGTTCAAACAGTACGAAGGATGGAATAGAGATAAAGCTAGATAAAGTTATAAAAATTCTGGGATTGACATGTGATAGGAAGGATGATACATTTAAATTCACAATTAACTTACCTGAAGTTCGATGTCCCGTAACGAAGAGATCTATTCTGTCTGATGTAGCAAGGCTGTTTGACCCATTTGGATGGCTGTCACCGGTGATTATCAACGCTAAGGTTTTGATACAAAAACTGTGGCTATGCAATATGGGATGGGATGACGAGCTGCCATCAGAGTTAATAGATGAATGGGTGAGATATAGAGAAGAATTGATGCACCTGCAAGACATTACAATACCACGCTGGTTGAAAACTACACCAATCAACTATACAAACATTGAATTGCATGGTTTTGCAGATGCATCTACGCACGCATATGCTGCGGTTACTTACCTGAAGATTATCGAAGAAGACACAGTACATATCACAATTATCGCATCTCGAACCAAGGTTGCACCGTTGAAGCAAATTTCAATTCCTAAATTGGAATTATGCGCCGCAGCATTACTGACAGACTTAATCAATGATCTGGTAGACCTGTTGAAAATACCTAAAAACAAAATCTTTGCGTGGACTGATTCAATGGTTGTGATGTCATGGCTGCAATCTCAACCAAGTCGTTGGCGTACATTTGTTGCGAACCGAGTGGCAGACATAACACGGATACTAGACAATGACCGATGGAGACATGTTCAGTCTACCGATAACCCAGCCGATATCGCTACAAGAGGCGTTAAAGCAAGCGACCTGGCTTGTTTAGACTTATGGTGGACTGGACCTGTATGGTTAAAACATAAAAATCTTGATCTACAAACTTATGAAATTCCTCAGACTGAATTAGAATTGAAGGGTTCATCATTTCACACAAATTTAGAAGCCAAACCAATTTGGGAACATTATTCTTCAATTTCAAGAATGAAAAGAATATTAGCTTACTGCAGAAGATTGACAAAAAGAGAAAAGCAAACAAAGGAAATATATTTAACAGTTAATGAGCTAGACAAAGTATTAGAGTTATGCATAAAGTATTATCAAGACTTAGTTTATCAGAAGGATATTGAAGATTTACAGAAAGATGGAAGCGTGAAGAAACGAAGTTCTCTTATCACACTCGCCCCTTTTTTAGATAAAAATGGGATAATAAGAGTGGGAGGAAGGTTAGAAAATGCCACCATAGCTGAAATTACAAAACACCCGATTGTAATACCAGGTAATCAGCATATAACTAAGTTATTAGTTCAAGAAGCTCATCTTAGAACACTACATGGTGGGATACAAGCGATGATGGCTTTTGTGAGAACAAGATACTGGGTGATAGGTTTGAAGTCAGTCATAAGGAAATGTATTCACAACTGTAAGACCTGTATCTTGGATAAAGCGAAGGTAAAAACCCAGTTCATGGGTCAGTTGCCTGCCGTTAGAGTCAATCAGCATCGGCCATTTATGAATAGTGGCGTTGATTACGCTGGACCGGTATTCATAAGGACATCGAAAGGCCGCGGACACCATGCAACAAAGGGCTATATCTGTTTGTTTATATGCATGGCAACTCGCGCGATCCATCTAGAAGCGGTAACAGACCTAACAACACAAGCTTTTATAGCCGCATTTCGGAGGTTTGTGGCGCGCCGAGGCCACTGTTCGAACTTATGGAGCGACAATGGCACCAATTTTGTCGGCGCTGCCAAAGAATTGAAGGACATGTTCCAGAAGGGAAAGAATAATATTGCGAAGGAAGCGGCTGAACTTCTAGCTAACGATAGCACAATATGGCACTTCATACCACCAAGGATGCCTACGTGTGGAGGCCTGTGGGAGGCTGGAGTTCAGTCTGCGAAAAGACACCTCTACAGGATAAATAAGGACACGAAACTGACCTACGAGGAGATATCTACGCTCTTAGCACAAATCGAGGCGTGTCTCAATTCTCGCCCCCTTTATGAAATGGACAATACTATGATGCCGCTTACGCCAGGGCATTTTTTAGTTGGCGAGCCCTTGATTTCGGTTCCTGATACATGCTACGAGTACCAGCCGGTCAGTCTTTTAACTAGGTGGCAAATTATTCAGAAAATGACTCAAGATTTCTGGCATAGATGGCGTACAGAGTATCTTAACACACTCCAACAACGATACAAATGGCAGGTGAAGGTTCCAGAGCCTGCTATTGGAGATGTTGTTATTATTAAGGAAGATAATCTGCCCCCTACGAAATGGTTACTAGGACGAGTGAAACAAATGCATCCTGGAAAGGATAATCTCGTAAGAGTGGTAACAGTCCAGACGATGGGGAACAAGGAGTTAAAAAGGCCCCTATATAAATTGATACCGCTTTTCAAAGAACCAATAAATCAGTGAGCTATGGTGGGCGGTTTAATTAATGATTGGTGAAGTATTATTGAAGTGAAAGGTTAAAATAAAATAAAATAAAAATTAAAGTTTAAATAAAGTTAAAAATATTTACAGTCCATTGTTCGATTTGCATGACATGTGTTAGTATACAAATATGTATGTATTGATTAAAAACTAATGTTTTGATGGGCGGTATGTCCAGTTCCTATATTAATGCATGTAGTGAGATTTAGAAACAGTCGCAAATAAATCATCATTCAGTAAAGACGTTTATTAATTTATCCAAAAACACCGTTCCATTACCGCAAAGAAAGTGAACCTTAAACACATAAACACTCACTAATTGATTTTGGCAACTTATTTCGATAATTGTAACCAATGGTTTTGTTCAAAACAATTAATGACATGTTACTTTAATTTTTAAATGATTTACGTTGTCAATTCACTATTGTTTATTTACGACAATTATTATTGTATTATTTGATTACTTTTTAATGTAAGTCTTATTAGATTTACCACATTTTAGTGTTTTGTATCAAGTAAACACGTGACGCACTACCGCGCGTCATCGGACAGAGTTGTCGTAGTGGGATTGCAAAGTGGGGACATCGTCTTATAAAAGAGCGTGCACTCTGTAGGCGAGTCAGTCGGATTGGCTCGTGACCACGCATGGTCGCCTCCTTCACGTACGCAGTCGGTTCAAAATTCTAACCTCAAAACACGTGTCGGGAGTGACTTGCACTTTTTGTCCGCGCGGACCGCAGAACTTTTTAGTGCTTCGCCCTGTGTGTGCGCGAGTACCCGACGGTGCTGGTGCGGACACAGGGGGAGCCTACCGGACGGCTCGGTGAGAAATCGCCGTAGCGGTCGCGGAGGCCACGCCCCGGGGAGATGCCGAAGCCCGGCAAACGTGGCTCTACGGGCCACGATGCCGGCCCCCAGGAGGAGAGGACGCGGCCAGCGTTGGACCGGGCGGTGTCGCTGCCGAACATCGGTGACACGCCGCTCGGTGCGCCGCTGACCGGGCCATCTACAGGCAGTAAAATCAAGAATAAGAAAGAGAAAAAGGTAGGAGAACAAATCTCTATAAAAAGAACGAGCGCCGCTGCTAATCCCGGCCCACCGACGACACCGGCGCCTGCGCGCGTTGCGCCGGCGCCGTCGACGAGCCGACAGCACGCGGTGCCCGTCCGCCCCGCAGCGTTCCGTCCCGTGCCTATCCAGGCGCCGGGACCAGCGCCCAATATAACCCGCGCACCGCATGCGCGAGCCGCTGCGCCGCACGTACGGGTGCTCTTGCCCGTGCGCGCGGCCGCACCCGCTGCGCGTGCGACTGCGCCACCTGTGAACCCGGCGCGCCCCGCGCGCTCCCCGGTGCCCGCCGTGCGACAATACGCTCCGGCAACCGGCGCCACCGCGCCCCCGGCGCGATTCATATCGCCGCCCGCGCCCGTTCGCGCGGTGCCGGCCACAACATCGAAGCCGAAAGCTGTGCCAGCTTCGCGCACCGCCGACACCGACCCCCGCCGCTCGCTGGCGGGACCGGCGATGGCGGAGCGGGAGCGGCCAGCAAGTGCCGGACCGCATAGGAAACCGGCCCTGATAAGTGCGGGGGTGCTTACCTCACCCGCACCCCCCCGTGCCTCCGCCTATGACTCCCCAGCGGCGCTATCGGCATGCTCGTCCTCAGCCGGCTCGAGCATGTCGATCGCATCCGCGGGTTCGGCCGCGTCCGGTCGCGATGACGTGTCCTTGGACACGACCCCGCGATCCGGTCGTCGGCCCAACGAGGGAGCACCAGGCACAGACGCCGCGGCTTTCTCGCTGGCGTCGCCTGTTGCGTCGGGGCCTGATTCCGAGCGCAATCCCGGAAGCAGACCACAGCGACGCAGGAGGAGCTCAGGCGAGACTTCAACAGAGGAGGCGAAGAGGTACTGCCTAGACTCGCCGCGGCCACAGCGCGACAGCGCGCCGCGGGGTCGGGGCGTACCTACGGCACTCACGTTCGTGGACGTGGTGCGTCACAGCACGCCTCCTCTGTCACCGGACATGTCACCTGGAGGGGCAGTTGCCAACACACTGCCCCCCCCCCCCCCCTCAACCCAACCCCCACCCCCCGCTGCCGCCTCCGGCGCCGGGGCGGCGTCGTCGATGTCGAAGCAGGGGAAGGGAAAGAAGAAGAAGATGCGATACCCTCCGCTGGTAGTAGAGAAGCTGCCGAACTGGGCCACCCATTTCAGGGCCATCCACGCACAGCTGGGCCGGCCTCCTAACGCGCGTCCGTACGGGAGTGGAGTCCGCTTCACCCCGGACAGCGAGGAGGAATACCGCCTGGTACAGCGTTACTTGGTGGGCCTTGAAAAGGACAGCGGGGTCTCCTGGTTCGCGTACTCGCTGCCAGCGGACAAGAGCTTGAAGATCGCCATCAGAGGACTTCCAGCAGACACGGCTCCCGAGGAGATCGAGGAGGAGCTGAAAGCGATGGGATACCAACCGGAGTACGTGCGTCACATAAAAGGCGCACAAGGACGACCCGGTTGCGTATTCCACGCAATATTAAAAAAGACACTCGACGTCCGGGCCATATTCGACACCACCATTTTCCTATACATGCGTGGTGTCAAAATAGAGGCCTGGCGGGGCAAACGTGGGCCTGCTCAATGCCACCGGTGCCAACGCTTTCGGCATAGCTCGCACCAGTGTCATCGCCCGCTCGCGTGCGTGCGATGTGGAGGGGAGCACCCGGCACGCAGCTGCCCCCGCCCATTAGAAGAACCGGCCACATGCGCCAATTGCGGGGGCCCGCACCCTGCAAGCAACATCAAGTGCCCTGTGTTCCAGGACGAGATCAGGAACAAGCGAGCGGGCACGGTCGCGGCCACATCTACAAGGAGAACACAACCGGCCGCAGTGACACGCACAGAGGTGCAGCCGGAAGCAAACAGCATGACGCTAATGGCACCGGCAAATGGGCCCACAAACAGGACCCAAGCCTCCTCCTCGGAGCGGAGGAAACAGAAGAGACGTGGGGGGAAAAGAAAGAGGAAGAACCCACCCCCCCCCGAGGCGACCCAAGAAGCCATCCCTGAGGCCGACCCTGCCCCGAACAACGTGCAGGTGGCAACAGCCACAGACCGCGACCAACCTACAGGTGGCGCCAAAACCGAGCGGCGGCAAAACGCGGAAGCGCGTTTGTTCGCACAGAAGCCGCTTGGTACCGCCACCGTCGCGGTCAACGCCATACACTCGCAGCGACAGAACAGGGAACTTGGAAAGTTCACCGATGCTGCGAGTGGCGGCGCGCGTGTAGCGCCGCAAAAACACCATAATAAAAATGAATTCACCACCTGCGCCATCAAATTACTGATGGATTTAATTAAAGCCATCAGACAGGGGCAGGATGTGGAAACCGTCATCCTGGACGGGTTAGCGACTTTATTAACGCTTTACAATGGACAGTAGCCCGCTCAGGATGATGCATTGGAATGCTCGCGGCCTCAGAAACAAGGTCGCCCCCCTCCGCCACCTCTTGCGGGAGCAGAACATAGACGTGGCGCTCATCAGCGAGACGATGCTGGGACCTGAAGTCAGGATCAGGTTCCCTGGATACATCGTCTACAGGAAGGATGAGCGGACGGCACAGAACACCCCCTACCGCGGTCTGGTAGTATTGGTTAAAAGAAGAGTCGTCCATCAGGAGATACCCCCACCACCACTCAAAACGTTCGACGCGCTGGGTGTACAGCTGCACATAGCCGGTGAGGACCTAGACATATACGCGTGTTACAAGTCGCCCGCGGCCCAATTGGACCTGACCGAGCTGCGGGCCCTCCTCACGCGTACCTCGCACGCCACCATCCTCGCCGGTGACTTAAATTGTAAGCACCCAGCGTGGAATTCCTACTCATCGAATTCAGGGGGGAGACGGCTCTTCGCAGACGCAGAAGCCTTCGGGTATACGGTGTCCGGCCCGGAAACGCCGACACGATACCCCGGCGACCTAATCCACATGCCGGACGTGCTGGACGTCGTAGTCCACCGAGGGCTTCACTCCCAGACCGTGCATCAACAAGTTATAGACGACGAGCTGCAATCGGACCATCTGCCTGTGCTCGTCGTACTAGCGGGTATGCCGATCCGCTTGAAGCCTCTAGCGCCACGTCGAAGACTGGACTGGACAACCTTCCAGAGGGAAGTAGAGATCACCACGCCGACTCGGCCTATTATAGACTCCGCGGACGTCGACCAAACGGCAACCGACGTCACTGCTTGCATCAAGAGCGCCTTAGAAGCGGCGACCACGACACATCCGTAGGGGAGAGGGCTATTGCCGCCCCTGCCGGCTAAAATAACTGCATTAATCGCCGCCAAGAGGCGACTACGCAAGCAGTGGCAACAACTTCGTTGCCCCACCCTAAAAACGCAGCTCAACCGTCTCGCGGAGAGGGTGAAGGCCGAGTTACAGGCCCACGCTGCCGCGGGCTGGGAGGGCCGTATCGACGAAGCCGCAGACAGCTGGCCGTCGGTACATAAACTGTGCAGCCAACTCAAGAATACCCCAGCCCCGGTACGCCCGCTGCTAAACAGCGACGGGGCGCTACGATATGTAGCGGAGGACCGGGCGGAGGTCTTCGCAGAGCACCTGGAGCGTCAGTTCCGCCCTAACCCGACAGACGACATCGAACATGTCGCAGCAGTCGAGAAGCACCTTGGGGAGTACTTCGCATCGCCGATAGCTCCCGAAGAAGACCCCATATATTTCTCGCCCAGCACAGTTAGACGCGCCATCCTTAGGACGAAGCCTAGGAAGGCCCCCGGTGCCGACGGTATCACCAACGCAGCGCTGCGCCACCTGCCCTTCCGTATGGTTGCGGCGCTGGCGCGCCTGTACACGGGGATACTGCGCACGGGGACCTTTCCCGCCTCGTGGAAGGAAGGGCGCGTCATAATGTTGCCAAAACCGGGCAAGAATATACTGAAGCCGGAGAGCTATCGGCCAATCACGTTGCTGCCGACCGTCTCCAAGGTGTTCGAGGCACTCCTGCTGCGACATCTCCAACCCCACATCGCGCCGCGCCCCGAGCAGTTTGGGTTCAGGGCGGACCACAGTACGACGCTTCAGCTGTCGACGGTACTGCACCTTCTCGCCTCGGCGATGAACAAGAAGGAGGAATCGGTGTCAGTATTCCTCGACATGGAGAAGGCCTTCGACCGTGTGTGGCACGAGGGGCTACTGTATAAGTTAGCCACCTCAGACGCGCCCCGTCGCGTAGTCAAGGTGATCTCTACGTTTCTTACAGGACGTACAATAAGGGTGGTGGTCGACGGGGCGCTATCAAGCGCCCGCCCAGTGCTGGCAGGTGTGCCGCAGGGCAGTTGTGTGTCGCCGGCGTGTTACTCACGTTACACCGACGACATCCCCGCCACTTCCGCTGTGACGCTCGCGCTGTATGCTGACGACGCCGCGTACATAGCTACTTCGCTTAATGCGAGGCACGCGGCGGTCAAAATGCAGCGCGCCCTCGACGCGCTCCCCGAGTGGCTGTCTAAGTGGCGGCTTTCGGTTAACGTGGGTAAAACGCAGGCAATGGTCGGTGGATATGCGCCCCTCCCACCCCCCCTGAAGATGCAAGGAGCCACAGTCGATTGGGCGCCCCGGGTCAAATACCTAGGGGTGACCATCGACCGCCGGCTCACGATGGGGGCCCACGTCCGCAATGTCGCCGCTCAAGGTAGGGTCGCCCGCAACCTGTTGAAACCGGTTCTCGAATCCCGAATCCCGGTGCGCGTCAAGTTGGGCGTGTACAAGCAGTACATTCGCCCAATATTGACGTACGCCGCACCCGCATGGCTCGCCCTCACGTGCGAGACCAACCGCAGGCTCCTCCGCGCGCAGCAGAGCTTAGCGCTGCGGACCATCGTCGCCGCCCCTCGTTTCGTGAGGAACGACGTCATTCAGAGGGATCTCGGGATCGAGAGCCTCGACGACTACGTGCGGCGCCTCGCGAAGGGCATGTTCGCGCGTGCCGACGCGTCTGAGTGGCCTCATGTCAAGCAGATCGCGCCCTGGCATACGCGCCCGCCCGACGCGAGGCGACCCCTGCCCCGCGACCTGATTGCGGACGACGCCCCCATCCTCCAAATATGACGCCTCGAGTAGCTGCACTCAGGTTACACGCGGCTTACTCGAATAAAGGGACTCTACAGATGTACTCACACATCTGTTGCGCGGTGTGTTCTAAGTTAATATAGGCGCACCGCGTAACTATACAGACAGCCACTACTATACGTGCATCTACATAATCATGTGTAGACGCGGCGCGAGCGCGCCATGCGTCACACATTTTCACTGAGCAGCGTACACAACAACACTAGCTGCTCACACACACGCGACGGTCCCCCCCCCCAATCCGTAAACGGCTAGATCTGTGAGCGGGGCGGGGGGGAGCTACATACTCTCCCCGTAGGCGCGCAGAGTCGGCACCCTCGCCGCTGGTCGTCTCCTGCTGGGCCTCCCCCAGGTAACTGGGGGTCTCACTCGGCAGGGATGGACCGCCGGGGTGTCGTGAAGAAAGCGACGCCGCTATAAGCGTCGCGGCGCTCCTACGGAAATTATTCAGTGCAACCAAACACACGAGTGCGACCTAAACCCCCGCACTCACTTCCTTCGCCGCTATAGGCAATATATTGAGGGGTCCGCAGTAGCGGGCCACTGTATAGCCTCTGCGGGCGAGGGGCTACGCCCTGACCCCGCTCGCCTGCGCCCCCGCGACCTCTTTCGAGTGCGAGTCAGTCGATCCATAGTATTGGAGTCGATTCATAGTATTGGAGTCGATCTTCGGATGCGAATCTATAAAGAGCCCCTGCTCCCGACAAAACTGTCGGTTTACCTGGTACAGCACTGCTGTATATTCACATAGCTGTATTGGCTTGCTGATAGCGAGTAATACACTTTGTCATTGTCATTGGGTGGCTTTGCCACTATACGAACTATAAGACCTTAAAAGTCTGTTCGATTATTACCTACTTTATCTTGTTACTAATTACCCTTTGTGTATTGTGTTTTACCTTATTATAGTGTAACTAGTACCTACTATAATAAATACCCTGTAATTTTTTATACACTCTTGTTTATCCCAATAAAATGGGAACTCCAAACCCTGACGAAATACCTCTCGGCACTCCTGATCCTACATCAGAAGTGGGATTAGGTTTAGCCCAGGAATCGTAAGGTGTTGGTGATCCATGGCGAGCAATGTTAAAGAGCTTCAGAACCATAATATGGCTCAGTTAATTAAAGCGATTAAGACGCACTCCACACCGTCTACTGCTATTCGCTTGCTCGATTTTGATCCAGACCTACCTGATTCCTATGCTCAATCTTGTTACCTGGACAGACTTTAAGAGTCTCTTCTTCTCTCGTTATAACGTTTCGGAAACTGTTGCCGCTACTGTCATTAACCTTCATAGTAGTCAACCAAAAGGAGAATCTTTAGCCGCATATGCCTGTCGACAGTTCATTTCACTGACATCTAAATGGAATAGCCTGAGTGTCGAGCACATTGGTGTTTCTACTGAACTGGCACATGTCTTCAAATTTGATTCCCGTGCTCATCGGCTAGCATTTACTACCGAAGTACGTACTAGGCATAAACTTCTACAAGAACTGAGTATCTTGTCTCATCTCTGACCAGCACGATTCTTCTCAACCTAAGAGGTTCAAACCAGGTGCAATAGTATGTCACTTTTGTGGTTTATTGGGGCATAAATGTACTAACTGTCGCAAGAAGGTCGAGAAAACTAAATATCCTGGACCAGCCAGTTCGCCACATAAGGCGACACCAAAGATCGTCTGTTACCGCTGTGGGGAGTTGGGACACGTCGCTCCTCGCTGCCCAAAGGTGACCGGAAGGCGGCCGGAAGGTCCAAGTGAAGATGCCGTAGGAGTTGGCCTTCGAGCAGCCAACCATCCGTGAAACGAGTTGAAGCTTGTGATGTACAACCTATTGCTGGTGTTCTACAGCAATCTGGTGAGTCGCTTTCATTTTATGACTCTGGGGCTGAATGTTCTCTTATTGCTGAAACATTTGCTGAAAAGTTGTCAGGCAAACGTATTTCTTGTGTGGTCGATATAATGAGAATAGGAGATTAGATGGTTACCATTTAGAGATACTCTTTCATGTGATACCGGATGCCTGTACAAGTCATAGTATAATGATAGATAGGTTGTGAGATATTAAAATTATATTTTGCTGTTAATATGACTGAAAAAAAAGTCTTACCATTACAACAGTTAAGATTATTGATCAATGCTCTATTACTGAGACTCCGAATTTTCATGATGTTGATACTGATATTCCATCCTAATATAAACCACAGTTGATTATGTGCGTAGAATACCGTGAGCTCAATAGTAAGACTGTAGCAGATAGGTGCTAACTTTTTCACTTGCTTTGGCTGTACTTCTTGGTTTTATCAGATACCTTTTCACTCTCATAGTTTTGAGGCCACTGCCTTTGTTGCAGCCGATGGTTAATTTGAATATTTGGCTATGCCATTTGGTTTACGAAATGCTCCTATTGTTTTCTAACGTGCTATAATTAATGCATTTGTGATTGTGACCCATCAGCCCTGGGTATAATAACTAAAAGAGCTGAATACGATAAAGCCCGATATGGAGACTATTTTATGGTGATAGATATTTGTTAATATCTTTGAGTTCCAATAGAATTTACAAATATGCCCATGATTGTGTATTGTGTACGAAAATTGCCTGAATGTCCAGTTACTGTTATTGATGATGTCAATGTTGACACTGATGATGATTCATCTGCTGACTCACATACTATAGCTGAATTGATGAAATGTCTATGTTGACTCTTGTTTATCTTGACGCTTATTTGGATGTCTATGTTGACTCCTGGATTTGGACGTTGAAATTTGACGCTTATGCGGGTTGTCTATGTTGACGCCTATGCGGGTTGTCTATTCGACTCCCAAATTACTTGTCGAATCCCATGGTGTAATTTTGGCTGGGAGACTATGTCTATACTTTAATTGAGCTATGTGTTGTCTGCAGCAGTATGGTCATTTTGAATGGTTGCCATGCAACTGCTTTTGATTATAATTTGATTTGACTAAATCAGGATTTTTCTTTTCAACATACCTTCTGTTATGGCTTTTGTTTGTCAGAAAGGCCGATCGATATTCACCAAGTGATTTTTTTTCTCAGGATTACACGAGGCCGTGTAGAACGTCAGTTCTGGCCGTGTCGGAGATGGTTTTTAATTACAATTGTGGGTAGTCAACAGAGTTTGGTATGATTTGTTTTTCTTATTATTCGTTTATGTGATTTTTACTATCAATTATTGTATAATAAATCAGACATAACTTATTAAGTACTCGGTGTACTCACTAATTGATTTTGGCAACTTATTTCGATAATTGTAACCAATGGTTTTGTTCAAAACAATTAATGACATGTTACTTTAATTTTTAAATGATTTACGTTGTCAATTCACTATTGTTTATTTACGACAATTATTACTGTATTATTTGATTACTTTTTAATGTAAGTCTTATTAGATTTACCACATTTTATTGTTTTGTATCAAGTAAACACGTGACGCACTACCGCGCGTCATCGGACAGAGTTGTCGTAGTGGGATTGCAAAGTGGGGACATCGTCTTATAAAAGAGCGTGCACTCTGTAGGCGAGTCAGTCGATCCATAGTATTGGAGTCGATTCATAGTATTGGAGTCGATCTTCGGATGCGAATCTATAAAGAGCCCCCCCCCCTGCTCCCGACAAAACTGTCGGTTTACCTGGTACAGCACTGCTGTATATTCACATAGCTGTATTGGCTTGCTGATAGCGAGTAATACACTTTGTCATTGTCATTGGGTGGCTTGGCCACTATACGAACTATAAGACCTTAAAAGTCTGTTCGTTTATTACCTACTTTATCTTGTTACTAATTTCCCTTTGTGTATTGTGTTTTACCTTATTATAGTGTAACTAGTACCTACTATAATAAATACCCTGTAATTTTTTATACACTCTTGTTTATCCCAATAAAATGGGAACTCCAAACCCTGACGAAATACCTCTCGGCACTCCTGATCCTACATATATATTAATATTATAAAGAGGTAACATTTGTTTGTAAGTTTGTATGTAGGGGGTAATCTCTGGAAGTAATGAACCAATTTTAAAAATTGTTTCACTGGTAGAAAGCTACATTATTCGTGAGTGCTATAGGCTATAAATTATAAAGATATCACGCATATTAGCCGAACTATCTCAATTTTTGTCTAGGCAGGCGGAAAAAAATTGCTCTTACAACAGAGTTATTTGCATGCGCTGCCTTAACAGTTGTATATAATTGAAAACAATGCATGGCAACCTGGTCCGCTTTGAATAGTTCTACAAAAAAGTCCGGACACCATATTTCTATCTTTTATATTTTAGCAGATATAGTAGCTTTTATGTGTTAAAAAAAGTATTTTTCGACGTACTTACCTTTGGACGATTTTTTAAACAACAAAATATTAGACTTTATCGAAAAAAATATTATTATGATCACAAGAACATCATAGAGATACGATTTTCCCGAAACAGTATGTCAATTGGTTAAATAGTTTCGAAGATAATATAAAATTACTAAATCGCAAAATGCCGCCGTCCATTCTCGAACCGCATTAGAACATGCTTTGTACGGACGTTTTATCCATTTACCCATAGATGGCGTTGTGCAATTACGTCATTTTTCTGAATCGTGGTGAGACAAGAGCAGCTCGAGTATGCAGTACGGAAGACTCTGCTCTTGAAAATCATCAGCGCCTCTCGAGGAATAGAGAAAATATTTCGCAAGCACGCGCTGGGGAATCTAGCTCCGAGCGTTCACAGCGGCTTGCTAACCAAAGCTGGAGAACATCGCAGGTCCGTGCTCGGAAATCTAGCGCTGAACGTACGCAACGTCTCAGTGATTTAAGGTAGCATGTCTCTGCAACAAGGGATAGGGAGTCTAGCGCTAAGCGCTCGCAGCGGCTCGCTAGCCAAACTGTGAGAACATCGCAGGCCCGTGCTCGGGAATCTAGCGCTGAACGTGCGCAACGTCTCAGTGATTTAAGGTAGCATGTCTCTGCAACAATGGATAGGGAGTCTAGCGCTGAGCGCTCGCAGCGGCTCGCTAGCCAAACTGTGAGAACATCGCAGGCCCGTGCTCGGGAATCTAGCGCTGAACGTGCGCAGCGTCTCAGTGATTTAAGGTAGCATGTCTCTGCAACAAGGGATAGGGAGTAGAAAATATTTCGCAAGCACGCGCTGGGGAATCTAGCTCCGAGCGTTCACAGCGGCTTGCTAACCAAAGCTGGAGAACATCGCAGGTCCGTGCTCGGGAATCTAGCGCTGAACGTACGCAGTCTCAGTGATTTAAGGTAGCATGTCTCTGCAACAAGGGATAGGGAGTCTAGCGCTGAGCGCTCGCAGCGGCTCGCTAGCCAAACTGTGAGAACATCGCAGGCCCGTGCTCGGGAATCTAGCGCTGAACGTGCGCAACGTCTCAGTGATTTAAGGTAGCATGTCTCTGCAACAATGGATAGGGAGTCTAGCACTGAGCGCTCGCAGAAGCTCGCTAACCAAAGCGCCAGAACATCGCAGGCCTGTGCTCGGGAATCTAGCGCTGAACGTGCGCAGCGTCTTTCTGATTTATATGCAATAAAAACAAAACCCTTCTTTTGGCAGTCAGGAAATAAATCATAGCACTCAGTACTAACCGAACTACACTCATAATTTCATCACAAGTTAAAATGTTTACCGCCCAACGAAGTGGGCACGGGTCAGCTAGTATTATTATAAAGAGGAAAGATTTGTATTTTTGAATGTAACGAATAAACTTAAAAACTAATGGACCGAGTTGAAAAATTATTTCAGCAATGAATAGCTACATTATCAACGAGTAACATAGGCTATATTTTATCTCCGTACTCTCACGGGAACGGGAACCACGCGGGTAAAACCGCGTGACTTCCTCTAGTAACTTATGCTACACACATGCTTATATACCATATATTTAATATATACCTATATTATAAATATATGTCGGAACGCCAGGCGTGGTCGCAGACCAAGATTTTGGGGGGTCACCATGGGTGCCTCCGAGGAATAGTTTTAGGAAGGTACCTCCCAAAAGAGCACGCGAACAGCGCTTGCGACGACTAGACCAACCATTAGTTATGCTATTCAGGGACGCATCTTTTACATGCGGCGCGGGGGGGGGGGATTGTACTTGCGGACAAATTGGTCGTCGCAGTCGCAGCACTTTTGATAGATAGATAGAATATTCTTTATTATGTACACCATAAAAATTTTATAGTAGGTATTAGAGCAATAGATTATGAGGAGAGCGAGCGAACAACCCGCCTTGGATAGGTTAGGTTTTGTTTCATATTTTCAATCATAAGAACTCTTTTGAACTGAATGCAGAATGCAAGAGCGAGCGTAGCGAGCTCGAAAATTTTGCACATACTCGGATAGGTTAGATTTTCTTTTGATCATTCCAAAAGAACTAGGAATTAGTTGCTTTGTCGACTTATGAAGAAAAGCTCAAGAATTAAAAGAATGTAGAAGGCAGGAAATTTAGCACTCCAACCAGAAAAGCTTCTGTTAGAAAGACTACAATATATAATAGTCTTACTTTGAACTAGAACTTTTAATAGTATAGAACTTACTTTGTCGAGTATGAAGAAAAGCTTAAACTGAACAGTTTTACAGCAGTTTGGGTTTTGGAATCTGATGGCCTTAAGACCCGCTCGTACGTAAGGTTAACCGTACGTAAGAGCGGGGTGCCCAAACCGAGTTTGCGTCGCTCGCTCTTGCATCCAAGATACTCTATTTTTATAATTGACTTTTTGAAGTGAAAACTTCTTCAGGCGCCTTGAGCGTTTGTAGGAGAAAATGTTATGGGTTCGCGTCACCGATATGCTAATGTTAACAGCACAGCACCTATGAGTATGACGTGTTGCGCTTGTTGTTGCTCGGGAGTGCCGATGTATGTGAAAACCAGACTAATGTTAAAAATTTAATTTCAATTAATTGTGTATTTGAATTTTAGATCCTTCAATGAATTGAATTTTTTTAAGAAAACACTGTTATTTCATCGTTTTAGTTTTCACTTCTGTCGGCAGTCCCCATGACTGCCTATTTTTAAATGTTTTTGGATAATATGCCTATCGTGATTCGTAACTGCAGGTACTTGAGCCATGGTAACCCGTGGCTGTAGTAGTTTTAAAAGTTAGTAATATAAGTAAATCATTCAGGCTCCCGACATCGTGAAAGATTTTGGGGGGTAATGACTCCCAGGACCCTCCCCCTCGGACCGCGCCTGCGAAGCGCCGAGCTCACAATCATCGTCAGAAGGGTAATTATCAATTAAATTGTTCATTATTTAACTGTCTGTCTACTTCGTGGGCAAAAGAAACGCGTGAAGTAATCAGTCTAACTAGAAAAGTCTACAAGTACCTAACTTATAATCAACACTTTTCTTAAATTGAATTAGAAGGGCGTAACGAGTCCGCGGGTCGTGCACAGTCGATCTCGCGGTCTCAATGGAACTGACCGCCTGATCCAGGCGACCAGGCTCCTCTGATGCTAAACTCTTATGGTCTTTAACGTTCCCACGAGAAAATGCAAGCCGACCCCCGGCCACGTTCGACGCAATCAGATTTATGTCGTTGCCTTTCATATCGGAAACAATTATTCATTACTAGCTGCGCCCCGCGGTTTCACCCGCGTAAGTCTCGATTCTGTGGGAATATCGGGATAAAAATAATCCTATATGTTAATCCAGGTTATAAACTATCTGTGTGCCAAATTTCATCCAAATTGGTACAGCCGTTTGAGCGTGAAGAAGAAACAAACACACACTCACAAACTTTCGCCTTTATAATATTATAGTGTGATTTAACAATAAGCTCTCAAGCGCTAACAAAGACCACCATGGTCTTGAAAGTTAGACGAAGTGTGAATGACATCTTCGTCTCACGCTGATAAGAACTGGACGAGGTGTGAGCTGACACCATCGTCTCGCGCCGACATATATACCAATATACAAATTCAAGGGAGAGATGTGTTGAGATGACCCTACTCAATTTATGTTGAAAAAAATCTCTGCAATTTCCGCTTAAATGCATACCGACTGGTGGCCGTCCTGATATCAAGAGGAAGCGCATTCTATAGAAGAATAGACTGAATATGAAAGGAAGAATGAACAAAGTCAGAAGTATGAGAAGGACAAAGTAGGAGAAGCAAAACATAAGTATTACTTTCTAACAGTGTCAGAAACTAGAAAAGGGCCTGTTAGAAGTATAATATAAGAACGATATAAGAACCTATTACAAAATGGTAGTTACAATACAGCTTTACTAACGAAAAGTGTTTTCGGCATGGGTCCCACCATTTATAATAAAATACCAAATATTTTAAAAAATTACCCAATACAAATGTTTAAAAAGAAACTGACAGCCCTATTGGTTGATAAGTGTTACTATTCAATTAATGTTTTTTTAAATGACCCTCATCTTTAGATTTAATTATTGACATTGTGTATTTATAGTCATCATCATCATCAGCCTATAAATGTTCCCACTACTGGGACACAGGCCTCCTCTCTGTGAGAGGGAGTATTAGGGGTATTTATAGTATTCAGGACTATTTAATAGAGGATGGTAAGGACATATTGTTCTCAGAAATATTGTTATTGATGTGACATGTGGTTAATGCACTAATTATTTATCTATTATTATTACTTTAACATTTATTTACAAATTTATCTAATATAAATTCTTATCTAATAAATAATATCTATATTTAATAGTTATCTTCTTATTTATTTAATTTTTATCTATTTATAATTTTTAATTATTGTAGTGACATTATTATTTGCTAATCTTTCATTATTATTGGACACTGTGACATTATCCAAAATTGTGTTATTAATTGTAAATATTAATTATAAATTATTGTTGCAAGTAATTGTATAATAATTTTGTGATACAGTTAAAGCTTCAGATTTGCATGCCTCAAGGCGTAATATGGTTGAACTATGCTCTATTTTTTTTAACAACTTTATGTAATAACCCATATTAGCAAATAAATGATTTTGAATTGAATTGAATTGAATTGAACTGAAGATTGTTAGAAGCAGGGACTTGAAACGTTACTAAAAATAACGTTACGCCAAGTTCCGGTAACGATAATTTGTACCGTTCCACCAGGATCGCAACAAAATTAATTTCTTGGCTATAACGATACTAACAAACGGAACGAAATCTTAAACTGTTTAATAACAATATTAAAAGTATATCGTTATTAATATATCGATATAACGAAATAATAACGTTGTTCATTTCGTCAAGGGCGAGTTTGTAAATCGGACAAAATTATACTGTTTTTCGGTACATTTTGTGACAAAACTAAACCGAATCAAATATAACTAATAACTACGCCATATAAATTGGTTCTTCATCTTTAAAGATAAGTAATTTTTTTATTCAAAATAATAGTTTTTTATATTGTAAAAACGATCTTCCGTTGTCATAATTTAGGATGTCTAAAAATACTATAAGTAGGCACATATATTCAATTCTAAAGTTATGGAAAAAATCTTTCAAAATGTCACAAATAGTCGTAAAAAAATTGAAACCCGAAACTACCTTTTTCACATATTTTGCTATTACGAATGAATCTTAACACATTGCATTAAGGGTTATTTTATTTTTGGTCTCTGTTTTGATTGTATGCATTTGGAAAGAAATCTCAGTCCGCGGTCTTTAACGACTGTGACGTCTGACACGCCCTCCCGCTCCATCCAGAGCGGGAGAAGTTATTTGATAATTTCCCACCCAAAAAAAAAAGTATATGTTCGAAAACCTTAGCAATGGTTGGCAGGATAGCGATGGGTCTGTGTTCCTCTACTGATGTTTTGTCACTAGTTTTAGGAATGGGAGTGACTCGCGAAGTTTTCAATTGTTCAGGGTATATGCCAGACCGGAGGGTCAGGTTAAAGACATGACATAGAGGGGCTGCCAAAATATCATGACATCTCTTAAGAGTAAAGGCTGGAATGTTGTCAGGGCCAACCGAGCTACAGGGTTTGAGTTTAGCAATAGCCTTAACTACATCCAGTGAGATTAAAAAGGGAAGTAGAACTAGGTGTGCCGAGTTTGGGCTCTTTTTGTTATTTATGATGAGACCTTACCTCCGGACCTGATGAAGTGACCTGAAGGTGTACTTTAGTGACTGCTACTGGATCTACTCGACGGGTAGAACTAGGTGTGCCGAGTTTGGGCTCTTTTTGTCAGTTATGGTGAGATCTTACCTCCTGACCTGATGATTTACTTCGGTGACTGCTACTGGATCTCCCCGACGAGTAGAACTAAGTGTGCCGAGTTTGGGCTCTTTTTATTAGTTATGATGAGACCTTACCTCCGGATCTGATGAAGTGATCTGAAGGTGTACTTCGGTGACTGCTAGTAGAACTCCCCGACGAGTAGAACTAGGTATGCTGAGTTTGGGCTCTTTTTGTTAGTTATGATTACCACCAGACGGAAGATCTATTACAAAATCAGTACTCATAAAAATGATCTACACTCACCCATACACACACGCACACACACACACACACACACACCCACACCCACACACACACACACGCACCCCGACACGCACACACATACACACAAAGAGCATGTGTCCATCTTATAACTGTTGTAATTTTGTCTTTTATTGTATTGTTTTTAATGTTTTTTTTTTTCCTTTTCTCTTTTACTTATTGCACATTGTTATGAAATTAACCATAAATGGGCGAAGACACTGGCTCCTGTAACACAGGTTGCTACCTAGCTCAGGAGCCAGGGCTTCAAACAAATTTTGTAAAATCTGTATTTGTGTCAATAAAAATTATTTTATTATTATTTTTATTACCTTACCTCCGGACCTGATGAAATGACCTGAAGGTGTACTTCGGTGACTGCTACTGGATCTCCCCGACGAGTAGAACTAGGTGTGCCGAGTTTGGGCTCTTTTTGTTAGTTATGATGAGATTTTACCTCCTGACCTGATGGAGTGACCTGAAGTTGTACTTCGGTCCCTGCTACTGGATCTCCTCGACGAGTAGAACTAAGTGTGCCGAGTTTGGGCTCATTTTGTTAGTTATGGTGAGACTTTACATCCAGACCTGATGGCTCGTCGGGGAGATCCAGTAGCAGTCACCGAAGTACACCTTCAGGTCACTTCATCAGGTCCGGAGGTAAGGTCTCATCATAACTAATAAAAAGAGCCCAAACTCGGCATACCTAGTTCTACTCGTCGATCTATGTATTATTTAGTAAAAATATAAACAACACGGAATATTTTTTGCAAATCAAAATTTAAAAAAAAACTTTCAATGTTTCAAAATTGACTACTTTGACTAATGTATCACTTGATTACTATTCCCGCAGTTATCCGTGCGTACACTTGTGTATGTGACCTGTGTCAATGTAGTAGCTCGATTCTATACCTATCAATTTTGCAAACGCGTCCTTAAGCAACATTGCCAAAAAAAATTGTGAAGATGACACTATCCCATAAATATAAAAGTAGGTAGGTATTAGATAACCACAACTATTCATTCACAACACTATCTGTAAAAATGTGCACTCTCGTACGAACTTATGTTTGAATACAGCGGTGGATTACCGCCAGCCGGCAGCCGGCCGCCGAAGCAGGGGTGGCCAGTGGTGGTGGTGGTGCTGGGCAACGAGCGATGGAGCGGTGGTCAGCGGGAAAAGTTCTTAAGAATAACGTTATACAAATGAATCTGTAACGTTATTACAAGCGGATATAAACATAATGTTACTGATACCTATAACGTTACTTAAAATATTGTCCTACAAAAATGATATTCTATAACGGTTTTTTTTGTAACGTTATTAATCTTTTTAGGTTTTAGTATCGCTACAAAATTTTGAGCGTTATTAGATAACATTTTGTGTAACGGAACGAAATTAATTTCGTTTTCAAGTCCCTGGTTAGAAGAACGCATATTCGTATTGTGTGAAGAACACAGATATTGGAAGTGAGACACAAGATAAGAAGGAGGAGTGTTTGAGTTGAGAAGGGAGAAAAGCGTGGTCAAAGCGCGCAAACTTCTTCTTTGGTGAATGGACATCCATTTGAGCTCAGACCTATAGCTCGACATGGTCATATTTCCTGAGGTTGAATATTCAAAATTCAAAAGTTATTTATTCAAACTAGGCTGAGAATCAGCACTTTTCGAACGTCAAAATTACATAAGACAGTCCCCCAAAACGCCCACCCTTCACCAATTCCTAGTGCCTTTAGCTGGGAAGAAGAAGTGGCGCAACAAACTTCCCAGCAGCACAGCTGTCTGTTCAAGTTAGAAAAATGATTCTATACAATAGTATGCAAAATAACTTATCTGATGATGCAGATTTGAACAGGGAGCGTAGGGCGTCGGCGGTTCGGTGCAATATGTTAGCCCGCAGGTTTGCACGTTGTAGTGGGGATGTGAAGGTGTATCTTTTTAAGGCCTACTGCCAAACCTTCTACACGTGCAGCTTGTGGGTGAAGTATACGCAGAGGGCCTACAACGTCCTGCGCGTTCAATATAATAATGGGTTCAGGATGTTGATGGGGCTTCCACGCTTCTGTAGCGCTTCGCAGATGTTCGCGGAAGCCCGTGTTGATGATTTTCATGCCTTAATGAGAAAGCGGGCGGCGTCAATAACGGGTAGGTTGCGCGGAAGCTCCAACAGCATCCTAAAAACATTGGTCGACAAGGTGGACAACCCTTTTATTAGGCACTGGATGCGGAGGCACGTACCAACATGTGTTGAGCCACGTAGTTATTAGTTGTTTGGTTAGTTTGTAAGTTTTACTAACATAGTTTCTAAGTCTTTGTTACTAATACTATATGGATTGTATGTACCTTTATGTGTGATCCGCAATAAATGGAATATATATATATATATATAAAGAGCGTGCCCGCTTACATAAAGCTATTTAAAGCTGTAATTGGAAGTTAAAAAAAAAAAAAAATGTAATGTATAAATGATAAACTATGACCATCGAGGTAAAATAAATGAACAGTTAATTATTAGTTACAATAACAAAACCATGATCAGCAAGACGACCAGTCACCACAAGCAGCACTCGTTCACGAGCATAACGCAAAGATCAGCCATTACCCCCCTCGCCATATTTGAGGGAAGGAGGCAACCCGACCCCCGACGCTATCGCAAGCAGTGACATATAAGGGAGCATGACGAACTTGCTGCTGGTTGCTCAGGCAAAAAAAATAATATGATCAACTGTCGACGTCGCTAGCTAACCACGAATTGCAATACAACTCATTACAAAAACATTGTAATGAGTAGATTATGTCAAAAATAAAATAAAATAAATTGACTTATAAATTCAAATAAAATAAACAATTATATAAACTGTCAGTAGGTAAACTAATTCTGGAGAAAGAACATAAGTATTGTCTTGAGTTAATCACAGCGACCAACTATTCTTATCATTTAAGTAGTCGTTGATACTATAGTATGCCTTTGAACAAAGGTTGGATTTTACTTTAGTTTTAAACGCATTAAAAGGCAAATCTAGCAAAGAAGAGGGCAGCTTGTTATAAAAGTCTATACCAAGCCAAACAAATGAGTTATGTACCTTATGAAGCCGGTGAAAGGGAGCTCGTAATTTGTCCTTATTTCTAGTGTTAACATTGTGTAAATCACTGTTTTTAGTGTATAAGTGTATATTTTGCCTAATTTATAAAATGTTGGCGTAGATGAATTGCAATGCCACTGTTAGGATACCAATATCTTTGAAAAAATCTCTCGTGAAACTCTGGCACCTAGCAGGTAAATTGCTCGAACAGCTCGTTTTTGAAGGACAAATATATTTTGAATATCAGCAGCTTTGCCCCACAGCAGAATACCGTAAGACATAACGCTATGAAAATAACTAAAATAGACTAACCGAGCTGTATACAATTGTTAAGCATATAAACCGGATACAATTGTTAAGCAGTCTGACGAGCTTACCCAGCAAAACCGAATTCAAGTCAAAGTAGCACACGTCACCATAGTCGATGATAGGGAAAATCAAAGTCTGCACAAGCATAGTTTTCGTCTTAGCGGGTAAAAAGTTTCTAAGACGATACAGGCATCGCAGAGTACTGTTGACTAACACTAGAGACCTGGGGTTGCCAGCTAAGCGTCGAGTCAAGATGCAAACCGAGATCTTTAAATAGAAGTAATGGGTGTGACGGTACCATTGAAAATAAGAGGAGGAAGAGAGCTAAGCGTCACTACCCATCATGCGTGAGCTCCCAATCACAATATGTTTTATTTCATGTTCTGCAATAGTCCTGTACCAACCGGGGGTTATCCTTGGGTGCACTTTCATAGTTCATACGGGGATAATCGTCGGTTGGTGCCACAATCCATTTAAAAATGTCTAAGAGGCCTCTGCGAGTTGACTTTGGGCCCTCGTACACCTTCCAAAGTTCCGAGACCCTAGGATACCGAGAAATATCAAAGATATAATAATAATAAGTATTTGGGTATGTCGGAAGCGTTAGGTATCAACGCTGCTAACATGAAGCAATCGCTGAAGAAACGCTTCTTTAGCCGCCTGAATAAAGTATTAAATAGTCTTTTATCTGGCGGAAACCAGGTGCGTGCCGTGCCTTCAAGGGTTGGGTTATGTCAGTTTTGATGTACTCTTTCGGCGTACTCAAATGGACTCAGACGGAACTTGACAACCTGGACAGGAGGGTCCGCACACTGCTAACTGCAAATCGGATGCATCACCCACGTTCATCGGTGATGAGACTGTATATCCCGCGGAAGTGCGGAGGTCGAGGCTTCTTAAATGCTAAGACCCTGCACAACCGTGAGGTATGCAGTCTCAGGGAATACTTCCTAGAAGCCGACGTGAGATTGCACCGAGATGTGGGCTCAGTGGACTAACAGTCCTTACGAGAATTGGCGCAAACCTATAGTATTTTTTGTATGGCACAGCAAAGAGCTTTAAGGGCGCTTTTACCGAGCCTTAAATGGGTCCGATGTAGACCTGTTAGCGTCCGTATCCTAGTTGCGATTCGGTGACCTCTTTGGGGAAACCGGAGGTTTTGTCTTTGCGATTATGGACGAAGTTATGATAACGAACAACTACTAGAAATATATTGTGAAGCACGGTTGACATCTATAGTGCACGCCACTGTCCTGGGGAATCCATCCAACACATTATTTTTGGCTGTTCTTGTCTGGCTAACGTGGTGATAGATCGATTAGAGCATTGCACAATGATTATTGATAGGGAAATAATAAAGCTTACGAAAAAAAATTAACTTCCGAAAACTTGTGATTGACTCACAGACGTATAAAGAGTAGCAGACCAAACATTCGCTAAAAATTGTAAGTGTAGATAACTTAATAATTAAGTCAATCAACTAATTATTACCTACCGAATGAAATTTCAAAGTTATGTGAGTAGCCTATTTATGTATACTTACCTATTCCAATGTTCATATTATCCATCACACAGATACAGGGTAATATAATTTATTTTACAATTAATTACAATAGTATGTTTGTGTACACTGACAATCTGCACTTTGCAGTACCTCCCTGTAGGACTGAACTTATGCGCAAAAATGTTTTTCATATGGCTCCAATTGTGTACAATAAGAATAAGTTGCCTAAGAGCTGGAAGCAGCTTAATAATGTACACTTGAAAAGAAAAAACTTTTTACAAAAAAAAACAACCGACCTCCAAAAAAAAACACTACAAAGTGAAAAATAACTTAAATTTCGGAAGTCGGTGTCTTGGGTTTTGTATTTTCGTTTTTTGCCACCGACTTCCGAAATTAAAGTTATTTTTCACTTTGTAGTGTTTTTTTTTGGAGGTCGGTTGTTTTTTTTTGTAAAAAGTTTTTATTTTTCACTTTTTAGTTGTGGTACCTACACCACACATATTCGAATACCACTACCTGCTATCAGTGACAGAAACTTATCATCTACATACTGGAAAAAAATACGTATTTTGTAGCTAACTCAAAAACTATCCAAGCAAAGTTAATAAAATTTATATGGGACCAATTCGAGAGCACACCCTTTCAAACAAAAAAATAATTTTCAAAATCGGTCCACAATTGACGGAGAAATCGGTGGACATACATAAAAAAAAAAAAAAAAAACAAACATACGCGTCGAACATATAACCTCCTCCTTTTTGGAAGTCGGTTAAAAACTGAAGACACATTTAATAAATAAAGCATATTATAACATTAACGAGTTCCTAGAGGAAAGATTTGTATTGACATAGTAGCTATTTGATTTAATTATATTTTTTTTTGTGTTTGTTAATTTTTGGATCTTTATATTATTTTTTATTGTTGACATGATTATTGTGTATTATTAACTTATTTTGTTTTAAAGTTCTGTTTGATTTTTATTATTTTGCTCTTTAACTACTTAATTTAGTGTTATTCGAAGATAATGTTTTAATTAATTAATAACATTCCTCGATATTTGCACATTACATCATGTGGCAAACATGCCTGTACCTAATAATGTTCTTACCATCTTGCATGCATGTATTTTCTTGTATGTATAACACATGTTTAAGCAAATAAATATTATCTTATCTTATCTGGAACAATGTCATCAAAAAGATTTAAAAAATCGTAGAGTAAACTGAGGCTCTGTTTGATAATTCAATGGTAAATATTTTACAAAAAAATCGTCTTTGTTGCCAAATCCGTCCCTGACTAAATAACGCAGTTGAAACATAGAACGCGATGCAGATGATGTTGCTTAGAAATATGGCGGCACGGGATAGACCTTAGCTACGCGTCAAATTTTGTCTATGTGTGTCTCAGTGTGACAACAGATGACAGAGCGAGATACAATTTACGACTTGTCGTTTAGCAAAAAAGGATAGGGAATCATGTCCTTATTTATAAATATAACTCTGGATTAATTTTTGTTCTGCTACTCTTTATATGTCTGTGGATTGACTGTAATACTAAATTTCAAAAAGAAAATACTAAACTTCCGAAAAAAAAATTACAATTTTTCCGAAAAGTCAATATGTTGTGCTACAAAAGTGACAGAAACGAATCGTTGCAAAACTGACTCCACGTAGTTTTGTCTGCCCTACCCCTAGAGTGTAATTTAAGCCCGCGTAGTCGCGGAGGGGTGAGGCGGCCCGCGAGCTGAGGAGCAGGTGGTTTTATAACGCTCGCCGCCCGCGGCTGAGGATGGCCGGCTCTCTGCGGTGGTGAGCGTTAAAACCATCTGCGACGATAAGCTCGCGTGGGACCGCCGGAGCCTCGCAGCGCCGGAGCCGTGACAGAAACCATGCCTGCTGCATATTGCATGCTCGCTTGCATGCTGCATGCATGGTGTATGCTTGTTTGCATGTTTGCAAAACATTACGTTAGCAAATCTGTATTGAATTTTCAGTATTTTATTCAGTCGTTTCAGTATTTTATTCGGTCGTTTCAGTATTTTATTCGGTCGTTTCGTTTGTGTTCCTGGACACGGCGCGTATTGTTAGGAGGTTCCTCTCTCGCCATGACCACCGGTAGCTTGGACCCTGTTCCCGACACCAGTGGGCTACTATTTTTTTTATATTTTTAGTTGTTTATTTTTTGTTTTTATAGGAATAATTTAAATATGTAAAGAATATGTTTTAAAATGAAATAAAGGAGATAATAATAAAAAAAATATATTTTCAAATAGGTTCCAGACGAAAAATCATTATGTAGTTGTTATGATTAAAAATTTGGTAAAAGATGGATTACAAGTGGTTGGCATAAGAGTAAAGACAGGTAAGTATTACATAATTATGCTGAAACCACTGGGTCTGTACATGAATTGGGTGAACCTTGCCTCTTAAACTAGGGTGACCTGCCTCTTCGGAGACAGTGATCAGCTATGTGGTATCTTATAAAATAAACAAAAACCTGTTTGTGAAGTGTATCAGTAAATCATAATGGTCTCTGTCGGGCACAGTAAATTAGGAACCATTAAAAATTTATCTCTTCGGTTTCCGTTATGTCTACTTATGAGCTAGACGAAAGGAAGCTTAAGTACTTACTTACATACAAAACATATTAAGTCAAAATACTTACTGAAAATAAGAGCCAGTGTCCATATTATAAATAGGTACAACTTAGTCCGCCTTTTGCATGCCACACATTTAAATTTGTACGGCGAACTGATGGCAGCGGCGCGATCTAATGCTATAACCGTCATTGTCGCCACACTAACCGTTGCTGACACTGTCTGGAACAAGAGAGAGAAATAAAGTTAATTATAATAAATCCTTCTAACTTGTACAAGACGTAATTTACTCATCATTATGCACATGCTCTTGGTCATTGTAAAAGTACAATATGAGAAAAACCCTGAAATTGCGAAAATAAAAACAGTTTATGTTACACCGTGCAGCGCGGCGCCTGCACGAACAAATAAAGATAATTAGATAGATAGATAGATAAAACATTTATTTAGTGCACACAAAAGACACACATAAACACAATTAAATGATAACAAATTACATGGATATATAAAAACAAGATGCCAATATACAAAAAAGAAAAAACATACTTATAGAAATGGAGTGACATTATGACACACTTCAGAATAGTCAAATTTATAAGGTGCGGTGTGCGTCTCAAGGTTGCACCAAATGGGAGTCCAACTCAGCATGTGTCAGGCAAATATACCTGACGCTGATATTCTGCTGGATCCCTGCAGTGACATACGGACGTCAAGCAGACGAGATAAATTGGTGTTGTGATTGTAATAAAGTGTTATGCGTGGAGTAAAATTATGTAAGTACTTAAAAGTACCCGCAATTTAAATTATGTAACTATCTACAACAAAGTTTTGCATTGTGAAACGTTCTTGTTCGTTAATATGTCGATTGTGTTTTGTTTACTTGATTATATATTTATATATATAATATTTAAATGAATAATCTTATTATAATATAGTGGCGTAGATGCACATAAAATAAACGTTTTGACTAGTATAAAATAATAATGTTCATACTAAATAAACATAGGTAAATAATGTCTAAGTAATTATAACTATAATCCAACAAAAGATCCCCAGCTATTCAATTACTAAGTACCCCTTAATTGTTCACAGGCTTGTGATCACGAGTTACGCTAAATAAATGGATTTAGTCGGGAAGAACAAGACAGCCAGTTATATAATGGACGTGTTCGTAACAGCCATACCTAGTTTTTGCTGAGAGGTAATAAGAAACTGCCGCAGTCGAACTCTGAAGGTACCAAGACATTTACATGTCTGAAACAACAGACTAATTTATTTTGCGATTTCAGAGTTTATCTATGAGAACCTAACAGTTGTTGATTGCTTGACGTCTCGAGCGTTCCGCGTCTTAGTTTCTATTGTACGTTTGGCACAGCTTGCACCCGCCACATGTTGTAAAGCTGCGTTAATTACCAGTCAACGAAATCAAACAATATTTCTGTAGGGACAATGTAAGTATGAATGTTATGCGTCAGCGTTTTATAGTATGAAAGAGAAGTGTGTATAGGCGATCGCCAGTTACTGCGCTCTGGCCGATCCATGTGCTCCTGTTCGTACTTGGGATTTTTCGGGACTAAATAAGTATTCTACAGTAATCAAATCAGTGTTTTTATTTATACATCAAGTGTCGTAGTAACTCCCGTGGCAAATCCAGTAGATATAAACAGGTACCTACAGTGGTGACCCCAAACATTTTTGAATCAAGATCAGAAAGAGTGCGTAATTGAGGGTTCGCCACGGCAACATAAAACCAGCAGGATGCCTCAAACCCTAATGAGGATACCAGAGGCAGGAGATATAATATAGATAGAGAGATATAGATATAGATACAAGCCACCAGGATCGGTGAGTGGTGCGACCGCAGCAGAATTAGCAAATATTTCGGTAACATCACGCGTACCGATGATGTGGGTCGATATGCCGAGGATGTGGTTTACCCAAGTGGAGAGTGTGCTAGCACCGCAGAAGCTTGGTGATCAAGCTTAATACGATTTTGTGGTTGCAAGATTAGATCGGGAAGCATTACAGCGATAATATCTTGTTTCCTCCGCTACCAGACAAATACAAGACATTAAAAGAGCGACTGCTACACGTTTTCGAAGAGAGTGCTGAAAGACAGTTCCAGAAACTTGTAAGCGAGATGGAACTAGGAACGCAAAAGCCAACACAGTTATTGCGACGTATGCGTGAATTAGGTCGCAACGCAAAAATATCAGAAGATATATTACGCAACTTGTGGATCTCTCGTCTTCTAACCTCTGCCCGAGCAGTCCTAACAGTCAGCCAGGATCAAACATTAGATTACCAAGCAAATATAGCAGACAAGGTCATGGAAAACATACGCGGTGGGGACATAGCGGAAATCTCAACAACAGTAAATGCGGGAAGCAGCAGCAGCCAGGTTCCGGTGAATGAGATACTCACGGAGATGCAGAAGCTCAACCTGGAGGTGGCATCACTCCGAGAGGAGGTGAATCAACATCGTAGTGGTGCATCTCGACGAGGACGCGGTCAGGGCGGTTACACGACAAGATCCAGGTCAAGGACACCGAACGATCCCGATTGGCTATGCAGATGGCATTTCAGATACTGCAAGAACGCGAGGAATTGCAAGAAACCCTGTGCTTAGAAAACGCCGTCAGAAAACTAAATGCGGTACAATCAGTAGCGGTGGGCGATTTCGTACCAAGCAAAAACCATCGTCTTAGTGTATTTGACAGAGAAAATGGACAAAAGTTTTTAGAAGGTAAGGGTGCCAACGTATCTGTAATACCAGTGTCACGCAAACAAAAGTTATATGGTGAATATGAGAGTTACAAACTAAGGCAAACAACAGTGAGATTAAAACCTATGGAACTAAAACCTGTAACTTAAATCTGGGACTCCACCGACCGTGGTGCCGATTCTCTTGTTCACAAACTAAACTAAATTTAAGTTCAATGCATCTTTTTCTTTCTATTTCATTAAGAAAAGGACAGAAGATAAATTTTAGTTTAGTCCTGTCAAATTAATCAGCGCTTGACGTAAATTGACGTAATTTTAGTTGGCAAGTTTTTAATCACGTCTAAACTTGTATGGAGAGTGACAAGCGCTGATTAATTTGACAGGACTAAACTAAAATTTATCTTCTGTCCTTTTCTTAATGAAATAGAAAGAAAAAGATGCACTGAACTTAAATTTAGTTTGTAAACAAGGGAATCGGCACCCGTATCGTTGGTCTTTCGTTATCGCGGACGTCAATCAAGCAATATTAGGTGCAGATTTCCTAGAATATCATAATCTGTTGATAGATGTAAACGAACGTAAGCTAATAGATAAGGTGACCAATTTAATAACGTTTTGAAAAATTGTATCTTGTAACGAACCTTCTGTAAACACAGTGGACAGCAACCATCCATTTCTTGCGTTATTTCCAGACATCACCAAACCCGTGTATTTGGTATTTGGATCATGTAAAACTCAAACTCAAAGCATTTATTTATTTATTTATTTATTTATTTATTTATTTATTTATTTAAGGATTACCAACGAGTTACATTACAAATTATCTTTTTACAATAGTAAAAACACATTTTTTTACATTTATTTCAATTAAACCATTTACAGGAACTTTTGAATTGTCAAGGAATCGGTCAATTAGAAATAGGTATGAAGCTAGTTGCCCATTCCAAAGGGTAATAGGTACCTATGGAGAATGAGCTAGAAACTCCACTGACACTCTTTTAAATAAAAAATTGTTACAAAATATTGGTTACATCATTCATGTTGAAATTATACATGTGAGAACAATGTAGAAAGACGTGCACGTTAGAAGCATCCGTAATAAAAGATAAAACAAAGATCAAGTCAAAAAAAAATAAAACAAATTAAAAATAAGCCCTGGCAGCCAAGAGATGACTAGTCCCAACTGATGGCGCCCGTTCACGAACATGACGCATGGATTAGCACCATTCAGCTCAACCATTTTGAAGGGAGCTAAATGATCCAACACACACGCCACCATCAGCGAAACATTTGAGTGAGCATGACATACTCACAGCCGCCAGGGCATATTCAAGTCAAAGCAAGACATATTACCCTTTTTTTTTTTTTTTCTGTTGGGCATCTCATAGCTGGCCTCTGAGGCCATGACTATTTAACCGAGCAAACCTGTGGGTGCCTTACACTCAAAGCCTCCAGCCAGGGACTTACAAACTAAACTTATAAACTAGGTGAACGCTCGCTAAGGGCACCCCCTGAGGGGTACGAGCCTCGGCTTAGGGCGTTTACCGGAGGGAGGACATCAAAGATGGGACGGGCTGGATCAAAGTTTTGATCATGATTATTAATCGGGGAATTTAGAGCTACGTGCTCAGCTGCAACAACTGCTGGCACCTCGTTTTCGAGCAAGGGTCGGGGGGAGTAACATTTACTCGGGGGCGCGGCGGTCGCGATCGCAAAGGACCTCGACGGCAAGGTCGGAATGACGGGAAGCGTACTTGTGTCCTAACGTACTCGTTTCCCTACTAGACTCCTGATGGATGGTAGTCGTGTCGTCTGGGTCTGTAAGAATATGCCTTGGTCGGCGAACATGACTGATTTTACTGGGGACATAATTGGCGGCCTCGACAACCAGAGGGTTGCGATGTTTGGCCGCGGACTCAAAGAAACGCTTAGAAGCGCGTTTGAGGAACTGATGGATGGTAGGGATTTTAAGATCGATATGGAGGCTCTCGTTCCTCACAAACCAAGGGGAGCCGGTAGCTCTACGGAAGAATCGATTTTGAAGGGTTTGTAACCTATGGATATGATGGGGTTTTGCATGAGCAAATACGGAACCCGCATAGGTCATGATTGGGCGAATGCAAGCCGTATAGATCCGCAATTTGCACTTTAGTGACAATTTGCAATTTGCATTTAGGACGGAATGGAGCCTACCGAGAACGAAAGCGGCTCGCGAACGGGCCTGCTTTATGTGTTCTGCGAAAGAGAGATGGTGGTCTAGAACGACACCTAGATATTTGGCTCGCTTCTCCCAAGGGATAGGCTTGCCGAACATGGTGAGTGGTCAGGGGAGGGGATTTCTAAGAGTCGTGCGCTGTTTTGTAAAGAAAACCGCTTGACTTTTGTCGGGATTAACTTCGATCCGCCATTTTCGAAACCAATCGCCAAGTTTATTGACGATTCGTTGAAGAATGCGGGCTAAGTTATCGGGAGAAGCCCCTTTAGCCGGGGGGCGCGGCGGGCGCGGATGGCGCAGAGTGCGCGGGAGGCGCTGGTGGCGCAAAGTCAAAGTCAAATCATTTATTTCAAATAGGCCCATGTATGGCACTTTTGAACGTCAAAAATTACAAAATTATAAAATTGATTCTAGTCGCCCCTTCCAAAAGGTAGTTTTCGTATGGAGAAGAATGGGCAAGAAACTCCACCGTTACTCTTTTAAAATGTTTTACAATATTGTTTGTATATGTACGTACATTTTTTAAATAATTATTATATGTGAAGACGATGCACCTAGAATAAAATTACTATACCACAGTAGGTAAAAACAATTAAAAATGAAGCAACGATAGATAATTTAATTTGTGATAGTTACATGGTTCTCACATATTTACAAACATTGTAAAAGTAGACGATTATCCTAAAATTTTACAATTAATAAGTCAGTGTGTAAGGAAGTAATCACAGAATATAAAATCAATGTCATAAAACACAAAGTAATAAATTTTACAATTACATTAGCAACCAGTTTGATTTTGTCTGGATTCTAAATTGTCCTATGGAGCAGGGCCAGCATGTTTCCAAGCACTCTTATCTTGGATATAATCCTCTAATTTGTAATATGCTTGTTTACAAAGTGTACTTTTTATATGAGTTTTAAATTTTCTTTCATTTAATTGCAATATGTCACAAGGTATTTTGTTGTAACATTTAACACAGTACCCCATAAAAGATGTATGTACTTTAGATAACCTGAAAAATGGTTGATCTAGTTTATCTTTATTTCTAGTATTAAAATTATGTCTATCACTTATTTTATTAAAGAGATGTGGATTTTTCCTTACATACATAATATTTTCATAAATGAATTGGCAAGGTACCGTCATAATATTAATCCTTTTAAAAAGTTCCCTGAGAGATTCGCGGCGACGTAGATTATAAATGGCTCTGACAGCTCTCTTTTGCAAAATAAAGATGGATTATAAAATGTCAGCAGCCCGACCCCACAGTAAAATGCCATATGACATAATGCTGTGGAAGTAGCTAAAATAGACCAAACGCGCGGTTTCTACATCTGTTAACTGTCTTATCTTTCTAACAGCATAAGCGGCCGAGCTTAACCGCCGCGCAAGAGATGTTATATAAGGTCCCCATTGTAATTTCTCGTCTAGCGTGATTCCCAGGAAAACCGTTTGATTAATAAATTCCAGTTTTTCTCCATTCAATATGATGTCACATTCGCTACTTTTAACATTAGGTAATTTAAATCTAATGCATTTGGTTTTTTTTATTATTAAGTACGTTATTTACCGTAAACCAATCTTGGACTTGCAGAATAGAGCTATTCACGTCGTCAAGATTTTGTGACCGTCGGTTTATTTTAAAGATTAATGATGTGCCATCTGCAAATAACACCATCTTCGGTTGATTTTGAAGTAATTGGGGTAAATCATTAATGTAAATTAAAAAGAGGAATGGACCCAATATCGAACCTTGAGGAACGCCCATTGCCATTTTAGACCCTAATGAGTTTACGCCGTTTACCTGAACTTTAACCTTTCTATCTTTCAGGTATGATCTAAGTAAATCAAGAGCTGTATTCCTAATCCCATAGTGCTCTAGTTTCAGCAGAAGTGTCTCATGGTCTACACAATCGAACGCCTTCGAGAGGTCGCAAAAGATTCCAATGGCATCTTGTGCTTCTTCCCAGACCTTAAAAATGTTCTTTATTAGGGTGACACCGGCGTCAGTAGTACAACACCCGCAGTGCCACGGAAACGGGGGTCCCTAGGGTGGGGGGGAGGAGAGGGAGGGGCGGGGGTGGGAAGTGACCGTAAGAGGGCACCAAGGTAGGGAAAGACTGCTGGTGGTGAAGATAGTTTCACGGACTAGGCCTCTGAGGGCTTAGTCGTTGGGGCAAACTCAACTCAAATCATTTATTTCAATTAAACCATTTACAGGCACTTTTGAATTGTCAAGGAATCGGTCAGTCAGAAATAGGTATGAAGCTAGTTGCCCATTCTAAGGCGTAGTAGGTACCTATGGAGAAGAACGGGCAAGAAACTCCACGGACACTCTTTTAAATAAAAAATTGTTACAAAATATTGGTTACATCATTCATGTTGAAATTATACATGTGAGAACAAAGTAGAAAGACGTGCACATGAGAAGCGTCCGTAATAAAAAGATAAAAAAGAACAATTCAAAAAAATTAAAAATAAGCCCTGGCAGCTAAGAGATGACCAGTCCCAACTGACGGCGCCCGTTCACGAACATGACGCATAGATTAGCACCATTCAGCTCAACCATTTTGAAGGGAGCTAAATGATCCAACACACGCGCCACCATCAGCGAAACATTTGAGTGAGCATGAGATACTCACAGCCGCCAGGGCACATTCAAGTCAATGCAAGACATATTACCCGGTAAATGGTAACTCTTTAGTACATAGTGCTCACATAGTGTGCTATGCAATTATATAATACAAAAGAGATTGAGTTTATACAATGCAAAGATGGTCTTACAATCTTCAGCAGCTCCAACAGTATTTGCAAATGTTAATCAATTAGTTGTGGTTGTGGAGCAGGACCAGCATTGAGCCAAGCATTTTTATCAGTGATGTAATCCCCCAACGTATAATATGCCTGCCTGCATAGTGTGCGTTTTATACAAGATTTGAATTTCGTCTCATTCAGTTGAAGTATGTGGGGAGGAATTTTATTGTAACATTTTAAACAGTATCCCATGAAAGATGAATCTACTTTAGCCAGTCTGAAACCTGGTTGAACTAATAGGTCCCTATTTCTAGTACTATAATTATGTCTATCACCTCTTTTGCTAAAAAGATGTAAATTCTTTCTTACGTACATGATGTTTTCATAGATATATTGACAAGGTACCGTCATGATGTTAATATCCTTGAACAGTTTCCTTAGAGAATCGCGCCTGCGGAGACAATATATGGCTCTGATCGCTCTTTTCTGGAGAATAAAAATAGACTCGATGTCTGCAGCCCGTCCCCACAGTAAAATACCGTAGGACATGATACTATGAAAGTAGCTGAAATATACTAGCCTCGCGGTATCTACATCAGTAAACTGACGGATTTTTCTGACAGCATATGCTGCTGAACTTAGCCGTCCTGCAAGAGATGTTAAATGAGGACCCCATTGCAGCCTTGAGTCGAGCGTGATCCCTAGGAAAATAGTTTTATCAACGAATTCTAGTTTCTCTTGATTCAATACTATCTCACAATCACTACTTTTGACATTTGGTAAAGAAAATTTTATGCACTTAGTTTTTTTTCCATTTAATACTAAATTATTAGCAGTGAACCAATTTTGGACCTGCAGTAGGGCGTTATTTACGTCGTTATTTATGGGCATAAAGGCGGAGGGAATCCTATAAGAGGATGAGGGAGTTTCCCTTTGCTGGCGGGCGCCGGAGCGCTTCCCCAGCTTGGGAGAAGAGGCCTTAGGGGCTTTTGAGCAACCCCGGTAGTTAGCCGGGTGGCCCTCTTTGCCGCATAAAACGCAGCTGGGAGGTACGGTACAGAGGGTACGGTCTTTGGGGCGGGGGCGGTTGGAAGTGCTATGCTCTCCCAGGCACTTTACGCACCTGGGTGTAGCATGGCAATTCCGCTGGGAATGGCCGTATAGCTGGCAACGGTGGCATTGTCCGACAATGCCACTCTTTAGCGGTTTCTCAATTTCGAACCCTGTAAGATGACACAGAGAACGAATTTGGAGGAGTTTTACTAAGAGAAAATTCCTATTTACGTAAAAACACGTAGTTTTTGCACACTTTTTCCATAGAATTTGCACACACTATGTCCCACCTATAAAGGAAAATTTCATGTCGCAATAATGCGCCCCGTCCTATTCGTGCAGGAGTCCCTCAGGGCTCTGTGCTAGCTCCCCTATTATTCACGCTGTTTACCAGCGATATCCCAAAGAGTGTGAAGGCGCAGTTGACTCTGTTCGCAGACGATACCGCCATCTACCTTAGGGGTACTTCTCTGATAACTTAGCCCGCATTCTCCAATGAATCGTCAATAAACTTGGCGATTGGTATCGAAAATGGCGGATCGAAGTTAATCCCGACAAAATTCAAGCGGTTTTCTTTACGAAACAGCGCACGACTCTTAGAAATCCCCTCCCCCGACCACTCACCATGTTCGGCAAGCCTATCCCTTGGGAGAAGCGAGCCAAATATCTAGGTGTCGTTCTAGACCACCATCTCTCTTTCGCAGAACACATAAAGCAGGCCCGTTCGCGAGCCGCTTTCGTTCTCGGTAGGCTCCATTCCGTCCTAAATGCAAGTAGCAAATTGTCACTAAAGTGCAAATTGCGGATCTATACGGCTTGCATTCGCCCAATCATGACTTATGCGGGTTCCGTCTTTACTCATGCAAAACCCATCATATCCATAGGTTACAAACCCTTCAAAATCGATTCCTCCATAGAGTTACCGGCTCCCCTTGGTTTGTGAGGAACGAGAGCCTCCATATCGATCTTAAAATCCCTACCATCCATCAGTTCCTCAAACGCGCTTCGAAGCGTTTCTTTGAGTCCGCGGCCAAACATCGCAACCCTCTGGTTGTCGAGGCCGCCAATTATGTCCCCAGTAAAATCAGTCATGTTCGCCGACCAAGGCATATTCTTACCGACCCAGACGACACGACTACCATCCATCAGGAGTATAGTAGGGAAACGAGTACGTTAGGACACAAGTAAAGACGCTTCCCGTCATTCCGACCTTGCCGTCGAGGTCCTTTGCGATCGCGACCGCCGCGCCCCCGAGTAAATGTTACTCCCCCCCGACCCTTGCTCGAAAACGAGGTGCCAGCAGTTGTTGCAGCTGAGCACGTAGCTCTAAATTCCCCGATTAATAATCATGATCAAAACTTTGATTCAGCCCGTCCCATCTTTGATGTCTTCCTTCCGGTAAACGCCCTAAGCCGAGGCTCGTACCCCACAGGGGGTGCCCTTAGCGAGCGTTCACCTAGTTTATAAGTTTAGTTTGTAAGTCCCTGGCTGGAGGCTTTGAGTGTAGCAGCTTAAGGCACCCACAGGTTTGCTCGGTTAAATAGTCATGGCCTCAGAGGCCAGCTATGAGATGCCCAACAGAAAAAAAAAAAGCAATAATGCGAAATAAAACAATACATAGTTCGGGCAATCGCTGTACGAACTCAAATATGTATAAAATATAGCTATTTGATAATGCTATCTAGCTAATAAAGCAAAATCAAAATGACAATTTTTGATGAAAGTCGTGAACTCGACCATTGTACGCCTCGATTAGGTAGGTAAAATAGTTTTAAAGTAAAATCTTTTTATGTATCCAGGTCACCTAGACCGATACCTAGCCCTGGATCTAACTTCCTGAAATCTAGCCCTTCAGGATACCTACCTAATCGAGTCTAAATACCGAAAAGCGGATTTCGTAAAATAAAGGCTACCCCACCTGTATTCAGAGGCTCCTAGCGGGCTGAAAAATCTAGGTAGGTACTAAAATTAAAATACTAGATTTTTCAAGGGGAATAGACTAGCTTGAGGTTTCTTTTAGAATGGTAAAGATCGGTTCAGTACTTTACCCGTAAAATCACTTGCAAACAATTTAATATTTAATTAATCGCATAAATCCCGTTACAACTGAAATATCTTTTCAGCGGGAATAGTTAGAATCATGAAAGAAACCTCACTAGAAAGGCAAAAAATTTACGAATCCCGTGGTATATAACACACCATGTAAAACTATGTAAATAAGGGTGTTTTGATGTAAAGTAAATAGAAACTTAAGTTATTATTTATAAATAAAGTTTGTAAAACAGGAGGCGATTCGCGGGTCTCTGTAAGGTAAAGGCTCGCTACTACTTAAGCTAGCGCGCCACCTGCCAACTTTGTAGTCATCGATATGGAAACTAATTCCACCTAAATAGTAGTATAGTAGTCCTGAGGAGTCCTGAAATCGCTTCCTGAATACTTATGAAGACTTATCAGTAACATGGTCTTTTATTCCCCTCGTCAAAAATCCGTGTTCCTTCAAGAGATTTCGCAGTGAGTATTGAAGACACCTGAACTTCGAAGATAGCCTGAACTATTGGTGCAGGACGTCAGCGCCGCTTGGACTGGGATAGCTTTACAACCTTCCCGTTTTCGAGTCCGGCGATCACGCCCGTCCGGTACAGTAGGTATGTTTTATTTTATTTATTGTACGTGCGTAACGCTCTCGCACCTCAGGCTAAAATAAGGGGACTAGTAGCTGACCTCACATTATTCGGAAATCTTTTAGAATGCGAGATCAGCATAAACTGGATATGTATAGCTTGATGTGTAGCCGTGTGTACATAAAGGATTTTTTTTTTAAATAAAAACAAAATTGAGTTTCTGACTGAATTTCTGTTTTGCTATTTGCTATTTTATTTAAAACCACCACAAATAGTAATGTTCAGACACATAAATACTAGCTTTGCAATAATATAAAATGATCAAAAGAATTCCCAAAAAGAAGCCCAATTTACTGACATTAATATAGATTATACAGGGAACAAAATAAATGAGATAGCAACTACAAAATTCTTAGGCATATCAATTGATTATAATTTGAATTGAAAGACACATGTTGATACGTTAAATCAAAAATTAAATAAGCAATCATATGCCTTACATATGCTGGCAAAAACGGTAGACGCTTCTGCTGTACTTGCAGCATACCATGGCTACGTGGGATCCTTGATATAGTATGGTATTATATTCTGGGGTAATTCCACCAATAAGGACATTGCATTCAAGGCGCAAAAGCGGTGTATTAGGGGTATGTTTAATATCAACCAGACTGATAGCTGCAGACCATATTTTATCAAATATAATATATTGACATTACCGTGTGTCTACATTTATGAGATTGCTAGCTTCGCAAGAACTAACAAACATCTTTTTGATAAGTACAGAAGTAAGCAGCATAGTGATAAAATTTGTTACAAATCCAACAAAACGGCATTGTATACTAAAAGCATTTTCAGTATGGCACCGCGTATATACAATCACTTACCAAAGTCTATACTAGAAACTTCATCTATCAATGAATTTAAAAAGAAATTGAAAAGATTCTTGCTATTTAAATGTTATTATAGTATTCAGGATTATTTAATAGAGGATGTAAGGACATATTGTTCTCAAAAATATTGTGATTGATGTGACATGTGGTTAATGCACTAATTATTTATCTATTATTTAATTTAACATTTATTTACAAATATATCTTGACATTCTCATTTAATACATTCATTACATTTAATTTTTAATTATTGTAGTGACATTATTATTTGCTAATCTTTCATTATAATTGGACACTGTGACATTACCCAAAATTGTGTTTTAAATATTAATTGTAAATATTAATTATAAATTATTGTTGCAAGTAATTGTATTATAATGTTGTGATACAGTTAAAGCTTCAGATTTGCATGCCTAAAGGCGTAATATGATTGAACTATGCTCTATTTTTTTTTTAACAACTTTATGTAATTACCCTTATTAGCAAATAAATGATTTTGAATTTGAATTTGAATTTGCATAAAAATGTTTTGAAAATCTCGATTATGATTTTTAATGTAACGCTTGGTCAAACTCAAACTCAACTCTCATACTCAAAACATTTATTTCAATTAAACCATTTACAGGCACTTTTGAATTGTCAAGGAATCGGTCAGTCAGAAATAGGTATGAAGCTAGTTGCCCATTCCAAAGCGTAGTAGGTACCTATGGAGAAGAACGGGCAAGAAACTCCACGGACACTCTTTTAAATAAAAAATTGTTACAAAATATTGGTTACATCATTCATGTTGAAATTATACATGTGAGAACAATGTAGAAAGACGTGCACATGAGAAGCGTCCGTAATAAAAAGATAAAAAAGAACAATTAAAAAAAAAAAAAAATAAGCCCTGGCAGCTAAGAGATGACCAGTCCCAACTGACGGCGCCCGTTCACGAACATGACGCATAGATTAGCACCATTCAGCTCAACCATTTTGAAGGGAGCTAAATGATCCAACACACGCGCCACCATCAGCGAAACATTTGAGTGAGCATGAGATACTCACAGCCGCCAGGGCACATTCAAGTCAATGCAAGACATATTACCCGGTAAATGGTAACTCTTTAGTACATAGTGCTCACATAGTGTGCTATGCAATTATATAATACAAAAGAGATTGAGTTTATACAATGCAAAGATGGTCTTACAATCTTCAGCAGCTCCAACAGTATTTGCAAATGTTAATCAATTAGTTGTGGTTGTGGAGCAGGACCAGCATTGAGCCAAGCATTTTTATCAGTGATGTATCCCCCAACGTATAATATGCCTGCCTGCATAGTGTGCGTTTTATACAAGATTTGAATTTCGTCTCATTCAGTTGAAGTATGTGGGGAGGAATTTTATTGTAACATTTTAAACAGTATCCCATGAAAGATGAATCTACTTTAGCCAGTCTGAAACCTGGTTGAACTAATAGGTCCCTATTTCTAGTACTATAATTATGTCTATCACCTTTTTTGCTAAAAAGATGTAAATTCTTTCTTACGTACATGATGTTTTCATAGATATATTGACAAGGTACCGTCATGATGTTAATATCCTTGAACAGTTTCCTTAGAGAATCGCGCCTGCGGAGACAATATATGGCTCTGATCGCTCTTTTCTGGAGAATAAAAATAGGCTCGATGTCTGCAGCCCGTCCCCACAGTAAAATACCGTAGGACATGATACTATGAAAGTAGCTGAAATATACTAGCCTCGCGGTATCTACATCAGTAAACTGACGGATTTTTCTGACAGCATATGCTGCTGAACTTAGCCGTCCTGCAAGAGATGTTAAATGAGGACCCCATTGCAGCCTTGAGTCGAGCGTGATCCCTAGGAAAATAGTTTTATCAACGAATTCTAGTTTCTCTTGATTCAATACTATCTCACAATCACTACTTTTGACATTTGGTAAAGAAAATTTTATGCACTTAGTTTTTTTTCCATTTAATACTAAATTATTAGCAGTGAACCAATTTTGGACCTGCAGTAGGGCGTTATTTACGTCGTTAAAATTTGTAGCACGTCTATCTACCTTAAAAATTAAAGAAGTATCGTCAGCAAATAACACCATTTGTGGTTGATTTTTTAATAAATGGAGTAGATCATTAATGTTTACTAAGAAAAGGAATGGACCCAATATCGAGCCTTGTGGCACACCTAATTTTACTTTTAAACCTAGTGAATTGATACCGTTTATTTGAACTTGCTGTTGTCTATCATTTAAATAAGATTTTACTAAATTGAGTGCAAGTTTTCCAAGTCCGTAATGCTCTAGTTTCAAGAGTAAGGTTTCGTGATCGACGCAATCAAATGCTTTGGAGAGGTCACAAAAGATCCCTATGGCATCTTGGGCCTCTTCCCACGCGTTAAAAATGTGTCTTAATAGGGTTACACCAGCGTCGGTTGTACAACGTCCTTTGGTGAAACCATACTGTTGATCGTGAAGGATTTTATTTGTGTTAAAATGATTGAGCATTTGATTAAGCATTACTTTTTCAAACACCTTGCTGAATACCGGCAACACGGATACGGGTCTATAATTATTGGTGTCTTTACTGTCCCCGGATTTGAAAAGTGGTATTACCTTACTGTATTTCATTAAATCCGGGAAGACTCCTTGATCCACACACAAATTAAATATTAAGGCTAAGTAAGGCGCTATGGTCTCAATTATGGAGGTACAGACTTTAATGGACATCCCCCAAAGATCTTCGGTCAATTTGATCTTGATTTGTTTAAAAGCTTTTATTACCGTTACGGGGTTAATATGCTTAAAGTTAAATTCAATCGGGCATGCTGAAACGTTGGCCCTTAATAAATCAAAAGAGAGTGAAGGCGAGGAGTTTAAGGTTTCAGTAGTTTTAAGTGGGATACTGGTAAAGAAATTTACAAATTCTTGAGCAACTTCTTTGCTATCGCAAATGAGACCACCACATGACGTCTTCAGTGTATAATCAGAATTATGCTTTTTGTTTCTGTTCGTTTCATTATTGATAATTTTCCAAACCGTCTGTATTTTATTGTCTGCTGATTTAACCTTGTTGCTAATGTATAAGGCTTTAGCTGCCTTACAAGTGTTCTTAAAAGTTCTAGAGTAAGTAGCAACATACTTATTAAAAGTTTCCGTGTTAATATAAGGCTTAAGGCCATACAGCTCGAAAAGTCTATCCCTACTTTTCCTGAGTCCTGTAGTTGCCCAGTCACTAAATAAAAACTTAGGGCTGATAGTTTTAGTGTTCTTCTTAAAACAATTATTGAACTCGGATTGGACTAACAAAAAGAATTCTTTATACAAAATATTAACATTGTTCATTGTAAGAACCTGATTACTTAACTTACAAACTAAAGTGCTATTATATTTATTTAAATTAACAGCTGTTATTGGTCTGAATTTGATCTGCACTTTTTGTAATGGTATGTTAGACTCAAAAGTTACGGATTGACCACTGTGATCCGAAGGGAGATAATTAACTATGGCTTTATCTAAATAGTCGCAGCAATAAAACACATTATCAATACATGTAGCAGTAGATGTAGTTATTCGGGTCGGTTCCACAAACACATGTGACAAATTGAAAATTGGTCATCCCTAGCATCAGGTGGGATGACACTGACAGTTCACTCCACGCTCACTTCACTTAATATAACACGGTGAGATGGTTACAGAATAGCACTGCTTTCAGTTTGCTAGCAAGCGTTGGATTATTTTGTTGGCTTGCTAAATCCTAATCCAAACTAATATTATAAAGTGAAAGTGAGTTTTTTACAAGCTTTTATTCAACTCGCCGTGTTAGTTCGTTAGCAAATCTTGCAAGCTGAATTAAAACCACTTCCTCAAGGTAGTTTTACACCGGCGAGGCGAGGCGTGGACAAGATGGGCGAGAATTGAAATTTATGTGGCAAAATTTCTATCCACGCTCTGCCCATATTTGATGTAAAAGGTCTAGATGCGCGAGAATGTGCGAGGCGAAAATTGAAATATTTGTTAGTACAATATTGAACTTTATTGTTGTACGAGTAGAGCATGTATTTACTCTGTAATACGAATATACAAATCTTGCACCGGCCATCGAGATCCGCACATTCTCCTCGGCTTCTCGGCTGGCCGGTGCGCCAGAAACGTCTGCGATCGTCGCGAGACATCGCGAGCCGGCGCGTGATAGCGCGAGACATCGCGAGCCAGCGCGAGGCAGCGCTGGACATCTTTCGGTGTAAAAGGGTAAGCATGATTTCAACTCTCGTCCATCCCATCCACGCCTCGCCTCGCTGGTATAAAACCATCTTTATCCTACGGAGTTGTTTTACATGTTTGTTCAGTTTTGAAGACAATGCATTTCTTTATGATGTATGATCTGATTCTACACCCAGGATGAGCTCCAGACGAAGAAACTCCACAACAGTCAACGGTACACACACGGAATTTAAAATACGCATTTAATTATGATAGTCGGTTCTAAAGTCTACCATGACCTGGCTGCATCATCCAGGATTGGCTCCACACGAGGAAACTCCTCAGCGAACAACAACTGGGACACTCAATTTTATATACGCATTCAATTACTATATACGATAGCCCATTCTAAAGTTCACCATGATTTGGCTGTTGTACCCAGGGTTGGCTCCAGAAGAGGGAACTTCTCAGCAGTCAACAGCACAGACACAAAATTTTATATACGTATTCAATTATGATAGCCCGTTCTAAAGTTCATCATGACCTGGCTGCTGCACCCAGGGTTGGCTCCAGAAGAGGGAACTCCTCAATAGTCAACAGTACATACAAGAAATTTAATATACGAATTTAAGTATGATAGTCCGTTCTAAACTCCACCATGACTTGTCTGCTGCACCCAGGATTGGTTCCAGAAGAGGGAACTTCGCAGCGGTTAACAGCACAGACACATTTAATTAAAATAGTCCGTTCTTAATTCTAGCAAGATTTTTTAAATCATGCTAGAATTAAGAAGATTAAAAAAAAACTCAATCTATTGTATATTGTTATTATGTCACTATGATAAATGAAGCGTTTGAAACTTATCAATTTTATATAATAATAAACTATGTGCTGCAGCCAGGATTAGCTTCAGACGAGGGAACTCCTCAACGATAACAGTACATAGACGAAATTTTATATACGCATTCAATGATGATAGTCCGTTATAAGTTCACCATGATCTAGTTGCTACACCCACGGTTGGCTCCAGAAGAGGGAACTCCTTATAATGAACGCACTGTATCGACAAAAAAACTGTATCCTAACCATTTGGTCGGGTTGTCATATAATATGCGGCGTAAAATTCAACGTAACATTAAAATAAGTTTAAAAAAATTGAAAATTCAAGCCACTTGTAGCACTCCAACCAAATGGGTTAGGTTAGATTAGAAGTGTGACCAACCGCGCGCGAGCCGAGCGAGGGCTACTTCCAAGTTGTTTACTTTCCCTATTATCATATTTGGAAATCTAAAAGTCCATCGACTTTTTTGCGTGGTCACCCATGTTTGGCCAGGTCGGGCAGGGTTTTGTTTGATTTTTCCACTAGGAATTACTCAGTAGCAGCCTGGAGATTGGAAGTTGGAGGCGTGACACCCCGTGCCTCCTGCACCGAAGCCGTTGCATCCTGCACCTGATCTCTACCCGGTTCTGTCGGGTTGCTGTCCCGTCGGAATGTATTATAGGAGAGCAGAGAGTGCATCTGTTTGCGCACACACTTGTGCTTTTGTGCAGAATGCCTCCTGCGTGCTTGGCAGGTCTCCATTGAGATTGGCCGCCCCGTGGCCGGGATTCGGTCAAGAGGATTTATACTAGTGAAGTGAAGTGAAGTGCATACTCGTTTCTCTTTTAATTAGGTGCTAGGTATGCATTGCCTGCCCCAAATGTATGATGTTTATGGGTGATTCTTTGAACATATGCATATTACGCGGCCCTCCCCAAATAACTACTTAGTGAGATGTAAAGTTATGTTTTTGTTTATTTCACGTAAAGCATAGTTCCAGCACTATATACAGATGGACATAACATATTCCTAATGTTATAAACAAATAAGTTATATTCATAAACGTTCCCCAAATCTCATCACCATTCGTGTCCCAATTTCCAAATTTTAGCAGTTCATGCTCGAAAAGTTATAAATAAACCCTAAAGATCGTATTTTTTTTGTAGTAATTTAGATAGTACACGACATGCTTTACCAATTAGCAAAACTATACACAATAAAGAACACTTTAAAGTAATTTTTAACAACTTTGAATATTGTCCCAACACTTTATGCTCACTACCATTTGTTCAGACAGTCGCAGGATTATTTTGTTTCCGCGTAGTTTATTGGTATCTGAAAGAGAACTCAGCGGTCGCGCTCAGTCTCAGTTCCACGTCACGACTCGTGCGGGTCACATGTCAAAGAGTGTTTTGGCGCCAACTGCAGCGTACCTTAATCGCCCAGAAATCGTGTTTGGCAAACAAAATTCTCCTTACCGTTCGAGTTGCCCGTGGTAAGTCTATTATTCTTATTTATTCTTTTTATGCACTGTAATAGTCGCCATAGAAAACTCTTTGCTTTGATTAAGTTCCCAAGTTATTAAGTTCTAGAAAGAACGTATAATGTGAGAGAGTGTACAAATTCCTAATTACCGTTTATATAATTACCATTTTTCCCGTTCGTATTTTGGCGAACGGTAATGAGAAACTGAAAATGGTAATTAGTACTAGTATAAGCTGGCTTCTTATTAGGTATATTGAAACTTCTTACTCCGCTAGGCCAGCCCAAGGTCGAAGTGATCGATTGTTGATCATTCGGTGTGAACTGACACTTCCGCAACAAAATAAACCTGCATACTGACTACCCACCTACCACTAACTTATTTTTTTTTCAGAGTAAACATGCCTCGGAAAAAACAGCAATCGAAGGAAGAAATATTGGCTAAAGCCAAAATCGCACGCCGGAATCGATACGCTAAAATCAAAGCTGACCCTATTTTATACGCCCTTGAAAAAGAAAAAAGAACGACAACGATACAAAAAATGAAGAGAACAGAAAAAACTTTTGTCAGTTGAAGAAATGACGCCAAGAGCTAGAAGGCTACAGAGAAAGAAATGGAGAGAAAACTTTAGAAAACATAAAAAAAAAGAAATTGATAAAGGAAGGAATTAAACATATGAATGAAAATACACCAAGTTCCAGTGACAGCGAAGATAATAGTAATCAAAGGTCCGGGACCCTAGGGTCCCGAGAAAAGAAAAGACATAAAAATAATAATGAAAATAGACCCAGAAGACTACACCCAATTTGCGAAAATGAGCCACAACCCTCTACATCTCACGATCTACAAGAAACATTAGTTAAGAACTTAAGAAGCAAATTGAGAAAGATGCGCTACATATTAGAAAAAAAAGATCAACCATACAAATTACAATTAGAATCCCTGCAACGAAAAAAAATGCGTAAAGGAAAATTATTATGAGACTGAAAAACGACTGCAGAGTCCTAATTCTAAAGTAACAGCACTACTTGCAGACAAAACCAAAGTAGAAGAAGCTAAGAAGAAAATTTTATTTGGAGAAGTTTTGTTGATATTTTACTTATTTTTTTAAATTAAGTCAATGTTATATAGCTAAGTTTGGTGTCATTTATTATGTCACCTAAATAATAAATAAATATGTGATTTAAGTTAATTGTTCATTTTATTTATAATTATTACCAATCACGAAGTATAATTACCATTTTTAAACACTAATTACCGTATATGTCATATCTCATCACCGTTCGACGAAAATTTTCAGCTTCAGATTCAGACCTATGTAGAAGTTCAAATACCGTGCGTTTGAATTTTTTAGTTAATCTGCACTATAAACTTTACGTTAAATCCATAAAAGTTGTAATTGGAAGCATTATTTGAACTTAATTTTCGAATCCTGAATATGTCTATCTTCAAATATTCACCCTTATCATAATGATACAGTATCTTGATTATGTATTTTGTTTGTTTAGTTACTTTTTTTGCTATTTGATGTATTGCCTCAGTGTGCGTGATTATTGCGTGCTTCGGAGTTAGCACGCCGTCGGATGGCCGAGTGTCGTGATTTCTTTGATTTAATTTAAAAAATGTATCATTTTTATATCGATTTATAATATCCACTGTGGCAACACTGTCAAAATACAAATTTTAATATTATCAGAAACTTCTAAATGTAATTTCATTATGGCAATTGAATGTATTGTTTTAATTTGGCAACACTTAGAAATGACGGTTATGACATTATCGTTATTTCTGGGTGGGCCAAAAGTCGTTTTAAATAGTAAAATGTAATGCATTTGCATAGTTAGTCGTCGTTTGATTGTGAAATAGTACAGTAGTGTGGATTAAAAGTATTAGCAAGAAAAAAGTGTTTTTTTATACTATATCTACCATCAACGAAGAATTACACCGGAGATTGGTCAGAAATAGCACAGGCGAGATTCCCCGTCGTATCATATACATTCATTAATGCAAACTGAACGAAAGGTCCACCAACAACCATGGGCAAGCATAAAATATTTCTTATGAATTAAAAGACGTTATAGATAAAATTCAAAAGCAGTGGTGGCTCATTGGTAACGGCCCCAACTGACGAGTTGTAGATCGTAAGTTCTAACCCAGGCAGGCGTTTTACTTTTTGTAAATATTTTCATCACCACTGCTCTCAAAATGGTGAAGAAAAACATCGTGTAGAAACCGGCATGTCCAAGAACCAAAAATTCGAAGACATGTAACATCTACCAATCCGAACTGGGCCTGCGTAGATTACAGTCCACTCCCTCTCGAATAAAGGAGGCCTGTGTCCCAACAGTGGGAACATTATAGGCTGATTATGCTATAGGTAAAATTTTCATCAGAACCTTCTCAAAGACATTTGACAAGTTATGTTTGGTTAGTCAAAAGTTGGCAACTGAGCAATATAATAATAACTGTACAACTAACAAACTCACTCACCTGAACATAGAGTAAAATTCTGCACATCGTCTTTCCGAAGAACCATGTCTTCGTCACGTTCCACAGCACGGTGGGCGGCAAATAGATGAGAATAACCATAAAGTCTGCCACGGCCAGGTTTACGATGAAATAGTTGGCCGCAGTCCTCATAGAACGATTTTTGTATACTGTTAAACACACTAAGGCGTTCCCGATGAAACCAATCAGAAACACTATAGCATGAACTGCTATCAAAACCCATTCAAAAGGTTTTGGGAATATGAACTCGTATTTCTCTTTAATATCTCCGTTTAGTGTATTCATTTTAGACTCTTCCATTTCAGTATCAGTTCTGTTGGCCACCATCTCTGGTTTGTTGTCGTTCGGTATGTTATCTGATTTTGTTAAGGATATGTTGTGCATGACTAACACGGCCAGGGCCACAACAAAAACTTTTAAAGCCATCTTATATTTTTCAAGTGTGTTGGTTAGGTTAGGATCGATCAATTTATTCGTTGAAATTCCGGTTTTTGCCCCATCTGTAAAAGAAAAATCTATTTGAATTGGACAATTTGGCTTCGGCAGTGATGGTTGTAAAGGAAAATGACCATTTTTCTATGGACCGCCGTTGCGCATCAAAACATTTTGTATGATAGCATGAATTGGATGTAAAAGAGGGGTGATGTTGTTGTACTTTCAAAGGAAATCAAAATTATCCATTTATTTTGTGGGGTTATTTGTTGTTCTTTGATGTTCTGTTCAGTTTTGAGGTTAGTTTTTTTAATAAACCTTCCACCAAAAAAAGCAATCCTGTACAACAATATGATTTGAATTCACATAATTATGAAACAAAAATAGTTCCAACAAACCAATGAATGATCCCAAATAAATAATATTACATAAATGTAGGCTTCTAGGTACCTAGTCAAATAAAAATTGTTAATAAAAAAGCACATCTACCTATTTATTTTACTGCTTTTAGTACGCCCATTGGTTAAATTGTTAATACTAAAACAAGTACTAATGGTAAATCAATTGTATCTGACCGCCCGTGATATTTTTTTACAATTTAGCTTTTTACTCATTTACAAACCAAATTACTAGGTATTGTTATTTAATAAAAAAAATGTTTTGGAGAATATAATGAAGAAGAAATGTATATAGTTACTATGACATCAAATGTGCATGACTCTTCAACTGCAGCCGTTTATTATGGTAGTTGGATCAGAGTAGTCTGTCATGAATGATGACAACTACCCTTAATGTTATAGGAATATTTTAAATTAGGTAAGGATTTATTTTATGTCAAGTCAAATCCACTATAATAAACTTTTTGTTGTGCCCTACATCAGCGGTACTCTAAGTGTGTTCCGCGGAACCCCAGGGTTCCGCAATACCCCTGTAGGGATTCCGCAAGAATTTAGAAAAAAATCAAAACACCTCTCTCTCGAACGTTTTGACTCCGCCCGCTACGCGTATTTATTTATTTATTTATTTAATACTTCAAGCACAGAAATGTACAGAGGCGGACTTAATGCCACAGGCATTTTCTACCAGTCAACCTTTGGGTGATGCAGAGACAGACTGTGGTAGGTGCAATTACGAAAATGGAGGAAAAAAATAACTCAAATATAAGGATACACATATACTTATTACAAACTATAAATATAATATATAGACCTAATTACATATATAAAATAAGCACAAATAAATACACATAAATACATGAATATACTAAATAAAATAATAAGTCAAACAATGGGAAAACATTAGCGTTGTGATGATACTGCCAGCTTCTTACGAATGTGCTCACGAACTTTAACTTTAAAGGATAATCGGTTGGTTGCCATCCTGATTTCCAGGGGGAGTGCATTCCACAGAGAAATAGACTGAACGAAGAAGGAAGAGTGAATGAAGTCTGTGCGGTGAGTGGGACATTGAAGAACGCGATTATTTGATGACCGTAGATTCTTATTGTGGTTGTTACAAATATACTGAAAGTGGGGAGCTAGATAACTAGGGGAAGTGGGAGAGTCAAGAAATGAAAACAAGGTGGTCAGCGCCCTTTGCTCTCTACGCTGGCGTATGGGCGTATACTTGTGAGCGCGCAGTCCCTTTGATAAAAGCTACCTCTGAATTAGACGCTATAGTTGTGAACAAGCGACTTTCGGCTCTATCTTCAAAAACAAAGTCGAGATTGTTTACAACGCATTTTTTTGTATTTCTATTTTTATTTCCGCTTTTTGTTTATCAAAGGCGCCGACTCGAGTATTTTTGAGAATGTGCGAGTTCGAGTCTAGGACTAAGTATAAAAGCGGCGATCGCGCGTCGCGCTTCGTCAGTCAGTTGACGATTAGCGTTCGGAGCGATAAGTTCGTACCTACCTACTTACAAACTGGCTAGCCTCTTGCCTGCTTGTAAGTTCTATCCCATCAAAAACATAAATGTGAAAATGGGAGCCAAATTCCATAAATATGGTTGTCGACTTCGCCGACAAAAGAATTGAAATCTAAATGGGTGCCAAGTTCTGTAGATAATCCTGAAATTTATTTATAAGAACATGCAACTTTCTAAAATAAAATTAAAACACAAATTCTTGTTTTTTCTGCTATAACAATGTTTGCTATTTAAAAATATAACTTCTTAAATTTGAACAGTCGAATTATTTACACAAAGCACTTAGGATAAATTGAAGCTCAAGATTTGACTTGGCTAGTTTTTACCAGCAAGCTGAAATTTTAGAGAAAGAAGATATTTTGACCTTACAGTTACAATAAGAAACAGTAACTTGCGCATAACATAAAGAACAAAAATATGAATATTTTACTTTATTTATTTGGCTCACCAACAATTAAGTACACCGATACAAAGATATGAGATACATGCAATAAACTTATAGACTAGTGTACAAATTTCTTACAGGTAAGCACATCATGAATTACTTATTTGATGTTGAGTGCCTACTTAAAATTAAATAATAATAATTAAATATGCCTAGGTAGACAGTCAATGCTGTAAACTCGATAAAAAAATAGCGTCCAACTGTTAGCCGCTTAATGCACGCACACTAAAAAAGTAAAATTACAGCATAATGACGTGGCGCGAGTGTAAGACGTAGCTGTAATGCACACCAGCATAAAAAAGTTACCCTGTTTGTTTTAGTTCTTTTGCACCGCGACACTGTAGACAAATATAAAGATGATAAATTGATTAGCCAAATATAAGATAACTTGTATGTAAAAACTAGCCAAATCAAATCTTGAGCTTCAATTTATCCTAAGTGCTTTGTGTAAATAATTCGACTGTTCAAATTTAAGAAGTTATATTTTTAAATAGCAAACATTGTTATAGCAGAAAAAACAAGAATTTGTGTTTTAATTTTATTTTAGAAAGTTGCATGTTCTTATAAATAAATTTCAGGATTATCTACAGAACTTGGCACCCATTTAGATTTCAATTCTTTTGTCGGCGAAGTCGACAACCATATTTATGGAATTTGGCTCCCATTTTCACATTTATGTTTTTGATGGGATATCATTACTTTTTGTAAAGAAATTATTATTATTCGTCAATCAAACGTGATCTATTAAATTCTTTTTGTAAATATGCGTAGCAATATTGTGTAAGAATGTAGGTATTTCTTTCGTAACAATTGTTACAATTTTCCGCAATGATGTCAGATCGCTGAGCCGGCGTGGCAAGTATTATTATTAAAAAAAACGTGTGCAGTCGGGGAGCCTTATGTCGTATGGCATTTTACTGTGGGGTCGGGCTGCTGACATTGAATCCATCTTTATTTTGCAAAAGAGAGCTATCAGAGCCATTTATAATCTACGTCGCCGCGAATCTCTCACGAAACTTTTTAAAAGGATTAATATTATGACGGTACCTTGCCAATTCATTTATGAAAATATTATGTATGTAAGGAAAAACCCACATCTCTTTAATAAAATAAGTGATAGACATAATTTTAATACTAGAAATAAAGATAAACTAGATCAACCATTTTTTAGATTATCTTAAGTACATACATCTTTTATGGGGTACTGTGTTAAATGTTACAACAAAATACCTTGTGACATTTTGCAATTAAATGAAAGAAAATTTAAAACTCATATTAAAAATACACTTTGTAAACAAGCATATTACAAATTAGAGGATTATATCCAAGATAAGAGTGCTTGGAAACATGCTGGTCCTGCTCCATAGGACAATTTAGAATCAAGACAAAATCAAACTGTTTGCTAATTTAATTGTAAAATTTATTACTTTGTGTTTTATGACATTGATTTTACATTCTGTGATTACTTCCTCACACACTGACTTATTAATTGTAAAATTTTAGGAAAATCGTCTACTTTTACAATGTTTGTAAATATGTGAGCACCATGTATCTATCACATATTAAATTATCTGTCGTTGTTTAATTTTTAATTCTTTTTACCTATTGTGGTATAGTAATTTTATTCTAGGTGCATCGTCTTCACATATACGTATAATAATTATTTAACAAATGTACGTACATATACAAACAATTGTAAAACATTTTAAAAGAGTAACGGTGGAGTTTCTTGCCCATTCTTCTCCATACGAAAACTACCTTTTGGAAGGGGCGAATAGAATCAATTTTATAATTTTGTCATTTTTATGGTTCCGTAGTAAACAAGGAACCCTTATAGTTTCGTCATGTCTGTCTGTCTGTCTGTCTATCTGTCTGTCTGTCTGTCTGTCTGTCTGTCCGCGGTCTAGCTCCGAGACCCTTCGTACTCGAAAGCTGTAATTTGGCATAGGTATACATATTAATTATGCCGACAAAGTGGTAAAACAAAATTATGAAAAAAAAATTTTTTAGTTTACCTCTCAGGCTCTCATACACGTAAAGTGGTGATTGTCTTTTTTGTTTTTTTTACCCATGGTGAGGGGTATCATTGGAAAGGTCCTTCAAAAACATTATGAGTTTGTGAAAACTATTTTTGGATTCAGGGATCCGTTTGCGAAATATTAAGCTTTAAAGTGCTAATTTTTGTTAGAGTCAAGTGTTCCCCCCCCCTACCGGCTTAATGGTTGGTTTTGGGTGTGTGAAAAAAATCACAACAGTAGTTTATATAACGAAATTTAAAGGAAAACTATCACAGCTAAGTAGGCTCTACAAGTTAACGAGTAATCATCGACCAACTTAACTTTGCAGTTGCAAAAACATGTTTTACCATACATTCCGTATGGGGGAACATATTTTTCAACTATAAAGTTAAGTTTGTTTTTGGGATGAATTCATCCCAACTACGGAACCCTTCATTTTGCGTGGTCCGACACGCACTTGGCCGGTTTTTTTGACGATCAAAAGTGCCATACATGGGCCTATTTGAAATTAATGATTTGACTTTGACTTTGACCCCGTCAGGAACAAAGTTCCTTCTCATGTATGATTTAATTATTTAATTTTTGCCGCCGCCCCTTTTTTTTATAATTTCTCCCGCTCTGGGCGGAGCGGGAGGGCGTGTCAGACTCTTACTGACTAAAACCCACCCGTATTCCTTCGGTTGCCCTGTTGCCGGGGGCCACGATGTCCCTATCGGTTTTCTTCGAACCCCCGGCAGGCATTGGCCCTAGCGGATCCCGTCAATTCTGCTGTCATCTCTTTGAGGCGCGCGGGGAACACAACGCGCCGTCGACCCGGGCTTGGTCCTTATCGGACGGCGAGCTACCCATTGCTCACCGTTCGCAAGCCCGCGCCTACGGTGGCCGGAAATCGGCTCGCGATTCCCGCCCCGGGCGTCTCCTCCTGCGGTGGTTAGCGGCGTGAGGACGCGAACTTAGCCTCTCCCTCACCTCACGCTCCGTACCATGGCCTGAACCAGGGCCGGACGCGAGAGATCACCGCCGCCGTTGCAGCCGCCCCTTGGATTTACATTTTGACCTCACTATGGACTTAACTATTCGTAAGTTTATATTAAAAATTAAACGACAATAGTCCCTAAAACAATAGTCATACGATCTATCAATTCAAAAACGTCTCAAGCATAGTACCAACCTACCAACTACCTTGAACATACCAACCTGACGTTTGTAACAACGTTTTTCGAGATCAGAGAATGAATGAAATGAATTCAGCCGCCTAACATTAGGGACCAAGATTTTGACACGTGACACATCAGTTGACTCGACGGGGTGTTTTGAATTTAGTCATGAAATTCAGGAATTTACATCAACTTTTGGCATTCGAATCAAAAATGTATAGTTAGCTGTCAAATTATAAGACGCTGGAGATCAGCGCCATCTGAAGTGAGCAAGTGGCAGTTTTTAACCCCATTTGAAAATTTGTCGTCATGACTGTCATTTTCATGGTTTTCGGGAGATAGTGCTGATATCAAATTAGATGGACATTCTAGATTTTAAGATGGCGGCTATTCCAAATAATAATAATATTGTAGATCAATTGTCATAGAAATCAATTTCATGCCGATTGTAAACTTGAAAATCAAAATCCGTAAAAAAGGACCTCTTAATTTCGTCAAGTTCGTCTGTCCGTGCGTCCGGATGTCATACAGCCATTTAACATGAAGACTATTTACACTCTATCGATGAAAATTTTGAAAAAGGTGTATTTTTTGCACTGTTAAACAATGGTGTAGTGAAATTACGATAAACATAATAGTGGGGGTGGCATTCTCCATACTTACATATAACCGAGAGATGAAAAAAATCTATGCATATAAAGCGTGTATTGTTGGATCTCATCATTAAAATGTTAAAGATGTTTCTAAGTGACTTTGCTTTTGAAGTCAATAATTTTTGAGATAGTTTATTTTCGGTTACAACCGCAGAATTAACTTTGTTTGTTATAGTTTTTTCGAGAAATACAAACTTATTTTTGCAGTCGATAAAATTGATACTATGCAATGTTTATGCGTAAATATTCATCCCAATTACGGAACCCTTCACCGTGCGTAGTCCGACATACACTTGGGCAGTTTTTTAAATTTCGTTTTGAAACTACCTCAAAAAAAAAAACAATTTCTATTACTCGAGTAAGATTATCCTATTAAAAACAAATACTATCAAACTCATACAACTAAAAAAAAATGATTGTGTGGTTTTATGAAACCACGGTATAACTGAAACTTTACACGATTAGCTGCTGCGAACTATAGGCGCCGCCATATTGGCCTTGGCTGCTCTGACGAGCGCCTTTCACTTTATCCCTACTCCGCGGCTGACCGTCACGCGACATGCAACACACAGACGAAAAAGTTTGAGACGATGTAATAAAAATTTCACTTTAAAAATATAGACGTCATTTAAAAGTGTTTGCGGAATACCTACCTAATTTATAGAATTAATTTAACATCATTCCCAAACAAAATTTTCTTAAGCCTACCTAAAAAATGTATTCTAGGCATTCTATATCAGAAAGTATCAAAAATAAAATCCACAGTAAATAATTGTCCAATAAATTAAAAATAATTTTGAACAACGTTCCGAATTTAAATTCAAATAAATAGAAACAATTCGGCGCGAATTTCAATAAATGAGGTAAGTATCTATCCTCGTTCTGTGTGTTGACTCGTTTTATATTGAAGGTCCTAAAAACGATTAAAATTACAATAGAAAAGTATAAATAATTATTTTAAACAATGTTTATTGTATTTAATGCTTAAAACAATTTTATTTTAATTTTCAAGTATAGATTTCAGACATTCGACATAATAAATTTAATCGAGACAACCAAAATTGAAAAAAAAAAAAAAACGTTTGGCATAATCGTTTTCGCACATCATTACAATAAAAAAAAAAAACAATTATCGACGGATCGACAATTTTTAACACAAATTGAGTAATAGTAATGAATATTACGTGTTATTGAACGTGTGTTCGTATAATAAGTTAAGATCTGGGCATTTTCTAGTTACTTATAATATTTTTAATCACATTTGTCACATTTTAAGTCGTATCAGATATGTGTATGTGTGTTAATTGTGAAAAGTTAAAATGTAAACACGCACGATTGGCGCGAAACTTCGACTTTTGATATCAAAAACTTCATTACTACTACTTATTTAACTTGAAAAATGGATGAATTCGTCAAATAATTAAATGTTGTAATAGTCACTGTCCTTATGGTGGAGTTTGGATGTTCGAAATCCCCAATTTTTATGTTTTTTAGCCTCGACCTCGACTGTCATCAAAATGGCGATTATCGCATTTACAGACTTGAATTTTATAAAGGTAAATTAATAATCTTGCGCGCTAAATATGAAAGATTTAATGGCATAAACATTATTTTAGCCAACTCTCTTAATTAAAGATGAATAACCTCATTGGCAGCAGCATTTTCAGTGCATCTATAGGAAGGTTTACTTTAACAAATAACACAACAATACCTAAATACTAAAAACATTTTATTTCTCATAGAATTTAAAACAGCTTCAGCTTCATTCTCATAACTTAGTCATGGTATGAAAGCAGTGTACGTACGGTAGGTGGTAGGTGTACGCTTTCCCACAAAACAGTAATAAGCAATGATGATCTCTTAAACGATTTGTCCTATTTTGCTCACTTATCAATAATTATGTACACTAAGTCCTGCTGCTCACATGTCACGATTTGATTCTGGCCCTAACCAGATTATTGTTTTGATCTATTATTTACACTCTAGGGTGGCTCTGTTTTTATCATCACTTGCTTGCCTATAAACATCTCTGGTAGCAGCCTCTCTCAGTAAGCATGACAAACTTTATCCAAATGTATATCTAACCTAGAAAGTAAGAAAATACTCTTATTGTTGTTTATTTACTTTTGTATAATAATTATATCACTCATAGTACTTCTGCCATTTTAAAAACACTAACCTGATGACTTCTGTGACTTGCAATTGACATGCCACATACATAACATAATATGCTTAGATTTTCCTGAGCAAGCAATATTTGGGATAGAGTCGTAGATAATATAATCAATAATGTCAAGTCTTGCAATAACACATGTCATCATCATACCTGAAAAAGGTAAAAGAATTCAGTGTATTTAGTTATGTTATATAATTACATCATACTATAGACATTTACAGCTGACGACGCGCGACGTACCCCTGACTGAACATAGGCCTTCTACTAATAGGCTGCTAAAATCAATGAGGTTATACAATACGACGGTGTTTATAAATATTTAAAGAACATAATAAACTTACTCAGGGCCATGGAAAGATAAGCAATTCGTCTGGCTTCAATTTAAATTGACAGCATTAAATCGTAACGTAATATAAGTATAAAGTAAATACGGAAAAATAAATTCAAATCTACGTAAAAAAAACAGCCAACAATGCCATTGATCTGACAGATTTTTTTTGACAGTTTGACATTATGCGTGGTGTCAGTGTTACCAGGTTTAATTATTTTGGTAATCGATTGACGAAATCGATTGGGTGATTATCAGTGATCCGAGTAGGTAGATTGATTTTACTTACTCGCATCATGAATAGTCATAGAAATCATAACATGGATAAATAAGCCTTTTTTCTGGGATTTCATTTTGGTACTTACGGGATTGAATCAAATATTGTTAAAGTAAGGATTTTTAAACTACTACATTAGAAATTTATAGAATGCGATAGATAAATATTTAAAATATATTATATTGTTTTATAGTATATCTATCCTTTTCTTGGAGTCCGATCACCTATATACTATTAAACAGACAGCAAAAGGGTTGAACATTTCTTATTCATATTGATGTATTCTTTATTCTACACATTACAACATTTGAAATTCTTTAAAAAATCTTAATAATTTCAAAATTCCGGAATCCCGGAGGCGTATCCATACTAATATACGTGCCAGTTCATTGACCTCAAATCAATCTACCTGGTAGTTTATAAAATAACATTACTGCCTCGAAACACTTTTAAGTTTTTGAGTAAGTATATTCAGACCATATAATATTTTATTTATTGTAAAATCATAATTTTACAGTATTTGAGTATAATAAATAGCATTTGAAACATACTCGTGTAGTGGATACTCCACATACTCCATGTGGGTTAGTATCGATATTTTCAATCGATTACAAATTATTTTATTGGAATAGTCTGTCATCTGGCAACATTCAGGTTAGGATTGAATGGCGGATGTAGTTCTTTAAGTATCAACAAAATAAATATTTATTAGGTTCTCTAATGCTAGAAGAAATAAATTTTGATAAAACGACTTGAAAAAAATACGACATAATTTTTGATAAATAAGCTTTGACACAGTATCATACCATGGGCCTGCTTTCGGGAAATCTCTTTTCAACTTTCTAGGTCACCCGGAAATGGGTTAAATGTTTTTGATGTCTAGTGGCAGGTCGTTGATAAAAATGCCGATTTTTATACGTTAATATCTCAATAACCGTTTGAGTTTTATTTATGAAATTTGGAGTTCTAGTTAATCTAAGGGGTTTTTATAAATAAACCAAATTTCATGAGTCTATGTTACATAGATTTTGAGTTATTAAGGGGTCAAAAGTGGCTCCAAATGGTTCGTGTAATATAACACACTGCAGCCGTGTCTTGCCTAGAAACTTGGCTCGACACGCTGCCGCGTGTCTAGACTGCCTGCTGTATTCTGATTGTATCAGATTTGTACATTTCTTCTTTGGACTAAACTTTGTCTCATAAACGCAGTAACGATTGTGCATTATTTTGACCCCACCATCTTGACGTGTAACATTATTAATAAAAAAGAATGGAACGTTGGCTTAAAGGTGGTAAACGTGATGCAACAACATCTTCTAATGACGCTGAATGTTCAAAAGCAGTACGCGCGGAGAATACAGCAATTACCGATCCAGACAATGATGCCACGACGTCAAGCTTGAAAGACGAATAATTCAAAGACGAAAAAAAGGAAGTATGATGAATTATATATCAATTTCGGATTTGTTGATTCCAACGGCTCACCTCTCTGCATGTTATGTAGTAAACTAATAGTTCCATGGCACCTGCCAAATTGCGCAGACATTTAGAAACTGTACACCCCGAGTCTAAAGACAAGAATAAAGAATTTTTATTCGTAAAAAGAACAGTTATTGGAAAGTCAAAAAAATATTATGCATGTAACACAAACTATCAATGAAAAGGCCACGCAGGCATCATATTTAGTTAGCTATCGCATTACACAAGCAGGTGAAGTGCACACTATCGCTGAGAATTTAATAAAGCCATGTGTGTTAGACATAACAAAATGTATGCTCGATGAAAAATCTGCAAAGCATCTTTCTACTGTACCGCTATCAAACGATACTGTTTCACGGCGAATCCATGATCTGGCAAGCTACGTCAAACAAGAACTAGTTGCACGTCTACAAAAAACACGATTCGCCTTGCAAATGGATGAGTCAACTGATGTCACTGGTCTGACTATCTTGCTGGTTATCATGAGATATCCATATGAACGTTCTTTTGAAGAAGACATGCTTATGTGTTCACAGCTGCCCACAAACACTAGCGGGGAAGAAATTTTTAATAAAATAAACATATTTTTAAAGAAAATAATCTTAGTTCGAAGGATTGCATTGACATTTGTACAGATGGGGCCAAGGCGATGACAGGTAAAACAGCAGGAGCAGTATCACGAATAAAAAGTAAAGCGCCTAATTGTAGTTCCAGCCATTGTATTCTGCATAGACAAGCGCTTGCGATGAAGCAAATGCCGTCAAATCTAAAATTAGTTATGGATGAAGCGGTAAAAATAATTAATTTTATCAAATCACGACCACTACAATCCCGATTGTTCTCATTATTGTGTGAAGATTATGGCAGCAAACATAAAACACTGCTGCTCCATACAGAAGTGCGATGGCTGTCTCGGGGTAAAACTTTAACAAGGCTATTTGAACTTAGAGCCGAGTTACAAATGTTTCTTTCAGCAGATACAGTTTCTTTTAATTTGAAAGACCATTTGTATGATAAAACTTGGTTGTTCCGATTGTCTTTTATGGCGGATACGAGTATCTTTCAAAAACTGAACGAACTGAATTTATCATTGCAAAGTAAACAAACAACAGTGTTCCAGGCCTATAACAAAATAACTGCCTTCAAAAGAAAATTAGATTTTTGGATTATTTGCGTTGATAAGAGAGAAATAGAAAGCTTTACGTCACTCAGTGAGTTTGTTAGCGATAACGACTCAGAAATGTTTCAAGATGATGTAAATAATAATAATAAAAAAATTATTTATTTTCAAATAGGTTACAGACGAAAATATATTATTGTTGTTTGGTTGAAAATTAGGTAAAAGATGGATTACAACTGGTTGGCATAAGAGTAAAGACAGGTATTACATAATTTATGCTGTGACCACAGGGTCTGTACATGAATTGGGTGAACCCTGCCTCTTAAACTAGGGTGACCTGTATCTTAAGAGACAGTGATCAGCTAAATGGTATCACATAAAATAATCAAAACTGGTTTGTGAAGTGTGTCAGTTGCCATGTATTTATTTATTTATTTAATACTTCAAGCACAGAAATGTACAGAGGCGGACTTATTGCCACAGGCATTTTCTACCAGTCAACCAAATAAATTACTTTTGTATTTTTCTTGCTTATAGTATAGGAATAATCTGTATTTTCCTAAACATTTAATTAGTAAAAAGGAGGAGAGGGGAGTACACCTCAAGAATGTAGGAAAGTGTGTGTGAATGTATGTAACTACACACCCATGTGTATATGGGGAGTGTGTGTGAGTGTAATTATGAGTGTGCAGCGAGAAATAGTTATAATTATTAAGCAATGTATGTAAGTAGGGACTCGGTTTGTAAATAGTCTTGTTGAAGTAGCCATTCTGTAACCTTAGACTTTACTTGATATCTATTGAGGTCGCGGATGTTGAGGTCTTTGTGAGTTTTTTTATAGATATATGCGCTAATAGCGTGGTATTGGTGTCTGGCGAACGATGTTTTATGCTGTGTGCCTGGGGGAATATTGGTACGTTTTTTAGGATCAGAAGGAGGGATGCAAGCGTGTCTTTTTAGTACCGATCGGAGCACAAAGAGCTGACGGACAGTAAGCACCTTACATTCCGAGTACAATTGTATTGTAGGATAGCGGTAGGGCTTACGTAGCATTACTTTTAATATAGCTCTCAGTGCTCTTTCAACTTTGATTAAAGTGGTTTTAGTTGCGCCTCCCCATACCGAACAACAACAATATAATACCCAATTACGGATATAGAAGACCATTTTCAGAGTGTCAGGGTTAGCCGACTCTCTAAGAGACTTAAAAATGTGTATCAGTCTTATAGTCCTAGAGGTCAGGGCATTAAGCTGCTTATCCCATCGTAACCCTGCGTCTATTTGTACACCAAGATATTTTACATTCTCAGTTCTTGTAAGTATACGACAATAACACGGAGATGATAGCCGTGAGCAGGTGTGAGCTATTATTGAGAAAGAAAGGTCTGGTGCGGTATTCTGGCGAATAGAGAAAGGCATGTAGGACGTTTTTTCAAAGTTAAGCGTTAGCAGATTTAGGTTGAGCCATTTAATTACTTTAGTAAGAGCTGATTCTGCGCTATTTTTAATGCTATGCCACGTTAACCCATCAACTATAATAACCGTGTCATCAGCATATGCAAAGATTCTAGTATTAGGTAGGGTCATTCTGCACAAATCATTTACGTAGATTAGGAATAATATGGGACCCAGGATGCTTCCCTGCGGCACTCCGTAAGAGATGAGTTCCTCATCACTAAGGAGGTCTAGGAATATTCCAAGACACTTAGTTTTATTGTGTTCCCAGCAACCAACTGCGTCAAATCAAGGACTGCATCTTCGGTCGAGACTCCAGCACGAAAACCATATTGGTTATTGGCTATGAGGTGGTACTTGTCCAAGAAATTATTCAGACGGCAGCTAAGAATCCTTTCAAGTATCTTGGAAAGAGCTGTCAGAACCGAGATGGGTCTGTAGTTGTTGACACAGCCTCTGCTCCCCGCCTTATGGATTGGATGTATAATAGCTCTTTTAAAAGCAACAGGAAAGACACCCTTTTGAAGACAGCTATTGAAGATATGCGTTAAAGGCTGTGTTAGTGTCTGACGGCACATTTTTAACAATAAGGGCGATATACCATCCCAACCCAATGCACAGTCATTGCGTAATTGCAGAATTAGAGATTCCACTTCAGTTTCATCAACCTCCAGAAGCGCTAGGGAGTTGTCAGGGGAGAGCGAGGTGTTGTCACTAACTTTTGAAACTTCACTGCTAGGCTGATTAGAGGAGATTTGGCACTGAGATATGATGTTAGCGGCCATACTTTCCCCTACATTAGTGAAGAATTTGCACACTTCATTTATGGAGGATTTAGGGTTGTCAGATATTTTTTAAAAGCTCAACCGGGCTAGTTTTAATTTTGCTTGTGTTAGTAATTTCTTTAATTGTTTTCCAGAGGGCTTTAGGATTATTTTTAGCTTTTTCAAGTTCATTTTTTTCGTAGGAAACCTTTATCTTTCGTAGTAGGGCATTACAAAAATTACGATAGCGCGTATACGTGGTTTTGAGTATAAGATTATTAGGTTCTTTGTTAGATCTCGCGTGCATCTTGTCTCGATTTAGAATACACTTCAAAAGTCCAGGGGTAATCCAGGGTTTAATAGTTCTTTTTTTCCTCGGGATTATGGTTTGCATCGTATGTTTGGCAATAACAGACGTTAACATCGTTATGAAAGTGTTCACAGTGGTGTTAGGGTCGTCAATATCATAAACGACTGTGAAGTCCAAGTTTTCTAGCTCTAGCTTAATTGCAGCGTAATTCAAGGAAGTAGAAATGTGACCAGTTTCACGTTTGGGATTGGTATTAGCGATACTAAGCAGTAGGGGTTTATGATCCGTGATGTGAGAATCTAGGACTAATGTGGTGATGGGTAAATTAATTTTCATGAAAACATGATCAATACAATTTTCAAGCCTAGTGGGAAACAAATGAGTTGGTAGGAGCCCGTGAGATGTGTTAAGTATCAGATAGTCAACGCTTCGGTAATTACTAGCATTCTGTTTTATGTCTATGTTTAAATCGCCAATAACGGCGATATTCTGCCATGAGGAAAGTTCGGTGTAATACTATTTAGACTTTCTAAAAACTCATCAAAACTGTCTTTAGAGTTATATGATGGAGAGCGATAGACAGCAACAATGGCTATTTTTTTGTCAGTTTGACAAACAAGACAGTTGCCACCCAAAAAGCTAGGTTCCCAGGCAGAGACTTGCAGGCCTAGCTTTGTGTAGATGACTATTCCATCGTTCTGGTTGGAATTTGTTTCTGTGAAATAAGATTGAAAACCTTGCAACACCGGTAAATTACCAACCTTACTGAGCCAACATTCGGTCAAGATTATGACATCAAATGAGATTTTTGTTAAGTGAAGCAGAACTTGTAGTTGATCAAAATTTTTGTTTATACTACGTATGTTTAAATGTATAAAATTTAAGTTGCTATCGGTATTATTAACAAAGTTTAGGCAGTCCTCTGGACTACAGGTGAAAGAGTTACCTACGTGTAGCGAGTCTAGTTCGCTGTTAATATCATTTATGATAGCCATTTGAATAGAACAGAAATTACAAATCGTGACATAGTTGTGTGAATTTTGAATGGGGCTCTTATATGAATGGGCTGAGAAAAAAACCAAGTGCATTAGATTTAAATTACCGAATGTTAAAAGTAGCGAATGTGACATCATATTGAATGGAGAAAAACTGGAATTTATTAATCAAACAGTTTTCCTAGGAATCACGCTAGACGAGAAATTACAATGGGGACCTCATATAACATCTCTTGCGGGGCGGCTAAGCTCGGCCGCTTATTCTGTTAGAAAGATAAGACAGTTAACAGATGTAGAAACCGCGCGTTTGGTATATTTTAGCTACTTTCACAGCATTATGTCATATGGCATTTTATTGTGGGGTCGGGCTGCTGACATTGAATCCGTCTTTATTTTACAAAAGAGGGCTGTCAGAGCCATTTATAACCTATGTCGTCGCGAATCTCTCAGGGAACTATTTAAAAAGATTAATATTATGACGGTACCTTGCCAATTCATCTATGAAAATATTATGTATGTAAGGAAAATCTGCATCTTTTTAAGAAAATAAGTGATAGACATAATTTTAATACTAGAAATAAAGATAAAATAGATCAAACATTTTTCAGATTATCCAAAGTATCTTTTATGGGGTACTGTGTTAAATGTTACAACAAAATACCTTGTGATATATTACAGTTAACTGAAAGAAAATTTAAAACTCATATTAAAAGTACTCTTTGTAAACAAGCATATTACAAATTAGAGGATTATATTCTAGATAAGAATGCTTGGAAACATGCTGGTCTAGCTCCATAGGACAATTTACAGTATAGACAAAATCAAACTGGTTGCTAATTCAATTGTATAATTAAATATTATAACATATTTTTTTTTTGCATTCTGTGATTACTCACACACTGACTAATTAGTGTCACCTGTAATTTTTTTAGGAATATCGTACCTACTTTTACAATGCTTGTAAATATGTGAACACCATGTATCCATTACATAATTATTTTTTCTGTCATTGCTTCATTTTTAATTATTTTTACCTATTGTGGTATAGTAATCTTATTCCAGGTGCATCGTCTTCACATATAATTAATATAATTAATGTATACAAAATATTGTAAAACATTTTAAAAGAGTAACGGTGGAGTTACTTGCCCATTCTTCTCCATACGAAAACTACCTTTTGGAAGGGGCGACTAGAATCAATTTTATTATTTTGTAATTTTTGACGTTCAAAAGTGCCATACATGGGCCTAGTTAAAATAAATGATTTGACTTTTTTTTTTGACTTTTGGCTCAAAATTGGAAGAACATTGCTTATGTATGAGTAATAAAATTATAGGGTGATTGTGTAGATATGAGTTGCGTAAGGGATATTCATGTATGGTGCATAAAAGTGAGTGTGTGTAAATTATAAAAGTTTGCCTACAACTAAAGACATATTTAAAACAATTATTAGGTAGTTCAGATTGTCATATAGTTACATCTTTGACATCAAGGAGACAATTTTCTGTGTTAACCAATATTTGTTTCGCACCTTCTATTTTTCTTAGGAAGATATTGTCGTTAGATATCCAGCAAAACTTAAATCCGTTATCTTTGGCAAACTGTCGTGTCAAGTAGAAGAGCTTTTTGGTATTAGAAGGAAGTTGTTCTGCGATGTACACAGGCTGGCGGGCTCCTGGAATGCCGATGAGTGCAGTATTTACTTTATTGTCCTTTCCCTTGTCTTTATTGTACGATCGGACGGCCGATAGCAGGGTTTCTTTTTTTTGGACGGTAGAAAATTCCGCTATAATCGGTCGTGGGGTGACGGGAGTGGTGGATGATTTCCCAGGGAGGCGGTAGATATCCCGGAGCTCAGATTCTGTTATTTGAATTCCACGGTTTTACCGAGATTGCAGACAGTTTTAACAAGACTGCCACTGGACTCCGAATCGGATTGTGGTATGTTACGAATCTCGATACCAGACGACCTTGACTTTTGTTGCAAGTCCTGAACTCATCGATTGCACAATCTCTTCATTGGATTTGCATATTGCTGAATTTGAAACTTGTATCTGACTATTTTGGGATTTTATTTCACCAATTTCAGTCATTAGTTTGGTCACAGCCGCCGTCTGATCCGCAATCAGTTTAGAGATCGTAGTATTCTGTTCTTCCTTCCACTCATAAAGCGTATCCTGGAGTACTTGCGGGGATGTAAAAGCAACACTTTGCGGCGAAGTGACGTCCGTAGATTTAAGGTCCGCTTGTCGTACGTGGGAACGTTTATTATATCTGTTCATGTTTACATTTTCGCTCATACTGATTGCCGAGCTGATGTCAGGTTCCGATTGAGTTACAGTTGGGATCGGGTTGATTGTCCGAGTTATGGGAGTTTTGGGTGGGGTACGTTATACTCCGGACATGTTTTTAAATGAGTTATAGAATGATAATAATCACAATAATATTAACCACTCAACCAGAAAATACAAGTCATAGAGAGTGGCGCGCTTTTGTTGTTCTGAGCGAAGGCGTAGCCGATACGATGCTCGTAGCCGATCCGTAGCAGACGATTGTAGCAGCGTAGCAGTGACGTCAGCCGCGCGTAGCGGATCGCTATTTAGAGATATCAGAGGGCTTTACATAACGGTAAAATTTTCGTAACGTTACCTTGATTTTACAGAGTTACCGTTAATATTAAAATAACGTTAATAGATTTAACGGTATTTATGCAATTTTTTATCGTTAATATATAATAACGTTAATTCTATTTTAACGTTAATTTTAACGTTATTATTAAACGTTTCAACTTGTGGAATTAGCGATGCTTGAGGCGCGCGGAGGGCCGCCCCCGTGCGTTGCGCTGAGGTCGTACCGATCAAAACGTTGCCAGATTCTTACGCGTGAGAAGTGCTGCTGGCAATGATAAATGATAATAATATTTATCCAATATCAAGATGAGAGTTGTTTTAAACATGCAGGATTTAATAGTCTACCACGCCGCCACGGCGTGGCGTGTCGATTATAGTCACTGACTGCCACAGCACAGTGGGCTGAAAATAGACATAGACTTAGGGATCAACTTAGTAATTTTTTCTTTTTTCGACTGAAATGGATTTAGGTATTACGATACCTAAACGGATTTCTTTCTTATTGATCAATTTAATGCTATTTCAGTTTTTCAATATACAATTTCGTTACTTTATATCACTTGGTTGAAAAAATGTATGGACAATACATATTTAAATAAATAAATAAATAAATTTGTCCAAATTTTTTTTTTATAAAAAGGATATATTTCGACTTTGGTACAAGTGCCCCTAATTTCCTTTGGCACGACTATGTCTCTTATTTTTCTGCATTTTTTTACATATCGCATAGTGCGAGCACGCTTAATGCGTGCGATCTTGGGAGAAAAAAAAAAATGTTTTAATCTATTTATAATTGAAATTAGGTATTTAATGGTTATAAATAAATTATGAACAGAAATGTAATGAGGCCTGCGAACGTGGCTCGCAACTACAAGTCGAGATGTTTGCAAAATTCAATTCCAAGCACGTTGCGCTAGTGTGAGTGCCTGTCGGAGCGATATACACCTACAGTGAGCAATACAACCACGCACACATTGACAATTATTGCTTGACGCGACAGCACTACTAGCTTCCGAAAATTTATGATAAATTTGGATGTGTTCCGTAACACCAAAAATGATGAAAGAAAACTTAATATTTTTCCCTTAAGAGCTTGAAGGGTTAATAACATGGAGTGTCTTTTGCACATAGCATAAAACAAGACGTAAAAACTTGGTCTATCAAAGGAGAAGACAACAAATACGTAATGAAACAGAGGAAGAAATAGATACAAGAGAGATTTCGAGAGGAGTTAGGGCTTCTGATAGATATCGTGAAGCAGGGATCAGGGACAACAAATGACGGAAATACAGCATTACAATTCTTCGAATTTCCTGAAAAAACGCCGGCTATTACTGGTTTGGATGAAGAAATAGTGCGCAGATTTTCAGTTATTTTACAAGCAATTACATTAGGTGAAAACATAGATGTCGAAAAATTTCGAGCTTAAATCCGTACGACCGCAGAGAGATACCTATAGTTCTATCATTAGTACTATATGTCAGCAACAGTACATAAATTGTTGATTTACGGAGCTGATATCATGAAAAACTCCATTGTACCGATTGGAAATCTATCTGAAAAAGCATCTGAATCGCGTAACAAAAACTTTCGCAAATACAGAGAGCACCATTTACGTAAAATAAATAGGACGAGCACGAATGAGGATATGATGAAGATAATGTTTCTGACTTCAGATCCTTACGTTTCTGCAACACAGCCAATAATGCATCGTGCTCAACATAAAACAAAGATGAGGCAAGAAACCTTGGATCTTTTAATTGTTGAGCCGAAGCAACAGATAGATATTGAGTTCTGTGACATAGATGTAATTAATTATGACACAGAGTCTGATGAATCTGATATAGATGTTTAGGATGCTTGCAGCTTGGGGGCAAATCTATGTGCTCTGCGCAAGAAGGATGGCGGCATTCGTCCCATTGCCGTAGGGTCCACCTACCGCCGTATCGCAGCCAAAATTTGTTGTGCTTTCTACTATGAAACACTGGCCAGCAAATTTCAGCCCCTACAGCTGGGCTTCGGGTCTAAAGGGGGTGTGAGGCTGCGGTACATGCCTCAATAGCGATAAAGGTGAGGTCATCCTCAAGGTTGACATAAAGAATGCCTTCAATTCCGTAAATAAGGACACCTTGTTGACAGAAGTTAAAAAGAAATACCCAAAATTTACAGTTTTCTCTATCAATGTTACATACAGGCACCCCTCCAAATTACTTTATAAAGATAACCTTTTGGAATCAGCCGTTGGATTTCAACAGGGTGACCCTCTTGGGCCAGTCATTTTTAGTTTGGCAATAAATCCAATTATTTGACAACTAAATTCTAAATTCAACGTAAGGTATTTGGATGATGGAACCCTAGAAGCAGATGTAGACACAGTATATTAAAAGATTTAACTTTATTAAAGAAAAAATCAGTTCATTGGCCTAGAACTTTTTCAAAATGTGAAATTTATCTTCCTCAAACGACTGACAGACAGACTATCATAGCAAAATTTTATACTGTAGCACCAAATATCAAAATTACGGAAAGAAACTCTTTACACCTCCTGGGGTCCCCAGTTTTTGATGAATCCTTTCCAACGTTCATTGAGGAGAAAATACAAAATTTCAACTGTATCTCGGAAAAACTTTTCAAAATTAATATTCATTCGGCCTTCACACTCAATTCGATACTGCTGCTTTGGACCAAAATTTACTTATAGTTTCCATTCCTTCCATCTATGGAAGCATCCACAACTTTTAGAAAAAGTTAGACCACATTATTAGAAACACTTTAACATCAATTCTAAATGTGGCTCTGGACGACCGAGCGTGGCAGTAAGCCACACTTCCCATTCGCCTGGGTGGTCTCGGTGTCCAAAAAATTTCAAGTATAAGATTACCGGCGTTCCTCTCCTCGGTCCACAGTACCAATAAATTAACCAGGAAAATTTTATCTTCCTCACTGGCCGATTTTGAGGTACGGTACGTCAAAATCGCCCAGTGGATAAAATTTGCCTTACCGATGCGTTGAACGCTTGGAAAATGGCTTGTCCCAATACGACAACCCGTCTTCCCAGAGACGATGGGACGTGCCGCTCTGCAGTATTATACGGAACACCCTGTTAAGCACGTCACCTAATACTTTTGAGTGCGCCCGTCTGCTGCTCCGCATCGGTGTCTCTGCGGTGAAGCTGTCGATAGTCTCGGGCAACAAGGCTTGTCCTGCTGCAGGAGCGCAGGTCGCATAGCATGGCACGCCAGCATCAACGACATCATTTGTCGAGCCCTTGTCACCGCCGGCGTACCAGCGGTATTAGAACCTAACAGCTTGGTACGTGACGATGGGAAGAGACCAGACGGGATGACGTTGTTGCCTTGGAAGGTGGGTGGGTCTCTGGTGTGGGACGCAACCTGTGTCGACGCCCTTGCGTCATCTCATGTTCCTAGCACGGCGGGCTGTGCTGGCGCCACTGCTGCGGCTGTTGAGACCCTCAAGCAGCGCAAATACTGTAACCTTATGGGTAACTACAGCTTTGAGCCGTTTGGGGCGAAACACTCGGATCATGGGGCCCGAGTGCGCGTCTCCTTTTTAAGGAAATTTCTCGTCGATTGATCGACATTTCCAGTCTTCTGGGCACGTTTTCGAATGACAGCGATGCGGACGAATACTCGAAGCTTAAGTTTTGTTTTTATTTTTATTTATACAGATAGTTAGTCTTTTATTTAGTTTAGTACCTAGTGTAAATAGTTATGTTAAAAACTGTAAAGTTATGTTTAATTACGTTTATTTATTTGTTTAAATATTTTCAATTTTTTTTTTTTTTTCATAAAAGCTAGTAATGAGTCAATATGTATTATTTTAATAAAACTAAAAAGCAGGGGAAAAAAAAACAAATACCTCGACTGCAAAAACACATAACTGAAAAAAGAAAAACAAGCATTATAAATCTATAGAATTTTGGTATTGCAGGCGGACAAACAAAATTTACACCATCATTTCAGGTTATTGGTTTGTCCCGCCTGCAATAGGTACCAAAGTTCTATAGATTTATAATGCTTGTTTTTCTCTTTTCAGTTATGTGTTTTTGCAATCGGGTTTTTTGTTTTTTAAATAATTTTTAATTGTGACTCCGTCATTCACATTTTTTTTTTTGTATTTTAATGCATGTTTTATAAAACAATGCAAGGAAGGGTATCAATATAGGAAGTAATATTAGATACTCAGGGCATTAGATCTCATTATAATTATCTAACTACTCTCACTAAATTACAAAAATCTTTAGAAAATTACCATGTACCTTAAAAATAGTTGATTTCTATTCCATTTATGTTCATATAATTTTATATAATCATTTAGTACCTAATGTCAATTATAAACAGATTAAAACCTTTTTTTATATTCTAAAAACATATTTTATTTTCTTCTCCCAAAATCTAACGCGTGCACGCATTGTACGATATGTCAAAAAATGCAGAAAAATAAGGGATATAAATAAGAAAATTAGGGGCACTTGTACCAAAGTTGAAATATATCCTTTTTACATATTTGTCCATACATCTTTTTCAACCAAGTGCAACAGTGTATCTAAAGTAATCCAATGCTAAGCGAGCGCACACAATGTTAACCTACAGAACGGCAACGCTGCTAAATCAAGGTTATATTTTACGTTAGTTATCGTTTTTACGTTAATGTTAATTAACGTTATATTACTGGTAATGTTATCAAGTATCGTAATTTTTTTTGTAACGTTAGTAAGGTATCACATTGAAATTAACGTTACATAACGGTTATTATTTTGTTATTTGGTAACGTTAACAAGCCCTGTATCAGGCACTTGCTCTAATGGCGCGTAGGCAACAGGCTCGACTCACACTTCCACCACTTCACCGGGCACGGGTTCGAATCCAACGAATCACATATACACTTTCAATGCCGATTTAGTGTTGCACTTTCAAACTTATTTGTATCTTTCTCTAAGACCGCCTAGTGGGCGTCAACCACACGTAAGGGATCGGTAGGTGAGACAAGGAATCAAAATTTACTTGAGTAACCAATCACCAAAATTAGGGACAGAGAGCACAGAGGATAACCGACACACGTCCACACCGTTAAGCGTTCTAGAGCCGAATCAAGATGTGTTTCAAGAATTGGTCCAATATCTCACTTCGATGCGCGCATCTTTTGAAAAGTATTTTCCCGAAGAACAGAATACAAAAATGAAGCTGAATTAATGGATTCATAATCCTTTTTCACCCAACTTGCAAAAGCCCGAAAGTATGTCAAACGAGATATATGAATCTCTTTTAGAAATGTCATCAGACACAAGTATGGAGTCACTGTTCAAAACGACGCCTCTCAACTATTTTTGGTGCAGAATCCGTGATGAATATCCAATGCTTGGCAGAATGGCTCTGAATATTCTTCTCCCGTTCCCAACAACATATTTGTGCGAAACAGGATTCTCAACCTATGCAGCCACGAAAACAAAATATCGCAATAGACTGGACGCCGAACCTGATATGAGACTTCAAATGTCTTCTATCAAACCTGATATAAACCAATTGATGAAAAATAAAAAACAGTTTCATACCTCCCATTAGTTAAGATTTTTTCATTTTTAATATCTTCTATTATTGTACTTGCCATGTGGTAAAGTAAGTAATAATTAGTAACTGTTACATTGTACTTTTATTAGATAGAAGATAGATAGATAGAATACTCTTTATTATGTACACCATAAAAATTACAGACATTAATATAGAAATTTTACATTGGGTGACACAATGGGCGGTCTTATCGCTAAAAGCGATCTTTTACAGACAACCTTTGGATGGATTTAAATGGAAAAGGAGAGACAATACTGCAGGTAGTCAGTGGTGTACCATTTACATATACAACAGAATACACAGATACATAAAGCATATAATTACCTATATATATATATATATATAAGACAGATATACATAAAATTATAAACATGAAACAAGAGCAAGGAATTATATGTAATGACGATGTTTAAGGAGAGAGAAAATGTTTTTTTACCAGAATTTTAAAGTGGACAAAGATTGAGCACGCCTTATCGACACGCTTTTATTATGCTTATATAATAAAGAATACACTTTTAAAAACTATTGTTTTATTGTAAGGTTCCGTCAAGTATTTTGCTTGTCAAAAGGGTTCCGTGACCAAAAAAGTTTGAGAACCGCTGCCCTACATGGTCCGTAATTGTACCTTAGCTTTAAGCCATTGTAACACCTATACCTACATTATGGAATGCAAATAAATATGAATATGTCGGATCCGGTCATTAGTACGGACACGAAACGAATCGCAAGCGCGCCACAACTGTTCTCGATTCGTGGTGCTCAGCTATTGTGTTAGTTGTAATTTGTGATCATTTTGTTAATTGGTGATTTTAATAAACGCTGTCGCACCCAGTGTGTGTGTAATTTAGCTAGTGTGATTCATTTGATAGTAAATTATAATGTGATCTGAACAGCAAACTGTTTTTCTGTTGCGCATTAACCAACACTACTCACACTACGCCCACAGTATTTAAAATATCGCTGATAATAACGAAAGTCACATACCCATCTCCGACAAATATATGAATACAAACTTGTGTTCTGCTAAATCTTGATCCAAACTATAAAATAGAATTTGATGAACATTTTTCGCTTATGAGCCGAGCTGTTTTAAACAATTTTTTGAACTATTCTTGTCCATGATGTTAGTAGAGACTGTCATGATTTTAGTGATGTTATTTTTAAGACCGTTATTCAAGTGTTTGTATATAAAGAAAACAGAATTATTTTAGAATGTATAAGAACATCATAAAATCTGTATTTTTTTATTTACCTATGTTAACAAATAAATAAATGTACAGTAAGAGTTCAACAGTCAGTGGATAGACACGCTAAGAGTCATATTGCTGTGAACACGCGATGTAGTCCTTACATGTGTGTAAGCAACACAGTACACACACCACAGAGAACGCAGTTTTGCACTTACACACTGTCGTATCGTCACGGTTCGCGCCGCATACGAAACAAAAATATATGACCGTCACTTTTGTTAGATACACACGCATTATGCGCGTGACCTTGGCCAGTTTAATGGCATTTCTAAAATTCGAACGAAAGTTAAATGTGTAAATAGCAGAATGCGTTAAGCGTTGGTCTTGTGTTCAAGATGGCTAAGGTTCTAATCTCGTAAATCACAGCGCTATTTTTGCAAAATATTGTTATTTTTCTTTTGCAATTATAATATTTTTTAAATGTTGCTGCCTTTTCATTAATGTTGTTATTGCAATAAAGGGTTTAGAATAAAAATGCATGATATGTGATAAAAAAAAATAAAAAATATTTATTCGTTATATTTATTTTACAATAATTAACAAACTGTTACAATTATTTATCATTACTTCAGCTGAATAAGATGTGAAATAGATTTTAAATGGATTAAACTCAAACTTAAACTTACTTTACTACTTACTTTACTTACTTACTTACTTTTTTTTCTTGTCTTAAACTTTTTCGGTCTATCTGCAAGAAATACGACAAACACCATATTGAAACGTGCTTAAAAAATTCGTTACCATAAATTCATGCAATAACGAATCTGTTGTATATTAAGTTGGTATGATCAATATTTTAAAGTCAAAAACAGTTTTCTAGCTGATCTTCAGTGATGCAAGCCTTCAGAGTGCACGGCGCGCGGCGAACGGTTCATAATGACGTGTTTAATAATTCAGCAAAATATCTCGTTGGTATGAAACCATTTGTTTCATAATCATTCACCATTTGACATCACTGCACCTCGATAGTAAGCCCCTTCCTCATATCTCTTAACCCTCACAGTATTTCTCTAGAACAAAGAATAACATTGTATATATTATACCCTTGATTATGATTTATGTTTAGTAAAATATGAAATATTTAAATGATAACATTCACATTTAGTCCGGTTTCATTCACATTCACTTTTACATTTTTTACGTGCACTCTGAAAGTGCACGGCGAACGGTTCATAATGACGTGTTTTTAGTAATACAGCAAAATATCTCGTTGGTATGAAACTATTTGTTTCATATTCATTCACCACTTGACGTCGCTGCTACTCGATAATAAGCCCCTTCCTCATATCTCTTAACCCTCACAGTATTTCTCTAGAACAAAGAATAACATTGTATTTATTACACATAATACCTAATTATTTATTATACACTAATCGAATTAAACCTCATAATAATGAATTTAAAACTTTAAAGGCATCTTCTGTCTCAACAATACCTCTGTTCTATCAACAATACCCTTGATTAAGATTTATGTTTAGTAAAATATGAAATATTTAAATGATAACACTCACACTTAGTCCGGTTTCATTAGAACGCACTTTTACGCAGCGCTATTGATATCTCTTCAATATTTGCTTTTTAAAAATAATAACCACAACACTGCACTAAATACTCGTCACCAACATTTTCTATGAACCAACAAAGATCTATTAAGTGAATACTCGTAACGAACTGCATCTGTCTACCCCACAGAAATCGAAATAATTTAGTTAGTTTTCTGTGGTCTACCTGCTAAATTTTAATATTTATGTGAATAAGATGAATGAAATAAAAAGCGAATGATTAATTGAAATTAATTGGCCCACATTTTTTACCCCGAACACTAAATGGGGAACTTTATGAAGATTTCCTCAGAAATCATTTATCAGCACTGCTCACGGATGTACCGGAAGAAAGAAGAGCAAACATGATTTACCAACATGACGGATGTCCAGCCCACTTCCGAATCACAATTCGACAATTGCTGGATGAAAACTATCCAAACCGATGGATAGGGCGCGGTGAGCCGATTCCGTGGCCTGCACGAAGCCCTGATCTGACACCGCTAGACTTTTACGTCTGGGGTCATATGAAAGATCTAGTTTATGTGACCCCAGTAAATTCAATTGAAGAACTAAGGGAGAGAATTACAAAAGCGGCGGACCAGATGAGGGCAACAATCACATCAAGAATAACAAAAACCGAAGTAAGGAAGCGAATAAGAGCATGTATTCGAAACCGAGGGCAGCACATCGAACAAGACGTGTGAAATGTGTGTAATTAAAGTTTTTAATATTGATTAAAAAGAATAATAATGTTCACGATTTTGTTTTTGATTTTTCGAATAATCACCTTTTTGTGAAACGCACGCCTGTACTAAATCAAAAACGATTTTCATAATGTAGTCCATGATTTTGTATTAACTTTCATACCTTTTTGGATAGCTGATAAGACAAGGATATTTTCTTAGTAATTTGTACACCAGGTGTAGCATTTTTTTTTTGCACTAGACTACATTTTTTATGAAGTAATAGCAAAAATTACAAAAAATTAAATGTTTGGTTAGTGATATTTGCCAAAGTTTTAGGCATTATTGAACTTTTAATTATTAACAAAGGTCTGCTACGGCGTCAACTATGATAATAACTTAAATTTCAGTACAGTCGCGCCGTAAATCATTTTTAAATTGGTTTCAAATGATTTAATCTGGGATTTTTCATAAAAAAACTAAAACTCTTAACTAATTCAAAAACTACTGAATTTCGGTAGAACATTTGGTGGCTTAATTTGTTGCATTTTAACCCTACTATGACGTCCTGCAAGGAATACGTCGAGTTACCAGTAACCCTGTATACACAATGACATGAATATTTACTTTGTTAAGTATAACATTATTATTATTTTAATTGTTGTGAATGTGAGGACTATGTAGCTCATGTATTTATATTTAATTATTTTTCTCAGTTACTTCTAATGATAATCTGGCAGTTTTGAGTACTTTATTCGGCCTACCCAAATGTCCTTTCTTTGGTATTGTTCGTCGAATCGTTGAGCTCCTTAAATTCTGAGTTGAGCTGCACGATAACTGACAAATGCGTGCACTGACTGGACAGGCCCTCTCAATATGTGTGGTGCTTTCCTCTAAAGACCACTTCAGACATCAATCCACATGGCATTCACTTGATCTGACCAAGATTATATCTGGACTTTAAAAGAGACTGTGACCTCTGAGTTTGTTTCGGCCTTTCTTCTCAGAGTAGTCAGATAGGAAACGCCGACCTCACCTAGTTTTTAAAACATGATTGACGTGTAAAAGTGTTTGTACAAACCTACTTACAGAAATAAAATCATTTATCATGCTGTTCCATTGAAAAGTGGAAGTCAAAATGTATGGAACTGCTGATTTTTGATAAAATAACCGACGAAAAATTTCAACGCAGTTTCAGAATCATGTACTGAATCCATGGTAACAGTTTTCGCGTCGATGTCCCTGCCACAATGTATAATAACAGTAAGGTTACAAGTAATATAATACATCATGTTATAAATAACAAAATAAATCATGCTATAAACAACATATCAGTGAAGTAGCGCTTAAACAAATAATTGGTAAGTAATTACTCAAGAAGTTTGGTTAATAATAGGTAAATAATGTTTGATAGCAACAAAACCATTCAGTAAAATTAACCAAACTGTTTTACAGTTAATAACAAAAGATGTAGCCTATCAGGAACAAAATTATTTTGCTGTTCACAATATTCATGGTTTTGTAAAATGCTACATAATGTGGTTGGTTAACATTTAACAAAATAGTTTTGTTATACTGTAACAAAACCGAGTTTGACTATCAATAGCAGTAGTTATGTTGTCACTATTTTTAGGTAACTAGTACCTAGTCAAAAGTTTTGTTACAAATTACTCAAAAGTTTTTTCAGTGTAATATCAAATACGTAGATCTGTGTTCTTTTGAAACTCTAAAAAAAAATCAAGCTTGTAAGTCAACGCAATAAAAAATATGGCCATTTATGTGACATATTTTGATACTCGCAAGTAAATCAAAACCTACAGGGTACTTCCCGTTGACCTAGAAACATGGCAATTTGGCAGAAAGCAAGGTCTCACAGCACAATTAAAGGAAAAAGTCCGAACATGGATAAAAATTTGTAGTTTTATCACATAACAAATATTTTTTGCAATTACAAACTTACGTTTGCAGTTGAAGTTGCAGTTGAAAATTTCACAAATTTTCGACCCTGTGAACAACATTTTCGACGTAGCGAGTTCAAATCTGGCTGAAAGATGCCTTGATAGTGTAGGTACAAGGATTACGTTCCTATTTACGTTCAGTGTGGCTCTGCAACACTTCAGATTTTATTTTTACTTGTCTTTTCTAACTTTTTATTAAACTTTACCGAAACTTACTAAGCCTAGATTTAAAAAAAATACTACCGGACACGTGCACATAGCTTTAAAAAGTACCTTAATTATTAATAGTTAGACTGGGAAAATTTCACAAAGATAGTTTAATGAGAACCTTTAAAAAATGGGTTTCATATCAAACTCGAACTATCCGAAAAACTTTGTGCTCTAATTTTACCAAAACATATCTGAAAAGCGTTTAGTATTTAAATTTAACACATTTAGATGTGACCTTCGGTACATGTGTTTTATTTTTAATTCCTTTTTTACCGTTGTTGACCTACGTAGGCCTACATAACTTGTATTGTCATTACCAAAAGCCATCATAGCCCATAATCTGCCTATGGGCATGGGGCATGGGGCATAGTCTTCTACCTACACTATCAAGGCATCTTCCAGCCATTGAACTCGCTACGTCAAAAATTTTGTTCATAGGGTCGAAAAATCGAAAAATCCAAGCGAAGTTCTTGAAAATGGTTAATTTTGCGTAATTTTCTGAACTGATGAGAATATGCCTACTTTCAAATTTTTAAATGATAGGTGGCCACCTCCACTTTACCCCATTTGCCTTTGGATCACTATTACGTTTGAGACAACCTGTATACAGGGTGGATATTTGAGATGAAGGGCAACTACCTTCACCGATGTAGCAACAGGAAAACGGCCGTAAAAGACTGTCCTTAACTTTTTGAGACATTTTAATCTGCACTTACAGATTTTGAAAAAATATTACAGTCAGCAAGAAAATTAGTAGTTATCACAAAAACTTTTTTTGATGTCAATCGATTTTGTTTCTTTTAAGGAACAAAAAACTCTATTGGACCAACTGAGTTTTGAATACTAGAAAAGTCGGAAATAACAAAAAACTTTTCCCATACATTTTATGTAAGGGCTACACAAAATGTATGGGCAAAGTTTTTTGTCATTCAGTCACACTATTTGAATTGTTGCAAAAATCTTTTATTTTTTAGATAAGATCTTTATATTTTAATAGGTATACTTTTTTACATAAATTATTAGCATTCAACATTCCATTTCGATTTTCTTATTGAACGGTTGCTCTTGCCTTATTTTGGATCTTCCTATGATTCTTTTCTATACGTTTTTCGTGTGTGTTTCAAACGTAAGAAGCTGCTGGAAACCTCCCTCTAGTACAGCTTCTAGTACCTACCTTATATTCAATTTGAATTGAGTTTTCGAATTACATAACCGGGACAATCGAGTGCCTGGCCATGAATGACTGAGCGACCTACCACGACAAGCAACGATGAACTAAAATCCGTTTCACGTTGATTTTTATTAAACGACCTTATGCGAGAGTAAGCAAACTTAAAAATGGGATTAAACGTAGGAGAACCTGCTGCAGCGTCAATGGTAATTTTTTTCTTTTCTATACTATACTACTATATAATAATAATTAACCCCACCGCCGTATCTCTACGTTGACGTCGTGATGGGGCTTGCGCGCTCCGAACTCTAGGCCTACCAGTAGAGTTTACTTTGCCGGAACAGGACTGGGATGAGGAGCCAGACCAAGAGAGATACAAAAACCCGCAGGGCAGCATGTGGCGAGCTGTTGAGTAGTAGCGACCCCACGTACCCTATCTCCCGGGAGAAGTCTTGTTCCTCACCTCTGGCTTGCCTTTATTGGCCGGCTGGAGTAAACACTGACGAGGAATGGAGCTCCCACCTCGTTCTTGCCTTAATTGGCCGGCTTGAGTGGAGATTTGCAAGAGCAAACGTGCTCAAAGGAAGGAAGTATTGCAGTAAGATGCTGGTAGGGATCTTGACCGTACTTCCAGGATTGTTTTGATAGCCGTGGAATACCTTTCCTCTCCTCATAAGCACCTCAGGACATGTTGCCCCCTTGTCGCTACGACACTTTGTGCTAGCGACCGTTTTCAGGGGCCCATTATTGAGTGTGCAAGTCACCCCCTACCATTTTATCCGTGGACATATAAAACATTGATTAGGCAGGGGCCAAAGTCCTTCCATAGTTCCAGGTCACCAGTTAACTTAAGCCACCCAAGCCCATAGTCCAATAGATTTGTTTCTATATTCTGCAATAGTAGTCCTACACCAACCGGGGGTTGTCCTTGGGTGCACTTGCATAGTGCATACTGGGATAATCGTCGGTTGGTGCCTCATTCCATATAAAATTGTCTAAGGGGCCTCTGCGAGTTGGTTTCGGCCCCTCGTACGCCTTCCAAAAGACTGGGACCCTAAGGTTCCGAGATATTTAAATATATATAAAAATAATAATATAATATTATAAAAAGGAAAGATTTTTATTTTTGTTTGTAACGAATTAACTTAAAAACTACTGGACCGGTTTGAAAAATTCTTTGAGCAATGGATAGCTACATTACCAGCGAGTAACATAGTCTATATTTTCATATTCATATTCATTTATTCATTGTTTGTCACAGGTGAAAAGACCTGTTAACATTATTTTATCACTGTAACATACCCATGGGGTGTGTACAATATTTATATGTATGTCAATATTATTGGCTATGTTAAAAATAATTAATACAATTACACTCTTAATTTTATCCCCGTACTCCCACGGGAACGGGAACTACGCGAGTCAAATCGCGTGACGTCCGCTAGAAACAGATTTGGTTACCACCTCGAACTGTTTATATCGATATTTTTATGCGAATTCAGTTTTCGTGTGCAGTTTTATTTTAATTTTTAGTTTTCTGCGACTTGCATATGTATTGTTAGATGACAACACCGGACACTCCCCTCCAGTGCAGCCGCGCCTATAAAAGGAAGAAGCTTGCGTGGACTCGTCCATGGGGACCTTTCCCGAATCCTGGAAAGAGGGGCGCGTCATAATGCTGCCCAAGGCGGGAAAAAATACGCAGAAGCCGGAGAGCTATCGGCCTATCACACTACTGCCGACAATCTCCAAGGTGTTCGAAGCACTCCTGCTGCGACATCTTCAAAAACACATTGAGCCCAGACCGGAGCAATTCGGGTTCCGGCCGGAACATAGCACGACGCTCCAGCTGTCGAGGGTACTGCACCACCTCGCGACCGCTAGGAACAAGAAGGAGTACTCGGTGGCAGTATTCCTCGACATGGAGAAGGCCTTCGACCGCGTGTGGCACGAGGGCCTACTCTACAAACTCGCCACCTCGGACGCGCCCCGTCGCGTCGTAAGGGTGGTGTCTAGCTTTCTCTCCCACAGGACCATCAGGGTGGTGGTCGACGGGGCGCTCTCTAGCGCCCGCCCGGTGCTCGCCGGCGTGCCGCAGGGTAGCTGCATATCGCCTGCGTGTTACTCGCGTTACACCGACGACATCCCCACCACCGAAGACGCGATGCTCGCGTTATACGCGGACGACGCCGCGTACATTACTAAATCGCTCAATGCGAAGTACGCGGCGTCGAAAATGCAGCGTGCACTGGACGCTCTCCCGGAGTGGCTGTCTAAATGGCGGCTCTCCGTTAACGTGGGTAAAACGCAGGCGATGATCACCGGAAACGCGCCACTCCCACCACCCTTGAAGCTGCAGGACGTCGACGTCGATTGGTCGCCCCGGGTCAAATACCTGGGTGTGACCATCGACCGCCGCCTCACGATGGGGCCCCACGTCCGCAAGGTCGCCGCACAGGGCATGGTCGCCCGCAACCTCCTCCGGCCTGTGCTCTCGTCTCGAATCCCGGTGCGCGTCAAGCTGAGCGTGTACAAAATGTACGTGCGCTCAGTCTTGACGTACGCCGCTCCCGCTTGGTACGCCCTCACGAGCGAGCCGAGCAGAAAGCTGCTCCGCACGCAGCAAAACATTGCGTTGCGAACCATTGTAGACGCCCCTCGTTTCGTGAGGAATGACGTAATCCAGCGGAACCTCAAGATTGAGAGCCTGGATGAGTTTGTGGGGCGACTCGCGAAGGCTATGTTCGCGCGGGCCGACGCTTCTGCCTGGCCCCATGTCAGGCAGATAGCGCCATTGCACGCGCGGCCGCCTGACGCGAAAGCCCTGCCCCGCGACCTGGTAGCGGACCCTGACCCCATCGCACCGAATTGACGCCTCGGGTAAGCTGCACCCAGGTTACACGCAGCTTACTCGAAATAATAAGACTCCACATATGTACACATACATTAGTTGTGTGGCGTGTTCTAAGTTAATATAGGCACGTCGCATAACTTAAATACAGACAACCGCTACTATACATGCATCTATACTCAACACGTGCGGGCGCGATGCGGGTCGCGACGCACGTACTCACTGAGCGGTGTAACACTACAGTACTAGCCGCTCACACATACGAGACTGCCTACCCCTCAATCCGTAAACGGCTCGATCTGTAAGCGGGGAGAGGGGGAAGCTACATATTAGACCTGTAGGGCGTCGAGTCGGCATCTCCGTCGCTGGTCGTTCTCGCTGGGCCTCCCCCGGGTAACCGGGGGTCTCACCTGGCGGGGACAGACCGCCGGGATGTCGTGAAGAAAGCGACGCCACTAAGGGCGTCGCGGCGCGCCTGCAGAAATATTCATAGCAACCATTTACATAGACGCACTTTTGCCTCACAAAAGTGCGTCATTTCTTTAGCCGTCCTAGGCAACCTGAACGAGGGGCCCATTTTTATGGGCCAATGTATGGCCTCCGCGGGCGAAGGGCGAAGCCCTGACCCCGCTCGCCACGCCCCCTTGCGGGGGCGTCGCGACGTCCTTATGACTCGTCCATGCCCCTCGCTTCGTGAGGAACGACGTCATCCAGAGGGATCTCGGGATCGAGAGCCTCGACGAGTTCGTGCGGCGCCTCGCGAAGGGCATGTTCGCGCGTGCCGACGCGTCTGAGTGGCCCCACATCAAACAGATCGCGCCCTGGCATACGCGCCCCCCCGACGCGAGGCGACCCCTTTTTTTTTTTGCGGTGGGAATTCATCAAATAATTTCTCCCGCTCTGGGCGGAGCGGGAGGGCGTGTCAGACTCTTACTGACTAAAACCCACCCGTGTTCCTTCAGTTGCCGTATTGCCAGGGTGGCCACGATTTCCCTATCGGTTTTCTTCGAACCCCCGGCAGGCATTGGCCCTAGCGGACCCCGTCAATTCTGCTGACATCTCTTTCAGGCGCGCGTGGAACACAACGCGCCGTCGACCTGGGCTTGGTCCTTATCAGACGGCGAGCTACCCATTGCTCACCGTCCGCAAGCCCGCGCCTACGGTGGCCGGAAATCTTCCTGTGATTCCCGACGCCCAGGGCGTCTCCTCCTGCGGCGGTTAGGGGCACGAGGGCGCGAAATTTGCCTCTCCCTCACGCACTCCGTCTCCTCCTTCGCGAGCATTACTGCTTCGCAGAAGGAGGTGACGGCCTCCCATAGGCGACCCCTGCCCCGCGACCTGATTGCGGACGACGCCTCCATCTCTCCAATATGACGCCTCCATCTCTCCAATATGACGCCTCGCCTTATTCGAGTAGGCCGCGTGTAACCTGAGTGCAGTTACACTCAGGTTACACGCGGCCTACTCGAATAAAGGGACTCTACAGATGTATTCACACATCTGTTGCGCGGTGTGTGCTAAGTTAATATAGGCACATCGCGTAACTATACAGACAACCATTACTATACGTGCATCCACATAATCATGTGTCGACGCGGCGCGAGCGTGCCATGCGTCACACATAGACACTGAGCAGCGTACACAACAACACTAGCTGCTCACATACACGCGACGGTCCTCCCCCCAATCCGTAAACGGCTAGATCTGTGAGCGGGGCGGGGGGGAGCTACATATTTTCCCCGTAGGTGCGCATAGTCGGCACCCTCGCCGCTGGTCGTCTCCTGCTGGGCCTCCCCCAGGCAACTGGGGGTCTCACCCGGCAGGGATGGACCGCCGGGGTGTCGTGAAGAAAGCGACGTCACTATAAGCGTCGCGGCGCTCCTACGGTACCTATTCGGTGCAACCAAACACATGAGTGCGACCTTAACCCCGCACTCACTTCCTTGCGAACTCCTTCGACTCGTCCATTTTGCCATTGGTCGTAGACCTATCAACATTGTTGCTCTGCCCATTTCGTGTTTTATTTTCAAATTCTATGTAATCTTTCAGTTTGATATTAAAATTGTTTTTTTCATGTTTTATTTATAAGATCAGAAGTGGGATATGAAGGCCTTATCCGCTAGAATATCATCTCTGATTCTATAAATTTCAGGTAGTTTTGTTTAATGTGTTCTATCAGTCATTTTGAGGTTAAATTGGGCAGAGACACAATGTCTTCGGATAACAAGAGGAAAGGAAGACGTCATGCACGAACTCCCTCGCCTTCTAAAAAGTTATACGAGATTTTAAAGAGGCTTCTGAGGAGGAGATCTGGAGGAGTGGACGCGTGGGAACGAGTTGCGACTTGCTTCGGCGAACCTGGGGTCCTGCCACGCTCTGGTTATGCCAAGCACGTCGCTGCCAGACGTGGAGCCCGCCACAACACCTGCCTGCGCACCCCCAGCGTCTACCGCCCCGACGCAGGAATTTCCTGCCATGCCGTTGTCAACGGAGAGCGACGCTAAAACTATAGCTGAACACTTCCTGGACGCCATGATGACACTCTCGGTGAGATCAAACCAATATTTTATCTCTGATTTTGTTCCGAGTGTTCATGATGTCGACAGGTGGTGCGATGAAGTTGATAAAGCTCGATCGCTTAATCGTTGGGAGGATAGTGAATGTCTTGCTCGCATAGGTCGTTGCCTTAAGGGGGAAGCCCGTAACTGGCTTAGTGAGTGGACTAGCACCACGCGTATATGGTCTAATTTTAAATTAGAGTTAAAATCGTTGTGCCCACGGTCTGTCGATATCGCGAACATTCTGTACAATGTTATGTATACTGAGTCGGACAAGTATTCTACGTATGCTAAATATGCACGTAAATCCTTATTAAAATTACGTATAGTTAAAGGATTAAGCAGTGAGTTGCTAACGGCAATTATTATACGCAGTATTACCGACCCACAGGTTCGTGCGTAGTGGATTACTTGTCGAGCTTTGTGAAATGTAGTGTTTATAATTCTAATAAGAAACCCAATCCTTATAGTGCTTCCAATCGTAACGGTAATGGCCAGTTTAAACGTAAACCTTTCGATATTTCTAAGGTACGTTGTTTTCAGTGCAACGAAGTAGGCCATAAACACGAATATTCTCCCAAACGATCTAAATCAGATTCACAAAGCAATAATTCTGAAAATAATACGAATAGCTCTTCAACAAAACCCAGTCCAGATAAATGCGGTTTTTGCAAAAAAATAGGTCATACGGAAAGTCGGTGTTTTGCTAAGGAACGTGTCAGAAATAATAATTCCGTAAGTTTTTGTCACGAAAATGAGGATGACCGTAAAAATTCCGATGTCATCGCGGCCGTTATATCAAATATACCCGTCGATGTACTTATTGACAGCGGTTCAGGCGTATCTTTAATAATTTCGGACTTAATTAAACACTTTTCACGTCGAATAAAACCGGCTCACCAATTATTACGAGGTTAAGTGGAATGGAGGTTATAGCAAAGTCTATGATTACATTACCGATACAATTAAATAATATTACGTTGGAAGTTGATTTTTATGTTGTAGATAAAAGCCATTTAAACGTGCCCGTAATTATTGGTACCGATGTTTTGAATAGAAAAGGCGTTGCATACATTCTTTAAAAGGTCAGAAAATGAGAATACAGTTCTTCAGGATAAACACTTTTATTCACACAGACTTCAAATCACAATCCTTCCTCGACTAGAGACCAAACTAGAATGCCCGTGTTCGCGTGTGCAACTCTTTTAGCGCCCGAGTGAATGCACGAATGAACGTTAGAGTGAAGTGTTGGCGAATGATAGGTTAGTCAATCATCATCATCATTCATCATTTCAGCCGAAAGACGTCCACTGCTGGACATAGGCCTCCCCCAAGCACCGCCACTTCGACCGATTCTGTGCTTTCCGCATCCAGCGGATTCCTGCGGCCTTCACAAGGTCATCGGTCCATCTTGTGGGAGGCCTTCCAACGCTACGTCTTCCGGTACGTGGTCGCCACTCCAGAACCTTTCGACCCCATCGGCCATCCGTTCTGCGAGCAATGTGCCCTGCCCATTGCCACTTAAGTTTGGCAATTCTTCGGGCTATGTCGGTTACCTTGGTTCTCCTGCGGATCTCTTCATTTCTGATTCGATCACGTAGGGAAACTCCAAGCATAGCCCTCTCCATTGCCCTTTGGGTGACTTTTAGCCTTCTGATAAGGCCCATTGTGAGCGACCACGTTTCAGTACCATAGGTCATCACTGGCAACACGCACTGGTCAAAGACTTTCGTCTTTGTTATGTACTCTATGGCAACATCAGTCCCGCCAAAATGGTATGTTTTTGACAGCTGTAGATGTAGAGCAATAACGGTGATTTGACGAGATTTGGATTAAGAGAGCAGATAATTAAAAGACATTTTAAAGCAGTAATTGAAGTGGTTTATTGAAATATATTATTGGCGACGAGAATTAACATGGCGTTAATTGGTAGCATCGAACATTTTAGTGCAGAGAAACAGGATTTCAAAGATTACAGTGAGCGGATGGAACAGTTTTTCATTGTAAACCAAGTTAAGGAAACCATGAAGGTACCCGATGCTCATTACTCTTATCGGGCCAGAAACATACAACGTATTGAAAAATCTAGTGTCTCCAGACCCACCAGCTAACAAAACCTATGCGGAACTAATCGAGACCCTGACACGACATTATGTGGTAAAGAAATCCGCTGTTGCCGGCCGATATGAGTTTTACAAGTGTAAACAAAAAGAAGATCAAAGCGTAAACGATTTTGTGGTGGAAGTCAAAAGAAAAGCTGCTACATGTAATTTTGGTACTTTTCTCAACGAAGCTTTAAGAGATCGTTTGGTGTGTGGGTTATCTCGAGAGCAACTCATCAAGAAGCTTTTGACAGTTGGTGATAGTCTTTCTTTTGAAGAAGCTGTGAAGATAGCAATAGCTTATGAAAGTGCAGAAAACGAAACAAGAAACATTCAGCCTGATGCGAGTGTACAGATCCTCCAAAAGCAGGTTCATGTACAGAAACGCTCTCCTTTTCAAATGCAGGGACGTAACCAAATAAGTAATGGGGATGGTGCTAAAGGAAATGTACCTAATGCCCGAAATAATGGAGAGTGCACCCGTTGTGGTGGCAAGCATATGTCAGACAAGTGTTTCAAGAAGAATTGGGTGTGCTTTCACTGTAACAGACCAGGTCATATTGCAACAAAGTGTCATTTCCGTTTATTTGGAGGAAAAAATATGTTGAAGAAAATGGATGAGCAGCATACTGAAAAACTGGATACTGAGGAGGGAGAAGTCATTCTTGGCAGTATTCAGCAACTGTCTAGTGGCGAAGACATTGCATGGATGCCATTATGACTACAAAGTGGATATGTTTTTAAAATGCAAGTGGACACAGGAGCCTGTAAATCAGTAATACATAAAAAAGATTTTGAGGAATATTTTGCAAAAAGTGTGTTAAGAAAGTGTAACTATAAGTTAAAGTCAGTGTCAGGTGAAATTCTGAATATTCTAGGATCTTTTAAAATTACTTGTAGTAATTTAAATCAAGCATTGTATTTGGTTGTTATTGATTGTGAAAAGTATTTTGTACCATTAGTGGGAAGAAATTGGTTAAGAGTTATATTTCCTAAATGGCAAAAGTATTTTGAGATAAGACAGGTAAATTCTGTAGACATTGACAAAGATAAATTAGTAGAAAAGATAAAAACAAAATATAAGAAAGTTTTTCGACAAAGTCACGCTTAATCGAGTGTTGGACACCGAGCACTATCCTTTACCAATACCAGAGGATATTTTTACAGCCCTTAGTGGGGGTAGTGTTTTCTGTGTTTTAGATTTAACAGGAGCCTACCAACAATTGTTATTAGAAGAGGGTTCCCGTGAATACATGACTATTAATACACATTTAGGATTGTTTAGACCGACTAGGTTGCAATTTGGTGTATCTAGTGGGCCTTCTGTATTTCAATGTGCTATGGATCAAATTTTGCAAGGATTGGACAATGTGAAATGTTTTATAGATGATGTTGTTATAAAAGGAAAAAGTCTTTTGGACTGTTATAACCATTTAACTCAGGTTTTAGAACGTTTAGAATCATATAATGTGAAAGTTAATTTGGAAAAATGTCAATTTTTCTGTAATGAGATTAAGTTTTTAGGACATAACATTGATAAAACAGGAATTAAACCCTTGCCAGATAAAGTAGAAGCCATCATAAGAGCTCCAGCTCCTAAGACAGTAACTCAATTGCAAGCTTATCTTGGACTTATGAATTATTATTGTAAATTCTTGCCAAGGTTGTCAGAAACCTTATCACCCCTGCATAAATTATTGAAAAACAACACGCTCTATAAGTGGTCTGAGGAATGTGAAAAGGCATTTAAAAATAGTAAGCAATTATTGATTGAAAATCAGCTGTTAGTCCATTATGATGTGAATAAAGAATTGTATTTAACAACAGATGCTAGTGAGTATGGAGTCGGGGCAGTACTTAGCCACAAAATAGATGGAGAGCCCATAAGTTTTGCTTCTGGAACTTTAAATAGTGCACAAAGAAATTACTCACAAGTGGAAAAGGAAGCTTTAGCTATAATTTTTGCAATCAAGAAGTTTCATAAGTTTTTGTATGGCCGTAAATTTATTTTGATCACTGATCATCAACCATTAAAATTTGTTTTTGATCCTCTTAAAAGAATACCTGTGACTGCAAATGCCAGACTTCAAAGATGGCTCTACTTCTATCTGGATATACTTATGAGATTAGTTATAGGAAAGGAACTTTATTGGGAAATGCGGATGCTTTATCCCGTCTGCCTTTGCCGGAAGTTGCAGAAGTATGTGATACTGTAAATTTTTTGAGTTTCTCTGAAAACCCTCCAGTGGATTATAAAGATATTGCTTTTTATACTCGAACTGATCCAATTTTAGGTAAAGTTTTTGAATATGTCATATCTGGTTGGCCAAATAGTGTATGTGATGACAGCTTAAAACCTTATTTTTCTAAGCGGGCTGAATTGTGTGTTGAACAGAAATGTTTATTATGGGGTAGTAGAGTTATTATACCACTTAAATTAAGATCAAAAGTTCTTAGAATGTTTCATGAATCTCATCAAGGTGTTGTCCAATCAAAAATGCTAATGAGGGAATATTGTTGGTGGCCAAATTTGGGACTAGATATTGAAAAACTTGTACAGGCTTGTGAGATTTGTCAGGAAACTAGATGTTTTACAAATGCATGCCCACTGACTCCTTGGATAAAAACTGAAAGAAATTTTGAAAGAGTACATGTTGATTTTTGTTATATAAATTCTATTACATATTTTCTAATTGTTGATTCACGATCTAAATGGTTAGATGTTCACATTATGCAGAACACAAATGCTCCTCAGGTAGTGGAAAAATTATGTAAAACTTTTGCTATTATTGGTATACCTGCTACATTAGTTAGTGATAATGGTCCTCCATTTAATTCTGTGGAATTGGTTAATTACTTTTCATTTTCTATATTAAACTACCCTCAAATTTAATTGTTGTCTTGCCGTATAATATGAAATGTTCTATAGGCTGTAAAAGTTCGCCATATTTGATTTGACATTCATTCATATTTATTCGGTCATTCATTCGATAATTCACTCTCAAGTTGTTCATGCATTCTAGTTCATTATTAACCGTACAAAGTAGGAAGTAGTAGGAAACCATTGTCCGCCTATTCTTTACGAAAAATAGTAACCCACTTAATTTCATCGTATTATTGTGGTTCATTAAACCTCAGATCAGCTGTTTGTTTACAATAGATTGAATTTATAAACTTCGTTATGCCTAAACAAGCGAAGAAAACGAATGAGTCGGGTTCTGATTATGACGATGCAGAGGATACACGATTACTTACGTTGCAGGCTAAACGCGAAGCTATCTTTGAAATTGTTCAAAAGATTTACGATCTTTTTTCGAACACCGATCTAAGGGAAAGTTTTCTTGACGAATCCTCACAAATAGATTCATTACGCGATGAATTCAAACGGGTTCTGGACGAATATAATAATTGTTTATTGACATCTAACCCATCCGCTAAGCCCGACTATAAGAGTCTCATGGCTTTTGAGTCTCTGTATGGCAGGATAAAGCGAGTGCAGTCACAATGCTCGCCACATAGCGATAGTGTTCCGCATAAGTCTAAACCTAGACTCCCGCCGATTGAATTAGTCCAGTTTTCTGGTGACATTCGCTCATGGCCACTATTTTATGCCAGTTTTAAATCGACCATACACGATAATCCATCTCTCACTGACGCCGATAGATTGTATTACCTATTGGGGAAGCTAACCGGTAAAGCCCAGTCTGTGTGCGCCGGAATATCTCCATGTCCGCAAAATTATAGTCTCTTGTTACAAACGCTCATTGATAAGTACGATGACAAGCGTATGTTGGTTGCTACGTATTTGAATCAAATGTTTGAGTTCAAAACTTTGCAATGTGCTTCAGCAACCAACTTTGATTTATTTACTGAGAAATTTAGCAGCGCAGTCGCCGCTTTAAAAAACCTTAAAATGGATAACCTTACCGACTTAATTCTGATTCATATCGCCTTACAGAAAATAGACCCTGAGACCGTCCGCGCATTTGAAATTAAATACTCAACAAAAATACCTACCTTTGATAACTTAGTCGAATTTATTTCAAATCGAGCCAAAGTTTTAGAACGTACTGAGCCAACTTGTTCAATTAATAAGCGTCCGGTTAACTCTAATCGGCGTTTAAATACCGCTTCGCCGCCGAAATGTCAAACATATTTAAGCACAACGGCTGAATCCGCGTGCAGGTGCCTATGCACTAAAATTGTGCATCAACATTTATTTAAGTGCGCCGATTTTAATGGAATAACTCCACAACAGCGTTATAAGTGTGTGAAGGATAACAATGCGTGCATTAACTGTCTTAGCTTAAAACATCGAGTCGCTAATTGCTCGTCTAAGTCAAATTGTCGTGTTTGCAAATTAAATCACCACACATTGTTACACTTTAAATTATATTCACGATTCGACAGCAAAATTAATTTTGATATTTCGCTACTTGTTGTTGATCAGATAACGGACTTACTGCCTACGTCTTTGATAAATACCAGTGATTTATCACATCTACATAATTTACCGCTAGCCGACGAATCATATGGTGTGCCTAGTAAGATAGACGCTTTAATAGGTGCTTCTCTTTTCCCGCATTTACTTCTCCCCGACGGTGTCCATAATCGTGACACGTCGGTGCCGCGCGCTTTGCGTACTGTTTTCGGCTACGTAATTATGGGCTCCGCGCCTACGTTACGTATGCATCGAACCGCCCAGGCCCTGACATGTTGCCTCGCTCAGGAGCCTGTCGCTATTGACTCATTAGTCAGGCGTTTTTGGGAGCTCGAGGAGCTTCCCTCCGCACCGTCTATTCAACAGCCATCTGATGTTGAATGTGAATTATTTTATAAGTCCACGACAACCCGCGATCCCGTTAATGGTAGGTACACTGTAGCACTGCCATTCAACGAGGATGTCTATTCCCTTGGGAATTCTTTTGATAATGCCCGCAAGCGTTTCATATGCCTCGAAAGAAAGCTAGAAGCTTCGCCTAAACTTAGGTCTGCATATGATGACGTAATAAAGGATTATCTTGCGAAAGATTACGTTTCTCCTGCGTCGTACGATCCCCGCGATCCAACACCTATATACGTCATACCGCATCACGGGGTCGTGCGCGAAGATAAGACAACGACTAAGCTGCGCGTGGTTCTAGACGCCAGCGCGTCTACTTCTGGTGGCCGGCAATCATTGAACGATATTCTGCACTCAGGTCCAAATTTGCAAGGCGACTTGTTTACAATATTATTAAATTACCGCTTACACGCGATCGCATTGACCGCGGACTGTCGCCAACAGTTCTTACAGATTATCATGCGCGAAGCTGACCGTCGTTATCAATGCTTTCTTTATCGCTTTACTCCACAAGACCCACTATAATTGTATAGGTTTAACCGCGTCTGCTTCGGTTTAAAATCAAGCCCCTATCATGTATTGCGCACTGTGAGACGGTTAGTCGAAGATGATGGCGCGCGCTATCCTCTCGCTAGCAGATTCGCGTCTACGTCGCTTTTCATGGACGATCTCGCCTTCTCAATTCCCACGGAGCAAGAAGCGATATCGGCGTCACGACAATTGATTGACCTATTCAAAGGGGCTCAGTGGGATCTCGTAAAATGGAACAGTAACAGTCGTGCTGTATTAGATAATCTTCCCGCTTCGCACAAACTCCCTACGGAGGTTGAGTTTGATAAGACCATGCAACATAAAATACTAGGCCTGCATTGGTGTATTGATGATGACGTATTTTATTTTAAAATTACGGCTCCCGCAGATGTGAAGTGCACTAAGCGCTCCATCCTTTCTACAGTCGCCCGACTGTGGGATATAATGGGCTTCGTGGCCCCCGCAGTCGTGTATGCTAAGCTACTGATCCAACAGCTTTGGCATCTTAATTTCGATTGGGATGACACCCCACCGCTACACATTGTTAAAAGGTGGAAGCAGTTCTGCGACGAGTTACCGGCTCTTAACAATATACGCATTCCGCGTCATGTAGGCGTTTTTAACAACTGCGCTCTCACTCTTCTAGCCTTTTCGGATGCAAGTGAACATGCCTACGGTGCCGTTGTATATGCTCATGTGACCACCGCGTCCGGTAATACTGTCCAGCTTGTCTGCGCAAAGTCCAAAGTCACTCTACCAAGCCTCTGTCTATAGCACGCTTAGAGCTCTGCGGCGCGCTTCTCATGTCCAAACTGCTACGCATAGTTTATGAAAATTACTCGCGTCATCTTCCAATCAAGGTATTCGCTTTCACTGACTCTAAGGTCGTGTTATATTGGATCAAAAGTTCGCCACATCGATGGCAAACCTTTGTAGCAAACCGCGTTGTTCAGATTACGGAAAACATCTCTGCTGACAACTTCTACCACGTCGCGGGGACGGAAAATCCCGCAGACGTTCTCTCACGTGGCATTGCGCCTCAGAAATTAACCACGCACCCTCTGTGGCTCCACGGGCCCCAGTGGGCTACATTGGATCCGTCTGAGTGGCCTCTCAAGCCTCTTGACGACCAGTTTACTCCGCCTACTATTGAACAAAAAATTCTTACACACGCTGTGTACTCGCCTGTAAACCATTGTGCTTTATATGATCTCGCTAACCGCATATCCTCATGGAGTAAAACTCTTCGTATAACTGTATACGTTTATAAATTCGTAAAGTTGTTACCCCGCCGCGACACTATTGCAGTGTCCGCTGATGAATTAAATTTCGCTGAAAGTAAAATTCTTCGCGCCTTGCAAAGTCAACACTTTGCAGAGGATTATTCTAATATTAAGAGTAATCAATCCTGTTCACAGGTTCTCAACCGCTTGAGGCCTTTCATTGAAAACGGTCTGATCCTCGTAGGAGGTCGACTCGTTAATTCCGCGCTGGACTATGCTCAAAAGCATCCAGTTATCTTACCGCGCAATGATCCCGTCGTAAGCTTGATCATTGATTTCTACCATGTAAAGTATTTACACGCCGGACCAGAATTATTGATGTCGCTTCTTCGACAGAAGTTCTGGATCTTGTCCACACGTCGCATTGTGAGACAGCGCGTCCACATGTGCAATACGTGTTTTCGTTTAAAACCGCGCCCAACTTATCCGCTGATGGCCGACTTACCTGACTATCGCACGCGTCAGGTCACTAAAGCTTTCACGAACGTAGGCTATGACTATGCTGGTCCTCTATCGTACGTTCCTGTGCGCCGTCGTGGCATCCACAGTGCGAAGGCCTACCTGTGCATTTTCACATGTCTTACGACTCGTGCCGTGCATGTCGAAGTCGCCACTGACCTCAGCACGCCCAGTTTTCTTGCCGCGCTGAAGAGGTTTCTCGCCCGTCGAGGACCGATTCAGGTCATGTACTCTGATAATGGTACATGTTTCAAAGGGGCTAACTCTTACCTCCGCGATTTGTATAAATTTCTCAATACTGTATATCGCCCAAAGTTGGAGGAAGAGTACTCTGAGAGTCGGATAGCTTGGAAATTTATCTGTCCCAACTCTCCACACTTCGGAGGCGCTTGGGAAAGTGTCGTGAAAGTTGTGAAAATGCATCTGTTCCGAGTCGTGGGACAGCAGCTTCTATCATACGAAGAACTCTGTACTTTTCTCACTCAAATTGAGTGTCTCCTAAACTCACGTCCGCTGACAGTACTGAGTTCCGATCCCGCAGAGCCCACGGCCCTTACGCCAAGCCATTTTTTGCATACCGCGCCTCTATTTTCTTTACCCGCGCTTGAAGTCAACTCTGACCCTGTCAGTTTACTTCACCGACACTCGCTACTGGACAGGTTGGTTCAGTCGTTTTGGAGTCGTTGGAAGATGGAATATCTACACGGTTTACAGGTTAGACAGAAGTGGAACACGCCGTCGTTTCCTATCACAACAGGAACCGTGGTTGTCGTTATGAATGATAACTCACCGCCCCTATCCTGGCCGTTAGCTATAGTAGAGAACGTCCACCCGTCTAAAGACGGCGTCGTGCGTGTCTGTACAGTTAGAACCGCCAAGGGAACTTACCTGCGCCCGGTCGTTCGTTTGTGCCCTCTTCCAAGACAATGATTAATAAAACCGCATTTCATATTAGTTTAAGTTAGTTAGTAATATCGCATCGCTTTAGTTTTGTAACGTAAGTTATTAGCTTGTCCCGCTTCGCCGTGACTCTACGGTACTATTTATCTCACCGCGCGCATTGAGCGCTCCTAGAGTCATAGTAACATCTTTCTCTCTCGTCTTATTATCGCTTCTTTAATGGTGACCCATTAAGGGGGAGTGGAAATGGTAACGCCAACACTGATTTGATAGATTCACTCTTATAGTATGAGGCAGTTTGTATTTCCCGCTCCTTTCCCCAACCTGCACATGCAGTGCTTTAGCATTATTCAAAAAGTGAACACGAGAACGAGAGGATGAGGACTGACAGCTGTCAGTTCGACGAAGAAATTGCACACGGACGCACGTGTGTAACGGATCTCTCGGACCACCCGCACCGCATGACGAGCCTTTTCGTCTGATCACCCGCGAAGAGACGAGGATCATCTCGGGCCTCTCTCTACAAAGTTCAATATATTCCCGCTCCGCCAAACGCACCCTTGTGTTTGATTACCCAGTGTAATAAGAACTAAAACTATAATCAAATATTGGTCGCGCGACCCGCGTAGTGATACTCTGCTGTGTGATAGTCGAAGGAGATTGGATCCCGCTGGCATGCCCCAGGTGAGTGCTGCATGTCCCTTCTTTTCTCCTCTTTTCCGCCTTGATTTTTATTACTGCCGATTCACTGTAGTTAACACGTCCGCTATTATCGAAGGTTGGTTCTGATACTTTTCAGAACTGAATTATTGTTGGCGTGACCACACCATATTATCGTACACTTCACCGTATGAAGGTTTACCCGATGACAACCATAACAGAAAACTAAGTCCGGCCTCCCGATGAGCCCCGCTAAAATGCCGATTCCAGTCCTTAATATAATCTCCTTTTCTTTTGCAAGGCAGACCATCAAAAGAAGCAATTGCAGCGTTGCTTAGAATCATTATTAAATTATTATACAATTTGTCAATTAATAAGCGATGTTCTAATTTATCACAATTCATGTCACGGCAATCACGGAAGTCATCAGGAAAATCAATACATTTTAAATAATCATTACATAATTCATTATACATATTTATGGTCAACTGTTGCAAATGTGTACTACCCCATAAGATTTTATTTAATTTACTGTTACAATTATTCATCGGATTTAAATTCGGATTAATATTATTTAAATTACAATAAACAAATAAAGGAAAGTGGTCAGACCACATCACATCATATTTTACATTACACGCTGACGCATTAGACGCTGCTCCGCTGCTCGTGCCGCTCGCTTGAGCGTGCCGGTCAACCGCTTCGAGTGCGAACGCCAACTCCACGGCCCGCTTGTATATCAGTGTCGGCTCGGCGAATAGCCGCGATCTCATGTCATCGCTCACCAGACCAGACACGAATTGATCTCGTAGATTTTCTTGGAGACCACTTTTAAAATTGCACGTGCTGGCTAGATGTTTGAGGACTTGCAAATAATCGCTCAGACTTTCGCAGCCATTTTGACGCCTCATTCTAAATATATGCCGCTCAGCAATCTCTGAGCGCTTCGGTTCGAGATGGTCGCAACTATGTTCACTAACTCCTGAAAACTTTTGGTCTCCGGGTTGTCTGGAGCACAAAGATCACACATCAGATCATAAGTAGCTTCACCCACTAACGTGACTAACGTAGCCACTCGTAATACTGGTTTGATCTCGTTGAGCGCCATAAACTGTTCCACGCGTCGAATGTATGCCAACCATTTTTTGCTCGATAAATCGAATTGTTCTATTTTTCCGATCGGCATTTTATTGTCACTTCACAATAACACTATGCACTAACTGTTAATGGTAATTTTACTTAGTTTTACTCGTCGCCAGTAGTGTTTAAGGGAATATTTTCGGGAGCGCACTCAATGAAACACCAAGTCAACGAACCAACTGTTTATTTGCGGTCTACCCGCTACTTATAATTATTAGAGATACACCACAACATTGACACTAGTAACTGACTGAAATGCAGACTCCGTCACCACACAGTGGTCGAGCCATCTTTTACACCCATGAGCTTCGCTCACGAACGCATATGTACCAGAGTCAATATCAAACAAAATGTCCGCACACACCCACTTTTGTTCTACGCAAAAACTATTCAACTCGTTGCTAAATAGTTCATTAGGATGGGAATTAAAGTCACCGAGAATATATGAAGATCCTACCTATTATTGACAGATATGCAACAAGGCAGCTATACCCATTCTAAGCATATTCGTCATCACCGTATCCACTTTTTCGTGCTTTTGATAACCCCTGCGTTTTGCGCGAGTAGTTTTGTCAGGGTTTTGTCGTGGATCAAAAAACTTTATTCCTTCAGATTCAGAGCCGTGTAGGAAGTCACACTTATTAAGTACTTCAATGTCATTAAATATGTGTTTTTCTCTTGTAAGTATAAAATCAATTTCATTTCTATCGATGCCATTCGGTGCTAACCATATCCACTTTCTCGACTTTTGTTTTTTGAAGAAACTATTCACTATTTTAAAATTGCAAACAAACCCAAAGAATCCCGGGAGGACGATTTACCAAAAGGATAGAGGTCTGCCAAGGATAGAGAGACGTGGAAACAATTGGGGGAGGCCTATGTCGACAGAAAACCTGACCAGAGTGGTTGTTAGTAAATTTATTATTTTGTGCTATGTATGTAAATAAGATTTAAGAATACTACTGTTTTATAAGAATAGCATGTAAGTTAAAAAGGTCAGCGAATAAAGGCTTTTACTATTATAATAGAAAGTCACACTGGTCCTGGATCAGTCACTTGCGTTCAAAACACATATGCAATTCCTTGTGACAAGAAAGTCCCGAGAAAAGGCTGGAAGTGTGACCGTTATTTAAAAATGTATGCGAACCTAGCTATGGCTAGCGCTGCCTGCGGTTTCGCCCGTGTGGACTAATTCTTTTGACGTGACAACGTCTTATAAATTGGTTTGCCGGGTGACACTTCAAGAAACTGCGTTACGCTCCGCTCACGTTATGCGCTCACAATGAGAGCGAGTGAGAGGCACGCGTCCCTTCCACTCGGGCATGGTTAGCCCGCCTAAGAGCGAGAGAGGCAGACATAAAAAGTGAAAGGCTCTTTGTATAAATAAATGTTTTAAATTGTTACTATTATTTCATCCTTCTTCCTACTATACGAATGAATATTCACATTAAAATTATTTTACCACTCAAAGTCGTTGTCACGTAAAACTTTCGCCCGTATACCGACTTTACAGGCAACCAATTTTTTTTCTTAAATAAAAGCCTTTTTTTTTCTTTTTTTTTGGGTGGTAAATTATCAAATAACTTCTCCCGCTCTGGGTGTAGTGGGAGGGCATGTCAGACTCTTACTGACTAAAACACAACCGTGATTCTTCGGTTGCCCTGTTACCGGGGGCCACGATGTCCCTTTCGGCCCGTATTCGCAGCCCCGGCAGGCATTGGCCCTAGCGGACCCCGTCAATTCTGCTGACATCCCTTTGAGGTGAGCGTGGAACACAACGCGCCGTCGACCCGGGCTTGGTCCTTGTCGGACGGTGAGCTACCCATTGCTCACCGTCCGCAAGCCCATGCCTACGGTGGCCGGAAATCGGCTCGAGATTCCCGCCCCGGGCGTCTCCTCCTGCGGCGGTTAGGGGCGTGAGGGCGCTAAATTTGCCTCTCCCTCACGAGTTCCACCTCTTCCTTCGCGAGCATTACCGCTTCGCAGAAGGAGGTGACGGCCTGCCATTTCCTCTCGCTCCGTACCATGGCCTGAACCAGGGCCAGATGTGAGAGATCACCGCCGCCGATCGCCTCCACGAGGACACGGTGCCCCGCTCAAGCCGGGCAGACCTCCACCGTATGCTCCACCGTGTCCTCCGGGCGATCCACACAATGGTGACACCCGGGCGTTTCCTCCCGCCTTATCCTGAAACCTCCCGAAGCAGCCGTGTCCGGTGAGGACCTGCGTCAGGCGGAAGGTGAGGACACCGTGGCGCCTCTCAAGCCACTCCTCAAAGAGAGGTCTAAAGCCCCAAGTTTCTCCTTATAATATCAGCTATCTTTAAGTGAAACTCTCGGTAAAATCGGTTCAGCCGTTTCGGAGATTGGACGGAACCAAAAAGACAGACAAAAATGTAAAAATGTGAAAAAGTTAAATGGTAAATGTAATTGTTTTTAAGTAAAACACCCACAGCAAAAAGAAACTACAAACAGGTTTTCACCAACAATTTTCATTCCACTAGCGCAGTATAATAATATATATTCTTTATTTCGGACTACACATACAAGTACACACAATCCATATAGTGTTAGTAACAATGACTTAAAAACTATGTTAGTAAACTTTTACAAACTAAAACAACTAAAACTGACGTGGTCCAACACACGCTGGCACGTGCCTCCGTACCCAGTGCCAGTGTATAACTACGAATAAGCGTACTGTAAATAACAGTAAAATAAAGTGAATTTCCTTCTCAAGTGAACAGCGAGGCGCCCGTATAAATTGCTATATCCGGTCGACCGGTCCATATCCACCAATAAAGCCCACTTCCGGTGGCACTGCCTGCCAGGTGGCAGCACTATATAGTTTGTACCGTCACTTCCGCTAAAGAAATAAGGTTTTCAGTTGGTAAATATGATTTCATGGCAATTTGACCGATGTGTTGAGATGGCCCGTCTGCAGATAGACTTTAATACAGTTCGGTAGTTTATTTATTTATTTTATAGTTATACAACGATGATGAGTCCGACAATTATTAAAAACGATGAAATTTGTTCAATAAACAGCATTTTTCAAACGCTATCCCAGTTTCCTTTTGTCGGACGGTGGGATCTGGCGTCAACATTGAAACTAACAGACTTGAGGCTTATCTCATATAAAAGGTCTTAGCTTACTGATCATTCTTTACTCTGGCGACAATCGACAAAAGTATGGTGCTTTCGGAGAAAAGAAGGAAAATATGTTTGACCAGCTTCTGCTCGCGACTTCGTCCGGTGGATGTCGGAAAATATCCCACGGGAACGTACTACCGGGATTCAGAGTATCCTGTGTCCTAACCCAGGTCATGGCCTATCCATATGCCTTTCATCTAAATCCGTTCAACCGTTACGGCAGGAAAAGGTAACAGGCAGATTAGGCAGGAATTGTCTAAATCATGTGGTCAATGTTTTTGGTGCACGGTAAAACTCTAATGAGTTTATGTTTGCACCAACTTATTATGTATAAAGATATAAGTATACTACTGAATGAATATATAAATAATAATAAATCTGTTTTAGAATTCCGTACTTACCTCAAAATGATAAATTGAAACCCTTAAAGAACGACCTCGTGGTCTGTCAACACCCTTTCTCAGGAACGCGTGGAGGCATCAAGTTGAAATAGATATAAAAAACTTTTTACAAAAAAAAAAAACAACCGACCTCCAAAAAAAAACACTACAAAGTGAAAAATAACTTTAATTTCGGAAGTCGGTGTCTTGGGTTTTGTATTTTCGTTTTTTGCTACCGACTTCCGAAATTAAAGTTATTTTTCACTTTGTAGTGTTTTTTTTTGGAGGTCGGTTTTTTTTTTTTGTAAAACGTTTTTATTTTTCACTTTTTAGTTGTGGTACCCACCCCACACACATTCGAATACCACTACCTGCTACCAGTGACAGAAACTTATCATATCATCTACATACTAAGTGGGAAAAAAAAAACGTATTTTGTAGCTAACTCAAAAACTATCCAAGCAAAGTTAATAAAATTTATATGAGACCAATTCCAGAGCACACCCTTTCAAACAAAAAAAGAATTTTCAAAATCGGTCCACAATTGACGGAGAAATCGGTGGACATACATAAAAAAAAATAAAAAAAAAACAAACATACGCGACGAACATATAACCTCCTCCTTTTTGGAAGTCGGTTAAACACTTGGATCCACGGTCTCTTGGAGCTGTAACGAAAATCAAACTTTCAAGTCAACGCAATAAAAAATATGGCTTTTTATGCCGTATATTTTAACACGCGCAAATAAACCAGTCTACTTGGTACTTCCCGTTGGCCCAACAGCATGAAGTTTGGCGAGAAATAAGGTCAAGTAAAGAGGAAAATCCTAAAATTGCTAATTTATACATGAACTACAAAGTTAAGTTTTTCTTCAATCTGGGATCAAAAATTTATAGGCCGTGTCTTGAAGTGACATTTAGTCTGTATTTCATTACTCTACTATAAGTTCTTTTTTAATTTAAAAGTTAAATTCGGAAAACCGAGCAACCACAGCTTTGAGACGAAACCCTCAGGGCACAAGTCCTACTCAGACTTGTACGGTTTAAAATAAAAAACAGGCTTACATGATTCTAATGTATTTTTTAAAATACTTTGCTCGCGCAAGTTTTAGTAATAAGTTTTTTTTATTATAATATCCGAACGCAGTTTTGAGCTATATTCCCTCCTTCCCAATTCCCGTACAACGGAACGAGACGGACGCTCATCGCACGCACCAATCAGAGGCTCCGCTGTAGCAAGAGCCGATCGCATCTCCTGTGATTTGAGGGAACTTCTCAAATTTTGGGCACTTGTTAGTGACCGCTCACCGCTCCCGCCCGCGCGCCGCGCGCGCACCACACCGCCCGCGCCGTTCTATATCAAAATTCAAAAGCTCTCTATTTGTAAGGCCGATACAATTGTGACTTTTAAATACCCAGTAAAAGTGCACCACAGTGAGTTGAATCAATGAACACCAGGATAGCCTGAGCTGTCCTTGAGTCAACGTGTTTCGTCCAGAAGATTCCCAAGTTAGTCCATCCATCCCTATTTCTTACTCATACCTGTGTGTAGCTCAATTCTGTGTCGGCTAATATTCCACCCCACGTAAATTATTTTCCCGCGTATGGTCCTTCGAAAGCTGCGTCAACTTATACACCATACTTATTATTCATTTTACTATTATTATCACCATTGATTTGTATTACCCAGATACTCTTGCCGCCATTGAACACATAATACCTACCTACATGTTAGAAAGGTTAGTTTATGAATTTAAATTGTAATAACTTTTGACTGAGTGGGCGATTTTAATGAAATAAAGACAATGAGATGATTCAAGATACGGACTATGACTATATTTCCAATCCCTTTAATCTTTTGAAAAAAAGACACAACAAAAAAAACAACATTACATAATGGGAATTTTTAAATCATCCCCTATTTTACCCTCTTGAGGTATGATTTTTGAAAAAACGCAGAAATACGTAATTCTTTATTTATTACCAAAAGCATAAATTTAATTTTCATTGCTCTATCTTAAGAAATGATAGATTTCTCATACAAACTTTCATCCCCTTAGGGTTATTTTTGAGACAAAAAGTACCCTATGCCCTTTTCCGAGATGCTATCTATCTTCTTGCCAAATTTTATTGAAATCTGTCGAGTGGTTTAGGCGTGAAAAGCTAACATACAGACAGAGTTACTTTCGAATTTATAATATTAGGATGGATAGTATAATAGTATGGATCAAGTATTAAGTATGGATGAATTCACGGTTGACTGCTTAGCTCCATGAAAGTATAGCGGGATGATAATCATTTAAAAGTTTAAATCTGTAACTATCTGCTACATTCGTTCCTTATTCAGCCCAGTGAAGTATTGGAATAATTCAACTGTTGTATAGATAGTAGTATATTGTGTTCATTTCAATAATAGTAAGTACCTCATTAAAAAGTTTTTCATCATACAAAGGTAGTATATTGTATTCTATCTCCTCTCATTTCCTACGAAATGTAGGTGTGGGAAGTTTTTTTTGCAATTTCTGACTTTTCACGTACTCAAACCTCAGTTGGCCCGTTATAGTTTTATGATCCTAGTAATAAGAAATAAGGTCGACGGGCATCAAAACAGTTTTTGTGAAAATATGCCATTTTCTTACTGACTGTACAATTTTTTCAAAATCTGTAAATGTAGATCAAAATGTTTCAAAAACTTAGGGCCAGTCTCCTAAGACCGTTTTCTTGTAGCGACTGCCCTTATTGCCTCATCTCAAAATCCTGTATAATGTTATGATTAACTGCTTAGCTCCATAAAGGTATAGCGTTTTAAAAGGTTAAATCCGTAACTATCTGCAATATTCTAACCTTTTGGCTAGTCTTTTTACAATTTGCGGTAGGTAAACTATAGAAAAATACGAACATAATGCAATATTGCTCATCCCCCATAGCAAATAGCGTGATAATAATTTTTGAATAATCTATTGTGACGTTTCCATTCACCTGTAGTAGGTTGGAACAGACATGTCAGTAGTGCTCACTGGGAGGCCAGGTCTAAGTTCCAGTTATGGATATGGTATGGCAGGCCGAAGTCGGGTCGTTTTTGGAGTGAGATGCAAGAAAGCCGTAAAATCTTTAAAAGCCGTTTAAAGTGGTGTCAAAATAACAGTGAGCAACTTAGAATGGACATTCTGGCAACGCATCACGCCAAACATGATTTTCGGAGTTTTTGGAAGTCTACTAATAAAGTAAACAGAAAGCCGGGCTTGCCTGTGAGCGTTGGTGGCATTACTGATCCAAAAAACATAGCTGAAATGTTCAAAAGCCATTTCATGGTAACTTCACCATTGGGACCATCACGGTCGGGACCTGAAGGTGTGACTCGGGGGCAGGAGCTCAGTGTCAGGTTTACGGCCAAAGATGTTAGAAAGGTTATCGCGACTATGATTCGAGGCAAGTCTCCTGGCCGCGATGACTTGAGTATCGAGCATCTTAAAAATGCTGGTGTCCATCTGCCAAGGGTTCTGGCTATGTTTTACTCCCTATGTCTAGGACATTCATATCTACCTCCAGCTATAATGCAGACCGTGGTGGTACCGATCGTGAAAAGTAATACTGGTGATATAAGCGACGTCAACAACTATAGACCCATCTCTCTGGCTACAATTCTGTCTAAGGTACTTGACAGTCTTCTTAACACACTAATGAGTGGCTGTCTCGAGTTACATGACAATCAATTCGGTTTTAAATCGGGACTCTCCACTGAGACAGCTATTCTGTGTTTGAAGCAGACTGTCAAGTACTATACTGATCGCAAAACACCAGTCTATGCTTGCTTCCTCGACCTTACGAAAGCGTTTGACCTGGTTTCCTATGATATCCTTTGGGATAAACTTAACGACACATCCCTGCCAAGCGAATGCATTCGTATACTTAAATATTGGTACGGGAACCAGGTCAACGTAGTTCGATGGTCGGGGATGCTGTCTGAACCATACAGGTTGGAGTGCGGGGTGAGGCAGGGGGGGTTGACATCACCAACGCTCTTCAACCTTTATGTAAACGCACTTATCGAGGGGCTGAGCAGCACGCATGTCGGATGTCATGTTGGTGGAGTTTGTGTAAACAACATTAGCTATGCGGACGATATGGTGCTGCTGAGCGCCTCGGTCTGTGGCCTGTCTAAGCTGCTCGGCATTTGTGAGAAATATGCTCTCAGTCATGGTCTTCTCTATAACACCAAGAAAAGTGAGTGTATGGTTTTTCGGGCCAGGGGTAAATGTCCAGATAGTATCCCTGGCATCAAGTTAAATAATGTACCGCTAAACAGGGTTGACACCTTCAAATACCTTGGGCATCTGGTGACCTCTGACCTAAAAGACGATTCAGACATAGAGCGGGAACGTAGGGCGTTGTCTGTTAGAGCGAACATGATAGCTCGCAGGTTTGCACGATGCTCGAAGGAAGTAAAAAAGACTCTTTTCAGAGCATATTGCACCTGTTTTTATTCGAGCGCCCTGTGGGCTAAGTATACTCAAAGACAGTACAGCGCCCTACGAGTCCAATTCAACAATGCCTACAGGATGTTGATGGGGTTGCCCCGATACTGCAGCGCCTCAGGGATGTTCGCTGACGCTCATGTAGACTGTTTCTACACGGTGATGCGGAAGCGGTGCGCATCCTTGGTCCGTGGGGTGCGGGGCAGCGCCAACAGCATCCTCTCTATGATAGCGAGCAGGCTTGATTGTGCGTTTGTGAACCACTGCTGCAAGGTTTCGGCTGGGCCTGTCACCTTGCAGCAGTGACGTCACAATCTCTTTTCTGTTTTTGGTTTTATTTTTGTCTTCATACGTGTATTACTAACATAGTTTGTAAGTATATTGTTACTAACACTATGAGTCTTGTTGCTCGAAATAAAATTATTATTATTATTTTTAGTTTTTAACTATTCTCGGGACCATGGATCCCGGTCCTTTGGAAGGCGTACGAGGGGCCGAAGCCAACTCGTAGAGGCCCGTTAGACGCTATTAAAGAAATGAGGCACCAACCGACGATTATCCCTCTATGCACTACACAAGTGCACCAAAGGACAACCCCCGGTTGGTGTAGGACTATTGCAGTACATGGAAACAAAACATTGGATTATGGGTTTGGGTAGCTAAAGTGGACTGGTTACCTGGAACTATGGTAAGACTATAGCCCCTGCCTGATCAATGTTTTATATTTACACGGATAAAATGGCAGGGGGTGACTCGCACACTCAATAATGGGCCCCCAGAAACGGTCGCTAGCACATAGTGACGTAGCAACAAGGAGGCAACATGTCCTGAGGTGCTTGAGGAGTGGAGAGGTATTCCAAGGCTTTCAGAACAATCCCAGAGCCCGGAAGATGGTCAAGATCCCTACGAGCACTTACTGAAATACTTCCTTCCTCCGAGCACGTTTGCTCTTGCGAATCTCCACTCAAGCCGGCCAATTAAGGCAAGAATGAGGCGGGAGCGCCGTTCCTCGTCAGTGTTCACTCCAGCCGGCCAATAAAGGCAAGCCAGAGGTGAGGAACAAGACTTCTCCCGGGAGATAGGGTCCGTGGGGTCGCTACTGCCCAACAGCTCGCCACATGCTGCCCTGCGGGTTTTCGTATCTCTTTTGGTCTGGCTCCTCATCCTAGACCTGTTCCGGCAAAGTAAACTGTACCGGCACCGGCCTAGAGTTCGGAGCGCGCAAGCCCCACCACGACGTCAATGTAGAGATACAGCGGTGGGGTTATTATTATTATTATACGTCTTTGACATTTCTCGGGACCCAGGGGTCCCGGACCTTTGGAAGGCGTACGAGGGGCCGAAGCCAACTCGCAGAGGCCCCTTAGACGTTTTTAATGAAATGAGGTACCAACCGACGATTATCCTTATTCGCACTATGCAAGTGCAGCCAAGGACAACCCCCGGTTGGTGTAGGACTATTGTAAAATATGGAAACAAAGATATCGGACTATGGGTTTGGGTTGCTAAAGTGGACTGGTCACCTGGAACTATGGAAGGACTATGGCCCCTGCCTGATCTATGTTTTATATGCACACGGATAAAATGGCAGGGGGTGACTTGCACACTCAATAATGGGCCCCCGAAAAAAGTCGCTAGCACAAAGTGTCGTAGCGACAAGGGGGCAACATGTCCTGAGGTGCTTGAGGAGTGGAGAGGTATTCCACGGCTTTCAGAACAATCCCAGAGCCCGGAAGATGGTCAAGATCCCTACGAGCACTTACTGGAATACTTCCTTCCTCCGAGCACATTTGCTCTTGCGAATCTCCACTCAAGCCGGCCAATTAAGGCAAGAATGAGATGGGAGCTCTATTCCTCGTCAGTGTTCACTCCAGCCGGCCAATGAAGGCAAGCCAGAGGTGAGGAACAAGACTTCTCCCGGGAGATAGGGTCCGTGGGGTCGCTACTGCCCATCAGCTCGCCACATGCTGCCCTGCGAGGTTTTGTATCTCTCTTGGTCTGGCTCCTCATCCCAGACCCGTTCCGGCAAAGTAAACTCTACCGGCACAGGCCTAGAGTTCGGAGCGCGCAAGCCCCACCACGACGTCAACGTAGAGATACGGCGGTGGGGTTATTATTATTATTATTATTTGACTTTTAGATTATGTATACCAATTTTCAAGTTAATCAAGCCACACAGTAAAGTCCTCCACAGTAAAAATGAATACCCCTTTTCACCCCGTTAGGGGTAGATTTTTGATGATATACGTTTTTATTTATTTTCAGTTTTCATTATAAATACTGAGTTTCGAGTTAATTAGACCGTTCGTTAAAATTCTTCCATACAAACTTTGACACACCCCATTCCTCCTTTAGGGGGTAGTTTAGAAAAAAAAAATGGCAAACTTTATAATGTATATAGAAAAGTATTCGTGCCAAGTTTCAAGTTTATTAACTCAACGGATAAGATTTTTCATACAAACAAAATCCACCCTTTTCACCCCCTTAAAGGTGGAATTTCCAAAAATCCGTTCTTAGTGGACGTCTACTAACTATAAACTACCTCTCTGCCAAATTTCATCTTCATACGTCAAGCTGTTTTCGATATTTCGTGATGAGTGAGTGAGTGATCTTTCGCTTTTATATACATTTATAGATTATTAAAAAATAAGTGAAAATTCTATTGGTTTTTAGCTAAAGTACTTCATATTGTGTTTTTTTTAGGAGCTTGTGGCTAAGTTATAACAGCCGCATGGGTCGATCCATCAGGTTAAGCTACGCTTGCCGGGGTTGGTCCGTGGATGGGTGACCCTCTTTACATATCGAGACTCCTCCGTGCCTTGGAAATCACGTTGAGCCATTGGTCCCGGCTGTCATTCGTGGATCTTTGACAGTCGTTATGGGTCGTCAGAAGCCCGAAAGTCAGACAACCAGTCTTACCAAGGGGTGTCGTATTACCTAGTAACTAGATTGTGGAGGTCAGATAGGCAGTCGCTCCATGTAAAATACTGGTATTCAACTGCATCCGGTTAGACTGGAAGCCGACCCCAACATAGTTGGGAAAAGACTAAGCAGATTGATTTTTACTTTTTCATATATATTTTATTTTCCATGACATAAGATTCACGCTTGTATACCCTGTACGTAGATATTGTGTATCTACAACACAATATCAAATCTTAGTCGGGTTAACTTCAAAGCAATCGTAAAAAACCGGCCAAGTGCGTGTCGGACCACGCACAATGAAGGGTTCCGTAGTTGGAATGAATTTATCCCAAAAACAAACTTAACTTTGTAGTTGAAAAACATGTTTTCCCATACGAAATGTATGGGTAAACATGTTTTTACAACTGCAAAGTTAAGTTGGTCAATTTTTACTCGTTAACTTGTAAAGCCTACTTAGCTGTGATAGTTTTTATTTTAATTTCGTTATATAAACTACTGCTGTGATTTTTTTCACACATACAAAACCAACCATTTAGCTGGCAGGGGGGGTACAGTTGACTCAACAAAAATTAGCACTTTAAAGCTTAATATTTCGCAAACGGATCCCTTTATCCAAAAATGTTTTTCGCAAACTCCCAATGTTTTTAAAAGACTTTTCTCATGATACCCACATCAAGAGTAAAAAAAAAATATCACCACTTTACGTGTATGAGAGGTACCCTAAAAAAATTTTTTTTTCGTTATTTTGTTTTACTACTTTGTCGGCGTAATTAATATGTATACCTATGCCAAATTACAGCTTTCTAGTACTAAGGGTCTCGGAGCTAGACTGCGGACAGACAGACGGACATGACGAAAATATAAGGGTTCCTTGTTTACTACGGAACCCTAAAAATGGGTTTATGAAATACTCTTGACAGTCCGGTGCTTTCCTGAAGATCGATAACAATTAAAATTCTATTGTTTTTTTTTGGACTGTTGAAGGTTTAATATTGTTGGAATACACATTATTTCTATTTATTGCGATGCTTACATTACATCTTAATATTGTACAGTTAGAAATATTAAACTATCACATTTAATATTCGAGATAGTCCGGTCTCTTGACAGTCCGGTGCTTTCCTGGAGATCGATAACAATTAAAATTCTATTGTTTTTTTTGGACTGTTGAAGGTTTAATATTGTTGGAATACACATTATTTCTATTTATTGCGATGCTTACATTACATCTTAATATTGTACAGTTAGAAATATTAAACTATCACATTTAATATTCGAGATAGTCCGGTCTCTTGACAGTCCGGTGCTTTCCTGAAGATCGATAACAATTAAAATTCTATTGTTTTTTTTTGGACTGTTGAAGGTTTAATATTGTTGGAATACACATTATTTCTATTTATTGCGATGCTTACATTACATCTTAATATTGTACAGTTAGAAATATTAAACTATCACATTTAATATTCGAGATAATTCTGATAATTATAAGAAACTTAATATTTTTTTTATTTGTGTCACTGGTAAATTTCCTGATTTTTCAACAAAAGTTTAATAAAATAATAATAAAATTTATTCAAATATAAAAAAAATACTAAAAAACAGTATAAATCTTAGAAATAATGTAGGTATTACAAAGTATGATGCCTGTACTAGGATAAACCTGTATCACAGGCGGCATGAGTTCTTACAATTACTATTAGGACAACTAATTTCTAAAACAATATTTAACATAAGTTACTTTAATTATACTAGTCTGCGAAAATGTATTTTTTAAAATTCTGGTTAAGTACACATTAATAACCATAAACTCAAGTTACGCTGATAGTTTTAAATTAATTAAAAATATAATACGATTTCTCTATGTTTTATTTTGCGATCGCTTTTTCAATTATCAGCCCACGTACGGACATAATAAAATCGCGGCGATTTTTTTTCGTGCACTTGATTTTCAACGCTCTGCTTAGTACCGAGAGTTGAAAATCCAACAGAGTGTTTTTTCAACACGCTGGGACGAGAGTGCGTCCCTTGTTTTTTTTTCTGTAGGGCATCTCATAGCTGGCCTCTGAGTCCATGACTATTTAACCGAGCGAACCTGTGTGTGCCTTAAGCTGCTACACTCAAAGCCAAGCAAGGGACTTACAAACTAAACTTAAAAGCTAGGTGAACGCTCGCTAAGGGCACCCCCTGTGGGATACGAACCTCGGCTTAGGGCGTTTACCGGAGGGAGGACGTCAAAGATGGGACGGGCTGGATCAAAGTTTTGATCATGATTATTAATCGGGGAATTTAAGGTGATTAGTAGGCTCACTGACCTGTGGGCAGAGCTAAACCCCTGGAATAAGAAAAACGCGCGCGGTAGCGCGCTACACTAAAACGACGGCCATTTTGTATTTTAATTTCAGCATGCCAAAGAAATCATTTCATTTTAATCAAAAAGTCGGTTACACTAAAAACTAATCATAAATAATTAAAAGAGAGAATAATTAAGAGAGAGAGACGTTTATTCCATAAAGTACATAATTCCATGCTTAAAATTGAATGAATGAAACAGAACTTCAAGCCGATGCACTATGGTTCGTCTAGAACATGCTAGCTGGACAAACGTCGATATCGAATATGCCGAAAATTCTTTCCTAGTATCATAGACAATACCCACGAACCTCCAATTCCAAGAATTATAATGCACCTGGGGTTGCGTTCATTAAGTGTCGTATGTAAATATAAAAGAAAAGGGTAAGGAAACTGATTTTCATTAGGAATTTTGCATTCGACGCGAATACTTATAAAAGTGATTTTTAAAGTGGTTTTAGTTTAATTTAGTGATGGATATTGAAGGTAAAAGTATGTACTATTTTATTTTATAAAAAAGTTAGCAAGTTACAGCAAGTTTTTTTTATTTTTTAACATTAGAGCCTATGCACACCACGTTTTTTAAACGCGCCGTCGACGCGCGTTTGTAGCGATACAGACGCGATACGCACGCGAGTCAGACGCAGCCTGTAGACCTTCTGTAGGATAAAAGCGCGCCGTCGACGCGCGTTTCTAAAACGCGCGTCGACGGCGCGTTTAAAAAACGTAGTGTGCACAGGCCCTTAAATTTAATTTTACAATTTTTTCCCCATTTTCTTATTTATTTTGGATCCGGAAAGCATTGCCAACGCGTGTCACAGACCTAAAACTTACATATATGATAGCTTAAACCCTCTTCTTATAAATAATAATAAATCTAGCCTGTGGACTGCTGTGGATCAATTTTTTATTTTTTTTCTGGAACATCTCTTCTCAATCTCAAGATTAGAACTATTTGAGGAGTGGCTTAAACAGGGCAAAGAAAACCAGAATAGCGGACTGTTTGGACTACTATCTTCAAAGTACGACCTATCCGGTATCACTGAAGATTCTTCGAGGCCTCTGAAGAAGTCAATCAGCTCATTTAGCGCACGTTTAGAAAAAAAATTGGTACACTCATAAAAAGTGCCACGATATATTTTTGGCAAAAAATGAAGAATGGATGTCAAAAGATTTCGAGTTTAAGGTGTCCCTTCACCATGCACAGCCATCTCCTTCCACTGCACCTTCAACTGCTGGAAGTCAAAGCAAAGAGTTTGAACAGTCCAGTGATAAAACGAAAAGGAGAAGCTAAGTAAGATTGTTGATCACATCTGACCCTTTAGTAAACAGCCTAAGAGAGGTTTCCAAAAATAAAAAACAGGTAGCCTGCCTTCTGCAGTGTTACGAGATTTAATAATAGTTTAAATCCCCTACTTTAAATCCTGTTCAAATCCCCAGACCCAATGTTAACATGCAGCAGCAGGACTACCTATACTGCTGATGATTCATCAGAAGAGGAAGAAATACCGAAATGCGATAACGATAATTAGAGACTATAATAATATATTAATTTACAACACTAAGTACAAATTAGATTAGTTATAACAATTTTTTTTTTTTTTTTAAAAACGTTGCCCCACACTAGGAATTTCTCCTGTATCGTGGGTGCGATTACAAACATTTAAACTCACATACACAAACAGCCAGACCCGGAACAACTACTGGTAGGTCATACAAATATTTGTTCCGTTCGGGAATCGAACCCGCGACACGCAGCGCAGCAGTCAGCCGCTTAACCACTGCGCCAACCGTGCCGTCAATTAGAGAGTTATCACAAAATTCTATCTGCTAGACCTTTTTTGTGATTATACCTATGTGCCTGACTAATAGCCGTTAGCTGTTAACGTGCAGATTAATCATGGTTGTTTATTTCAAGTTTTTTTTTATTTGTTTGAAAAAAAAAACGTGTGCAATTCACACGTGGTAGAAGTGAAACCTTCAAAAATTTTGGCATAAGTATATGAAAAAAATACATTTTAATAGTACGTCCGTTAAGGAGCTATTTTAGGTACCTACATCACGCTTTCATCAGTAAAAGTGGAATTTTAAAACGTTAGTTAAAAGTACTGGGTCTTATAATCCACAGATCTTATATCACGCCCTTCCGCCTCATGCACATCATAAATGCGCGCGCAGTACTTGATCATTATTTTGCTGCGATGTTATTTTAAAACTGCGATATCTCCTAAGATATTCATTGAAATCGAATGATTAAAATGTTTTAAATTAAATACTTGTGATGAATAATATATTTATTTGGATAAGGATTAATATCATGTTTATAAAAATACCTTCGCAAATAATGCATTATTTTAGAACAAATTTGGTTAGCATAAAAAAGGTTATAGTGAGCCAACCTTAAAAGATAGACATATGCTGTCCCGGACTTTTTTTTAGAACGTTTAAAGGGAAACAATTTCGTCATACATGATGTTTGCGAAACTTTAACCGTTTACGCAGCGCACGCAGCGGAAGCTCTCAAAAGGTAAAATAAAACCCCCCGATTTTGAAACATTCTTCATTGGTGCTCCGCTCCTATTGGTCTTAGCGTGATGATATATAGCCTATAGCCTTCCTCGATAAATGGGCTATCTAACACTGAAATAATTCGGACCAGTAGTTCCTGAGATTAGCGCGTTCAAGCAAACAAACAAACTGCAGCTTCAGAGAACCACGAACATAAGAAACACTGTATAATGCTTCCTATCTCATTTTCTCCCACGTTAAATCTTATGAATTTGTGTCCGTCTCTTTTTACTGTCGCTTTTTCGTTTCATCGACTTTCAAATCACAACGATGCTAAAGAAGTTTTCACATCAAAAAAATTTTTCGCTTTAAAAAAAGAAAAAAAATTAGGTAGTCATAACAGGTTATAAGAAAGCCCCTGGGAACCAAAAATCGAAGAAAGTAGATTTGTCCAGCTAGCATGTTCTAGCTAGACGAACCATAATAGTTCGATGTTGCTATCATAAAAATAATTTGTTTTTAATAATTTGCAACATCGATCTCTCGTCGCGCGATAAAGAAGTTTCAAAGTGCTTTTTTCGAGTTAACTCGTCGTTTACGGTCATATTAGGGATTAGAATGACGTCAGAATCGTAGACAAATTACGATAAAACGAGGAAAAGACCGTTCTCGCGTTTGTCATGTTAGCCCTGCAGACGATTCTTACGGCATTGTCTACTCTAATTTTTTGCAAAAACGAACGCATATTGGACCAACAACAAAGTATGATGGGTTATCAACAACGCCATTATCGCGACAAGTGCATCAGAATTATTATTCGACTGTGAACGTTCGATCGACCACAGAGAACGTTCCGTTTCCTCGATGGTGGCATCGAAATGAGTCAGTCAAAGCCATTGTAGCGGGATACTTCAGCTATGTTTTCAATCACTTTGGTAAAAGTGTAGCCATATTTTCGATGGATAACTACAAGATGCAGCTATGAGGAGCACTAAATCATAATATATCGTCCTCGTGTGTTTTCCTGCAAACAAAACTCAACAACAGTACCTGTTCGACTCGGCCAATTCTGACCATTTTTTACGACTTCATCCGAAAACTAAACCTTAATATTTTATTGTTTTAACAAAACAATAGGTAGGTACTTCTAAATGAATTAAACAAATTTTCGACTACTCATAGCAAAAATTATCAACCAGAGTCAGGTACCATTGTTTTCCACATTAACAATCGTCTTTTTACACGCTTTTTAGGGTTTCGTAGTAAACAAGGAACCCTTATAGTTTCGTCATGTCCGTCTGTCTGTCTGTCTGTCCGCGGTCTAGCTCCGAGACCCTTAGTACTAGAAAGCTGTAATTTGGCATAGGTATACATATTAATTACGTCGACAAAGTAGTAAAACAAAATAACGAAAAACATTTTTTTTAGGGTACATACCTCTCATACACGTAAAGTGGTGATGTTTATTTTTTTACCCCATGGTGAGGGGTATCATTGGAAAGGTCCTTCAAAAATATTGTGAGTTTGTGAAAACCATTTTTGGATTCAGGGATTCGTTTGCGAAATATTAAGCTTTAAAGTGCTAATTTTTGTTAGAGTCAGGTGTCCCCCTCCCCCCTGCCAGCTAAATGGTTGGTTTTGGGTGTGTGAAAAAAATCACGACAGTAGTTTATATAACGAAATTAAAAGGAAAACTATCACAGCTAAGTAGGCTCTACAGGTTAACGAGTAATAATCGACCAACTTAACTTTGCAATTGCAAAAACATGTTTTCCCATACATTCCGTATGGGAGAACATATTTTTCAACTACAAAGTTAAGTTTGTTTTTGAGATAAATTCATCCCAACTACGGAACCCTTCATTGTGCGTGGTCCGACACGCACTTGGCCGGTTTTATTTAGTTTCACCTGTATGTATGTATGTTTGTTTGTATGTTTGTTTGTAACTGACTCCTTTGGGCACGATTTTGACCCAATTTAAACGGCCAGATTTCGTTCAAACTTTGTAGATTTATCGAGGACCGATGACAATAGAACTGTTTTGCTTTAAAACAAAACAGTTATTATGTTATGAAAAAACATAACATTTGATTGAAGAAGCTGTCTTAAATTCTACCTTTAATAATAAGAATAACGTACCTTCATTTCCTCTTTTTCACTACCTGTGTAGACTTTCACCATGGCAAGACTCGCGGTGATTTCAATCTGTCACTTGTCAAGTGTCAATCATAGAAGTCTTCAAAAATCAACAGCAAGCACATTGCTCAAATGTTATGTTTTTCATAACATAATAACTGTTTTGTTTTAATGCAAAACAGTTCTATTATGTTTCCTTCAAAACATAACATTTGATTGAAGACCTGTTTGTAATCTGCTGGTGAAAGAATACCTGAAGGATGTAGACGCTATGTGAATTAAAAAATTATACACAATGAAAAAATATTTCCGTCTGTGTACATTAAATTTTCAAATAAAATAAAAAATAAGAGTTTTCAATCTATTTATCCTACAAAATGCTTAAATGAACACATCTTCCATAAAATGTTATAGATTAATAGCAAACTTATTTGCCTTATACACTTTAGCGGATAAGGTGAAAATGAATTCAAAATCAATGAGATCTAAACTGAATAATAATCTCATCAACAAAGGATAGTTGGATCACTCATATCCTTAATCAATATTGAATTTTGACTTATATCCTTAATTAATACAAGTTAGATTACTTACTTGGAAGTTATGAGATCAATCAAAATGTACAAATAATTTTGAATCTCATAGATAAGTAATTTTATAAAGATTTGGAAATACGAACTCAATGTCATACACGACAAAGTTAAAATTCCATTGTAACTGAAATTTTATTAAGATCTTTTTATTAAAATAGTCAATAGTTTAGTCAAGTAGTGACACATTAAATCTCATCATTTGTCAACTAAACGTGAATCATGTACTTACACAAACATATATTGTATTAGTGAATTAAATATTAACATAATTATAATAAGTTCTCTTCCTCTTTCACAGAGAGGACACCCTTGTCTGATCAGTGGGAACATTATAGGTTGAGCATTTCAAATTCTCTTGAGATGTAGCTCTCTCTTTTACTAATTTACAAAAGTAATTTTCTGTGAGCCTAGCGGTTCTTCCAGTTTCATATCATCTGATGATCTATTTTCCAGTCAGCCTCCCGAAGGCTACCACAAACCTTATACTTCCAGGAGGTTCCTCTATCTTAGTCTGTTTAAAAATGAATTTAGTCCATTCTGAAGAGAGACAACATTGTCTTTCAAGCAAGTTTAGCCACACCTGTTATTGTAAATCAAAATCTACAAGGATTATGCTAGATTTTAAGTAAACATCTAGATTTTCAGTGTCTTTGAACCACACTTTGGCCGCACTGTTATTCAACATCCAGAAGTTGTGAGATATCTTATAGTTGTAAATCTCTACCAATCAAGGGGTAGTTTTTTTTATTTTTTATATGGATGACTGGATTATGCTTTTGAAACTTACTAAACTGTTTAGATCTATCATCTAAAATCTGTTAGTACAGTATGGTGCGATCAGGTTATTTAGGACTAATGTCATGCAATTTAAACTGCATTCGCAATTTATTTGCTAAACATGTAAACAGAGTTTTGGGAAAAACAACTGTAATACCTATGTTCTATGTTATGGGGTTTGGTTTCCGCACTTAGTCCGTCAGGTGGACCATTTTTGCGTGGGCCATGGCAGCCGTTTGGTGGTTATTCCAACCAGCCCACTTCCCTCCAGAAGTCCTCCTTGAAAAGTTGGGGGGGGACCCCCAACTTTTCAAGCTAGGAGTTGCAGCTTGTCAGGTCTAAGAGGTTCTTACGTGGATCCTGTATTGGTACTGGGTCTCCGAGACCTCTCGTCTCCAAGTACGGGAGCCGGGCGTACTGGGTCTAGCATGGGGCAATTTATACACAGTACGTCCACATCCCATTTCCGAGTTCAGATGACTGAGCACTCGGTCATAAATTGGGCGCAGAGAAAATCCATGCTAATCGATGCTGTCACCTGTGACTAAAAGCATTGCAGAAGCTTACCAAGCCATCATTTGAGTCCCATATGACGTACTGTCGCACAACGGCCGACTTATCTGACGCGAAAAAGTTGACGTCGGGGACGCCCCACTTTGAAACATGGCCTCCGAGGCCTGGGGCCAGGAGCAACAGGAGCCAATCAGGCCGGTCTGTTTCTAAAAGCGGTCGGCTAAGTTGCTATAACACTTTTAACCTCTCCGGGAGGTAAACCGCTGACAGAGTGATGTTCAGCTAAACTGCTAACTTCATCCTTTTTCAAGTTAGGTTCTGGAGCGCTAGGGAAACGTATCCATCGCTTATCCTTAATGTGCGACAAATGGTCTGTTGTCGGAATGAACTAGAATATTTGCACTCTGAAATCTGGCTTTTTGGCTGCTTATTACTGCGTATATGGCAAACATCTCTCTCAAGTTCAAGTGCCATTTTTTCTGGTTTGGTCAGGTTCCTGACAAGAGTAGAGTAGGTACTCTTTAATATTTACACCATACGAATTACAGATATAAATGTAGAAATTTTACATATTTATGGTGACACAATGGGCGGTATTATCACTAAAGGCAATCTTTTAAAGACATCTTTTGGATATGTATAGAGTAGCCCGTTTATGTGGGCTCCTTACCCCTCCTCCACGGCATGTGTGGACATGAAGTGGGTTACCTTACCATGTGTAGAGGAACTGAGCTGTGGCCTATTAATAGCCTCTGGCACCACATTAACTCTTGGCAAACCAGTGGAACAACCTTTTTCAATTTCTCTCGGTCTGCCCTTCTCAACAATTTTTCTGAGGATGATATTATAATCTTCCTTGCTACCTTGCCTTTCCTGCAGAGGGTGTACATATTCTAAATCCTGATTGAGATTTAGAACTCTCTTAGGGAATCCACTTGTCACCCAAGTTTTGTTAGGACTTAGTCTCTGAGACATAGAAATAAAAAATTCACAGTCTCGCAAATTCTCTACCACTCAGTTGGCTGCCACTGCAAAATATGTCCAGGGAATTGAAAAAATGCAAAAAGGTCACGCTGTTAACTACCAACAATATATATATATTCTTTTTATTTTTAAACAACTCGTAGCTCGTTGGTGTGAACTATGTCATGAACAGCTACCATTAATTAATTAATAAGACATTGCTTCCATCTTACTCTTCATCATCTTACTTGAGTGTAAAAAATAGGCTCTTTAATTATAATAATTATCATAATCTTAGAAGTCTGCATAGATTAATATTTTGAGGTTTAATAGAAATTTACAGAATTTGCTCAAAATAGAATTGTTCTGAATATTAGTATTTTCAGTATTTGACATTGAAACAGAAATTTGTAGAAATTGCTCAAAATTGAATTGTTCTGAATATTATTATTTTCAGTATTAGACTTAAGTAATAGACTTCCTGTTATGATCTTATCATTCCCAAGCTTTAACATGGTTCTTAAGGTGGCCTGAATCTTATCAACAGTATAAATCTTGGCCTAGTTATTCTTGGTATGATCTTCATTTACCATGTTTTTTTTTTTTTTTAATATCTTAATAATTGCAGATTAGAGTTCATAAGAGGTGTCTGAACCTTTTTAACGTAACAACTGCATACCACATGATAGTATTGCACTCTAACCATTTTAATACACTTCTGGATGGGTGTGTTTGAACTACTTCAAAAAGGGAAAGTAGGATGCAATACCAGTGGGTAGATTGCTGCCCAATTAACAAGTCCCTGTGAACCTTGCTTTAGCAGCTAGCTTCATTTGCGCTAGACCTCCATTAGAGATCCCAGACAAAACTCCCTCCGCAGGGCCAAATAGTCCATAGTTGTGTTTAGTGGCATAAGTATTCTAATTCAGTATGTGAAACACATGGGCTGGGAGCATACGGCCCTTCCTATGGTATAACGGATTGCTTTTATGATGGAATGTCAAAAACTGCTCGAGTAGTTCTAGCTCGTCTTCTATATTTGCTTTGGGAATTACTACCTAATCATCATATTTTACACTGAAATCTTTTAAGTTGTAATATTTCTGTCTCTTTAGACACGACCGGATTTTTTAGAAAACAACCATGCGCTTCTGAAATAGATATTAGCAAGAAGCAGTTTAGAAGTTTATATCCGCCCCTAAGACGACCCACTGACCTGTTTCTGAGTAAGGTTAGTGATATAATGTCGAAATTGTGTCTATTTTATCAGATTTAACACTTACTTGGCCATTCATTTAATAGGTCTGACTTACAGGAAATCGTTTCGATCTCTTTGCCGTAGTTCGGCGGTGAGAATGGGTGCCTTCTTCCTCTGGGGATGAAGGGCGTTCTTCACCACTATCGCACTTAGGAGAATCGCTGATCGCTGCTGTCGTTCGCTACAAACGCGAACGGTTGCCGCAGGTACCGGCGACACTTTAAGTAATGTGATCTTTCGATCTCCATTTCGGCATTTCGCTGACTCAACGATCAGCGTAACACTATATATCACTTATTACAAGCACTATTATTCACTTTCTATAAAGTTTTACCTGAAACTTTACAATTTTTATAGAAAAATAACGAGAGAAAATTTTTCCGTACGTTGGCGGCAAAATTTTTAGACGCTATGATTGACACTTGACAAGTGACAGATTGAAATCACCGCGAGTCTTGCCATGGTGAAAGTCTACACAGGTAATGAAAAAGAGGAAATGAAGGTACGTTATTCTTTTAAGACAGCTTCTTCAATCAAATGTTATATTTTGAAGGAAACATAATACATTAATTTGATAAAATTATTCCATTTTTCAATTTGGAAAATAAGATTTTTGTTAGTGAAATAAAAGAACATAATAATTGTGATTCGTTTAATTCAAAACTGAATCGAAAACATCGCAATATTTGCAAAAATAATTCTGATAGCTCTTGTCACTGTCAAACACAAAGTAGGAGGGTGACCATGAATTTTACGGGACAAAATACAGAAATTGGTATACCGTGTCCGTGTTGGTGTACCGTGACCATGATTTTCTCACGACAAAATCCGGAAAGCAGTTTACCGGGTAGCGGGATTACAAATTTCGAGTATGAGCATACGTTCCTTATTTTGTTTGACCAGGCATGGGGTCATAACCTGCTCAAAAGGGGGAGGATATAACGCGATCTCATTTCAAACTGCTCCCGTCACAATCCGCAGCTTCTAGAATGTTCTAGAACCCGTCGAAAAGATAAACGACGCACACCTTTTTTACACGCTTTTTATTTAGACAAGTAGTCTGTCATCCGTCAACTGTGCAACGCATCAGATAATTTTTTTTACGAAACGTGTTCTTCGCCCCGAAACCCTATTATATTTATATTATTATATTGTGATATCTGTATGTTAAAATTTCTAATTATCTTTAACCGATTCAACGATCTAATATTAACAAATTTTTCAATACCAAAGAGAATTTTAATTCAACAAAATAAGCAAGAATTTGAAAAAAAAAAACACGCTTTTAAAGAAAACCAAACGAAAAAATTATATGCAGAAGACATTCCATCAGTACGTATTGATTTCGGCCCAGATGGTGTTCAAGTAATTAAACCAATATCGATACAGTTTCCAGCAAAACACAGCTATGGAACTGCTGAGAGACGTATGTTGCCATTGATTCTGAGTTGGGCATCGACCGTCCACAAGATGCAAGGCTGTACAGTTGATCATGCAGTCATTTATCTAGGCTCTTGACTGTTTGCAGCTGGACAAGCTTATGTAGCACTTAGTCGTGGAAGATCTAATACAACCGACTTCCAAACTACAAAGTGAAAAATAACTTTAATTTCGAAAGTCGGTATCAAAAACTTAAATACTGATCCAAAGACACCGACTTCCGAAATTAAAGGTTGTATTTTTTGTAAAAAAGTTTTTTTTTTTTTTCACTTTTTAGTGGATTGATTTGTAATTTATCTAAGTTATAATAGCCTTATGTCAACTGCTCATCAAAAATGCCCAAATCGCTATAGATGTGCCTTTAATATTTGAAGAGTTCCCTCGATTTCTCCAAGATTCCATCATCAAATCGTAACCAAATGACAATGGGACCAACTTGAAAGTATACCCTTTCAAACAAAAAAAGAATTTTTCAAATCGGTCCAGCCGTCTTCGAGTAATCGGGGAACATACATAAAAAAAAAAAAAAAAAAAAAAATATCCCGACGAATTGAGAACCTCCTCCTTTTTTTGAAATCGGTTAAAAAGAGAGCTGTCAGAGACATTTATAATCTATGTCGTCGCGAATCTCCCGGAGAACTATTTAAAAAGATTTATATTATGACGGTACCTTGCCAATTCATTTATGAAAATATTATGTATGTAAGGAAAAATCTGTATCTTTTTAAGAAAATAAGTGATAGACATAATTTTATTACTAGAAATAAAGATAAAATAGATCAATCATTTTTCAGATTATCCAAAGTACAAACATCTTTTATAGGGTGCTGTGTTAAATGTTAGGACAAAATACCTTGTGAAATATTACAGTTAACAGAAAGAAAATTTAAAACTCATTAAAAGTACTCTTTGTAAACAAGCATATTACAAATTAGAGGATTATATCCTAGATAAGAATGCTTGGAAGCATGCTGGTCTAGCTCCATAGGACAATTTAGAGTCTAGACAAAATCAAACTGGTTGCTAATTAAATTGTTTAAATAAATATTATTTAAAAAAAATACATTCTGTGATTACTAGAACTCACACACTGACTAATTAGTATCACTTGTAATTTTTTTAGGAATATCGTATAGGTACCTACTTTTACAATGCTTGTAAATATTTAAAAATTTAAAAAATTATTATGTAATGGATACATGGTGTTCACATATTTTTACATTATTTTACCTCGATGGTCCTAGTTTATCATTTATTTATAACTTCCAATTTACAGCTTTATGTAAGCGGGCACGCCCTTTGTGCCTGGAGGCTTTTATTTAGATATTTAGTTCTTTTTACGTTTAGTTTTTATTTTTTATTTCTGCTTGAGTATAGTTCTCGATGTTTTTGGTTGGTATATTGGCGTGTGCTAGCTGACATATGGCCAATAATTTATACTTAATTAAAATAATGTTTTGTGTTGCATAATAATTTTGCATACTATTGTATAGAGTCATTTTTATTTTTTCTAACTTGAACAGTCAGCTGTGCTGCTGGGGAGTTTGTTGCGCCACTTCTTCTTCCCAGCTAAAGGCACTAGGAAGTGGTGAAGGGTGGGCGTTTTTGGGGGACTGTCTTATGTAATTTTGATGTTCGAAAAGTGCTGATTCTCAGCCTAATTTGAATAAATGACTTTTGAATTTTGAATTTTGACATATGTGAACACCATGTCTCCATTATATAATTATTTTTTCTGTCATTGCTTCATTTTTAATTATTTTTACCTATTGTGGTATAATAAATCTTATTCCAGGTGCATTGTCTTCACATATAATTAATGTATACAAAATATTGTAAAAAAAATTAAAAGAGTAACGGTGGAGTTTCTTGCCCATTCTTCTCCATACGTAAACTACCTTTTGGAAGGGGCGACTAGAATCAATTTTATTTTTTTGTTTTTGACATACAAAAGTGCCTTTTTGTGCCTAATTGAAATAAATTATTTTTTTAAAGTTCTATATATTCTACCACAACATATGGTGTACAAATGTCTTTCTTATAACTAAGTACGATTAATTTTTAGATATTAATGATTTACAATAAGTCCAATATGAATTAATCCTACTAATTCAATAATTTAAGTAATGATTATAATTGAGTATGAGATATCCTTTGGTACATCGGAGTAATTTTATTGTGAAAATTACTTAATTATATATGTGTATGTATAGTATCTGTGCCTCACAGAATGATATCAGCGACGTGTTAGCTACCGGCTTGCAAGGGACATACAAAATATGTTATTGTTACGTATTTATGCGGAAGGATGGCGACACTCGTCAATGAAACTCGCTTGTCTGTTGCACCACACTGGTTTAATCCCTAGAAGTTACCCCCGGCGTGGGGAGGTATCGGGAGGTACCCGGGAGGGGAGGGATTTATCAGGTCTAGGTTTCTAATATGTGGGGCAAGGTCTTGTCCTTGCTTTGGGAATGCAAACATGGATTTAAGGACACGTCTGTAAAATTGGTAGAATCGAACTACTACACTGACACGGGTCACACACACAAGTGTATGCACGGGAATAGTAGTCAAGTGAACTAATTTAAGATACGGAATTCTAAACTTTATAATTTTATTATTATGAATTATCAGTTTTTTTTTATCTATTTTAATTTGGGACTTTTATAATCGCAATGCGTATGACAGTCCCATCATACCCTAAACAAATAATAACAAGTCACACTGCTATGGATTACATTAGGGCCATAAACCTGAACAGACTCTTCGCATCATCACCATTTGGTTGAGATAGAATTTTATTAAATGTGCCTAAATCAAGTCGGTTTAACCTCAAGGCCCCAAACACATCATTTCTATCACACTCATATCGAACACAGTCCATCAATAAGTGATGTAAGTCTTCCACAACTCCACACTCCACACAATTAGGCGAGTTAATTTTTTTCATCATGAATGCAAACTTATTACATGGAATGTGTCCAGATCTGAGTCTATAAGCTGTAACAACCAATTTCCTACTTAAATTACTATTAATAAACCAGGGCACACGAAAAGACTGACCCTGCATGGTTTTATACCAGATTCCTTTTTCCAATGACCGTTTATCAAAATACTCCTTCCAATTATTGTAACACTTATTTTTAAATTTAGGTAGAACCTCTGCATAATCTAACGTTATATTAGTTTCCTTTCCATTTTTAGCTGCATATTTTGCCAACATGTCAGTCCTTTCATTGCCCTGTATCCCAATATGCGACGGAACCCATTACAATCTTAATTTAACACCCTTTACAAAGAATAAATCGATCTTAGATAAAATATCATAAGCTATCGATACACTTCTTTGGCCAGAGGCGCATCGAGCAAAATGTTATAAAGAACTTTTGCTGTCTGTGGAAATAACAATAATTATTGACTACTACTGCAATAACACAATGCTTCAAAGATCGCAATAAGCTCCAACGTCATAATGGACGCGTTCTTATCTATTTTAAAACAGTTAATTTCACGACTCATTAGCTCACTAGGTAGTACCTAGTGAGCCAATGAGTCGTACCTAGTAGGTACATAGAAGGCGGCTCCATGACCTTCCACACTCTTCGACCCATCTGTAAATATACTAAACCAATCATTGTATTTTAGATGCAACTCTCTCATCATCATCATCAGCCTATAAATGTTCCCACTGCTGGGACACAGGCCTCCTCTCTGTAAGAGGGAGTGGGCCGTAATCTATCACGCGGGCCCAGTGCAGGTTGGTAGATGTCACATGTCTTCGAATTTTCGGTTCTAGGACATGCCGGTTTCCTCACGATGTTTTCCTTCACCGTTTTGACCGTTTTGTCGTTTCAACTCTCTAATAACTTAAAATTTTAATAAATTGCTATCATAAGATTGTTTAGAATATTTCACTACATCTAAGTTCCACATAATTACTTCGTGAATATTAATGTTGGTCATCCATGTCCTTAGAGTAAACATCTGCAAGGGATATGATGATGCTATATTTTCTTCCTTCACATCATCATATAAGGAAACCAGCAGTGGAATCTTTTTATTTCTCCAGTAACTATTTTGTCGAAGAGTGTTAAGTTCCTCTAATCATAATCTTCCTCTAATGATAATTGTTGGTTATATATAGACACAGTAGGCAGTTGTAGTATAGTAGGTAGTTATAATATAGTGGGTGAGTGCAATTAATTGTAGTTTGTAGGGTAGGACTGGTTTGGTTAGTGTGGGTAGGTTAGGTTAGTTTAGTGGTAATCAGCTGTTTATCTGATAACACAGGTTTAGCTGATAGAATTTAGATTATTAGTGTTTGTTTGTTTAGATTTGTATGTAGGCACATGTGTATATAGATAGGAAATAGTAGTAGGTATAGGTAGTAAGAATAGTTGGTCAGTTGTTTTGGCAAAAGTTCAATTTTTAGGCTAGGAGTAGGTAGTTTATTAATTATTATTTTATTGTTGAACAGTGCCATTAAAGTTGCAATGTACATTAATTGATAGATATAAATATTGATAGTTTGCAAGTAATAGAAGTATTGCAGTATAGAGTAAGTATAGTTTTAATTTTGTCAAGTAAGTTAGTTTAGTATAGTAGTAGCAGTTAGTAAATAGTTGTTATTTATTTGACTAGACAACAATTCAATTTTATTTTACTTTTATAGTAAGTAAGTAGTATAATAAGGTTGGTAAATAACACTACCTACCCACCTGGTAGGTAGTGTTATTTAGTTGTAGTAGGTAGATATCAATTGATCTAATTGTGATTAGATAAACAGTAGTAGGTAGTTAGCAATGTAGTAGCATGATTTGGTGATAGTTCAAGTGATAGCTGTCCTTAGTGTTTAATTTTGGCCACAGTAGTTATTATGTAGTTTTATTAATTGTGAGCCAGTAGACAAGTTATTTAGATTGTATAATGTATGTAGGTATGTCTTGTTTGAGTTTATTTTTAGCAAAGTTTAAAGTTAGGTATTATGTTTGTAGTCACAATATTTGTAGAAGTTAATATCATAGTTGTATCATAAGTTATTTATAGTTTGACAGCTATCAATAGAAAGTGTAGAAGACACAAGTTGTTATTTTGAAAAATGTGCATTTCACCGCTACCAGCACGGAAGTAAAGTTTTTAAATTTTGATTTAGTTATACTAGTAGTGAGTTCCCATTATGTAAACAGATAGTATTAGATACACAGTAAAGGATAACACATGTAGTTATCACATCAGGTTCACACAATAGTTTGAAAAAATCTTAAAACTTTGCCACTACGATGTGTAGCGAGAAGGGTGTGCGAGGGCTCAGTCAGATCAGTGTTAGGTTTGGTAGGTAGTAAGAGTTGGGCGCCACTGTAACGGCTAGGGCTGCGCGGGGTAGGCTGCGCAGGCCGTTAACGGTTTAGGTAGATTTAGGTAGGTAGTAAAACAGCTAATTAGGTTTATAGATATAATTATTAGATGATAGGTAGTAGTAACACGGCTAGGTCGTGGGTAACATCACTGACACTGAGTCTGAGCACTCACACACTTAGGATAGACAGGAAGGGTACCGTCCTTGGTAGCACATGGTAGATGTGGGCGCCTGGTCAGCACAGGCACCGTAGTAGGTTCACAACGCTACACTACTTAGAAGAAATAGACGCAAGAATGATAATTGACACTGGTAGCATGAGATCATTCATTAGTCCTCAAAAGGCTTATGAATTTTTCAGTGAATATATTAAGAAAGAATATTTTCAAGTGTTAAGCACCCATGCTTCTAGTAGACATGATGAAATAATGGAAATTCCTCCTTTACCTACTTTTGTAACTAACGCTTGGCATAAATTTTATTTGTATGATGTTGCCGCACAATATGATGGACTTATTGGTAATGACCTTTTATTACAATTAGACGCAGTAATTGATTTAAAGAACCAAGTATTAAGAACTAGCACTACATGTATTCCAATAATTACGGAATACCTAGATAGTGTAATCACAGAAAAGTCCACAGCTGAAAAGAAAAGAGAACGCAACAGTTCATCAACTATTACAATATCAGACACAAGTCGAACAGCAACTGCCAGTTTTATAGAGTTTATAGACGAAAACATTAATGCATACAATGTTCCTGATTCTAGTAAATCAGAAACAATTCATTCAGCTTTAAACGAGTCCACTGGAATACTAATTTTACATGAAGCTATAGACACAAAGCCAAATCAAATTTTAGTATTCTCATGGCTCAAAAATGAAATGCAAGTGAAGGATCTCTCGCGTGACAAACATAAGGTATTAGAAGTTTTCTTACCAACGGATAACCCAGAATTACTAAAAGAATTTTTGAAACAATATATTAAACCAAAATTGAAGTATTTCATTTATTTTGAAGATAGTGAACATCGTAAATTATTCAGTAATATAATAATTCAGCTGTTTAGGAAGGATTTGATTAATTTTCAGGAATGCACAGAACGAGTTATTTATGTAGAAGATGAAGGAGAACAGAAAACTATAATAGTTAAGCATCGTGAAGGAAACATGTGCCACCGCGGCATCAAAGAGACATTAGTAAGGCTTCGTAGGAATTATTATTGGGATAGAATGCAGGAGACAGTAGCGGCAGTTATAAATACTTGCGAGGCATGTCAGAAAATGAAGTATGATAGGAAGCCTATTGAACCTAATTTACAGCTGACTCAAACACAGAGTGCTCCGTTTCAGGAATTATTTATAGATCTTTTTAATATTAATTCAATAAATATGGCAATATATGACTTTCTTAATGTTATCATAACTAACATGAATGAGAGAGTCCCTATATCAGCAATATACATGGATATGACCAAAGCATTTGACTTGGTCAACCATGATATACTTCTGAGCAAGTTAAATGCGTATGGGATAAGGGGAAATGTTTTATCACTCATAAAATCTTACTTAAAAAAACAACCGACTTCAAAAAAAACACTACAAAGTGAAAAATAACTTTAATTTCGGAAGTCGGTGTCTTTGGTTTTGAATTTTCGTTCTTTGTCACCAACTTCCGAAATTAAAGTTATTTTTCACTTTGTAGTGTTTTTTTTGAAGTCGGTTGTTTTTTTTTTTGTAAAAAGTTTTTATTTTTCACTTTTTAGTTGTGAAACCTACCCCACACAAATTCGAATACCACTACCTGCTATGTAAATAACAGTGACAGGAAGTTATCATAATATCATCCACATACTAAGCGAGGTAAAAATACGTATTATTGAAGCTAACTCAAAAATTACCCAAGTAAAGTTAATAAAATTTATATGGGACCACCTCTGAAGTATGATCTACCAAACAAAAAAAGAATCATCAAAATCAATTCATAATTGACGGAGTTATCGCGTAACAAACATACAAAAAAAAAAAAAAAACAACATACAGTCGAATTGATAACCTTCCCTATCCTTTTGGAAGTCGGTTAAAAATAGAACACAACGTACAGAAATAAGTCGAATTTTTAAATTAAATAAAACCGTTATAAAATACATTTCTAAAGAACGAAAAATATCTTATGGAGTGCCCCAAGGCAGTGTGCTTGGGCCTTTATTATTTCTTATATACATAAATGACTTTCCCAAGAATATACCCTATCCTATGATATTGTTTGCCGACGACAGTACTATCATTGTTAAACATGACAAAAATAATAAAGACTTTGAAGCTGACATAATCAATGCATTACAACAAGCCGTTAACTGGCTAGAACATAACAACTTTATTATAAATTTGAAGAAAACAAAAATTATGAATTTTCGTCAAAGAGTAGCTAATTCGGAACTAAATGTAGGCTTTAATAATGAAAAAATTGAAGAAGTTGCAAATACAAAATTTTTAGGCATAACAATCGACAATCAACTAAATTGGAAGCAACATACTTCAATATTTAATTTAAAAAATTAGTAAGTTTGCTTTTGCTTTGTATAAACTAAAAAAAGTAGTCAATCAAGCAGCGGCAGTCACTGCATACTATGGATATGTCGATTCTATACTACGCTATGGAGTCATGTTTTGGGGTAACTCCTGCAATAGGGACATGGTGTTCTAATCGCAAAAAAGATGCATCAGAGCTATTACCGGTATAAAAATAACTTGTAGCTGCAAACCTCATTTTGTATTGTTAAAAATAATGACTTTATCTTGCTTGTACATATTTGAGACTGCTTTATTTGTTAAAAAGAACATGCATCTATTCAGAAAAGCATCTGAACATCGCTATAAAATGAGTATATAGACAAGTATATAGACATGAATTATGCGTTCGACCATCAAAGACCGCCTTGATGCATAAAAGCATACTTTGCATGGCCCCAAAAATATTTAATAAATTGCCAAATGGAATTAAGGACTTAAATATTATTCAATTTAAAAACAAATTAAGACATTTATTATTGGAAAAATGTTATTATACTATTGACGAATTCCTTAATGATAAATTGTAAGTTATTTGACATTGACATTTATTTAATTTTGACATTGTATTATTATCTTTCCATTTATTCATTTTTTTACATATTTAATACATTTTTAAATATTTTTATAAAAATCATTAAAAAAAACATTTAAAAATATAAAAAACAGTGGCCCATCGGCATCAGGAACAGGGTCCAAGCTGCCGGTGGTCAGGGCTCTAGAGAGAGGAACCTCCTCACTATGCGTGCCGTGTCTAGGAGTACTGCTTTCTGAATCAAGCCCTTGACCCAGCCGCGCAATGAGAGCCTCCTGAGGTGTTGGTCGAGGCTCTTCGCTATTAGGCCATTAACCGTAACGATTATCGGTACAATGATTGCAGAGTCCACATCCCACATGTCGACAACCTCGTGTGCTAAGTCAAGATACTTGATTTTTTTATCTTTCTCAGCTTTTACGAGATTCTCGTCATGAGGGACAGCGATATCAACAATCATTGCACGGCGCTCTCGTCGATCTATCACCACAATATCAGGCTTATTAGCTACAATAGTCCTGTCAGTGATGATAGATCGATCCCAGTACAATGTGGCGTGACCATTCTCGAGAACTGGGTCGGGCACATACCTGTAGTATGGTACTTCAGATTCTACAAGGTTGTACTGCAAGGCAAGTTGCTGGTGGATAATCCTAGCCACTAGATTGTGTCTGTGCAAGTACTCGCCGTTAGCTAGACGAGAACAACCGGAAATAATATGTCGGATTGATTCACCGGGGCGGTGGCATGCCCGACAGATGTCAACCGTACCGTCCTTGACAATGTATTTCCGATAATTATTCGTCAGGATAACTTCATCCATAATCGCACAGACAAAACCTTCGGTTTCCCCGAAGAGGTCACCGAAGCGTAGCCAGGATACAGACGCCAAAAAGTCTACATCAGGCCCGTGGAGGGCCCGGAAAAAGCGTCCGTGTAGCTCTTTGCCCTGCCATACTTCCTTACGATCGTTAGTATCAAGTACTGCAGGTTTGCGCCAGTTCTCTTTTGCCAAGGAGAGCGGGGTGAGGCCCTTGTCCACTGCGACCACATCTCGGTGCATACCCACGTCAGTTTGAAGGAAGTATTCCCTGAGACTGTAAATCTCGCGGTTGTGGAGGGTTTTAGCATTTAGGAAACCTCGACCCCCACACTTCCGCGGGATGTACAGTCTCATCACTGATGACCGTGGGTGATGCATCCGATTTGCTGTCAGCAATGTACGGACCTTCCTATCTAGAGCGTCAAGTTCCGTCTGAGTCCATTTGAGTATGCCGAAAGAATACATCAACACCGGCATGACCCAACCGTTGAAGGCACGCACCTTGTTTCCGCCTGATAAAGGACTATTTAACACTTTATTCAGGCGGCCAAAGAAGCGTTCCCTCAACGATTGTTTCATGTCGGCAATATTGATGCCTAATGCTTCCGACATACCCAAGTACTTGTAGGTTTCGGTTGAGGAGAGGGATCTAAGGTGTATGGAATCCGAGAGTTGGGTTCCCACGGATTCCATAATCCTCCCTCGCTTTACATGCATGACTGCACATTTTTCCACACCAAATTCCATCCTGATGGCGCTACTGAATGTTTGGGTTACCTTCAGTAGCTCCATCAGTCGCAAATTGTTGGGGGCAAAGAGTTTCAAGTCATCCATGTAAAGGAGGTGAGATATCACCTGACCACCCCTTCTCAACCGGTAGCCTAGACCTGAATCCTCCAGCAGTGTGCTTAGAGGATTCAAGGCTAAGCAAAACCAAAGCGGACTCAAACTATCGCCCTGAAATATTCCCCGCTCAATCCTGATCGGTTCATCAATTCCCCGGGTCTGTCGACATCCTGGATAGAGAAGGACCGTCCTCCATTGCCGCATACATGACATCAGGAAGGTGCGCAGAGTGGCATCTATCTTGTACAACTCTAGCACCCTCATGAGCCATGTATGCGGCACCGAATCATAGGCCTTCTTATAATCTATCCAACAAGTCGACAAATCCTTCCGGGATCTACGAACCTGTTGGCTAATGGTCATGTCTATAAGGAGCAGCTCCTTGGTACCGCGGGACCCATTCTTACATCCATTCTGAGACACAGACATAATTAAGTTGTTGTTAATATGGTGTGAAATTTTTGCTCTAAGAATGGATGTAAGAACTTTATAGACCGTCGGTAAACATGTAATTGGTCTATAATTTTTAGGTTCCGCAGTACTGCCCGATTTATGGAGCAGGTGGGTAACTCCTGTTGTGAAGAACAATGGGAGGGACCCAGTCTCTAAAGATGACTGGAATTGCGAGGCTAAGCAGGCGTGTGACCTTTGTAGCCATTTAAGCCAGAAATTGTGCAGTCCGTCCGGTCCTGGAGATTTCCAGTTAGGCAACGGACGGACTGCACGGGCCACATCCATTATTATCTTTATTATTATCTTCTTTTTTTTGCTTGTTTTTCTGTCTCAAGTTATTTTGTGTTCATTTGTAATTATTTTATTTTAATATTTTGATTATTCTTTATTATAAATAACTAATAATTATGTGAAAGTGTGTACACCTTTAAGGTAGATTTTTTGAGGAGCGAATTCGAATTATTAAAATCTCATGTAAAAATGTACCAAAAATCACACAAATAAATGAATTTGAATTTGATGAAGTTCCTCCGGAATCCATCACCAATCGGTTTTACGCTTTTACGCGCGATTTTCCCTCACTCTCTTCTCTAAAGGTTCCTCGCAACATTGGCGTCTTTAGAGAAGCTGTAGTGAATATTGTAGCCTTCTGGGACACCAGCTTTAGTGGTTATGGTTGTTGTATTTATTTACACATTACTGACTCTAAAGGTAGTTAATTGATTCAGGCGTGACCTTGCGGAAATCCATTATAAAATACAATAGACGTGGATATATTTAGTAACCTGTTCCACTTATCTATTTCTAAAGATCCATAAAAAACTCCTGAAATAAATCGACACGTGTTTCACCTCTCAACGAGGCATCCTCAGGATGACGATGGATTTGTTGCGAACTCGAACACGGCGTGTCAGTCTGCACTCAGCGCTCGGTGTGGCAACACGCGGTGTTCGAGTTCGCAACAAAAGTGCGGAGCTCGCGGCGGTATTCTTGTCCACTCAGGACAAGAATACCGCCGCGAGCTCCGCATTTCGGAGGTATTTGGGAATCGAACATTAAGAGTGTTAAAACTCACTTGTATAGAGTCATAGGAAAGCAGCTTCTCACTTATGAGGAACTCTCGACCGTATTGGTACAAATCGAGTGCCTTTTAAATTCTCGACCGCTTAGTGTTCTCTCATCAGAAAGAAGAAAAGAAAGAAAGAAAAAACGTTTATTTGCGGTAAACATGACGCAAGAAACGCAGAACGCAGAACATTGATATTTATATTGAAGAACTATAGAATGGCAAATCCCCAATTATTACGGGATATTACACGTTAGTTTATAGTTTCAGCGGATGCGATGAATTGAGATTTTATAATGCGGGTTTGCGGTGAGAGTAAAATGCGACCGAATGGCGCGCGCGCACTTTGACATCTGACAAGCGTCATTAGAGCTGTTACTGGCCGCTCAGTCTTCCGATACCCTCTTCACATGTCCGCGACAGCAATACATGCCTAAGGTCGGACTACAGACACCTGAACACCGCCCATAATCAAATTTGACCTAACGGTCGATAACTTACCACACCAACATCCTTTGGGGCAAAACAAATAACGGAGGGACCGTACCAGAAAATTACCCTAAATTTCTCCAAATTTATTTTGTGTCAGACTATACCGAACAGGCTAATGTTAGAAATCATCATTTTCCACAGCTTAACAGTGACCTTATATCAGGATTTCAAGACATGTTACATCAAATTCATAGATATGTGCATAATTTCAAAGTTGCGCGAATCGATTGGAATCGATTCTGCACGGCAGTAACGACTTTAAATTATTTTCAGCGCAGATAGACGTCCTGTTGGTGAATACCGCGGGAGATACAACGTTCCCATTGCAGACGAAGTTGCGTTTGTTTTAGTAAAAAAGTAAGGTAAAGTAAAAATTCATTTATTTTCCACACTAATGTAAACACAGTATAGGTACATAAAATAAATGGAGTGGACAGCCTAAACTAGAGCAGCCCTGTATTTCAGGACTCCAGGTCTTCCTCCCGCGGCGAGTAAGTTGGTACCAATTACAAATTACAACTAGAGGTGTAGTTAATTAATAATTATATTGTTTGTGTTTGGGTGAGTGGGTGTGAGTGTTGTGAGTTTGTTCGTGCGTGTATGTTTTGTGTGTGTGTGTGTTGTGTGTGTGATGAGTGAGAGTACGGTTGCGCTCATCTGTGTTTGTAGGAGTATGTATATAAATGTATATGTGGTTATGGATAACTGAGCTTTGATTGCTCTTGATTTACTGCAGATAGAACAGAGATGTTATTTAGAAATTATAAGTAAGGATTCCGTATCATTGTAATTTAAATTCAGAAGATATTTTTGTATAATAGATTTACATTCATGCGTGAGTTTTGGGAATATATTTAAAAAAGAGTTGAGTTTATTACTTAGAATTATATGAAAATGATATAAATAATTCGATTCAATATATAATAAACTGGTTATTTAAGAATAAGCTAAAAATAAACTTAGAAAAAACACAGTATATGACGTTCCAACAAAGAACAAAACAACAAAATTTAAATATTATGTTACGCAGACCAGAAAATACCTGAAACCAACAGTGCCAGATTTCTAGGACTTTACTTGGACAGTCATCTAAACTGGAAATGTCATGTAGAAACTGTCTGTAAAAAACTAAACCAGTATTCTTATGCGCTTTATAATCTTGCAAAAATAGCAAATGAGTCCGTAGTTGTGATAGCATACAAAGCGTACGTCACTTCAACGTTACGTTTTGGAATAATCTATTGGGGAAATTCCACTGATAAAGACATTTCTTTCAAAGCTCAGAAAAAGTGTGTACGTGCTGTGTTTAAGCTAAAAAAAACGGAAAGTTGTAGTCCGTTTTTTAAGAAACATAAATTGCTTAATCTGCCCTGTCTATACATCTACGAGACAGCAGTATTTGTGAAATCAAACTTGCATTTATTTCAAACATTGAGATCAAAACGACGCAACAGAGAGTTATGTGCTATTCCACACAAGACTGCGCTATATTCAAAAAGCTTTTTAGAAATGGCACCCAAAATATATAACAAGATACCCAATCCAATAAAAGATCTCGACATACACCATTTTAAAAAGGCTGTTCTTAATTTATTAAATATAAAAGCTTATTACACAGTCAATGAGTATCTGGACGACAAGCTATAATTTTTTGACATTTTAATTTTTTTTGTTCGATATTTTTAATTTGTTATTAATTAAATGATTATTAAAAAATGAATTTTAATGTTTTTTTGTAATTTAATGTATTGTATGATAAATAATGATAATTGAATGAAATAACAATGAATAATGTTTTTAAGTATCTATTAATTTCTAATTGTTAAAATTTTGTTTTATTTGTTAATGTAAATGTTTTGTTTAATTTATTACTAATTAATTTATAATCAGAATATTTGTGCGCCGTTGACGGTAAGACATAGTGTTCATTTTTATTATTATTAACATCTGTACTTTTTTTGTTTACCTATGTTCTACAAATAAAAATATTTGAATTTGAATTTGAATTTATTACATAGATAAGGAGCAAGGAAGCATGAGTGTCTCGTGAAGAATGCCGTGTTGTGTTTTGTTGCCTTGCATATTCTGTTATTTCTACGTGCAGGATATGTTGACTTAGCATCGTAAGTTAGATCTTTATGCTTGCGAAGTGTGGTGTGAAGGATGAATAGTTGCCTCACTGTCAAGACATTGCAGTCTTTATATAGGCTCATCGTGGGATAACGAAAGGGTTTTCTGAGCATTACGTTGAGTAATGACCTTTGTGCGCGTTCAACTTTTATGATTTTTGTCTTGCAGGTCCCACCCCATACCGGAATACAATAACCCAAGATTGATTGAACAAAGTAAACCGTTTTTAACATTTTCAATTTGAGTACATTTCTGAGTTTTCTAAAAATCCATATCATTTTACGCGTACGTGCACACAGAATATCTAGTTGTGCATGCCATGAAAGGGTATCATCTATTTGAGTGCCGAGATATCTAATATTGGTGGTATTTACTATTGGTGCGCAGGAGCATGTTAACGACTGGGTATTATTACAAATATGTGCTTTTAAAGTGAAGTTATTTGGTTGTGTTGTTTTATTCATCGAAAATGTTATATATTTTGTTTTATTGACATTTAATGTTAGTAGATTTTTATTTAACCACAGGGATGCCTGATGAAGTCCTTTTTCGGCAAGGTACCGTGCCTCAGCCCAGGAATCTCCCTGAAATATGAGCGCAGTATCATCCGCATATGCGAATATTTTTCTCTTTGGCAGTTCATATTGGGCCAAGAACGCTTCCCTAAGGAACTCCACAGGTGATGGGGAGAGGGCAGCTAATGTAGTCGCCTATTTTCACAGATTAGTACCTGTTGGTGAGAAAATCTTTCACGAGTTGCAGAGGTAAACCGCGTATGCCGATCGCTTCAAGTTTCGTCAGAAGTAGGTTAATTGAAATAGTATCGAAGGCCTTGGCTAGATCCAGAAAAACTCCAACACATTTCCGACCCTGGTCCAAGTTACTTACTACAAAATTTGTAAGCTGTATCGCCGCATCTTCTGCAGATTTGTTGGGTTGGAAACCATATTGAGAATCTGATATAATAATAATAATAAGGGGCCTCTGCGAGTTGGCTTCGGCCCCTCGTACGCCTTTCAAAGGTCCGGGACCCCTGGGTCCCGAGAAATGTCAAAGACGAATAAATAATAATAATAAGAACTAACGACCGCAGGGAGATATGGCAGAGCAAGGAGCTTCACGGGCGCTACTACCGGGCCCTGCATGGGCCCGATGTAGACTTACTTGCGTCCGTAGCCTGGCTGCGCTTTGGTGACCTCTTTGGGGACACCGAAGGTTTTGTCTGTGCAATTATGGACAATTATCGGAGATTTATTGTGAAGGACGGCACGGTTGACATCTGTCGGGCATGCCACCGTCCGAGAGAATCAATCCGACATATTATCTCCGGGTGTTCTCGTCTAGCTAACGAAGAGTACTTGCATAGACATAACCTTGTAGCCAGGATTATCCATCAGCAACTTGCCCTGAAATACAGCCTTGTGGTATCGGAAGTGCCGTACTACAGGTATGTGCCCGACCCAGTTCTCGAAAATGGAAATATCACATTGTACTGGGATCGATCCATCATCACTGACAGGACTATTGTTGCCAATAAGCCTGATATAGTGGTGGTGGATCGAGGAGAGCGGCGCGCAATGATTATTGACATAACGGTCCCGCATGACGGAAACCTCGTGAAAGCCGAGAAAGATAAACAAATCAAGTATCTTGACTTGGCTCGCGAGGTTGTCGACATGTGGGATGTGGACTCAGCAATCATTGTGCCGATAGTCGTATCAGCCAATGGCTTAATTGCCAAGAGCCTTGACCAACACCTAAGGAGGCTCTCGTTGGGCAGCTGGATTAAGGGCTTGATTCAGAAAGCGGTACTCCTGGACACGGCTCGCATCGTTAGGAGGTTCCTCTCTCTGGAGCCCTGACCGCCGGTAGCTTGGACCCTGTTCCCGATACCGGTGGGACACCATTTTTTATATTTTTAAATGTTTTTATATTATTTTATTCTAATATTTAAAAATATAATTTATATGTAAATAATGAAATAAAGGACAATAATAATAAAATTTATTTATTTTCAAATAGGTTACAGACGAGAATACATTATTGTTGTTATGGTTAAAAATTAGGTAAAAGATGGATTACAACTGGCTGGTATAAGAGTAAAGACAGGTATTACATAATTATGCTGTGACCACAGGGTCTGTACATGAATTGGGTGAACCCTGCCTCTTAAACTAGGGTGACCTGTATCTTAAGAGACAGTGATCAGCTATATGGCATCACATAAAATAATCAAAAACTGGTTTGTGAAGTGTGTAAGTTGCCATGTATGTGTCAATAAAATAAATGACTTTTGTATTTTTCTTGCTTATAGTATAGGTATAGTATGTATTTTCCTAAACATTTAATTAGTAAAAAGGAGGAGAGGGGAGTACCCCTCAAGAATGTAGGAGAGTGTGTGTGAATATATGTAACTACACACCCATGTGTATATGGGGAGTGTGTGTGAGTGTAATTATGAGTGTGCAGCGAGAAATAGTTATAATTATTAAGCAATGTATGTAAGTAGGGACTCGGTTTGTAAATAGTCTTGTTGAAGTAGCCATTCTGTCACCTTAGACTTTACATGATATCTATTGAGGTCGCGGATGTTGAGGTCTTTGTGAGTTTTTTTATAGATATATACGCTAATAGTGTGGTATTGGTGTCTGGCGAACGATGTTTTATGCTGTGTGCCTGGGGGAATGTTGGTACGTTTTTTAGGATCAGAAGGAAGGACGCAAGCGTGTCTTTTTAGTACCGATCGGAGCACAAAGACCTGACGGACAGTAAGCACCTTACATTTCGAGTACAATTGTATTGTAGGATAGCGGTAGGGCTTACGTACGTCATTAGGCGTTTGTTGATAAGCTTTTCAAATATTTTGGACATTGCAGGCAAGACTGAAATCGGACGATAGTTCTCGACACTGCTCCTAGACCCACCTTTATGAATAGGATGAATTAGTGAATGCTTAAAGCAGTTTGGAAAAATACCTTTGTTTATACATAGGTTAAAAATATGTGTCAGTGAGGGGCTTATTACATTTTTTATGCGTTTTAGGAATGTGGTAGGTATGCCATCATATCCAGTAGCGGAGTAATTTTTAAGTTTTGAATTAATGACTCGACTTCGGTATTATCTGTTTCCAGCAGTACGATTGATTTTAAGTTACGATCTGTTTTAATATTACATTTTATTTTAGATATATCGACGGATTCAGTGATAGTGTCTACAAGTGTTTGACCAGTGCTTACAAAATACTGATTTATCTTATCTACGGATTGCTGGGCTTCGTGTGGTTTAGTACTTAATAATAATTCTTCCGCTGGATTTTTGTTTATAGTAGTGTTGGTGATTTTTCGTATCATTTCCCAAGTTTGTTTTGGATTCTTACAATTTTCAATCGTCGAGGTTTCATATTTCTCTCTAACCTTATTTAGAACATCATTACAAAAGTTCTTATACCTATAATAGGAGATCTTTAGAACTTCATCTGAAGAAGAAGCCTTCAGTTTTTTGTGTAGGGCGTCGCGGTGGGTGATGCATCTGAGTAAACCGGTAGTAATCCATGGCTTAAGTATTTTCTTCCTATTAGGAACTTTACGAACTGTAGTGTTTAAATCTAAAGCGTCTTTGACGTACTTTATCAAAATGTCAATTCCATTATTTGGATCATCTATATCAAGAATACTTGATAAATCAGTATTCACAAGTGTATTCACCGCGTTATCATAGTTAATAATTTGTCTGTATTTTGGGCCTTTGTCTTGTTTTGGTTGTGTTAAATTAAGTAAGATGGGTAAATGATCAGTGATATAAGTTTTAATTACCAATGTTTGAGCTTTACGATTTGTTTTAAGAATAATATGATCTAAGCAGTTAGACTCGCGTGTAGGAAAAAGGTGAGCAGGTAAGAAGGCCGTTTTCAGCTAAAAGATTGAGGTACTGTTCGCTTTTCCGATCGTCGTTGAGGGGTTTGATGTCAATGTTGATATCACCAAGAACAGCAACTGTATGAGACTCTCGGATTGATCGTAAGTTTTTTTCAAGAGATGTAAGAAAGGGGTCTATAGCATGGTTAGATGGCGACCTATACACACAGAGAATGGCAATATCTTTACTTTTTATAAGTAGACAGCTAGCGTCAACGAGTACTGGTTCCTCCACAGTATGGCATAAATCCATGTGAATGTATATAACGACGCCATCACTTTTATTATGGTTAGTAGTGGAGTAGTAAACTCTGTAATTATCTATTTGTGGTACAGGCCTATGTTCCGATATCCAGCATTCCGTAAAAACCAAAATGTCACATTGGGTGTCTATGCGTTTTAGAAATACAAGAAAGTGATCTAAGTTCCGATAGATACTTCTGATATGTGTGTTATCAATCTTAGGTTACTGCCCGAGGTGTTTAGTAGGTGAGTACAGTCATTAGGCTCCACTATTGCTGATTCTGAAACGGTTGTACTGTCTAAATCATTTTGTATTTTAGAGATACTGTTGTTGTTATCCGTTGTGAATGTGATGGCCTATAGCTAGTGGTATATCTGAGTGAAACAATTGGGTACAATATCTAAATAGATAAATAGAATTACTTATAGACAATACAGCCCCGCAGAAATTCCTTCGATCAAATCTAGTATACATTATCTGGGTATGTATAGTTATGTGCGTATGACATTTATTAAGGTTACTTAGGTTATACTCGTAGTATTTGTATTGTGTGAGCAGTGTACTGTATGCAGAACAAAGGTGAGTAATATTGTTAGAATTGTGTTTGTGAGCGAGATAGGATGTGAGAAATGTGTACAATTGTGTTGAGTATGTGCGGTATAAGTAAGTTAAGAATATAAAACTAAGTGGTAAACAAAACAATATAGAAAAAAAGACTGAGCAAAATAACCTGAAGCAGTGCGTGTAAACCTGCAGCACAAGAATAAAAAACGAGCAGAAGGCAAGCTTCCTAACAGAGTTCAAAATTCTTACCTACTTTCATAGGGCTGTCACTCGGTTATTACAGATTAAAAAACCGGGTAAGTGCGAGTTGAGATTCGGCGATGAGCACAGACGGACGGACGGATGGATGGACGGATGGACAGCTGGACAGACGGACAGACGGACAAACGAACGGACACGCACTGTGACTGAGGTGATCCCGTGAGTTTTCCGTTTTCCAATTACGGTACCGAACCGGTAATTATTTTAACATTTTGTTTAAAATTAAGTAATACCTATTTAATTAATCATACTGTGAAATAATTATACACACAATGCGTGCATCGTTGTTGAACTGAGACCCGCCCATTTTTGAAGTCGGGTAATAAAATGAGCAGTGGTGGCCCAGTGGTAACGGTCACGACTTACGAGTCTAGGGTTTGAACCCAAGCAGGCACTTTATATAAATTATTTCATTACCACTGCTCTCAAAACGGTAAAGAAAAACATCGTGAGGAAACCGGCATGTCCTAGAACCAATAATTCGAAAACATATGACATCCACCAACCCGCACTGAGCCCGCTTGGTGGATGAGACCCAGACACAGAAAGAGGAGGGCTATTTCCCAACAGTAGGAACATTATACCTAGGCTGATTAAGCTTATATGCTAATAAAACACGATAGTAAAGTAGGTAAGTAATTATTTATACTGTCAAATAGTTATACATACATAGATGCATACGTTGCTTGCTTTTTTTGAAGTTGGTTACTTATTAAAATACCGTGACTTATAGACGGACGGACAGACGGACATGGCGAAACTATAAAGTTTCCTTTCTGGTTTTACTATTTCACGAACGTAAGTGGTACCTACAAACCTACTAAAACAAAAATACGAAATAAATAGGAGACGAACAATAACTCGCTAATATAGGCGGTAAACCATAAGATTAATAAATAATAATTCTTATGGGAAAACTTTATGGCCATCTTTATTTAGGATACTACCTATCTCGTAACTAAATAATTCTGCAATAAGCATTAAAAATGAGTAGGTATGGGTAGATATAGATAATAACCTGACAAAATCCTTTGGATAAAAAAAATAAACCTTGCTTTTCCTACTATTATTGATACACACAGTACTTACAACAATTTGCCATTTTTATTAACCTAAATGTCCGCGTCACTCGTACCGCTCTGGCACACGGCGCGCGGCGTACCCCTAAACGTTGGCTTCCGAATGCTTCCGAATGAGCCGGCTCAAACCAGTTTGCCTCTAGCGGGCGCCGGTGCACCCCCCGCGCGCCTTGTCTGTGACACTGCACGCACACAAAGCTGTGCGTGTAGTAGTGATCTCGCGCAAAGCGTTAGTATGAAGCTTGCAGTCTGTTCCTTTTTAGGGTTCCGTTGCCAAATGGCAAAAAACGGAACCCTTATAGATTCGTCATGTCTGTCTGTCTGTCTGTCTGTCTGTCTGTCTGTCTGTCTGTCTGTCTGTCTGTCTGTCTGTCTGTCCGTCCGTATGTCACAGCCACTTTTTTCCGAAACTATAAGAGCTACGCTGTTGAAACTTGATAAGTAGATGTATTCTGTGAACCGCATTAAGATTTTTACATAAAAATAGAAAAAAAAACAAATAATTTTGGAGTTCCCCATACTTAGAACTGAAACTCAAAAAAATTTTTTTCATCAATCCCATACGTGTGGGGTATCTATGGATAGGTCTTCAAAAATGATATTGAGGTTTCTAACATCATTTTTTTCTAAACTGAATAGTTTGCGTGAGAGACACTTCCAAAGTGGTAAAATGTGTGTCCCCCCCCCTGTAACTTCTAAAATAAGAGAATGATAAAACTAAAAAAAATATATGATGTACATTACCATGTAAACTTCCACCGAAAATTGGTTTGAACGAGATCTAACAAGTAGTTTTTTTTTAATACGTCATAAATCGTAAACCGCAATTTACCTTTCATTCAATGTTACTTGCTGCTACGGAACCCTTCATGGGCGAGTACGACTCGCGCTTGGCCGGTTTTTTAGTCTTGTGCCTGCAGGCCATTAAGTCATTTAGTTGACATTAGTTTATTTAGATCCTCTTCATTAGATAATCTGATTGCTTTGGCACCTTCTTCCTTGCGTAAGTATACGAAGCCATGAGCGGTCCAACAGTACTTACAGTTGTTATCGTTGGAGTACGTGCGAGCCCTTGCAAAAATTCTCTTAATTTCCGCGGTTAGGCTTTCCGATATGTAGATGGGTTCACTAGGACCATCAATTTTGGCGTGTGTAGTTGACAAATAAGTTTTTGACTCCTGTTTTAATTTTTTCACAGTGTCTAACAAAGTTTCCTTTTTTAGGGTTCCGTAGTAAACAAGGAACCCTTATAGTTTCGTCATGTCTGTCCGTCTGTCTGTCTGTCCGCGGTCTAGCTCCGAGACCCTTAGTACTAGAAAGCTGTAATTTGGCATAGGTATACATATTAATTACGCCGACAAAGTGGTAAAACAAAATTATGAAAAACATTTTTTTTAGGGTACCTCTCATACACGTAAAGTGGTGATGTTTAATTTTTTATTTTTTTACTCCATAATGAGAGGTATCATTGGAAAGGTCCTTCAAAAATATTGTGAGTTTGTCGAAACCATTTTTGGATTCAGAGATTCGTTTGCGAAATATTAAGCTTTAAAGTGCTAATTTTTGTTAGAGTCAAGTGTCCCCCCCCCTGCCGGCTAAATGGTTGGTTTTGGGTGTGTGAAAAAATTACAACAGTAGTTTATATAACGAAATTAAAAAGAAAACTATCACAGCTAAGTAGGCTCTACAGGTTAACGAGTAATAATCGACCAACTTAACTTTGCAGTTGCAAAAACATGTTTTCCCATACATTCCGTATGGGAGAATATATTTTTCAACTACAAAGTTAAGTTTGTTTTTGGGATAAATTCATCCCAACTACGGAACCCTTCATTGTGCGCGGTTTGACACGCATTTGGCCGGTTTTATTAGCGTGGAAAACTCGACGACTATGGGCATTTTAGACGATGACTTCGAGTTATAGCGAAATACGTCCTTGACATCAGTATCTTGAATGTCAACGTTGATAGACGTTCCAATACATTTCATTATTTTGATTAAATCTTCCTTTTTTTTCTTGTTCGCGCTTAGGAATATTCCGTATCTCAACACAAGACTTTCGAGCGACACGTTCCAGATTTTCAACCCTGTTCTCCAATACGTTAATATATTCCATTTGTTTTTTCCTTTCATTCTCACTGTATTCCAATTTAGCCAGAACTTCATCATATTTCAGGGACATAAATTCCATAGACTTTGTGATATCGCTATTTTGTAGCTTTATTTCTTCTATGGATGAGTGTAATGTAGTAAACTTATAATTTTGCGCTTCCGCCGCAGACGAAAACATTTTTTTCATGTCGGCCATAAAGGTTTTTAATTCTTCTTCCAATACATCCCCTCGTTTACGCTTTTCTTGTCTGGTTGTTATATTATTCAACGGTGTACTTTCACTAAGTCTGATATCTGATAAATCGGGTGCAGAACCGCTGCATTCCTTCGGCGGCGTGCGGGTAAGCGACATAATAATATTTTATTGAGTAAATAAACACTCACTCGTTAGCCGGGGGTCAGCCTAAACTGGTGGCAGTCGGCGATTTAGTACAGCTTTCCAATCCGTCCAATATAACTAGATCTCCAGTTACAAATATGTATTGCACCGCTTCGCAGTGTAGGTGTCAGCGTAAGTTTGTCGGTATCGTGGATTTGGTACAATATGTCGTTCCGTCCAATATAATTAGAACTCTCAATGACCGCTCGCGCGTGTAATTAGCTAATAGACACGTCCGAACTCCTCGGACATCCGCGGGAGGAATTTAGTCGACCAAGAGTGCGAAAGGCGTGACATCGTACCACGCACTCGAGATGATCGTCTGCAACGCATTTACGAAACACTTTGAGCATACGATGCACTGCAATATCCGCTTATAAGTATATTGTCGCGGTGAAGATGGATACAATTTTGGACTCTACCAAGTTAATCCTACTACCTGAAAAGCTCTATTTTATGGCGCAATATATCATCTACACGCCTGCGTGTAAATATACATACGTACACAGTTAGGAGGCTGCGAAAATGCACAGGAGTTTTCCAATTTATTATTACATGTGATGGTGATGGCACATATCCCGTACTAGAAGATGGAAAAGTTATTTTGGTTGATAATCTCTGTTGTTGCGTTACATCACAACAGGATCTAATTTCTTCTGTGTACGGAAATTCCACAGACATGGGAAATCAAGCCGGTTCTTGGCTATGTCAACGAGCTATTTTGGCTCCCCGCAATGACCAAGCTGCAGCAATTAATTTGAAAATATTGATTCATGTATCCGTCCGGACACAGTAGAGAATACACCTCTATAAATACAGTTATGGAAGAAGATGACACCACGCACTACCCGGTAGAATTTTTGGATTCCCTCAACACACCCGGACTTCCAGCCCACAAAATAGTTTTAAAAATTGGTGTACCAATAGTTGTCCTCCCAAATTTTGTAACGGCACTCGGCTCAAAGTCACAAATCTGCAGCAAAACATAATCGAAGCTGAAATCTTAACCGGTTGCGGCGCCGGTGATATTGTTTTTATTCCAAGAATACCTATCTTCCACAATATCATCAACGTTCTCTATTTAAATTCCCCCTAACACACTTGGTTCCAGCCCGTGTGCAAGGTTTTTGTACTCTCTTTTATGAGAAGAAAATTAAAGAACTCGAAATAATAATAATAATACCATTTATTTCAGGCGACACAGGCCCATAGAAAAATACCTTAACCTAAACATACATATCTTTTATATATATAATTCTTCTGTGAGTGTGTATGTCACTGAACTTCTCTCAAACGACTGGACCGATTTTGATGAAATTTTTTGTGTGTGTTCAAGGGGATCTGGGAATGGTTTAGATTCACAATTTTGTCCGCTGGACAATGTTTTGACAGGACAACGTCTGTCGGGTCCACTAGTTTTAATATAAATAGAACTTGAAAAACTTGTGTTATTAAATAGCTTAAAACTATGTTAGTAGCACTTCACTTCACTAGCTTATCCTTGTGCTGTCCTGTGGTATTTGTCCGCGGAAGCGACGGAACACCACGTCCTGCGGCCAAAAGTCCTCTTCCATGACGACGGGCAGAAAACAATTCGGTACTCGCACCACAAACGCCTTGAAGTTGACGTTGCGATGCGACTTTCTTTTCTCTTTCAAACGAATGCAATTCCCAGTCAGTCTCTGTTATGCCATGACCACTAATAAAGCTCAGGGGGCTTACTACGAGCTCTTATAGCAGGACGGAAGTTGAACTGCGTTGCTTTTTTGTACTATGACATCCTAATAGCAGGCCTGCAGCAGGCCTGCTGCGTTGACGTTTACGAAAACCGGTCACCTTTTTTTTTTGTATAGAGTTTTCATACCACGACGTGCTATTTGACAGCAGAAAAAAGACTATTGAACGTCTGTAATGTCAAAATAAACCATCTTGAAAAAGTTAGTATTAGACAAGCTTTTTCAACATTGTTTTGTTGAAAAATTGATAATATTGTTACTTCTATTTTTTATTTTATTAAAACAACATTATTAATTTTATTTGAGGTTCGAGGTAAGCTGTTGTGAGGAGGACCCACTTAAAATTTTGCCGATTTATGATGGGAAATGATTTTGTTGACCTCACAGAACTTATTTACCCAATGATTTTGGATCATATAAATGTATGATGTTTCATGACTATGGGTACTATATACAAATGGCAGCACGCAATAGCTTATTATTTCTGTGAAAGTGCTACAAAAGCGATTGAGCGTAATTAAATCAATAAGTACCTAAGTACTTAAAATAATTTTGGAGGCAGTTGGCGAGACTGGTCTCGTTCCAATTGCATATCAGACCAAGGATCAGCATTCCAGTCAGCCTTGAAAAGTCTTCAGCAGGACACTAGAAGGGTGCAAATACTTGCAGAAGAAAACATTGGTAGTTAATTTGTTTTTATTTAAATTCTCCTGGATTCATGAAATGTTGTATAAATTTCGCACATCTCGTTCATAGTGATGTAAAAAATATTCGCAACTCGATGTGCCACATTAGCGGCCTCATACTGTACCTAGATGTATTTATTGTTATTTGTTTTTAATCACAATACCTCACCAAACCATAGTATAAAGAGTTCAAGTAGGCTATCTCAGGCCCAATTCGCGATATAATTGCCTACCATACTTGCCTGTCTCAGGGTTGTCACTTTTAACTACTTAAATTTTAATTCAGTGCCTAGAAAATGGCTGATTGATTCACAATTCGTCAAATATTTGAAATTATGATTTTATAACTGTAAGTACTTAGTTACTTTACTATACCTACAATACTGAGAAATCGGGCATATCAAGAGAGAGCATTAGCGGCATATCAATTGACAGATCAAAAGTAGGTACCTAATACATTTTAGTGGGAAAGTAGGCCTGCCTACTTCGTCTGTCTGATAGATAACTAACACAACAAAAAATAAGAAGGTATCTCATCATCAAGTAAAAATTATATGCGACTTACCTTTTCTGTTCAGTAGGTAATCTGAACAGAGACAACTTTGGAATCGATGAATTATTTAGACACCCAAACGCACAGCAATAATTTCTCCTGCGATTATCACTCATTTTTCATACATTTAGCAGTGCCAAAAAGCCGCGACGTGCAAACCTTGTGGCGTTAGCCCCGACTGGCGCACTCTAAAACAGCCGAGATTTTGTTAAGTGTGCGTGCGGCGACGCATAGATACAAGCCACGCACACATACAAGCCGCGCGCGGTGCGTTTCTATGAAGATAACTTACTTCCTCTCTTTATACTATGACCAAACCCTCACCTTACCAAAAAAAGACATTTGTGACATCACTTCCTCATCATAGGAAGAAGTAGGTACTTAGTTTAGGATGTTATTTACTATTTTGTTTGTCAAATATTTTTTTGTATTTCAGATGATACAATCTACATTGGCGGTTATCAATAAACCATTGTATTTGACCCACCACATCTGATTAAGGGGATCTGAAATAATTTTTTGAACAAAAACTTTCAATTAAATGAGAGTATAGCAAGATGGTCAGACATTGTTGATGTGTATAAAATGGACTGTTTACATGCTGAATCACGCTTGCTTCATAAGCTTACTGATGAGCATGGTATACCTACCAGAAAAAATAAAGAAAATGAAGGTAAAGTCCCCGTCACGAGAAGCTATAAATTTTGTAAACACACATTCAGGGGTTTGCAATCTTTGCGTAAAATAAAATAAAAACAGTTTTGTACTATTTTTTTACAGGGATATAATTATATTAACACACACATCTAATTACAAACAAACAATATAACCTAATCCGCGAAAACACCACAAACAAACAGACGCATTCGAAACTCGAAAGACAGCAGAGACAACGTCAGCGTGAACTTACTTCAAAATCGTAGCCCAAATGTTTACGTTCCATGAATCAGATGCGTTCCAGTACCACAAAACCTTAGACGACAGCGCTTTATATCGCTAAAATATAACCCGATCAAGTGAAATTGCTCATTAGTTTCGTATAACACGTACATTACTTTAACTTCATTGAATTTGGAATTATTTGTTGTTGATTAAATTGTCGCTACGTAACTTGGTAGAAGTTCTTTATTTACAAAAATTATAGCTTCTCGTGACGGGTACTTTAGGTTATTTATTTAAATTATTATAATTGTAAAGAATCATTACTGTTTGGCAGGTGATACTTTTCTTCATGCTTCTAAGAGTATCTAATTGTGCTATTTTTATTTTATTTTTTTAAGTTATTATGTTTTCAGGTTAGAAATTGTGCCCAGGTTTTTAATCACACTATGGATGGCCAGTGCTTTGGTATACAGTTCCTCATTTTGTAAGTATTTAGTCCTCTCTCTCCCTCTATAATAAAGTTATCTAGGTTATCCCTGACAAATCAGTAAGGCTTTCTAAGATTTCAACCAATTTTTTTTTTTTTTGTTTTTCTATTTAATATATCTTGTAAGCCATTGCAGTGGCAATTTTGTCTGATAAACATACAATTCATATTTTGTGCTCTTAACTTACAGTGAAAATGTTTTTGCTTAAAGAAATGATTATTTATGTTATTTTCCAGCACACTATGCAAAATTCAAAATTCAAAAGTCATTTATTCAAACTAGGCTGAGAATCAGCACTTTTCGAACGTCAAAATTACATAAGACAGTCCCCCAAAACGCCCACCCTTCACACCTTCTATGCTGATGGCAAATCAGTGAGTTAAATGTGTCCCAAGTAGTAACCGTCTTGGACAAACTGCGAGTGTGAATGGAGCCAGCACTTTCTCAAAGAAGGGTAAAGGACAAGAATTACGATCACGGTGACATACATTTTGATGAGAAGCTATCCAAAAATTCCAAGAAATGAAATTTATTGATAAAAATTCCAAGGAAGTTACTGTTTATGAAACTGGCTTGTAACTCTTTAGAAGTTTCAGAAACTGTGGCAATTGTTTGAAGAAAAAACGAAACTAATGCACCCTATATTTTAAGTTAGATGATCTAGAATTATTTTTTGTAAGGGTTGGAGCATATAATTCATGGAATAATAACCCAGATTGTCACAGTTTCACAAATACTTTTAAATTGTTGCTTGCGATAACAGGATTTATAAAATTTTAATTGTGAAGATGAATCCTGTTAATCGTTACTAAAAATGGAATCACTGTTTACTAAAACTACAATGTTAGTGAAAATAGAGACAGTGATACTAATTTACAATCAAATAGCAGTCCTAACAATGACTGTAAATCTTTGCACTGTGGCGAGACATGAACGCTTGAATGTTCATGCAAGAGCTTACACTGCCGGCTGAGTATTAAGAAAAATATTTAAATAATCAAAGATAAAAATCTGTTTTAGGACTCTAATACACACAAACACAACCTTGCAACCAAAATTTATAATATAAGAAAATAATTGTGCATTTGAGTTCATTATGTGCCAAAAACATAAAATTATCTCATTCAGGCATTAATTTCTTTATCAACAAAATTAGCCATACATAATTGGTGCAATGTAATTGTTTAGTAAAGTTTTAAGAGGTACAGACATTGTTAAACTGGAAAATTTTATAAAAATCCTAATAAATAATATTATTTATTGCAAAACATCTACTATTTTCATTTGCCATTGAATTTTCCCTTTTTTAATTTAAGAAACTGGTTTGGGTGGTTTCTGTAGAGTATGTAGATGTTTAATGTGGATAAAGGCTGTTATTGTAGTATATTGTGGTGTCTTACGACTTCCACGCGAACGAAGTCGCGGGCAGCAGCTAGTTATCTATGCAATGGTATATTCCAACAATAAAAATTACAACAACTGTCAAGCATCATCTTCCCAATCGGAAGCGAATCGCTGTGTCTAATATTTTTTCTATGGTAGTTGTGCATCTGAACGTGTTCTCTAAAAAGTCTGTGCCTAATAAATTTAAAGTAAAAATACAAATATTTAATTGACGCCATCAGCATAGATAATACAATCAGCACGACATTGTTACATGACATACCACACACGTTCAAAATCACGTAGAACCTTTCAAAGTTGTTATGAACGGGAAATTGAGCTTTTTAGTACTTTTGTATAATTGATCAAGGTAACGTTTTATACATAATCATAGTTAAAACATGTATATTCCCAAAAAAAACATAGAATAGAATGGGTCTTTATTTGCTTAGAATGTAGGTACATAAAAATAAGTTGTTAAATCATACATATAGGATCCATGTACATTCTGCCTTATTACAGCATGCAAATGTAATACAAAAGTAGAGGATAATAAAGATAATATATTACAAAAACTTATCATTTAAGAAATCCTGCACAGAATAATTACATTTATCTACAAGTAATTCTGTGAAACGTTTTTTAAATTTTTGCAACTGTAAGTTTTTAATTTGGTCAGGTATTTTATTAAAGATAACAGGAGCCATACAAATTACATTTTTTTTAAATAAGCTAGTTTTAAATACTCCCGTGCATAATAGATTCTGGTATTGCGATCTCATAGCTGTACTTCGTTTTCTAGTTTCTATTAAAGTTGCAAATAGACATCGATTTGTTATTACAAATATTGCTAATTCTTGGATATAAAGGCATGGGAAGGTTAATCATTTTTGAGACTTAAATATAGATACGCAACTGTCCGTCATTTTAAGACCAAATATAGCTCTCAGGCAGCGCTTTTTGCATATTTCTATTATTTTCAAAAAACCGGTAAAGTGAAAATAGATTACGATTTAAGTTTCTGAACGTTGCTTACTAAAAAGAAAATGTCATTACAGCAGGCCATAGACAAGCATTCCATTCAACTTCGTCCAATATTCGTTCACCTTTAGTACCGTCATAGTACGAATATTATCCATTCAGAAGCAGGCCTGCTTTTGAACTGACTGGAAATTGAACGTTTTTCTAAAAGCTCATAGTAAGCCCCCAGGGCATTATCTGTTGCGGGGGTGGACCTAAGTATTGGATGCTTTTCCCATGGTCAACTGTACGTAGCTCTTTCACGCGTAAACAACCCCAAGAATCTTTTTGTGTACGCTCCAGATGGTTCCACAGCTAATATTGTATATAAAGAAGCACTTGCATAAAAAAAATAAAATGAATTGGCGGAATCCTCCAACAGCACTAAAAACACATTGTTAAGTTCCTTCATCCACGCGAACGAAGTCGCGGGCACAGCTAGTAATAAAATATAAATAGAGTTACAATCAATAATAACAATAATATTGATATCTACATGTTTATGAAATACTTACGTATTAAAAATGTTGCTTAAAACCTTTAATACGCTTAACAGTCATTTTTAATAGATACACTTTTCATCTTTGGTTGCGTTTAAAAAGTAGTATCTTTAGGTGGAATGGATTGTTTCGCGCGACGTAAATGGCAGCATTTTTGTCCTTTGACTCGTGATGTGTACGAACGACTTTCAAGTAGTGAGAATACAAGTATCTGGATAATACCACCGTTCTAAAAGCGACATAGGTAGACGAGCGACATTGACGAATGCGACAAGTACGAGTGCAAACGCGAGAATTGACCTCCTGGGACCACCTTCTCATCACAAAACTAGAGAATTCTAAAAATAATTTTCAGAATTACGTTTTACAATAAGGTCACCAGATGGCGCTACTGTACACCGCTAGATCGCGTTGTCGTTGTCCCTTATCAAATAGGTCCCGTCGAAGATTTTGTGTGACTGAGTTTTGTTAAGTGTAAAGTAGCTTCAAAAATAGCTTTAAAGTTTTGTGTTTAACAGATAGTAGTTTTTTAGTTTTGGGTTAGTTTATTTCTGTTTTATCGTCTTGCCACCATATGATTTTTCGTGCACCTACAGCTGCAGTCGGGTTTTTTTTAAGTTGGATAGGTACATATATTAATTATAGGTTTTTAACTGACATGATTATTTTCACTACTAAAGTTCTTTAAAACGGGATAATTATCATGTTTTTAGTTTTTTTTTTAACAAAGTATATCCTATTTTAAACAAAAAACATGGTAAATATCCCGTTTTAAATAACTTTAGTGGAATTTTAATTGTTGTAAAAAAGATTGTGCACGCGAGGTCTACTGTTCGCAGAACTACTAGTATTTTATTTATAAAAAAATGAAATAAATGTTTTGAATTGAATTAAGCGCGCTTCTACAGAGTCGTAATGTTTTAAGGTCATGGCGAGGAGGATTCAGTCTCTGATCGCATCGGAGTTAAGACGTCGCGGAACTGTACTCGATTCGTTGAGCTCAGTTATTGTAATTTATGTTCAATTCTAATTTTTATAGTTTTAACTTTATATTTTATTTACTTGATTTTTTATATTTTTGTAGTCACAAATGGATATACACATTTGGAATGAATAAACAAAGTTTACCTATATTGTATTCTAGTACCATACTCAGGTACGTTACTAGAATATTGTTGATTTTGCTTTTCTTAGTAGTCATAATTGTAATTACATTTTTAAATATAATTATAATATGACTACTGTTGGTATTCAGCTGTATCCGGTTAGACTGGAAGCCGACCCCAACATAGTTGGGCAAAGGCTAGGCAGGCTGATTGATTACTTATATAATATTTTTATAAAAAGTGGCAAAAAAGAAAAAAAAAAAAAATCAGTTATTCCATACATTTTGACTGCGTAGTAAGTATTGCACTTTTCTATGAAACAGCAGTTTTTTTTTTTAAATAATTAATTAATCTCATCGAAGGGTGTTCTGAATCATGTACTGAATCCTTGGTAAAAGTTATCGCGTCGATGTCCCAGCCAACATTTTCTTTTTTTTTTTTTTTTGAAAAAACAAACCGCCCAAGTGCTTGTCGGACTATGCACAATTAAGGGTTCCGTAGTTGGAGTGAATTTATCCCAAGAACAAACTTAACATTGTAGTTGAAAAATATGTTCTCTCATACATTCCAACTGCAAATGTAAATTTGTACGCACATTATTGAGAAATTTACCATGTTACTTTAAGACCATAGACGTCTTATAAGTTTCCTGTAATCTATGAGTAAAGAACCATACTCTGTATTTTTTTTCAAAATTTTAGGCTCAGTAGTCTCGGAGATAAGGGTGGGGTAATGGTCAATGCGTGCATGCAAATGCGTCTAGCAGCTGAAAATTATGATGTTAATTTTAATGGACAAAAAGTAAACTCCACAAATGTTACTAAATTCCTTGGTATTCAAATTGATAACAAATTGACCTGGAAACCGCATTCAGAGGATGTATGTAAGAAGTTAAGCAAGTCAGCGTACGTACTATATAACCTGGCAAAAAAAGTAAGCATTCGCACTGTGCTGGAAGCTTATCATGGTCTAGTTGCATCAGTTTTGAGATTCGAAGTTATATTCTGGGGTAACTGTACTGAGAGGGAGAGGATATTCAAAGCCCAAAAACGTTGCGTGAGATCAATGACTGGTCTTAAAAATACCGACAGTTGTGCACCTGTTTTCAAGTCTCTTAAACTACTACTCTACTCTTCTGTCTTTCCATCTTTGTACATACTTGAAGTTGTAATATTTGTTAGAACAAACATACACCTTTTTACCCTAATGGACGATATTAGAACACGTCCGGGATCTGTTAAATCGCAATATAAAAATCTAATGTTTACAGGTAGGCACAAAACAGCATTATTAAGAAAGAGTTTACTATCAATGGGGCCCCGGCATCTATAATAAAATACCTCATGCCTACAAAGAAGTATCATTAAGTGTACTTAAAAAGAGACTAACATCCTTATTAATAGATTAATGTTATTATTCTGTACAAGATGTTTTGAATGATAAGAGTTTGTAATGTTGTTTTAATTTACTATTTTTATTTCAATCATTACATATTTTGTTATTTTTGTTATTTTTTTGTTGTTTTTGTTAATGTAAGTAAAATAATCAATCATCATCATCTGCCTAGCCTTTTCCCAACTATGTTGGGGTCGGCTTCCAGTCTAACCGGATGCAGCTGAATACCAGTATTTTATATGGAGCGACTGCCTATCTGACCTCCACAACCCAGTAACTGGGTAATACGATACCCCTTGGTAAGACTGGTTGTCAGACTTTCGGGCTTCTGACGACCCGTAACGACTGTCAAAGATCCACGAATGACAGCCGGGACCAACGGCTTAACGTGCTTTCCGAGGCACGGAGGAGTCTCGGTATGTAAAGATGGTCACCCATCCACTGACCAACCCTGGCAAGCGTAGCTTAACCTGATGGATCGACCAGTGCGGCTGTTATTACTTAGCCACGAGCTCCTAAAATAATCAATATTATAATCATTTGTAAAATATAGAATTAAGATTGTTGTATTTTTTTTTTTTTTTGTTTTATGTAGGAAGGCTGCCGATCCACATAAATGTACTTTTTAATTTTTGTTTATTTGGTTGTATAATTTGTAGATATATATATATATTTTTTTTAAATTTTTTCCTGCCGTAAGGTAGAGTGTGTTGGAACTGCTTTTACAATGTTAACATCTAGTTGAAAAACATGTTCTGTCATACGGAATGTATGGGAGAATATATTTTTGCAACCGCAAAAAGTTGGTTGATTATTACTCGTTAATTTATAGAGCCTACTTAGCTGTGATAGTTTTCCTTTTAATTTCGTTATAAATACTACTGCTAGGATTTTTGGAACGAAGTTCCTTATCGCGCGTTGCGAAAAAATTGTAACGACATTTTTAAGACCAAAAGTTGTAACGACACTTTTTATTTTTTTAAATTTTAAATTTCTCGGAAACGGCTGGGAATATCAGTTTTGATAAAATTTCCCCCCCCCTAGTACCGCCTCTCAGCTTGAACCTACATTCAGTTAGACCCCTTAGACCCCATTTTTGACCCCCTTTTCTTTTGACCCCCAATATCTGTAATTAAATATATCTTACAACTCTCTTATATATATAACCTCCCCCCGAACCCCCCTTGATATCTTTCCGTGACCCCCTGATCCCGATACACCACCTGCACACGTCCCCCCTTTTAAATTTAAATATCTCGGAAACGGCTGGGAATATCAGTTTTGATAAAATTTCCCCCCCCTTAGTATCCCCCCTCTCAGCTAGAACCTACATTCAGTTAGACCCCTTAGACCCCATTTTTGAGCCCCTTTTCTTTTGACCCCCAATATCTGTAATTAAGTATATCTTACAACTCTCTTATATATATAATCTCCCCCCGAAACCCCCCTGATATACTCCCGCGACCCCCTGATCCCAATACACCCCCTGCACACCTCCCCCCACTCCTCTTCTGCCCCCCTCCCCCGTGCCCCTTCAGGGTTACCTCACCCCCCCAGGTCTTAACTTTGGAGCCAGAGGTCGTAGACCTATCAAGTTTGAGGTCCCCGAAATCAGGAGAAAAAGACCTCTCTTTTGGCTCCATTAAAATCACGGGAAAACGCCGCATTATTCCCTATTTTGGTATTGTGTGGTGCTGCGGTGTACGCTGTGTGTGTGGCGTATGCACTCACTTACCTACTCATTTTATTACAATTCCTTCATTAATTAATCGAAAGGAACTTCGTTTCATCCGGGTGTCCCTTGACACCTCTCAAGTTTTTTTTTTTTTTTTCAAATAAACCAGCCATTTAGCTGGCAGGGAACAATACAAAGGTGCAGGTAAGCAAAGGTGTCAAATGTCATAATTTCATGAAATCATGACATTTGACACCTTTGCTAACTTATGGAGTTGTATTGCTGATTGTGATGATTATAATTGAGTAAAGCCATATTCGTTACAGCCGCGAATCATATTTTAATCAACATAAAACCTAACACTGACCTGCAAAATACAAAAATCAAGAAGTACTTACGTTATGTCTAGTGGATACTATTGTTTCTCACGCTTTCAAGTTTATGCATATTGCATAAGTCAGCGATACTCTGTGTTCCGCGGAACCCTAGGGTTCCGCGATACCACTGTAGGGGTTCCGCAAGAATTTAGAAAAAAAACAAAACACCTCTCTCTGGTCACCGGTCGAACGTTTTGACTCCGCCCGCCGCGCGTATACTTGTGAGCGCGCAGTCCCTTTGATAAAAGCCGCCTCTGAATTAGACGCTATAGTTGTGAACAAGCGACTTTCGGCTCTATCTTCAAAAATTATTTCCGCTTTTTGTTTATCAAAGGCGCCGACTCGAGTATTTTTGAGAATATTCGAGTTCGAGTCTAGGACTAAGTATAAAAGCGGCAATCGCGCGTCGCGCCTCGTCCCCCCCGACCGTTGCTCGAAAACGAGGTGCCAGCAGTTGTTGCAGCTGAGCACGTAGCTTTAAATACCCCGAATAATAATCATGATGATAATATAAATTTGATCCAGCCTGTCCCCTCTTGCTGTACTCCCGTCAGCGATGCCCCAAGCCGAGGTCCATACCCCACAGGGGGTGCCCTTAGCGAGCATTCGCTTAATTTTAATTTAGAATAGTTTAAAAAGCTCCTGACTGGAGGCTCTAAGTGTAGAATAGTTTAAATAGCACCCACAGGAAAATCCGGTTAAGCAGCCACGACCTTAGTGGTCAAAAATGCGAGAAGCCATTTAAAAAAAAAATCGCGCCTCCTCAGTCAGTTGACGATTAGCGTTCGGAGCGATAAGTTCGTACCTACCTACTTACAAGCTGGCTAGCCTGCTGCCTGCTTGTAAGTTCTACTGCCTGCTGTATTCTGATTGTATCAGTTTTGTACATTTCTTCTTTGGACTAAACTTTGTCTCATAAACGCAGTAACGATTGTGCATTATTTTGACCCCACCATCCTGACGTGTAACATTATTAATAAAGAAGAATGGAACGTTGGCTTAAAGGTGTTAAACGTGTTGCAACAACATCTTCTAATGACGCTGAATGTTCAAAAGCAGTACGCGCGGAGAATGTGTATTCTCCGCGCGTTGGATCGGTAATTGCTGTCAATTACCGATCCAGACGATGATGCCACGACGTCAAGCTCCACACGGTTTCAAAGACGAAAAAAAGGAAGTATGATGAATCGTATATCAATTTCAGATTTGTTGATTCCAACGGCTCACCTTTCTGCATGTTATGTAGTAAACTGCTTCCTAATAGTTCCATGGCACCTGCCAAATTGCGCAGACATTTAGAAACTGTACACCCCGAGTCTAAAGTCAAGAATAAAGAATTTTTTGTTCGTAAAAAATAACAGTTATTGGAAAGTCAAAAAAATATGATGCATGTAACACAAACTATCAATGAAAAGGCGGAGGCATCACATTTTGTTAGCTATCGCATTGCACAAGCAGGTGAAGCGCACACTATCGCTGACCATTTAATAAAGCCATGTATGTTAGACATAACAAAATGTATGCTCGATGAAAAATCTGCAAAGCATCTTTCTACTGTACTGCTATCAAACGATACTGTTTCACGGCGAATCCATGATCTGGCAAGCTACGTCAAACAAGAACTAGTTGCACGTCTACAAAAAACACGATTCGCCTTGCAAATGGATGAGTCAACTGATGTCACTGGTCTGGCTATCTTGCTGGTTATCGTGAGATATCCATATGAACGTTCTTTTGAAGAAGACATGCTTATGTGTTCACCGCTGCCCACAAACACTACCGGGGAAGAAATTTTTAATAAAATAAATATATTTTTTAAAGAAAATAATCTTAGTTGGAACGATTGCATTGACATTTGTACAGATGGGGCCAAGGCGATGACAGGTAAAACAGCAGGAGCAGTATCACGAATAAAAAGTAAAGCGCCTAATTGTAGTTCCAACCAATGTATTCTGCATAGACAAGCGCTTGCGATGAAGCAAATGCCGTCAAATCTAAAATTAGTTATGGATGAAGCGGTAAAAATAATTAATTTTATCAAATCACGACCACTACAATCCCGATTGTTCTCATTATTGTGTGAAGATTATGGCAGCAAACATAAAACACTGCTGCTCCATACAGAAGTGCGATGGCTGTCTCGGGGTAAAACTTTAACAAGGCTATTTGAACTTAGAGCCGAGTTACAAATGTTTCTTTCAGCAGATACAGTTTCTTTTAATTTGAAAGACCGTTTGTATGATAAAACTTGGTTGTTCCGATTGTCTTTTATGGCGGATATCTTTCAAAAACTGAACGAATTGAATTTATCATTGCAAAGTAAACAGACAACAGTGTTCCAGGCCTATAACAAAATAACTACCTTCAAAAGAAAATTAGATTTTTGGATTATTTGCGTTGGTAAGAGAGAAATAGAAAGCTTTACGTCACTCAGTGAGTTTGTTAGCGATAACGACTCAGAAATGTTTCAAGATGATGTGTTTGAAGAATTGGTCCAAAATCTCACTTCGATGCGCGCATCTTTTGAAAAGTATTTTCCCGAAGAACACAATACAAAAAACTTTTTACAAAAAAAAAACAACCTACCTCCAAAAAAACACTACAAAGTGAAAAATAACTTTAATTTCGGAAGTCGGTGTCTTGGGTTTTGTATTTTCGTTTTTTGCCACCGACTTCCGAAATTAAAGTTATTTTTCACTTTGTAGTGTTTTTTTTGGAGGTCGGTTGTTTTTTTTTGTAGAAAGTTTTTATTTTTCACTTTTTAGTTGTGGTACCTACCCCACACACATTCGAATACCACTACTTGCTACCAGTGACAGAAACTTATCATATCATCTACATACTAAGTGGGAAAAAAATACGTATTTTGTAGCTAACTCAAAAACTATCCAAGCAAAGTTAATAAAATTTATATGGAACCAATTCAAGAGCACACCCTTTCAAACAAAAAAAGAATTTTCAAAATCGGTCCTCAATTGACGGAGAAATCGGTGGACATACATTAAAAAAAAAACATACGCGACGAACATATAACCTCCTCCTTTTTGGAAGTCGGTTAAAAATACAAATACAAAAAAAAATACAAAATGGTTAATTGCCACAACAAGTTTACATCTAGAATATTTGTGTTTGGAGCTCCCCTGTAAGCAAGTGATGCCTGTGTTGGGGAGCCCCGCTCTTCCATAGCTAAGCAATACAAAATATGAACTAGGTATTTACAGCTAGGTAAAACTTATCTTATTTGTGTGCGTGCGTGTGTGCGTGTATGCGTGCGCGTGTGTGAGTGTATGTGTATGTTGTGCATTTGGTGTTTATAGATATAGGTGTGGATAAGTTGTATGATTATTACTACCTAATTAGCACATTTAACTTAATGTGTTCCAAGAGTGCCTCCGTGTCGTCATAATTTAGTAATTTTATCCAGTCTGTTAAAGCTTTTTTACATTCGTAGTATTTTATGGGTATATGTTAATTTTACTATTAATTTTATTATAAAAAAAAGCTGATCGCTTGTTGTATTGTCTCCCCGCAAATACAGTTTTTGTATGGCGAATTTGAACGATTAGATCTTTTCTTCTCTGGGTTATTTTACTTGAGTCATATTTTAAGGTTTTCTGCAATTTTAGAATTATTTGAATAATGTATAATTTTCGAACTGAGAGCAAATCACTAATCTGATACAGGGTTTCAGTAAGGTATCTTAACTTTTTAAAATACATGATCTTAATTAAGGCCCGTTGGGCGCGTTCTACGTTGATAAAATTGGTTTTTGCAGCCCCACCCCAAACGGGGATGCAATATGTCAAGACCGACTGGACTAGAGCTACGTAAATCTCATTTAATATGTTTCTAGACGAGTTTCGTTTACTGTTCGTATTTATTTGTTTTGGTGCGATATGTCTGAGAGTCTTGAAAATCCAGCTTAATCTCCTGAGTCTATTCGTTACTTGATCAAGGTGGGCATACCAGAATAATCGTTGGTCGAGTATCACGCCTAAATACTTCGTCTGTGTGATCTGTTTAATAACCGAACAGTTACAATGTCTATTATTAGTATCACCGCATACATGAACTTTTATGTTAAAATTTTCACTAGGTAGTGTGTTTTTGCTAATACAAAAATATATGTAGTTCGTTTTAGATGTATTAAGTGTGAGCAAGTTATTGATAAGCCAGTTAGCTACCTGGGCCATGCCTACCTCAGCTTTTTGCTTCACATCGTTCCAGGAGTCACCAGAGAAGACTATCGCAGTATCATCGGCGTAAGAGAAGACCTTTGCGTTATTGATGTTCATGTTGCAGAGGTCATTAACGTACACCAGGAAGAGTGTTGGGCCTAGTACGCTTCCCTGTGAAAATGAAGCTGAATTCATGGATTCACAATCCTTTTTCACCTAACTTGCAAAAGCCCGAAAGTATGTCAAACGAGATATATGAATCTCTTTTAGAAATGTCATCTGACACAAGTATGGAGTCACTGTTCAAAACGACGCCTCTCAACGATTTTTGGTGCAGAATCCGTGATGAATATCCAATGCTTGGCAGAATGGCTCTGAATATTCTTCTCCCATTCCCAACAACATCATCATCTGCCTAGCCTTTTCCCAACTATGTTGGGGTCGGCTTCCAGTCTAACCGGATGCAGGTGAATACCAGTATTTTACATGGAGCGACTGCCTATCTGACCTCCACAACCTAGTGACTAGGTAACACGATACCCCTTGGTAAGACTGGTTGTCAGACAACATATTCCCAACAACATATTTGTGTGAAACAAGATTCTCAACCTATGCAGCCACGAAAACAAAATATCGCAATAGACTGGACGCCGAACCTGATATGAGACTTCAAATGTCTTCTATCAAACCTGATATTAACCAATTGATGAAAAATAAAAAACAGTTTCATACCTCCCATTAGTTAAGATTTTTTCATTTTTAATATCTTCTATTATTGTACTTGCCATGTGGTAAAGTAAGTAATAATTAGTAACTGTTACATTGTACTTTTATTATGCTTATATAATAAAGAATACACTTTTAAAAACTATTGTTTTATTGTAGGGTTCCGTCAAGTATTTTGCTTGTCAAAAGGGTTCCGTGACCAAAAAAGTTTGAGAACCGCTGGCATAAGTGATTAATTTGATAGTAAATTATAATGTGATCTGAATTGCAAACAGTTTTTCTCTTGCGCAATAACCAGCACTACCCACAGTACGCCCATAGTAGGTAAAATATGGCGGATAATAACGAAAGAGACATACCCTTCTTCCGTCATACTTAGATAAATATATTTTTGTTGAGTCTCCAGCCTTCACATTATATTTTACACAAAATAACATTTATACCTCTAAGACTTCTTGAATTACAATATTGATATCGTATTTCAAACATTGTAATATAATTCTCCTAAAATAAATGTGCCTACCTACTACTTACTTGATTTTGTATACTGTACCATGAAGATTTCGCATCCTTAGGGAAAGTCGAATAGCGCGCGGCGCGTAGTTTTTAATTTTACCCGTCTTCTCTTTTTTTCAGTCAGATTTTAAATCCACCTCATTCACAAAAAATTATAAGAATGTACCTACTTATACTTATTTTTAATTATTATTCATTAGGTTCAAGTTTATACAATACCTACCTAATCTATCTATAACCTTAAAAAATACTTAATAGAAAAATAAAATAGAATAAACTTAAATTAATCAATTCAAGTTGATCTACTGCATTGTTCTGTTCTGTGACCCAACTTACTACCTACGCGAGTTCGTGACCTCGTGGGCGCTGCGCTTCGCGCGCGCTTTGACACAACCAAAATCGAATTTGACAATCGCGACTCCACGTGGTACTTGTTTGTCCTACCCCGTGAATTGTTTTGGCGCGCAGGCGGGGCAGTCTCGATGTGTTTTCTATGGAATTTTTCACTTTTTGTATGGAAAATACAAAAAAATGTTACCAAAATGTTGAGTTTAATGGGTTTAAGAGTTTCCTAAAGGGGGTCGAAATTTTCACTATTTTTGCGATAGGACACACCATTTTCGAGATATAAGCAAAAGAACAGAAAAAAAGATACGTTTTCATACCTTTTTTTTGGGTGGGAAATTATCAAAATAACTTCTCCCGCTCGAGCGGGAGGGCGTGTCAGACTCTTACTGATTAAAACCCACCCGTGTTCCTTCAGTCGCCATGTTGCCGGGGGGCCACGATGTCCCTATCGGTTTTCTTCGAACCCCCGGCAGGCATTGGCCCTAGCGGACCCCGTCAATTCTGCTGACATCTCTTTGAGGCGCACGTGGAACACAACGCGCCGTCGACCCGGGCTTGGTCCTTATCGGGCGGCGAGCTGCCCATTGCTCACCGTCCGCAAGCCCGCGCCTACGGTGGCCGGAAATCTGCCTGTGATTCCCGACGCCCAGGGCGTCTCCTCTTGCGGCGGTTAGGAACGTGAGGGCGCGAAATTTGCTCCTCCCTCACGCGCCCCGTCTCCTCCTTCGCGAGCATTACTGCTTCGCAGAAGGAGGTGACGGCCTCCCATTTCCTCTCGCTCCGTAGCATGGCCCGAATCAGGGCCGGACGCGAGAGATCACCGCCGCCGATCACTCCCACGAGGACACGGCGATGCCCTGCCCAAGCCGGGCAGACCTCCACCGTATGCTGCACCGTGTCCTCCGGGCGATCCACACAGTGACGACACCCGGGCGTTCCCTCCCGCTTTATCCTGAACAGGTACCTCCCGAAACAGCCGTGTCCGGTGAGGACCTGCGTCAGGCGGAAGGCGAGGACGCCGTGGCGCCTCTCTAGCCACTCCTCAAAGAGGGGTCTTATCGCCGCAATTGTGGCGTGCCCAACTGTTTTGTACCTGAAGTCGAGGTGTTGGTGTGAATTTATTTTACTTCATGACAATTAATTTTATTCCACACCTTTTTAGTCGTGATTAAAAATAATTAAATTTTGTTAGACAATCAAAATGTTAGGTGAAAAACGTCAAATTCAGAATAGCATAATTGCTATTTTTACTAAAATAATATTGAGATGTTATTTTAGTGTTGTCAAACTAAAATAAAATTGTGTCTATTTCAGAATGGGAAATCGTCGTTTGACAGGAATAAACTAAATTTTGGTGATTTTTAGTCTATTTTATAGGCACTTGTGACAAGAGAATCGGCACCATTAGCTACCTATCTACTTTTAAAACGTTTCGTGCAATACTTTTTAGGGTTCCGTACCCTAAGGGTAAAACGGAACCATATTACTAAGACTGCTGTCCGTCCGTCTGTCTGTCTGTCTGCCTGTCACCAGGCTGTATCTCATGAACCGTGATAGTTAGACAGTTAAAATTTTCACAGATGATGTATTTCTGTGGCAGCTATAACAACAAATACTAAAAAAAATCAGAATAAAATAAATATTTAAGGGGGCTATACAACAAACGTAATTTTTTGCCATTTTTATAGATATTAGTACGGAACCCTTCGTGCGCGAGTCCGACTCGCATTTGGCCAGTTTTTATAGAAAGTTTTAGTAAAATGAAAAAATTATAATTAAATAGGTAGGTACCTACTTGCCAAAAACATGTTAATAGATTTGTTTGAGTTATTATATTTCTATGTAAAGTAGGTAGGTAATATATTATAAAAAAAACCGCTATTAGTTTCATATTGGTATTGGTAGGTATACAGGTTGTTTGGTGCATCGTGTGCCAAATACGGCTTTCAATACCATTAAGAAGGAAATACGACTTCGTACAACAACTGTCGAAATACGAAACACATGTCGGGTCTGCATTCGCAACAGAGGCCAACAATTTGAGCAGGATTTGTAAAAATTATGAAATAAATGTTAAAATGCATTTTTTTTTTTCAAATAGTATCGAAAAGGGGTGTACTACGCCAAATCGAATGCCAAATAATCGAATATCAATTGATCGACCACTATAAATCGAACATCTAAATACTCGAACATTCTTAAAATCGAATAGTTAATAAATCGAACATTCAAAATATCGTACACTCAATACATCGAGTGTTCAAAATATCGAATGTTTGTTTGATCGAGCGTTCAACGCATCGCATATTCATCCTATCGAAATATCAATATACTGAATACTTTTTATATAGAACTAGCTTTGCCCGCGGCTTCGCCCGCGTGGATGTCCGAAAATATCCCACAGGAAAATGAATTCAGAGTATCCTATGTCCTAACCCAGCTTATGGCCTATCCGTGTGCATTTTATCTAAAAACGTTCAGCCGTTACGGCATGAAAAGGCAACAGGCAGATTAATAAATCTGTTTTAGGGTTCTCAAAATGAAAAATTGAAACTGCCATGGGATCTGAACGCAAAGATCCTCGCACACATCTGGGAGTGGCGCGTGGAGGCGAAATGCCGAGGCTTAACTCCGATGCCGCAAGAAGTCGCTGCACAGCGGACAGAGCTCCGGCGGGATCGCATGGCGACATGGAGAGTGCAATTTTCGCTGCAGCCATAGCGCTGGGCACACCACAATTGGGGCGATAAGACCCCTCTTTGAGGAGTGGCTAGAGAGGCACCACGGCGTCCTCACCTTCCACCTGACGCAGGTCCTCACCGGACACGGCTGCTTCGGGAGGTTCCTGTTCAGGATAAGGCGGGAGGAAACGCCCGGGTGTCACCATTGTGACACGTGACACGGTGGAGCATATGGTGGAGCATACGGTGGAGGTCTGCCCGGCTTGGGCGGGGCATCGCCGTATACTCGTGGAGGCGATCGGCGGCGGTGATCTCTCGCGTCCGGCCCTGATTCGGGCCATGCTACGGAGCGATAGGAAATGGGAGGCCGTCACCTCCTTCTGCGAAGCAGTAATGCTCGCGAAGGAGGAGGCGGAACGCGTGAGGGAGAGGCAAATTTCGCGCCCTCACGCCCCTAACCGCCACAGGAGGAGACGCCCTGGGTGTCGGAAATCGCGAGCCAATTTCCGGCCACCGTAGGCGCGGGCTTGCGGACGGTGAGCAGGAGAAGTTATTTGATAATTTCTCACCAAAAAAGGATGCTCTGAATTCCAGTAGCGAGTTCCTGTGATTTTCCGACATCCACGCGGGCGAAGCCGCGGGCAAAGCTAGTTCTATATAAAAAGTATTCAGTATATTGATATTTCGATAGGATGAATAAGCGATGCGTTGAACGCTCGATCAAACAAACATTCGATATTTTGAACACTCGATGTATTGAGTGTACGATATTTTGAATGTTCGATTTATTAACTATTCGATTTTAAGAACGTTCGAGTATTGTTTTAAATCATAATTTTGAATATTAGCCTTAATATTATATGACTCGATTCACAATTCTGGCGAATTCACAAAGTTTTTAAACGATTTTATGGCATATGGCACATCATTAGCAAGAGGATAGATAGACTAGAGAATTTTTGAGGGACTTGGAAGATCCCGGTCACTTTTTTTTTTTTTTTTTTGTATCCATGTAAAGTCACAGCTTTAATTTAAGTTTTACATATTATGAAACTTTGTGTAAGGTTTCAATTTATTAATACGACAAAATATCTTGGTGTTTCATATTATTTTCCTTATCCCTGAAATATTGTAAATATGTAGTTTTATTAAACAGTTTTAGATTTTAAGGTTCATTCGGGGATTAGTATCTATTTTGAGGTAAAATAATTATATTCGAAATTTAATCAGTTATTTTAGAGTAAGGATGGTTCTTATTACATTTGCGAGTAAATTAAAAGAAAACTAGATGATCAATATCACCAGTTTTGTATTTAAAAGTACTCTAAAACAATACACATAAGAAAGAAAGAAAGAAAAAGTATTTATTGAGACTCGCACAGGAAATCACAAATTAATAACTAAACACCTTCAATAAGAACATTAATAAAAATAATAAAAAAACAATAAAAAAAACAATAAAAAAACAAAGTAAAATTAAAATAAAAGCAGAAGGTCCTGTACGAGGCCAAAAGGCTCCTATCTCAGCATAATGCTGCGACACTTAAAAATAAATAAATGTCGCAGCGCTGGTATTCTGATAGGATATTCAAAATAAAATTAAAATTCAGAGTCTACGCCTTATACTTTTTTTTAAATTTGTATTTGTGTAATAAGGACAAACTACGAGCTCCCTTTCACCGGCTTCATAAGGTACATAACTCATATTGTTGGGCTTGGTATAGACTTTTATAACAAGCTACCCTCTTCTTTGCTAGATTTGCCTTTTAATGCGTTTAAAACTAAAGTAAAATCCAACCTTTGTTCAAAGGTATACTATTGTATCAACGACTACTTAAATGATAAGAATAGTTGGTCGCTGTGTTAACTCAAGACAATGTTAATGTTCTTTCTCCAGAATTAGCTTTCCTAGTGACAGGTTATATAATTGTTTATTCTATTTGAATTTGTAAGTCAATTTTATTTTTATTTTTTTATGAGTTAATTTATTTTTATTTTATTGTTGACATAATCTACTCATTACAATGTTTTTGTTATGAGTTGTATTGCAATGTGTGGTTAGCTAGCGACCTCGACAATTTATCATATTATCTTTTGCCTGAGCAACCGGCAGCAAGGTCGTCATGCTCCCCCTTAAGGTGGCTTCCGACGCGTGCGTGAAATGGCGCACGCACGCGCACCAGCCCGCACGAGGCACCGTGGGAAGGGTATCGTGCGTGGTAGCGAAGACGCGTGCGTCGCGGTGCGTCCCGGTGCGTCCGAGTTTGGATACATTCCTTAGATGTCACTGCTTGCGGTAGCGTCGTGGGTCGGGTTGCCCCTTCCCTCAAATAAAGCGAGGGGGTAATGGCTGATCTTTGCGTTATGCTCGTGAACGGGTGCTGCTTGTGGTGACTGGTCTTCTTGCTGGTCATGGTTTTGTTATTGTAACTAGTAATTAACTGTTAATTTATTTTACCCCGATGGTCCTAGTTTATCATTTATAACTTTCAATTATAGCTTGATGTAAGCGGACACGCCCTTTATGCCTGGAGGCTTTTATTTAGATCTGTTTACGTTCATCGTTCATTTTTTATTTTTATTTCTGCTTGAGTATAGTTCTCGATGTTTTTGGTTGGTATATAGGCGTGTGCTAGCTGACATATGGCCAATAATTTATTATTTAAATTATGTTTTGTGTTGCGTAATGTAAATTATTTTGCATACCATTGTATAGATTTTTTTTTTCTAACTTGAACAGACAGCTGTGCTGCTGGGGAGTTTGTTGCGCTACTTCTTCTTCCCAGCTAAAGGCACTAGGAAGTGGTGAAGGGTGGGCGTTTTGGGGGACTGTCTTATGTAATTTTGACGTTCGAAAAGTGCTGATTCTCAGTCTAGTTTGAATAAATGACTTTTGATTTTGATTTGAATGTAAAATATGGGTCTTTTTTTAATAAAAAAATAAAAAGTCGATAAAAAAATGCACAGGGCATGAGAGGTGTTAAGGGGTCTGAAAAGATAGCAGATGACCCCTTCAGTCGACCATTTCAATTTGGCACACGATACACTCTGTATATTCAAGGACTGCTATTTCCTGATCTGTTGACTAGGGAAAAGTTTTTAAACTGAGATAGACGTTACTCGCTATTCATATTGGTAACAGCTTTATCAAGTTACACACTTCACGTGTCCTGTTTGTGACAGATTTATTACTAACTTTCCATCTGTATTAAATAAACCTAGTCCCACCCGACTGACATTGTGGAAAACTACAAGTTAATTGCAGAACACACAGAAATGGCAATACCATTCATCTTGACAGTTCAGCAACATTCATTGCGTTATTTAAGTTGCTGAACAGTCAAATTTAAACATAAGTATAGCAATGGATTAAGATTTTTTTTGGATTGTAATTTCTACGGTTAACAATCTGGGTAAGTAATTGGAATTCCTAACAAGACTTTATTTGGCAGTAGCTGAAGCGCGATGGCAGTTTATCTAACGTGATGATGCACGATAATTCAACCTTATGTTTGAATTAAATTTACACATCATTTAGGGGTCCTCAAGTAAAAATTTTAGGGAACATAAAAAAATAATTGTTTAATTAAATCTTATTTAAACGATGAATGGACGGCTAGAAAGGGGGTGACTACCGTGATGCCGACTAATAGAGAAGTATGCACATGTTGCGCCGACCGCAGAGACAGGAGAATGGTGATGCTGTGTTTAAACTTAACACCAAGTATACTAAACTTGTATTACCAGTTATGTGAAAAATCAACTCATAATAATTTAACTAATTTCAGTAAAAAATAATTATGAATGTGAGGGACATGGCATAAAGAGCATTGTAGGTATCTACCATATTAGTTAAACTTGTCTCTTGCATGCCATTATTTATGTTTATTTATTTTCTTTTAAGTAAATAAGTTAAAGAAATATTTTTTTTATTTATTGAAAAGAAAATGTAAAAACACACACAGCTTTAGTAACAATTTACTTACTATGTTAGTAGGTAGTATGTACAAAACGTTTTTACAACTTTCTTGAAATTACGTTACCGAGAGCCTTTAAAATCAAAACATCCACAAAAATGGAATGAAAAATGAATGGAATGAAGTACAAGAAAAAATTTGATTAGATTCGTCGACTTCGTTGTGACTCTGCCCATATTCATTCTTTAGAAAAAAAATAAAAAATGTACATACATTTTAAAAACGACCCAAATAGTGTTTTATACAGGATTATTGGTAAAACACCAACAACCTCTTAAGGGACAATGTACTCATCATTATGAACAACTTTTAGTATGGGACCAAACCTGAAATCACGAATAAAAAAATAAAGTTTAAAAAACTGTAACCCGACTACGGGAAAATAAAAATGATCTAAAAAGTACGAAACAAGCAAATATTTCAGACAGAAATCAAGACATAGGTACAAAAATGGTCAAGGTAAAGCCGTGGTCGCATGCGTATACCATGTTGGTGTCAAGAACACCTACAAAATTATAATGGCATGCGACGACGGCTTTACCTTGACCATTTTTGTACCTATGTCTTGATTTCTGTCTGAAATATTTGCTTGTTTCGTACTTTTTAGATCATTTTTATTTTCCCGTAGTCGGGTTACAGTTTTTTAAACTTTATTTTTTTATTTTATACTTTTCCGTTTTTACACTTGATAAACGTAAATAAGAGTAGAGTAATACAATAGTTCAGTAATTAACCTATTTTAAATTCCGATAGCAGTGTATAGTGCTTTGAACGAAACCATAGAGCGATTTATTTCGACGCCAACACCGTATAACGATATCGAGCTTCGAAGAAATCCAAAATTTAAATATTTCGTTGTACTTGTTTTTCTTCATAAGAGTGGAATTACAAATCGGTACTACTTATTAAGATTTGATTAACTGCACGTTGGTAACATCTTGCGATACTACGTAGCGCAGTCTCACTTTTGCTTTTTTTTAACGATTTAAACATATTTGTTTACTTTGAAAATATAATATTATCAACATATTTGTAATGTGCTCGTCAAGACCTTTCTTTTGATACCAAACATGTCATGATCATCCCATTTTAATTTTTTTCGAGGTTAGAAATTTACGTGTAAAGTCCACCAAATTAAATTTAGGGAAAAATTATATAGCCTATGTCACCCGGACCATTATTACGAATCTATTGATACCTCATTCATCAAAATCGGTTTAGTAGTTTAGGCGCTACGGTGGAACACACGTAAAAACAAACATACATACATACAAACATACATACATACAAACATACATACATAGACTGCTAAAATCATAACCCTTCCTTTTGGCTTTGCCGTAGTCGGGTAAAAAATATCTGCTGTTCCCTACATTTATGTTCGCTTATCTCGTCAAAATGTAGGGAACACCAGATTTTTTTTCACGATTTCAGGTTTGGGACTATAGTAAAACAAAAAATAGAATTGATTCTAGTCAGCCCTTCCAAAAGGTAGTTTTCGTATGGAGAAGAATAGGCAAGAAACTCCACCGTTACTCTTTTAAAATGTTTTACAATATTTTGTATACATTAATTATATAATTATATGTGAAGACGATGCACCTGGAATAATATTACTATACCACAATAGGTAAAAATAATTAAAAATGAAGCAATGACAGAAAAAATAATAATTATGTAATGGATACATGGTGTTCACATATTTACAAGCATTGTATAAGTAGGTACCTATACGATATTCCTAAAAAAATTACAAGTGATACTAATTAGTCAGTGTGTGAGTTATCACAGAATGTAAAAAAAATAATAATAGTGTTATAATATTTAATTACACAATTAAATTAAATTAGCAACCAGTTTGATTTGGTCTATACTCTAAATTGTCCTATGGAGCTAGACCAGCATGCTTCCAAGCATTCTTATCTAGAATATAATCCTCTAATTTGTAATATGCTTGTTTACAAAGAGTACTTTTAATGTGAGTTTTAAATTTTTGATGAGTACAATGACTCGTAAAGAGGTTGTTGGTGTTTTACCAATAACCCTGTAGAATAAAACTCTTATTTAGATACTTGATAGGTTAGGAAGAATAATGACCGGGAATGTGAAATATTTTGGTTTCATAGTCAAGTTATCCCATAAAACTGCTTTGTATAGTCAGGAAAAATAGTAGTTTACCAAATTGACTATTCACTTAAATCCCGTACATTCGAATCACAACTGTCATTTTTTGAAAATGTGTAACAAAAACTCTCTGATCTAAAAAGGGCACCTATACTGCAATGACATTACCAAAAAATAACAAAAAAACTTATTAATATTAAAAATAAAAAGTTACTGCTATTTAAAATTCACGTTTTAGTACCAAAATTAATAATAATAACCCCACCGTCGTATCTCTACGTTGACGTCGTGGTGGGGCTTGCGCGCTCCGAACTCTAGGCCTGAGCCAGTAGAGTTTACTTTGCTGGAAAGAGTCTAGAATGAGGAGCCAGACCAAGAGAGATACAAAAACCCGCAGGGCAACATGTGGCGAGCTGTTGTTGCAGTAGCGACCCCACGGACCCTATCTCCCGGGAGAAGTCTTATTCCTCACCTCTGGCTTGCCTTTATTGGCCAGCTGGAGTGAATACTGACGAGGAACAGAGCTCCCACCTCATTCTTGCTTTTATTGGCCGGCTTCAGTGGAGATTCGCAAGAGCAAACGTGCCCGGAGGAAGGAAGTATTCTAGTAAGATGCTGATCTTGACCGTACTTCCGGGATTGTCCTGATAGCCGTGGAATACCTCTCCACTCCTCATAAGCACCTCAGGACATGTTGCCCCCTTGTCGCTACGACACTTTGTGCTAGCGATCGTTTTCGGGGGCCCATTATTGAGTGTGCAAGTCACCCCCTGTCATTTTATCCGTGTACATATAAACATTGATCAGGCAGGGGCCATAGTCCTTCCATAGTTCCAGGTAACCAGTCCACTTTAGCCACCCAAACCCATAGTCAAATATCTTTGTTTCCATATCCTGCAATAGTCCTACACCAACCGGGGGTTGTCCTTGGGTGCCCTTGCATAGTGCGAACAGAGATAATCGTCGGTTGGTGCTTCAACACTTAAAAATGTCTAAGGGGCCTCTGCGAGTTAGCTTTGGCCCCTCGTACCACCGTACGTCCCGGGCCTTCCAAAGGCCCGGGACCCCAGGGTCTCGAGATATGTTAAAGACATTTAAAAATAATAATAATAATCACGCAACAATGGGGAAACAATAACAGCTATTACTAAAATCAATTATACTAATACCCAAATAACAAACAACATAGAAACATACACCATAAAAGAATCTACACATAATATACAAACATCGGATAACACTGAATGAAATAGTATAACAGAAATCTTATTTAACCCACAAATTAACTCAGATAGAGAGCCATTAGTAGATGATACTTTTCAACAAGCACTCCAGTTTTTTAAAGAAACTAGCCCTATTAATAGAATTTATATTCCTGAATAGAAACCATCTAAAAATCTTGCAAGAATAATTAACTATCTAAACAAAATCATACTCCCAGAAAGTGTTAATGAAGATCTCGATTTAGAGCAAAAAGTTAAAGATTTACGAAGGAAAATAGGTAGAATGACACAATTTATGAACGGCACCAGAAGTCGAAAATTAAAGAACCATGTAAAAAAGATCATAAAACTTTATAAAATTCATACCGTACACGAAGAACCCAACACACAAGCAGCACATACATTAAACAAAAACTCTCTATCGTAACAGGCCAACTCGAAAGATATAAAGCATGCACGTTAAGAAAACAACAAAACAATCAATTCAACCACAATAAAAAACTTTTTTATCGCAATATCAGACAGGCAACTATTCAACACAACAACCCGTGTGAGAATGAAAATAACAGCCCTGATCCAGAGATATTGTCATCACTTCTGGGCAAAATTATGGGAACAACCTATTTGCCACAATACCCAAGCGGATTGGATACAATCAGAATTGTCAAGTAACAACACAAAAATTCATTCATGATAGTGTTTGAGTGCATATCCCCAGAAATATTTTATAAAGTTCTGACAAGGTTACATAATTAGAAAGCTCCCGAATCAAACCACATCCACAGTTACTGTTACAAAAAATTCACAGCAATTCATGGTTACCTATATAATTTTATAAATTCATTCATCCAAGACCCAAATCAATACCTTCTTACATAATGTTTGGAACAACTTTTATGATACCAAAAGACTGTAATGACCTCTCTAACCCAGCAAAATACAGACCCATTACATGCTTGCAGACCTTGTATAAGATCATCACATCCTGTATATCTGAACTGATATACGAGCATATTGACGCCAATAACATCCTAGCCGAACAACAGAAAGGATGTCGAAAGTATAGCCAAGGCTTTGAGGAACAATTAATCATAAACTCCGTTGTTTTAAAAACGTCCACAAATCCAAATCGGATTTATTTACAATGTACATCTATTACAAAAAAGCTTATGACTCTGTTCCCCATTCATGGCTAGTGCAAATATTAGAAATTTTCAAAATACACCCGTCAGTAGTAACGTTCCTAAACACTGTGATGAAAACTTGGACTACAGTATTAAAACTCATTACACCAACCGAAATAATAGACACCAGCCCAATTAAAATACAGAGAGGAATTTTCCAGGGAGATACACTCAGCCCACTGTGGTTCTGCCTTGCTCTAAACCCCCTATCTGAAATATTAAACGCAACCTCATTAGGAATCCTTTTAAATTCTACTGCTACCCATGGACAGGATGAAACCCAGGGTGGCAGTTTAAATCATTAACTGTACATGGATGCTATTAAACTATACGCAAAAACTGAGAGTCAACTAAACGAGTTAGCTAACCTGACAGAGAAATTCACAAACGACATAAAAATGGAATTTGGTCAGAACTACCAAAACCAATACACCTTAGAAACAGGCGAACAGATAGAACCATTGGATGTGCAAGATACAAATACTTAGGATATATACAATCAAGTCAGATACACTATAAAGAGACCAAACAGAAACTAAAACAACAATTCCAACATAGATTAAATACTATTCTTAAAACACAACTCTACTCTCGAAACACAATAAAAGCAATTAACACCTTTGTTACACCCTGTCCTCACCTATTCGTTCGGTATAATCAACTGGACTAAAACAGACCTGAAAAACCTGCAGCGCAAAATTAATACAACAATGACTAAATTCCGTAAACACCATCCTAGATCATGCCTGCAAAGGTTAATACTACCACGGAAGGAGGGAGGCAGGGGACTTATCGACATTTTAAATTTACACAACCGACAGATTACAACCCTCAGAAAATACTTCTTCGATAAAACCGCATCTTCCACACTTCACAAACTAATAGTACAAAACGATAAACAGTTAACACCTCATAATCTTAAAGACACAACTGAACAGCAAAACGAAAGAGTGATGACAAAACCATATGTCTAGAGTGGACCCAGAAGTCTCTACACGGAAGACATCGCCAAGATTTACGCCAATTAAATGTCGACAAAAATGCGTCGTACGCGTGGTTAAATCGAGTTGAACTCTTTCCGGAGACTGAAGGATTTATTCTAGCAATACAAGACCAAGTAATTGAGACCAAAAACTACAGAAAATACATTTTTTTTAAATTTAACAACCGACACATGTAGAAAATGCGATAGTTCACCAGAGACAATTCAACATATCACCAGCGCTTGCAAAACAATAGCCCAGACAGACTACAAACATCGACACTATCAAGTAGCCAGCGTGTTACGTGCCTTGCCTACACCAAATCAGCCGAATAGCGAAATGATAACCTAATTACATCAATCGGATGTTTCACAAAATCGTAATACATCATTTTGCTGAACCAACGAATCGACGCCAAATATTAATACTACATAACAACCATATTGCGTAAAAAACATTTAAAAAAAAAACAAGTAACCGACTTCCAAAAAACACAAAAAACGAAAATTCAACACCAAAGACACTGACTTCCGAAATTAAATTTATTTTTCACTTTGTAGTGTTTTTTGGAAGTCGGTTGTTTTTTTTTTTTAAAGTTTTTATTTTTCACTTTTTAGCTGTGGTACCTACCCCACATAAATTCGAAAACCACTACCTGCTATGTAAATAACAGTGACAGGAACTTATCATATATAACCCCCTTCTTTTTGGAAGTCGGTTAAAAAGTACGTATTATTGAAGCTAACTCAAAAACTATCAAAGCAAAGATGATAAAATTTATATGGGACCACCTCGAGAGCATACCCTTTCAAACAAAAAAATAATTTTCATAATCGGTCCTCAATTGACGGAGAAATCGGTGAACATACATAAAAAAAAAACAAACAAACATACGCGACGAACACATAACCTCCTCCTTTTTGAAAGTCGGTTAAAAATAAATTTGTAGGCTATAATATGATTAATGTGTTACGAAAGGCTGCGACTGCTACCTGTATTATGAAGGAAGGCAAACATGGAGTTATTAGCAGGGTGGAATAAGCACGTCAGCGAGTCTTACTCGGGTGCCAGGCGGACACTTAATACACGGGTAAGCTACGGTAAGCCAGCTAGCGGTCCATTGTTAAGAGACATGATTGAGGCGCGTAAATTTTTTAAAGGTAAGCTTAAATGGTGTCAAAACCATCAAGAACAGATAAAAATGGACTTGATGGCGACACACTACACGAATAAGGATTTTAAACATTTTTGGAAGTGTGCAAATAAATTGAATACAAGACCTGGCATCCCAGTGAGTGTCGGCGGTGTTTCTAGCCCTGAAGACATTGCTAATATTTTTAACCGACTTCCAAAAGGAGGAGGTTATCAATTCGACTGTATGTTGTTTTTTTTTTTTTGTATGTTTGTTACGCGATTACTCCGTCAATTATGAATTGATTTTGATGATTCTTTTTTTGTTTGGTAGATCATACTTCAGAGGTGGTCCCATATAAATTTAATTAGAAAATTTTATTTTATTTTTGGTAGTTTTTGAGTTAGCTTCAATAATACGTACCTATTTTTACCTCGCTTAGTATGTGGATGATATTATGATAACTTCTTGTCACTGTTATTTACATAGCAGGTAGTGGTATTCGAATTTGTGTGGGGTAGGTATCACAACTAAAAAGTGAAAAATAAAAACTTTTTACAAAAAAAAACAACCGACTTCAAAAAAAAAACACTACAAAGTGAAAAATAACTTTAATTTCGGAAGTCGGTGACAAAGAACGAAAATTCAAAACCAAAGATACCGACTTCCGAAATTAAAGTTATTTTTCACTTTGTAGTGTTTTTTTTGAAGTCAGTTGTTTTTTTTTTAAGAAACAATTTGTAGTAAAGTCACCCTTAGGACCAGCATGCGGACGGTTTGATGCTGAGACTCAGGGGATGAATATTTCGATTTTACTACCTGCTAAGGATATTGGTCGTGCTATTAGGGGTATGAAGTGAGGAAAATCACCGGGGTATGATGCTCTCAGTGTGGAACACCTCAAGTATGCTGGTTTCCACCTTCCTAGAGTACTTGCAATGTTATTTAATTTGTGCATAAATCAGTCACATCTACCCCCTGCCCCGATGAAGACTCTGGTGGTACCGATTGTCAAGAGTAAAACGGGGGATGTGTCTGAAGAATCAAATTATAGACCCATTTCGCTAGCCACGATTGTAGCAAAGGTATTTGACAGTGTGCTCAACTCCTATTTGAACAAGCATGTTAAGTTACATGACGCTCAGTTCAGCTTTCGTCCTGGCTTGTCAGCTGAGACTGCTATTCTTAGCCTTAAGCACACTGTGAAATAGTACACTGACAGACAAACCCCGGTTTATGCTTGCTTTCTAGACCTCTCGAAAGCATTTGACGAGAGTGTCTTATGATATGTTATGGCAGAAGCTAAAGGAAACGGGCCTGCCGCCAGAGTTGACATCACTTTTAAGGTATTGTACCTTAATCAGAGAAATAATGAAAAGTGGGCGGGTGAACTGTCGAATGAATACAGACTGGAATACGGAGTGAGGCAGGGGGGGTTGAGCTCGCCCTTGCTTTTTAACCTATACGTAAATGCGCTGATCGAGGAACTCAGTCAAATGCCCGTAGGGTGCTACGTGGATGGTGTCAGTGTAAACAAACTTAGCTATGCCGATGATATGGTGCTGCTGGCTCCCTCGATTTGTGCATTGCGGAAGTTGCTTGCCGTATGTGAAAAGTATGCGGCCACACACGGTCTGAATTATAATGTTAAAAAGTCAGAGTGCATGATCTTCAAGGCGGGTACAAAGTGCCCAACTGTTGTTCCACCAGTGCTACTCAGTGGTATTCCTCTTAATGGAGTATACCAATTCAAATATCTTGGGCATGTGGTTACCGAAAATCTTGGAGATGATGCAGATATGGAGAGGGAGCGCAGGGCATTGTCAGTCCGGGCGAACATGCTGGCCCGCAGGTTCGCTAGATGTACAGACGCGATGAAAGTAACTTTATTCAAAGTGTATTGCACATCTCTGTACTCAGCGAGCCTGTGGTTCAGATTTACCCAAAGGGCTTACAATTCTCTACGCATCCAGTTTAATAATGCCTTCAGGGCGCTGTTACGTCTGCCGCGCTTCTGCAGTGCGTCAACAATGTTCACTGAGACACGGTTGGCGCAGTGGTTAAGCGGCTGACTGCTGCGCTGCGTGTCGCGGGTTCGATTCCCGAACGGAACAAATATTTTGTATGACCTACCAGTAGTTGTTCCGGGTCTGGCTGTTTGTGTATGTGAGTTTATATGTTTGTAATCGCACCCACGATACAGGAGAAATTCCTAGTGTGGGGCAACGTTTTTAAAAAAAAAAAAAAAAAAAAAAAAAAAAAAAAAAAAAAAAAAAAAAAAAAAAAAAAAAATGTTCACTGAGTCGCGCACTGACGGTTTTGATGCCACCTGGCACAAAAAGACAGCCTCACTGCTAAGCAGATTGCGTGGGAGCAGTAACAGCATCCTGAATCACTACATAGTATAAAACAAAGTCGCTTTCTCTGTCCCTATATCCCTATGTATGCTTAAATCTTTAAAACTATGCAACGGATTTTGATGCGGTTTTTTTTAATAGATAGAGTGATTGAAGAGGAAGGTTTATATGTATAATAACCCGGTTTATACCCGTGCGAAGCCGGGGCGGGTCGCTAGTGTGTAATAAGTTAGACAATAAGTGTGGTGGACACTAAGTGTTGTGGCAATAAGTTAGACACCCCACTGGTGTAGAGCCTCACACTGAAAAAAATAAATAAATGAACTAGTTCAGCTATTGAAAAAATTGGCAAATTTTTATTAATAGAAATCAAAGTTTTGCTAAAATAGCTGACCTGTACCCTAATTGCGTAATACAACACAATCACAATTTGTTTCGATCTGAAACAGATTGTGATTGTGTTGATTGAAAAAAAAATCTGCTCAACAACGTAAATAACGCAATGAATGTTGTTGAACTGTCAAAATTGTTTTCGAAAATAAGTTACGCAATTAGGGTACTGGTGTTGCTGCACATCTCAAACTAGTTATGCTATTCAGAGTGCAATTGCTGTTAGTTAAAAGCTTATTTTCAACTTACTGAATATTTTTCCTGAATCCCGGGAAAAATATGTAGTCGTAAGGAAGTCTCCACTTTCTGTCTCTGTTGTCCTAAGTTTAGGCAAATATAGTCAGCGTATTCCGATCACTGCTCATTACAAAATTGTTTATATTGTCCATAGATTACAAAAACAAGCTTGGTACTGAAAACTAAACGCTCGTTTCCCTTGTCCCTTGCCCCATGCCCCGCGCTCCTCCGCCACCGAGTCGCACTCACGATTCGTGAAACTCGCAATCCTCGTAATACAAACGTGTGTCGCGCGCGCTGCATGTATTCTTTATTAATTGCAATTTTAAAGTTAAAGTAATTGGTACTATTCGTCATATCGCATGGTATACGTGATTTAAGACGAAGGCGAGAACTACCTGGCTTGAAAAAGGCGATGGAACCCATAGCCGGTTAGGCGGTTACCTAAGGACTCGAAATGTATGTCCAGAAGCTTGCAGGTATGTGCAATATTTTTATCCAATTATACTTAAATATCAATGATTTCATAGGTGTGGATCTGCCATGTTTGAAACTAGGTATCTCTGTAACCGCTTGAAGGATTTGAACGAAATAATTGGTACTTATATTGGTAGATAGTACAAATAAATGAATCTATAGTACATTTAAATCTAAAAACGTAATTGTCTTTTTTCAGCAATTGAAGGACTTCAAGGTTTTGTATCCGGACTCTGATAAGAAATTAAAAATAATTGGCATTTAACCAAATGACCAAACACAACGTTATTGAATACGCAAAAAATAAAAGGGATGGAGTTCCAAAACACATCATAGACAACATTAACTTCCCTTTACTTAGGTAAGAGTTTTAATATTTATATTAATTTGGTGTACTGTCAATAGATGGACCACTAACTAGTTTGAGACTAGATAATTTGGAAAAAATATTGATTTTGGGACCCACTTCATCTTAATTAAATGCTTGTTTTTAATAGATTTTATCAAATTCAATATTTCGTATAATAATTTGATTGATAAGTATTTTACTGATATTTTTTGTTTCCAGATAATAATGAAGAGGCAACGGACCTAGCTGCATTTATGGTATCATCATCATCATCATCTGCCTAGCCTTTTCCCAACTGTTTGTGGGATTTTTAGAGTCAGACTTCTTCAATGAATCTCCTTTTATTTGTTAGGGTTTTAGGCGTTTATTACAATAAGAATTACATGTGTTTTTTTGATAAGAGAATAAAATTGTGATGGTGAACCGACTACCATCTTTTCTTGTGTCGAACTGTTGAACGAACCAAAATGAAGGAAGGGAATGTTCTCGAACGTTCTTCGGCGATGACCAATGAGCGGTCCCCGTGCGCCACTCTCGTTCCTTCTCATACCGCCGAGCCTCCGCCTACTCGACGCTAGATGGTTGTGTTGTACTCCGCATCCGTAGATGGCGTTAACATATGCCCCCGGCCTTGGAAGTTCTTACTTCCAACGAAGTGCCGATGGCGTTGACCTTTTGAATAATTATTGTGAAAATGTCTTCTTCTCTTCTTGTGGTAGCAAAGGACATATTTTGGAGAATGCCCTTCGCATCGTCCCAGTCACCGTTTTGATGTCAGCTACTCGTGACAGGCCATCTTTTCCAGGGAAGTATTTAGAATTCTTCCTAAGCGCCACTTGAGAGGTGGAAGATTATCCTCTTTGATAAGTACAAGAGTATTAGGCACCAATTCTTCCTTACTTGATTTCCATTTTGTTCTCGTCTGAAGCTCTGCTATGTACTCTTTGGACCATCTCTGCCAGAACTGCTTGCGCATCTGTTCCACGCGGTCATATCTGGACAGGCGATGTGAAGCTGTAGTCGTCAGGTCTGGGCTGGCGTGTGCAGTGAGCGGTCGGCCAATCAGAAACAGAGAAGGGCTGAGAGGAAGAAGGTCAGTTGGGTCAGATGACAGCTTCCTAAACTCTCGACCCATGTACCCACTGGTACATGGGTCGAGAGTTTAGGACGGCCTCGATTTGAGCTAATATCGTGCTAAACTCTTCGTATGTTAAATTTGCATTTTTAATAACACGACGGATGTGGAATTTGCAAGACTTTACTCCTGCTTCCCACAATCCCCCAAAATGCGGTGTATACGGTGGTATAAAACTAAATTTTATGTTATCATTTGCTAAAATCTCCGTAATATTATTACGATTGTTCTTTAAAAATTGTGTAAGTTCATTCATTGCCCCAACGAAATTCTTACCATTGTCTGAAAATATTTCAGCAGGTTTACCCCTTCGAGAAACAAACCTTTTTAGAGCTAATATGTAAGCATCTGTTGTTAAATTTGTTACTAATTCTAAGTGAACTGCACGCGTTGAGAAACAGACAAATAAACAAATATAGCATTTTTCCAATTTAGCGCCCCTCCCTTTACGGTTCAAAATGGACATGGGTCCTGCATAGTCTACATCGCACCTCATAAACGGATAACCTGGTTCTAGCCTTTCTGCGGGTAAGTTACCCATTTGAACTGAAACAGTTTTACCTTTAATACGTGTACATGTCACACATGTATGTACAACATTTCTAGCCAGGTTGCAGCCTCTGAGGGCCCACCAATTTTCTCGTACATTAGCTAACAGTGATTGAGGACCTGCATGAAGCTGGCGCTTATGCTCATATTGAAACAACAAACGTGTTTAAATGTTTACTACACAACAGGATGGGGTGCTTTTTATTGTATGGAAAACTTAAAGAATTATCTAGTCTACCCCCAACTCTAATAATGTTATTATTATCAACAAATATATTAAGACCAGAAATATTACGGGTAGTCTTTAAGTTTACATTCCCCTTTGATGAAATATCAAGATCAGGAAACGATTGGTTTTGTGACATTTGAGTCAATTTAGTAATAGATTTATTTAACTCATCCACTTGAAGCGGGCCGTATTTACGGTTTACCTTTATTTTATTACGAACGTTATCAATGAACCGTAACATGTAAGCGAATACACGCTTCATACGAGTAAATGAAGAGAATCTCTCGGACGGAAACGTATTCTCATTAATTTGATGTACCAACAGTGTGGTAGTTAATTTAATATCTGGCAACTCATTAAAATTAACATTATGACAAGTATGATCATAACTAAAATTACACAGCCGTTCGTGCAAAAATGCCGGGCCGTGCCACCAAATATCAGCTGTGCGCAGCACGTCCAGCGTGACCCCGCGTGACACCAAGTCAGCTGGGTTGGATTTACTTCCTACGTGTAACCATGGTAAACTACCGGTGAGTTCATTAATTTGAGCTACCCTGTTTTGGACAAATGTTTTAAGAGTGTTAGGAGACATTCGTAGCCATCCCAGCACAATTGTGGAATCAGACCAGAAATAAACATTAGTAAAATTCAAACGAAGTGAATTTATAATTTTTGTGTACAACTTTGCACCTAATAATGCCCCGCATAACTCTAAACGCGGTATAGTTATCGGTTTGACAGGAGCGACCTTCGACTTAGAAAGAAAGAAAAGAAAGAAAATACATTTATTTAGCACAGACCAAAAAAAAGCACACAATATAATTAACAGCAGATAAAAATAAAAAATAAATAAAATGAAAATCAAATAAAAAGTGTAAAGAACGATGTAAAAATTAGCGAGAGTGTGGAAGTGTGCCTCATGGCTGCGCCAAAAAGGCCCAGTTCAGCAAAAATGCCAGACAACTTGTGCCTGACGCTGATTTTCAACTGGACTTGGACTTAGCGCATAACAAGGCTACGGATACATCGGTATTGTTATCCGAGTACATACGCACGTAAGCACAAGCGCCGTAAGCATTTTGAGAGGCGTCAGTGAATACGTGCAATTCTATATTTTGCATTTTGCTATTTATAACCTGACGCGGTATACGTAAATCACCCAAATAGTCAAGAGTGTCAACGAATTTTTGCCAATTAATTAAAATATCGTGAGGCACCGGATTGTCCCATCCGATTTTATACGTCCATAATTTCTGTAATAATATTTTTGCAAGTATTATAAGAGGCGCTAATAGACCCAACGGATCGTAAACTTGTGAGATTGCCGATAACATAATGCGCTTAGTCACGTGAGTCCCGCTTAACTTTAGTTTAGTCGTATAATGTAACTCATCTGTATTTGCGAACCAACCTAAACCTAAAGTTTTACTTTGACAGGATTCGCCCAGAGATAAATTCTTTGACGCATTTAAAGTTGACAAATCGAAATTGAACAACCATTTTCGTAAACAGAAACAACCCGATTGTAATACAGTAGAAACTTTATCACAAATTTCTAATAACTCTTTTTTATCATCACAACCCGTTATCAAATCATCTACGTAAAAATCTTTGTAAATAATATTAGCGATGTCGTTATCAGTGCATTCCGACGCCAGCTGTTGCAAACATCGCATACTTAGGTATGGTGCGGACGCCGTGCCGTAGGTAACTGTGTTAAGCCGGTACACACCGAGCGCATCTAACGGGTTTTCTCTCCATAAAATCAATTTTAAGTATCGTTGATCGGGTTGAATTAATATTTGTCTGTACATTTTTTCGACATCTGCACAGGCAATATATGTGTATTGACGTAATCTTAATAGAATGGCAACAATATCATTTTGTAAGGACGGGCCAATCAGCTGGATGTCATTTAGCGATTGACCGGAAGTAGTTTTAGCGCTAGCATCAAATACTACTCGTAATTTCGTAGTTGTACTATGCTCTTTAAATACACCGTGGTGCGGTAAGAAATAATGTGGAGATGTATAAATATCAATTTTTGTCATATGACCGAGTTCTAAAAAATATTCACGCATAAAATCAAAATATAATTTTTATAACTCGGTGTGCATCGACCTAACTTGCGTTCGAGCGCGAGGAACCGACTCTCGGCTTGTAAGTACGAATCGCCTAGTTGATCAGCTGATTCGCGTAGTGGAATACGCACAGAGAAACGACCATGATTATCACGTCTAGTTGTTTTTAAAAATAAATTTTCACAATCATGTTCTTCTTTAGACATATTATCTATTTTTGAACTTATCTCCTCTAATTCCCAAAATTTAGTTAATTGAATATTTAAGTTGTCGTACGTGTGCGTAAAATTGCATTGGACTCGATTAATGGATGAACCTTTTGTATCATGTATGACACCAGATACAACCCAACCTAACTTAGTATTTTGTAGGTATGGGCCGTTTGCAAATCGAATTAATCCTTCACTCAAAAGTTCATTATATTTATCTGCGCCGATTAATAAATCGATTCTGTTGGACATAAAAAATTTAGGATCGGCGAGTGATACATTGCTCGGAATCATAAATTTTGCGATATTATTAGTAACGGAAGGTAACGTTGCGGTAATGCAAGGTAGGACGAGACAATTTAAATGCGTATTAAATTCACTATTTTTAGATCGCAACTGCACTTTGCATGATTGTGTAGATTGGGTTACCGAATTACCTACCCCTGCGACTTGTACTGTGGACTGTATCAAACGAATTTTTAATTTATCGCATAACGATTTTGTGATAAATGAATGTTGACTGCCATTATCTAGAATAGCACGAATAGTGTGATACTTGTTATCACAGCCTAAAATGTCTAATAATGCAGTCGAAAGAATAACGGGTTCTTGAAATGAATTTCCATTGTCAACTTGTTGACGCGTTGAAGTTGACGCACTGTGTAGTGCTGTACTTTGTGCGCTGCCCATCGCTGCGGGCTCGCGACACGATGTGGACGCCGGCGCCGGCGCTTGCGCGTCGTGCGGCCCCACAGACTTTGAAGTGCTGCCGTTATCACAGCACTCACCATGAAGAAGCGAATGGTGTTTACGATTGCATAGCTTGCAGGCGCCGAACCAACAATGAGACACTGTATGTCCAGCGCGCAAGCAATTTTTACATAGTTTGTTTTCGTCTACGAATAATAATTTGTCCTTCATAGAAAGGTCATTGAACTTACTGCACGAATACAGCGGATGATTCTCTTTGCACATAATACACCTTTGGTAACGTTTTGAATCATTGTTCGAATTAGGTTTTTGTGATGATTTAGACGAATTGTTATTATTATTACGTGTTGCAACGTAGCTATGTGAGCTAGCATGCTTTGATTGATTGGATGATGATGATTTCTTTACGGAACCATCGGACGTTTGCTTACCAGAATCATGTGTACCTTTAATAGATTCTAACATGTCCGCCCTGTCGGTAAGAAATGTAATCATATCGTTTAGTGTTATTTTTTTATTATTAGCGTGACTTGGTAATTTAGAAAGTGCACTTTTATGGTTTTCCCACTCTTTCTCTGTAGTTGAGTCCATCTTAGTAACAATAAGGAATATGATTAAAGTATCCCATTGATCTGTGGGCTCATCTAGACCTTTAAGAGCACGAATATTTTTTAGTATGTTGTCTATCAACTTACGAATATGAAATGCAGATTCCTTTTGTAAAGACTGTAATGAAAACAGAGCCTTAACGTGGTTTTGACCGAGTAGTCTATTATACTACTCGGTCAAAACCACGTTAAGGCTCTGTTTTTCAGCAGTAAACTGTAACGTTTTTGTTATTTGACTAACAGTGCCAGTGAGCGCAGAACGCAAGTAATGGAATTTTTTAATTAATTGTTAATTGTTTTTCTAAGTCTAGTTCAGAATCCTGTAGGTGAAATTCTATATCATCCTGAATGGTTGAAAACTGTTCTAATAGTGACGTAATATTATTACAACGATCTTCTAGAGCAATCTTTTGTGATTCTGATATTTCTACGTCTTGTAACGATTGCACATATTTAAGGAATACAGTAAACTTTCCTTTAACTACACCCCTTTTCTTAATCAAATCTTTATATTCGTCCTGTGGCATTTTGGGAGATTATAAGAGACAAAAGAAAGTACTTACAATTTTTAACTTGCTCGATTGAACTCGAAATCACTCCGCTCAATATGGCGGTAGGTCGCGTCGCGGCACGACTGGGTAACTGGAATTTTGTGCAAGAATACACGATATTAGCACAAATGATCCTTGAGGATGGGTTTGGAAAGGAACACTGAATGGCCTGACCGTTTTATTTTCTGCTGGTTGCGACTTCCCCCTGTACTTCTTCTTGAAGCTCCGATCTAGTTCGAAGGTCCAATGTTTGTGGGATTTTTAGGGTCAGACTTCTTCAATGAATCTCCTTTTATTTGTTAGGGTTTTAGGCGTTTATTACAATAAGAATTACATGTGTTTTTTTGATAAGAGAATAAAATTGTGATGGTGAACCGACTACCATCTTTTCTTGTGTCGAACTGTTGAACGAACCAAAATGAAGGAAGGGAATGTTCTCGAACGTTCTTCAGCGATGACCAATGAGCGGTCCCCGTGCGCCACTCTCGTTTCTTCTCATACCGCCGAGCCTCCGCCTACTCGACGCTAGATGGTTGTGTTGTACTCCACATCCGTAGATGGCGTTAACACCAACTATGTTGGCGTCGGCTTCCAGTCTAACCGGATGCAGCTGAATACCAGTATTTTACATGGAGCGACTATTATGGTATATATAATTTATTATTCCTATGGAAAATTTCAGATTGACCTAATTTTTGCAAAGGTGTGTCCTGCTAAGTGCACATTTTGATATATGTTTCAAAGATTGTTAACATAATCGTTTGTATTGGGTTATCGTAAATAATAAAAATACTAAGTCTATTGTGTTAAAGTATTACATAATTTTTTTTAACTTATTAAGACGCTGACAACAGCAATTGAGCCTTGAGGTTTCGGTATTTTTAGCCACGCCCACTATTTCTCCGATAACTTAGCGCCATTCTTAAATTGCGGTGATACAGCGAACTACCAAGCAAGAAACAAAGTGACACGGACAATAATCAACAATGAACCAATAGATGGCGCTTTGTATAATTTATTGTTCTGTATGAAGAGCAAGAAACAAATTAGACAGGCCGATTAAAAACACGAGTATCATATTATATTTTTATCTTTGTATTTTTATTTTTTAAGTCGTAATTTTATTTAAAATGAATTTAAAAACAATATAAACGTAAGGAAAATTAAAACTCAATTTATATTAGCAAAATTTTCATTATTATCACATTTTGTTTTGTTTTTATGTTTATTATTTACCTTTATAAATTAATAAACAATAACAAATATGTATAAAAAATGTCGACTCCATATCCCACATGCTGGTGACCTAAGCTAGATCAATATACAGGATGTCCAATAAACAGTACGACATATTGCAGGGGTTGATAGCTTGGGTCAATACCTTCCAAAAAAACTCAATATATGTTCAGCAATATGTTACTGATTAAGAGTTATACGCTTTAACCTACAGCGGTGAAAAAAAATGTACTGTAACAGTTTTGTACAACAAACTCAAAAAATAGCTTGTTTAATGGTAATTTTGAAAAGAAACAATACTAGCGCATTTTCATAAAAAAAAATTACGAAATACATGCTATTCTAGTTCCAAAGAAGCTGATTTTGTTGAAAATGTTACCAACTTAATTTTGACAAAAACTAGTACCAGAGTAAGTAATAGCACTCATTTACGCGAATTATTAAAAAAAAGGTGTGACACGTAAAATGAAGCATAATAATTGGTTCTATATGATCTGTTTGAGTAGCATCCGTCTACAATAACGTCAATAATTGGTATACCATTTTTACTAACTTTGGCCTCCGAAAAATTCTTTCCTTTTCAGCAGCTTTTTCCATTGTTTCTTGCGCAACCTGTTCCCACTCTTTAGATAAATCATCGTGTATGCTTTGGTATTTTTTGTTAGACATAATAGGTAAATTTAGCGCTGAAGAATGTTCTTCCAAGTTTGAATGTCCACCGCCAATTGATAACATGCCTGCTACAGCACAATAATTGACTGGTAAATAATTTTCGTCACTAGAGTCACTTTCAATGATACATTTTAAATTGAACATCCTATACAAAAGAGAGAACTTTGAAGACAATCCATTTATGCTTTCTCCCACCAAATCAATGTGGCTTAAATTACAACCCAAAGGTCCGTGGCCAGAAATTTTCTGAAGATTAAAAAAAAATGCGATAGGCTTATAATTCGTCGTCCAATATGGATTTCTTGTTCAGGAGGGCCGACTTGTAGAAATCTAAAAAAAAAATCAAATACTTAAAAGTTAACTTTTGCGTAAGTAACTAAATACCAACTGCTAGATTTTATCCTCGACAACCAGTACCTGGCCAAGTACATGATAATTTAATGTTTACCTCAAATTCAGGAAGATCATTGGTTGATTCAACTGTCTCAGATAGATTTGATTCTTGATCAATAATACTTCTTAACACCTCGCATGATTCCTTTGCTGATTCTTCAAACCTGCGTTGAAAAAATATGACTCACAATAACATAAGAAGTATAAGAAGAATCAGGAGAAAGTTTCATCTCACTTGGGCAATTTGTACACATCTCATTCTGGGTACTTACCTAGTAACATTTTCAAGGGTAACTATTTTTTCACTTTCTGAAGTAACTGACACATTTTCAAAACTGCAAAAAAAAATTACATTCATACTTAGAAGAACTTTCACCAGCACTAAACTTACCTATTATGTCTATAGTTTAGCCAAAACTACTGTACCGCGCCTTAGGTATATGCGCGACTGAGGCTGCGGCCAGACCGGTTGAAGGCGTCCCAGAGGGTCATGGCCATCCGGCTGACCCGAGGATACTGCACGCTCGCCGCAGGAGAGCGTGCAGTATCCTCGTGTCAGCCAGTGAGGCGGCGAGCCTCTTTGCCGGATTACCGCCATGAGATCTAGAGGCAAAGGTCCTCGCGCACATCTGGGAGTGGCGCGAGAAGGCGAAACGCCGGGGCTTAACTCCGATGCCGCAAGAAATCGCAGCACAGCGGACAGGGCTCCGGCGGGATCTCATGGCGTCATGGAGAGTGCGATTGTCACAACCCAGCGCTGGGCATGCCACAACTGCGGCGATAAGACCCCTCTTTGAGGAGTGGTCTGAGAGGTGCCACGGCGTCCTCACTTCCCGCCTGATGCAGGTCCTCACCGGACACGGCTGCTTCAGGAGGTTCCTGTTCAGGATAATGCGGGAGGAAACGCCCGGGTGTCACCATTGTGTGGATCGCCCGGAGGACACGGTGGAGCATACGGTGGAGGTCTGCCCGGCTTGGGCGGAGCATCGCCGTGTCCTCGTGGAGGCGATCGGCGGCGGTGATCTCTCGCGTCCGGTCCTGGTTCAGGCCATGGTACGAAGCGAAAGGAAATGGCAGGCCGTCACCTCCTTCTGCGAAGCGGTAATGCTCGCGAAGGAGGAGGCGGAACGCGTGAGGGAGAGGCAAATTTCGCGCCCTCACGCCCCTAAGTAAGTATTGATATGCGGATGACATATCAATACTTACTTCATGCGAAAATAACATCAATCTTAATGATAAATTAAATTCCATACTAGATTCTACAACAAATTGGATGACTGAACACAACCTAGAAATTAACTTCAATAAAACTAAAATAATTTCATTCCACCCTTGCCAAAAAACACAAATAAATATAAACTTTAGCTTTAAAAATAATAAATTGGAAGTAGTTGATAAATTCACACTACTAGGCTTAAACATTGATACACACATAAATTGGAAGTCACACATTCAGAAAGTAAGAGCGAAAATATCTAAATTTTCATACGCCCTCCGCGAGATCAAAAAAACCACAGACTTTAAAACTGCACTAGTAACATATTACGCGTACGCCTACGCATGGCTCAAATACGGTGTCATCTTATGGGGCAACAGCACTGACGCGCCCACGCTATTTACCCTACAAAAAAAACTAATTAGAATCTTAGTAAATAGTGAAGTCACCGATAGCTGTAAACCCTATTTTCAGGAATTAAATATTTTATCCCTACCCTGTCTCTATATTTTTGAAGTCTGCAAGTTTGTGCGTAAGTACCCAGAATTCTTTACAAAAAGAGAGGACATACAAACGAAAATTATTTTAAGACACAAAAATAGACTCAACTTACCAAAATCGCGACTAAAAATGCACTCCAATAGTACCTTTGTAATGTCTATAAAAATTTATAATAAGTTGCCCGAAATAATAAAGAATTTAAATAAATATAATATCTTTATCAATAAATTGAAGCTTTTCCTTGTAAACAAATCCTACTATAGTATAAGTGAATACTTAAATGATAAATTATAGGTAACTTCATACTATCCATTTTTATCTACAAATACTCACTATTAAAGATACGCCTACCAACTCTTATTACGAAAAATATATAATTTAAAAAATAAATAATCATTCAATAAATAACTTAACTTAGGGATAATAAATATTAATTACGTAATAAACAATAATAAGTAAACAAACAATAATGAATAATTTAAAAAATAAATGGTTATTATAATGTTACTAATAAATAAACGTATATAATTTTTAAAATAATAACATTAATATTAATTCGTAAATTGAATTCTGTATTAATAAATAAATAAAGGTATATAATTTATAAAATAATAATATTAATTCGTAAATTGAATTCTGTATTACTAAATATATAACTTACTAACTACTTAACTAATAATACAATTGTTACATTAAACGACCAGTGCTCTTCCTCCTCTCTCCTACTTGATCTATGCTGTGCCCGACAGGGTCCATAATTGTGACTAATATAATTATTTCCCTACCAACTATATACATTATGGTACGCAATAAAGAATTTGAGATTTGAGATTTGAGATTTAACCACCGCAGGAGGAGACGCGCTGGGCGGGAATAGCGAGCTGATTTCCGGCCATCGTAGGCGTGGGCTTGCGGACGGTGAGCAATGGGTAGCTCGCCGTCCGATAAGGACCAAGCCCGGGTCGACGGCACGTTTTGTTCCACGCGCGCCTCAAAGAGATGTCAGCAGAATTGACGGGGTCCGCTAGGGCCAATGCCTGCCGGGGCTGCGAATATTGAAGAATGTATTCTTTGTATTGCAGTAATATAGGGATCTAAAATAACTTTAATTTAAAATGAATTTAAATATTGTCTAGAATTTCACTAAGGGCTTCTGCTGGTGATCGATCGGTATCCATTTCAGCTATTCATTATTAGTCTTTGGTGTGAAAAATATGAGCAACAACACTCCAAGTATCATGGTTTTGTTGGCAAATTAGCTGAGCTGAATACCGATGGACAGTCTGCGGGAGCCATAAACCAGCCAGCAAACGCGGCGATTATGTAGCAAAACAAGAACAGCAATAAATAGATTAACAGTTTTGTAACTATTAACTAAATCAGTTACTTTCGAGTAATTAAACAAATCTGTTATAGGTAGCTTTACGAATTGATTTGACAACAAAACAGTTAAACACATGTGGATAAACTGTTTCCTTAAAACTAAATAAACTATTTGTGAAAGTTTTGCTATTTGTAATTAAACAAATTGCCAATTATAACTGCACGAAGTTTTAAAAATAACTTAACAGTTTTGTCAGAAATAATAAAAACGTTTAGTTACTATTTAAATTTCTGTGAAACTACCGAAAAGCGAACGGTTTTGTTAACACTACACAACTTGTTTAATTTCAGTTAACTGAAACAGTTAAGTAAAAAATACCTCAACTTATATTACAAAACTCGTTTTAGCTATTAATAGCACTCAGTTTATTAGTCGCCCGTTTCATGTTACTAGCAACAAAAATTTGTGCTACAGGTAACAAAACTTTTTTTTAGTGCATCCAGAGGACCAAGTCTCTCTTAGTTATTAGGTACTAACATAGTTTTAAAGTTCATACTAACAATATAAATTGTAATGGATCAATGTTGTCTGAATAAATATTATATTATATGTATATAACTAGCTGACCCCGGCAAACGTTGTTTTGCCAATTATTTGTTTGGGGTGGACAACGCTTATCACTTAGGGGTATGAAAAATAGATAGTAGCCGATTCTCAGACCTACTGAATATGCATAAAAAATTTGGTAAAAACCAGTAAAGCCGTTTCGGAGGAGTAAGGTAACTAACATTGTGACTCGAGAATTTTATATATATAAGATGAAAATAATACAACATAGGAGCATCTGCAGCCGAACTAGGTGAAAAACCTGTATCTCGGCATGCAACGCCAAACCTTAGCCAACATTTACAATTTTGTCAAATCTTACAGAATAGTATTGATATACAGTATTTTTAAATAGAGAAATTGGTCGATTACACTTAAATGAGTTGTGGAGTGTAGACGAGATTGAGTAAGTCGGTGTGTGTGGGTGAGTATGTATTTTGGTGTGTGGGGGTGAGTGTGAATGTGTGTGTGTTGAGAAGTTAGTAAAAAAATCTTTTAAGATGTTTAATTGCTTAAAGGAAACCTGGTTACTTTGGTACGATTAAAAATTTTCTGTCTCTTCATAAGATAGTGTCAAAAAGTACTCTTTGACCTTATTTTTACACAGGGTCTTGTTTAGAGAATAAATATGTAAGTGAGAGTTAATTTTATTATAGATATAGGGTCCCAAGAATAGAAAAAAATCTTCCAATGAAAGATGTGTGTAGTTGGTGCTTCCGATTACACACTATTCGATCCCTGCGCCTACGTTTATGGTTAGAGTCATAGTTCATATCTTTATGTTGCCTTAGAAAGGTAGTAAGTAGGAAGAGCTGACGAACTGTAAGTACTTCACAGTATTGGTACAATAAGTTTGTCGAAAATAAACGTGGGTTAAAAGTGCAGACCTTTAGGATAGCGCGTTGCGCAATCTCAATAGGTTTTATAATAGTTTTAGGAGCTCCTCCCCAGGATAAGATGCAATACGTTATGGCAGACTGGCATAGGGCAAAGTAAATTTGTTTTAATAATATTGCATCCACAATATGTCTCAGCTTCTTGAAGACATATATGAGCTTTCTGACTCGAGCACTAAGTAGTTTTATATGGTCTTTAAAGCTGAGATTACTGTCTATCAAAACCCCTAAATATTTGATGGTATTTACATGTTCTATTATTTCGCACGAACAATTTGTACCCAGTGAGCACTGATGAGACACTATACTGTAGTTACTCCTAATTAGTGACAGTTGACGAATACTGAAAGTCAGAAATTTTGTTTTATCAGTATTTAGAGTCAAAAGGTGACGTCGAAGCCAGTTATTAATAATGTTAAATCCAGTTTGCGCAGCATTAAAAGCCTCGTCCCATATATCGGCGGAGAAAAGTAGAGCTGTGTCATCAGCATATGATATTATATCGCCTTTGGGAATGATAATACTTGTGAGATCATTAATATATATGAGAAAGAGGGTTGGATCTAAAATGCTGCCCTGAGGAATGCCAAAAGACACCGGGAGATCAGCGCTCACATGACTACCTATTCGAACACTCTGGTTGCGCCCGGTGAGATAGCTCTGAAAAAGTTGTAGCTGAGTAATTCCTCTGACTTCAAGTTTCTCAAGTCTGGAAATTGAGATGAGGATAGAAATAGTGTCGAACGCTTTTTTTATACCCAGGAATATGGACAAACATTTGTGCCTTTTATCTAAATTAGCAGCTATAAAGTTAGTTAGTGTAGAAACTGCTTCGTCCGTAGATTTACCAGCTCTGAAACCAAACTGATCATTAGCAAGTAGTTTTTTTTTCCAAGTATTTTGTAAGTCTGCTATTTATTATCTTTTCTAAAAATTTAGACATAGAGGGGAGAAATTGAGATCGGGCGATAGTTAGAGATTTCATTTTTATCGCCACCCTTAAAAATTGGACGGACTTCGGAGCATTTTAGTTGGGATGGGAAAATACCTGTTTGCAGGCATAGATTGAAAATATACGTAAGAGCAGGGACAAGGAAGTCAATAGGTTGTTTCAAGAGTTTATTCGATATTTTATCCCTGCCCACTGAGCATTCGGTTTTTAACCGAAGACGAGAAATCTCATCCTCACTTGTAACCTCCATCACAAATGAGTTCAGTCTTTGACTGGAGATATTTACATTCATCATAATATGAGACAAATCGGAACTGACACTATTTTGCAAATTTAAGCAGTTTTCAGCTAAAGTCTTACCCACGTTTATGAAATAATGATTTACTTGGTTCAAGGATTTTTCGGGGGAGGAGTTAATTTTCAGAAGCTCATTTGGGTGACTAGTTACTTTATTCAAATTAGAGATGTCTTTAAGTACCTTCCAGAGTCTTTTCGGATCATTTTTTGATTTTTCGATCTCAGATTTCTCAGAAGCACGTTTTACTTTCTTTAAAATAACATTACAGAAATTTCTGTACCGCGTATATGTAAGTTTTAGTACTTCATTATCTGGTGATGATTAAATTTTTTTGTGTAACCTGGCCCTATTTCTCATGAACCTTAACAACCCGGCAGTTATCCCAATACCATTCAAAATTAGTAAATTTTCAACAGGTGTCATAAGTTATAACTTATAGACAAACGTCGCTAAACGACGGCGGTCGCCCACACCCCGTGTAACAAGGTAAAAATCCCCGTAAAAAAAACCTCGAATTTTTTTTCTTCTTTTTTCCATAAAATCACCTCATGAATAGACCCGAGGATCGGACAGGGCTTTTGTTACACGCTGTATAGGAGTCAAGAAACAAATTCCTTTTTTTTACATTTTTTAATGCATTACTTATTTTACAATTCATTATTTTATGTTATCTTTTTTTGGTGGAACGGAACGCAAACTTCGCGTTTTCTTCGAAAATCCCGGAAGTGACGTCAAAAGGCATCTTTTCTTAGCAAACTGCTTGAATTCTCACTAAAGTAAGTTTGTAAGTGCGATTTCTTGAATAAAGCACAAAAACAATTTAATTTACAGTTAATTTTTTAATTTCAGAGACTAATTTGACAGGTGCAAATGTCAAACTCCAAATTGAAAAAATAAAGAAAAATCACTTGAAATGTCAAATTAGTCTCTGGGATTAAAATAACGAACTTTATATAATTTGGGGTAAAAAAACAGATGTAATCAAAGTAGTAACGTGCCAAATGACGTCACATCCTGGCCGCGACAGAAACGGACGTCTGAACCGTGGTAGAAAATTGTTAGTGTTTCATTTTATTTATTTTTTGTTTTGAGCAACAAGCAGTAGTTGAATTTAACTTATAATATTTTGATTAAGTGGAAAAAAAAATACATCTATATTCCCTATTGTATGAAATGGCTGTAACACGACAAATTGATGTAGTGAGTCAATTTGATAAACAATTAATTTGTTTGACTATACGGGACTACATGAGCATCTATCTTTTAAATAAATAGGGTCTTACCTGATCGCTGAATGCTTCGCTTCGCTTGGCTTCAGGCGTAGGCGTCAAAAACCTGAGAAAAGAATAATATGCACTGAATAACTTTGAACCCGATTGAGTTTATAATTATTATATACCCAGTAATGCCTAGTGTGTCCCACTAGGTGTGTCCAAATGGACACGTAATTAGTGGTAGAACAGCAGCCTAATTGCGTAACATATTTTATTTTTGATTGCAATTCTGAATCGTAAGCAAACCCAATCTTAATCGCATGCCATAATTGGAATTGCGACATACATTTTTACCAAACGACTGGAATAAAGGCTTGTTCAGACCAGCGCAACTTGTCGCGCGACACGATCCTGCGATATTATATCCGTAGAACAATTTCTATGAAAACGCGCGCGACACTTCACACTGGAGCGACCTGTCGCGCTGCGACACAGATATATCGCGCGACACGCGAATCGCAGCGCGGCACCGCGTAGCGGACGCGATATGCAGCGCGATACCAAAAATAGGAACATTTTGTATGGTGTCGCCGCGATATCGCGTAGCTGGCGCGTCGCGACACCAAGAGAGTTTAAATGGCGGTGCAAACCGAGCTGAGCTCAGTAAACGATCTTCGTCAGAGGACGAAGGCTGGTCTGTGCGTGTTTGCTCAGCGTGGGGACCTAGGTTCGATTCCTCGGTCAACATAGCCCAACCTAACCTAAGTAGGTACCACAGCTTGACCACACAAGCATGAATGACGAAACCGGCGAATTCAGTCTTTAACGCAGTATTTATTTAATAAGCAAGATTTATTAATTTATATACCTACCTACTTAATTTTGGAAAAATAACTTGATTTCTACATAATTATAAAGTGTACTTTCGTTTGTAGCTGTTTATGAGAAGGTAGAAAGAAACTTACATGGGTACTTATCATTTTTAAATCATCTTAATTTACACACCCGTACTACAAACGAGTTGGTAGGTATATATTAGAACTAAACTAGGTAGGTACCTACTTACTTACTTTTAATTTACTTATCAAACGAATTCCGTATCACCGTGAATTCATCTCTAATAAAATTGTGCTCAATACCTATTGTTAGAATTTAGTTTAATTAAGATAGAATATTTATTTTTGAAGTATAATCTGTTAGTGTTGTGTGGGTATGATGGCAGTCATTTTTACGTTGGATGTGACTGTCATCTTATACCACTAGATGGCGTTACTTTTGGTATGATTACGATCCATTTATTTTGTTAAACATTGATTTTACCATTTAAAGTTATGCATTATTAAAGTCCTGTATTTTAAAATATGTTGTTACGTTAAATTTCAAACTCAAACTCAAAGCATTTATTTCAAATAAACCAATTAGAGGTACTTTTGAATTTTCAAGGGGTCGGTCAGGCAGAAAAATGAAGCTAGTTGCCCATTCCAAAACGTAGTAGATACCTATGGAGAAGAACGGGCAAGAAACTCCACGGACACTCTTTTAAATCAAAATATTGTTACAAAATATTGGTAACATCATTCGTGTTGAACTTATACATGTGAGAACAATGTTGGAAGACGTGCACGTTAAAAGCGTCCGTAATAAAAATATAATAACAATTCAAAAATTTAAATATTTTAAAATAAACCGTGGCAGCTAAGAGATAACCAATCCCTACTGACGGCGCCCGTTCACGAACATGACGCATGGATCAGCACCATTTAGAAGGGAACTTAATGATCTAACACACACGCCACCATCAGCGAGACATTTGAGTGAGCATGACATACTCTCAGCCGCCAGGGTACATTCAAGTCAATGAAAGACGTAGGTACCCAGTAAATGGTAGCTTTATGGAATGTACAACATGGTCACAGTGCTCACACATGTGATATGCAATTATACAATACAGATTGAATTTATACAAGGGAAAGATAGTTTTACAATCTTCAGCAGCTGCAACAATACTTTCGAATGCTAATCAATTAGTTTATGCGCCCTTGTGGAACTGGACCAGCGCTGAGCCAAGTATTTTTATCAGTGATGTAATCCCCCAACTTATAATATGCTTGGCAGCATAGTGTGCGTTTTATACATGATTTAAATTTCATTTCGTCCAGTTGGAGTATGTGGGAAGGTATTTTATTATAACATTTAAACAGCACCCCATGAAGGATGAGTCTACTTTAACCAGTCTGAAACCCGGTTGAACTAATTGGTCCCTATTTCTAGTCCTATAATTGTGTCTATCACCTCTTTTACTGAAAAGACTTAGATTTTTCCTTACGTACATGATGTTTTCATAGATATATTGACAAGGTACCGTCATGATGTTAATATCTTTAAACAGTTCCCTTAGAAAATCGCGTCTGCGAAGACGATATATTGCTCTGATAGCTTTCTTCTGCAGAATAAAAATAGACTCGATATCTGCAGCCCGTCCCCATAGTAAAATACCGTAAGACATGATACTATGGAAGTAACTGAAATAGACCAGCCTCGCGGTATGTACATCAGTAAATTGACGAATTTTTCTCACAGCATATGCTGCTGAACTTAGCCGTCCTGCAAGAGATGTTAAATGAGGACCCCATTGCAGCCTTGAATCGAGCGTGATCCCCAAGAAAACAGTTTTATCGACAAATTCTAGTTTTTCCTTATTCAATACTATGTCACAATCACTACTTTTAACATTTGGTAAAGCAAATCTTATGCATTTAGTTTTTTTCCCATTTAATAGTAAATTATTAGCAGTGAACCAATTTTGGACCTGCAGTAGGGCGTTATTTACGTCGTCAAGATTTGATGCACGTCTATTTATCTTAAAAATTAAGGAAGTGTCGTCAGCAAATAACACCATTTGTGGTTGGTTTTTTAATAAATGGGGTAGATCATTAATATATACTAAAAAGAGGAAATGACCCAATATCGAGCCTTGTGGAACGCCCATTTTTACTTTTTAACCGACTTCCAAAAAGGAGGAGGTTATATGTTCATCGCGTATGTTTGTTTTTTTTTTTTTTTTTTATGTATGTCCACCGATTTCTCCGTCAATTGTGGACCGATTTTGAAAATCCTTTTTTTGTTTGAAAGGGTGTGCTCTCGAATTGGTCCCATATAAATTTTATTAACTTTGCTTGGATAGTTTTTGAGTTAGCTACAAAATACGTATTTTTTTCCCACTTAGTATGTAGATGATATGATAAGTCACTGGTAGCAGTTAGTGGTATTCAAATGTGTGTGGGGTATGTACCACAACTAAAAATTGAAAAATAAAAACTTTTTACAAAAAAAAAACAACCGACCTCCAAAAAAAAACACTACAAAGTGAAAAATAACTTTAATTTCGGAAGTCGGTGTCTTGGGTTTTGTATTTTCGTTTTTTGCCACCGACTTCCGAAATTAAAGTTATTTTTCACTTTGTAGTGTTTTTTTTTGGAGGTCGGTTGTTTTTTTTTTGTAAAAAGTTTTTAAACCGATTGAATGGACACCATTTACTTGAACCTGCTGCTGTCTATCATTTAAATAAGATTTTACTAAACTGAGTGCAAGTTTACCTAGTCCGTAATGCTCAAGTTTCAAGAGCAAGGTTTCATGACTCACGCAGTCAAATGCCTTGGAGAGGTCACAAAAGATTCCTATGGTATCTTGAGCCTCCTCCCACGCTGTAAATATATGTTTTAATAAGGTGACACCGGCGTCAGTTGTACAACGTCCTTTGGTGAAACCATATTGCTGATCGTGCAAGATTTGGTTGGCGTTAAAATGATTAAGCATTTGATTGACCTTTTCGGAAACCTTGCTGAATACCGGCAGCACAGATACTGGTCTATAATTGTTAGTGTCTTTACTGTCCCCAGATTTAAAATGTGGTATAACTTTACTGTATCTCATTAAATTCGGGAAGACTCTTTGACCCACACACAAATTAAATATTAAAGCTAAGTACGGTGCTATAGTCTCGATTATGGATGTACAAACTTTGATAGATAATCCCCATAGATCTTCGGTCAATTTCATTTTAATTTGCCGAAAAGCTTTTATAACTATCATAGGGTTTATATGTTTAAATTGAAATTCAACCGGGTAGCCTGGAACGTTCGCTCTTAATAAATTGATTGAGACATCGAGTGAGGAATTTAAAGCTTCCGTCGTTTTGGATGGTATATTAGTAAAGAAATGTACAAATTCTTGCGCTACTTCTAAGTTAGAGCTAATGGCACTACGTGAAGTCTCCAATGTGTACTCAGTGTTTCGTACTTTTTTTCTATTAGTTTCATTATTTATAAGTTTCCAAACTGTTTTTATTTTATTTTCTGCTGATTTAATCTTGTTGCTAATATACAGAGCTTTAGCTATCTTGCAAGTATTTCTAAAAAATTTGGAATATGTAGCAACATAGTTGTTGAAAGTTTCAGTATTAATGTAAGGCTTAAGGCCATACAGCTCGAACAGTCTTTCCCTACTTATCCTAATACCTCTAGTTGCCCAGTCACTAAAAATAAAATTAGGGCAAATATTTTTTGTTCTCTTTTCAAAAGTTTCATTGAATTCAGTGTGCACTACTGAAAAGAAATCCTCATACAATTTATTTGCATCGTTCATATTAGGGCCCAGAGCATCGAATATTTCAAAGAATTTTAGAATTATTTTAGTTTTGTATTCAAGATGTCAATTAATTATACTGTTTTATCAAACGAGGTGGCGCGCTACATCCGGTCCCCACTCCTGTTGGTTGCCGGCGTAGCGCGTTAGCTCTTGAGTCAGTCGGTTACCAACTGTGTTGCAAGCAAGGCAAATAATAAAAGAAATAAGTGTGTATAAAAGTGAGTTTTATTGGAGCAGACTACATTTCAGAATTGGGATAAAATTGGTTAGTCATACTAGCCTTATCCAGGCCTACGTAAGTAAGTTTGGTCGTTCTGATTGCAACTGTTGAAAGGTAAGAGCTTGATTTTAATTCTTTTACTTGAACTCTTGTGATATTTATTTCATGTGGGCTGTGGTTGTGGCATAATGAGTATCTTACCAGACTGTGATGTAAATAATATAGTACTTTTGTCTTCGTTATATCACGCAAACATTATGTTTTTTTTTTTTTTTATGTCCTACGATGCGATGAACGCTGCTTGCGGACGGCGTCCGCGCGCGAGTTCCTGATTGGTAGAGCGGCAAACGGTCAGCCATAAGACACGACGTAGGCGCAGCCGACAATGTCACAGCCCGCTCACTCACAGCAGAGGCAGCTGCAGCGACGCAGCCGCCGATCGGTGAACTGAAATCCTGAAGGGCACGGATGTCGGAGTGTCCCACGGGAAAGTACTACCGAGGTTAAAGGGAAGCGAAGCAGTGATCGCATACCTGATAGCCGAGGAAAAGGTCATTGACTCTTGTCCTGGGACTGCACCCTTTCAAGGTAGTAGCGACTTGTACCACTAGTAAACTAAACAATCTAAACATTCAGGTGGTTTCAAGGTAGTAGCGACTTGTACCACTAGTACACTAAACATGAAGGTGGTTTCAAGGTAGTAGCGACTTGTATCACTAGTAAACTACACATTCAGATGGTTTCAAGGTAGTAGCGACTTGTACCACTATTAAACCAATTGTGTTTCTTAATTAAGGGTTTATACACAACTTTAGAGCTAATAGTACCATATGCACGTACAGCTTTAATGAGGAAAAGCTTTTTTTGTATGGCCCAAAAGATATTTAATAAGTTACCTTGCTCAATAAAAAGTTTAAATTTAGTAAACTTCAAGCGTAAATTACGTAACATATTAATACAGAAATGTTACTACTATCTTTGACATATTTATATTTGAATACTCGTATCATGACTATAAATATAAGATGACTTTATTAATGGTAATTCTGTGGACAATGTAAATTTGATTTTTTATTTTTATCAGTAACATTTTGACATTGTTGCATTTCGTTAAATATTTTCATTACATGCCTGACTTTACCTTAACATTTGCATTTTATTAAACTACATAAAGAAAAAAATACATTGATACTACTGAATTATAATAATTTAATTTACTTGGCAAAAGCCTCCCATAAATGTACATTTGAACGCCAAATAGCAAAACATAGAGAACCTATAGTATAATAATTGTAACATCTTGCACACTTGTAACCTATGTTTACAAATAAAGAATATTGATAGATTGACCATGTTGCAGAATAAAGATGTTGGTGGTTTCAGGGTGGTAGTGACTTGTGCCGCCCTAGTGGTTTCATGGTAGTAGCGACTTGTACCACTAGTAGACCAAACATGTTTATTTCATTATTTATTAAAGATAAAGTGGGACAATAACGGCTGTGTAATGTAAAATTAAAGATAAAGATGAAGATGAAAAAGATGTTGGTGGTTTTAAGGTAGCAGTGACTTGTATCACTAGTAGAACAAACATATGTGTTTATTTATGTGTCCAATATAACAGAAAGCGAAGATACTTTTATACTTAAGATGACGTCTGGACGAGTGGTGTTAATGATGAGAAAAGAAAAATATGTTAAATAAGAGCATTTTCTTGGCGGCTTAATATTTGAATGTTTTAGATTATGTTTATATTATGTAGAGAAATTGATTTGTAAAGTTATGTCTAACGCAGATAAAGAACTGAGAATCGCGCAAAGTCTATTAAGTGTGTTTTTCTAAAACCTTCACCATTTAGAGGATAATTTGACTATATTAATCTTTTAGTATACGTGTTTTGTAATACCTTTTATTTGATGTATTATGGATTGATAAGAATGCGTCTAATTTGGGACGGCGCTGCTTGATGGGCGAGTCCTATTGCTGGCTGGACGTACGATGCGTTGCGTGGGCTCGGTGCAGAGCACGCGGGCTGGCCACTCAAGGTCACTGGCATCTAACTGCGTCTTAAGATATCGGTGGTTTCAAGGTAGTAGCGACTTGTACCACTACTAAATTTAAATATTTCGTAAAATTACAGTTGTAATTGTTGATTTAGATTTCCAAATATTACCTGTATGTAGTATGTAATTGCTATTTCGATACATAAAAATCATTCATCTAAATACGCGAGAACACGTAAATTATACGGATGGCCGAATGTTAGAATTTAGTTTAATTAAGATAGAATATTTATTTTTGAAGTATAATCTGTTAGTGTTGTGTGGGTATGATGGCAGTCATTTTTACGTTGGATGTGACTGTCATCTTATACCACTAGATGGCGTTACTTTTGGTATGATTACGATCCATTTATTTTGTTAAACATTGATTTTACCATTTAAAGTTATGCATTATTAAAGTCCTAAATTTTAAAATATGTTGTTACGTTAAATCAAATATTTCAAAGAATTTTAGAATTATTTTAGTTTGTATTCAAGATGTCAATTAATTATATTGTTTTATCAAACGAGGTGGCGCGCTACATCCGGTCCCTACTCCTGTTGGTTGCCGGCGTAGCGCGTTAGCTCTTGAGTCAGTCGGTTACCAACTGTGTTGCAAGCAAGGCAAATAATAAAAGAAATAAGTGTGTATAAAAGTGAATTTTATTGGAGCAGACTACACTATGATGTAAATACCACAGTGACAGAAGAATAAATATGCATCTAAAGTGGCGAAATGCGGCTGTACTTTAGGTAGCCAGGTACCTACACCTCTGCCTAATCCTTTGGGGATTACAGGCGTGATATTTAAGAAATGCTCGTATGTCTCGTGTGTGTCGTATGTTGTGTGTTATTGGATTTTTCCATCAGGAATGATGGCAATAGGCTCACCCCCTATTACATGGGACTTAAATATAACTGGTGAAATGTGGGTGTACTATAGGTACACCACAACCTAACCCTTCGGGATTACAGGCGTGATGTGAGTTCGTGATGTGCGGCGTAGTGTGGCGTATGTTTAAGAAATACTCGGTGATAACTTTAATTGTAATGAGTGGATCTAATTATAAAATTACTTGTTGCGTCCCGCGTTATTACCCTCATAAGTCTCGACCCCGTGGGAATATTGGGATGAATAGTATCCTATGTCCTAACCCAGATCATGATCTATTCATGTGCAAAATTTCATCCAAATCTGTTCAGCCTTTTAGCGTGAAAGCGTAACAAACAAACAAATCACTTTCGCATTAATAATATTATTTAGGATAGTAGGTACTTATAAAAAAATGAAAAAAAAAATGTTTTGACTTATAATGTACGCACATTAATGCAAGATGAACGATTACTTGAACTAGAAAACGCTTTAAAAGAAATAAGATGGGATGTGATAGGGTTGTCAGAAGTAAGGAGAATAGGAGAGGATACAGAGGAAAGAGAAAACTCTATATTCTATCACTTTGGAGCCACCAGAGGTCTATATGGAATTGCTTTTTTGGTGGCTAAAAAATGGAAGAACAATATCATAGTTTCTCGGATACTCAGAAAGGGTAGCGGTTCTCAAACTTAGCATCACAGACCGACATAGTTTAACCATTGTCCAAGCTTACGCACCTACATCGTCACACACCGATGACGAACTAGAAGACTTTTATGATTTACTTAACAAAGCATGCGATGAAAACCGAAGCAAGTGGACCATCATAATTGGTGACTTTAATGCTAAGATCGGGGTAAGACAAGACCTAGATAGCCCAGATGTTCTCGGTCCACATGGCATAGGAACCAGAAATTATCGGGGAAATGCTCTCATCCAGTTTGCTTTTGGACAAGGGTTCAAAATAATGAACAGTTTCCTCCCTAAAAATCCACAGCGTCGATGGACATGTATCCAGTGTTGGCATTAATCAATTAATTTTTTAATCAATTAATTAATTTGATTAATTTTAATCAGATTACATTAATCATGATTAGAATAATCATGATTAAAAAAGTAATCTTAATCATGATTATTGACGTTAATCATTAATCACTAATCATTAATTGATTAACTTGATTAAAAACTAATACATCCATAAATTTTATTAATTCTATTTAGAACAAATTATAGAAAATTATGACACACATTTCTTAAAATATTTTTATTAATTATTCAAAGAACAAACAAATAATTTTTAACGTTCAAATACACTGAATTCTAATTTTAAAGAATATTTTCAATTAACTAAATAACCTCCGATCTTTACATTTCTGATTTCTTGATGTTCAAGTTACATTTCATAACTACTTTTTTTTCAAATAAGGCGTCAGATAATTTGCGTGACCTAGGTTTATTTAGCATAGTTGCAAAAGAAAACATTCTTTCTACCGAGTCAGAGGATGGCATTGGTGTATTGTTCTTAAACGCTTTGCCTATAACAGGATAACTTTGTAGCTCTCGTTCTTGGCTACCCTTGGCAAAAAAAAAAAAATGAAATGATCATATCCGCTCTCTTTTTAGCATCAACTGATACCGCTTCGAAAAAATTATCGCCAACCGAGACCATTAGTAGTCACGCTCTCTCTATAGTAGTTTATAGACAGTGCAATCCACGAAGACGCGCCCCACTCCGCGATTACTGTACTGTAAGCTGAACTCTAGAATGGCGCGGAGCTGAGTGGGGCGCGTCGTCGTGGATTGCACTATCTATAGTGCTATAAAAGGCGAGAGTGAGATAGAGAAGCTAAGCTAACGCGAAGTACCTCAGCCCCACCCCCTCCCCGGTGTTTACGCAGTAAATAGGCCATAAAAGTGTAGTCTGTGAAATTAGAATAAAAAATGTTTACATTTTGAATGGTGCCGATTCTCTTATACACCGAACTAAACTAACTAAACTATCACTAAAATTCCTTACTTTTGACTATGAGAATCTCAAAGCTATTCTGCAAAATTAATTCTCTAAATTTAAAAATAATTTTGACACATCTAAATCGAATTTGACAATCGCAACTCCACACGTGATACCTAAACCACGTGAAACTTTTTAGAGCCAGGGGGTCAGCCTCGACGTGTTTTATATGAAATTTTTCACTTTTTGTATGGAAAGAAGGAAAAAATATTACCTACATGTAGTGTTAGGGTTTTAAGGGTTTTATATAGGGTGTCGAAATTTTCATTATTTTTGCGATTGGACACATCGTTTTCGAGATACAAATAAAAGAAAAAAAAAATATTCAGTACTGTTTTTGCATCTGAAGTCGAGGTGTTGGTGTGAATTTAAAGTTCATGACAACCAATTTTATTCCACACGTTTTTAGTCGCAATTAAAAATAGTTAGATTTAGTTAGAAAATCTAAATTTTAGGTTAAAAACGTCAAATTCAGAATAGTAAAATTTCCATTTTCACTAAACTAATATCTCAGTACAAACACTTTAGCACTTTAAAAGTGTTTGTACAAAAACGCCACTATGTCAGTTCGACTCCAGGACCAGACCTCAAAACCTATCCTTCTGCAGCGAGGTGTGAGACAGGGAGACGTTATCTCTCCGAAACTGTTCACCGCTGCACTGGAGGATGTCTTCAAGGTTCTGGATTGGAAAGGGCTAGGCATCAACATCAATGGCGAGTATATCACTAACCTTCGGTTTGCCGACGACATAGTTATCATGGCTGAGACCATGGAGAAACTCAGTACAATGCTCGATGACCTCAGTAGAGCCTCCGAAAGAGTGGGTCTTAAAATGAACATGGACAAGACAAAAGTCATGTCAAATGCCCATGTGACACCCACTCCCATGAAGATCGGAGACGCTACGCTCGAAGTTGTGGACGAGTATGTTTACCTAGGACAAATTGTCCAGCTAGGTAGGTCCAACTTCGAGAAAGAGGTCAATCGTCGAATCCGACTCGGCTGGGCAGCGTTCGGGAAGCTACGCAATATCTTTTCGTCCCACATACCACAGTGTCTCAAGACGAAAGTCTTTGACCAGTGCGTGTTGCCAGTGATGACCTATGGTACTGAAACGTGGTCGCTCACAATGGGCCTTATTAGAAGGCTAAAAGTCACCCAAAGGGCAATGGAGAGGGCTATGCTTGGAGTTTCCCTACGTGATCGAATCAGAAATGAAGAGATCCGCAGGAGAACCAAGGTAACCGACATAGCCCGAAGAATTGCCAAACTTAAGTGGCAATGGGCAGGGCACATTGCTCGCAGAACGGATGGCCGATGGGGTCGAAAGGTTCTGGAGTGGCGACCACGTACCGGAAGACGTAGCGTTTGAAGGCCTCCCACAAGATGGACCGATGACCTTGTGAAGGCCGCAGGAATCCGCTGGATGCGGAAAGCACAGAATCGGTCGAAGTGGCGGTGCTTGGGGGAGGCCTATGTCCAGCAGTGGACGTCTTTCGGCTGAAATGATGAATATCTCAGTACCATCTTAGTGCTGTCAAACTAAAATATAGTTAAGTTGTGTCATTTTAGTCTATTTCGTAATGAGAAATCGTCGTTTGACAGGATTAAACTAAATTTTGGTGATTTTTAGTCTAGTTTAGAGGGAAGAGAATCGACACCATTATACAGAATTCCATTTTGGTTTATTTACTACTGCTTTTGAAGTAGCATATTTATGTATTGTATAAGCGTTGGTGTTGCTCTTCCAATAAATTAAATAAATAAGTAGTTAATCAAATAATCAAAGTCACGATTAAAGATTATGATTAATAATCTTAATCATTTTAAATTTGATTATGATTAAATTAATCTTAATCAAATTTTTGATTATGATTTTTAATCATTAATTTTTAATCATTAATCAGATTAACTTTGGGCCAACACTGCATGTATCTCACCAGATGGTAGAACTAAAAACGAAATCGACTTCGTGCTCTCCTGCAATCATAATAGATAGTAAAAGATGTTGGTATTATAAATAATTAGGGTTCCGTACCTCAAAAGGAAAAGACGGAACCCTTATAGGATCACTCGTGTGTCTGTCTGTCTGTCTGTCACAGCCAATTTACTCCGAATCTAATGGACCGATTAAGTTGAAATTTGGTACACATATGTATTTCTGTGACCCAAACACGAATAGGTAACGTAAATAAATGAATTTTGAATATAGAGGTCACTTTTGTGGGGCAAACTAGAAAATTAAGAAAAAAAAAGTTTTGTTAACAGTACCGTGTGACATATCAAATGAAAGGGCTTGTTGCGACAATCTTAAATATATTTTTTACATAATTTTAAAATAAATACTTTTAAAGATATTTAAGAAATTCAATGAAAACTGACCATTCCCCCCCCCCCTTATCTCCGAAACTACTGGACCAAAAATTTTGAAAAAAATACATAGTATGGCTCTTTACTCATAGATTACAGGAAAACCTATAAGAAGTCTATGGTCTTAAAATAACATGGTAAATCTTTCAATATTGTGCGTGCAAACTTACATTTCGTCGTCGCTCGGCATCCAATATCCAATTTTTCTAGCTACTATACCTAATATCAAAATATCAAAAGTGTTTGACAGTCTGCTTAATACACAAATAAATAAAACTGTTAATGTTCAAGACAGCCAATTCGGGTTTCGGCGTGGTTTGTCAACAGAAAGTGTAGTGTTGTGTCTTAAGCATACTGTCACGTACTATACCCGACTTTTTCAAGGCTTTTGATCTGGTTGCTTATTACATATTGTAGAGAAAGATGGAGAAGGATAGGTTGCCAACGGAGCTTATAAACATCTTTAAATATTGGTATGGTAACTAGATCAATAGTGTACGATGGGCTGGAACTTTTCCCAGGTCATACAGGTTGGAATGTGGGGTGAGGCAGGATTGGCGAGCTTAGCAGCACCAGAGTGGGTTGCTATATAGATGGTAATTGTGTAAATAATATTAGCTATGCAGACGATATGGTGATTCAGAGCGCGTCAATCTGTGGTCTCAGAAAGTTGGTCGCCAAATGTGAGCAGTATGCCAAATCATGGTTTGATGTATCACTCCAATAAGTCAGAGACCATGGTCTTTGGGGCTGGGGGTACGAGGGAATTTCGAATTTGGAATGTTATATTTTTTTGTAATAAATAGTCATAGTTTTAATTGACATCAAAACCAGCCAGTATCCCATAGACAATAGTCGCAAAACTTGTGACCTGTTAAAATAAGTTAACATAGTTCAAAAGTTTACTAACACAATGAGTCCTCGTTACTTGAATAAAGAAAAATATCTGGATGACCATTTTATTTTTTAACAATGTTTTCTAAAAATGAAACCTGGCTAGATCGATTTATCGCTCCCGAAACCCCCTGCATACTAAATTTAATAAAAATTTTGGAGCCGTTTCCGAGATTCAGATTATATATATACGTACTAGCTGACCCCGGCAAACGTTGTTTTGCCAATTATTTGTTTGGGGTGGACAACCCTTATCACTTAGGAGTATGAAAAATAGATAGTAGCCGATTCTCAGACCTACTGAATATGCATATAAAATTTGGTAAAAATCAGTAAAGCCGTTTCGGATGAGTATGGTAACTAACATTGTGACACTAGAATTTTATATATACGATATAGAAGAATTGCTCGTTTAAAGGTATTAGATTTATATTATTATTATACGAGTATTAATACCGCGAATGTGAAATTTTTAACGAAAATAAAAATTTTGTTTTATTTCATTCTACACGTCCAAATAAGTGAACCTGCAATTTAAAAAAAAAAGGTAAAAAGTGTCACATTCGCGGTATTGGATGCTGAGTGACGATTTGCAGTTGGAATGTATGGGTGTTGTAAATTAAATAATTAAGTTAAATAAGAGCCAAAGTAGTAAACGTCATGTTTTTTCTATATTTTTATGACAATCAAAAAGAACACAATGTCAATACGAAATTAGATTATTAAGAGTACAAAATACAAACAAGTATTTAATACATACTTGTGAGTATTTACTACATACCCCCACTTAATCGAAATAATCTAAGATCTATAAGCGAGACATTAAGATTTAAAGAAGCCTATAATTAACTAAATCCCATACCCTTAACACATCTTAAATGTGATACACGTCCTAGGGCTTTTGTCAAAATGTCAGCGCTCATATCATGCGTTTGAATGTACCGTAAGTCTACAATATTCTTAGATACAATCTCTCTAATATAATGATGTTTTGTATCTATGTGCTTAGTCTTATTATGGTGAATAGGGTTTGACGCCAGCTTTTGCGCCCCTTGACAGTCGTTATAAATAATAACTTGTCCTACCTTGCCACTAATTTCTTCCAAGAAATTGGTCCTCCAGCCAATTTCACAAAATAGCCTGTATACGAACGGCGGTCAATTGTGCAGTTAGCCCAATCGGCATCAACGTATGCCGAGATATATTCACCAGTCTTCCTGTAGACAATGCAAATGGAATAATCTATAGTACCCTTAAGATACTGAAGTCCACGCTTCGCTGCTGTCCAGTGCGTTTTGTCATAAGTCGTATTAAACTGACTCAAATAACCGGTAGCAAACGCTATATTTGGCCTAGTATTAACAGCGAGGTACATCAAGCAGCCAATCAAGTTCTGATAAGGATAATCAGGTTTCTCACCAATTCCAGGTTCCAACTTACTGCTCGCTAAAGGTGTATCAAACGTTTTACACTGTTGCATTTTAAAACGTTTTAATAAATCGAGTATAAAAGTTTTTTGGTTTATTTCAATTATCCCATTATCGTTTTTTACATTTAGAGATAGGAAATAATTTAGATTTCCCAGATCTTTTATACCGAAAAATTGTCTCAAGTCATGTTTGACTTTGTCATACGTCAAGTCATCTTTGTGCAACAAGACAATGTCATCGACATAGACAGCTAGTATAACTAGTTCAGACGAACCAAAAAGTTTCGTATATACACATGACTCTGAGGAGATCCTACTGAAACCCAAACTTTTAAGAGTTTCGTCGAGCTTTTTATTCTAAGCTCGCGAAGCTTGTTTCAACCCATAGATGGATTTCTTCAGAAGACAAACTTTTCCATCTTCTTGTGTTAATCCAGGAGGCTGTAGCATGAACACTTCTTCCTCTAGATTGCCATTAAGAAATGCTGTGTCCACGTCCAAATGCTTTAGCGTATATTCGTTTTCAACGGCAAAAGCTAACAGCATACGTAAGGATGAATTCCTCACCACAGGAGAGAATGTTTCATAATAATCCACTCCTGCCTCCTGACTGTAACCTTTAGCTACAAGTCTTGCTTTATACTTTACAGAATTTCCTAAAGCGTCTCGTTTCAATTTGTAGACCCATTTACAAGGAATAACTTTCTTATTTTCAGGTCTATTGACTAAAATCCAAGTTTTTCTTTCTATTAAAGAATCATACTCGTCTTGCATCGCAGTAATCCAACTATCTTTATCTTCTGCGTGCATGACTTCTGAGTAGCTAGATGTATCTTCATTTATTACCTCTTCCGTACAGGTCTTGTATAACAAGAAATCTGGTTTCTTCCATTCTCTCATTGGATAGTGTTGTATATTGTACCTACCGCGCGTACGACACGCGTATGTGTGTGTCGGGACGCGCGCGCCCTCGGATCAACGAATAAACCAGTATGACACTGACTCGCGTTTGCATTACACGTACTTAGTTTCCCCCGCTCCCGTAAATACGTAACAGTGGCGACGAGGAAAATACACTAAAATGTTTTCTGGTGGAGTCTTTGGTGCTATATCCAACTTTGACCACCTCACAAGTGAGTGGGAGACCTACAAATCACGGCTCACGCAGTGGTTTGTTGCGAACGACGTCGATGATGTGTCGGACAAAGCCAAGGTCAAACGGAAAGCAATACTGCTAAGTGCATTGAGCGAGTCAAGCTACGCTAGCGAGTACCTGGCGCTGCCGCAGAAAATTGAGGATGTAGAATACGACAAAATCGTAGAATTGCTGGATTGCCATCTCACCCCGAAACGGCTTGGTTTCGCGGAAAGGTATAACTTCTACTCGGCTACGCAGCGGCAAGGTGAAGGTCATACTCAGTGGGCAGCAAGGATTAGGGGACTGGCGGCACACTGCGGTTTTAAAAATCTGGAAGAGGCCCTTCTCGACAAATTTGTGATGGGAATGGCAGCGGGTCCCGAGCGGGACAAATTGTTCGCGAAGGATCTGCAGGAACTGACGCTGGTTAAGGCCGTAAACTTGGCTGAGAACTTGTGCGCGGCGCGCAAAGCAGCAACGGCAACCCAAACATCGAGCGGCGCGAGCGGCGCGGGTGGCAACATCATGGCCGCTGCCGCCGGTAGCGCGGGCCCCGATAGCGTGTTCAGTATCTCCAAGAACGAAAAGTGCAGTGTGTGCGGATATACCAATCATAAGTCCAATCAGTGCCGTTTTAAAAGTTACAAGTGCAAGAAGTGTAACCATAAGGGTCATTTAAGTAGAATGTGTGCGGCTAACTCGAAAGTTAATTACGTCACCAAAGATATTGCGGATGTCGGAGACGATGGTAAGTCACATGTACTTAACATTAAATGCGTGAGAGGTAGACCAATGTCGGAGTTAGTACGAGTAAATGGTGTATTTTTGGAGTTTCAAATAGATAGTGGTTCAGCTGTTAACGTCATTTCAGATAAGGAAGGAAGTGCCATTGTCCGACACCGATCAGAATTTATTTAGCTATACGGGAACTAAAATTATAACTTTAGGTTTCATTCCATTGTCCGTGACGTATGTAGGTAGCACGCATGTTTTAAAGTTCTACGTAGCACGCGGCGGCGGCCCGCCGCTCCTAGGCCGTGAGTTCTTACAAACATTTAACTTAGAGTTCGCCCCGGCGGCACCCGTTAATGTTATAGATAAACCACAGAATCACGAAATCACTAAAATTATTTCGCAATTTCCAAAATTATTCTCTAGTAAATTAGGTTGTTTCAACAAAAATAAGGTATCTTTAAAATTAAAACCTGATACAAAGTTGTTATTTTTTAAAGCAAGGCCGGTCGCTTTCGCATTGAGGGAAAAAATTGATGTGGAGCTGAATCGTCTTGTAGATCTTGGGATATTAGAACCTGTAGAATATTCAGAATGCGCCTCCCCCATAGTCCCGGTATTAAAAAAAGACGGTGGGGTTAGGATCTGTGCAGATTATTCAATAACAATTAATAAGCAATTAATGATTGAAAAATACCCAATACCAACTATCGATGAATTATTCTCTAAACTACACGGTGGTGAGCAGTTCACCAAACTTGACCTTTCTCGAGCCTATAACCAATTTTTATTAACAGAAGACTCACAGGCCCTAACCTGCATCAACACACATCGTGGCCTTTTCAAATATACCAGGCTAGTGTTTGGGCTAGCGAGTGCGCCGGCTGTGTTTCAACGCGCCATGGAATGTGTGCTCGCGGGATTAGACGGGGTAATTATATTCTTAGATGATATTTTAATAACAGAGAGTAACTTTAATGAACACATTAACAGGTTAACGTTAGTTTTAAAACGTCTAGAAGATGCAGGGTTGACAGTTCATCAGGATAAATGCGAATATTTTAAAAACGAAATTTGCTACCTTGGTCATATTATCGATAAAAATGGCATACGGAAATCTCCAGATAAAGTCCGGGCCATTATAGAAGCACCAAAACCGACGAATGTTTCGCAGTTGCAATCATTTTTAGGGTTAATAAACTATTATAGAAGTTTCGTGAAAAACGCTTCGTCGATACTGAGCACATTATATGAATTACTTCATAAAAATAAAAAGTGGGAATGGGGCCCAGTTCACGACAAGGCATTTGAGCAAATTAAGAAACTGCTTGCTTCCGATCAGTTGTTAGCCCATTACGATCCTGCCGCAAAACTGATACTAACCGTAGATGCTTCGCCACAAGGTTTAGGCGCTATTCTATCTCAGTTATCACGTACCGACGATCGCGAGAGGCCTATCGCATTTGCTTCACGGACTCTCACAGCAGCGGAAAAAAATTAATCACAGTTACAGAAGGAGGCTACGGCCATAATTTACGGGGTAAGAAGATTTCACCAGTATTTGTATGGCCGTGTCACACCGTTCATATTACGTACGGATCATAAACCGTTGATAACGATTTTCGGTCCGCATAGGGGCATCCCTGAAGTATCTGCGAATAGGCTACAACGTTATGCGTTATTTTTGTCAGCGTACAATTATTCCATCGAATATATTCGTAGCGGGGATAATAGTGCAGATTTTTTATCTCGAGCGACCTTAATGGATGAGAACCGGGTGCAGGACGAAGTGCGGGGGGAGGACCGCGACTGTGAGGAGCGCGCTGCTTACGTTAATTTTGTTGTTGAAGGAAGTTTACCTATCACATTAAAAGAATTACGTTATGAGACCGACAGTGACAAGATTCTAAAAAAAGTTAAGAATTATGTTATAAAGGGTTGGCCGCGCAAAGTTCGTGACCCCGAATTGCGAGCGTACTTTGATTGTCGTTCCCAATTAGCATTGGAAAATGGATGCTTATTGCGTGGTCATAAAGTGGTTATACCGCATTCGCTTAGAGAGAAAATGTGTCGAGAGCTACACGATTCGCACTTCGGGGTAGTAAAAATGAAAGCAGCCGCACGCGAAAAATTTTGGTTTCCGGGAATCGACGCGACGCTTGAACGGTTGGCAGCCGCGTGCAGCGTGTGCGCGCAACTGCGGCCCTCGCCACACCGCGCGCCTTCTTCGCCGTGGCCCTATCCGCCGCATCCATTCTATAGAATTCATTTGGATTTCCTTGGACCGTTTCATAACCAAATGTTTTTAGTTATAGTAGATGCATTTTCTAAGTGGGTCGAATGTTACACTGTTGGTACAACATCTTATGGATCAAAAACGGTTATTAGTAAATTATGTGATTTTATGTCTAGGGTAGGTATACCACACACATTGGTGACGGACAATGGTACTTCTTTCACGTCTAGGGAGTTTGAGAATTTTTGCAATTTAAATGGTATTCAACATGTTTTCTCACCGGTATACCACCCGTCAAGTAACGGGCAAGCCGAAAGTTTCGTTAAAATAATTAAAAAAGGTGTCAAAAGTATCATATTGCAATCTGACACTAAAATACCTATACAAGAAAAAATCGCAAAATTTTTATTTGATTATAGAAACTCAAAAAATACTACTACAGGTAAATCTCCAGCAGAAGTACTTTACGGTCGACCTCTACGCTCGCGGCTGGACTTAATTAATCCACTTCAAGTCGTTTCGACATCCGCGGATCTTTCGCTGACCGTAAGGAAAAATCAGTCTTTACAGAGTAAGAACAAGGGAGGAAGGGAGAGACAAAAATTTAGTTTAGATGACGTCGTTTGGATAAAGCGATTTTGTGGAAACGATAAATTTTGTTGGGTGCAAGGAATAATCAAAGAAGTGTTCATACCGAATACATGACATTCCCCCAATGTCATGTATTCGGTATATATACCGGAACTAAATTGCAAAGTAATTCGTCACATAGACCAGATTCGACGGTTTCAAGTCGAAGGCGTTCCAGAAATGCAGAACAAAAAGAAGGATTGGCATTGGGACATAGAAGCCAATGACAGTAGCTTGTCGCCACAGTCTGAATCCGCAGACGAAACGGGTGAAATCGGCGATTCCATAGGCACCGAAATTCCAACACCCGCCGAAGGGGCTCATCTTGGAGGGGAGGAAGGGACGAGTGTTGAGCCATTAGCCACGCATTCACCCTCGAGACCAGATCATTCAAGGATTATGAGTCCCAACCGGTCTGTACCGCACCTCATCGAAGAAGCCGGTGAGAATGTTTGTGACCAACCTGACCAACAGAATCGTAGATCGAAACGACGTATTTTACCTGTTAATTATAAGCCATTTTTCTGAAGTATGTGGGGAAGGGAATGTTGTATATTGTACCTACCGCGCGTACGACACGCGTATGTGTGTGTCGGGACACGCGCGCCCTCGGATCAACGAATAAACCAGTATGACACTGACTCGCGTTTGCATTACACGTACTTAGTTTCCCCCGCTCCCGTAAATACGTAACAGATAGCGACGTTCTTCCACTGACTCACCGAGAACACTGTTGCTTTGTTCTACTTCTACATCTGAAGCATCATGAAAACGATCAGAGGAAACGTCCGGAACACCCATGGAAGTGCTTGCTGTAGGAACATCCAAATTAACTATCTGTTCAACAGCATTGCAAGGATCAGTGCTCAATCGTAGTGGAACTACTGTTTCTTCTTGGCTTCTAGAAGAATCTGAATTTTCTTTTAAACTTGTAAAAGAATTTTCAAAAAATACTGCGTCCCTCGCTTTAACTAAGCGACGTGGGCATTCAGAACTACGAAAGAAGTAACTATGAATATCATCAGCATATCCTACAAAAATGTGCTCCATAGATTTGACATCAAGCTTCTTTCTTTGACAATTGGGGACATGAACCATCACTCGACAGCCAAAAACTCTTAAATATGAGAGGTTTGGTTTATTCCCATACCACATTTCAAATGAGTTTTATTTTCGAGTGCACGATGAGGAGACCTGTTTTTCAAATAAGCAGCAGTTTGAACTGCATCTTGCCAATATACTTTAAAAAGTTTACCTTCAGTAAGCATACAGCGCGCCTTTTCAACCAGTGTGCGATTTACACGTTTAGCTACGCCATTAGATTGAGGGCTATAAGGAGCTGTCGTTTCATGCTTAATTCCTTTTGAAGCCAAATAGTCTCTCATACCTTGGTTCACAAACTCAGTCCCGTTATCTGTTCTGAAAATTTTAATTTTTGCTTCCTTCTGCCTTTCAACTGCATTCTGAAATTCACAGAATTTATCTTTTACTTGAGTTTTCGACGAGATAAAGAAAGGAAAAATCGCTCTCGAAAAATCATCAATGAAAACTAAAAGATATTTGTTTCCCTGAAAAGAATCGTGTGACATCGGACCACACAGGTCCGCATGAATTAGTTCCAACAAAGCTATTCCTCTTTTAAATGGAATTGCTTTGAATGGTTTTCTTGACTGCTTGCCTTCCAACCAATGTATACATGGTTCATTGTCCACCTTATCGTAAGACACACCTATAGCCTCACCTTTTCTAAGTTTATCCATACCTATTCGGCAAAGGTGTCCTAAACGCCTATGCCAAAGTCTGCAATCTGACGTATCAAGGAGCGCATTAGAGGCAATTCTCTTAGGAACATATTTACAGTACAATTTAAAGTGTACAGCCCACTACTTACAGAACCACGTAAAAGAGCCTTTCCAGTACAAGAATTTTTTTCATAAAAAGTACAACCATTTTTATCAAAAACTACATGTAAACCGTTTTCACAAGCTTTCCTAACAGAGAGTAAATTACAATTCAGGTCAGGCACGGCAACAACACCAGTCATTGTTCCTTCACAATCTTTAGTAGAAAAAGAAATATTACCTATACCTCTGCAACTTATCTTCTCTCCATTTGCACCCGTTACAGTATCATTACTACCTGCTTCATTAGTCAACCTTACGTTCTCTAGGTAATCAATATTATGGCACATGTGATTGGTCGCTCCAGTATCAATGAAAAAAATGGTACTCTCTCCTTCGACACCATTGAGTGCTGTCTTCAGAGTAACATTTTTTACGTGCTTGTCCTTCTCGTCCTTCTTTATAGGACAATCGGGTCTTTTATGACCAGGTTCACCGCATCCATAGCATTTGATAATTCTTTGCTTCTTACTATTATTGGAAGAAATTTTACCTTGAGAAGATTTCAGAGCGGAAGTCGTCTGTTTGTTCTCCGGAGCTTGAACGTCTACGGTTTTCGAGAACTCATTCAATAGCTTACTTTTCACCAATTCACTTGTAATCTTTAAGTTGGAGTTTTCCAGAGCCATAACTAAAGGATCGTAGCGAGGTCCTAAACCTCCGAGCATAATCGCTGCCAAACTTTCATCATCAATCTTCTTCCCGATGTCCGCTAAATCTTGCGAAGTAGCTACAATAGCACTAATATATCGCTCAACATCATTATCGAAGTTATATCTATACAGCCTGCGCTCTAGGGCCAATTTTTTGCCCATTCCCTTATCTTCAAAAGCATCTTTAAGAGCATCCCATGCTTGCCTGGCAGTCTCAGCGCTCCGAACATGTGCGATTGCGCCTCCGTCGATTGTCAAACAAATCTTGGTTAAAGCTCTCTGATCCCTTTTATTTGCATCAGAGGGCTTCTCACCTGATTAACCTTCTATGGTTTCCCATAAATCCTCATGCATCAAATACATACGCATTTTGAATTTCCAGATGCCATAGCCGGCTCTTTCGCACAATGGTTTTATTGAGTTCAACGACATCCCAGCAGGTCCACACGACATTTTTCTACTTTCTCACTTCGTGCTGATAACGAATGTTGTAAATTAAATAATTAAGTTAAATAAGAGCCAAAGTAGTAAACGTCATGTTTTTTCTATATTTTTATGACAATCAAAAAGAACACAATGTCAATACGAAATTAGATTATTAAGAGTACAAAATACAAACAAGTATTTAATACATACTTTGAGTATTTACTACAATGGGAGAACATGTTTTTCAACTACAATGTTAAGTTTGTTCTTGGGTTAAATAAATTCATCTCAACTACGGAACCCTTCATTGTGCGTAGTCCATGGACTTATCCGGTTTTTTTTTAAATCTAAATAATATTTCTTTGTAGTGTCTAACTTGTCCTTATGATAATTATTTTTTGCTTCGTCCCGCAGCTTAAACATTAATTTAATATTATCCGTTATTCACGACGTGGGTCAGTCCCTAAATATCTTACTCTTTATGGGAGCATGTAAATCATATAATTGCGTGATAAGGTCATTAAAATATTCAATCATGCTATTAACATCGGGCAGTGAAGCAATTTTAAACTATGTCATTAATTCCAGATCCACTGCAAAGTAATCCATCAATATATCCCTTAGAGGCCGATATTCAACTAGCCTAGGTTTGCTTTTTATCTTTTTTATGACAGTATCACACACAATAAAAGAATGATGACCAAGTTCGCTGACATGACTGACTAACACATTACGAACCTCCACATCGGTACAGATTACGTCTATGAGAGTACTACTATCCCTACAAAATGTGTTGGTGACTGTACTACCTGACTTAGATTGGTATAATTAAGGAATTCCATCATATCTTTGGTTTTTGCATTGTTTGTATCTAATAGGCTAACATTGAAATCCTCCAGTAATACCAAATGACCGTAAGGTACCAGGTGGCTTAGCTCCGATGCCGCAAGAAATTGCGGCACAGCGGACAGAGCTCCGGCGGGATCTCATGGCACAAGAATAAAAAACGAGCAGAAGGCAAGCTTCCTAACACAGTTCAAAATTCTTACCTACTTTCATAGGGCTGTCACTCGGTTATTACAGATTAAAAAACCGGGTAAGTGCGAGTCGAGATTCGGTGATGAGCACAGACGGACGGACGGATGGACAGCTGGACAGACGGACAGACGAACGGACACGCACTGTGACTGAGGTGATCCCGTGAGTTTTCCGTTTTCCAATTACGGTACCGAACCGGTAATTATTTTAACAGTTTGTTTAAAATTAAGTAATACCTATTTAATTAATCATACTGTGAAATAATTATACACACAATGCGTGCATCGTTGTTGAACTGAGACCCTCCCATTTTTGAAGTCGGGTAATAAAATGAGCAGTGGTGGCCTAGTGGTAACGGTCACGACTTACGAGTCTAGGGTTCGAACCCAAGCAGGCACTTTATATAAATTATTTCATTACCACTGCTCTCAAAACGGTAAAGAAAAACATCGTGAGGAAACCGGCATGTCCTAGAACCAATAATTCGAAAACATATGACATCCACCAACCCGCACTGAGCCCGCTTGGTGGATGAGACCCAGACACAGAAAGAGGAGGGCTATTTCCCAACAGTAGGAACATTATACCTAGGCTGATTAAGCTTATATGCTAATAAAACACGATAGTAAAGTAGGTAAGTAATTATTTATACTGTCAAATAGTTATACATACATAGATGCATACGTTGCTTGCTTTTTTTGAAGTTGGTTACTTATTAAAATACCGTGACTTATATAAGGATGGACAGACGGACATGGCGAAACTATAAAGTTTCCTTTCTGGTTTTACTATTTGACGAACGTAAGTGGTACCTACAAACCTACTAAAACAAAAATACGAAACAAATAGGAGACAAACAATAACTCGCTAATATAGGCGGTAAACCATAAGATTAATAAATAATAATTCTTATGGGAAAACTTTATGGCCATCTTTATGTAGGATACTACCTATCTCGTAACTAATTCTGCAATAAGCATTAAAAATGAGTAGGTATGGGTAGATATAGATAATAACCTGACAAAATCCTTTGGATAAAAAAAATAAACCTTGCTTTTCCTAATATTAATGATACACACAGTGCTTACAACAATTTGCCATTTTTATTAACCTAAATGTCCGCGTCACTCGTACCGCTCTGACACACGGCGCGCGGCGTACCCCTGAACGTTGGCTTCGGAATGAGCCGGCTCAAACCAGTTTGCCTCTAGCGGGCGCCGGTGCACCCCCCGCGCGCCTTGTCTGTGACACTACACGCACACAAAGCTGTGCGTGTAGTAGTGATCTCGCGCAATGCGTTAGTATGAAGCTTGCAGTCTGTTCCTTTTTTAGTCTTGTGCTCATGGCGTCATGGAGAATGCGATTGTCGCAACCCCGCGCTGGGCACGCCACAATTGCGGCCTCTTTGAGGAGTGGCTTGAGAGACGCTAGGTCTAAGCCACGTTTCGTTGATTGCCATTATATCCACTGAGTGCTATGACATGGCAATTAGACACTCGTGCTGATTAGTTGCCAGAGAGCCCGCATTGAATAAACCAAACTTTAATAGTTTTGACTTAGTCATGTTAAGAAAAGATTTTTATTTATTTTATTTTTATTTATTTATCAACTCATCATCACTATCATTACAGGATTGTCCTAATTCAATAGTGTGGCTACAATTACAGTTTTATTATTTATCATATTCATAACATATTCTGTACATAATGATTTTTGTGAACTCACCCAGAGAACAAGTAAAAATATCTATGCTGTCTGCTACGTCATTAAGTATACGCAAGATACGTGTTATAGGGGCTTTACTCAGTAGATTGGTCCTACTACTGGGAACCGCCAATAGACGTGGCCGTCGCCTTCGCAATACATAATTGTCGGGCACACACAGGTTTATTTCTTTTAATATACCCGGGTTTGAAGTCTTGCCACGCAATAATTTAAAAATATAGGTAGCAAGAGCTATGTCCCTCCTTGTTTCCAATTTATTGTATCCCACCATGCCTATAACAAACAAGGTTGGATACATCAATGGATAATATGGATATACACCATATAACCTTAAATACAGAAACCTAGTAAATTTATTTTACATCTCTCATATTCGGTAAGTAGGTCCTTATTACCCCCAAATGGGGCTTGTAGGTGACCAATTAGCGCTCTAGGGTAATAATGTAGCTAGAAAAGCCCTAGGGCGGTAAGTAATTTAAAAAAAAACTCTTCACTCTTTCAAAAAGTTCGCGTACATCTAACCATCATACTGGCAATAGACATAATGCATTCTGCCCAATTACAAAAGAGGTCGCTTCGCTATTCAGCCTTGTCTTCGTATGAGTATAATAGTCATCAATTTTAAATATCGAACGGCGAAGCTCAATTTCGTTCTTGAAAAAAAATAATTATAAAAACGATGAAAAAAGGCGGGAATAGAAAACTTTTACTTTAAATATTGTTTGTTTTTGGGATTTTTTTATAATTACGTGCTAATTAGGAAAAAAACTTGAGTTCTGCAAGTGATGAAGATATAAGCTGCACTCCCGATTCAATGAAAATGGAAGCTGAAGCAGCAATTTACAATATTTTGCCTGAAAGATCTAAAGAGAGATATTTGAAAACTTACGACGAGTTCATGAAGTGGCGAAAAGAAAAACGAGTAAAGTCTTTATCTGAGACTGTATTCTTAACATACTTTAGTGAGCTATCAAAAAAGCTGCAGCCATCTAGTTTATGGTGCATTTATTCTATGTTAAAAGCAACTATGAGTACTAAACACGACATCAATATCAAGAACTTTTCAAAATTATCATCTTTTCTAAAAAGACAATCAGCTGGGCACAAAAGCAAAAAGTCAAAGGTTTTTACAGCGCAAGACGTGAAAACATTCATAAATGAAGCCCCTGATGACATATATTTAGCTGTTAAGGTACGTAAAATAACAAATCACATAATGGTAATACTTCATCATTTATCTTTTAAATTCTTACAATCCTATAAAACATACTTATTTTTATATTTCGCTTGTTTTAGGTGGTTCTTATCTTCCGTATAACTGGCGCATGCCGAGGTATTGAATTGACAAATATAACAATAGAGAACATAGAACAACAGGGTCAGTTGTTAGTAATTAAACTACCGAACACAAAAATTGACCGAACATTTGTAGTTCCTCAAGAATTTTCTGAATTCGTACAAAAATACAGAAATCTTCGTCCTGAAAATGTAAACACCAACCGATTTTTTTTGAAGTACCACCAAGGCAAATGCTACAAACAAGTTATTGGAAAAAATACCATCAGAAGTATGCCGAAGCAAATCGCAAGTTATTTAAAGTTAGCAAACCCGGAATTGTACACAGGTCATTGCTTCCGGAGAACATCGGCTACACTTTTAGCCGATGCTGGGGCTAACTTAACCACTATAAAAAGGCACGGTGGGTGGAAATCCAGCAAGGTGGCTGAAGGTTACATAAGGTACATTGAAGATTCCATACAAAATAAAAGTAAAATTACCAACCAAATAACGAAAACTATTCAGCTTTCAAAAAATGAAACATCTTTCTCAAGAGATGATCCGCAACCATCAACTTCTGCTGAAGAAAGCTTCATCCCGTCAAATTTTATCCATGACCAACAAATATCACAATCTCAAACTATTAACATACCCAAAAAACACCTGTCCCTAAAATTTGAAAATTGTTCTCATTTCACTATAAATTTTAACGAATAAAATGTTTTATTCTTGTAATGCCGGTTTTTTAGGGTTCCGTAGTAAACAAGGAACCCTTATAGTTTCGTCATGTCCGTCTGTCTGTCTGTCTGTCCGCGGTCTAGCTCCGAGATCCTTAGTACTAGAAAGCTGTAATTTGGCATAAGTATACATATTAATTACGCCGACAAAGTGGTAAAACAAAATTATGAAAAACATTTTTTTTAGGGTACCTCCCATACACGTAACGTGGTGATGTTTTTTTTTTTTATTTTTTTAACCCATAGTGAGAGATATCATTGGAAACGTCCTTTAAAAACATTGCGAGTTTGCGAAAACTATTTTTGGATTCAGGGATCCGTTTGCGAAATATTAAGCTTTAAAGTGCTAATTTTTGTTAGAGTCAAGTGTCCCCCCCCCCCTGCCGGCTAAATGGTTGGTTTTGGATATGTGAAAAAAATCACAACAGTAGTTTATATAACGAAATTAAAAGGAAAACTATCACAGCTAAGTTGGCTTTACAAGTTAACGAGTAATAATTGACCAACTTAACTTTGCAGTTGCAAAAACATGTTTTCCCATATATTCCGTATGGGAGAACATATTTTTCAACTACAAAGTTAAGTTTGTTTTTGGGATTAATTCATCCCAACTACGGAACCCTTCATTGTGCGTGGTCCGACACGCACTTGGCCGGTTTTTTCTACTTACCTCACAATCGAGATGTAAAGCAGAGTGGTTAGCTCGGGTGTAAGCATCAATTGCACCCTCGAACTATAGGCGCCCTCGCTGCGCTCGTGCGCTTAAATATCTCGGGCTGCAATTGATGCCTTACAGCCCTTGGCTACTAATCTACTATTGTATACGCTCCAGCATGAGACTGTATTTACCTTTATGCGGAGCCCATATGATTGCGTTACATTCGAGCTGACTTCTTACCAATGCATTATACAAAGAAGTTAGCGCAGCGATGCTTGTAAAACCCTCAGCTCTTTTTAGGACGAACCCTAGGCTCCTGTAGGCTTTTTTACAAACATTAATGATGTGATTACGAAATGCCAGGTCCGAGTCAAGGCGTACTCCTAAATCACGCACCGTTTCTGTTCTTTTCAATAACGTGTTGTCCACTCTATAATCATATTTCTTGGGCATTTTCATCCTACTAAAAGTTATTGCCGAACACTTTGACGTATTAAATACCAACTTATTCTTCTCTCCCCATTCCACAACCCTGTCTATATCTTCCTGTAAGCGCACAAAGTCCTTTTGTTCTTTCACAGAGAGTAGCAATTTTAAATCGTCAGCAAACAACAGGCACTTGGCATTCTTGACGACCTCGGACAAGTCATTTACCATCACTATAAATTGGAATGGTCCCAAATTACTGCCCTGACTTACGCCTGACCTCGTAAAATAGGGCTCAGATCTGTACCCAGCATATTCTACATACTGCTTTCTGTTACTCATATGATCAGCGAAGAATTTCAGCAATTTAAGAGTGCATCCGACTACCGCAAGCTTTGTCAATAAAATGTCATTATCGACTAAATCAAAGGCTTTTTTAAAATCAAAGTATGCAGCATCGACCTGCACTCCCAAATCAAGGCTAGGAACCACATATGCCATAAAATTCAGCAGATTTGTAGTCGTGCTACGACCCGGCCTGAACCCATGCTGTGAGTCAGACAACGTGATTGAAACCTGGTTCAAGACACAATGATGGATAACTGACTCATATACCTTTGCTGGTACCAACAACACCGCCACCGGCCTATATGAAAGAAAGAAAGAAAGAAAAATAAGTTTAATTGTCACAGACACACGTGCATAAAAAAAGAGAACAATACAATAAAATAAAACAATACATTTAAATATAATAACGAGCACAAATAGAAATATGCGGCAGCTGCTGGCACGTCATGACTGTGACAAGAAGGCTTCCACTCAGCATGATGCTGTGCTATGGGGACCCACAGCACAGCGCTGATTTTCAGTGGTCACCCGAAAAAGTCGTACGGAAACCAAGATAGGTTTAATGAATTAAATATAAATAAAATAATAAAATAAAACAAATAGTACTTAGAATATAATGCTACTATACAACCAATTATATGAATAAATATGATTAAATAACATAGAAAATTATCCGCAGGCGTAACCGTGAGTGCATTAAAAAAATAAATAAAAAATTAAACAAAAATACGCAATTATTTTAAGTTTTTCGCTAACGCATCCGTCGCCTCGATATCACCGCCTCGAGCCGTCGCCGCTGGGTCGTTAATACACCTTGCCCATAGATGATAAACCTTACGTGAGTGTTTATTTATACGATTTTTGTTGCTCATATTTTTGTTCTTCTAATAAGTTTTTTTTCAGTTGTAACTTGAAATTTTGTTTTGTATTTAGGGATCTTATGGGAGGCGGTAAATCATTCCAGCAGCGAGAAGCGGCATACTTAAAACATCCTCTGAATGCTGTGGTTCTATGTCGAGGCATCGAGATCGGGACGGACGTGGAACGAGCAGAGTAGCTGTAGTGCTCATGCCTCCAGCTAATTTTTTTAAAGAGGTATTCCGGTTTGTGTGTTTTTATGATACCAAACATTAAAACGGCTAAATGTAGTTTCCGTCGTGCAGCCATTTTTAATAAATTGTGTTCATTTAAATACGGTGTGATATGATGCCTCCGGGGTATACCAAAACAATAACGAGCGCACGCGTTCTGTACACGCTGTATTAGACGTTGTGTACGGGAAAGGAGACACGGCCCGTATACAGCGTCACAATAATTAAGCTTACGAGTAGATAGTACTAGGCTATCCACCAATCTCTTTCTCATTACAATACTAAGGAAGTCCCTCACCCTGTACAGAACCTTTAATCTATAAAAGCAGTTCTTTACCACGTCATTAATGTGCTCCTCAAAACGAAGTTCCGGATCGGTGATTAGACCCAGGTTACGTGCGACTTCTACTCTTTGTATACTTTCTCCCATGATTTTAACATCTGGTTTCGCTGATATAATTGTTTTTATTTGGTTTCTGCTCCCCATGACCATAAACTTAGTTTTTTGAGGGTTCAGTACTAGTGAGTTGCCGAAAGACCACGTCGCAATTCTATCAAGTTCTTCATTTAGGGTACGTACAGCGGATGCTGTGTTACTGGCGTTAAACGAGACATACAACTGAGTGTCATCCGCGTACACATGATATTTGCAGTTCTTAATGCACGTAGTTATGTCGGCACTATAGAGTATATAAAGAAGCGGGCCGAGCAGCGATCCCTGAGGAACTCCCCTTGTTATTAGCTGTGGGGCGCTAGATACCGTGGAACCGTCTCTCATGCGCATCTCCACTCGCTGCGTTCTGCCTGTTAGGTAACTCTTAAACCAACCTGTTGTCTGGCTATCAAATCCGTAATACGCCAGTTTGGACAACAATAAAGAAATATTAATTGAGTCGAAGGCCCGCGAGTAGTCGAGCAGCACCAAAATAGATCCCTCACCACGGTCCCGGGCCTCAAGGATATTACCTAAAACGTCTGCTAAGGCAGTCGTGGTTCCGCGACCCTTTCTGAAACCCGACTGCAGTTCGGGCAACATACCATGCGCCTCGAGAAAATCGGAAACTTGCAGATACACCACTCTTTCCAACACCTTGGATAAGTATGGCAGTATGCTTATGGGACGAAGATCTTTGTAGCTTTGTGGGTTATTATTTTTTGGAATTGGCCGCACAATTGCATTACGCCACAGATCAGGAAATACATTAGAGGTAATGGATCTATTCACTATCTCCGTTATTGCAGTTAAAGATTGCGGGAGTGTGAGACTCGGCATTTCCATGGATATACCGTCAACCCCTTGCGCATTTGTTGATATGGCTTTTAAAATATTTAAAACTGTTTTCGAATCTATCGGCGTCATTGTGAAACTTGCAGTCCCGTACCGATTTGATTCAAAGAAGGTCTGTTGGCAAGTGTTCGCAGTAGGGTCGCCCGGGACATCCAGGAACGCTGAATTCATCCCGTCTGGGTCGTTAAATTGCTCTAAAAGCACATCGTCGTCCTTACACACTGGAAGCACATGCCTTTTTATATTGTGCCATAATGATTTTGAGTCGCAAATGTTGTCATTAATATACTTAGTAAAAAAAGCCTTTTTTTCATTTAATAAACCAACTATTGCTTGGTGCTTAAGATCTAAGTAGTAGTGCTTGTGTGCTTCCAGTTTGGTTTGACGATATCGATAGCGGGCATCGTTTCTCAACTTAAACATTAATTTTATAATGTCTGTTATCCAAGGCGTTGGTTGCGCTTTAAAAAATCTAGTTTTTATAGGTGCGTGGGCATTGAAAAGCCCAATAACATGTGAATTGAAGGAATTCACCATATCATTTACGTCTTGTAGGTCGCAGATTGAGTCCCACGGGATTGCCTCTAGATCTCTCCGGAAATCATCAACTGATATGTCTCTAAACGGGCGATATGTTACCTTTTTACGCAACGGTTTCTCTTTTTTAAAAACAATTTCACATGATACGAACGAGTGATGACCTAGTTCTGCTATGTGGTCCACAACAACGTCCCGATACCGCGCATCCGTACATATCACATCGATCAGAGTAGCACTTTCTCCTACGAAGTGCGTTGGCATGAGAACAATTTGATCCATGTTGCAGTACTTTAGGAATTCCGTGAGCTTTTTTGTTTTAGAATTGTTTATGTCAAGCATATTAACATTGAGATCGCCCAACAATATAATATTATCATACGGAGCCAATGCACAGATGCTGTCCGTTATCGCGTCTAGGTAGATATCTAAATCTAACCAAGGGGGCCGGTATGCAGTTCCTATAAGCAATTTTTTATTCTTAGCTGTTATATTAAGCCACATTTGCTCCACCTGTGGGTGATGCGGGTGAGCTCTAGTTCTAGCGCTGGTTCCGGTTTTAATATAAAACGCGACCCCTCCCCCGCGTCCCCCACGGATTGTCTCCGGGCGTAGTTTATGTCGCAGCTGATATCCAGGAACCACTGGCGCCCGACCCTCCTCCCCCTCCCGTAGCCACGTCTCATTTATTGCCATGACATCGACGGAGTGATTGTTCATAGCAATGATAAACTCATCATGATTTGTTGATAATGAGCCTGCGTTCAGGAGTCCAAATTTAATATGTTTATTGCGAGGCATTTGTGCATGAAATATTAATAAAAACATTCAAAACTATGGTTGAGCGAGACAATACGTTTTGTAACGAATCGCGCGAGCTATAAATAATAAAATAATAATAAATGTAATCATAAATAACAAATTGAGCAAAAAACGGGTACAGTGACGAAAAATACGTAATACAATAGTGAGTTAATAATAAAAATGATATAATATAATACTGATGATATCCGTACGCTATAACCACAACAAATGCACACCTGTACTTCCCACAGCCAAGACGTGCAGTGCCGAATAAAGAACCTTTTAAAACAAAGAAAAACTGACATGACAACCCAAGAATGTACCTAAACTTAATATTAAAATAACTAGCCCTGAGGGAGTTTTTCACCGTCTGGTCCAAAGACTTCCAGTAGATCCGTCTCACTACGGATGAGCTTTGCCTTGTCGCCGGGCTTACGTCGTGCAAGAATACGGCCATGCTTCGACCACACAAATTGCCAATCGAGACGTTGGCCCGCCTCACGTGCTCGCCAAAATAACAAACGGTTCGCTTTAGTTAGGCGTTCATTTAAGTAGTACCTAGTTGATGGACCGGACATCTCAAGATCGGCGGTGTTCGCCCCGCGCCGCACTCGCGCGGCGCGCATCAGCTCGTCACGCAGGTCGCGGCGCACTAGGCGCACGACCACGGTACGCGGGCGGGTCTCCACTGGGCCCGCAGCGCTCGTAGCATTCACTTGCCTGCCACCCATGCGGTCCACGCTTACTATGTCACGATCATCAATTTTTACGCCTAACTTCGTAGATATTAGCTTCACCGTATGCATGAGGTTTTCCGAGATCAATTCCGGCAAATTTGAGATTTCCAAATCATTTGATAATAATTGTTGGTCCCGGTCATTTAGATCTCGCTTCAATTGAGCGATTTCCTCGGTCGCTCCCGAACCATTAGTGGCAGCCATTTTTTGCTCCAGACCATCCATTCTGCTATCCATGGTATCCATACGCTTCTCATACTGCTCAATTGTCCCTTTCAAATGGTCTCTGTCTGCCTGGAGCTGAGCCAGATCTGTACGAAGACTCTGAAATTCGCACTTGAATTGTTTCTGCATCGCCTGTAATTCTGCCCGCATCTCTTCCTTAAACATTTGGCGCAGCTCAGTCCGCAATTCCTCTTTTAAACTGCGTAGGATGTTAGACAAACCCGGGGCAATATCTTGAGTATCACCCAGTGTACTGCAACTCATTCCGCTGGAATCCATCGACTCTTCTGTCACACATGCCTCCGCCGGTGCAGCAGCCGTCTTGCTCTTAACCGATGTATTTTTACAACTAGGGCAGACCCAGCTGGGATTAACTAAACCCGATGGTGGTAACAAAGCGCAAGCTCGGTGAAAGAAAGCGTTGCAGGTGCAACACCTAGCGGCCTCTAGTGGCGATATAAATTTTGCGCAACCACCACACTTCGCTGCCGGCATGTTGCTGCGTGTGCGTAGTAATTAGCTGTACACTTATTAGCGGTCGATCCTGCTGATCTGATACCCGGGGGCGTCAATAGATGGCGCTGCACCAACAAATTGTGTTTATGGTGGGTTAAATGTATGGGAAGTATAGTGGGGTGACAACACCATATAACGCTGCACTGCTTTCAACACAACACACACACACCGGATGCACTCCGGAACCCGGGTTTTTTCAATATTTGTAAATAAACGATTGTAATTTTCACTTTTTGTAGTAGTAGGTACTTTTTTGCACTTTAGTTTTTAAGTTTATTGTTTTGCACTTTTTTTGCCTCTATAGACCACTGTTTCACTATATAACAGACTATATTGATTATGACTGTATATGTTACACTTTAAAACAATAAATACTTGTAATGGACTACTTGTTTTATTTTAAAAGCAAAAATAAACAGACTTAGCTAAGACCAGCTTGACGTCCGTACCTCCTTTTTCCGTAAGTGTACACATTCGATGTCCGATAAAATTTGACAATTTTTTGTGATTTTTTTACGATTCACCATACCCTTTTTGCTCCTTACATAATTCCAGAAGGATTAAGGATCTTTTGCGAAATTGTATTGCACATTCTCAAGGTGTTTGTCGTGTGCCAATTCTATTAACATTTTAACCTTAGCTCTATACTGAGAAAACATTTCGTAATCACTCGTTAATCCACTAATTTTGTACTTCTTATGAAGCAGTGCTTTTAATTTTATGTCGCGAATAATATCTGCCGTGTACCACTCAGGATAATGGTACCTTGAACTAACACGGCTACGTCGCATTTTCCTGGGAACGCAATCATCAATAATACCATTCATAATATCATAGAAATAACTCACACACTCCTCTGGCTCGCTTATGTTATACATAGGCGACCAGTCCTGATTCATTATCATATTATACAACTTACTGTAATCCGCTTTATAAAAATTCCACTGTGGCCAAGAATCGTTTTCTTGCATATTTACAGGTATATCTTTAAAAGTACAACCACTAACAGCTGAGCGTTTGCTTATACGCGGTACCGTAATGTCTAGCGGCGGGTGATACGTGTCTATTGGCACTATCGCTTCATCTGCCTCCCTGACACACACACTCTCACCCATACTCAACGAACATAGCACTAAATCTAACTGCCTATTATTACAATTTGGTACCTTATTTTTCTGCGTAAGTTCACAAAAAGATATAAAATATTCGTAATAATTATTTATGTAAACATCACAAGAGTATAAGTTGAAGGGTGTACTATGTCAAATCGAATGCCAAATAATCGAATATCAATTGATCGACCACTATAAATCGAACATCTAAATACTCGAACGTTCTTAAAATCGAATAGTTAATAAATCGAATATTCAAAATATCGTACACTCAATACATCGAGTGTTCAAAATATCGAATGTTTGTTTGATCGAGCGTTCAACGCATCGCATATTCATCCTATCGAAATATCAATATACTGAATACTTTTTATATAGAACTAGCTTCGCCCGCGGCTTCGCCCGCGTGGATGTCGGAAAATATCCCACAGGAACATGCTATTAGAATTCAGAGTATCCTATGTCCTAACCCAGCTTATGGCCTATCCGTGTGCATTTTATCTAAAAACGTTCAGCCGTTACGACATGAAAAGGCAACAGGCAGATTAATAAATCTGTTTTAGGGTTCTGTACTCAAAATGAAAAATTGAAACTGCCATGGGATCTGAAGGCAAAGGTCCTCGCACTCATCTGGGAGTGGCGCGTGGAGGCGAAACGCCGGGGCTTAACTCCGATGCCGCAAGAAGTCGCTGCACAGCGGACAGAGCTTCGGCGGGATCGCATGGCGACATGGAGAGTGCGATTGTCGCTGCAGCCATAGCGCTGGGCACACCACAATTGAGGCGATAAGACCCCTCTTTGAGGAGTGGCTAGAGAGGCACCACGGCGTCCTCACCTTCCACCTGACGCAGGTCCTCACCGGATACGGCTGTTTCGGGAGGTTCCTGTTCAGGATAAGGCGGGAGGAAACGCCCGGATGTCACCATTGTGTGGATCGCCCGGAGGACACGGTGGAGCATACGGTGGAGGTCTGCCCGGCTTGGGCGGGGCATCGCCGTATCCTCGTGGAGGCGTTCGGCGGCGGTGATCTATCGCGTCCGGCCCTGATTCGGGCCATGGTACGGAGCGAGAGAAAATGGGAGGCCGTCACCTCCTTCTGCGAAGCAGTAATGCTCGCGAAGGAGGAGGCGGAACGTGTAAGGGAGAGGCAAATTTTGCGCCCTCACGCCCCTAACCGACGCAGGAGGGCGTCGGAAATCGCGAGCCGATTTCCGGCCACCGTAGGCGCGGGCTTGCGGACGGTGAGCAATGGGTAGCTCGCCGTCCGATAAGGACCAAGCCCGGGTCGACGGCGCGTTGTGTTCCACGCGCGCCTCAAAGAGATGTCAGCAGAATTGACGGAGTCCGCTAGGGTCGATGCCTGCCGGGGTTGCGAATAAAACCGAAAGGGAAATCGTGGCCCCCGGCAACATGGCAACTGAAGGAACACGGGTGGGTTTTAGTCAGTTAGAGTCCGACATGCCCTCCCGCTCCATCCAGAGCGGGAGAAGTTATTTGATAATTTCTCACCCAAAAAAAAAAGGATGCTCTGAATTCCGGTAGCGTGTTCCTGTGGGATATTTTCCGACATCCACGCGGGCGAAGCCGCGGGCAAAGCTAGTTCTATATAAAAAGTATTCAGTATATTGATATTTCGATAGGATGAATATGCGATGCGTTGAACGCTCGATCAAACAAACATTCGATATTTTGAACACTCGATGTATTGAGTATACGATATTTTGAATATTCGATTTATTAACTATTCGATTTTAAGAACGTTCGAGTATTTAGATGTTCGATTTATAGTGGTCGATCAATTGATATTCGATTATTTGGCATTCGATTTGGCATAGTACACCCGTTGAAATCACCTATTATAACAACCTCTTTATATTGGACACATAATTGTTCTAATAGCCTCAACAATAACATATATTCATGCTCATTACTATTTGGAGGTATGTAAAGAACACAACATAAAAACAAATACTTGTTACCTTTATGTAGGGTTGCACAAACCAATTCGAAGGTACATCTATCGATTACGACATTATTCTCAGGTAGCGTAACTCGGCGCAGCTCGAGCCAGTGTGCGGCCACGAGAAGCGCGCCGCCTTGCTTACGCCCATCCGCCCGGTCACATCGCAGAATACTATAGTTTTGTGGTACCAACTCCGCGGTATGTATAGAATCATTGCAACCCGTTTCGGTAATTGCAAATAAATCTGCTCCTATCGCTTCTATGTTTTTACATAAAATATTTACTTTTGTACGCAGTCTTCTTGCATTTTGATAGTAAATATTAATCGTTTTATTTTCCATTGTCTCTCTTATTTGTGTATCTCCGAAACCAAATCCATTCGGCAAACTCCGCGTTCACGGGCCATACTTCCGGTTTACACAATTCTTCATAGACTCCCTCTGCTACTCCGATAATAAAAGATAAATAATCTCTTTCGGTTTTATGCTTGATTTTTTCGACTTTTACATTTTGATTCCTGCCGCAGATGCTCGTTACATGCGCTGTTAACCTTTCGATGGTAGTCTCTGGATGCAACCTCCATACATGAAGATGTCTTTTTTGCTCCATAGCTTGCAGATCAAGGATACTTGCATTTTTACCTGTATTCACATTTTTGGATTTCAGCTTAGATCTTTTTCTTTGTACCGTGGTCCATTCTGAAGCTCCCGGTACAGTTTCATCCTTACTTTCTGCATTGGTTTTTAAATCCGTAGATGTTGCAGATATTGCTTGCTCCTTTGGCTGCAATACTTCGCTATGTTTTTCCGGTCTTGGTGTCAACACTTTTTTCGTGGCCACAACGGGATTTATTATTTTGCGAGTAGGTAGGCACTGCACCTTCTCGGTATCACATATTGTTTCAATAGGCACTTGTTGCAGTGTTGATGTGTCAATAGATTTATATGTGTCAACCTGCTTCTCTAACTGTTGATTGTGAGCTTTCATCATATTTAATTTACTGTGTAAAGTTTCCATTTTTACAACTTTATCTTCAAATACCTTCATGTTTGCATCACGAAGTTCCTGCAGTTCATTTTTTATGCTATTACAGACTTCTTCGATCCTTTTAATGTTGTTTCCTTGAATATCTAAGTGTGATAAAACTTCCAAGCGGAATGCTCTCAGTTCTTCCAACATATTAGGCTCCTGAGCAGTCTTCGGCACCGTTCCTTCAGATATTTTCTGACGACTGCCGCGCTGTGTATTGACATTGTTGCTGGTAGTAACGGTGTCCCCCAGCCCTGACATTCTTCGAGTAGGTGTATTTTCGTTGCGCACAGCTTTATACGTAGAAGATCGGTACTCGGGACATATCCACTGTCTTTTTTCTTCTTCATTGACTTGATCTATAGTTATTCCAAGACAATCTAGACCGTAGCTTTTGTTGCAATTTTTATTGCAACACTCCATGAATAGCACATCAGGTAATTCCGTATTACAACCACTACATATTCGAGTCATTTCGATTAAACACAACTTAATTCTCTGCTGCTTGTACACAGACGTCCGCTCAGTTCGAACGCGCGCGCGATACGATTAACGACTGTATAATAAGTATATTTGTATAGAAATGATAGTATGTTATTCATATATTTATTGTAGTAATTTTCTTTATTCCTTTTATTTAAATAATATTTGTACATAAGTTTTAGTTGTGGTATTAAATAAATAACTGTGTTAACCTTTATAATAATGCTCCCAATCATTATGAATTAAAAATAATATATTTAAAATGTTTGTAAATAATGTTGTTGTTAGTGTGTAGATAATAATTTGTGTAAATAATAAAGCTACGTTCCTCATATTATTGCAGTACTCACATTGATATTCCCACCTCCTCAGATCACGACAGATACGACACACAGACACCATGTGTAGTAAGAGATAACAAGAATAACTAAGAATACTATAACATATTACAAAAAACTGTGCGGCATCGAACAACGGTTTATTTATTAGTGTCCATGTATGGTCCAATAATCTGTTCAGTGTTGTCCTCAGATGCAATCCTGTGAGTGGATTCTCCAGGCTTTTGTTGGACCAAGATGCGACTGCACTTAGTCCATACGAATCGCCATTCATGAATCCCCTGCTGCGGCCTTTGTTTGACGAAACAACTGCTGATTCGACCTAGTCAGCCTCTCATTAACGAAGAAGCATACGGGTTTCCCAGAGAGTCCAAAATTCTCTGTTGTGGCGTCGCGTCGCACTCGAGCGCCGTTCAACATGGCGTTACGCTGGTCATGTCGAGCTAGGCGCACCATGATAGCGCGAGGGCGGGGCTCTGTTGAGGCTTGTCGCTTTAATGTGTCTGCCGCCGACTAGCTCTGCGCTCACTATGTCGCGGTCCTCCAAAGCGATCCCAAGTTTTGTGGCAATTAGCTAGAACAGGTGTGCTGGGTTTTCCGCTTGAGTCTCAGGTACGTTCGCTAATATCAGGTCGTTTGCCATCAGCTTCTAATCCCTGTCATTCAGGTCCCTCTTGAGCTGTTGAACCAAGTTCTCCACCGCATTTGAATTTGTTGTCGGATCGCATCCGGCATCGTGACGTTTTTCAAGCGCCTCTAGTCTTGACTCAATGCCATCCATACGTGTGTGACACGAGTCGTTAGAGGTCTTCAGCTCCGTTACGTCTTTCCGAAGCTCTAAGACTTCCAGCCGCAAGGTGCGTAGCTCCTTCACTACTAGTCTTAAAGCGGAGCCTACGTCCGGTGGGAACTCAGGGATCACAGGCGACAGCGGTGCACTGATTGACTGGGGCGTCGGCGATGCGGCAGTTGACAGTTGCGCCAATGTAGGCGTCGTGGGCTCCTGACTCTGTACTTCTGTCACACAACCTCGTACCGGTGCTTCGGCCTTGTTATCCCTACGGACATTTTTTCTGCACTCTGAGCATTTCCAGGCAGAGACTAAGGGGCCCTTCGAAGGGAGGCCGACGCACACTCTGTGATAAGAGCCGCTACATTTCGAGCACCTAGCAATGTCAGCTGCTGACACAAATTTGCCGCATCCACCGCACTTCACCACCATACTTGTTACAGGAATGAGTTCAATGAACCTCCGTAGTGTGACACACAAAGTTTGTCTACTAGATTATCTTCGGAAACTTATTTTATAAAATTGCGGGTATTTTTTAAATGGTCTGGAGAATCTGATGTTGGTTTATGCAAGAATTATGCACTTTAGGAGCACTCACGAGACCTCACTACACTGTATATCGACGGCTCCTAAGTATACTGAGTCAACTATACTTCTAATAACTTTACAGGAAGGCGATAAGAAGATCGAATGGTTATTAATCATTATTGAATCTACGTTATGGGGAATAATTACTTTACAAGTGTGGCAAAAAATATTTTTATTTACTTATTGGATTTTATTTTATATTATATTGTCTGTCATGGATTTATATTTTGTTAAAATATAATAAGTTGACTCACTATACATGGACATAATTTCAAAAGTGAACCATACTTAAATTGAGTCAAGTGTGGTACAAAATAGTTAAAACAATCAAAAACGCTTTTAATGTTTAATATTTTAATCAAAGAAATCACAAAATGGTAATGGTAACATTAACACAACTTTAGGATATCTATAAAAATTTACAAAAAATACCAAAAAATTAACAATACTACCAATAAAAACAAAAACTTAAGTTGGTTTTTCTTGAGCCTTGTTGTAGGTACAACTTTGTGTTTGTTTCTAGTATTTATGTTATGGATATCACTGTATTTTTTAAACAATTTTATATTTTTATGGGCATATAAAAGATAATCAAAAATATACTGAGAAGGCACAGTCATTACATTAATCTCCTTAAATTTGTCTCTGAGAGACTGTCTCGGACTTAATTTATAAATTGATCGAACAGCTCTTTTCTGCAAAACAAAGATAGTCTGAATGTCAGCGGCATTTCCCCACAACAGAATACCGTACGACATTACACTATGAAAATAGCTAAAGTACACTAAACGGGCTGTCTCTATGTCAGTCAAATTACGAATTTTTCTAACAGCATATGCTGCGAAGCTTAGCTTTTTTGACAATTTATCTACTATATGTGGGCCCCACTGAAGCTTAGCATCCAAAGTTAAGGCCCAAGAAAACTGTGCTATCTTCAGGATTCAATTCTTCGCCCTTAATTAACACACTAGTTTTCACCTGCCTAACATGAGGTAGATGCATTTGCTTTTTTTTTTCATTAAGAAATAAATTATTAACATTGAACCAGTGAACTACTTTTGAGATCGCGCTATTTACATCGTCAGTAACCAGCTGCTGACGTTTAAGTTTAAACAAAAGTGAAGTGTTATCCGCAAACAACACTATATCATGGTTATCCTTTATGAGGTAAGGCAAGTCATTAATATAAATCATCATCATCAGCCTATAAATGTTCCCACTGCTGGGACACAGGCCTCCTCTCTGTGAGAGGAAGTGGGCCGTAATCCACCACGCGGGCCTAGTGCGGGTTGGTAGATGTCACATGTCTTCGAATTTTTGGTTCTAGGACATGCCGGTTTCCTCACGATGTTTTCCTTCACCGTTTTGAGAGCAGTGGTGATGAAATAATTAACACAAAGTAAAGCGCCTGTCTGGGTTCGAACCTACGACTTACAACTCGTAAGTCGCGGCTGTTACCACTGGGCCAGTTACTTCTATTGATAATCTAGCAGTTTTGAGTACTTTATGCGGCCTACCCAAATGTCCTTTCTTTGGTATTATTCGTCGAATCGTTGAGCTCCTTTTAAGTTCTGAGTTGAGCTACACTATTACTGACAAATGCGTGCACTGACTGGACAGGTCCACTCAAATCTGTATGGTTCTTTCCTCAGAAGACCATTTCAGACACAAATCTACATGGTTCTCAAATGAAATGCTCTGACCAAGATTATTTCAGGGTTTTTACATTAATGAATTTTATTTACACAATGACATGAATATTTACTTTTAAAGTATTTTATTATTTTAATTATTGTGAATGTGAAGACCATGTGGATCATTCCTTTTAGTTTTGTTTTTTATTATTTTTTCAGTTAGTTCTAATCATGGTCTGACAATTTGAGTAATTTAAGTGGCCTACCCAAATGTCCTTTTTTTGGTATTGTTCGTCGAATCGTTGAGCTCCTTAAATTCTGAGTTGAGCTCAGTGTAGGCATTAATCAATTAATTTTTTAATCAATTAATTAATTTGATTAATTTTAATCAGATTACATTAATCATGATTAGAATAATCATGATTATAAAAGTAATCTTAATCATGATTATTGACGTTAATCATTAATCACTAATCATTAATTGATTAACTTGATTAAAAACTAATACATCCATAAATTTTATTAATTCTATATAGAAGAAATCATAGAAAATTATGGCACACATTTCTTAAAATATTTTTATTAATTATTCAAAGAACAAACAAATAATTTTTAAAGTTCAAATACACTGAATTCTAATTTTGAAGAATATTTTCAATCAACTAAATAACCTCCGATCTTTATATTTCTGATTTCTTGATGTTCAAGTTACATTTCATAACTACTTTTTTTTCAAATAAGTCGTCAGATAATTTGTGTGACCTAGGTTTATTTAGCATAGTTGCAAAAGAAAATATTCTTTCTACCGAGCCAGAGGATGGCATTGGTGTATTGTTCTTAAACATTTTGCCTATAACAGGATAACTTTGTAGAAGCTCTCGTTCTTGGCTACCCTCGGCAAAAAAAATTGAAATGATCATATCCGCTCTCTTTTTAGCATCAACTGATTCCGCTTCGAAAAAATTATCACCAACCGAGACCATTAGTAGTCACGCTCTCTCTATAGTAGTTTATAGATAGTGCAATCCACGAAGACGCGCCCCACTCCGCGATTACTGTACTGTAAGCTGAACTCAAGTACGGCGCGGAGCGGAGTGGGGCGCGTCTTCGTGGATTGCACTATCCATAGTGCTATAAAAGGCGAGAGAGTGAGAGAAGCTAAGCTAACGCGAAGTACCTCAGCCCCACCCCCTTCCCGGTGTTTACGCAGTAAATAGGCCATAAAAGTGTAGTCTGTGAAATTAGAATAAAAAAATGTTATCAGAAATGAAAAAAACAGAAATGTTTACATTTTGAATTAGGTGCCAATTCTCTTGTACGCCGAACTAAACTAACTAAACTATCACTAAAATTCCTTACTTTTGACTATGAGAATCTCAAAGCTATTCTGTAAAATAAATTCTCTAAATTTAAAAATAATTTTGACACATCTAAATCGAATTTGACAATCGTGACTCCACACGTGGTATCTAATCACGTGAATCTTTTTAGAGCCGGCGGCGCGCAGGGGCATCCTCGACGTGTTTTATATGAAATTTTTCACTTTTTGTATGGAAAGAAAGAAAAAAATATTACCTACATGTAGAGTGTTAAGCTGGCTTCCAACGCGTGCGTGAAATGGCGCACGCACGCGCACCGGCCCGCACGACGCACCGTGGGAAGGGTATCGTGCGTGGTAGCGAAGACGCGTGCGTCGCGGTGCGTCCCGGTGCGTCCGAGTTTGGATACATTCCCTTTGAAGTTACCGACTCGGTGCGGATCAGCTCGCACGGACACGCACCATGGGAAGGGTAACGTGCGTGGTAGCGCAGACGCGTGCGTGGCGGTGCGCCCGATCCGCGGCGAGTCGGTAGACTTCAAAGGTGCGCGAGGTTTTGCTCGGTTCCTATAAACAAAAACGAATCGTTTTGCTTACCAATGGTAGCGTTTTTATTGCCCAACTTGGCATATAAATCGGGGATGTTCGCGCTGTTTCGCACTGATGGCTTTCATGCACTCATTCGCAAGAGAACGGTATCCCTGATCTGCAGAATGCGTGGCAGCCGCATCAAAATCTAGAAGACAATAGCCGATAAGATCTCATCCCCGATTTGGAGGTCACTTGTTAAATCAGTCATCTAGACATAGTTTGACTGATTCTGACTTTTATTTTTATTATTTGTAATTTTTACATAACGAATTTTTGGATTTTAATTTTAATGAATTTAAAGAATGTAAATTATTTTAAAGATTTGATTTAATTTAAAGATCAATTTATTTTACAATTAGATTTTATGAAACTTATTAATTAATTTTACAATTTGATTTTATGTACAGACGCCAGCACATCAGGCTACTACAATCTGTCAAATTTATTTAATAGATTTTCAACTTTATTGCAGAAGTATAAGGTTCAAAGTTGATTGGGAAAATTTGACAGTTTCGGGTAGCTTGATGTGCTGGCATCTGTACGTCTGTTTCTATTTCAATTTCTATGTAGTTATTTATTTTGATTATAATAATATTTATTATTGTAGCATGTATCTTTGATTAAGTACTTACGTAATTTTTAAGTAGGTCTACTAACATTAATATGGATCACTGTATCTGATTTAAATAAATAAATTAAAAAATAAATATGTATGTATGTAAATTCATAAGAATTTTTTTAGACATGGGCGTTTACAGATTTTTACGCAAACGGTTAAATATTCGATTTCAGATTATGAAATCGTTTTCAAAATCCGTTTTTAGAAATCAATTTCCGGAGCTGCTCTGGCGCCTCCGGCTCGCAGTTTCGATCGTCTCTAGTAATATTATAATTCGGTTGTAAGTGCATCGATCAAAACTATCCAAACATAAACAAATACTTGCTTACGCAAATCTACTCTTGCCGTAGTTTTGTGAAATCGGTTTGTCTAGTTCGGCTTATCGATACGATACAATTTGTGACTAAAATCGGATTTTAGATACGTTTCGATATATCTGACGCATGTCTACTAATTTTACCTTTGACAGCTAAGTAGTTCCATAATTTGCGTATATGTGCATATCTGCAAAGCTATGAGTTTTTGCATCATTATTGGTAAAGATACAAAAAAGTGGTAATGCAACTATTTATTTATGATTTTTTAGTGAAAATATCAAGTACTTATTTGATATTTTCGTCGAATTTGAAAAAAAAAAATTGTTATGGTTATACTTTCTAGTTGGTTCCATTGTCATTTGATCAGGATCTGATGATGGGATCTTGGAGAAATCGAGGGAACTCTTCAAATATTATAGGCACACCAAAGCGGAACTGATGATGAAGGACACAGATGGCCAACGGAACTTCTCAATAATAAGTAGGTATTTCACGGGTTTCAATTTGATTACTTTATATGGTGAAGAGTGGGCGTTTTGGGGGACTGTTTTATGTAATTTTGACGTTTGAAAAATGCTGATTTTTAGCCTAGTTTGAATAAATGACTTTTGAATTTTCATTTTTTTTTAATGTTTATGGTTGCCAAACAATTTATCTTCGTCACAATGCATATGATATGGAGAAGTGTTTGCGATCAACAAGTGACAGGGGCCGACACCAAAGGCTGAAGGCTGCGGGTCTCGACCTCAGGACAAGCTGCTTCTCACACGGACAACTGTTACGTTGCTTCCTCCCGAGTCACCATTCCTGACTCTCTGTATATTTTGACTGCTAAGAATAAAACTACAAACGTAGTATACAGGGAAGTTTTATGAAATGTGGCTGTTACTGTAGTATATTGTGGTGTTTTACGACTTTCACGCGAACGAAGTCGCGGGCAGAAGCTAGTAATGTAATATTGCTCATCCCCATAGCAAATAGCGTGATAGTCTATATCCTACAGTTGGAACAGACAAACATTCTAAAAACTATATTTTCGGCATAAGAATCGATCCCAGACCTCGTAGCAATAACTTTCTTTCAAAAATATTCAACGTACGTTTTTAACTTCTGATAGATAATAAAAAATAAAAAAATCGTAATACAAAATGTGAAAAAAAGAAAAACAGCAAAACCGTAATTGGGAATCGAACTTACAACCCCATGTTTGCAAAGCAATGGTCAAACCGCTGCATTAATTGCTTCACTGAAATTTACCTATAATAGCCGTTCCTATACAATATGTCCGGTTTCGGACTGTACAAACTTAAAGGGGTAGTAGTTTGCTCTATTCTATCAATAAAATTATTCTACATGTAGGGTCGGAACCCATCCCCCTCCTGAATGGCAGCCATTTTTGTGTTTTGATCGCCTTTTATGGAGCGTGCATACTAAAAGTACAGTAACTTTAAAATGTAAAGCCCAATTGTCATAAAAAAATACTTTTAGCAACGGAAAAGTATTAACAATGGGTTAAATAACTCAAATAATAACATTAAATGCTGCATCATATTGAAATAAATGCTAAAAGATCAATTTTACGTTAAAAATAACATCGTTTTTTTTGTTAATCACGGTTATTACAAAATTCACCCCGGAGAACTACCTTTTTTTATCTACTCGTCTAACAAATGTTTAGTTCACCTAAATAATGATACCAAAAAATCGATTCTATGACAATTAGTTTAAGAGATATTGTTGCTTGAACGCAGCCATTCCGTACGTGCGATATGAATGAGCGCTGCATTCCATGTGGTAGCAGCCAGTAGCAGGTACAAAAAAGATTTTCTGCATGTTATTGAAGTGAGAAAGGGATAAAATACACATTTCGGGGGATGACGCGAAAACAAAAGAAGTATTCATCAAATTAAAACTTAACTAGTTTTTTTTTTATCAGTCCGTTTGTTCTATTATACTCCGTTTGAAATAAGATTAGACATTTAAACAAACCTTTTTTACAGTCCTTTCGACCGATTTTGACTTCTATTGCGTAGGCATAAGGAGGGCATTAAAAGCAAAAAAAGTGGTTACAAACCAACTGTTTACTGCAGCTGCCATTTGTCATGCCACCAACGCAATAGAAGTCAAAATCGGTTGAACGGACTGTAAAAAATGTTTAGTTAAATGTCTAATCTTATTTCAAATGGAGTATAATTATTGAGACTACACCTGTTGTTCCAACAACAATATCTCTTAAACCATTAGTCATAGAATCAATTTTTTTGTATCATTATTTAGGTGAACTAAACATGTGTTAGAAAAGTAGATAAAAAAAGGTAGTTCTCCGGGGTGAATTTTATAATACTTAACCGTGATTAACAAAAAAAATCGGCCAAGTGCATGTCGGACCACGCACAATGTAGGGTTCCGTAGTTGGGATGAATTTATCCCAAGAACAAACTTAACTTTGTAGTTGCAAAAAAAAATCTTTCATCCGGAATGTATAGGAGAACATGTTTTTACAACCGCAAATCTAAGTTGGTCGATTATTACTCGTTAACTTGTAAAGCCTGCTCAGCTGTGATAGTTTTTCTTTTAAATTCGTTATATAAGCTACTGCTGTAATTTTTTTTCACACATCCAAAACTAACCATTTAGCTGGCAGGGGGGGGGGGACACTTGACTCTAACAAAAATTAGCACTTTAAAGCCTAATATTTCACAAATGGATCCCTGAATCCAAAAATGGTTTTCACAAACTCACAATATTTTTGAAGGACCTTTCCAATGATACCCCACATCATGAGATAAAAAAAAAAAAAACATCACCACTTTACGTGTATGAGAGGTACCCTAAAAAATATGTTTTTCATAATTTAGTTTTACCACTTTGTCGGCGTAATTAATATGTATACCTATGCCAAATTACAGCTTTCTAGTACTAAGGGTCTCGGAGCTAGACCGCGGACAGACAGACAGACAGACAGACGGACATGACGAAACTATAAGGGTTCCTTGTTTACTACGGAACCCTAAAAACGATGTTATTTTTAATGTAAAATTGATCTTAAAATTCTTTTTCTTATAATTTAAGCATAAGCAATGTGATGCAGCATTCAATGTTTTTATTTGAGTTATTTAACCCATTGTTAATACTTATCCGTTGCTAAAAGTATAATTTTTATGACAATTGAGCTTTAAATTTTAAAGTTACTGTACTTTTAGTATGCACGCTCCATAAAAGGCGATCAAAACACAAAAATGGCTGCCATTTAGGGGGGTAGGTTCCGACCCTACATGTAGAATAATTTTATTGATAGAATAGAGCAAACTACCACCCCTTTAAGTTTGTACATTCCGAAACCGGACATATTGTATATTTCATGATTGACTGCTTAGTTCCATAAAGGTATAGCGTGATGATAAACATTTAAAAATTTAAATCGATAACCATCTAGAATATCCTAATATTTTGGCGCGTTTTTTTCCAATAATACGAACATAATATAATATTGCTCGTCCCCAATAGTAAATAGCGTGATAGTTTATACCCTACAGTTTGAGCAGACTTATAGGGAATACCTATGCAAAATTTTAACAGAATTTATCCGCTAGAATTTGCGACATGCTGGAACATATACAGGGCGTCCCAACTCAAAATTATGGGACATGAAGGGAAAGTACCTTAAATATCGTAGATAGGGTATTTTGCTGAAAGAAGACTTTATGTTATTTTAAAAAGTTAGTAATTCTGCATTCAAAGATTTTCTAAAAATTACTTGCCTCGTCTGGGAATCGAACCGACTTAAATGTAAAAAAAAACACCCCTACTTTTATGATACCAATCGAAAGAATGGCCAAAAAATAATAACTCTTCTTAAGTAACATAGTATTTTAAAAGAAAGAATCAGCGTGAAATTAATCATTTTAATCAAATTAAAAACATACATGAAACTGCCGTAGTCAATTAAGTGGGTATTTTTTTGTAAATTAATTAATTAAATGCTCAAAATGTGATCCCTCTTGTCTGGTACGAGTAGTACGGTACGAATGGACCGATTAGATGGCCGGCCAGATCCCCGGACCTTATACCATTAGATTTCTTCTTTTGGGGATACATGAAAGATATGTTATACAAAAAGCGATACGAGAACGTGGGCGAGTTACAAACAGAATTGTGCCATATCATATCGAGTATTCACCATAAAATGGTAAGAAAATCAACAGGCAGCGGACTCATTAAAAGATTGGCGATTTGTGTAAGACAAGAGGGATCACATTTTGAGCATTTAATTATTTAATTTACAAAAAAATACCCACTTAATTGACTACGGCAGTTTCATGTATGTTTTTAATTTGATTAAAATGATTAATTTCACGCTGTTCCTTTCTTTTAAAATACTATGTTACTTAAGAAGAGTTATTATTTTTTGGCCATTCTTTCGATTGGTATCATAAAAGTAGGGATGTTTTTTTTTTTACATTTAAGTCAAAAAGTTTTTTTCTATCTGAAATTTCTCAGTAGCAGTTCGGAGTCTGAATTTGTGCCCGGGTTGATGGCAATAGACTCGCCCCCTATTACATGGGACTTAAACATAACTGCCGAAATGTGGGGGTACCTGCTACAGGGACACCTCTGCCCATGTTATGTAATATTAAAATTTAAAAAATTGTGTGTTCAAAAAAGTTGCTCTTCTTGGAAGATTCCTCATAGATATCAAGAAAGTATTTCCTTGAGGATCATTTGGCCATGAGCCTGGATGCACTCCACCTTCATTTTCAGTATCAAAAGTACCGGTATTCGTGGTGAATTTTTAGATTGCCTTAAAAAGTTGCACAGTAAACAACTCTTCATAACAATATTGGATAAGTACTTTTGGTTCCAATAAAAATGGTTTCTCAAGTACCCTAAAATAAAAATAAGGACCTATTTAAACCAAATAACGTGATTGCCACTACAGCTGTAACAAATCTAATTTGATAAAAACAATATAGAAAACTAGCTTTTGCCCGCGGCTTCGCACGCGTAAAGGTCGGAAAATATCCCACAGGAACGTACTACCGATATTCAGAGTACTTATCATATGTCCTAACCCAGGTCATGGCCTATCCGTATGCCTTTCATCTAAATCTGTTCAGCCGTTACGGCATGAAAAGGTAACAAACAGAAAGATAATAAATCTGTTTTAGGGTTCCGTACCTCAAAATGAAAAACGGAAACCCTTTAAGGATGACATCGTTGCCAGTCAAGACACTTTTTCTCAGAAACGCGTAGAGGTATCAATTTGAAATACCTAGATATTAAAAACTTCGGCTAAGCGCGCACTACGGATTTTGATCGTTGCGGATAATATTTCGTGGTGTTCTATCTCCTCTCAGGCTCATTTCCTACGAAATGTATGGAAAGTTTTTTGTAATTTCTGAATTTTCTCATACTCAAACCTCAGTTGGCCCGATATAGTTTTTGACCCTCGTAATAAGAAATAGGATCGACTGGCATCAAAAAAGTTTTTGTGAAAATTGCCCATGTTCTTGCTGACTGTACAATTTTTTCAAAATCTGTGAATGTAGATCAAAATGTTTCAAAAAGTTAAGGACAGTCTCCTAAGACCGTTATCTTATAGCGATAACGGTTAAGGTACCTGCCCTTATTGCCCCATATCAACATCCACCCTGTATATGTTATGATTGACTACTTAGCTCCATAAAGGTATGGCGTGATTATGATCTTTTAAAAGGTTAAATCCGTAATTATCTGCAATATTCTAACCATTTGGATAGTCTTTTTACAGTTTGCAGTAAACTATAGAAGAATACGAACATAATGCAATATTGCTCATCCTCCATAGCAAATAGCGTGATAATAATATTTTTTGAAAAAGTCTATTATGACGTTTCCATTATTTGATATAGATTATTTATACCAATTTTCAAGTTAATCAAGCCAAACAGTAAAATCCTCCCCTGTAAAAATGAATACCCCTTTTCACCCCGTTAGGGGTAGATTTTCAAAAAACCCTGATATACGTTTTTATTTGTTTTCAGTCTTAAGTATAAATATTGAGTTTCGAGTTAATCAGACCGCGCGTCTTCCATACAAACTTTGACACCCCCAAATCCTCCCTTAGGGGGTAGTTTAGAAAAACTAAAAATGGCAAACTTTATAATTTACATAGATGAGTATTTGTGCCAAGTTTCAAGTTTATTAACTAAAGGAATAAGATTTTTCTTACAAACAAAATCCCCCCTTTTCACTCCCTTAAAAGTCGGTTTTCCAAAAACCCTTTCTTAGTGGATGCCTACGTCATATTATCTACTTGTGTGCCAAATTTCAGCCCATTCCGTTCAGTGGTTTGAGCTGTGCGTTGATAGATCAGTCAGTCAGTCATTCAGTCAGTCACCCTTTCCTTTTATAGATATAGATTGTAGGTATATAATGTCAAAAAATTAAAGATTATGTCAAGGAAGAATGTAAAAAAAATTAAATAATCATCGTAATTTGGGAGCAGTTAATAGACATTTACATTGTTATGCCGTTAATGAGGTATCTTTCTTTTGTTCCCTTGGCGTGGAGACGGCTTCAACATATTTTCAGTGAGAGAAATGTACTATCTGCCACAAACACGTAGGGAAGTGGTTCCTCCTTGAAGGGCAAATTATGCCTGCCGGGGGTTCGAAGAAAACCGATCGGGAAATCGTGGCCCCCGGCAACAGGGCAACCGAAGGAACACGGGTGGGTTTTGGTCAGTGGGAGTCTGACGCGCCCTCCCGCTCCGCCCAAAGCGGGAGAAGTTATTTGATAATTTCCCACCCCAAAAAAAAAAAAAAAAAAGGGCAAATTAGTCGATGCTGGAAAATACAGTACATTTCTAAAAAAAACTATACATCTCTGTATTTCTGCAAACACCGCCATTATTTATTCTACCATAACATCCGCAATCCACAAATGTGAAGTTATATTCAGCATCCACCAAAGCTAACAGAACAATGCTAATGTGGCTTCGAATCTCGAGGCCCACACAGACCGACACACACCGTCGGAAAAGGCATGGTGTGTGTTGTGTAGCTATCTGAGGTTGTCAGAATACAATAGAATAGAATGGAATCATTATTTATTTGCATAGAACGTAGGTACAAAAAATACAGATGTTTGTGTGGGCTGGTGCGCTTGCGTGCGCAATATCGCGCACCGTCGGAAGACCCTTCGTGCGCGGTGCGTGGTCGTGCGCTGTGCGGGCCGGTGCGCGTGCGTGCGCGATATCGCGCACCGTGGGAACCCGCCTTTAGGGTTTTAAGGATTTAAGGGTGTCGAAATTTTCATTATTTTTGCGATTGTACACACCGTTTTCGAGATATAAGCAAAAGAAAAAAAAAATATTCAGTACTGTTTTTGCATCTGAAGTCGAGGTATTGGTGTGAATTTAAAGTTCATGACAACCAATTTTTATGCCACACGTTTTTAGTCGCGATTAAAAATAGTCAGATTTAGTTAGAAAATCTAAATTTTAGGTTAAAAACGTCAAATTCAGAATAGCAAAATTTCCATTTACACTAAACTAATATCTCAGTGCCATCTTAGTGCTGTCAAACTAAAATATAGTTAAGTTGTGTCACTTTTTAGTTTATTTCAGAATGGGAAATCGTCGTTTGACAGGATTAAACTAAATTTTGGTGATTTTTAGTCTAGTTTAGAGGCATTTGTGACAAGAGAATCGACACCATTATACAGAATTCAATTTTGGTTTATTTACTACTACTGCTTTTGAAGTAGCATATTTATGTATTGTATAAGCGTTGGTGTTGCTCTTCCAATAAATTTAATAAATAATTAAGTAAGTAGTTAATAGTTAATCAAATAATCAAAGTCACGATTAAAGATTATGATTAATAATCTTAATCATTTTAAAATGATATGATTATGATTTTTAATCATTAATTTTTAATCATTAATCAGATTAACTTTGGGCCAACACTGGTTGAGCTGCACGATAACTGATAAATGCGTGCACTGACTGGACAAGTCCTCTCAATCTGTGTGGTACTTTCCTCAAAAGACCACTTCAGACACCGATCCACATGGCCTTCACATGATCTGACCAAGATTTCGTCTGGACTTTAAAAGAGACTGAGACCTCTGAGTTTGTTTCGGCCTTTCTTCTCAGAGTAGTCAGTAAGGAAACACCGACCTCATCTAGCTTTAAAATATGATTGACGTGTAAAAGTGTTTGTAAAAACCTACTTACAGAAATAAAATCATTAACATTTACTTAAAAGAATCGAAGCCAGGAATCTCAGGAAGAAAGGGGCATTTGCTCAGCCAGCACTCCGATAGTACAATAACGTCAAATTGTACTTTAATTCTATCTAATAGCAAAAGGAGGTTATTGAAGTTGGCGGTATTGCCTAGACTTCTTATATTTAGGTGATTTTTTTTTAAATCACTTGCGGTATTGTTTAGGTATGTTGTACATTGTTCCGGGGAACACGTGTATGAATTTGAGACCGAGAGAAGTTCCATATCATCTGTAATGACCGAATTTTCGTCATTCATTTGGCAATTTTTGAAATCAACAAATAAATCATAATATGATGACGAATGCGCTGGTCTGGAGACGCTAGATTGGTCTGGTACAAAGAGATTCTACTGAATACTAGATTAGTGCTATGAAGGAAGAGTGTAACACAACAAAACGGCCTGGATATGACATTCCTTTTGTTGTAAGTTTTATGTGTGTATACGAGTATGAATGCGTGTATTGCGCATTTATGTGTATTTTTAGTATGAACAATGATTGGTGTAAGAAGAACTGGAAAAAGTACATAAAATAACTTAAATAAAAATAACACAAGAAATAATTTAGATGAAATACCTAATTACAAGAAATAACATAAATGAAAAAAGTACATAAAATGACATAAAGGAAAAGTACTAGTAGTAGTTCTCACAAACCGATCTAAAGACTGCAGGAACATGAGTCATGCGGACGTACGGGGTATCATAGCCGACTAAATATCTTTGTATAAATACGAATCCTATAAGAAAACCAAGCCAATTATTTATACAACTCTTTAATCACACAGCCATTTAACTGTGTACATAAAAAAGAAAACAACCCGAATACTAAAATGTCATTATCTCAATTTGAACTTGCTGTGGTTGGAACGTTTTTGCATAACTACGAGTACGTCCAATAAATCTGTCACAAACAGGACAAGTGAAGTGTGTAACTTGATAAAGCTGTTACCAATATGAACAGCGAGTAACGTCTCTCTTCATTTGGTAGTCAACAGATAAAAAACAGCAGTCCTCGAAACTTATATACCTACCAATAATAATATGCAACTAATTGCGGTTTTTCCAATAAAATCATTTGTGTTTTTAGTGTCCTTAAAAGGTAAAACGAAACCTTTCTTTAGGTATAGGAACTTTTTTGACGTAAAAATGTGTTTTCGCTTGGTGCACTCACTGGTGGTAAGTTCACAATCATGTAAGATTTCAATCGCTTATAACTACTTGTAATGCTAGAGTAATAGTTGATTATGCAAAAGATAGTAAATGGCTGTACTAATTTTGAGGCTGGATTTGATTTGCCTATGACGTCACGTCGCGCGTACGGACGTTTTCGTGCGACTTGCTATATTTCACTATGTGTCAGAATTCAATTCAAATGTAGCGCAATAACGTATTCATCTAGAACGGTGATTCTGGTGTCGTTCTCAAGAATTCCCAAAGCACAATATTGCGTAGTTTCTTTTAGGGTCTTAAAGAGAAACAACAAAAATATTCGCGGAAATAGAGTTAAAATGCAAATCGAGGGGTGAAAGGCTATTTGGTTTAAGCGACATTTTTGCAACTTTACAGGAAGAGCCATTTAAAGTTTAAAATTTCCGAAAAAAAATCATAACAAAAAAACTTCTTCAGCTATTGGAATGGAGTAAACTTAATTTAAATTAATTTGAAAACGTCAAGGTGTTGATGCTTATACCATATAAAACGGACCTTTAATTAAGAAGATAAATGTCGCTTAATACGAATTGCCTTAAGCCACTATTTTTCAGGGAACGGAAAAAAGATTTAAGTGACTTCATAACTACAATTGGCTACAGGAAAAAAATACTAAGCGACTCTGCAGTATATTTTCAGAATAAGCCAAACAGCATGAAGTGACGCAGCCCAAAATTAACTGTAGCAAGCTATTTATCTCACCTGCCAATTGAGATTAAATTGACTGACTGGCTAATTCACATAAGTAACATAATAGTATTGAAAATGTGACGTTGGATGTAACATTTTAAGCGTCTAAATCAGTCAATGGCTGTTGAAATAACCTGAATATACCGCTATCACCGAAAATTTCAAGTGCTGATATTGAATAAATAAAGAAATACACAGAATCAGTTCAAGTATTTATTAAGTCACGTAATAATAATAAAGTAGAATTCTTGTACGAAACGTCTCAATGTAGGAACATCAATATTTTTATTTATTATCTTTCAGTCTTAATCAACCACATCAGTTAAAATAAGTATTAACTATATTAGGCGTAAATCTGCATATTTTAACACCATCCTATCCATCACATTTGTCACCCTTATGACGATGAGATAACAATCACAAGTTTTTTTGTAGCTATATTCTGCTTAGTCACTTTCACACATTTGGCAGGAACTGTCAATGACAAAGTGACAAAGAAGAAAATAGCTTTAGAATAAATATTTTTATGAATTACACCACACACATTACACACTGTGGTGTATAATGTGTGTGGTGTAATTTACCTTAGTATAATGTAAAATCAGTCTCCATGTAGGAACATCAACTATAATTATAATTAACTTTTAGTACAAACAACAAAACTTCTAGCAATTATATAAAATACAATCATTGCTTGATAATAAAATGCAATAAAAAATAACGAAAAAGTATTTAGTTATCATTTTTTCGACTGTGTCCTCTACATCAGTATCGAGTAGAACATCTTTGGAATTGCAGTATTGCAGATTTAAATATTCTTTATGAAATATCTTGGGTACAACCCCTGTGTCACATAATTTCTTTAGATCCATGTATTTGGCTTTGGTAATCGGCAAACTTGAATTATATCTACGATTGATAGCTCTAGGTTTCGCAATAATTTGTATAGTATCTTCCGGTGCACTATCTTTCATTGAAAATTTTACTTTCATCTGATTTGTATGAGATTTCTTAAATGTTGCTGTACGGATTTTACTTATCTTACCTACAAGGTTTCCCTTAAAATATTTATCAGACATATTATCATCAAAATTTAAGAAATCCTCATGTCAGATTTTCAACATTATAAGGTAAGGGTAAGGGTTCTTTTCTTGCTAGCTGGCATATTGTAGCCCATTGCGATGGAGCCCATACAGTAATATTTCGAACGAATTGTTCTATTGTAGAATGTATGCTATCTACTGACATTTCCGTGTGACCAGGGAAAAGGTAATTTATTTGAATTGCTTCTAAATTGGTCGATTGCAATAAAGCATTGTGTATTGCTGTAAGGATTATTTTATTTTTGTTTTGTCCAGGGCAAGAATCTGAATACAAGATCAAAAATTTAATGTTGCCCAGAGAATCAACATTCTGTATGTACTTCTGTATAATAGTGGCAATTTCATTTTTAAAGGTCGACTTTTCTTTTTATTAAAATTGAAAAAATGTTTCAAATTCCATCAGTTCATTTTACCGTCTGTTTTAAGAGTCATTTATTTAAAAAAATAATAGGACCAAAATGTTTTAACGAACATGCAAAATAGCTAAAACAAAACGGCTATTTAGTTTAAGAAGCACCCTAGGTACAAAATAGATGCAGAAAGAGCTTAAGCGACACTCCATGTCGTATTTTGTTGACGGACAAATGATTTAAGCGACATCGCGACATGTAAATTGTGGACATCAAAATGATTTAAGTCACATGTTAATAAAAAATAGAAACAAGAAAAACGCTTTAACCGATATTGAATCTTTTTTCTGAGAAAGGCCTACTGATTTATATCTCGGTTCTTTAAATCATTGTATAGTTCAAGTACACTAGTAATAAATTAATGCAAAAACGACGTCAGATAATACACTGCCACTTTAGAAACAACCCAAAAATAGAGTTGTTTGAAGCGCCAAAAAAGTGCTCAGATTTAAATGAATCCGGCATCATCCGACGGAGAAAAAATTGCTGATGCCGAATATGTATATAACTCAATATCGCCCAAGATGTCGCTTCAACCAAATAGCCTTTCACCCCTCGAAATAATAAGAAGTTGATAATAGCAAAATAATTTCAGTTGTTGCCTCATAAATCTATAAATCGAATGAGTTGAACGCGCTTACTACACGATGAGCAAGCTCAACAATCACACAAACCAAATTCGAGTAAGTAGTTACATTTTCCGAACTCACCTTATCTATCGCCGTGGTAGAGCCAGGGACCGAAAACCTATATAAATTACGGTACAGGTATCGAATTATTTAGGTTACTTCTACGATTAAGGTTTACCGCTACTTGGGTAACCCAAGGACAAGAAAGAAGTTACCTCTATTTAGGTTATCGTTTTAATACCGGTTACCTAAAAATGACCTTGATTACGAGAAAGAAACAGAATATCGCAATGCCGACTATTTGTTGGCATTTGAAAAAATACATTATAGATAGTGCAATCCACGAAGACGCGCCCCACTCCGCGTTTACTGTACTGTAAGCTGAACTCTAGTACGGCACGGAGCGGAGTGGGGCACGTCTTAGTGGATTGCACTATCTATACCAGGGAGATCGTCGTGCGTGCTGTACTATTTATTATTATTACAAACTTAGTTAGTTAGCAAATCTTGCAAGCTGAATTAAAACCATTTCCTCTTATTCCACGGAGTTGAAATTTTACACGTTGGTTCAGTTTTTAAGACAATTTCTTTATGATGTTATAATCTGATTCTTCCCCCAGGATAGGCTCCAGACGAAGGAACTCCATAACAGTCAACGGTACAGACACGGAATTTAATATACTTATTTAATTATGATAGTCCGTTCTAAAGTCTACAATGATCTGGCTGCAGCATCCAGGATTGGCTCCACACGAGGAAACTCTTCACAGATCAACAACTGAGGCACTCAATTTTATACACGCATTCAATTACGATAGCCCGTTCTAAAGTTCATCATGACCTGGCTGCTGCACCCAGGGTTGACTACCGAAGAGGGAACTCCTCAATAGTCAACAGTACATACAAGAAATTTAATATACGAATTTAATTATGATAGTCCGTTCTAAACTCTACCATGACCTGGCTGCTGCACCCAGGATTGGTTCCAGAAAAGGGAACTTCTCAGCGGTCAACAGCGCAGACACAAAATTTCATATACGCATTTAATTATGACAGTCCGTTCTAAAGTCTACCATTACCTGGCTGCTGCACCCGAGGTTGACTCCAGAAAAGGGAACTCCTCAATAGTACTTACAAGAAATTTTATATACCCATTCAATTATGATAGCCCGTGCTAACGGTTCACCATTGAATTAATTGTCATTAAAAATAGATAATGTAACCATTTCAGATAAGTTAAAAGTTGCTGAGACACTAGAAAACTTCTTTACCAACATCCCAATAGAGGTTACGAAATTTCTCTCCTATACTAGCTGAATCACTTTTAAAAGAACACTTCAGTAGAGACATTCCAAGTTTTGAATTCAAGCCCATTTCTATTGTCACAATTAAAAAGCATTTAAAAGTCTTAACATAAAAAACACTGAAGACTTATGGGGGATTTCCGTTAAGGTTCTTGAAGATATCATTGACACAATTGCCCCTGTCCTAACAGGCATATTTAATCAATGTTTAGATAGCGGTACGTTTCCTGATTTAATGAAACATAGTAAAGTAGTACCAATTTTCAAATCAGGTAGTAAGAGTGATCCCTTTAATTACAGATCAATATCTGTGCTACCAGCATTGAGTAAAATATATGAAAAAATCATGCTAGACCAGATGTTGTCACATTTTAATTCTAATGGGATTTTACATAGTCACCAGTTTGGTTTCACGAAAGGTAGGTCGACGACTGACGCAGGAGTAAAACTCATCAGTCACATTTTGGAATCCTGGGAGAAGTCCCAGGATGCAATTGGCATTTTCTGTGACCTCTCAAAAGCGTTTGACTGCGTTGACCACAATACACTGATCTGTAAATTACACCACTACAGAATTCGTGGACAAGCTGCTGATCTTGTTCTTTCCTATCTATCAAACAAGCAGCAAAAAGTAAATGTTAATGGGGCGACGTCTTCGGGGTCTCTAGTTAAAATGGGCATGCCTCAAGGTTCAATTCTCGGCTCTTTCTTATTTCTAGTTTATATAAATGATCTTCCTTACATGATGACTAACTTATCAGATATAATTCTATTTGCTGACGACACTTCTCTTATTTTTAAAATAGACAGGAAAGATACAGACGTATTACATGTCAACGATAGTCTGGCTGTACTTTCAAAATGGTTCGCAGTTAATAACCTTTTACTTAATGCGAACAAAACAAAATGTATTAGGTTCTCATTAACAAATGTACCTTTTTTTTTTGGGTGGGAAATTATCAAATAACTTCTCCCGCTCTGGGCGGAGCGGGAGGGCGTGTCAGACGCTTACTGACTAAAACCCACCCGTGTTCTTTCGGTTGCCCTGTTGCCGGGGGCCACGATTTCCCGATCGGTTTTCTTCGAACCCCCGACAGGCATTGGCCCTAGCGGACCCCGTCAATTCTGCTGACATCTCTTTGAGGCGCGCGTGGAACACAACGGTTCACAGCTAATAATCTTTTACTTAATGCGAACAAAACGAAATGTATTAGGTTCTCATTACCAAATGTAACTCAAGTAGGTCTAAATCTAAAACTTGATGGCAAAAAACTAGATGCAATAACGGAAACTATATTCTTAGGAATTACTTTAGATTCAAAATTACAATGGGGCGCCCATATTAGAACTCTTTCAGGTAGATTAAGTTCAGCTGCATATGCAGTAAGAAAAATAAGGCAGTGGACTGATATAGCCACAGCTAGGTTAGTATACTTTGCTTATTGCCACAGTATTATGTCTTATGGCATCCTGCTGTGGGGATCTGCAGCTGACGTAGATTTAATTTTCATTTTACAAAAGAGGGCAATCCGCGCGATCTATAAAATGGGCCCTCGCGAGTCCCTTAGAGACAAATTTAAAGAAATTGATATACTGACTTTGCCGTCACTTTATACCTTAGAAAGTATTATGTATGTTCGCAAAAACTTAAGACTTTTCAAAATAAGAAGCAATTTCCATAATATACTCGTAAATACACGTAGTCGACATGAAATTGTGATACCCAAATTTAGATTAACTAAAACAAGCAAGTCATTTCTTATAAACAGTATCCACTTTTATAACAAGTTGCCAAAGTCTGTGACAGAACTTAGCGATGGGAATTTCAAAACCCACATCAAACGTGTCCTTGTCAAGAAAGCATATTATAAAATTAAAGACTATGTTGAAGACAAGGAAGTTTGGAAATAATTCCTTCTGCACATATTGTGGCTTCCCTGGTACCTCATTAACGGCATAAATAAGTCTATTAACTGCTCCCAAATTACCATGTTTATTTAAATCTTTATTTTTACACTCGTCCTTGACATATTTACTATTCTATTATTTGACATTATATACCTACGATTTAATTTCAACTTTTTTTTAGTGACTTTTGTGGACATGATAATTATTCGGATTGATTACAGTTGTAATAGCAATCATATTGCGTTTTATTGAAATAGGTTTTTTTACATTTATTAATTTATTTATTTTTTGTATAGATTCTTTTTTACATATTTTGTGAATGTGAGAACGCTGTAGGCTTAGTGGATTGTAGACCTGTTGACCATTTCTATTTTGTTAAGTACTTGGTACTTATTGAAAGACCTACACTGTCCTCCCATACCTAGAAACACTGTTATATGAAAGTATTGTAAAAGCCAATTATTTTTAAAAGAGTAACCGTGGAGTTTCTTGTCGGCTCTTCTCCATAGGAAGCGACCAATTGGAACCGTGTACCTAGCTTCTGACGTTTCATAAGTGCCCTTGTAGGTTTATGTGAAATAAAATATTTTGATTTGATTTGATTTGATTGGTTGTCATGAACTTTAAATTCACACCTGTCACCTCGACTTCAGATGCAAAAACAGTACTGAATCTTTTTTTTACTTTTGCTTATATCTCGAAAACTGTGTCCATTCGCAAAAATAATGAAAATTTTGACCCCCTTTATAAAACCCTTAAACCCCTATCTCTACGTTGACATCGTGGGGGGGTCTTACGCGCTCCAAACTCTAGGCCTGTGCCGGTAGAGTTTACTTTGCCGGAACAGGTCTGGGATTAGGAGCCAGACCAAGAGAGATACAAAAACCCGCAGGGCAGCATGTGGCGAGCTGTTGGGCAGTAGCGACCCCATGGACCCTATCTCCCGGGAGAAGTGTTGTTCCTCACCTCTGGCTTGCCTTTATTGGCCGGCTGGAGTGAACACTGACGAGGAACAGAGCTTCCGCCTCATTCTTGCCTTAATTGGCCGGCTTGAGTGGAGATTCGCAAGAGCAAACGTGCTAGGAGAAAGGAAGTATTCCAGTAAGATGCTGGTAGGGATCTTGACCGTACTTCCGGGATTGTCCTGATAGCCGTGGAATACCTCTTCACTCCTCATGAGCACCTCAGGACGTGTTGCCCCCTTGTCGCTACGACACTATGTGCTAGCGACCGTTTTCGGGGGCCCATTATTGAGCGTGCAAGTTACCCCCTGCCATTTTATCTGTGTATTTTATATAAAACATTGATCAGGCAGGGGCCATAGTCTTTCCATAGTCCTAGATAACCAGTTCACTTTAGCCATCCAAACCCATAACCCAATATCTTTGTTTCCATATCCTGCAATAGTCCTACACCAACCGGGGGTTGTCCTTGGATGTACTTACGTAGTGCGGACAGGGATAATCGTCGGTTGGTGCCTCATTTCATTAAAAATGTCTAACGGGCCTCTGCGAGTTGGCTTCGGCCCCTCGTACGCCTTCCAAAGGTCCGGGACCCCAGGGTCCTGAGATGTGTCAAAGACATGCAAATAATAATAATAATAAAATTTATTTATTTTCAAATAGGTTACAGACGAGAATACATTATTGTTGTTATGGTTAAAAATTAGGTAAAAGATGGATTACAACTGGCTGGTATAAGAGTAAAGACAGGTATTACATAATTGGCTGTGACCACAGGGTCTGTACATGAATTGGGTGAACCCTGCCTCTTAAACTAGGGTGACCTGTATCTTAAGAGACAGTGATCAGCTATATGGTATCACATAAAATAATCAAAAACTGGTTTGTGAAGTGTGTCAGTTGCCATGTATGTGTCTATAAAATAAATTACTTTTGTATTTTTCTTGCTTATAGTATAGGTATAGTATGTATTTTCCTAAACATTTAATTTGTAAAAAGGAGGAGAGGGGAGTACCCCTCAAGAATGTAGGAGAGTGTGTGTGAATGTATGTAACTACACACCCATGTGTATATGGGGAGTGTGTGTGAGTGTAATTATGAGTGTGCAGCGAGAAATAGTTATAATTATTAAGCAATATATGTAAGTAGGGACTCGGTTTGTAAATTTAGTCTTGTTGAAGTAGCCATTCTGTCACCTTAGACTTTACATGATATCTATTGAGGTCGCGGATGTTGAGGTCTTGTGAGTTTTTTTATAGATATATGCGCTAATAGAGTGGTATTGGTGTCTGGCGAACGATGTTTTATACTGTGTGCCTGGGGGAATGTTGGTACGTTTTTTAGGATCAGAAGGAGGAACGCAAGCGTGTCTTTTTAGTACCGATCGGAGCACAAAGAGCTGACGGACAGTAAGCACCTTACATTCCGAGTACAGTTGTATTGTAGGATAGCGGTAGGGCTTACGTAGCATTACTTTTAATATAGCTCTCTGTGCTCTTTCAACTTTGATTAAACTGGTTTTAGTTGCGCCTCCCCATACCGTGATACAATACCCAATTACGGATTGACACAGAGCATAAAAGACCATTTTCAGTGTCAGGGTTAGCCGACTCTCTAAGAGACTTAAAAATGTGTATCAGTCTTATAGTCCTGGAGGTCAGGGCATTAAGCTGCTTATCCCATCGTAACCCTGCGTCTATTTGTACGCCAAGATATTTTACATTCTCAGTTCTTATAAGTGTACGACATTGACACGGAGATGATAGCCGTGAGCAGGTGTGAGCTATTATTGAGAATGTAAGGTCTGGTGCGGTATTCTGGCGAATAGAGAAAGGCATGTAGGACGTTTTGTCAAAGTTAAGCGGTAGCAGATTTAGGTTGAGCCATTTAATTACTTTAGTAAGAGCTGATTTTGCGCTATTTTTAACGCTATGCCACGTTAACCCATCAACTATAATAACCGTGTCATCAGCATATGCAAAGATTCTAGTATTAGGTAGGGTCATTCTGCACAAGTCATTTACGTAGATTAGGAATAATATGGGACCCAGGATGCTTCCCTGCGGCACTCCGTAAGAGATGAGTTCCTCATCACTAAGGAGGTTACCTATTTTGGTCATTTGGGTTCGATTGGTGAGATAATCCTTAAAAATTTGAAGAGCGATACCTCTTATACCAATCTGTTCCAATTTAGCGAAAAGTAAGGGAACAGAGACTGTGTCGAATGCCTTCGAAAGGTCTAGGAATATTCCAAGACACTTAGTTTTATTGTTTTCCCAGCAACCAACTGCGTGATTTGAATCAAGGACTGCATCTTCGGTCGAGACTCCAGCACGAAAACCATATTGGTTATTGGCTATGAGGTGGTACTTGTCCAAGAAATTATTCAGACGGCAGCTAAGAATCCTTTCAAGTATCTTGGAAAGAGCTGTCAGAACCGAGATGGGTCTGTAGTTGTTGACACAGCCTCTGCTCCCCGCCTTATGGATTGGATGTATAATAGCTCTTTTAAAAGCAACAGGAAAGACACCCTTTTGTAGACAGCTATTGAAGATATGCGTTAAAGGCTGTGTTAGTGTCTGACGGCACATTTTCAACAATAAGGGCGATATCGTCAGCGATACTGCAATAGCGCTGATCTACTATTTGCAATAGTGCGTAACTACAGGGTTGATAACTTTACAGGAGATAAAAAAAACTTCATAATTTTAGTATTTAGAATGATAAGCGCATCTTATTGAAATATAGGGACCTTAGAGTACCAGGCCATCAGTCAGTGGCAGAAAATTTACGGTTTTTCTAGTGGTTTGGATTTTATGGCACTTACGCGGTTTTTTTGTAACAATATCAAGTCTTAAGATGTTATAAAAGGGCAGATACGCGTAATTGAAACTATGATAAAGAGTACAAAACAATTATTTATTCATATAAAACACAAATGGAAGGCACTTCTCAATCACAATTATTTTGAAAATAAACAATTAAATTCTAAAAAAATATTGAACGAATTACAACACTAACTTAAGTTGTTCAGTCTTCACCTTTACCTAACCATAAAGACTAAAACCAAAAAATAAAAATAACTGTAACAAAACATAAATTATTCGGAAACAAAATCAACAATAACTAGCTTTTCTTAATCATATTCATGGCATATAAAAAATTCTGAATTAAGTATCAAAATAAAATTTTAATCGTCAAAAATTAAATTATTATAGAACTCGTGGCAATCATTCGGAATGACTGTTTTTAGCTCTTGTAGATGATTAAATTTAGCTTTAGCTATTTTCTGTGGGCCATCATGGAGCGGTGGAGCTTCGAGCAAGAGGGATTCTATTGGTTTCGCTCGTCGGGGTAAACGCATGTATGCATCAGAGTACATTAATTTATAGTCAATAGTACCATTCGTGTTGTACCTTAGCACCCTTATATCTGTTACACATCTGTCACCAACAACTCGTCCCGGTCTTATAGAGTCATAAACGAGATAGTCTTTCTGGCTATAATCCTTGAAAAAAGTATAATCAGGCATCACCACGTCATAGGGGAAGGGTTTTATTCTGGCTTCTTTTGAAATCATAGCGTACTGGCTTGGCAGGTGAATTTCGCGATTTTTCAATTTTCTTTCTATGACGGAATGCACCGAGTCCACTTCCATTTGCGTGTGCCCCTTTTCTAAAAACTTCTGAGTGATCGTTACATTATATTTGACAGCGAACCGCAACAAAGCATTTGAAGCCACATTATTACGATTTTGAGCTGTGCAACCATCTGTGTATATAATGACATCTTTAGGATCATTTTGAACTAAGTTAGTAATGTAATCGATAAAAAACGAAGCATACGTGGTGGCTCTTAAGTCTGTTACCGTTTCGTCAAACCAGTAGCATGTTACTTTGTGGTTACTCAGATTGTAAACTGTAAAGTTATGCACACAAGGCTTCGTTTTGAAGTACAGTGCACTGGCATTTAAATATGGGCACAACATCACGGCTTGCAAGTCGGCAGTTACTACGTGAACTTCTCCTTTGATCGCCGCCTCTTTGTCTTTATTCTTCTCTTGGCGAGCTGCTGTTTTGAGAGACAGATGTATTTTGTGTTCTTCATCACTTAGATTGCCAACTTTATGAGCACAACAAGTATCACACTCGTCCTTCTTGGGCTTAAAAATGGCAATGTTTTGTTGAGCTAGTACATCTTCAAAAAACTTTCGACTTGCTACAGGAGAGGAGAGAGAATTCGCACGTTCAACATACAAACGGTATAGATGAGCCTTGGATTGAATAATCGGTTCTAAATACAGTTTTTGGCTTGATTTTCTGCAATAATGTGATGGAAGTTTTGGGATTTCTTGAAAGAAATTCAAAACAGAGAGTTTTTTTGTTAGTTGCTCAGCCTGTCCACTAGCCTGAACTGAAGCTTCTTGAGAATACCCTCTATGACCTCTTTCGCCCAACCAATATCTGCAAGTCCATTCCTTGATTCCGAGCGTGCCCAAAAACATAGATTGGCACACACGTACTAATTTCTTATTGGTAGCTTTTAAATGGTAAATCTTGCTTTCACTACGTCTACTACTGCCGGCTCCCTTAGTCTTTCTTTGGGTGTCCTGGGTGTCAATTAGAGTCAAAACATACAGCTTTTTTTCCTTCCATGATCTCGCCCAAAACTCATCAAATATTTTCTTCCTCATTTCTTCAGTAAAAGTGTTGCAATAGAAAACTTTGCTCGTAGTACAGCGTTCAGAAGAACATGCCATCTCAAGTTTTCTTTCCGGTTTAGCGATGTCTTGCACATACTTTCCATTAATCTTTCTAAATCCCAAGTACTCCATCCCCATCATTCTTTGTCTTTTATTATCTTCTCTTTTCCATGAATCTTTGTCCACTGTTCTTTTTCGTTTCTTTGTCGCTATTTGCTCCTCTACAATAGATCTTTCAGGGAAATTCTCGATATCTTCTAATTGGAGAAGAGGCGATTCTATGACAGGAGACTGTATTGTTGAAGAACGAATGTTGCCTACAAGCTCATCTATTGGTAACACAAAATCAGGGTCAGCTACTGAATCGTCTGATAAAAAGCCGCTAAAATCTTGTTCGTAAGTATCTTCGCAGGTTACCGTGCTGATGGACTCAAGTGGTAAAGTCTGGTAGGCACTTGAGGACGAGGTTCCAGGAAAAATATCACTGTCATTGCTGAAGCTTGTGCCTGGTTGTGTTTGTTTGGCTATAATTGATTGCCTTCTCATGAGCAACTCCTCCCGTCGTTTGACTAAGTCCTGCAAGTTAGCAGACATCCTCCACACAAACAGATTCTGTAATAAAAAAAAATTGAAAACTGTTTCATTTCAAAAGTAATCAAAAACGCTTAAGTACCAAAAACACTTTACTTTTGCCTAACACAAAACCGCGGAATTACAACCCTGCATTAAAATCGATTTTACCCATAAAATATGAAACAAATGTACAATCCATGATTGAAAATAGCAAGCCTATACATAAATCAATAGATTACATCACTTACCGGTACTTTCCATGCAGAAATAACCACTTTTTAACAATAATTTTCACGGAGCGCAAAGTAATCACAACAATTTGTTTACGTTTTGTTCAGTTACGCGGTATTCACTTCCAACTACAACCGCAAGAAACGCATCACGCTATTGCAGTGAAGCATCAGAGAGGTTCTGATTGGCTTATTCAAAGTAGTGTGTTCACTAACACGCGCCAATGACAGACTAGGACAGCGCGGCGCGTAAATTTGAATTTCGCTACTCTTTGCAGTTTCGCGGTATTGCAGATGGTAGTTCAGCGCTATTGCAGTATCGTCGACGATATACCATCCCAACCCAATGCACAGTCATTGCGTAATTCCAGAATTAGAGATTCCACTTCAGTTTCATCAACCTCCAGAAGCGCTAGGGAGTTGTCAGGGGAGAGCGAGGTGTTGTCACTAACTTTTGAAACATCACTGCTAGGCTGATTAGAGGAGATTTGGCACTGAGATATGATGTTAGCGGCCATACTTTCCCCTACATTAGTGAAGAATTTGCACACTTCATTTATGGAGGATTTAGGGTTGTCAGATATTTTTAAAAGCTCAACCGGGTTAGTTTTAATTTTGCTTGTGTTAGTAATTTCTTTAATTGTTTTCCAGAGGGCTTTAGGATTATTTTTAGCTTTTTCAAGTTCATTTTTTCGTAGGAGACCTTTATCTTTCGTAGTAGGGCATTACAAAAATTACGATAGCGCGTACACGTGGTTTTGAGTATAAGATTATTAGGTTTTTTGTTAGATCTCGCGTGCATCTTGTCTCGATTTAGAATACACTTCAAAAGTCCAGGAGTAATCCAGAGTTTAATAGTTCTTTTTTTCCTCGGGATTATGGTTTGCATCGTATGTTTGGCAATAGCAGACGTTAACATTGTCACAGTGGTGTTAGGGTCGTCAATATCATAAACGACTGTGAAGTCCAAGTTTTCTAGCTCTAGCTTAATTGCAGCGTAATTCAAGGAAGTAGAAATGTGACCAGTTTCACGTTTGGGATTGGTATTAGCGATACTAAGCAGTAGGGGTTTATGATCCGTGATGTGAGAATCTAGGACTAATGTGGTGATGGGTAAATTAATTTTCATGAAAACATGATCAATACAATTTTCAAGCCTAGTGGGAAACAAATGAGTTGGTAGGAGCCCGTGAGATGTGTTAAGTATCAGATAGTCAACGCTTCGGTAATTACTAGCATTCTGTTTTATGTCTATGTTTAAATCGCCAATAACGGCGATATTCTGCCATGAGGAAAGTTCGGTGTAATACTATTTAGACTTTCTAAAAACTCATCAAAACTGTCTTTAGAGTTATATGATGGAGAGCGATAGACAGCAACAATGGCTATTTTTTTGTCAGTTTGACAAACAAGACAGTTGCCACCCAAAAAGCTAGGTTCCCAGGCAGAGACTTGCAGGCCTAGCTTTGTGTAGATGACTATTCCATCGTTCTGGTTGGAATTTGTTTCTGTGAAATAAGATTGAAAACCTTGCAACACCGGTAAATTACCAACCTTACTGAGCCAACATTCGGTCAAGATTATGACATCAAATGAGATTTTTGTTAAGTGAAGCAGAACTTGTAGTTGATCAAAATTTTTGTTTATACTACGTATGTTTAAATGTATAAAATTTAAGTTGCTATCGGTATTATTAACAAAGTTTAGGCAGTCCTCTGGACTACAGGTGAAAGAGTTACCTACGTGTAGCGAGTCTAGTTCGCTGTTAATATCATTTATGATAGCCATTTGAATAGAACAGAAATTACAAATCGTGACATAGTTGTGTGAATTTTGAATGGGGCTCTTATATGAATGGGCTCAAAATTGGAAGAACATTGCTTACGTATGAGTAATAAAATTATAGGGTGATTGTGTAGATATGAGTAGCGTAAGGGATATTCATGTATGGTGCTTAAAAGTGAGTGTGTGTAAATTATAAAAGTTTGCCTACAACTAAAGACATATTTAAAACAATTATTAGGTAGTTCAGATAGTCACATAGTTACGTCTTTAACATCAAGGAGACAATTTTCTGTGTTAACCAATATTTGTTTCGCACGTTCTATTTTTCTTAGGAAGATATTGCCGTTAGATATCCAGCAAAACGTAAATCCGTTTTCTTTGGCAAACTGTCGTGTCAAGTAGAAGAGCTTTTTGGTATTAGAAGGAAGTTGTTCTGCGATGTACACAGGCTGGCGGGCTCCTGGAATGCCGATGAGCACAGTATTTACTTTATTGTCCTTTCCCTTGTCTTTATTGTACGATCGAACGGCTGATAGCAGGGTCTCTTTTTTTTGGACGGTAGAAAATTCCGCTATAATCGGTCGTGGGGTGACGGGAGTGGTGGATGATTTCCCAGGGACGCGGTAGATATCCCGGAGCTCAGATTCTGTTATTTGAATCCCACGGTTTTACCGAAATTGCAGACAGTTTTAACAAGACTGCCACTGGACTCCGAATCGGATTGTGGTATGTTACGAATCTCGATACCAGGACGACCTTGACTTTTGTTGCAAGTCCTGAATTTTTCTTTCCAAATTTTCTATATAATGTCTTTGTTCTTGACGGCCTTTCTTCAGATTCTCGATTTGTTTTTTGAATTCTTCTAATTGAAGGTTTATGAAACTCATCGATTGCACAATCTCTTCATTAGATTTGCGTATTGCTGAATTCGAAACTTGTATCTGAGTATTTTGGGATTTTATTTCACCAATTTCAGTCATTAGTTTGGTCATAGCCGCCGTCTGATCCGCAATCAGTTTGGAGATCGTAGTATTCTGTTCTTCCTTCCACTCATAAAGCGTATTCTGGAATACTTGCGGGGATGTAAAAGCAACACTTTCCGCTTGTCGTACGTGGGAACGTTTATTATATCTGTTCATGTTTACATTTTCGCTCATACTGATTGCCGAGCTGATATCAGGTTCCGATTGAGTTACAGTTGGGATCGGGTTGATTGTCCGAGTTATAGGAGTTTTGGGTGGGGTGCGTTGTACTCCGGACATGTTTTTAAACGAGTTATAGAATGATGATAACCACAATAATTTTAACCACTCAACCAGAAAATACAAGTCGTAGCGAGCGGCGCGCTTTTGTTGTTCTGAGCGAAGGCGTAGCCGATACGATGCTCGTAGCCGATCCGTAGCAGACGATCGTAGCAGCGTAGCAGTGACGTCGGCCGCGCGTAGCGGATCGCTATTTAGAGATATCAGGCACTTGCTCTAATGGCGCGTAGGCAACAGGCTCGACTCGCACTTCCACTACTTCACCGGGCACGGGTTCGAATCCAACGAATCACATATACACTTTCAATGCCGATTTAGTGTTGCACTTTCAAACTTATTTATATCTTTCTCTAAGACCGCCTAGTGGGCGTCAACCACACGTAAGGGATCGGTAGGTGAGACAAGGAATCAAAATTTACTTGAGTAACCAATCACCAAAATTAGGGACAGAGAGCACAGAGGACAACCGACACACGTCCACACCGTTAAGCGTTCTAGAGCTGAATAAAAATACTCTACATGTGGGTAATATTTGTTAACTAAATAAATATTAGCAATTTCCACTCCGAAATCTCATGCAGTAACCTTTTTTCGAGTAAAGCATAAAATAACAACAAAAGAAGTCGACTTTGGACCTTGATATCAAAATATTGTATTAAAATTTTGCAATTTTACTTCCAACTTTAAATTCTCGTAAATTCTCTGTCAAAAAAAACATTGCGGAATATTGCAGAATATTCTCGAACCGAGAATATTCTCAGTAAGAGAATATTTTCTCGACCCATCACTATTCACAGCACTACAGATTTAGTGTCCGTATGGATAGAGTTTAATTCGGTATGACCAAACGCAGCTTCAAACGGGGTTAAATCTGGTGTCCGTATGGATTGAGGAGCCATGTCTCATATTTAAACGCGGGTACTACCAATATTTAGTAGTAAATTAGGCGATTTTGTAGGCCCGATCCTGGAATTTGTAGTAAAACACTTTAAAAGATACACGACTTTTAAGGTGGCTCCTCAATTCAGACGTCTGAATTGAGGAGCCACCTTACTACTCTAAAACTAGCCGACGGATATTTTTGAAAGTTTGGTAGGATTTAGTAGGACTTATGCGTAATCTCTACAAAAAAAATGGGTTTTGTACGGCTGAATTTGAGATAGCTACAATGTTTTAATTTTTCATAAAAAATCCATAAATTTTACCGCGCTGTTTCTCGGAAAGTAATTAACCAATTACAACATATTTTTAGTATAATTTAGTAGTAAACACGTTCTAATTTGTAGTATAAAAATAAAATGGAAAAACCACATAATTTCGCTAATACAACACATTTTATGTGGCTCCTCAATCCTGACGGTCTATAGAAAATAATATGTACGTAGCTACTAAAGTAGTTGATCAAATCGGATAACAATAGCACCAATATTTAGTAGAAATTTCTACTAAATATTGGCGTAATCCAAAATCCTGTACATTCAGTATTTCAAAAGATATTAACAAAATAAACATTCTTTAACAATCTAGTGTGGTACGAGAGCCCACGACCAAAACCATATCACATCGTTTTAGGGCCAAAACCGTATAAAATCGTTAGTTTAGATGATTCCTGAACCCAACTCGGTGGTGAGTACCGGTCAGAAACGTCTCAGTTTTACGGAAGCCTATTTCTGCCATGTCAAAAAAAATAAGCAGACGGTTTCATCACAATATGCCTGATATTAAAAATGTACATAGTTTTCGCAATTTTATTACAAAAAAGTTTGTTTTCTGACATTTTGCGTGTCACATGTGGACTGAGCGCATTTAAAAAATGACGAAAAATTTAACCTATCTGTCTCATAGCAACCTGGTTCAATCGAAAAGTTGTCTAATTAGTAACGTATTTTTTTAGTAATCAAAAGATTATGGCAGGTCAGTGTCAGGTTGTATCTTGATCAAAAATAACTTTTCCATAAGAGATATGTTCTAATGGAACAAATCTATCTTAGGGAGATGTATTAATGATTTAACCTAAAAACTGCAAAAAACGTAAGAAAATTTGAATGTCGGTGGCTACAATTGCAGAAGATTCTGAATCCAAAAATTTCAGACATTTTCCGCATCACGTCTGACCTAAGCGCATTTGAAATACCTACGTAAAAAAATATATGGAACTGTTTCATAGCAATCTGTCTGATTTTCAGAATGTAGTTGAACGATAGATTTTAGGTACCGAAAACACTATTTTCTGAAACCAGTAGCGTCACACCTAGAAGGTTATTTGAGAAAATTAAAAATGAGGCAAATAATAACAAAAATTGCAACCGGTCTGAAAATGTTTTCAGGTAATTTTATTTTTATTAAAATAATTTTTCAGAATAAATCGTTTTTACGTACGATTAATAAAGAGTTTACCCGAAACCATCAAAACTGAAAAAGGTTTTTTTTTTTTAAATAAATTGTACAAAAGAAAACTGGGATGACGTTTGAAAATAACTGTTTATTGAAATTAAATTCAATTATTTTTTTATTTTACTGTCGGACTCATCATCGGTGTCGTAAGCGTAACAAGCACCGCGCGTTAGCCGGGCGACTCCGAAACGTTCTTTCTGTTTTTGGAGTTATATATGTAGGATCAGGAGTGCCGAGAGGTATTTCGTCAGGGTTTGGAGTTCCCATTTTATTGGGATAGACATGAGTGTATAAACACTTACAGGGTATTTATTATAGTAGGTACTAGTTACACCATAATAAGGTAATACACAAATGGTAATTAGTAACAAGATAAAGTAGGTGAATAGGTAGTAATAATCGAACAGACTTTTAAGGTCTTATAGTTCGTATAGTGACCAAGCCACCCAATGACAATGACAAAGTGTATTACTCGCTATCAGCAAGCCAATACAGCTATGTGAATATACAGCAGTTCTGTACCAGGTAAACCGACAGTTTTGTCGGGAGCAGGGGCTCTTTATAGATTCGCATCCGAAGATCGACTGACGACTAACTCGTGTACCGAGTGCACGCTCTTTTATAAAACGATGCCCCCACTTTGCAATCCCACTACGACAACTCTGTCCGATGACGCGCGGTAGTGCGTCACGTGTTTACTTGATACAAAACACTAAAATGTGGTAAATCTAATAAGACTTACATTATAAAGTAATCAAATAATACAATAATAATTGTCGTAAATAAACAATAGTGAATTGACAACGTAAATCATCTAAAAATTAAAGTAACATGTCATTAATTGTTTTGAACAAAACCATTGGTTACAATTATCGAAATAAGTAGCCAAAATCAATTAGTGAGTACACCAAGTACTTAATAAATTATGTCTGATTTATTAAACAATAATTGATAGTAAAAATCACATAAATGAATAATAACAAAAACAAATCATACCAAACTCTGTTGACTACCCACAATTGTAATTAAAAACCATCTCCGACATATATGACATTTAAAATTTCTAAAAACAGGTTTTCAGTAACTATACAAAAGATTTTAAAATAATTGAACCAGGTTGCTATGAGACAGATAGGTTAAATATTTTGTAATTTTTTGAAAATGCGCTCAGTCCACATGTGACACGCAAAATGTCAGAAAACAAACCTTTTTGTAATAAAATTGCGAAAACTATGTACATTTTTAATATCAGGCATATTGTGATGAAACCGTCTGCTTATTTTTTTTTGACATGGCAGAAATAGGCTTCCGTAAAACTGAGACGTTTCTGACCGGTACTCACCACCGAGTTGGGTTCAGGAATCATCTAAACTAACGATTTTATACGGTTTTGGCCCTAAAACGATGTGATATGGTTTTGGTCGTGGGCTCTCGTACCACACTAGATTGTTAAAGAATGTTTATTTTGTTAATATCTTTTGAAATACTGAATGTACAGGATTTTGGATTACGCCAATATTTAGTAGAAATTTCTACTAAATATTGGTGCTATTGTTATCCGATTTGATCAACTACTTTAGTAGCTACGTACAGTAAGCGTCAACAGTGGATAGACACGCTAAGAGTCTTATTGCTGTGAAGGTGAACACGCGGTGTAGTCCGTCATGTATGTGTAAGCAACACGGTACACACACCACAGAGAACGCAGTTTTGCACTTACACACTGTCGTATCGTCACGGTTTGCGCCGCATACGAAACAAAAATATATTTCTGTTACTTTTATTAGATACACACGCATTATGCGCGTGACCTTGGCCAGTTTAATGGCATTGCTAAAATTCGAACGAAAGTTAAATGTGTAGATAGCAGAAGGCGTTAAGCGTTGGTCTTGTGTTCAAGATGGCTAAGGTTCGAATCTCGTAAATCACAATGCTGTTTTTGCAAAAATTGTTATTTTTGTTTGTAATTATAATATATTTTTTAAATATTACTGTCTTTTTATTAATGTTGTTATTACAATAAAGGGTTTAGAATAAAAATGCATGATATGTGATAAAAAAAAATAAAAAATATTTATTCGTTATATTTATTTTACTTATATTATTAACAAACTGTTACAATTATTTATCATTACTTCAGCTGAATAAGATGTGAAATAGATGTCTAGAAACTTAGAAGCAATTGGTATTGTTTTGACATAGATTTAAATTTTGAAATGTTTTCAATTTTAAATGGATTTTTTTCACCATAAATATAAAGCTTTGATCATGGTCGAAATAATTAAGCAATAAATAAGAATATTAGACTACTCAAAATGTAAAAAAAAACTACTGACAAAATAGGTGATTTTAAGGTTAAGTAGGCAGTTTACATTAAGTCATTATTTTTCATTTTATTTGGTTTTATTATATTGGATGGTATTGAGGTTATAGCTTAAGTATTCATTTTCTTTACGATAAGAAGAATGAAACTAAACCTCAAATTTTAATCCTAAAATAATAATATTACTAAAATAGTCTTAAAGTTTTTCGTTCTATCTGCAAGAAATACGACAAACACCATATTGAAACGTGCTTAAAAAATTCGTTACCATAAATTCATGCAATAACGAATCTGTTGTTTATTAAGTTGGTATGATCAATATTTTAAAGTCAAAAACAGTTTTCTAGCTGATCTTCAGTGATGCAAGCCTTTAGAGTGCACGGCAAACGGTTCATAATGACGTGTTTAATAATTCAGCAAAATATCTCGTTGGTATGAAACCATTGGTTTCATATTCATTCACCATTTGACGTCGCTGCTACTCGATAATAAGCCCCTTCCTCATATCTCTTAACCCTCACAGTATTTCTCTAGAACAAAGAATAACATTGTATTTATTACACATAATACCTAATTATTTATTATTCACTAATCGAATTAAAACTCATAATGAATTTAAAACTTTAAAGGCATCTTCTGTCTCAACAATACCTCTGTTCTATCAACAATACCCTTGATTAAGATTTATGTTTAGTAAAATATGAAATATTTAAATGATAACACTCACACTTAGTCCAGTTTCATTAGAACGCACTTTTACGCAGCGCTATTGATATCCCTTCAATATTTGCTTTTTAAAAATAATAACCACAACACTGCGCTAAATACTCGTCACCAACATTTTCTATGAACCAACAAAGATCTATTATGTGAATACTCGTAACGAACTGCATCTGTCTACCCTACAGAAATCGAAATAATTTAGTTAATTTTCTGTGGTCTACCTGCAAAATTTTAATATTTATGTGAATAAGACGAATGAAACAGAGGCCGCATTCCGAGTTACGTTAAAAGTGATTATATCGCGTATCCATCTAAATTTAATAGTCACAAAATATAAGGGTTATTGAGTAATAATTGTGACTTTGGACTTTGGTCGGGTTCGCGATATTATCACTTTTAACGTAACACGGAATGCGGCCAAAAAGCGAATGGTTATCGAACTAGTCATTGGTTGCAGATAAAGTGAGTGTGTGTGTAATGTGCGTGCCTACAGTATTGTAACAACTTATAGAAGAAGGTCGTAAGTCAAACCGAAGCGTCAGTCTATTGCTTTGTGAGATTGCCTATGGACTTTTGGTCGGTACTGTACATATTATTTTCTATAGACCGTCAAGATTGAGGAGCCACATAAAATGTGTTGTATTAGCGAAATTATGTGGTTTTTCCATTTTATTTTTATACTACAAATTAGAACGTATTTACTACTAAATTATACTAAAAATATGTTGTAATTGGTTAATTACTTTCCGAGAAACAGCGCGGTAAAATTTATGGATTTTTATGAAAAATTAAAACATTGTAGCTATCTCAAATTCAGCCGTACAAAACCCATTTTTTTTGTAGAGATTACGCATAAGTACTACTAAATCCTTCCAAACTTTCAAAAATATCCGTCGGCTAGTTTTAGAGTAGTAAGGTGGCACCTCAATTCAGACGTCTGAATTGAAAAGTCGTGTATCTTTTAAAGTGTTTTACTACAAATTCCAGGATCAGGCCTACAAAATCGCCTAATTTACTACTAATTATTGGTAGTACCCGCATTTAAATATGAGACATGGCTCCTCAATCCATACGGACACCAGATTTAACCCCGTTTGAAAATGCGTTTGGTCATACCGAATTAAACTCTACATTTAATTCTGAATTTGAAAAAGCTTACAAACAACAATTGATTAGGGATCATAAGAAGAGAACTCAGGCACTCTATAAATATATTTCGGAAAAGGTAAAAGATCACAAAGAAAAGATTTTAACAAAACGAGGGGGTGAATTAGAGCCAGCTTTAGAAATAGAAAACCGGTTTCGCTAGAGCCGTTAACAAGAGATAAACAAAAGTTATCTTTTGCTTATCTCTTGTTAACGGCTCTAGCGTAGGTACCAAAAAGCCGTTGTCACAGGTCAGATAGAACGCAATATTATACCAATTAAATTAAAAAATTGAAATACCAAAGTACCTCTCAAAAACATAAAACGTCCTCCACAGTTGGAGTTTGATCCTGGTAATATGGACAACAACCAAATGGACTCTCCCAAGCCAGGCCCTTCAAGCAGTAAAGATAAGTCGAAATGCTAGTATTCTTCCGGTGAAGATGGGCCAAGCGTTTATTCAATATGAAGTGGTTTATTGTTAAAATAATCAATCTTTAGGGCATAAAAATGACCTTTCTTTTAATATTCAAAAATATTCGGAATTTAACCAAATATTACACCCAAATAAATTCTACGCAGATGAGTTTACGGCACTTAAAACACAAGCCGAGTATAGTCAAAATTAAACCATAGAGAAATTACAGCAAAACAAATTTTAATCCCATCCAAAAGATTTAAACGTGGTATTGTAAATCCTTTAGGCTCTATTATCAAAATTATAACTGGTAACCTTGATCATGAAGATGCGGTTAGATACGATAATTTAATTTATAATATACAAACTAAAGAACAGGCAATAACCAATAAATTCACTGTGATTTCTAAAATGTTGGATCACTTTCTGAACTCTACTGAAATAATTAATGAATATACAAATAAAATAAACAAGCGCACTAAATTACTTGAAGGCCTTGTAGCTAATCTTAATACAAAAGATAATCATTCAATTTATATGACCTATGTATTTGGATTACTCAATCAATTTATTGTGAACTTTAGGACTATCTATGTCAAACTTAGCGAATTAGAAACTGCTGTTGCATTTAGTAAAGCATCTATTTTATACAAAACCGTAATCAATTCTGACGAATTGTTAAATTTACTAAAACATATAAGCGAACATGATAACTTGATGTATTCTGTAAATGATAAATTTTTTATTAATATAGAAGAGTCATTGTCTGTAAAAGCTTACCTTAAAATGAAGAAATAAACTTTATTATTGAAGTTCCGTTAATTTTAAATGTTACTTATAATTACTATAAATTGTATTCCCTTCCTATGGATTCCATAAACCAAACCTTTGTTGTTTTCCCTGAATTCCCTTACCTCTTGGTAGAAGGATCGAAATATCGTCCGATTTACCAACCATGCCAAGAGATAACAGTCAAGGAATACCTCTGCTCTGAAAATAACCTCATTAAATATGTTGAAGAAACCTGTATTGAACAACTAATGAAATATCACCGCAATCTGTCGCGATGTCTCCCCCGTCAGATAGTCTGAATGTCTTAAACTACAAAAAAAATTGTCCAAATAGTTGGATAGTGTATAGCAAATACAAACAAATTATATCACAAACTTGTGGCAATGACGACACCAAGGAACGCATACAAGGAACATACATTATAACCATAGAACCGCAATGCGATGTTTCCTTAGAAAATATCCAACTGCATCTTCTTACTTCCTGCAAACAGAGTATAAGCCTGTTCCTGTTTCCAGTCCAAGCTAGACTCACATAGAACGAAATACCTTCACAATGCGAGGTCAGCTTATACTGGAAATGTATAGCTTGATGATAATAATAATTGTCGGTACTTGTTCTTTCATTAAAAGTGCCATCATAGCAAGTCGGTCATGGCTAAGATCTTTTTAATTCATACATTCTATCATTATTTATGGTGTGCAAATAGCTCGGGCTGTGGGAGAGGAGCTCGTGGCTAAGTAATAACAGCCGCACGGTTCGATCCATCAGGTTAAGCTACGCTTGCCGGGGTTGGTAAGTGGGTGACCACTTTTACATACCGAGACTCCTCCGTGCCTCAGAAAGCACGTTAAGCCGTTGGTCCCGGCTGTCATTTGTGGATCTTTGATAGACGTTACGGGTCGTCAGAAGCCCAAAAAGTCTGACAACTAGTCTTACCAAGGGGTATTATCGTGTTACTTTGTAACTAGGTTGAGGAGGAGATAGGCAGTCGCCCCATGTAAAATACAGGTATTCAGTTGCATCCGGTTAGACTGGAAGCCGACCTCAACATAGTTGGTAAAAGGCTAAGCAGATGATGACTTATGGTGTGCAAATATTTAATTTTATCCTACACAATTGTTAGGTTTCAGTTTATTAATACGAAATTGTTGGATATTGCACTGGCAACACCCAAAGATTCGATGTGTCAAGGGTAGCGCGGGAACGCCTGCTGGGTCAGGCGCTCGTGACGGTTTAGACGTGCATAGTAGCTGTGTCGGTAAAAAGATAGATTGCCTTAGTATTGGTTGGAGATCTACTGTAAATTAAGGTAACCTATTAGTTTTATGGTAAGTATTAGAAAACTGATTGAATTGTGATATTATGTGGGGAATAGGAGATGTGATGCTATGGTGCAGAATATTGTATTTGATGTTGGCAAAGAAATATACTTAAATGACTGACAAAATATCTTGGTGTTTCATATTATTTTCCTTATCCCTGAAATATTGTAAATATCTAGTTTTATTAAACAGTTTTAGATTATGAAATTGAGGTATCGAGGTAACGACTTCATTTGGGGATTAGTATCTATTTTGAGGTTAAATAATTATATTCGGAATTTAATTAGTTATTTTAGAGTAAGCATGGTTCTTATTTTACAATGCTAATTAAATAAAAAATACAGCAACAACAAATAAGATGAATGCATTAGAACTTTCATGGAAAAAAAAAATTGTTAATTGATATAAAAAAACACTTGTTTAAATCGAGTCTCCGCGCAGACGCGTAAGCGAACGGGTGCAGAATAAAAATTTCTACCGAAGTTGTGAAGTGTTCACTGTGTAACATAGTTATAAATGAGCTATTATGTTTTACACAAAATAAAATCTGTGTTATGGATGAAATAAGTCTAATAAGACTTATAAAAAGCGATTTCTTCGCATTAGAAATCAGTGTCGCGAAGGAACTCTTTTTTACGTCTTTTTCAACTACTGTCAGAAAAGTTGCGCGACGTAAAAATAAAGAACAAAAGGATGTGGAAGATATCATAAGTTCCTTTAAAACTGTTGATCCGGATAAAATTCCCATCTTCGTGACAAAAGAACTACATAAATTGCCACCAGTAACGTTTGATCACATAAATGTAACAAGGTTGTTAAAAGATGTTGTGTTACTACAGTTGGAACTGAAACTAATTAATGGAACTTATGTTACGACTGAGTACTTAAAAACAGAGATGAATAACATGAGATACGCATCATTATTAAATGAAGAATCCAATGTAAACAATAGATGTGGTGCCTATTTATTTGATAGTGGGCAGCCAAGTTTTTTGAATATTAATGACTCGTCCACATCAGTAAAGAATGCACCGATGGTAGAAGCAAGAAGTGCGAAACAGCAAGTGCATAATTTGCCGTGTTCGACATTTACACAATCAATTGGTTTGCTGCATGAGTGTAGTCCTACCGCCGCTGCCGCCGTCGCAGTTCAAGCAGCTGATAACGCGCGCTCACATAATACAGCTGGTACGCACACAGGCGCCACAATTACAGCGACGAAACAGCTGATGGGACCGGCCGCTAATCACACCGTAATGAACACGGCTAGTAGCACGAACATAACAAATAATGATAAGTCAATGGCGGAAATAGTTATGTCGAAAGGTGAATTGAAACCAAAAACTTGTACATTAAGTACAGTAATAAGTGGTCGGTGGTACAGAAAAGAAGATACAGAAATAGGATGGAGGGCATCAGAGGGAAAGCTTCAATTAAACCTGGATTCAGACCAGCAGATCTTAAAATCCCATTGTTCGTGTCTAATGTGCACAAAAATACCTCCGAGAAGGATATAATCGAGTATATTTTCATAAAAACTAACAGAAAATAAAAATGAAACAGAAAGAAGTTACAGTGCCCACAAATTGACAGTTCATCATCATCATCATCATCATTTCAGCCGAATGACGTCCACTGCTGAACATAGGCCTCCCCCAAGCACCGCCACTTCGACCGATTCTGTGCTTTCCGCATCCAGCGGATTCCTGCGGCCTTCACAAGGTCATGGTTCACAAGGTCCATCTTGTGGGAGGCCTTCCAACGCTACGTCTTCCGGTACGTGGTCGCCACTCCAAAACCTTTCGACCCCATCGGCCATCCGTTCTGCGAGCAACGTGCCCTGCCCATTGCCACTTAAGTTTAGAACTACAAGCATAGCCCTCTCCATTGCCCTTTGGGTGACCGGAGGGTAGAGGCAACAAACCAAGGTTTTTAAATATCGGTTGACATGATTGATCAGGTTTCATGTCATACATTGCTCTTATGCATTTTTTTTGTGCTACAAATGCTTTGTGTTGGTCTGTGCCGTTTCCCCACATTACAAGTCCATATCGTAGTATTGATTGCACATGGGCAAGATATGTCATTATAGCTGTTTTTAGATTGGTAACATGAAAATATGTAATACACATTTAAAAACTATAGATTTCCCATATGAATTTCAGAGTTGTGGAAAAATCTGTCACAATGATTCCCATAAGGTTATTGTCAATAAATTATATAATGGTATTTTTAATGTGTTACGAAAGGCTGCGACTACTACCTGTATGATGAAGGAAGGCAAACATATAACTTTCCATGTAGCAGGGTGGAATAAGCACGTGAGCGAGTCTTACTCGGGTGCCAGGCGGATACTTACACCCGTATTTATAAACAAGCAAAAGTAATTACTTGAGTAAAAGTAATTACTCAAGTAATGATTTTTATTCTATAGTTTAGTAATTGCTTGAAGTTAGAACTGTCAAAAGTTAGAATTCTTAGCCAAGTAATAGTCACCATTTCCTTTACTTATGCATTGAGAATTCGACCATTTTGCGTTTGATTTTGCGGTTTTATCGAGAATTACAGACTCTTGATTTCATTAAGTTTCCAGTAAATTAAAATCCTTTTGTTATTTTATTTTTCTTTAATTTAAAAAAATATGTATGTTTATTTTGTCGTGTCAAACGTTTTTTTTTTTTCTTCCAATAATCACTTCTTTAATTTAGAAATAATTTCATGAAAAAAGTATTTTATTTATTAAAATTAATATTTTAATGATAATTGTATTAAAATTAATACTTTAATGATAATTGTAGTAAAATTTATATTTTAATGATAATTGTATTAAAATTTATATTTTAATGATAATTGTATTAAAATTAAAAAGTAAAGTAATACTTAAGAAGTATATAAGTAAGTTACAGTAAAATAATCTACATCTCACGTATGCCTTATAATTTTAATATTTAATATGTTTATTTGGCATAAAAGTACACAGATACAGGTTGAAACTTAATTACACGTGGAAATAGGTTTATACAAAATATTGAACAATGACCCCCATGCTAGGAAAAACCTGTGTTACAGGGGTCATCCATTCGTCCATTATGGATGTTATAAAACTTACATACAATTTAGAAATGTGCACTTATGTAAAAAAAAACTAGACTAATTGATTTTGGGGATAAGAAAAGGGGGGAAGAAAGTAAAGGAATAATGAAACAAAACGCAGTAACTGAGTGAGAGGGAAACAACTATCGAAGGTAGATTCTTACTCAAGTATTTACTCAAGTAAGTAACGTACATTACTCGACTATAGAATAAGATTTTCTAATGAAGCATTCTATCCTCAAGTAATGACTTCAGTGAGTAATTACTTAGCAGCAAGTAATTACTTGTTTATAAATACGGGTGTTAATACATGGGTAAGCTACGGTAAGCCAGCTAGCGGTCCATTGTTCAGAGACATGATTGAGGCGCGTAAAATTTTTAAAGGTAAGCTTAAGTGGTGTCAAAACCATCAAGAACAGATAAAAATGGACTTGATGGCGACACACTACACGAATAAGGATTTTAAACATTTTTGGAAGTGTACAAATAAATTGAATACAAGACCTGGCATCCCAGTGAGTGTCGGCGGTGTTTCTAGCCCTGAAGACATTGCTAATATTTTTAAGAAACAATTTGTAGTAAAGTCACCCTTAGGACCAGTATGCGGACGGTTTGATGCTGAGACTCAGGGGATGAATATTTCGATTTTACTACTTGCTAAGAATATCCTTAGCAAGTAGTAAAATCGTGCTATTAGGGGTATGAAGTGAGGAAAATCACCGGGGTATGATGCTCTCAGTGTGGAACACCTCAAGTATGCTGGTTTCCACCTTCCTAGAGTACTTGCAATGTTATTTAATTTGTGCATAAATCAGTCACATCTACCCCCTGCCCCGATGAAGACTCTGGTGGTACCGATTGTCAAGAGTAAAACGGGGGATGTGTCTGAAGAATCAAATTATAGACCCATTTCGCTAGCCACGATTGTAGCAAAGGTATTTGACAGTGTGCTCAACTCCTATTTGAACAAGCATGTTAAGTTACATGACGCTCAGTTCAGCTTTCGTCCTGGCTTGTCAGCTGAGACTGCTATTCTTAGCCTTAAGCACACTGTGAAATAGTACACTGACAGACAAACCCCGGTTTATGCTTGCTTTCTAGACCTCTCGAAAGCATTTGACGAGAGTGTCTTATGATATGTTATGGCAGAAGCTAAAGGAAACGGGCCTGCCGCCAGAGTTGACATCACTTTTAAGGTATTGTACCTTAATCAGAGAAATAATGAAAAGTGGGCGGGTGAACTGTCGAATGAATACAGACTGGAATACGGAGTGAGGCAGGGGGGGTTGAGCTCGCCCTTGCTTTTTAACCTATACGTAAATGCGCTGATCGAGGAACTCAGTCAAATGCCCGTAGGGTGCTACGTGGATGGTGTCAGTGTAAACAAACTTAGCTATGCCGATGATATGGTGCTGCTGGCTCCCTCGATTTGTGCATTGCGGAAGTTGCTTGCCGTATGTGAAAAGTATGCGGCCACACACGGTCTGAGTTATAATGTTAAAAAGTCAGAGTGCATGATCTTCAAGGCGGGTACAAAGTGCCCAACTGTTGTTCCACCAGTGCTACTCAGTGGTATTCCTCTTAATCGAGTATACCAATTCAAATATCTTGGGCATGTGGTTACCGAAAATCTTGGAGATGATGCAGATATGGAGAGGGAGCGCAGGGCATTGTCAGTCCGGGCGAACATGCTGGCCCGCAGGTTCGCTAGATGTACAGACGCGATGAAAGTAACTTTATTCAAAGTGTATTGCACATCTCTGTACTCAGCGAGCCTGTGGTTCAGATTTACCCAAAGGGCTTACAATTCTCTACGCATCCAGTTTAATAATGCTTTCAGGGCGCTGTTACGTCTGCCGCGCTTCTGCAGTGCGTCAACAATGTTTGCTGAGTCGCGCACAGACGGTTTTAATGCCACCTGGCGAAAAAAGACAGCCTCACTGCTAAGCAGATTGCGTGGGAGCAGTAACAGCATCCTGAATGTAATAGGCAATAAGTTAGACAGCCCATTGGTGTGGAGCCTCACACTGAGGACCAAGTCTCTCTTAGTTATTAGGTACTAACATAGTCTTAAAGTTCATACTAACAATATAAATGTAATGGATCAATGTTGTCTGAATAAATATTATATTATAAAAAAAAACATTTAGAACTGTTTTTTTTTTTAACTGTTTTTTTTCCAACCCTGTATTCCAACACTTTTGGGGGGTAAATAAGAAAATTAAAAAATAAAGTTTTTCGAACTGTACCGTATGACTTTTCAAATTAAAAGGGCTTATTGCGAGAATGTCTTCATAATTTTAAAATAAATACTTTTAAAGATATTCAAGAAAATAGATGAAAATTTACCACTCCCACCCACCACCCTTAATCTCCGAAACTATTGAACCTAAAAGATTTTAAAAAATACGGAGTATAGTTTTATACATATAGATACAGGAAAACCTATAAAAAGTCTATGGTCTAACAATAACACGGTAAATCACTCAATATTGTGCGTAAAAACTTACATTTGCAGTTGAAATGTTTGGGAACATGTTTTTCAACTACCTACTTACAATGTTAAGTTTTTTCTTGGGATAAATTCATTCCAACTACGGAATCCTTCATTGTGCGTGATCCGACAAGCACTTGGCCGGTTTTTTGTTGTTGACATTACGTCAACAACATGGAAAATGTGGTCAACCACTGTTCCGTTTATCAATATGCGGATGACACATGCCTTGTAGCTTGTACTCACAGAGACGTAAAAAGTAGCAGCTCAAAGGTTACAGGAAGATTTTACTTAGGTTCCAAATAGACACACGATGCTGGACTGGTTCTTAATGCAAGCAAGACCAAAATCATTTCATGTCCAGTTCTAGTCATCTAAAGCACATTAAGTACTTCTTTTAAGGTAATCGCACACAGTCACAATTGATCAAGTAACGCCCCACACCTACTTTGGATTAGTTGTATACAATCGTTTTAGCTGGACCTTTCAAATGGAGTCAGTCTGTGACAAGTTGCGAGTTATATTTGCAAAATACTACGTTTTGAAACCCAAATTGCCGTTGAAAATCCCGCTCAACAGTGGAGCCAATGATTGCATACGGAATTACGAGTTAAGGAAAACCATTCAAATCATACTATACTGAAAGATTTTCAAAACGAACAACGTACATTTATAAAATAAAAGACGGCCAAGTCGGTCCAGCCGTTCTCAAGTGATCCGCTGACCAATGAACAGCATTACATTTTTATTTATGTATAATCTATTCACAATCTTTACACATGAATTGAGCTTAGAGAACTATATCAGAATTCAAAGCTAGTTATACACCCAATGATCCAGCACAATAAGCATTAAGTAGCATAATCAAATGTAAATAAATCCAAGCAAAAATAAAGCGTTGGCTAAGTTCGTTAACTCAATCAACTAACATAGGTACTACGCAAACGCATTCAAAACAAATTATCCGACGACTCATGTTAATTCCTGTAGTAAATAAAATAGCCTCTGAACTTGGCAGTTTGGTTCAGATCATGATATTTTGATGTAAAAAAATCAATAAAACAAAATCGAACCAAAATATGTTAGATTACATTAATTTTTTAGGGTTCCGTAGTAAACAAGGAACCCTTATAGTTTCGTCATGTCCGTCTGTCTGTCTGTCTGTCCGCGGTCTAGCTCCGAGACCCTTAGTACTAGAAAGTTGTTATTTGGCATAGGTATACATATTAATTACGCCGACAAACTGGTAAAACAAAATTATAAAAAACATTTTTTTTTAGGGTACCTCTCATACACGTAAAGTGGTAATGTTTATTTTTTTACCCCATAGTGAGGGGTATCATTGGAAAGGTCCTTCAAAAATATTGTGAGTTTGTGAAAACCATTTTTGGATTCAGGGATTCGTTTGCGAAATATTAAGCTTTAAAGTGCTAATTTTTGTTAGAGTCAAGTGTGTCCCCCCCCTGCCGGCTAAATGGTTGGTTTTGGGTTTGTGAAAAAAATCACAACAGTAGCTTATATAACGAAATTAAAAGGAAAACTATCTCAGCTAAGTTGGCTCTACAGGTTAACGAGTAATAATCAACCAACTTAACTTTGCAGTTGCAAAAACATGTTTTCCCATACATTCCGTATGGGAGAACATATTTTTCAACTACAAAGTTAAGTTTGTTTTTGGGATAAATTCATCCCAACTACGGAACCCTTCATTGTGCGTGGTCCGACATGCACTTGGCCGGTTTTTTTGTACACCGATCTAAAGTTAGTACAGAAGTGTGACAGAAGAGGTTATTTCCACGTAAAAAGAACTCGTTGCTAATTAGCCTAAATCCTGGGGTATCAAAGCCATAAACAGTACTTTATTTTCTCTATGGTTGCGCAGTGCGTTCTCTGTCTAACATCGGTCAGACAACTTTTACAAACTCGTCAATGTCAATTTGTAAATACGAACGACGCGCTTCGTTTTTTTTTTTTGAAAATTTGCAACCAAGCGATTTTGTTTGTGCTTTGCGTGGTTTTCCCACTGTAGATATTTTTTATCTTCAAGCATGCTTGAGCAGTCAATTGCTAAAAAACAAACAAAAATTACAAACATGATAAGTATTTCCAAACTATGTATTTGGTACAAATCATGTTATTGTTTTCTGGATCTGATCAAAACATGATATTTCCATTTTTTTATAAGAATAAATACCTACATAATATAAAAATAATACGTGAATGTTATGTTTTTCCCATAACTACTTATTAGCACTCGTTTTTTTTTTTTTAATTTGCAATGGCACGGAAGTTACAAGTTTTTGAGCTTTTGTGATAAGTTGAACAATATGGAATTATCACCAACTACTACTATTTCTACTACTAGTACTACTATCACTACCACTATCTACTATCTACGTACTTATCTAGCTACTATCTTACTACTACATATTTATACCAAGTTATACCTATTTTGTTTTCTGCTTACCTACTCTTGTATTTGTATGCACGTGTGTAGTGGGTTATTCTATATTAATAGCATTTAGTGTTATAGACTAAATTGATAATGTTTACAGAATAAACCAGTCATTTCCAACATGTCGTTTGATTCAAACATTAGTACTACATTATGGTCATCATCTGCCTAGCCTTTTCCCAACTATGTTGGGGTCGGCTTCCAGTCTAACCGGATGCAGCTGGATACCAGTTTTTTACATGGAGCGACTGCCTATCTGACTATATGGTGTCAGGTGTAATTAAATTGTAGTGGATATTTACTCAAATGAGCTTAAAAATTTATAGGATTGAGCAATAACGGAGGAAAAAGAATTAAACAATGCTACATATTACTGGAAAATATGGAAGAGAATTTTTTAATGAGTTAGAGATTTACGAATAAGATAAAAGTGATTTCACAGTTATCATTCAAAAGTTTGCAGAATTTTGTGATCCGGTAGGTTCTTTGAAACTTACCAAAATGGAAATAACTTAGAATTTTTTTGGGTCAACTCAATGCCAACAGTAAATATTGTGAGTTTGCTTCTTTGAAAAGCAGCCTGATTCTAACGCAATTGATCAGAGGACTAAAAGATAATCATATGAGGGAGCAACTGATGGCTAAAACGAAGCTCACGTTGGAGGAAGCGAGTCTAATGTGTAGAGCAGCAAAGCGTGCTGGACAACAAGCAGCAGTTTGTTTGTCCAGCAAGATGGTTCCAGAAACGAGCAGCGCTGCAATGGAACAACTTCGACGAGGTAATTAATGCCCGTAACGATACTCAGAATTTTAGCGCTCGTGCTGTAGTGCACGTCGGAGAAGTGGTTCCTATTCAGGAGCTAATGTAGGTAGAAATGGTGAACGTGGTCGAAGATCATTTGGTACATCTCAACAACAGCAACAACGATCTTGTGAAAGATGTGGATTTGTACATATTATAGACGGACGCTGCTCAGCATTCAATGTCAAATGTTATTAAATGCGCCAAAAATGGATATTTTGCTAAGTATTGTCGGTCTAGAATGGTGCGGGAAGTACAGGAATACAATAGCGAGAATAATGAGGGTGAGGACTGTAATAATGGTGAGCTACTTATGTATAATATTTAAATAGAGGCATCTAATGATTCATCGGAGTCCTAGCATTGTATTATTGATGTCAACGGTGTCAGTGTAAAATTTAGATTAGATAGTGGTGCTGATACTTCAGAAATGTCATTAAAAAGCTTTAGTAAAAGGTAAAAGCGGATTTATGATAAATTCTCTTAAAAAAATGTAACAATGTCTTAAGAGAAATAAGTAAAAAACAATTACCAGTGGTAAGATACTTTGAGGCATTGTTACAGCATAAACAATTTAAAACTATGCAAAAGATTTATGTTTTGGATGTAGACTGTAATAATTTATTAGGATTGGCTTGGGTGAATTTCAAACTAATTTTGAAAAATGAGGAATTCTCTATTGTAGCGTTGTGAGCGGTCTCAACTATATTAGTCGAGTGATCAATTAGTAAGTAACTAACCACATCACTACAAACGTGGCACAACACTAATTTCCTAAGGACACTCTGTCATTTCGACTGCCGCTTGCTCCCTGAAGGGAGTGACCCTCAGGCCTGTGCCCCGACCTAGGGTGAGTTCCACATTAGTGCTATTATATTAATTTAAGCTATTAATGAGCCATCAGCTACTATCTATTTGCCTTGTATTCTATGCTCGCGTGTTCACCATACTTAACCTCACTTTATATCTATCATTGTGCCACGCTAACTCTGCTCCTTCTCTCTCTGCCTGTAAGCCGCCGCGATGTGTTAGCTACTACCTATTCTGCTTTCCCCGTACCGTACCTTGGTCACTAAAAGGGGAAAGAAGCTGATACATCGCATGCGGCCTGCTACTGCTCGCACCCACTTGACATGCGCTTCCTACCGCGCCTTTCAGGGCTCTCTGTACGGGCTCAGGCTGCACGCGGACAAAGGCCTGCCTACCTGCAGCCTACCGCCGCGCGCCTGTGCTGACAGGCGATCTACCACGTGCTCCTAATGCCTACCTGCGACCTACCGCCGAGAGCACGTGCTACACACCAACTACCAGCAGTCTACGAGTGCCGTCCAACCTACTACGGTGCCTGTGGTACCAGGCGCCCACATCTACCATGTGCTACCAAGGACGGTACCCTTCCTGTCTATCCTAAGTGTGCGAGTGCTCAGACTCAGTGTCAGGATCTTACCCACAACCTAGCCGTGTTCTTCTATATTACCTATCTTAATTATATCTATAAACCTAATTAGCTGTTTTATTCTACCTCTACTTTCTACTACTAAACCGTTAACGGCCTGCGCAGCCTACCCTGAGCAGCCCTAGCCGTTACACTATTTGTGATTTATTTAATGATGAATCAATTTCAATGGAATTAGTTGCTTACCAAACAAATGTGAGATACAGATAGATGACTCTGTGACAGCTACTAGAAAAGTACCTTTAAAACCGCATCCACGTCTTAAGGCTTGTGCAGACCAGCGCGATATCGCGGGCGCGACACTGGTAGCGCTGCCTGTCGCGCCCGCGATATCGCGCTGGTCTGCACAAGCCTTTAAGAGTGAGTTAGAAAATATGGAGAAATTAGAGATAATTTAAAAAAAGATGGGCCAACTGATTGGGTTTCAAGTATTATTGTGGTAAAAAAACCAAATAAAACTTTGCGTATTTGCTTAGACCCTAAAAAGGACATGTCTGGTGGGGCGATGAATGATTGCCTAGGTACTCAAAACCAATGTTCAGTAATGATTGTTATATTATTATTTAAAATTTGTATTTAATCACAAAGTAGGTAATCTTATTCATTATTGAACACATAAAATGTTATTTTTATCATCTCTAATTCCGTACATTTGTCTATCTTCAATACCCATTATATTATTTATATTTAACTACTTGTTGGTATTGAATTGGGATTAAAATAAATAAAACTATGTATTTATTGCAAAATACTTTTATTGAAGGAACATACTTAAATAAAATGATTTAAAAAAAGTGATTACGTGTGTGGTCTTCTAAAGACACCAAATAATTGTCCAAAAATGACGCTGGTGCTAGCAGGTTATCTTGATGCCTTGCCCAGCCAAGATATCATGCAAGCGTCATGACATGACAGCAACAACCGGGGTTGGTTATAGAGACAGTGGTGGCGGCGGTGTCGATGATCCATGTTCTACGGATGTAATAATATCCTCTTGTAAGTCCCTTGATGAGTCATGAATCAGGTGTTGAACCGCTCGAACCCAACAGGCATGACATCCATAAATTGTTGCGATATCCTGAAATTGATGTGCCTCCGGAAAACATACAGCATTGTTTATGAAGAAGCAGTGTATACTTAGCCTTATATGCGCGTCTATAGTATGGATACTTTAGTTTAACTTTAGAATACTAGATGGCGTATCTATCGCCGACGTTGTATTTACTCTGTGCCAGCTAGGACGCGGGAACTGCTGTCACTTTCCGAATTCATAGCGTTGTGTACTTTCGCCGCGTGCGGTCGAAATCCAAAAATATTCGGTTAATCGTTTAACCTTTTCTAAAAATTATTTAACATGGTGTTAAACAATTTAGTAGCGCTTTAATTATTGGTTGTATTTTCAATCTTAACATGAAAATAACTGTTTTTTCGTAATGAATCCCGCGCCGAGTGACGAACCCGATGAGGCCACCGCCGCCGGGGCCAATAGGTCGATCGTTTCGAACTCGCCGACTTCCGAGAGGGATCATGAAAAGGAGGATTGCTCATGCGGGGCTAGCAGTTCATCGGACAGCGAAGCCGAACGAGAGGTACCTCCACGCAAGAAACAAAATCGGGATTCACAGGTAACGGTCGATCCTCGGATCGACGCGTTATACAAGCAGGTCAGTTTTCTTACAAACTTTATAATGCACACAAGTAACGTGATCGAACAAACGTGTAATATCAAAACATTTTAACACCCCACGTGGCAACATACATATAAATAGATGGTATGGATGGAATACTCTTTATTAGGTACACCATATCCGTTATATTTATAAGAAGGCATTGGTAGAAATGCTCGCCTTTCTGGACTTTTGGAATTTAACAAGGGGAACTATTGCAATTCGGAAAATAATTAATCCTTCGTTAAAATAAATGCCTTTGTTTATATGATCTGTAGGAATACTGCAGTTGTATTATTATTATCATTGATTGGGCTCGCAATAACCCTGCCGAATTGAAATCCAATAAACTTTTGGAACGAAGTTCCTTAACGTACGTTATACTCTGCATACTTGGTGAATGAGAGCTAGTCCGTAAAAGTCTAACATTTTGACCGTCACGACACTTGCTGTCGTATGTGTGTTTGTGTATTTACAAGCGCATGTATGTTTATAGAACGATTTAATAACATTTCTGAAACATTTGGTAATGAGCCCTTTTAAAAAATGTTGCCTGAATGGGCTGAATGTATTCAAATTAGACGTAAAAGAATTATTTGCGAAATACAAGTTACGCTTGTTAATACAACAAGAACAAAAAACGCTCTTAAAATCTCTCTATAATAAAAACTCTTCAGTTTTTTATTTCACATGACAAAGCTTATGTCGCTTATCCAATTCCTCGGAGGACCTTATTTCTGGTTATCACCTCCATTAGCTCACAAAACGAAGAAAATAAAATAAAATACAAGAAGCGGACACCGTCTACCTTCAAATATAAAAAAATAAAAATTGTATTTTCGGAATACCTACAAAAAACAATAGGATTAAAAATAAATTCTTTCGAAACAGAAGAAGTACCTGACACATTTCAGGGAAGGTCGCTTAACTTTATTCAAAAAACCGTTGGCATGGAGCAAACTAATTCATAATTTCAGGGTTTCAAATACCCCTGTACAAAAAACATCCTCTGTTAAGCCAACAAGAAGGATCATGTCGCATTATGCAACGAGACCATCCCTTGCAGTGTCTCTTATAATCAAAGATATGTTGGATCAAAGTGTTTTGAGACTAGTTTTCAAGAAAACGTCTAGTTTTATTTTCAAGCTTTCTCTGCGGAAGAAAAGCGACGGATCGATGCGCCTGTTTTCAATCTTAAAAAATTTAACAAGTTCATCTAAATGAAGCGTTTTCGTCTAATTTCTCACGCCTAGGTCCTAAATTTTCTCCAACCTGGAGACTAGATGATAAAAATGTATAGATCCCAGACTTATTTTCGAAAGACCAGTTATAGGAGATAACATATTGACCGTTCGGGCTGGTTTCAGCACCTATTTTTCTCTGTAACATGCTGGGTCGCGGAGACCTTGCGTGCAAAGGGACGTTGTACTAGTCTACCTAAATGAATTCCTTTGGGTCAACAAAAACCAATCCAAGTTATGTCTTCGGGCTGCGGAAGGCCTGAGGCACTTGGAACAACATCTGTGCTGACAGATCAAATGAGATGACATGCTTACCGTACGGGCTGGCTTCAGTGCCGCACCTATTTTTCTCTATAACATGCTGGGTCGCAGAGACCTTGCGTGCAAAGGAACGTCGTGCTAGTCTACCTAGACGAATTCCTTTGGGTCAACAAAGACCAATCCAAGTTATGTCTTCAGGCTGCGGAAGCCGTGAGGCACTTGGAACAACATCTGGGCTGACAGCTCAAACGAGACGACATGCTTACCGTACGGGCTGGCTTCAGTGCCGCACCTATTTTTCTCTATAACATGCTGGGTCGCGGAGACCTTGCATGCAAAGGAACGTCGTGCTAGTCTACCTAAACGAATTCCTTTGGGTCAACAAAGACCAATCCAAGTTAGGTCTTCAGGTTGCGGAAGCCGTGAGGCAGTTGGAATAACATCGGGCTGACAGATTTGACAAAATGACATGCTTACCGTTCGGGCTGGCTTCTGTGCGCACCTATTTTCCTCCGTAACATGCTGGGTCGCGGAGACCTTGCGTGCTATGGAATATTGAGTGCTAGTCTACCTAGACAACTTCCTTTTGATCAACCAAGACCAATCCTAGTAATATCTTCAGGCTGCGGAAGCCATGAGGTACTTGGAACACTTGGGCTAGCAATTCAACCGCCAAAAATAAATATAATGTCCCTACCATTAAAAATGAGACAAAATATAAACTACACATTAGACCAGTCGTTGTTGAAAAGTCCCATAAGCCTCTGGGAACTGTAAAGTCTGCTAGGCTCAGTTAAATTTTGCGAACTTTGTTGTTCTCTAAGGAAGACTACACTGTCACAAAATGTAAATCTTCCTGCGTCACTTCAACAAGACATGACTACGTCAAAATCAGTTGCTGCCTCAAGTTGGTGTATCAAGAGGTAATGTGGTGGCGGGGAGCCACAAGTCACACATTGCTTAAACCCTGCTACCCATTTCCTTCCGATGAACTTTTCGAGTTCGGGTTGGGGTGCCCACATAGACTCCCGGGAATCTAATGTCAAGCGCATGGGTAACTCACCAAAGATGGCACTGCAACTAAAAACTTGCTATATGCAGTTATAGCATCAAAACGAATGCGAAAATGTTGCAGAAGTCACACATGCGGAATGTGCTGATCCAATTAGACAATCGAACCCTGATTGCTTAAATCCGAAAAGAGGGAACCAGATCGTTAGGTTTACTAGCCCTAACCTTCAAACTGTTTCACCTTACGGACAAGTTGAAAATAACCCCCTAAGCCTATTATCTAGCGGGGAGATAAATAATACGGACAGACTATCACGAGGAAAACAACCCGTGAAATGGCATCTTCTACCTCGAGCCTTCCAGAAATGGACTTGTTTGCAACACAAGAAACGTATAATTTACTTGATAATGGTTCTAGAGTGGCCTCAAGGTTTCTGTTGAGATGGTGCTGCAACTATCTAAATGTTTTTCTTTCAAAACGAGAATTCGTCCTAAAGTATTTTCCTTGTCCAACAACAGACCTTATCTAATTTCACTATAAAACTCGCCCTTAAAGCAATGGGGGAGCCAAACCAAAAGAAATACGGTCATTGTTCACGTGGGATCCACATATCGTACTAAATTTGTCATCAAATTCTAAAGACACATTGTTATTTATAGTTTTGTGGCTGGCATCAGGCCGTAGGGTTCACAACCTAACTTTGCAGAAAATCTCAAATGACAGCTTCTTGAATGACGACGATAATATCTATCTAATCGGTTGAAGGACATTGAACGAGACACGATAAAAGTTTTATTGTGATTACGCCTCTGGGCATTTAGTGTCCGTCAATGCGTTGATACCTACCTGCATTTGGATCTAAAACCGACAATTATTATCGACAGTCCGTATGGAAAATTTAACAACATAATGATAAGAACATAATTATGTTCAGTTATACTTTTATAAGTGAAAACTGTAACAAAGAAATCCGAAGTTACGGATTCAAACAATTTTTTTTTTTTCTTTTATCACTGTATTTACTACAAAGCTGCTTCACGCATTGTAACTGGGAACTGTGTATGCACGGTTCCTGCGTCAGCAGTAGCATCCTTAAATCGGTTAGATAATCAACTAATTGATGATATTCTATCACGGGGTATAGGAAATGATCTAATAAATCTTCCTTAATTACTGTCGCGAAATAGAACTTCATAAAGACAGCCGTAATTCACTTATCAGTACATTCCCATTAACGTAAAAATAAACTTAAAATCATCTGTAATACATTCCTAGAGAATTTGATCTATTCGTAAAACATCTAAATCGTTATTATCGCTACCTACCTTTATCTGTGCAGATATTTAATTTTTCCATGTAGAATATAAAATATATTATTGTGCTTGTAACTCATAGAAAATAAATAAACTCTACTCTAAATACTTAATTCTCAGAATAAAAATTTGATAATCATCATAGCGTTGTGTTTTGCCTATAATATTTCACCAGCAGATAACAAACACGTCTTCATAAACAATGCTGTATGTTTTCCGGAGGCACATCAATATAACGGTTTTATATAAAAATAAAACCGATATTATGTGCCGAGAGGGAAAACATACAGCATTGTAGGAAGTTCTTCCTGGTGAAGACTATGAATTCGGAAAGTGACAGCGGTTCCCGCGTCCTAGCTGGCACAGAGTAAATACAACGTCGGCGATAGATACGCCATCTAGTATTCTAAAGTTAAACTAAAGTATCCATACTATAGACGCGCATATAAGGCTAAGTATACACTGCTTCTTCATAAACAATGCTGTATGTTTTCCCTCTCGGCACATAATATCGGTTTTATTTTTATGTAAAACCGTTATAATATTAGGTATTAAAATTGATGTTATTACAAATAACATGACGTAACTAGAAAAATGGGCTGCACTATAGGTTCATCTCGTCCTAATCCTTCGGGAATCGCTGGCGTGATGTTATGTTTATGTTAAGTTTTTATATGACGAACACTCCCTCCATCTTTCGTGATCGTAGTTTACATGGCTCTTCTTTCGAGTTTTGAGGGATCTGTCCCATTCATTTTGCCATTTTCTTTCAAAGACTTTACCTACTTATAGTAAAAAAATTGCCGGGTAACAAATAGTTTACCTGATAATTATTATCTTTGGAAATAAGGGGTACTAAAGGACTGTCCACTGCAACAGTATAGAAACGTCTTGGATTTCTGAGCCCGATTGAGATACCACATCCACGGCAGACCATTGTATGTCCTACAGCAGCTTCGATATTTAATTAATTGTAACAGTATCAAGCGTATCCATCCAATGGGAGCTGGAACACTAACAAAATATCATTGTATTTTTCAAATTATAACACAACTGCTCAATATATTGCCATTACTGCATATTTAACGCGACTGCCGTAGGGCGTACCTACCTGATTTGTTAATCATCGACTGAGTCTCACTTGCAGGGGTACCGCCAGCCTTGACACGATATGTCTCCAAATCCACTTCACAGCGATACCACTATAAAATTGATGCACCTCATCTTATTATCCAAATCAAAAAGTAAAACAGAATCGTACAATCAGGTTATTGTAGAACCTCATTGGAATCCGTATGAACAGCAATAGTAATCTATACTCCGTTTGAAATAAGATTAGACATTTAACTAAACCTTTTTTACAGTCCGTTCAACCGATTTTGACTTCTATACCGTAGGCATAAGGATGGCATTAAAAGCAAAAAAGTGGTTACAAACCAACTGTTTACTGCAGCTGTCATTTGTCATGCCACCAACGCAATAGAAGTCAAAATCGGTTGAACAGACTGTAAAAAAGGTTTAGTTAAATGTCTAATCTTATTTCAAACGGAGTATAGATGATATCAGTCTATGGCAATAGTCGTTATAAGAAAATATCAATATCACAAAATAATCGCACAGGTAGCAATGAACGCATTTAAAAATATGAAAATTTTAATCTGGGGAAAAAATAAAATCGAATATGATGCTTTGGCTTTTCTTAAGACTTCACTTACTCTTTCGGTAAGTGAAGTCTTAAGAAAAGCCAAAGCCTGTGGTGTAAAGTTTAATAAAGAAAAGTGTGTATTTGGTGCAAGTATTATACAATTTTTAGGTCATGTCTTTGATGCTAATGGTATGAAGCCCGAAGATAGTCGTGTAAAGGCTATAAATAGGAATGCCACAGCCAAAAAAAAAAAAGAGTTAGAAAGATTTCTGGGTGTTACTAATTATTTATCCAGATTTATCCCACGATACTCTGAAATTTCAGCTCCACTTAGGGAATTAATGAAGAAAGACATAGAATTTAAGTGGTGTTATACTCATAATAATATGGTTTAAGACATTTATTCCTCAAAAACAGAATACAATTATTCACTAAAAATGAGAAACACTGGTTACATACATTACAACGTTCTTTGGAATGAGTATCGAAACGGTAGGTTTAGAATGTTTGAAGTAGGTACAATATTGTTAGTCGCTAACTTATCATTATGTTAATAAAATAAACTATGCTTAAAAAGATCGAGTTTAGAAGGTATTTTATAATTTTTTTAAATATATTTAGCTTGGTGTAGGTAATCTGTTAAAAATATTGAAGCTGTATGAGTCCTTAATACGTATCGAAACACAGTTTCTATCATAGTTGCTATTCAAAGTATAATTACTTTTTAATGTATATTTTTTTATTTAAACTTAAGTTAAATTTTGCATTTAGTGTCGACTTTTTCAACAAGATCTGGACAGTCTCACTGACTACTGTCTAAACAATAAACTACACCTTAGTCTCTCCAAGTGCAATTGTATCAATTTTACAAAGAATAAAATAGTTATTGACTTTAAATACTCATTGCACGACACAACACTCAGTAATGTATCTACTGTGAGAGATCTTGGTGTGTTATTTGATGATAAGTTGTCCCTAAACCTGCATGTAGATAAAACCGTTAATAAAGCATTTAAGATGTATGGTTTCGTTATGAGATCGTCCACTGAGTTCAAGCGGATCTCCACATACCTTTACCTATATAAGACCCTTATACGATCACAATTAGAATATGCCGTCCCTATCTAGAACCCGTTTTACCAGAAATACATAGACGAGATTTAAAAAGTCCAGCGTAAGTTTCTACGAGCCATGCATTACAGATGCCACAAAACTTATTTGTCGTACTCACAATTACTTGATAAATATAAGCAGGTTAACCTAGAATCTAGACGTAAGTATCTAGAGGCTTCTGTACTGTACGGTATTGTTCGTGGTGATTTTGATTGTATCGATCTCACGAGCAAACTATGTTATGTAGTTCCACGCACTGTTCAAATGCGTAGTATCCATGCAGGTTCGCTGTCAATACCTGTCGAACTAATTCTGGTTTGCGCTGTCGAATGGTTGAGTCTTGTAATTGTAATTTTGTTAATATTGATATTTTTGTATGCTCAAAATCCAAATTTAAATGTAATGTTATGAAAATTATTATTAACCAATAATGTTATTAGGAATATAAGCTAATCTTTATTCTATTATTTATTTGATTTTAGGTTTGATTGTTACTCTGTTGCCAAGCAATCAATGAGAATCTCTATTTTGCATGATGTAATTTATTTTTATGAATGTGATGTAATTATTTATTTATTATTAATGTGATATAATTATTAATTATTAATGTGATGTAATTATTTATTACCTATCTAGTGGCACTCATTATATATTTTCTTTTGTTAATATGCGGATAATGTAGTGGGCTGCAATATTGTTAATATTTTGTGTTATCATTTCTCTGTTCCAACACATATTGTAGCTGTTTATTGTCCCTAAATAAATAAAATAAAAAATAAATTGTTTACGTTTTCTTGTATTTGTTGTGAATATGTATGTATACATATAGTTTTTATTATTGATATTATAGTTAAATATTGCGAGTTATTATGAAATATACTTAAAATAATTGAAAACTTTTAATTATGTGGAATTTTAATTTCTTTTTAAATAGGGGGAAAAGATTGTATTTCCTTAATTTCTTCCGGCAATTTTTTATACATTTTAGCACCCTCATATTTATATATACAACAATACTTTTAGTACTCTAAAAAATTTGATAAGTAGTGCACCAGTACTTAGATTTTATTCGCCAAATGAGCCAGTCAACAGTATCAGTAGATGCAAGCTCTCAAGGGCTAGGAGCTTGCTTGCTGCAAGATGGTAAGCCAGTGGCTTATGCGGCACGTACTCCTACTGAAAAACGTTGGGCACAAATTGAAAAAGAGCTGCTTGCTGTGGTTTTTGGATGTACTCGTTCTCATCAGTACATATATGATCATTCTAAAGTTATAGTAGAAAGTGATCATAAACCATTAGAATCAATATTTAAAAAATAGTTAAATGGAATACCGGCTCGTTTGCAAAGACTTATGTTAAAATTACAACATTATTGTGTAAAGCTAGAATACAAACCTGGAAAGTTATTGTTTATTGCTGACACATTGTCAAGGTCTGCAGTAGAAAAAGATTCTAAAGAAGATGTAGTTAATGCGATAGTCCATGTTAATATGTATTATGTTGATTGAAAATGTGGAAGCAACTCCTAAAATGTTATCCAAAATTCCCCTAACCACCGCAATAGGAGGAGACGCCCGGGGCGGGAATCGCGAGCCGAATTCCGGCCACCGTAGGCGCGGGCTTGCGGACGGTGAGCAATGGGTAGCTTGCCGTCCTATAAGGACCAAGCCCGGATCGACGGCGCGTTGTGTTCCACGCGCGCCTCAAAGAGATGTCAGCAGAATTGACGGGGTCCGCTAGGGCCAATGCCTGCCGGGGGTTCGAAGAAAACCGATAGGAACATCGTGGCTCCCGGCAACAGGGCAACCGAAGGAACACGGGTGGGTTTTAGTCAGTAAGAGTCTGACACGCCCTCCCGCTCCGCCCAGAGCGGGAGAAGTTATTTGATAATTTCCCACCCAAAAAAAAAAAAAAAAAAAAGGTGTCGAAAAATTTAAAATGTCAAAATCTATTTTCTTAAATATCTTTAAAAGTATTTATTAATAAGCCCTTTTAATTTGAAATGTCACACGGTACCTACAATTCGGAAAACTTTATTTTTTAATTTTCTTATTTGCCCTCCAATAGTGTTGGAATACAGGGTTGGAAAAAAAACAGGCAGTTCAAGATGTTTTAAACAAGTGTTTTTTTTTTGTGTTTTTTTTTTTTGTGTTTTTTTTTCATTGACCTATAATATCGAATTTATTATCAACACAAATTTGATCAGACCTAATATAATTCATTTCCAGACAATTTTAAAATGTACCAAAAGGAAACATTTAAAAAAATATATTTAAAAAACAAAAAACCCGACTGCAAAAACACATATAACTGAAAAGAGAAAAACAAGCATTATAATCTATAGAATTTTGGTATTGCAGGCGGGACAAACAAAATTTACACCATCATTTCAGGTTATTGGTTTGTCCCGCCTGCAATACCAAAATTCTATAGATTATAATGCTTGTTTTTCTCTTTTCAGTTATGTGTTTTTGCAGTCGGGTTTTTTGTTTTTAATTTTTTTTTTATTTCAAGCTTTTTAGTTTTATTAAAATAACTAGCTTTTGTCCGCGGCTTCGCCCGCGTGGATGTCGGAAAATATCCCACAGGAACGTGCTACCGGGATTCAGAGTATCCTATGTTCTAACCCAGGTCATGGCCTATCCGTATGCCTATCATCTAAATCCGTTTAGCCTTTACGGCATGAAAAGGTAATAGGCTGATAATAAATCTGTTTTACGGAACCCTAAAACAGATTTATTATCAGCCTGTTAGGGTTCCGTACCTCAAAATGAAACATTAAAGCCCTTAAAGGATGACTTCAGTGTCTGTCAAGACCCTTTTTCTCAGGAACGCGTGGAGGCATCAAGTTGAAATAGATATCAAAAACTTAGATCTACGGTCTCTTGGAAGTGTAACAAAAATCAAACTTCCAAGTCAACGCAATAATGGGCACGCCACAACTGTGGCGATAAGTTCCCTCATTGAGGAGTGGCTAGAGAGGCGCCACGGCGTCCACACCTTCCACCTGACGCAGGTTCTCACCAGACACGGTTGTTTCGGGAGATTTCTGTTCCGGATAAGGCGGGAGGAAACCCCCGGGTGAGACCACTGTGTGGATCGCCCGGAGGACACGGTGGAGCATACGGTGGAGGTCTGCCCGGCTTGGGCGGGGCACTGCCATGTCCTCGTGGAGACGATCGGCGGTGGTGATTTTTCGCGTCCGGCCCTTGTCCAAGCCCTGCTACGCTAGGGCCGATGCCTGCCAGGATCGCGGGAAAGTCCGAAAAGGTTACCGTGGCCCCTGGCAACACACCGGCAACTGAAGGAACACGGGTGGGTTTTTGTCAGTATAAGCCTAACAAGCTCTCCCGCTCCGCCCAGAGCGGGAGAAGTTATTTGATTATTTCCCTCCCAAAAAAAAAAGTTAACGAATTAAAAAATACGGCCATATATGCCGCACATTTTGACACTCGCAAAAAAACCAGTCTATTTGGTACTTCCCGTTGGTCCAGCAGCATGAAGTTTGGCGAGAAGTCATCATCATCATCAGCCTATAAATGTTCCCACTGCTGGGACACAGGCCTCCTCTCTGTGAGAGGGAGTGGGCCGTAATCCACCACGCGGGCCCAGTGCGGCTGCGGGCGATGCGGGTGGTGCGGGCGAGAAGTAAGGTCAAGTAAAGAGGAAAATCCGAAAATTGGTCATTTATAGTTCTATAATGAACGGCAAAGTTAAGTTTTTTCTGCAATCTTTAAAAATTCAAAGGCCGTGTTTTGAAGTAACATTTAGTCTGTATTTCATTACTCTAATAAAAGTTCTTTTTCAATTGAAAAAGAACAACATTAACATTAATACATTACAACATAACGTGTTATAATTCATTTTGAGTTTATCCTTCAATCCAGATTTGGAAATTCGGGCAGCCGAGCAGGCACAGCTTTGCACACTTGACCGGTTTTTGAAGTGAAAACTTCTTTAGCATCGTTGTGATTTGAAAATCAATGAAACGAAGAAGCGACAGTTCTCTAAAGCTGAAGAGTTTATTTGTTTGCTTGAACGCGCTAATCTCAGGAACCACCGGTCCTATTTGAATAATTATTTCAGTGTTAGATAGCCCATTTATTGAGGAAGCTATATATCATTACGCTAAGACCAATAGGAGCGGAGCACCAACGAAGAATGTTTCAAAATCGGGGTGTTTTATTTTTCCTTTTGAGAGCTTCCGCTGCGTGCGCTGTGTAAACGGTTAAAGTTTCGCAAAAATCATGTATGACAAAATTGTTCCCCTTTAAAAGTTCTAAAAAAAAGTCCGCGACAGCATATGTCTATCTTTTAAGATTGGCTCACTATAACCTTTTTTATGCTAACCAAATTTGTTCTAAAATAATGCATTATTTGCGAAGGTATTTTTATAAACATGATATTAATCCTTATCCAAATAAATACATTATTCATCACAAGTATTTAATTTAAAACAAAATTGCCCTTTACATCATTCGATTTCAATGAATATCTTAGGAGATATCGCAGTTTTAAAATAACATCGCAGCAAAATAATGATCAAGTAAGTTACTGCGCACGCATTTATGTTGTGCATGAGGCGTGATATAAGATTACTAGCTTCTGCCCGAGACTTCGTCCGCGTGGAATAGTAAGTTTGGGCATATTTATTTGGATAAGGATTAATATCATGTTTATTAAAACACCTTCGCAAATAATTAATTTTTTAGAACAACTTTGGTCAGCATAAAAAAGGTTATAGGTAGTAAGCCAACCTTAAAAGGTAGACATATGCTGTCGCGGACTTTTTTTTGAACTTTTAAAGGGGAACAATTCTGTAATACATGATTTTTGCAAAACTTTAATAACCGTTTACGCAGCGCACGCAGCGGAAGCTCTCAAAATGAAAAAAAACGCACGACTCCTATTGGTCTTAGCGTGATGATATATAGCCTGTAGCCTTCCTCGATAAATGGGCTATCTAACACGAAATTTTGCAGGTACTTAAGGATAGATAAGTTATGTAATAAAAGCGTTTTTAGAGACAACAGTGAAAATAAAAATACTAAAAATCTAGTAAGTATTTTGTTTGTCTAGACAGTGTTTACGTCAGGGATGTAACGGATATCCGTATCCGCATCCGCAACTGCGGAGCATCCGCATAAATTTTGATATCCGCAAAACATCCGCATCCTCAACTTTTGATTTTAAAAGCTCCGCATCCTCATCCGCATCCTCATAACTACTATGGGGATGTGACCGTACGTTGTTCGCACAAATAGTGAATTTTTAAAAACTCGCGCCGAGATAAATAGGCGGGCCGATAAGTGAGTTACGCGTTCCTATTGGCTGAATTTGCAATGTCCTTGTCCTATGACAAACGATAACACAATTTGAGTTACTGGCCGGGTGGCGTGTTATTGTTTACTTTTTGTTTGCTCGTAGAAGTTTTTTTTTTTTCCTTTATTAAAAGAACCAGGTTCTTAATAATTAATTACAATCTAGCCTATAAGACTAATAAGCAATTTTAATCTAACTTAATTTTTTACGTAATGATTATTTAAAAAATTAGAATAGTGTTGATTGTACTTTACACAAGTTCGTTCCACTTTCTTAGAGTCTGATATTTTAATATAAACACTTTGTTCATGTGTGTCATTGGCACTATTATTTCTACACTTTTTACACTACACTAACTCAAAAGGTTTTGTTCGTTTTAGTCTTCGCACTATATTTGTTTGGTCTAGCAGCTGAATTGCCTCGATGTTCACATGTCGGTGGAGTCGGTGTTCATGAGCCTCAGCAAATTTTTGGATTATTCTGGTGTCGGGTTCCATTTTTAAGTCACGATGGAGGTCGTCATTTCTTATATACCAGGGCGCATTAACAATACTCCTGAGTACCTTATTCTGGAATGTTTGTATAATTTTGATGTTGGTCGGTTTAGTACAGCCCCACAGTTGGATGCCATACGTCCATATCGGCATGAGAATATGCTTATATAATAAAATTTTGTTGTGTATCGATAGGCAAGAATCCCGTCCAATCAACCAATACATGTTTTTAAAACGCATGTCTAGCTCCTGTCTTTTCTTTTTGACGTGTGCTTTCCAGCGCAGTTTTGCGTCAAGCGTTATGCCAAGGTATTTGGCTGTATTTGCGTATGGTACTTGTTGGCCATTTATGAAGATTGGGTGGAAATCACAATTCTTGTTCGTGAAATCAATGTGAAGTGACTTCGATTCATTTAATTTGATTCTCCATTTTTGTGCCCAGTCATGAACTTCATTTACAGGGATTTGTACCTTTTCGATTGCTTCCGTGTGGCATGACCCTGTAGCTATAATGGCAGTGTCGTCCGCAAAGGTTGCAATAGTATTATTTTCCAGCTCTGGTATATCATAAGTGTACAACAGGTAAAGGACTGGACCCAGCACACTACCTTGAGGCACGCCAGCTTTAATAATTCTAATCCGAAAGCTTGCTCGTAGAAGTGAAGTTTTTTGCAGGCGAATTCCGCTACGGTAACCTACCAAATGATTACCTACAACTTATAATACAAATATAAATACTATAAAAAACAAGGGATATTTTTTGTACGACATCCGCATCCGCACCCTCATCCGCATCCTCAATAAGGAATTTTCCAATATCCGTATCCTCATCCGCATCCTCAAACCCGATTATCTCGATATCCTCATCCGCATCCTCATCCGTTATATGACATCCGTTACAACCCTGGTTTACGTAACTTTCTTAGTTCCAAAAATTTTTTTTTTTATTGTATTTAGGTGAAAATACCTACTGTCTAAAACGATGACAAAACTTTAAAAAATAAAATAAAAAGGACTTACCCATCAGATACCGATACAATTTTGCATCGGATACTGCGATTTCGTTGATTGAGTTTTTGAACGCCAAATTTAATTTGAAAATGTGCAGCAGTCGCACTGTATCAACAACAAGATCAAAAACAGTAATTGACGCTGTATTCCAAAGATATATTGACCATATTATGACCAAAGTATTTATTTCATACTTTAGTTACCACAAGCCTCTTGTATCATTTATCGAAAATGTAAGCTCTGAATAAATCTATGTAATGTACGAATAAAATGTAAAATAACTATCAAACTTTGTATCACTATGATCATTACTACAACGTACAATTATCCTCTTCCCGAAATTTTACATTCGACTCATTATCTTGAAGCCAAAATTTTTGAAGGTTTCACTTCTACCACGTGTGAACTGCACACATGTTTTTTTTTTTTAATTTTATATAATTCTCATTAAGTTTATATGATTCTAAACGCCTTTCTTAAAATACTAATTGTTCGTTTTACTATTATTGTCACCATTGATTTGTAGTACCTACTCTTGCCGCCATTGAACATATTAATACAGGGGCCTACCACCAGCTCAAAAGCAGTATTATTTAAATATTACTTCAGTGAGAGAAAGAGATGGAGCTATACGTCCTGTAGAGCTTCATCTCTTTCCCACACTGAAGTAATATTAAAATAATACTGCTTTATGAGCTTGTGGTAGGCCCCCAGGACCTGCATGTTTGAAAAATTAGTTTATGAATAACTTTTGACCGAGTGGGCCGATTTAATAAAGACTAAATGTTAATCCAAAATACGAACTATGACTATATTACCAATCCCAAAAATCTCTTGAAAAGAAGACAAAAAACAATATTACATGTGAATTTTAATATCATCCCATATTTTACCCTCTTGAGGGATCATTTTTAAAAAACGCTGAAATACTTCATTCTTGATTTGTTACCAAAAGCACAAATTTAAATTTTCATAGCCCTAACTTAAGAAATGATAGGTTTCCCATACAAACTTTCATCACCAATATTCCCCCCCTTAGGTTTATTTTTGAGACAAAAAGTAAATTATGTCCTTTTCCGGGATGCCATCTATCTCCTTGCCAAATTTTATCGAAATCCGTTCAGTGGTTTAGGCGTGAAAAGGTAACATACAGACAGACAGACAGAGTTATTTTCGAATTTATAATATTAGTATAGATGGATGAATTGATGATTGACTGCTTAGCTGCATAAAAGTATAGCGGATTGAAAATCATTCAATAGGTTAAATCTGTAACTATCTACTACATTCGTTCCTTATTCAGCCCAGTGAAATATCGGAATAATTCAACTGCTGCGGCTGCAGAAAACCTCAAGCGGCGTAAGTATAATAACCTCATTGGTAACTACAGTGTGAGTCTTCATAATGTGCACATATCGAAATGAGGAAATCTATGCTTAATTTTAACGACAGAAAAAATATTTAAAAAATCTAAATATTGTTTTTATACTTTTTATGAAATTAAAAAAAAATTGTAACAAAACTGTGTAACTTTTAAACTGAATCAGCTATCGCGATGAAACAAACTCCATAATGATTGAAAGTAAGTAGCCGTCCACATAAAATTAAAATTGAGAAAAAAACTACCCTCAATTGAAAATAAACATGTTTTTTTAGTAAAAATCTGTATTTTTTTCTTCAATTTTTAATTGTAAAATTTATAAATAAGATAATAATAAAAAGAGAGCAAAAAAAAATTTTTTAAAAAAAAATTTTTTTGTAAATTTTTTTTTTTTTTTTTAAACTAAAAAAAAAAATTACCATTTTTTCCGTCGATAAAATTAAGCATAGACTCCCTCATTTCGATATGTGCACATTATGAAGACTCACACTGTATACTTTCGAGCCGTTTGGGGTTGAAACCCTCGGGCCGTGGGGTCCGAGTGCCCATGGCCTCTTCCGTGACATCTCAAAACGGCTATTTGACACTTTCCGTGACCCAAGGGCTGGTTTTTACCTTGGCCAGAGGCTAAGCATTGCCATACAACGTGGCAATGCGGCCAGTCTCTTGGGTACATTACCAGTCGACAGCGATGCGGATGAATTTTTCGACGCTATATTTTAGTTTGTAAATAGTTCTAGTTAAGTTAGTATATAATATCTATTTTTATTTTGTAAATAATTAATAATTAATTAACTTTAATACTGTTGCATAGTATATTGTGTTCATTTGAATAATAGTAAATACCTCATTAAAAATAATTTTCAACATACAAAGGTATATTGTGTTCTATCTCGTTTCATTTCCTACGAAATGTATGGGAGTTTTTTTGCAATTTTTGACTTTTCTCGTACTCAAACCTCAGTTGGCCCAATATAGTTTTATGATCCTAGTAATAATAAGAAATAGGATCGACAGGCATCAAATAAGTTTTTGTGGAAATTGGCCATTTTCTTACTGACTGTAATTTTTTTTTTTCAAAATCTGTGAATGCAGATCAAAATGTTTCAAAATGTTAAGGACAGTCTCGAAACCGTTTTCTTGTAGCGACAACGGTTAAGGTACCTGCCCTTATTGCTCCATCTCAAAATCCACCCTGTATATCTATGATTGACTGCTTAGCTCCATAAAGGTACAAAAGGTTAAATCCGTAACTATCTGCAATATTCTAACCTTTTGGCTAGTCTTTTTACAATTTGCGGTAAACTATATAAGAATACGAACATAATGCTATATTGCTCATCCCCCATAGCAAAAAGCGTGATAATAATTTTTCAAAAATCTATTGTGACGTTTCCATTATTTGTCTATAAAGATTATTTATACCAATTTTCAAGTTAATTAAGCTACACAGTAAAATCCTCCACTGTAAAAATTAATACCCCGTTTCACCCCATTAGAGGTAGAAAAACTTTTTTCTAATAATTATTGCCCCACTTATTTACTATATTATGGTCAATTTCCCATTAAAATACCTATAGACAGTATCAAAAAACTATTAAGTATTTACCATAATCGAAGTTAAAAAATGACTGACCTTTCAACTGTCATTAACGAGACACAATAGAATTTTAATTGTTATCCACGTCAATGAGGCGTCGTAACAGATGATGAGTTATTTTATTCTACATATTATCATCAAAAGCAGTTTATTCTTGAGGCGCTTCAAAATTGAGATGAAAACTTATATAATATGTATTGTTACGGAAAACTTACCATCGCAGTGGGTTTTAATAATTATAACAACAGTAATCTAAAATACAAAAAACAGGTTTGTTAAAACAAACCCACAGCTTACCTCCATTTTATTTATTAAACATAGTCACAGTCAGAAAAGACGTGTATAATGCATTTTAGTCAGCGACAACGACGACAACTACCGGTTAATATTAGTCACAATGGACAGTCGGTTACAAAAACGGATACAACAAAGTTTTTAGGGTTAGTCACAGTCAACTTACGTGGAAACCGCATGTTAAAGAAATTTTTAAAAAAACTTAACAGTTTTGCATTTGCTCTTTATAAGCTGTCCAAATTTGTGAACGGTGACGTCGTGCTTATTGCCTACCATAGCTACGTAGAATCAGTTCTGAGATACGGAGTCATTTTCTGGGGTAACTCGACAGACAAGAATTACGTTTTCATCGCTCAAAAAAAATACGTACGCGCGATATGTAATGTACGCTCAAGGGACAGTAAGCCATATTTTAAATCCTTGAAGCTTCTAACATTGCCGTCATTATACATCTTTGAGGTGGCAGTGTTTGTTAAGACAAACCCACAGCTTTTCAAAATAAGAGCTTCAGCTGATCCACGGTTAAGAAAAAGGGATTCGAACATTCTTTGTGTTGATCGCAGTAAAACAGCCCTCCTACGTAAAAGTATTTATCGAATGGCTCCAGTTATAATTCCACGACAGATAAAGAATAATAATATGTTTAAAAAGAAACTGAAACAATTCTTAATTCATAAATGTTACTACTCCACAACTGAGTTTACGGAGGACACCGCTGACATTTAGCATTACATTTAGATTATTATTATTTAATTTTGACATTGGTCATTTGTGTTAGTACGTAAGGATTTGTGTGTTATCATGTAAGTAATTGAGGTAGTTCATTTTAAATGTGTGTCTGTTGTGTCGACACTACTAACTTTATATTATTTGTATGCTCTCGAGTAAAATGTAGCGAACTGACCATCTTATTATATCCTATTGTATTGAAACCTACATTTACGAATAAATTTGATTTGATTTGATTTTGATTTGACTTTCACTATACTAACACTTAGACTATACGGGGATGAATGGTACTGCCATGTTTTAACGCTATTGACGGTAACAGAAACACAATCATTATGGAAAGTGATGAAAAACTTGGCACTTTGAGTGATTTTTATCGCTACTAAATACCTCCAATATATTCTCAAGGTATATATTCTATCGAGGAAGCACTAATACGTTGCTAAAAAAGTTATTACAGTGAATTTCATAACTATATTACTACTTTACCTTGCAGTTGTTAACACTAGAAATAAGGACAAATTACGAGCTCCCTTTCACCGGCTTCATAAGGTACATAACTCATTTGTTGGGCTTGGTATAGACTTTTATAACAAGCTACCCTCTTCTTTGCTAGATTTGCCTTTTAATGCGTTTAAAACTAAAGTAAAATCCAACCTTTGTTCAAAGGCATACTATATAGTATCAACGACTACTTAAATGATAAGAATAGTTGGTCGCTGTGATTAACTCAAGACAATACTTATGTTCTTTCTCCAGAATTAGTTTACCTTCTGACAGTTTATATAATTGTTTATTTTATTTGAATTTATAAGTCAATTTATTTTATTTTATTTTTGACATAATCTACTCATTACAATGTTTTTGTTATGAGTTGTATTGCAATTCGTGGTTAGCTAGCGACCTCGACAGTTGATCATATTTTTTTTCTGCCTGAGCAACCAGCAGCAAGTTCGTCATTCTCCCTTAGATGTCACTGCTTGCGGTAGCGTCGGGGGTCGGGTTGCCTCCTTCCCTCAAATATGGCGAGGGGAATAATGGCTGATCTTTGCGTAATGCTCGTGAACGGGTGCTGCTTGTGGTGACTGGTCGTCTTGCTGATCATGGTTTTGTTATTGTAACTAGTAATTAACTGTTTATTTATTTTACCTCGATGGTCCTAGTTTATCATTTATAATAACTTCCAATTACAGCTTCAAATAGCTTTATGTAAGCGGGCACGCCTTTTATGCCTGGAGACTTTTATTTAGATATTTAGTTCTATTTACGTTTATTTTTTATTTCTGCTTGAGTATGGTTCTCGATGTTTATGGTTGGTATATTGGCGTGTGCTAGCTGACATATGGTGAATAATTTATCATTTAAATTATGTTTTGTGTTGCATAATGTAAGCCACTTCTTCTTCCCAGCTAAAGGCACTAGGAAGTGGTGAAGGGTGGGCGTATTGGGGGACTGTCTTATGTAATTTTGACGTGCGAAAAATGCTGATTCTCAGCCTAGTTTGAATAAGTGACTTTTAAATTTTGAGTTGTAACCTGTGTATAGCCTACAATACACTTAAAGTGATAAGCACTGCTTCAATAGCACTATTGGAGCTCTTTATTGTCACTCATTTATCACTACTCTATAACTATTAAGTTACTTTAAGATCTAAAATCGTGGGCCCAAATCAGGGTTATAAGAAAGTTAAAACGCGCTATATCACCAAATTTTAGTGCCTTTAAAGGACCTTAGATTCTCCAAATGCTCTTAAATAGCTCATGTAGCACTTATTCTTATCACCAAAATGTTATTTGTGTGGCACCTAGCTGGTAAATTGCTCGAACTGCTCGTTTTTGAAGTTCAAACCCAGCGCGAAAATGTTTTTTTTTGCGGTTTTTTTAAATCTGGTTTGTTTTGATATTAAATTATTTAAGCTGTCAGTCAGTAGCTAGGATTATAGATTGCTCGTGTTTGACTAAAAATACACTAAACACATAGGCCATTTATTGCCCTAGAACGTTTTATTTTGATTTTTAATGATTTGTTAGTTTTATATTTCTACGATCGTTATAGACAACTATGCGACATAACGGACAGGTTTTTTTTACCTGCTGTAACAAAAACATTTTTAGTGCCTGCGCGCACGCAAGACACAACCCACACTTCCTCCGCCCTCTTACACCCATGTAAGGGGGATGACGGAATGATCATGTCTGTTCAGTGAACTTCAGTCGTTGCTCGTACATTATTTACGCTCGGTGTACTTGTGTTAATCTCGGCTTGTATTACGACTTATTGATCCCGGCTTGTTATTGGACTCTGATATTAGTTTGTGTAATAGTACATTATTGCAAAGGCCGTGATATAGGCAATTGCAGGTCGAGTATGAGTTTGAAGGCCGATCCGCAGGCGAGGACTTCACTAATACGAGACAGGCAATTGCCATTTCCGCCGAAGCATATATAGTGCTTTTCTCAAAAGAATGCAGAGAAATAAAACATACTTTTTATATTATACAAAATCAATCTGCCTAGCCTTTTCCCAACTATGTTGAGATCGGCTTCCGGTCTAACCGGATGCAGCTGAATACCAGTATTTTACATGGAGCGACTGCCTATCTGACCTCCACAACTCAGTAACTGGGTAATACGATACCCTTGGTAAGACTTTCGGGCTTCTGACGACCCGTAACGACTGTCAAAGATCCACGAATGACAACCGGGACCAACGGCTTAACGTGCTTTCCGAGGCACGGAGGAGTCTCGGTATGTAGAAATGGTCACCCATCCACGGATCAACCCCGGCAAGCGTAGCTTAACCTGACAGATCGACCCGAGCGACTGTTAGTATTTAGCCACTTTTTTATTACATTACATAGCCGTTATTGTCCCACTGCTGGGCAAAGGCCTCCCTACTCTCTTTCCACCTCTCTCTGTCTAGAGCTTCCAAGGACCAATCTTTCTTAAAGGAGTCCAGCTCATCCCGCCATCTCCGTCTGGGCCTGCCGCGATGTCGTTTGCCATTAAGTGGGACCCACTGTGTCGTAAGTTTGGCCCATTGATCGTTTGACATGCGGCAGGCTGGGCAGAAAGGGGCATTATGGTTGGACATAAGAGATTGTCCAATCTCCGTTTTGCCGACGATATTGTCCTTTTTTCGTCTTCAGCCTCCGAGCTGACTCAGATGCTAGAAGATCTTAGCACGGCAAGCCTAGAGGTCGGGCTACAAATGAATATGTCAAAGACCAAGTTGATGACGAACAGCACGTATCGCAAGATCACCGTGGCGGGTGGGGAGGTTGAATATGTCGATGAGTATCTCTATCTCGGTCAAATAGTCTCTTTCCAGGCAAGACAAAACAAAGAAGTTGCAAGACGCACCGAAAATGCCTGGAAGAGCTATTGGGCCATGAAAGACCTAATGAAGGGCGATCTTCCTCTATCCCTCAAAAGAAGACTTATCGACGTGTGTATTCTTCCCATCCTCACGTATGGTTCTCAAACATGGTCTTTGACAATTCAGCAGAGGTCCACGCTCGAGGTTTGCCAGAGAGCTATGGAACGGAGTATTCTTGGTATTAAACTTGTGGACCGGGTTAAGAATACAACAATCCGTTCCATCACTAAAATAACTGATGTCACTCGGAAAGCTGCCACGCTTAAATGGAATTGGGCTGGACACTTTTTTATAGTATACATTTAATTTAATTCATATTAAAAGTTACATTAGTCATATTGGGGCAATTACTAAAAGAAAATGTTATTGATTTCCCCGGTACATGTATGTTTGTTTATTATGTATGTAAATAACAAATCAAGACGAATTTTCAGCTTTGCCGATCATCTGTGCCGAAAGGCTAACGCATTTCTGGCCATACAGCCACGTGAACGCAATTTGTACTAAGCAAAGAGACGTACTTTGGTATGCCATGAATGATAAAAGAGATCCAATCAAAGAGTATTTAATAACCCCAGCACGCCGTTTCAGCGCTTCTTGAATTCGGAACATTACAACGTTCCAGCAATGTTTTGCTGGAGCGTTGTGATGTTCCAAATTCAAAAAACGCTATTGAAATGGATTTGATTTTTTTTGACCGTAAATTCGATACTTCGCGTGTTCTTTTTTCGAAAATAATGACAATGTTTCCATGCATGTTTGAGAAAAGAATATTGTTGTTTAGTTTTATCTATCATTGTGACCCTGGTTAGCATATGGACATTGATTTAACTGAATTTTGACTGTTTGCAATGGCAGAAAATTGCTGTATTTTGTGTTTGCGCTCGCGTGTTTTGCGGACAAGACGCCATATTTTAGGAGATGATCTACCTGCGATTCGTCCACAGTTTATCGAGGTACGCACCTTCCTATTAGTGTATTGTATTTTAACATTTCTGTCTTGTACCCAATATCGACCTAATTATGTTAATAAATAAAAAAAGTTGGTGTATAAATAATGGTTTTACCTACTTATAATTCAAACCTACACAACCTACTTTGAATTATTTGGTCTGTAAAAAAGCAATAATACAAGAGTTATGAAAAGACATAGTAATACTAGCTGGCCTGGTAGACATTCTGCTATTTTCTTGACTACATTTTCATAACCTATCGGATCATAACATAGCTTTGAACCATCCAAGGAACCATCACCAAATATTTTTTTTTTTTTTTAATTCAAGAGGAACAACAAACAGCTACAATATAAAACATAGGAACAAGAAATACATCAAAAAATACAGACAATATTGCAGCCCACAACGCTGTTCACGGATTAGCTACAGGACAGTGACAGTGAGAAGTAGCGAATGTGACATCATATTGAATGGAGAAAAACTGGAATTTATTAATCAAACAGTTTTCCTAGGAATCACGCTAGACGAGAAATTACAATGGGGACCTCATATAACATCTCTTGCGGGGCGGCTAAGCTCGGCCGCTTATGCTGTTAGAAAGATAAGACAGTTAACAGATATAGAAACCGCGCGTTTGGTATATTTTAGCTACTTTCACAGCATTATGTCATATGGCATTTTACTGTGGGGTCGGGCTGCTGACATTGAATCCATCTTTATTTTACAAAAGAGGGCTGTCAGAGACATTTATAATCTATGTCGTCGCGAATCTCTCAGGGAACTATTTAAAAAGATTAATATTATGACGGTACCTTGCCAATTCATCTATGAAAATATTATGTATGTAAGGAAAAATCTGCATCTTTTTAAGAAAATAAGTGATAGACATAATTTTAATACTAGAAATAAAGATAAAATAGATCAACCATTTTTCAGATTATCCAAAGTACAAACATCTTTTATGGGGTACTGTGTTAAATGTTACAACAAAATACCTTGTGATATATTACAGTTAACTGAAAGAAAATTTAAAACTCACATTAAAAGTACTCTTTGTAAACAAGCATATTACAAATTAGAGGATTATATTCTAGATAAGAATGCTTGGAAGCATGCTGGTCTAGCTCCATAGGACAATTTAGAGTCTAGACAAAATCAAACTGGTTGCTAATTTAATTGTGTAATTAAATATTATAACATTTTTATTTATTTTTTACATTCTGTGATTACTCACACACTGACTAATTAGTATCACTTGTAATTTTTTTTTAGGAATATCGTATAGGTACCTACTTTTACAATGCTTGTACCTAAATATGTGAACACCATGTATCCATTACATAATTACTATTTTTTCTGTCATTGCTTCATTTTTAATTACCTATTGTAGTATAGTAATATTATTCCAGGTGCATCGTCTTCACATATAATTATATAATCAATGTATACAAAATATTGTAAAACATTTTAAAAGAGTAACGGTGGAGTTTCTTGCCCATTCTTCTCCATACGAAAACTACCTTTTGGAAGGGGCGACTAGAATCAATTCTATTTTTTGTTTTTGACCTTCAAAAGTGCCTTTTTGTGTCTAATTGAAATAAATTATTTGACTTTGACTTTGAGTGAAAATAATCGCTAGGGTTACAAATACTTTTTTTTTCTTAACTAACGTGTTTATAGTATATCCATATAAATTTTAAGAAATGGTACACAAAAATAGAAGAAAATATGTTCAAGAAAGCTCCTTGAGTATAAGAGTTCTGAACGTATAGGGAGCACAAACAAAAATGTCTATGTGTTCAAAATTCCCATTGTAGGAATCGACCATTCTGCGAACAGGCGAACGCAGGCCAGAGTTGGACTTGCAAGTACCCCACTGAAAATAATCTGCCAGCGCGCACTTTTCGCTTGTGGACTGTCCTAGGAACCGCATAGCATACCATGTTGGACAATTCAATGCAGTCAAATATAGTTCTTACAATATTATATAGATTCATGGCTTCTAAGAACTTACGTCTATTTTCAAGTGTTGCGAGCTTATACTTTGCAAGCAAATCTAGGTACGGCAAATAATATCCATAGCATCTATAGTGCATGGTACGCAGGAATTTGTATTGAACACGCTCAATCATTTCAACGTACTTTTTGTAGTATGGACTCCAGACGGACACGGCATATTCCAGTTGAGAGCGTACTAAAGCCTTGTACAAGCAAATATAGGAAGAAGGCTTTTTAAAATCGACAGTTGATCGCATTACAAATCCATATAGTTGATATGCTTTATTAACTATCTTTTCTATATGAAGGTCCAAGCAAAGCTTAGAATCAAGGATAACACCGAGATCACGAATGAAGTCCACTTTAAGTAGGGGGGCATTGCACAACGTGTATGCATAGTTAAATTTATTATTATTTTTTGTAAAATTTAAATATTTACATTTGGGTAAACTTAGTTGCAACTTGTTTTTCTGGCAATAACAGGATAGTCGGTCCAAATCTTGTTGCAGCAGAAGGCAATCATTTGTTTGTCATATGGCTCTGTATACCTTAAGGTCAGGTGTAAAATTTAACCTTTTTAATTAATTTTCGAGCTATTTCAAGTCCTATAAATTTAAAACTTTTCATTTATTTCCATTCATTCGCGATTTAAAACCATGTTTTTTTCTTAATGTTTAAAACATTGTTTTAAACTTGTTTTATACTGTGATTTTAAACACTTAATAAAAAACATTGTTTTATTTCAAACTGTTTTAAACACTGTTTAAAATACGTGTTTTAAAACAACTTGTTTGTTTTATGCCAACACTGCCCTCATATTCAAAATTTATTTATTTACGTTACACGTCCATGTTTGGGGTCACAGAAATCCACATGTGTACCAAATTTCAACTTAATCGGTCCATTAGATTCGGAGCAAATTGGCTGTGACAGACGGACAGACAGACAGATAGAAAGACAGACGGACAGACTCACGAGTGATCCTATAAGGGTTCCGTTTTTTTTTCCTTTTGAGGTACGGAAGCCTAAAAACAAAAATACACTAGAAACAATTTTCAACATAAATAAAATGTAAGTACTTATCTACATACTTAACTACTATAATTTTGAAGTTAGTTTTCATCAATAACGTGCCTATTACAATTGCTTGTATTTAATAGAAACCCAAATAATTATTCATTTGCTGAATATTTCCCTAATACGATCTTGTTACTTTTAACAAACATGATTTCAGAAATGTTGGTGTACAATATACACCTCTGAAGCCCCTTTCAGGAATACAAGCGTTATATGTGGGTTTATACTTCAAATAACTACACTACACGTACAGGTACGGGCGAGGACAAAAAAAACGTTCAAAACTTTTTCGTTTGTTTTATCTTGACTGTTTAGACACCTGTCGATACCATCACGTCTGTAAGGTTTAGCTAGGTAATGCCCTGCACACAAAGTCAGAATATCGTCGATGTAAATAAAAATCACAGCCACCTGCAGTATCAGTAACAAACTCGCTCTGCATAAGGATGTTAGGTATGTATTATTAAATTCCGATACTCACATACTGATAAAATATCCCGTCAGAATTTATTCATTTTTCGAGCATGTTGAGCTGTGTCTAGATGCATATGGTATCTATCCTATCAAATAAGTAAAAGTAATAACCCTAACAGATACCTAGTGCACCAGGCAACACAAACTTATTGACTCCTAATGATGTAGGGGAAGGTGGGGGGACACCGGATAGTTAAGGTAAAGACACAATAAATAAATCACTATATTATTTATTGAGATAATCAATATCATAAATGTTTAAGTATACCTTTGGCATAACTTTGGCATGAAAATGTTTCAGATCAATCTTAATAACTACAAAATAAAACAAGTTTAATTAAAATATATAAATCCGAATTCACCCCATACTTATGGATCAAACTGGATAGGCATTTTATATTCAAGGGGTGAATATAGATACTATCAATAAAACTAAATATTCAAATTTATCGCAGTTTTTGCATTAAAAAGAAACCATTCTTACTCAGAACAACCGATGCAACTTTCGTGAGCCCATTTAAGACAAGCAGTGCATTGGTACCATTCATCTGTGGACTTAGTTTGACTGTACTTTTTGCCACAAACCAAACACTCCGAATTCTCATGATAGTTTTCTTTATTCGTCTTTTTACGTGGCATGTTGACGCTCGCACTCGCAGTAATTAAAAAGAGGAATAAAACAAACGCCCAGAATACCCGGAAACAGGATAGCCGAAATCACCCCGTCCGCTTGTACCCCACAGGTACCATGTTTGAAATAGTAATAACTAACAGGTTATGTTTACACTTATAGCGACAACCAATACCGTTTTAAAAAGTTAATTACTTATGTATTACTTCTTAAAAAATACAACGATATATGATAGCACATAGCTAAAGTTAATGATAACACTTTAAAAAAATCTAAATATTGGATAACTTACCTTTATTTTCAATTTTCGTTTATAGACGCACGCGCTGAGATGTTATTTATCATCACTGCTATTTGCAACCGCACTGAGTAAGCGTTTGCGCGTATTTCTCCACTAGCTAGATCGAGACAGCTGTACGCGTAGTAATGAAATAGCAACTATCTGGTTTCACCCTCTATCCGGTTTCACCTCTCTTTCCCCTACACTTTTAAAATTAATTAACGTCTAAAAACTTATCAGCTTTCTGATGTTGCAAACTGTATTTAATAATGGAGCCCCTTATTGTATTCCGGCCTCTCCTCGCAGTTGGTCGCAGTAATTAACTTAGGAAACCCCATCAATATGTTAAGGTGAGGTTAGAACTGTGAGCGAAATAAGAATTATTTGAGATTCATAAAAAGAAGCGCATTCATTATTTATTAGAGTGTTCAATGATATTTTAAGGAAATCTAACTCAAACTCAAACTCAACTCAAACTCAAATAATTTATTTCAATTAAACCATTTACAGGCACTTTTGAATTATCAAGGAATCGGTCAGTCAGAAATAGGTATGAAGCTAGTTGCCCATTCCAAAGCGTAATAGGTACCTATGGAGAAGAACGGGCAAGAAACTCCACGGACACTCTTTTAAATAAAAAATTGTTACAAAATATTGGTTACATCATTCATGTTGAAATTATACATGTGAGAACAATGTAGAAAGACGTGCACGTTAGAAGCGTCCGTAATAAAAAGATAAAAAAAAAACAATTAAAAAAAAAAAAAATAAGCCCTGGCAGCTAAGGCTGTATACAGAAAGAAACCTGGAAACTTATAAGCGCTTACCGGCGCTTGACAGCCCTGGTCCGTTCTACACAAAGGAAGCAGGTTGAAGCAGACCAAGCAAAATGTCGGACTCATCGGACGATGATTTGGTTTTGTTAGAAAATGTGTATTTAAAAATGCGAAAAGAAGCTATAGGTACATCCCATTAATAGAGAAAGGAAACATTTCGGAGAGTATCATCATTTATTTGTAAATAAATTGAAATTTGATGATTAAAGATTTTATAAATATACAAAAATGACTCAAGAAACATTTGATTACATTTAGTTTTAGTGAAATGCATTTGGATTTAGTGAAAAACCATTTGATGAAAAATTGGTGTAATTGACATAAACAAATCCTTCCAGAAGAAAGACTTGTTGTCACCATTCGGTAAGTATAAAACAAATATATTTATCGCTTATTTATTCAAAGATAAAGTTATTTATACAACGTGTTAATGAAATAACCCAAAACCTCGGATACCCCAACCGATTTTTATATTAATAAATTGATATGACGTATAATTATTTATTTTCATAAATTATGGTAAAAGATATTGGTAAATGTTGTTGTCGCGCTACTTCTTAAGCTGGCTTCCAACGCGTGCGTGAAATGGCGCACGCACGCGCACCGGCCCGCACGACGCACCGTGGGAAGGGTATCGTGCGTGGTAGCGAAGACGCGTGCGTCGCGGTGCGTCCCGGTGCGTCCGAGTTTGGATACATTCCCTTTGAAGTTACCGACTCGGTGCGGATCAGCTCGCACGGACACGCACCATGGGAAGGGTAACGTGCGTGGTAGCGCAGACGCGTGCGTGGCGGTGCGCCCGATCCGCGGCGAGTCGGTAGACTTCAAAGGTGCGCGAGGTTTTGCTCGGTTCCTATAAACAAAAACGAATCGTTTTGCTTACCAATGGTAGCCTTTTTATTGCCCAACTTGGCATATAAATCGGGGATGTTCGCGCTGTTTCGCACTGATGGCTTTCATGCCATCATTCGCAAGAGAACGGTATCCCTGATCTGCAGAATGCGTGGCAGCCGCATCAAAATCTAGAAGACAATAGCCGATAAGATCTCATCCCCGCTTTGGAGGTCACTTGTTAAATCAGTCATCTAGACATAGTTCGACTGATTCTGACTTTAATTTTATTATTTTTAATATTTGTAATTTTTACATAATGAATTTTTTAATTTGAATGAATTTAAAGAATGTAAATTATTTTAAAGATTTGATTTAATTTAAAGATCAATTTATTTTACAATTAGATTTTATGAAACTTATTAATTAATTTTACAATTTGATTTTATGTACAGACGCCAGCACATCAGGCTACTACAATCTGTCAAATTTATTTAATAGATTTTCAACTTTATTGCTGAAGTATAAGGCTCAAAGTTGATTGGGAAAATTTGACAGTTTCGGGTAGCTTGATGTGCTGGCGTCTGTACGTCTGTCTCTATTTCAATTTCTATGTAGTTATTTATTTTGATTATAATAATATTTATTATTGTGGCATGTATCTTTGATTAAGTACTAACGTAATTTTTAAGTAGGTCTACTAACATTAATATGGATCACTGTATCTGATTTAAATAAATAAATTAAAAAATAAATATGTATGTATGTAAATTCATAACAATTTTTTAGACATGGGCGTTTATAGATTTTTACGCAAATGGTTAAATATTCGATTTCAGATTATGAAATCGTTTTCAAAATCCGTTTTTAGAAATCAATTTCCGGAGCTGCTCTGGCGCCTCCGGCTCGCAGTTTCGATCGTCTCTAGTAATATTATAATTCGGTTGTAAGTGCATCGATCAAAACTATCCAAACATAAACAAATACTTGCTTACGCAAATCTACTCTTGCCGTAGTTTTGTGAAATCGGTTTGTCTAGTTCGGCTTATCGATACGATACAATTTGTGACTAAAATCGGATTTTAGATACGTTTCGATATATCTGACTCATGTCTACTAATTTTACCTTTGACAGCTAAGTAGTTCCATAATTTGCGTATATGTGCATATCTGCAAAGCTATGAGTTTTTGCATCATTATTGGTAAAGATACAAAAAAGTGGTAATGCAACTATTTATTTATGATTTTTTAGCGAAAATATCAAGTACTTATTTGATATTTTCGTCGAATTTGAAAAAAAAAATTGTTATGGTTATACTTTCTAGTTGGTTCCATTGTCATTTGATCAGGATCTGATGATGGGATCTTGGAGAAATCGAGGGAACTCTTCAAATATTATAGGCACACCTATAGCGATTTGGGTATTTTTATAGTAACTCATAGATTTGCTCTCAGAAAGCACCATTTGGTAAAGCAGAACTGATGATGAAGGACACAGATGGCCAACGGAACTTCTCAATAATAAGTATGTATTTCACGGGTTTCAATTTGATTACTTTATATGGTAAAGGGTGGGCGTTTTGGGGGACTGTCTTATGTAATTTTGACGTTTGAAAAATGCTGATTTTTAGCCTAGTTTGAATAAATGACTTTTGAATTTTCATTTTTTTTAAATGTTGCCAAGCAATTTATCTTCGTCACAATGCATATGATATGGAGAAGTGTTTGCGATCAACAAGTCACAGGGGCCGACACCAAAGGCTGAAGGCTGCGGGTCTCGACCTCAGGACAAGCTGCTTCTCACACGGACAACTGTTACGTTGCTTCCTCCCGAGTCACCATTCCTGACTCTCTGTATATTTTGACTGCTAAGAATAAAACTACAAACGTAGTATACAGGGAAGTTTTATAAAATGTGGCTGTTACTGTAGTATATTGTGGTGTTTTACGACTTCCACGCGAACGAAGTCGCGGGCAGAAGCTAGTAATGTAATCTTGCTCATCCCCATAGCAAATAGCGTGATAGTCTATACCCTACAGTTGGAATAGACAAACATTCTAAAAACTATATTTTCGGCATAAGAATCGATCCCAGACCTCGTAGCAATAACTTTCTTTCAAAAATATTCAACGTACGTTTTTAACTTCGCTACGATTTTATCATAATAAAAAAAAAATCATAATACAAAATGTGAAAAAAAGAAAAACAGCAAAACCGTAGTTGGGAATCGAACTTACAACCCCATGTTTGCAAAGCAATGGTCCAACCGCTGCGTTAATTGCTCCACTGAAATTTACCTAAAATAGCCGTTCCTATACAATATGTCCGGTTTCGGACTGCACAAACTTAAAGGGGTGGTAGTTTGCTCTATTCTATCAATAAAATTATACTACATGTAGGGTCGGAACCCATCCCCCTCCTGAATGGCAGCTATTTTTGTGTTTTGATCGCCTTTTATGGACCGTGCATACTAAAAGTACAGTAACTTTAAAATGTAAAGCCCAATTGTCATAAAAAATACTTTTAGCAACGGAAAAGTATTAACAATGGGTTAAATAACTCAAATAATAACATTGAATGCTGCATCATACTGAAATAAATGCTAAAAGATCAATTTTACGTTAAAAATAACATCGTTTTTTTTGTTATTCACGGTTATTACAAAATTCACCCCAGAGAACTACCTTTTTTTATCTACTCGTCTAACAAATGTTTAGTTCACCTAAATAATGATACCAAAAAATCGATTCTATGACAATTAGTTTAAGAGATATTGTTGCTTGAACGCAACCATTCCGTATAGTACGTGCGATATGAATGAGCGCTGCATTCCATGTGGTAGCAGCCAGTAGCAGGTACAAAAAAGATTTTTTGCATGTTATTGAAGTGAGAAAGGGATAAAATACACATTTCGGGGGATGACGCGAAAACAAAAGAAGTATTCATCAAATTAAAACTTAACTAGTTTTTTTTTTTTATCAGTCCGTTTGTTCTATACTCCGTTTGAAATAAGATTAGACATTTAAACAAACCTTTTTTACAGTCCTTTCGACCGATTTTGACTTCTATTGCGTAGGCATAAGGATGGCATTAAAAGCAAAAAAAGTGGTTACAAACCAACTGTTTACTGCAGCTGCCATTTGTCATGCCACCAACGCAATAGAAGTCAAAATCAGTTGAACGGACTGTAAAAAATGTTTAGTTAAATGTCTAATCTTATTTCAAATGGAGTATAGTTATTGAGACTACACCTGTTGTTCCAACAACAATATCTCTTAAACCATTAGTCATAGAATCAATTTTTTGGTATCATTATTTAGGTGAACTAAACATCTGTTAGACAAGTAGATAAAAAAAGGTAGTTCTCCGGGGTGAATTTTGTAATACTTAACCGTGATTAACAAAAAAAAACCGGCCAAGTGCATGTCGGACCACGCACAATGTAGGGTTCTGTAGTTGGGATGAATTTATCCCAAGAACAAACTTAACTTTGTAGTTGAAAAAAAAAATCTTTCATCCGGAATGTATAGGAGGAGAACATGTTTTTACAACCGCAAATCTAAGTTGGTCGATTATTACTCGACTTGTAAAGCCTGCTCAGCTGTGATAGTTTTCCTTTTAAATTCGTTATATAAGCTACTGCTGTAAATTTTTTTCACACATCCAAAACTAACCATTTAGCTGGCAGGGGGGGGAGACACTTGACTCTAACAAAAATTAGCACTTTAAAGTGTAATATTTCACAAATAAGACCCGTCTTTGAGGAGTGGCTGGAGAGACGCCACGGCGTTCTCACCTTCCGCCTGACGCAGGTCCTCACCGGACACGGCTGCTTCGGGAGGTTCCTGTTCAGGATAAGGCGGGAGGAAACACCCGGGTGTCACCATTGTGTGGATCGGCCTGAGGACACGGTGGAGCATACGGTGGAGGTCTGCCCGGCTTGGGCGGAGCAACGCCGTGTTCTCGTAGAGGCGATCGGCGGCGGTGATCTCTCGCGTCCGGCCCTGGTTCAGGCCATGGTACGGAGCGAGAGGAAATGGCAGGCCGTCACCTCCTTCTGCGAAGCGGTAATGCTCGCGAAGGAGGAGGCGGAACGCGTGAGGGAGAGGCAAATTTCGCGCCCTCACGCCCCTAACCGCCGCAGGAGGAGACGCCCGGGGCGGGAATCGCGAGCCGATTTCCGGCCACCGTAGGCGCGGGCTTGCGGACGGTGAGCAATGGGTAGCTCGCCGTCCGATAAGGACCAAGCCCGGGTCGACGGCGCGTTGTGTTCCACGCGCGCCTCAAAGAGATGTCAGCAGAATTGACGGGGTCCACTAGGGCCAATGCCTGCCGGGGGTTCGAAGAAAACCGATCGGGAAATCGTGGCCCCCGGCAACAGGGCAACCGAAGGAACACGGGTGGGTTTTAGTCAGTAAGAGTCTGACACGCCCTCCCGCTCCGCCCAGAGCGGGAGAAGTTATTTGATAATTTCCCACCCAAAAAAAAAAAAAAAAAAAAAAAAGGGGGGGGGACACTTGACTCTAACAAAAATTAGCACTTTAAAGTGTAATATTTCACAAATGGATCCCTGAATTCAAAAATGGTATTCACAAACTCACAATATTTTTGAAGGACCTTTCCAATGATACCCCACATCATGAGATTAAAAAAAAAATCATCACCACTTTACGTGTATGGGAGGTACCTACCCTAAAAAAAAATGTTTTTCATAATTTAGTTTTACCACTTCGTCGGCGTAAGTAATATGTATACCTATGCCAAATTACAGCTTTCTAGTACTAAGGGTCTCGGAGCCAGACCGCGGACAGACAGACAGACAGACAGACGGACATGACGAAACTATAAGGGTTCCTTGTTTACTACGGAACCCTAAAAACGATGTTATTTTTAACGTAAAATTGATCTTAAAATTCTTTTTCTTATAATTTAAGCATAAGCAATGTGATGCAGCATTCAATGTTATTATTTGAGTTATTTAACCCATTGTTAATACTTATCCGTTGCTAAAAGTATAATTTTTATGACAATTGAGCTTTAAATTTTAAAGTTACTGTACTTTTAGTATGCACGCTCCATAAAAGGCGATCAAAACACAAAAATGGCTGCCATTCAGGGGAATGGGTTCCGACCCTACATGTAGAACAATTTTATTGATAGAATAGAGCAAACTACCACCCCTTTAAGTTTGTACAGTCCGAAACCGGACATATTGTATATTTCATGATTGACTGCTTAGTTCCATAAAGGTATAGCGTGATGATAATCATTTAAAAAGTTAAATCGATAACCATCTACAATATCCTAATATTTTGGCGCGTTTTTTTTCCAAAAATACGAACATAATATAATATTGCTCGTCCCCAATAGTAAATAGCGTGATAGTTTATACCCTACAGTTTGACCAGACTTATAGGGAGTACCTATGCAAAATTTTAACAGAATTTATTCGCTAGAATTTGCGACATGCTGGAACATACATACAGACAAACAGCCAAAAATTCTAATAAATATAATATTTTCGGCATTAGAATCGATCGTAGACCTCGTAGCAAATACTTTTTCAAAAATATTCAATGTAAGTACAATTTTGACTTCGCTACGATTTTATTATATGTATAGATAGATGGTCTTAGCAGATAGAGTTAGAAAGAAAGATTTTTTTTATTCGGGACACGTACAGGAAATACAACATCAAAACTGAGAAAATTATAAAAACAATAGCAATTTCAGAAAAGAATATTAAAATTGACTGCCTTGTTGGTCTAGTGGTTGCAAGCGCTACTGCTGAGGTCCTGGGTTCGATTCCCGGGTCGGGCAGTGTTATTGGGTTTTTAACCGACTTCCAAAAAGGAGGAGGTATGTTCGTCGCGTATGTTTGTTTATTTTTTATTTATGTCCTCCGATTTCTCCGTCAATTGTGAACCGAGTTTGAAAATTCTTTTTTTGTTTGAAAGGGTATGCCCTTAAATTGGTCCCATATAAATTTTATTAACTATGCTTAGATAGTTTTTGAGTTAGTTAAAAAACACGTATTTTTTTCCCACTTAGTATGTAGATGACATTGATAAGTTTCTGTCACTGGTAGCAGGTAGTGGTATTCAAATGTGTGTTTTAGTTGTGGTACGTAGGTACCACAACTAAGAAGTGAAAAATAAAAACTTTTTACAAAAAAAAACAACGGACCTCCAAAAAAACACTACAAAGTGAAAAATAACTTTAATTTCGGAAGTCGGTGGCAAAAAACGAAAATACAAAACCCAAGACACCGACTTCCGAAATTAAAGTTATTTTTCACTTTGTAGTGTTTTTTTGGAGGTCGGTTGTTTTTTTTTGTAAAAAGTTTTTTTCTATCTGAAATTTCTCAGTAGCAGCTCGGAGTCTGAATTTGTGCCCGGGTTGATGGTAATAGACTCGCCACCTATTACATGGGACTTAAACATAACTGCCGAAATGTGGGGGTACCTGCTACAGGAACACCTCTACCCATGTTATGTAATATTAAAATTTAAAATATTGTGTGTTCAAAAAAGTTGCACTTCTTGGAAGATTCCTCATAGATATCAAGAAAGTATTTCTTTGAGGATCATTTGGCCATGAGCCTGGATGCTCTCCACCTTCATTTTCAGTATCAAAAGTACCGGTATTCGTGGTGAATTTTTAGATTGCCTTAAAAAGTTGCACAGTAAACAACTCTTAATAACAATATTGAATAAGTACTTTTGGTTCCAATAAAAATGGTTTCTTAAGTACCCTAAAATAAAAATAAGGACCTATTTAAACCAAATAACGTGATTGCCACTACAGCTGTAACAAATCTAATTTGATAAAAACAATATAGAAAACTAGCTTTTGCCCGCGGCTTCGCATGCGTAAAGGTCGGAAAATATCCCACAGGAACGTACTACCGATATTCAGAGTACTTATCATATGTCCTAACCCAGGTCATGGCCTATCCGTATGCCTTTCATCTAAATCTGTTCAGCCGTTACGGCATGAAAAGGTAACAAACAGAAAGATAATAAATCTGTTTTAGGGTTCCGTACCTCAAAATGAAAAACGGAAACCCTTTAAGGATGACATCGTTGCCAGTCAAGACACTTTTTCTCAGAAACGCGTAGAGGTATCAATTTGAAATACCTAGATATTAAAAACTTCGGCTAAGCGCGCACTACGGATTTTGATCGATGCGGATAATATTTCGTGTTGTTCTATCTCCTCTCAGGCTCATTTCCTACGAAATGTATGGAAAGTTTTTTGCAATTTTTGAATTTTCTCATACTCAAACCTCAGTTGGCCCGATATAGTTTTTGACCCTCGTAATAAGAAATAGGATCGACTGGCATCAAAAAAGATTTTTTTCAAAATCTGAGAATGTAGATCAAAATGTTTCAAAAAGGTAAGGACAGTCTCCTAAGACCGTTTTCTTATAGCGATAACGGTTAAGGTACCTGCCCTTATTGCCCCATATCAACATCCACCCTGTATATGTTATGATTGACTACTTAGCTCCATAAACGTATGGCGTGATTATGATCTTTTAAAAGGTTAAATCCGTAATTATACGCAATATTTTAACCTTTTGGATAGTCTTTTTACAGTTTGCAGTAAACTATAGAAGAATACGAACATAATGCAATATTGCTCATCCTCCATTGCAAATAGCGTGATAATAATATTTTTTGAAAAAGTCTATTATGACGTTTCCATTATTTGATATAGATTATTTATACCAATTTTCAAGTTAATCAAGCCAAACAGTAAAATCCTCCCCTGTAAAAATGAATACCCCGTTAGGGGTAGATTTTCAAAAAACCCTGATATACGTTTTTATTTGTTTTCAGTATTAAGTATAAATATTGAGTTTCGAGTTAATCAGACCACGCGTCTTCCATACAAACTTTGACACCCCCCAATCATCCCTTAGGGGGTAGTTTAGAAAAACTAAAAATGGCAAAGTTTATAATTTACATAGATGAGTATTCGTGCCAAGTTTCAAGTTTATTAACTCAAGGAATAAGATTTTTCATACAAACAAAATCCCCCCTTTTCACCCCCTTAAAAGTCGGTTTTCCAAAAACCCTTTCTTAGTGGATGCCTACGTCATATTATCTACTTGTGTGCCAAATTTCAGCCCATTCCGTTCAGTGGTTTGAGCTGGGCGTTGATAGATCAGTCAGTCAGTCATTCAGTCAGTCACCCTTTCCTTTTATAGATATAGATTGTAGGTACATAATGTCAAAAACTGAAAGATTATGTCAAGGAAGAATGTAAAACAAATTAAATAATCATCGTAATTTGGGAGCAGTTATAGACATTTACATTGTTATGCCGTTAATGAGGTATCTTTCTTTTGTTCCCTTAGCGTGGAGACGGCTTCAACATATTTTCAGTGAGAGCAAATGCACTATCTGCCACAAACACGTAGGGAAGTGGTTCATCCTTGAAGGGCAAATTAGTTGATGCTGGAAAATACAGTACATTTCTAAAAAAAAACTATACATCTCTGTATTTCTGCAAACATCGCCATTATTTATTCTACCATAACATCCGCAATCCACAAATGTGAAGTTATATTCAGCATCCACCAAAGCTAACAGAACAATGCTAATGTGGCTTCGAATTCAATTATTTTGACATTTTAATTATTTTGACATACATACCTACTTAGATTTATTTTTCTCTCTTTTTTTTTTGACATTTTAATAATTCCTCATTTAAGTCTGACATAATTGGAGTATTGGATAATATGTAATTGTTTCAATTTATTTTCTAGTTTTAATACCATAATTATGCATGTTTTTTCAAATATTTTTAAATAGAAATTTTAATTTGTATCCTCAATTAGTTTTGCACACCATATTTGTACGCCTCCTGGCATAACATAGCGCTCTGTTCACCAAACATAAGATCTGTATTTCTTTATACCTATGTTAACAAATAAATAAATAAAATAAAATAAAAATAAATCTCGAGGCCCACACAGACCGACACACACCGTCGGAAAAGGCATGGTGTGTGTTGTGTAGCTATCTGTGGTCGTCAGAATACAATAGAATAGAATGGAATAATTATTTATTTGCATAGAACGTAGGTACAAAAAATGCAGATGTTTGAGTGGGCTGGTGCGCTTGCGTGCGCAATATCGCGCACCGTCGGAAGACCCTTCGTGCGCGGTGCGTGGTCGTGCGCTGTGCGGGCCGGTGCGCGTGCGTGCGCGATATCGCGCACCGTTGGAACCCGCCTTTACAGACTCGTAGCTCTATCGCCGCGCCGCTGTCAAACGTTCGTTGACACGGAGCACTATTGTTTGAGGTTAATCCCCTCCTTCTGTTATTACTTAAATAATGCGTATGTTTTGCTTTGGAATAGAAAAGTGACTAAAATTTTTCCATCACACTTTTTCCAGGCTTTGGACTGGCTGCATGTAATCCTACCACGCTTAAAAATAAGCGAAGGTTAGTTGAAAGAAAAATCAAAAAGCCGGTGGTGGTATGGTAACAAAACTTGGCGTGTTTAAAAGATTTACGATTACGATTTAGAGACTACGGAAGAACGGAGGGTAGCCGGGGTGGCGCGGGCGCCCCGGCGCGGCCGGCGCGCGGCGCGTCTCCCGGCCTTGGCACCAGCTCTAGCACCCCCTCTCCTCACCCTCGCCCGCGCTGTTTGTTTACATCGCGTTGGACAGTACCTAGTGCGCAGCGTCGTTAAAAAATATTAGATGCGGCATGGCAAATAATTATTTTTTGGAAAAAAAAAAACTATATTAAAAATTACTGTATTCGATTTTGCTGCCGATTCTAAACAAACTAGTTTCAGGTTTTGGGTTATTTCATTAACACATTGTATATTAGGTAGATTTATAAAAATATTAAAATATATTTTTTAAGGTGACTTAAGGTGCAGTTGTATATTAATTTTAAATGGCAGCGCCCAGCGCTGACCAGCGCGTGTTGAAGCTTGTCGGAACTTGTCGGCACCGTTCAGTGCTTATTGGCGCGCGTTCATATATTTTCCTGCGCGGGTTACCAGCGCTGTCAAGCGCCGGTAAGCGCTTATAAGTCTCCAGCTTTCTTTCTGTATACAGCCTAAGAGATGACCAGTCCCAACTGACGGCGCCCATTCACGAACATGACGCATGGATTAGCACCATTCAGCTCAACCATTTTGAAGGGAGCTAAATGATCCAACACACGCGCCACCATCAGCGAAACATTTGAGTGAGCATGACATACTCACAGCCGCCAGGGCACATTCAAGTCAATGCAAGACATATTACCCGGTAAATGGTAACTCTTTTAGTACATAGTGCTCACATAGTGTGCTATGCAATTATATAATACAAAAGAGATTGAATTTATACAATGCAAAGATGGTCTTACAATCTTCAGCAGCTCCAACAGTATTTGCAAATGTTAATCAATTAGTTGTGGGTGTGGAGCAGGACCAGCATTGAGCCAAGCATTTTTATCAGTGATGTAATCCCCCAACGTATAATATGCCTGCCTGCATAGTGTGCGTTTTATACAAGATTTGAATTTCGTCTCATTCAGTTGAAGTATGTAGGGAGGAATTTTATTGTAACATTTTAAACAGTATCCCATGAAAGATGAATCTACTTTAGCCAGTCTGAAACCTGGTTGAACTAATAGGTCCCTATTTCTAGTACTATAATTATGTCTATCACCTCTTTTGCTAAAAAGATATAAATTCTTTCTTACGTACATGATGTTTTCATAGATATATTGACAAGGTACCGTCATGATGTTAATATCCTTAAACAGTTTCCTTAGAGAATCGCGCCTGCGGAGACAATATATGGCTCTGATCGCTCTTTTCTGGAGAATAAAAATAGACTCGATGTCTGCAGCCCGTCCCCACAGTAAAATACCGTAGGACATGATACTATGAAAGTAGCTGAAATAGACTAGCCTCGCGGTATCTACATCAGTAAACTGACGGATTTTTCTGACAGCATATGCTGCTGAACTTAGCCGTCCTGCAAGAGATGTTAAATGAGGACCCCATTGCAGCCTTGAGTCGAGCGTGATCCCTAGGAAAATAGTTTTATCAACGAATTCTAGTTTCTCTTGATTCAATACTATCTCACAATCACTACTTTTGACATTTGGTAAAGAAAATTTTATGCACTTAGTTTTTTTTCCATTTAATACTAAATTATTAGCAGTGAACCAATTTTGGACCTGCAGTAGGGCGTTATTTACGTCGTTAAAATTTGTAGCACGTCTATCTACCTTAAAAATTAAAGAAGTATCGTCAGCAAATAACACCTTTTGTGGTTGATTTTTTAATAAATGGAGTAGATCATTAATATATACTAAGAAGAGGAATGGACCCAATATCGAGCATTGTGGCACACCTATTTTTACTTTTAAACCTAGTGAATTGATACCGTTTATTTGCACTTGCTGTTGTCTATCATTTAAATAAGATTTTACTAAATTAAGTGCAAGTTTTCCAAGTCCGTAATGCTCTAGTTTCAAGAGTAAGGTTTCGTGATCGACGCAATCAAATGCTTTGGAGAGGTCACAAAAGATCCCTATGGCATCTTGGGCCTCTTCCCACGCGTTAAAAATGTGTCTTAATAGGGTTACACCGGCGTCGGTCGTACAACGTCCTTCGGTGAAACCATACTGTTGATCGTGAAGGATTTTATTTGTGTTAAAATGATTGAGCATTTGATTAAGCATTACCCTTTCAAACACCTTGCTAAATACCGGCAACACGGATACGGGTCTATAATTATTGGTGTCTTTACTGTCCCCGGATTTGAAAAGTGGTATTACTTTACTGTATTTCATTAAATCCGGGAAGACTCCTTGATCCACACACAAATTAAATATTAAGGCTAAGTAAGGCGCTATGGTCTCAATTATGGAGGTACAGACTTTAATGGACATCCCCCAAAGATCTTCGGTCAATTTGATCTTGATTTGTTTAAAAGCTTTTATTACCGTTATGGGGTTAATATGCTTAAAGTTAAATTCAATCGAGCATGTTGAAACGTTGGCCCTTACTAAATCAAAAGAGAGTTAGGGCGAGGAGTTTAAGGTTTCAGTAGTTTTAAGTGGGATACTGGTAAAGAAATTTACAAATTCTTGAGCAACTTCTTTGCTATCGCAAATGAGACCACCACATGACGTCTTCGGTGTATAATCAGAATTATGCTTTTTGTTTCTGTTCGTTTCATTATTGATAATTTTCCAAACCGTCTGTATTTTACTGTCTGCTGATTTAACCTTGTTGCTAATGTATAAAGGCTTTAGCTGCCTTACAAGTGTGCTTAAAAGTTCTAGAGTAAGTAGCAACATACTTATTAAAAGTTTCCGTGTTAATATAAGGCTTAAGGCCATACAGCTCGAAAAGTCTATCCCTACTTTTCCTGAGTCCTGTAGTTGCCCAGTCACTAAATAAAAACTTAGGGCTGATAGTTTTAGTGTTCTTCTTAAAACAATAATTGAACTCGGATTGGACTAACGAAAAGAATTCTTTATACAAAATATTAACATTGTTCATTGTAAGGACCTGATTACTTAACTTACAAACTAAAGTGCTATTATATTTATTTAAATTAACAGCTGTTATTGGTCTGAATTTGATCTGCACTTTTTGTAATGGTATGTTAGACTCAAAAGTTACGGATTGACCACTGTGATCCGAAGGGAGATAATTAACTATGGCTTTATCTAAATAGTCGCAGCAATAAAACACATTATCAATACATGTAGCAGTAGATGTAGTTATTCGGGTCGGTTCCACAAACACATGTGACAAATTGAATGATTTGAACAAATTTAAAAATCTACCGATATTTGAATTATTTTCTAAAATATTAATGTTAAAGTCACCACAAATAATTACTGATTTATTACAAGTTGCAAGTTTTGCCAAAACATCTTCCATTACTGACTCAAATATAGAGTAGTTTTGATAATTTGGGGGTCTGTAAACGCACACTATAACATACTTATCTAGCTCAACACAAGACAGTTCAATGCTATGTTCAACCGACAGTTCAACTATATCATTACGGGTTTTTGATTTAATACAACTTTTAATTAAGATTAATGAACCACCACGCAGCATTGATTTTCGGTTAAAACAACTGGCCACACTATAATTCTCATAGTTAATTAACATTTTATAATCTTTTAACCAATGCTCAGTTAAACATATCGATGTATTTTGAGAAATTCAGTTATATACATACTTAGAATCGCCTTTTTTTTCTGCGTCGATTGGTCTAGGTAACGTTTGCCTACGTGAAACTTTTTGTCGGTTACGCGGTAGGAAAAATATAGACTTCTGTCAATTTATTTCGTTGTAAACGACTTCAATTTTTGTAAAATTATTTTTTTGGTGTTTGATCTACGAATTATTTAAGAATAAAGAAGTTACACCTTTTGGACTTTTTGTAATATTTTAATGATTGTACGTTAAACTATTTTGGCTGGAAGTAAAAATTCAGAAATATGTATTTAGTTTGTTATGCCTGTTCGTGTTTAAAACATAATTAGTCGTTTATTCCGTTTTGGCCGCATCTTGCAGACTCTGTTTGGTCTGTAGTCTTTTAGTGCAATAGTTCTAAGTCTATTTGATCACGGTGATTTTTTGATACAATACGAGGGTTTATTACAAACAATTGTTATTTAGTATGTTTTTAATTTGATAAGTGTGAGGTGCCATTTTTATGTTAATTAAAGACTGAGCTGATTACCTAATTAAATGGTTTTTTATTGTATACCTATACCTCTTGGGTGAACTTGAAATGTTAAATGCAGAGATAACAGTTTTTTAAAGTAAAATAATCAAAATACATCCACTAAATAATTGACATCTTTTCAAAAAATGTGCTTGATACAATTTTCCTTTCAGTCAACTATTGTTACATTGTTGGTTAGATTATATTATCACATTTTTTTCTCTAAAAACCAAGACTTGACCTTTTTTTCCTTAATTTAAATAAAACATGGGTTGACTTTAGGTCATTTTTACTTGCATCAGATAATTTGATAATTCAATTTACGACATTTTGGGTGATTTTAAAATAAAGACCATTTGGGGATAACCGACAGTAACTGCTTCTTGCAGGCTGAATTACGTAAAAATAAAAACGCCATCTTATAGATAGCATGCTAAATATTATAAAAACTCATTTCCAGGCTTTCGGGAGCTATACTTAATTTTTTATGATTTTTTTTCGTTTATTTTGAACTTTAAATCACTCCCCTGTAAAATTTGAAAAGAGGCGGTTATCCTTTTTCGCCCGTAAGGCATCGATATAATGTCAAACATTGTTTTTTCTAAAAACAATTCAATTTCCAATTGTTTACAAGAAAAACCTTGAATATTTTGATGTAATAATTTCAAGGATTTCTGCTTAGCCCCTTTTGTACAGTTAACTATGTTAGTGCTAGAAAATACCTTTTTGTTATTAAGTTTAATTATACTGTTATTGGTACCTTCTGTTGTCTTACAAACTAGTTTAAACTATTTGTGCTAACCACCTTAACATTAGTACTATTACTAATTGTGGTACTAATTCTATAAGACTTCGACATACTAATTATGTCTGGGTTAATATTAAAAGCTAATAGCCTAGCTATTTGACGTCTAAAACTAATGGGCAGATACACAGTATCTCTTGTCGACCTGAGCTTATCAACAAAAATGTTGGTGTCAAAAAATATAAACTTGTCACTATGGTGACTAACTAAGAAATGCATGTAATTATTTAACATGTGAATGTAGTTGTTTTGTCTGTTTGACAAGTGCTCAAAATATGGAAAAGCACACAAAATTATTTTCTTACAATTTAACTTCAATAGTTCGGTGACACTATCAGTAATATCATCTTTTTTAACATTAATACTATTTACCTATTAATACAGTGATAATGGCATTAGGATCATATTCCTTCCTAGTTATTGAAGACATTATTTGTTTGTAGGAATTCTGAGGCCTACAATAGTTTTCAGAAGAATGACTCAGGTTATCACTAAGTAATTTTCCTAACCCTTTTCCAAAACTATCAGAAAACATAAATAGGAATTGTTTGAGGTTCTATTAAATACAAGCAATTGTAATAGGCACTCTGTTGATAAAAAATAACTTCAAAATTATAGTAATGTACCTACATGTTGAAAATTAACATACACGGGTGATGGCGGTGCGATTTTTATTTATACATGCATTACGCTGTGGTAAGAGCAGTGATGGCCCAGTGGTAACGGCTGCGACTTATGAGTTGCAGGTCGTAGGTTCGACCCCTGACAGGCGCTTTACTTTGTGTAAATTATTTCATCACCACTGCTCTCAAAACGGCGAAGGAAAACATCGTGAGGAAACCGGCATGTGCTTGAACCAAAAATTCAAAGACATGCATCTACCAAGTCAACCCGCACTGGGCCCGCGTGGTGGATTACGGCCAACTCCCTCTCACAGAGAGGAGGCCTGTGTCCCAGCAATGGGAACATTATAGGCTGTTTATATAACTAATATTACACTAACATTGTCATTGGAAGTCGTGATGGCCCAGTAGTTAAAACCTCGCCTCTCAGGCAAGAGGTTGTGGGTTCAAATCCGGGCAAGTACCAATAAGACTTTTTCAATTCATATACGTGGGCGCTGGCAAGTTTATTTTCAGGGGGGTGCATCTTTAGCTCCACGAAGCGAGCTCGATCACTTTTGCAGTTCACCTCGGACATATTAGGTTAACGTTTGTCTTTGTCCATTCATACAAAGAGTCTCATAGGTTTCTTTAAAATAGATCGACGGTCACAAAATCTTGACGACGTGAATAGCTCTATTCTTCAGGTCCAAGATTGGTTTACGGTAAATAATTTGGTACTAAATGAGAAAAAAACCAAGTGCATTAGATTTAAATTACCGAATGTTTAAAGTAGCGAATGTGACATCATATTGAATGGAGAAAAACTGAAATTTATTAATCAAACAGTTTTCCTAGGAATCACGCTAGACGAGAAATTACAATGGGGACCTCATATAACATCTCTTGCGGGGCGGCTAAGCTCGGCCGCTTATGCTGTTAGAAAGATAAGACAGTTAACAGATATAGAAACCGCGCGTTTGGTATATTTTAGCTACTTTCACAGCATTATGTCATATGGCATTTTACTGTGGGGTCGGGCTGCTGACATTGAATCCATCTTTATTTTACAAAAGAGGGCTGTCAGAGACATTTATAATCTATGTCGTCGCGAATCTCTCAGGGAACTATTTAAAAAGATTAATATTATGACGGTACCTTGCCAATTCATCTATGAAAATATTATGTATGTAAGGAAAAATCTGCATCTTTTTAAGAAAATAAGTGATAGACATAATTTTAATACTAGAAATAAAGATAAAATAGATCAACCATTTTTCAGATTATCCAAAGTACAAACATCTTTTATGGGGTACTGTGTTAAATGTTACAACAAAATACCTTGTGATATATTACAGTTAACTGAAAGAAAATTTAAAACTCATATTAAAAGTACTCTTTGTAAACAAGCATATTACAAATTAGAGGATTATATTCTAGATAAAAATGCTTGGAAGCATGCTGGTCTAGCTCCATAGGACAATTTAGAGTATAGACAAAATCAAACTGGTTGCTAATTTAATTGTGTAATTAAATATTATAACATTTTATTTTTTTTACATTCTGTGATTACTCACACACTGACTAATTAGTATCACCTGTAATTTTTTTAGGAATATCGTACCTACTTTTACAATGCTTGTAAATATGTGAACACCATGTATCCATTACATAATTATTTTTTCTGTCATTGCTTCATTTTTAATTATTTTTACCTATTGTGGTATAGTAATCTTATTCCAGGTGCATCGTCTTCACATATAATTAATGTATACAAAATATTGTAAAACATTTTAAAAGAGTAACGGTGGAGTTTCTTGCCCATTCTTCTTCATACGAAAACTACCTTTTGGAAGGGGCGACTAGAATCAATTTTATTATTTTGTAATTTTTGACGTTCAAAAGTGCCATACATGGGCCTATTTGAAATAAATGATTTGACTTTGACTTTGACCGACGGTCACACCACTAAACTATCACTGCTGTAACAAACCTGTGAGAACGCCGTACCTACATTGATTCGTAAAACAAAATTAAGCAAAAAGGACTTCAACAGTACCAACCTACTTAGCCCTGTATTTTATCATAGTACTCGTATAGAACTTCGTAAAAGACGTCACCGTGAGTAGTTCAGTATAATAATTAATTAGTTGTCGATGATTGGAGCGAAAATCATTACATTTGAGAATTATTGATCTTAATTAAATAAGGAAAAGATTTGTAAAACTTCAAACATAAATGGATGTCACGGAGTATCATGTTAAATATTCATTAATAAGATAATTTGAGGTATTTTGAATATAAACAAAAAAAAAATGTTTTTTTTTTACTATTTGATGCTATAAAACAAAAGATCATTACATAAAAAATAATACAGATATCAGTACCCTAATTGCGTAACTTATTTTCGTAAACAATTATGCCTAATTTTTTTCATTTTGACAGTTCAACAACATTCATTGGGTAATTTACGTTGTTGAGCCGATTTTTTTTCCCAACTTACGAAGCAATGGATTAGCAATCTGTTTCAAATCGAAACAAAATGTGATTGTGTTGTATTACGCAATTAGGGTACTGGTTTAGAGTATATTCTTCTGATGCCTGTAATGGCCTAGGCTGAGTGTGCGATATTATAATAATTATGATTTATGTTCCATATTTTATTAGCTTCATTTATATAATAATGTAATGTAATCAATTATTTGCATGCTAATTTTAGCGCATTGTTTTAGAAACTGTTAAAAAACACGAAATCTTAGGAAATTTAAAATAAAACACCACTTACCCAATTTTAAATATTCAGGAAACTCACTCACGCACAATAATCAATCAATAATAATTTTTAAATTGTCACTTTTTAATAAACAGATAATTTTTCTTTCGAATTTCCCGCTCGACGAAATAACCGTGTTGAACGGACCATTCAGTCCAAAGCGATCCACCTAACTGAAACGCTCTGAGCTAAACCTAGAATATAACTTTATAGTTCTATATGCGGTCTCAGTTAAGCTCCATGCACACAGCGCTGTACGATAAAGGGATCCCATGTCAGCATCCCTTTGTTCATATGGCTAAAACAAATGCAGTATGAAACTGTCATGTGATCCTAAATTTATACAGAATAGGCAAAAGTAACGTCATAATGCCATTTTGTTGAAACTGAAAAAATTGTGCCCTATTTTCACGAAAAGATTATTTATAGATGTAAAATTGATAACAATAAGTTTAAAAAAAAAATATCGGTCATATTACCACCTTCTGAGTTGATAGTTGATTGTTGAGTTGATGTTTAAATAAATGATTGATTGATTGATTGATGTACATTTCTGCTCGTTTTACGGCATTTTGAATTAATCTGGCTCCATTTTGGTGATTTCTTGTTCAATATTGTCTTTCAAGACTTGCAAGGTCGTGGTTTATGTTGGTAAATGCGAGATTTCAAAAAGCCCCAAAAGAATCAGTTTGGCACCGTCAGAACTTGCGTCTGGCAAGCCAGATCAAATCGCCAAAATGAGAGATTAACGGGTCAGAAATTAGTGTTTCAAAATCTCCGTCATTGCCTGAGGCTCCTGAGCTGTGTGTATGGCTCCATTGCATTATAAACTAATTCTCCATCAGTCTATATTATCCATGTCAAAGTACATTTGACGCCGATTTGGTGACAGTGGTGGTCGAGGCTAAAAAATATCAAAATTGGGGATTTCGCAGGGGCAGTGAATAATACTTCATTTAATTATTTGACAAATTCATCCATTGTTCAAGTAAGTAAGTAGTTGTAATGAAGTTTTTTATATCCAAAGTCGAAGTTTCGCGCCAATCGTGCGTGTTTCCATTTTTACTTTTCTCTAATATCACACACACATGTAGATACGATTTAAAATGTGACAAATTTTCAATTTGTAAACCAACCTCTGCCGTTTAAAAGGAACTATTTTCAGATAATTTACATTCGAAATCAGAAAATGACAGCTCTTAAAATTATGTCCCACGCTGGAAAGTGGCAGCTTGGATTGTATTAGATGCAATATGAACCTACCCCACTAACCTACCTACATACCTATGCATTGTTACACGGTTCTGTTTGCAAAACTTTTTTTTAAAGGACCGTGCGAGGACGCGTGCCGCTGCATCTAGCGCTCGTGCACCGTATTTTTAATGTCTTTTTGCTGATTGGTTTACCAAATTATAATTCCTTGTTCCTCTTTAAGACTTTTAAGCGGTCGTTTACGCCTTATGGGCGGTCCGTGACAAAGACAGCACTAAATTTATCAATGTTTAAACAAACCAAAGTTAGAAAAATAGCTCCAATTCGCCGTGATTCAAACTGGGGCGGAACTGGACAGGAGTCACGATAACCGCTGAGACACGGAGCTAGTGTAGGTATGGGCGTTATTTAACGTCACTAGTTACAATAACTGGCTACGGGGCATGTAACCAAATAACTAGTTTCGAGTCACACATAAAGACGTGATTTTTGTAACTAGTTCCATCACAATGCAGTGATCGAATGAAAAGAGTGAAACGAAATAAAAGCATTCGTTCCAAAAATAACGTATTACGTAGGTAACCATTTATATTTTCGTTTCGCTAATTACTGTAACACTTCGATAGAATCACCGTGTTGAATCACCGAATAGAATTTGAAAAATAACTAGTTACTAAAATCACTAGTTTTCAAAACCGGTGACGTCCTTGTAGTCACTAGTTACGTTACGTTTCGCAAAAATCACGTAACGACCACCCCTAAGCTAGACGACCGCTACCGAAATCAACAACCCCCCTCTCTGCCGGGCCGCGCGTCTGCTACGGCGTTGGGCTTGCTACGCCGCACAGTGGGCTGAAAATCGATCTTCATAGACTTAGGGATCAACTTAGTAATTTTTTTCTTTTTTCGGCGGAAATGGGTTTAGGTATCGTATATTGATGAATTTAATGCTATTTCAGTTTTTCAATAAACGTTTTTCTTTACTTTATAGCACTTGGTTGAAAAAAATGTATGGAGAAATATGTAAAAAAGGATATATTTCGACTTTGGTACAAGTGCGACTAATTTCCTTTGGCACGATTATACCCCTTATTTTTCTGCATTTTTTGACATATAGCACAATGCGCGGACGCGCTAGATTTTGGGAGAAAAAAAATAAAATGTGTTTTTAGAATATAAAAAGGTTTTAATCTGTTTATAATTGACATTAGGTGCTAAATGATCATAAAAGCGTTATAAAAAAATATATGAATATAAATGAAATTCCAATTGATTCAACATAACAACTACTTTCGAGGTACATGGTAATTATCTAAAGATAGAGAAAAATACAAAAAAAAAAAATTAATTAATATTGATTAGATAAAAAAAGGTGTGAATGGCGGACTCACAATTAAAAAGAATCTTAAACAATAAAAAAATCTTAAAAATAAACAAATAAAAAAACAATTAAAGCTACAAGCATCTTAAACATCTATATCAGATTCATCAGATTCTGTGTCATAATTAATGTCATCTATGTCACAGAACTCGATATCATCCTGTTGCTTCGGCACAACAATTAAAAGATCCAAGGTTTCTTGCCTCATCTTTGTTTTATGTTGAGCACGATGCATTATTGGCCGTGTTGAAGAAACGTAAGGATCTGAAGTCAGAAGCATCATCTTCATTATATCCTCATTCGTGCTCGTCCTATTTATTTTACGTGAATCTCTCTGTATCTGCGAAAGTCTTTGTTACGCGCTTCAGATGCTTCTTCAGACAGATTTCCAATCGGTACAATGGAATTTTTGATGATATCAGCTCCGTGAATCAACAGTTTATGTACTGTTGCTGACATATAGTACCAATGATAGAACTGTAGGTATCTATCTGCGGTCGTACGGGTATAAGCTCGAAATTTTTCAACATCGATGTTTTCACCTGATGTAATTGCTTGTAAAATAACTGCGAATCTGCGCACTATTTCTTCATCCAAGCCAGTAATAGCTGCCGTTCTTTCAGGAAATTCGAAGAATTTCCTTGCCGTATTTCCGTCATTTGTTGTCCCTGATTCCTGCTTCACGATATCTATCAAAAGCCCTAACTCCTTTCGAAATCTCTCTTGTATCTGTTTCTTCCTCTGCTGCATCACGGATTTGTTATGTTCTTCTTTGACAGACCAAGTTTTAACATCTTGTTTGTATGCTATGTGCAAAAGACACTCCATGCTATTAATTTGAGCATGCAAAGGTGACAAGCCAAACTTGATCATATCAGATGACACTTCTTTACGCAATACTGCATCGAGATCGTTCATCTGAGATGGTTTCGCCAAACACAAGTAACACACAACACTGGAGCGAGCTTCTGATAGATACGTGCACACTTTTCCATCAATCATCGTCAGGACGAGATTGTGTTCAACTTCAATGCCATCAACACATTTGGATGGGCTTAAAGTTTTTATTTCTGCTTCTATTTTAGTCATTTCGTCTTTCACTACCAACTCACTTTCTTTGACGAATATAAATTGAACAGGTCGACAGTATAGTGTAGAACACGGCTTAGGATTTTCCCATATAATTACTTCCTTTCCAACTGCAGCAGTTAGTTTTAAGGGAACTAAAGTCGTCATAAAAATGGCTTCATCAGTCTTTCCTTCTTCCATTTTTTGTTTATATCTACTTTGGCTTGATGACCCATCGAAACCCCATTTTGACAATAAATTTAAAGACTGATGAGGCGGCTTATCTGGTAGACTTTTGAGTATACGTTGCACAGATATGTCAAGAAGAGCTTGAAGAGATACTTTGGCCATTGTATCTGTTAAACTAAATGCCTCATTTGGAGGGTAACATACTAATTTAGCCTGCTGCACTTTATAATACGATGGATAAATATCAGATGAACCCTCGCGGATTGTAGATTCTCGCAATGTAATATATTGCCACTTCGATAGTTTAAGTGATAGTAGCAATCCAAGCGCTTTCTCCGGAGTAAAAGTACATTTCTTGTGCTTCTGAGTTTTAATTAGTTGCGAAAATGTTGCTACCTCTTCAGGATTTTTCATTAAATAATCAATGACTTCAGTCAAATTTTCTTTGCCATCTTTCTTTAACTTGCTTACTGTAGCATAAGCTAGTTCGTCACTGTCTTGTTGATTCTGTTCTTCAATCCTCCGTTTTTTCTGTTTAGTACACAATTCTACGAATGGTTTACGAGGAATTAAACGCTTAGTTAGTGTTCCAACAGATACAGATTGGCTGGTTGAAGGTGCTTGATAATCTGTAATAGTATCTTCTGCAGCTTGTTGCGGAACAATACAAGATGGCCAATCCACTGTAAGCGCCAACCAGTCTCCGTATTGTTTCTTAAATATTTCAGAGTTTCCTTTGGCGGTCTTCCATCTTTTTATGACAGCCTGGCTGAATCTTCGACAAAATTCCTTTAAAGTGTCGCTGTCTTCTTCCGAAAGACTTAAATTGAACTGAGACACGACAGTTTGCAGCAATGCAAGGTAGTTACCCAGCTTGCCAGACTGCTTTAAAACAACATACAAGTCAAGGTTATGTACTATATTCACTTGTTCCATTTTAGAAAAATAGGTTATCACTCTTTGAAAAAACAAAGTCAATTGAAAATAGTAATTAAATGCACACGATTTATACTTAAGGTTTGAAAAAAGTATGTAGGAAGGGGGGTAGTTAGTTAATGAGATCTAATTATCTCAGTAATAGGATATTAGATTTCATTATTATAGATAATGGCCAATGGATCATAAGATCTCATTATTTAACCATCCTCGTTACTAAATTACAAAAAATATTAATTAATTTCCACAAAATTTGTTATGTTTAACCGGTAACTACTAAATTTATGTTCATTATAATTTATTAATTACCATTTAAATACCTAATGTCAATTATAAATAGATTAAAACCTTTTTTTATATTCTAAAAACACATTTTATTTTTTTTCTCCCAAAATCTAGCGCGTCCGCGCACTGTGCAATATGACAAAAAATGCAGAAAAATAAGGGGTATAATCGTGCCAAAGGAAATTAGTCGCACTTGTGTCAAAATCAAATTATGTCTTTTTTTAGATATTTCTCCATACATTTTTTTCAACCAAGTGCTATAAAGTAAAGAAAAACGTTTATTGGTAAACTGAAATAGCATTCAATTGATCAATATACGATGCCTAAACCCATTTCTGCCGACAAAATAAAAAAAACACTATGTTGATCCCTAAGTCTATGAAGATCGATTTTCAGCCCACTGTGCGCCGGTAATTTGAAGCTACGAGTCTATTACACGTCACCGATCAGTACTACGCTTGGTGCTACGCGCGTGTGAGTTGAATAATCTGTTTAGATTGATGTGTTTGTGAGAGATCTATATTATGTGTTAAAGTCGATTGACTGTATGCGAGGGGTTGTGGACCTAACTAGAAGGGGTTATACTATAAAACAGAATAGGCAAGACTAGGCGTTTATTTAAATAATTTTGATATCTAAATAGGAAGGAAAAAAAAAAGCTAGTCGCTCATTCCAAAACTAACTCTGACAGGAGAAGAACGAGCAAGAAACTTCCCGGTTTTTCATTGTAATAGAAGATTTATCATTACAGGAATCAAATCAAATACATAGGTACACAACAGTTTAGTTCACTACTACATAGATGTAACAAACAAGTAACGAAATAATGTTTTAAACTGACACCAGATACCAATAGACATGTTTGAAAGTAATATGTTGATGGTTCAAATAGGCACAATTACAGTACTTACCTAGTTATTATAGGCAGTAACAAACAAGATAAATACTAGTTATTTAGGCACAATTTCAGAGAATACACACACACATAACATAACGCCTTGTTTCCCCGAAGGGTTGGGCAGAGATCCCTGTAGCAGGTACACCCACATTTCGCCAGTTATGTTTAAGTCCCATGTAATAGGGGGCGAGCCTATTGCCATCAACCGGGCACAAATCCAGACTCCGAGCTGCTACTGAGAAATTACGGATAGAAAAATCCAATAACACTTTGCCCGACCCGGGAATCGAACCCAGGACCTCATGCTCAGCAGTAGCGCTTGCGATCACTAGACCAACGAGGCAGTCAATACAGAAAGGAGAGGGTTTAGAGAATACAGAATAATATAAACAATTATAGTGCTTAACTTACTTTACTCCTTCAAGTAGATCCGTATATTATAAATATTACATCATGTACCCTATTATTCAAGTATTCAGTATGATATTTTAATGACTTTGAATCTGAAGGGTATGAAGTGAATCCTTTCCACAGAATACTATTACTCCTAGCGGAGATCTTTTCCCAAGCAAGTTCGCCGCAAAAAGCAAGAGCCCCTACTGATATCAATTGTTCCTTCCATCCCTTCCCTAGCGGCCGCACATTATGCCGCCTTTTTAAACCAATCACACATTTTACTAAATAACTTTTAATATTGATAATCTTAAGTAAATCTAATCTGGCAAAACGGTTTTAAAACTATAAAAGATATAGAATGTATTTTTATAACAATTTATCTGATTATAATAACATGTAGTCCCCTAAACATAACATCCACTGCATTTACTACATTATCATTTATGACAATTTTAAAAATAACACATAAAATTAAGAAAACATTTTTATTTATAATTCTGTTATCCTTAAATTTTAAGGTGAAAATAAAATAAGTTTTCGTATTTATTTATACCCATTCACAGTCACCGGTTTCGTTCGAAATTGATTGGTTCGTCTAGAAACGCTCTGATAGTCTGACAGAATATTCATACTAATTTCATGCAATTTAGGAAAAGAAAACAAATCATATGCGATTTTACATATTCCAACACGCGCAAGGATTTGTGCTACTGCGAGCTTCAGAAACACTTAGTATTACAATAATTACTTCAACATGTCGGGGCAACGCACGCCTCCATCAGCACAAATGAATGCTCTGAGCCATACTTAATCTGAATCGGATTTAGACACCGCAGTTCAAGAAAGTGATGTTTCTTATGTAAACATAAAACGTAACAAAAAACGTTCGCGTCCCGATGACCCTCGGCCACCTGGCGATGAGACTCAGAAAGATTTTAAGCATGAAATAATGGCCTTACTAAATTACTGGAAAGCTAAATTTGATACAAAATTAAACGAAATGTTTATAAAACAAAATAACCTAATAACACAACTTTCTACGGATATAATCTGAGCTAAAATGACAAAACTCAAATATTAAAAAAACGCTGGAAGATGAGCAGTACGAGTACATTAACTCGGGGCTCGAAAGCCTGCAAAACTAAAAATCGGCTCAGCATAAATATATAGAAACCCTGGAAGAAAAGTACACGACCTTCATTTAAAACCCAGGTCTTCCAGCATAGAAATAGGAACGTCCCCCTGGTCGAAAACGAGACAAGTACTGATCTTACAAACGCTGTCTGCAATATTGGCCAGGCTATTGGTTCAGTGGCGTCTGCTTCGGATCTCCGTGATTTCGACCGTGTACCCGGTGAGCCCGACTCAATTCGTCCGATCGTTGCCGAGTTCCATGCAGGGAAACAAAATGTAGTCCAACTTTCACAGGGCCGCCAGACGTCACTTATTATCTGATGCACAAAATGTGTAACATTGAGTAGTGTTAGGATGTAATATGATCGTATGCCTACCTGCTAGCTTGACCAGACGGTCATTTTCTAGGTATCAAGTAATCAAGGTACGTAAAAACGTTACTCACCTCACTTAAATTCTGTTAGCTGATTTTTACGTACCTATATGTTATACAATATCGTTAAAAATCAGTAATCAATACTCCCAAACACTTCCCGTCAGCAGTATTACACATTTTGTTCATCAGATATTATGTGACGTCTGGCGGCCCTGAGATCTTGCTCTAATAAGGTACTCTTACCGCCGTGCGAGCTCTCAACAATAATAAAAAGTCTTCCGAAGATAAGCTTAACTCTGAAAATTAGCATCCCTGGTAAATATATTATAATAAGGATAGTTTCTACACTTATCATTTGTATTATGTGTAATGTCATAACTGCTATATCTCCAATCAAACTCTTTAATAAAAACATTATAACAATGACTCCCTCCCTCACACAAAACTGCTACCGAATTCGTTTACACACAATCTCCCTCATAATACTATTATATAGCCACGCAGCCACCCTAGCACTCACGTTGCGCCCCGTATAAACCGTACACCACATAGAAACATTCGCCACGTCTAGGCTTACCTTGACACAATGTATACATTTTTAACGCCATCTGTTGACGCGGAGTCATAATCATAATTGCATTTGTTACAATGACCTTTATCACAAATAGGTACTAGGTGTGAAATATAATAAAAATGTATTGGCTAAGATGGCTTGAATATTAGTCCTATATTAATAAGTCTTGGATCACGAGAATTATCTCGATTCACCGTGAGATTTTGGATTCGGTGGCGAGGCGTGGCGTAAGCCGAAGAATGGCAAATAACTGATCATAGAAGCTATTCAGGACGACCGACGACTGATTCTAACGACGAAAATGAAATGTACTGTATGTGTCTGTACTCGCGTCGACGGTACAGACGCTACTGGATACAAAATCGGGTCGAGTGAAAGCTGAATATGTTACCGGACAGTCGGCACCGGCTACCCGGCAACCGGGACGTGTGAAAAGGCACTAATGGTTGCACTTAACCGTTGAGAATTGTTTAATTCACATGTTTAATCTGACCATTTGAACAGCTAAACGGCAAAACATGTTTAATTTGGTAATTAGTGACAAAAGTTATGAAACATGTAGTGACTCGCAAAAGCCTCACTTACTTACCTCTATCAGTTATTAATCTACTGGGTTTACCAAAAACCGAAATTATATCGGTGAGTTCTTTAACTGTTTCTGTTGAACGTATAGTTTTTACAGGACAAGTAAAAATAAATTTAGTAAATGAGTCTATAACCATCCTAACTAATATCATAAATGCGAAAGTGAGTTTGTTTGTTTGTTACGCTTTCACGGTAAAACGGCTGAACGGATTTGGATGAAATTTGGCACATGGATAGACCATGACCTGGGATAAAAAGTATCATATGTCCTAACATAGTGATACTTTTTATCCCGATATTCCCATGGGGACCGAGACTTATGCGGGTTAAACCGCGTGGCACAGCTAGTTAAAATAGGTATTGTTGTTTCAATGGTGACTTTTAGGAAATGGACCCAAACCGTCTTATTCCAAAACACGGTCTAAATTTGGTACTGGGATTAATACTAGCTTTAGTCCCATGACTAAATAAAACGTTACTATAAAATGAAGTTTATCTATAGTTCCTCAACTATCTATGGTACTAAAGTTAGTCCGCCGAGTCCCCTAGTTTATCTTTGGTACTTACTTATTTATTTGACGTTTGCGTTGATTATTGTTGTGTGTCAAATAATACAAAAATCGTTAAAAATGGATATTAATATGGTTATCTTGATGGATTTTGGAGACGTCTCGGCAATTTTACAGACATCGTCGTCGTGTGAATCCTTTTGAACTGAGTGACGAAGATTTTAGAATAAGTGTAGGTTCACAAAACGTTTTGGAGAAAAACTAGTGGATTTTTTTACATGAGGATTTATCCCATGACCCTCGAGGATGCTCATTGAGTCCTGAAGTGCAAGTAGTTTGCGCATTACGCAACTGGGCTCGCCATTAAGTATGTAAGTACCTAACCTTGGTCAATACTAACCTGACATTAGACAAAATCCAAATAATATACTAATACTAGCTAACCCTACAAACGTTGTTTTGCCATATAATGTTTGGGGTAGACCATCTTTATCACTTACTACCCTACCTGCCCTACCTGCCCTACCTGCCCTACCTGCCCTACCTGCCCTACCTGCCCTACCTGCCCTACCTGCCCTACCTGCCCTACCTGCCCTACCTGCCCTACCTGCCCTACCTGCCCTACCTGCCCTACCTGCCCTACCTGCCCTACCTGCTCTACCTGCCCTACCTGCCCTACCTGCCCTACCTGCCCTACCTGCTCTACCTATCCTATCTTTCAAGTTGGATCAAACTGCACACGGTGTGTAAATTTGATTAAAATCGGTTAAGTATGTAGTTCAGGCGTCCATCGCGGACAAACAACGTGACACGTAATTTATTCGTAAATTCAAGACGATACAGCTGATTAACATGGTGTGTCTCAACTAGTTTTCAGCAAAACATGTTAAAACTCGTCACGGATGTCCCGAACATTTATAAAATGCCTATTACTCCAAATAAACAGGAGGAAAGCATTAGGAAATTCCGCTGTATTGCTTATTTTCCTACAGTAATTGGGCCAATAGAATGGACACATATTCACACACAGAGACATTTCCTACATAAATAATGTAAAGTATCTAAAATCGATCTATTTTAATTAAATGTTATATGAACGTATATGAAATTTTATTTACCAATGCATCGCTATCGTAGTCATTTAACATCATGCCTGTTTTTCCCGAAGGGTTAGGCAGAGGTGTACCATATAAATAGTACACCCACATTTCGCCAGTTATGTTTGTCTCATGTAATAGGGGGCGAGCCTATTGCCATCAACAGGGCACAAATCCAGGACCCAGACAACTTCAATGACGTGAGGAGCAATCATCATTATTTCCAAGTCCTCAGGAGAAGGTGGTGGTGGTTTTTCGCCACAGGTGTCTTTGTTTGTTCCCTTCTTTACGTAGATAAGTTGGATTCAACTCGCAAACAAACCATGTCACAGTAAAGCTCAACACACACACAAGGCGGGTTTGTCGGGCACGGGTCAGAACGGCAGTACGGCGGGCTTGTATATATTGTAATTCCTTGTTGTATTATATGGATGTCAGCACATGAATTTTGGCCGGCTGGAGTTGTGTTTAGATGTTACAGAGAAGCATGACCAAAACTAAACTCCCATGTGTCGTGTGAATACGTTTTTGTTGTTTATACTTGGGTGTACACTGAATTTATTCATGAGTCTGTATTTATGTAAAGGTTCTTTTATCACTAGAAACAAATGATATACCTACCTACTCGCCTATTATTATTGTACCACCAACATGATGCACTGTTTCAAAAGCATTTTAAAAAAACGAAAGATTTCAAATGTTTTTATTAAAATTTTTTCAATGTAAATCTTATATAACTAAAAAAATACTAAACGTAAACAATACATTATACACAATATTCACAAGTTCACACGAAGAGTCGTCATGTATCGCGCGCTATCCGCGAGCTTAGGAATCACCATTTCACCTCTCGCCCAGTCTTCATGAATTTCGACAGATGTTTGTATGTAAGTACAGCAGCGGTGGTGCAGTACCCAGTACTGCACTTTTTACGAAAACCACACTTCTTCTTTTTCTCGATCTTGATAACCCTTGATATTATTGTGATAGTCATCAGCTCACTTATTGTTATTTCGGTCATTCTGTTTTTGTAAAATTACTTAATTTATGTAGATAGCCAAAGTAAGTGTTGTTGCGGGTATGTATGCGCGGTGACATCGTGGTCCGCCGCGCTCCCGGTTTTAAATTTCATAAATGGTTAATTTTGCGGTGTACTACGCTAAAAATGTGTGTAAAGTGAACTGGCAATGTCATAATAAACGTATAAAGTGCAGGACAGTGTTAATTTCTGTGGATATTGTGTCTTTGAGACTATTTAATTCCCAAACAAATAGTGCAAACAGTGACAACGTGTGCGCGGTGCGAAGTTTCGCGAGCCGCGCATCTTGCTCTTTCACTCCCGCCTATAAACGTTTAGCTTCGTTTCACTCGCGCAACGCGGACATTCAAAATGATTTGTTTTGCTTGCAATAAAAAAATTTCATTGGGAGAATTCCTGAGATGTACTGGATGCAAGACAGTATTCCATTATATCTGTCTAAGTATTACTTCAGCTACATTTACTGAGCAAAAAACCCAGCTAGAAAGTTCGTATAGGTGTGATTCCTGCTCGAACATAACACATCGTGTACGAGTGACTGATGATACACCGGCACGCGGCTCCCGCTCAGGAGGTGAGTTGATAGGAAAGGAATCAACTATAACTTGTGAAGAGATTAATTTTAAGGATAATACTACGCCATCGGCAATTAACATGATGGAAAGTATCCAGAGTATTACGGATATGTTGAAAGGAGAAATATCTGCTAAATTGAATACTATTGAAACAAAACTTATACAAGAGATTAAGAATTCAGTAGCAACTTTGGTCCTAGAGAATAACAAATTGAGAGAATATTTAAGTGTAGCTAATAAAAAGTGCACTTGTTTGGAAGAGGAAATTAAAGTTCTTAAGAACGAAAGGATTGTCAATAGGCAGCCGAACGCTTGTACCAAGTTAGTCCACAATTCTTCACGTAATCAAACTAGTAAAGAACTCGGAAAAGAAGTACCATACAATTCTACGACGACGCAGTTATCGCGCGCTGTTGCCGAGCCAGACCCCGCGAGCGCGACACCGCTGCCGGCCGCGTCGCTCATACCTACGAACGCGACGGCTCAGCTGAGCGCTACCTACGCAGCGGTGGCCAGAAATACAGCGGTTGTGGAAAATATCAATGATAAATGGATTGAAGTGAAAAATAGCAAAAGAAATAATCCGGTAAAGAAAGGCGGTAACGCTTCGGTAACATTGTTGAAGGCGGTAGAACGGAAAAAATATCTACATGTATGGAGGTTGGACAAAACTACTACAGAAGATAACATTAAGGAATATATAAAAGGTATATTAGGAAATAACTCGGAATTTATAATAGAAAAGATAAAAACGAGAACTGAAAGAAATTATTCGTCATTTAAAATAGGTTTACCAGAAAACAGCTTCGAAAAAGTATGTAACCCTGATGTTTGGCCGCTAAATGTAGAATTTAGTGAATGGATTTTTTTTCGACGCTCAACCACAACATCAAATCATTCACGAGCAGACACACAGTAGAACATACAACATTTTATACCAAAACGTTAGAGGACTAAGAACCAAAACAACAAGATTTTTATCGCTGCTGGAATCGTCGGATGCTGATATATTTGCTATTACTGAAACGGGATGTAACGAATCAATTTATGACTCGGAAATTTCACTGCCAGGATACCAGATCCTACGTTGTGACCGAGCGGACGGACGCAAGCAGGGCGGCGTACTTTTAGTGGCCACACCGTGTTTTGAACTGCGACGAACACAAATGCCACATGATATTAATATTGATACTCAACAATTCGAAATAATATGTGCAAGTGTTTATAAGCAGAGTCGTTTCTTATTTCTATGCTGTGTAGTGTATATACCACCAAAGGCAGAAGAGACTGAGTACATGGTAATGTTTACTTTATTAGAGAAATTGTGTATTAAGTATAGAAGTAATATAGTAATTTTAGGAGATTTTAATTTAGTTTCGTGCAATAGTAATGTAAGTAGTTATTTTGAATATTTTGTGGCCTTTTGTGAGGTCGCTCAGTGTAACATGGTGCCGAATTGCAACAATAGGCAACTGGACCTTGTGTTGAGTGGGCGCGGTGGGGTGACGGTGTGCGCTGCCGACGAAGGTCTGCAGCCCGTGGACGTGTATCACCCGCCGCTTGCGGTCGGCGTTGCGGCGGCACGTGCGCCAATACTAACACGTTCCACACCCGCAGCTTGCGAATCACAACCACACCCTCAGTCACAGTATAGGAAATGGAATTTTCGTAAAGCAGATTACAATAAGTTATATTATTTAATTAATTTAATAGACTGGAAATATTTATATAGTATTCAAGATCCTGATTTGGCTTTAAACTTTTATTATGTTAAAATATATGAAACTTTCGAAGCTAGCATACCTCCGAAAACTAAAAACATAAGTAATAGAAGATATCCAGAATGGTATAATTTAGGTCTTATTAAAGAAATTAAATTAAAATACAATTTGCACAAAAAGTATAAAGCGACCAAATCTCCAATTGATTATGAGGCATTCTCTCAGTGTCGGGCAAGGGTGAAGGCGGAAACAGCGAGTTCTCACCTCCGGTACAGAGATCGAGTACAAAACCATCTCGCTACAGATCCTAAATCATTCTGGAATTACGTTAGGTCGAAAAAAGACACTTCTAGTCAGTACAAATTGATCAAAGAGGGACGAGTTCTATCTGGTGATGAATCCGCTAAGGAACATGCACGATTCTTTCACTCTGTGTACAGCGCGACAGCGGGCACGCTGAGCGCGGGGGCGGCGTGCGGGGAGGCAGCGCCGAGCGGCGCGTATGCGCACCTCGCCTGCCTTGAGCGGGCGGCCGTCGGGCGTGCGCTGACTGGTCTGCCGCCTAAGCGCTCAGTGGGTCCGGACGGTATTCCGCCCTTTATTTTAAAGGATTGTCGCATGGTATTAATAGAACCTTTGCTGCACATATTTAATGTTTGTTTGTCGGTGGCACACTTTCCTAGTCGTTGGAAACTAACGCGGGTGATACCTATACCGAAAGGTCGAGGTGGTACGGATGTCAGTGACTTCAGGCCAATTGCGGTACTGAGCGCACCAGCTAAGGTATTCGAGATGGCTGTTCACAATTGCCTTTATGCACAGATAAGCCCTCATTTGTCTGATACGCAGCACGGCTTCCGTCCTGGGCGTGGTACAGCGGGGAACTTACTTCACCTGATGACACAGTTGGTACCAGCTGTTGACGCTGGGCTTCAGGTTGACGTAGCCTATCTGGACTTTAAGAAGGCGTTCGACACAGTCGACCACGATATACTCTTGTCAAAACTTGCGGGTATGGGCTGCACATTTCATACTGTAAAGTTCTTCGCCAGTTATCTTCGAGATAGGCGTCAGTATGTGGACTGTGGCGGACACTTCTCGGAGCCCTACTACACCAGATCGGGCGTCAGTCAGGGTACTAATTTGGGACCCTTATTATTTATTATTATGGTAAATGATTTACCAAAGGTAGTCAGATCACCATGCATGTTATTTGCAGACGACCTTAAGTTGTCTGCAGTTATAAAAGACTCTGCGGATCGTGACGTGCTGCAGCACGACTTGGATAGGGTTACTGAATGGAGTCACTGCAATAAGCTATACTTTAATGTATCAAAATGCTCGGTACTTTCATTTGCACGCACAAGAATCCCACAACACCACCAGTACAGCATGGACGGGGAGCTCTTGCAGCGTGTCACGGAGGTTAAGGATTTAGGCATTAATTTCACCAGTGATCTCCGGTTTCGCAAACACGTGGTACACGTTTGTAAGAAGGCCTTCAGGAATCTAGGATTTGTGCTGCGTCAGGCAAATGACTTCACAAACATCAGTGCATTGAGGGCTTTGTATGAGGCTCTTGTGAGGAGTCATCTGGACTACAATGCGGCCGTCTGGAGCCCGAGTGAAATAAAATACAAAATTATGCTCGAACGGATACAGAACAAATTCGTCAGATTTATTTATTTAAAGCTGTATGGGAGATACCCGGGATACCCGTTACTGTATCCTACCTTATTCTGTCTCGGTATGGTGGGCTACTACAAATTGGAAATTAGGCGTGAAGTGACACTGGCAACGTATCTTTTCAAAGTTTTAAGGGGTAGTATACAAAACTCAGGTATACTATCAGAAATAGGGTTTAATTTACCGGATAGGTACGTGGCGCGGCGGCGCAAGCCGCAGCTGCTGGTGGTGCCGAGTGCGCGCACTAACCTGCTGGGGCGCGCACCGCTGACTCGTGCGCTGCGCACTCTCAACGCGGTGGCGGATGTCATAGACATATTCACCTGTACACTGAGCGAGTTCACAAGGGCCACGTACTGTGTAGCATGTAAGGTATAGATAAGTATATTTTAAGTTACTTTGTCGCATTAGATTTATTATTATCTGTAATGGCAAAGGAAACATGGCATGTAATTAAATAAATAAATAAACAAACAATAAAATTATGACTTAATTGACGTGACATCTTATCGTTGACATTGACAATTAATCAGCCATGCATTCCGACGATATAATTATGTATCAAGGAGAACTTATTTCAATGTTAATAATAAAATATAAGTTGGATAGGTATATTAAACAAAACATCTTATTTTAAACAAAAAAATGGTAAATATCCTGTTGTAAATAACTTTTGTGGTATATTAATTGTTGTAAAAATGTTTGTGCTCGCGAGGTCTACTGTTCGCAGAAATACTAGTATTATCAACATTTAGAGAAACAGAACGTTGCTTCAAATAAAGCCTGTGTGAACGAATGAAAGAATGCCATTTTTGTTGCTTATCTGTGGATATTATTTAAACCATGAACCTTCTTTGGTACTAACTGATCCTCGAAAAGTCTTCGTTTTGTAATAAGAACGCTTTTTGAGCCTGGTACTAGCTTTATTACCGTAACAATCCTAGACAACCAGTACTTAAGCAGTTTTTTGTAATAAGACTGAAATGGTCTACATCAGTGGTCAAGAATAATTAATATTAAAACTAAATAGCGAAATAAATTGGACGTGACACTAACGGCGATCAAAAGTAACTAGAATTGAAGTTGATGCTAAAGCTATAATGACAAAAAGTAGGAAACAAAACATCTTCATGAAATAGCACTCCTTGTGGACACTATTGTCACTATTTCATTGAGTATTCAAATGTTTGATTGCAGCTTTATGTTTTTTTAAGTGAAAACTTCTTTAGCATCGTTGTGATTTGAAAATCGATGAAACGAAGAAGCGACAGTTCTCTGAAGCTGAAGAGTTTGTTTGTTTGCTTGAACGCGCTAATAATCTCAGGAACTACTGGTCCGATTTGAAAAATTCTTTCAGTGTTAGATAGCTCATTTATTGAAGAAGGCTATAGGCTATATATCATTACGCTAAGACCAATAGGAGCGGAGCACCAATGAAGAATGTTTCAAAATTGGGGTGTTCTATTTTTCCTTTTGAGAGCTTCCGCTGCGTGCGCTGCGTAAACGGTTAAAGTTTCGCAAAAATCATGTATGACAGAATTGTTCCAATTTAAAAGTTCTAAAAAAAAGTCCGCAATAGTATATGTCTATCTTTTAAGGTTGGCTCACTATAAGCTTTTTTATGCTAACCAAATTTGGTCTAAAATAATACATTATTTGCGAAGGTGTTTTTATAAACATGATATTAATCCTTATCCAAATAAATACATTATTCATCACAAGTATTTAATTTGAAACAAAAATGCCCTTTACATAATTTGATTCCAATGAATATCTTAGGAGATATCGCAGTTTTAAAATAACATCGCAGCAAAATAATGATCAAGTCATCATAAATGCGCGCGCAGTAGATGTGCATGAGGGGGAAGGGCGTAATATAATATTACTAGCTTCTGCCCGCAATTCCGTCCGCGTGGAATAGCTACTTTGGGCTAACGCTATCTTTAATCCGCGACTTCGTTTAAATAAAAGTGTTTTTTTTTTTTATAATACATACCTATGTTAAGGAGCTATTTTAGGTACCTACATCACGCTTTAATCAGTAAGCCGACGTTCGCACGGACGTAATAAAATCGCAGCGGGATTTTATCGCGCACTGAATTTTCAACTCTCGGTGTTAAGCCGAGCGTTGAGAATCCAACGCGCTGGAACGCACTCTCGTCCCAGCTCGTTGAAAAACACACTATTGGATTTTCAACTCTCGGCGCTAAACAGAGCGTTGAAAATCAAGAGCACGAACAAAAGAAACAGATCTCGATAGGGCAACATATAGTTGCCCGTGCGAAAAACACTCTTGGCGTAAATCTATTCCTACGTGCTTAAATGTTTGCCCCTTTTTTTTTTTTGGGTGGGAAATCATCAAATAACTTCTCCCGCTCTGGGCGGAGCGGGCAGACTCTTACTGACTAAAACCCACCCGTGTTCCTTCAGTTGCCGTGTTGCCAGGCGGGCCACGATTTCCCTATCGGTTTTCTTCGAACCCCCGGCAGGCATTGGCCCTAGCGGACCCCGTCAATTCTGCTGACCTCTCTTTGAGGCGCGCGTGGAACACAACGCGCCGTCGACCCGGGCTTGGTCCTTATCGGACGGTGAGCTACCCATTGTTCACCGTCCGCAAGCCCGCGCCTACGGTGGCCGGAAATCTTCCTGTGATTCCCGACGCCCAGGGCGTCTCCTCCTGCGGCGGTTAGGGGTGCGAGGGCGCGAAATTTGCCTCTCCCTCACGCGCTCCGTCTCCTCCTTCGCGAGCATTACTGCTTCGCAGAAGGAGGTGACGGCCTCCCATTTCCTCTCGCTCCGTAGCATGGCCCGTATCAGGGCCGGACGCGAGAGATCACCGCCGCCGATCGCTTCCACGAGGACACGGCGATGCCCTGCCCAAGCCAGGCAGACCTCCACCGCATGCTCCACCGCGTCCTCCGGGCGATCCACACAGTGATGACACCCGGGCGTTTCCTCCCGCTTTATCCTGAACAGGTACCCCAGAGCCAAACGTCGGAAATGCTCCACGAAGTTCCACCGGCTGTTGAGGACGAGTCCCAGATACTTCATCGTCAACTCGACGCCGATGTGAACCCCTCCCGCCATTACCTGGGAACCCAATGACGGTGGCGCACTACGAGGACCATAAAAACCCATGGCCTCGGACTTGTGCAGGGCCACCTCGAGTCCCAGCTGCCGGATTCTGTCGACGATTGTCGCAACCCCGCGTGTCGCTAAGTCGGCCGCCGCCTGGTACGACCTCCCCTACGCCAGGACCAGCGTGTCGTCAGCGTAACAGACGACGCTGACGCCAGTAGGGAGATCGGCGCGCAGCACCCAGTCGTATCCGATGTCCCACAGCTGCGGCCCCAGAACTGATCCCTGTGGGACACCGCACGACATCTCTCGCCGGTTCCACTCTCCTTGGTGACCGGGGTAGATGACGGCCCTGTCCGTCAAATAGGCCTCGACCACACGACAGAGGTAGGTCGGCATCCGGTGATACCGAAGTGCCTCCCTGATGCAACTCCAGGGCAGGGTGTTGAAGGCATTGGCGATGTCTAGAGACACCGCCAAGACGACCCCACCCCGGGCCACAGCATCCCCCGTCGTGAGGGCCCACACGCGCATGATGGCGTCCACCGTAGAGCGCCCCCTGCGGAAACCGAATTGGCTCTCCGCCAGATCCGGCCCCACTCGCACCAGCTGCCCGACGAGGCGGTCTGCAATGACTCTTTCAAAGAGCTTGCCCACCTCGTCGAGCAGCACAATGGGCCGATAGGCGGACGGAGAGTCCGCTGGGCGCCCCGGCTTCCTGATGAGGACTAGTTTCCCAGTCTTCCAACAAAGTGGGAACTGGCGCCTCTCCATGCATGCGCATAGGAGCCCCCTTAGTCGAGGCCCGAGAGTCCCCATGGCCAGGACCCAGGCTTTTCCGGGTATGCCGTCGGGTCCTGGGGCGGTATTCTTCGCACTCATCTTGCGTACCGCCACTCTCATCTCTACCTCGGTCACTTCCGGAGCATCGTCGTCGTCGTCGGCGGTGTGGTCCGTATCGGGCACCGCAATAGGCGGAGCCATAGGCGGTGGCGTATGTTCCTCTCTTGAAGGGAACAGAGCGATCACCACGTCCTCCACAAGCTGGGGCCGGAGACTGCGTCAGCGGGGGAGCCCATGGGCGGAGAAATGTTTGCCCCTGGGCCATATTAATTGTTATCGCAGGCTTCAAAAATTCAGGCTTCCAGCTTCATCCAAAACGAAGTTACAGGGGGTCAAAAATGTCCTCAATCGGTTCGAGAAAAGATGGTACGGCAGTGCCTTTGCGTTTGTTTTGCTCGACTTGGCGGGGACACTCCTGTGCCCCCAAAAAGTTCAGTTCATCATACAGCTGGATGATAAACTGATGTAGGGCTGACAGATTATTCTCATCGATTTTCTAAATTAGTTTATTAAGAAATAATGGCTTACGGAGCGGTTTCATTGGACATGAAATAAAAAAAGATAATTATCGGCTTTTGTTTTGTCGCTCCTTTCATTATTATTTAATAAAAACTCCACGAAAAATTCTTCGTTACTCGCAATTCACAACCCAGTCGTATTAAAAGGGTACTATGGATGTATTAAGGGCAAGAGCAACAAAAAATACTGCGATCACCATTCCGTATGTGAAGCCTTTATGACACTAGTCATTTTTTCCTGTCGTTCAGAGATTATTAGAACTGTCTTGCCTGTAACAAATAAGTACCTAATATTATGTTTTCAAAACAATAAATAAGAACCGTTTACAATTACAAGATAGTACAAGGTCATGTGAAAGCAGTGAGTACTGCACAGCACACGGCTAGTCTTCCCTACACGGTACAGCCTATGAGATATTCTCCACCCAGATTATGACTTACCTAGAAGCATTTGCAGTGCCACAGAGCTGCGTTTGAAAGTAATTTCCAGTGCGTCTAAACTAAACTCCTTGTGCGACATTACATTTTTCATTCTGTATTTTCTAGTTTGCTTTTTTTAGTCTGCTTCAATTTAATATTTGCCTTCTAAGGCTTGCGTGATCAGGTTCACTTTACCGAGATTAGTTCTTTGAGCAGTCTTTTGAAGTAAGGATATTAAAACGCACAATATTAACTTCTGAGTAGGTAATGCGGAAAATCTGCTACAAAGCAGGTACCATGGCTTCATGGTCTGAGTGACTTAAAATTTTGATCTAACGATGACTGTGGGACATTATGTTAGAGATGAAAAATAATTATTAGTTTAGGTTTTAGGTTTATTTCTCATAAAAACTTAAACAGTTCACTTAAAATGAGATACAAAGTTCTTACATCAAAGTTATTATAATTATCACATTTGCTTCTGGGGTGTTGGTGACGTTACAGGGTACATAACTACATACTTATGTTTCTTAAGTCTTGTTTTAAATATGTTTATATTATCACATTTATTTAAATCCTTCCGTAAATTATTTATTGAACAGCTGTGCTCCTCAACTGATATTGTTTTTTTTGCCGTAATTAGTCTGTGCCCGTGCAGTTATTATTAGTTGTTTGTTTTTACTTCTTGTGTTGTATGTTATTGTTTTTGATGTAGTTGTATGTTTGATTGTACGGTATTCGTAATGATTTTTTTATTACAATGTTTTGTTTTGTTATCTTTGTGAGGTTAGATTAGATTTAGCGGATGAGGTTTCGTTCACAAAGTTCAACACTGATCCCCATATCTCAATGAAATATTATTTCTGGTTTAATTTTACTATACAGGGTGGATTTTTGAGATAGGGCAGTAAGGCAGCTACCTTAACCGTTGTAGCTACACGAAAACGATCTTAGGAGACTGTCCTTAACTTTTTGAAACATTTTGATCTGCATTCACAGATTTTGCAAAAAAAATTGTCAGTAAGCAAATGGTCAGTTTTCTCAAAAACTTTTTTTGACGCCAATCGATCCTGTTTCTTATAAGAATCAATAAATTCAATAGGACCTTCTGAGGTTTCTAGAAAAGTCAAAAATCTCAAAAAACTTTTGGTAGGTCAAAGTCTTTTTGAGCATCTTACATAATTTTTTATAAAGATTTGTCAAAGTAAACAAGAGCGAGTCGGACTCGCGCGCCGAGGGTTCCGTATCATTTTAAATTTTCATCGGCGAGGCCTATATTCGTCAGAGAATCTTAACACTGCACACTGCGGTGTAGAATATTGCAGTTTTAGATAACAGCCATCTCTTGACCGATAGTGGAACTAATGTAATTTTTGTTGATGATTTCTGAAACAGTGTGCTATTTAGAGCCATCGTTTTATTTTTCTGTAATTTTTACATAAACTTCTATCACGTAGAATAATTTCAGATTTTTCTCTATGCAAACTTCGGAGGTAAACGGTATTGTTTTTTTTACTTTTTTCGTCACAAGTTGAAAACTATGCGGCCTAAAAAAAAAGAAAAATGTTTGAGAATGTGCAAATAGCGTTCTTTCATATGATATCCCACATGCCTTAGTGGGGCTACCACTTGAAATTTTTTTTAATCCCCGTTCAGTCCCTTTTGCAAAAAAATACATATTTTTATTTCTTTCTTATTTGCAAAATAGTTGGGCAAACGTCATCTAAAACTGTTCCAAATTTCAAGTTGATCCCTTATGGATGCGTCCGGGGGGAAGGCCAGTCTCCGGGACGGTGCACCCTGGGGTGCGGACAATGACTCCCTAATAAGGGGTCTCGTTGTCCGTATGCCAATATCCTGTCGGAGGATAACGCTCTAACGGGTACTCGCTAGGGAGCACTCGTTGAGTAGCGTTAAAGTAGGAGCGGGCTCGGCGTGCACTAACCCTGCCGTCGGGCGGGCAGGAGGAAGTCTTTTCTCCTGTCACCGCTGGTCTCGTAGCCCCGAAGAGTGTCAAGGTCATGTCTCTGGCATTTGACGGGGGTCGAGGGTCTTGGCTTAACCGCCCGGGCCGCGAGGTAGAAAACCTCTATAAAAAATCACCCCAAACCTCCAAGCGGCGGCGCACCGTGAGGGAGGTTGTTAGCTTGACTAATGGGTAGCTTAATTAGTCACTAGTGCGAACCACAATTTTTTGAGAAATTAAAATGTTATGTACTCGTGGGAACTACTATGGAATTTAAAAAAACAAAACCAAAACCAAACAGAAAGGAGGGGAGAGATGCGGGGTCGGAGTCCGACGCTGTATCTTACGCGGAGAGCTCTAGCCAGAGCTCGGGGCGCGAAGTGGTGGGGGCGGATGGAATTATCCGGAAATTCCGGAAGCGCCCCAAATCGGACGATGGTGAATGGTCCTCCGCCGACAACAGGCGGAAAATGCACACCAGCCGGCGGGGTAAGGCCCGGGAAAAAGGGAAAGGTAGAGGGCTCACCACCAAGAAGGCTGGTGAGCTGAGCCAGGCTGGCCCAGTCGAACTGGCCCGGCCAACTGAGAGCCTCGCCACGGAGGAGCACCACCCGGAAGAGACCAGCAGCGGGCCGGTCCTCTCAGAAACCTCTGGTGGTGAGCCGGACGTCGCTGGCGGCGGCTCCAATCAACAGCAGGAAGCCTGGTTTGCGGAGGTCGTGGAAGCTGCGATCAGGGCTGTGGCCTTGAAGAGGATTCAATCCTCCAAGGACAAGGCCATACCCGCGGCCGCGGCCTCTATTTTGGCGGCAGCGAAGGAGCTGCACTTTGGGCCTCCGTCGGACGGTATGTCCGAGATGCGGGCGGAGGTCACAAAGTTGACTGCCGCCATGGAGCTTCTCCGAAAGGAAAACGAGAAGCTCCGAGCGGACCTGGCTGGGCTGCGAGCAGCCGGCCCCCGAGAGGCGCCGCAGGGAGGGGAGCGGCATGGGCAGGTGCCCGTGCCCGTGCCTGCGGAGGACCGGGTTCTGGCCCTGGTGCGGCAGGAGATGGCCGCCCTGCGGAGCAGGTTCTCCGCCCTAGAGGCTATCGTCCTGCGCCCCCCGCTAGCGGCGAGCCAGCCGGCCATAGACCAGCGGAAGGCGGCGTCGTATGCCGCCGCCGCATCTGCTGCGGCCAAGGCAGACAGGGGCAGGCCAAGAGCGGAGCGGCTGCACAGGCGGCGAAGGCCCCGGCCCTGACGGCGAGGGCTCCGGCCCAGGCGGCGGCGAAACGGCCACCTCCGCCTCCTAATTCTTCTCCTCCGGCCGACGCCGGATGGCAAGTGGCCGGGGAGAGGAAGAAGGCTAGTAAGGAGGCAAGGGCGGCCAAAAAGAGGGCGAGGCGGCAGCGGCGCAAAGAGAGGACCGTCGCGGCTAGGCTCCGCGCCCCGAAGTCCGCAGCTGTGGTGGTGACACTGCAGCCGGAAGCGGAGAAAAGGGGCGTGTCCTACCAGCACGTGTTCGCGACGGTGGACCGGGTGATGAACCTGGAGGAGATCGGCACCGCCAAGGGTATAAAGATTAAGATCACGGCAACCGGGGCCCGGATGCTGGAGGTCCCTGGTGCGGCCAGTGGCCCGGCCGCTGGCGCTCTGGCTGAAAAGCTCAGGGCAGCCCTAAATGCGGACGAGGCCCGAGTCTCCAGGCCCACCAAGTGCGCTGACTTGCGCATCCAGGGCCTGGACGACTCCGTGACGGAGGCAAAGGTGGTGGCCGCCGTCGCTAAGGCTGGAGGGTGCTCTGTCGAGCAGATCAAGGCAGGCACCATCCACCCTGACCACACGGGGATGCAAGCTATCAGGGTGAGCTGCCCCGTGACGGCGGCCAAAAAGATAGCCGGGGAGGGCCAAAGGCTTTTGGTGGGCTGGGTTTCGGCGCAGGTCAAACTGCTGGAGCCCAGACCTCTGAGGTGCTTCCGTTGCCAGGTGGGCCACCACGTTGGGGTCAAGTGCACCTCGGAGGTAGACCGCAGTGACCTCTGCTTCCGCTGTGGTCAGCCCGGTCACAAGGCCGGCTCGTGTAACGCCACGCCGCACTGTGTCGTATGTGCGGCGGCTGGCAAGCCGGCCGATCACCGGGCTGGGAGCAGGACCTGCGCTCCACCCGCCGAGGCCAGAGGCAGGGGCAAGCGCTCCGCCACCACCGCCGTCACAGCCACCACCGCCGTCACCGCCGCAGCCGCCGCCACTTCCACCGTGGCCACCGCCGCGTCCACCATCGCTGTCGCCGCTGCCGTTTCCGCCGCGGCAGGACCCTCGCAAGGGGCTCGGGGGGAGGTAGAGATGGAATGCCAATAACGGCCCCATTTCGCCTCCTCCAGGCGAACATCAACCACTGCGCCGCCGCTCAGGATCTGTTGCTCCAGAGCATGGCGCAGTGGTCGATCAACATCGCCGTGGTCGCTGAGCCGTACTTTGTCCCGCCCAGGGATGACTGGGTGGAGGACCTGAGCGGCTCAGTGACCCTCATTTCATCGGCCGCCGCCGGTACTCCGTCCCTCGAGTCGGTCAAGAGAGGACGGGGTTGCGTTGCAGCACGGTTCGGGGAGATTGTCGTGGTGGGTGTTTACTTCTCCCCAAACCGAACTCTTGCCGAGTTCCACAACTCCCTTGCGGAGTTAAGAGTCGTCGTCGTCGGGTTTGGTTCCCTCCCCGTGCTCGTACTCGGGGACTTCAATGCCAAGAATCTGGCTTGGGGTTCCCGGTATACGGACACACGGGGCAGGATGGTGGAGGACTGGGCTCTGGAGACAGGCCTGGTCGTCCTAAACCGGGGTTCTGTCCTCACGTGTGTGCGGATGCGGGGCGAATCGGTGGTGGATATTTCGTTCGCCAGCCCCGCTCTGTCGCCGCGTGTCATTGACTGGCGCGTCATGGAGGGGGTGGAGACCTACTCCGATCACCGGTACATCCGGTTTGACGTCTCCACCCAGACCTCGAGTGCGCCGGTCCGACAGGCCCCGAGTGGTCCGCGGTGGGCGCTGAAGCAGCTGGACCGGGAGCTTCTCCTGGAAGCCTCGATCGTGCAGGCCTGGGTGTCATCACCGGACAGGCCTGCCGACATCAACGACGAGGCGGAGTGGTTCCGGGAGGCCATGTCCAATGTGTGTGACATGGCAATGCCCCGGGTCCATCCTAGGCATGCTTCGCGCCGGCTGTACTGGTGGTCGCAAGAGCTGGAGGCTCTGCGCAAGGCGTGTGTTGCTGCGCGACGCCGGTACGCCAGGCATCGCAGGCTCCGTATCCGCCCTCCGGATACGCAAGCCATTGAGGCGGAGCTGTACGAGGGGTACAGAGCGGCGAAGACCGCCCTCCAAGCGGAGATCCTGCGGGCCACGGCGCTGGCCCGCGAGGAGATGCTGGAGACTCTCAACAGGGACCCGTGGGGGCGCCCATACAAGATGGTGCGGGAGAAACTCCGCCCATGGGCCCCCCCGCTGACGCAGAGTCTCCGGCCCCAGCTTGTGGGGGACGTGGTGAGCGCTCTGTTCCCCTCTAGAGGGGATCATACCCCTCCGCCCATGGCTCCGCCTACTGCGGTGCCCGATGCGGACCACACCGACGACGACGATTCTCCTGAGGTGACTGAGGTAGAAATGAGAGTGGCGGTACGCAAGATGAGTGCGAAGAATACCGCCCCAGGACCCGACGGCATACCCGGAAAAGCCTGGGTCCTGGCCATGGGGGCTCTCGGGCCTCGACTGAGGGGGCTCCTAAGCGCATGCATGGAGAGGGGCCAGTTCCCACTTCGTTGGAAGACGGGGAAACTGGTCCTCATCAAGAAGCCGGGGCGCCCAGCGGACTCTCCGTCCGCTTATCGGCCCATTGTGCTGCTCGACGAGGTGGGCAAGCTCTTTGAAAGAGTCATTGCAGACCGCCTCGTCGGGCAGCTGGTGCGAGTGGGGCCGGATCTGGCGGAGAGCCAGTTCGGTTTCCGCAGGGGGCGCTCTACGGTGGACGCCATCATGCGCGTGCGGGCTCTCACGACGGGGGATGCTGTGGCCCGGGGTGGGGTCGCCTTGGCGGTGTCTCTAGACATCGCCAATGCCTTCAACACCCTGCCCTGGAGTTGCATCAGGGAGGCACTCCGGTATCACCGGATGCCGACCTACCTCTGTCGTGTGGTCGAGGCCTATCTGACGGACAGGGCCGTCATCTACCCCGGTCACCAAGGAGAGTGGAACCGGCGAGAGATGTCGTGCGGTGTCCCACAGGGTTCGGTCCTGGGGCCGCATCTGTGGGACATCGGATACGACTGGGTGCTGCGCGCCGACCTCCCTAGCGGCGTCAGCGTCGTTTGTTACGCTGACGACACGCTTGTCCTGGCGCAGGGGGGGTCGTACCAGGCGGCGGCCGATTTAGCGACACGCGGGGTTGCGACAATCGTCGGTAGGATCCGGCAGCTGGGAGTCGAGGTGGCCCTGCACAAGTCTGAGGCCATGGGTTTTCATGGTCCTTGGAATGCGCCACCGTCGGGTTCCCAGGTAATGGCGGGAGGGGTTCACATCGGTGTCGAGTCGACGATGAAGTATCTGGGACTCGTCCTCGACAGCCGGTGGAACTTCGTAGAACATTTCCGACGTTTGGCTCCCAGACTCGAGCGGGCCGGGGCTGCATTGAAGCGGCTCCTGCCCAATCTAGGGGATCCAAACGCCTCCTGCCGGAGGCTCTATGCGGGGATCGTGCGGTCCATGGCCCTTTACGGGGCACCGGTGTGGGCGCGTTCATTGAGGCTGCGGCCAGCCCGCCGGTTGAACGCGTCCCAGAGGGTCATGGCCATCCGGCTGGCCCGAGGATACCGCACGGTCTCCTGCGAGGCGGCGAGCCTCCTTGCCGGATTACCGCCATGGGATCTGGAGGCAAACGTCCTCGCGCACGTCTGGGAGTGGCGCGAGGAGGCGAAACGCCGGGGCTTAACCCCGATGCCGCAAGAAATTGCGACACAGCGGACAGAGCTCTGGCGGGATCTCATGGCGTCATGGAGGGTGCGATTGTCGCAACCCCGCGCTGGGCACACCACAATCGCGGCGATAAGACCCGTCTTTGAGGAGTGGCTGGAGAGACGCCACGGCGTTCTCACCTTCCGCCTGACGCAGGTCCTCACCGGACACGGCTGCTTCGGGAGGTTCCTGTTCAGGATAAGGCGGGAGGAAACACCCGGGTGTCACCATTGTGTGGATCGGCCTGAGGACACGGTGGAGCATACGGTGGAGGTCTGCCCGGCTTGGGCGGAGCAACGCCGTGTTCTCGTAGAGGCGATCGGCGGCGGTGATCTCTCGCGTCCGGCTCTGGTTCAGGCCATGGTACGGAACGAGAGGAAATGGCAGGCCGTCACCTCCTTCTGCGAAGCGGTAATGCTCGCGAAGGAGGAGGCGGAACGCGTGAGGGAGAGGCAAATTTCGCGCCCTCACGCCCCTAACCGCCGCAGCAGGAGACGCCTGGGGCGGGAATCGCGAGCCGATTTCCGGCCACCGTAGGCGCGGGCTTGCGGACGGTGAGCAATGGGTAACTCGCCGTCCGATAAGGACCAAGCCCGGGTCGACGGCGCGTTGTGTTCCACGCGCGCCTCAAAGAGATGTCAGCAGAATTGACGGGGTCCGCTAGGGCCAATGCCTGCCGGGGGTTCGAAGAAAACCGATAGGGAAATCGTGGCCCCCTGGCAACACGGCAACTGAAGGAACACGGGTGGGTTTTAGTCAGTAAGAGTCTGACACGCCCTCCCGCTCCGCCCAGAGCGGGAGGAGTTATTTGATGATTTCCCACCCAAAAAAAAAAAAAAAAAAAAAAAAAAAAAAAAAAAAAAAAAAAAAAAAAAAAAAAAAAAAAAAAAAAAAAAAAAGGGTTCCTTTTTGCCATTTTGCTACGGAACCCTAAAAAGGCAAGTGTCATCTACATGTCACGTTAGGTGTCCTATCAACCCTATTTACCCGACTACGGCGAAGCAAAAATGAAGGTTATGATTTATCAGTGTTATTATTGTAAATAGGAATAGTAATGAGCTAATGATTGAGCCTTGCTTGCGCTTGAATTACCTGTCTATTTTGTAAATATGAACTGAGCATGCTGAAGGTGCTGCCTGTAATGTCAGTAGCTTTTCATGACTTACCATATCGTTAGCTTTTTTGGATCAATATGAGGTTTTATTTCTTTTATTTTAAATCTACTGAGGCTATGCGAGTACTTGATTTAGGGCGGAAACCATATTGCTGGTCAGTTAGGAATTTTTTTATACTCGTTATTTCTAAAAGACTCGTTCGAATATTTTAGAAATAACGGGTAAGACCGACACTAGTCGATAGTTGCTGGGGTCGGTTCTACTTCCAGATTTGTAAATCGGAGTGACCCTCGCAACTTTTAAGTGAGTCGGGAAAAATACCGCGCGTTAAGCACATATTATACAGTTAGTTAATCTTTTAATCATTATATATTAAGGCATTTGAAAGCTTTTAATACCGTTCAAATCTGTACTAGAGGTGCTGTCAAGATAGTCAATAATTTTAGAAATTTCGTTAGTGTTACAAGGGGAAAGTTCATTCAAAGTTATGTCATGTGTGTAATTACTGTCGTACATGAGAATATTACCTGTGTTTATGTGGTACAGGTATATATTAGGTAAGTATTCAAGTCCACGTCTATTGATGCCAAAAAATAAGTAAAACTTCACAAATTTCATTACCGTGTCTGATAAATACCGAGTTCGACATTAGTTTGGGTGGAGCACTGCTGTCTTTGATTTTATTCGCTTCTGAGTTATTAATGATTTCCCATATTTTAACCCGACTGTGGCAAAACCAAAAAAGGAGGATTGTTTAGGTTGCTTGTAGTTGTTATGTAATAAGCTGTGATAGTAGTTTTTCTTGTGTCTTTATTAGTTTTTATACTCTGTCCTGTTCTTCATTATATTTCTTCTGTAGGTTGTCGTCTTTTGAGATTTCTTTGTTGCCTTATGTGATTTCGTAGGTTTATTGAGTACGATCTTTCGGTGTATTCAGTCTTCTTGAGGTAGGTTCAGAACTTTAGTTTTATCTTCTTTATTTTTGCTTATTTGTTCTGAGATAAATCTTTCTAAGTAGTGGTAGTCGTATTCGTCATTAGCATACTTTGCTATTAGGGTACTGTTAATTTGTCATAGTCAAGTGCTTTGTATTGGATCCTTTAGTTTATCTTTGGTGTCAAGCTGCCTATCTCCAGGAACATCTGTTTGTGATCTGATAGGCACGAGTCAAGTATAGAAATGCTGAATGCGTGATTGTTTATGTTCGTGCATATGTGATCCAGTACAGTATTTGTAGTGCTGGTTTTACGGGTGGGTACTGTACAGCTTTTTTTAAATGTAATATTTTGTTGCAGTTTCTTTTATTTAATTTAAATATTCTGTAACATGACTGTCTTTACTAAGTATATCGAAAACAACCGTCCTTTTTCGTCACTCCAATTGTGAGGTATAAGTTTCTAAGAAGTTGTTTACATTGGATTCACCTGGTTTATATATCGCTCCGATGTTCAATGAGAGTTTGTTTATGTGTATCCATAATTATGTGGTGGTTACCAAGATCATAACTCTTCTGTTAGCCCACGTTTGCGCGGACGTAATAAAATCACAGTGATTTTTTTTCGTACACTTGATTTTCAACGCTCTGCTTAGCGCCGAGAAATAAAAATCCAACAGCGTGTTTTTTCAACGCGCTGGGACGAGAGTACGTTGGATTCTCAACGCTCAGCTTGACATCGAGAGTTGAAAATCCAGTGCGCGATAAAATCCCGCTGCCATGTTTATATTTTGTTTTGATTCTTTCTTTTCACTAGTACATAATCTTATCTTTGACAATTCTATAACTCTAAATCAACTTGTATGCTCATAATAATCGCTCGACCTTATTGTATCTACGCGAAGACACTGCCACCCAAGATACAGGATTTTCCTAGTTTGGGGGCAGGGTACATTTCTTCTTGGACTTTCGACCTCACTTTTGTAAATTATACTTAAGTTTGCTTACCTTTCTGTATACCTACCTATCTATTGTCAAAGTTTTTTTTTTTTTTGAATAAAGAATTTATTTATTTATTTATTTTATTACGTCCGTGCGAACGTCGGCTTATTTCCTATTTGATACTTTCGTGTAGATAAATTGAAATGCTGCCCGCCGCCTTTTCCCCGTCCCGACCCTTGCTTTAGCCAGCCCGCGGTGCTGAGCTTGTAGCGTTAAATTCCCCTAATAATAATATTAATCCGATCTAGCCTGTCCCTTGCTGTCCTCCACCAGCGATGCCCTAAGCCGAGGTCGTCGTAGTCGCTTAGTTTCATGCCAAGTTTTATGCCCTGGCTTTTTTTTTTTTTTTTTTTTTGGGTGGGAAATCATCAAATAACTTCTCCCGCTCTGGGCGGAGCGGGAGGGCGTGTCAGACTCTTACTGACTAAAACCCACCCGTGTTCCTTCAGTTGCCATGTTGCCAGGGGGCCACGATGTCCCTATCGGTTCTCTTCGAACCCCCGGCAGGCATTGGCCCTAGCGGACCCCGTCAATTCTGCTGACATCTCTTTGAGGCGCGCGTGGAACACAACGCGCCGTCGACCCGGGCTTGGTCCTTATCGGACGGCGAGCTACCCATTGCTCACCGTCCGCAAGCCCGCGCCTACGGTGGCCGGAAATCCTCTCGTGACTCCCGACGCCCAGGGCGTCTCCTGCTGCGGCGGTTAGGGGCGCGAGGGCGCGAAATTTGCCTCTCCCTCACGCGCTCCGTCTCCTCCTTCGCGAGCATTACTGCTTCGCAGAACGAGGTGACGGCCTGCCATTTTCTCTCGCTCCGTAGCATGGCCCGAATCAGGGCCGGACGCGAGAGATCACCGTTTATGCCCTGGCTGGAGGCCTTAATTTATTGAGACAGCCACAAGAAAAAAAAGTCCAGTTAATTCATTTTTACAGTGGAGGATTTAACTGTGTGGCTTGATTAACTTGAAAATTGGTATAAATAATCTATAAGTCAAATAATGGAAACGTCACAATAGATTTTTCAAAAATTACGCTATTTGCTATGGGGGATGAGCATTAATGCATTATGTTCGTATTTTTCTATAGTTTACCGCAAATTGTAAAAAGACTAGCCAAATGATTAGAATATTGCAGATAGTTACGGATTTAACCTTTTAAAAGATTATCATCACGCTATACCTTTATGGAGCTAAGCAGTTAACCATAACATATACAGTGTGGATTTTGAGATGGGGCAATAAGGGCAGGTGACTTAACCGCTGTCGCTACAAGAAAACGGTCTTACGAGACTGTCCTTAACTTTTTGAAACATGTTAATCGGCATTCTCAGATTTAGAAAACAAAATTTTCAGTCAGCAAGAAAATGGCCAATTTTCACAAAAAATTTTTTTGATGCCAGTCGATCCTATTTCTTATTACTAGGATCAAAACTATATCGGGCCAACTGAGGTTTGAGTACGAGAAAAGTCAGAAAGTTGAATTATTCCAATACTTCACTGGGCTCAATAAGGAACGAATGTAGCAGATAGTTACAGATTTAAACTTTCAAATGATTATCATCCCGCTATACTTTCATGGAGCTAAGCAGTCAACCGTGAATTCATCCATACTTAATACTTGATCCATACTATTATACTATGCATCCTAATATTATAAATTCGAAAGTAACTCTGTCTGTATGTTAGCTTTTCACGCCTAAACCACTCGACAGATTTCGATAAAATTTGGCAAGGAAATAGATAGCATCTCGGAGAAGGACATAAGGTACTATTTGTCTCAAAAATAACCCTAAGGGGATGAAAGTTTGTATGGGAAACCTATAATTTCTTAAGATAAGGCTATGAAAATTAAATTTATGCTTTTGGTAATAAATAAAGAATTACGTATTTCTGCGTTTTTCAAAAATCAAGAGGGTAATACGGGATGATTTTAAAATTCTCATTATGTAATACTGGTTTTTTTTTGTGTCTTCTTTTCAAAAGATTAAAGGGATTGGAAATATAGTCATAGTCCGTATCTTGAATCAACATTCAGTCTTTATTTCATTAAAACCTGCTTTTTTTTTTTAACCGGGCAAGTCTGAGTAGGACTTGCGCCCTGAGGATTCCGTCTCAAAGCTGTGCTTACTCGGTTGCCCGAATTTCCAAATTTGGATTGAAGGACAAACTTAACTTTTCAATTAAAAAGAATTTATAGTAGAGTAATGAAATACAGACTAAATGTCACTTCAAGACACGGCCTATAAATTTTTGATCCCAGATTGAAGAAAAACTTAACTTTGCAGTTCATATATAACTATAAATTAGCAACTTTCGGATTTTCCACTTTACTTGACCTTACTTCTCGCCAAACTTCATGCTGTTGGGCCAACGGGAAGTACCAAGTAGACTGGTTTATTTGCGCGTGTTAAAATATGCGGCGTAAATGGCCATAATTTTTATTGCGTTAACTTGCAAGTTTAATTTTCGTTACACCTCCAAGAAACCGTACATATATCTAAGTTTTTGATATCCATTTCAACTTAATGCCTCCACGCGCTCCTGAGAAAGGATCTTGACAGACCACGAAGTCGTTCTTTACAGGTTTTAATTTTTCATTTTGAGGTACGGAACTCTAAATCAGATTTATTATCTGCCTATTACCTTTTCATGGCGTAACGGCTGAACGGATTTAGATGAAAGGCATAGGGTAGGCCATGACCTGGGTTAGGACACAGGCTACTCTGAATCCTGGTACTAGTACGTTCCCGTGGGATATTTTCCAACATCCACGCGGGCGAAGCCGCAGGCAAAAGCTAGTATATATATAAACGCCGCCTTTGCGATCCTGCCTGTAGTTATAAATATGTTTGTAGTGCGCTGATATAATTTTGCGTCCGCTTCCGAAGTAATCCACATTTTAGGAAAAATTTATAAGTGTATATTCATTGGTGCTGTTTTTATTATGCATTATTCGCCGAGTTTTCCAGTATTGTGGAAGTTGCGCAAATTCGCATAATAAAGAATCGCATCGAGCATGAGTGGGATGGCATATCTTTGTATTTACTTACTAGTTGCTGGTTTAGTCTATTCGTGTATTTTGAATTTTTATTGAAGCGGTTATGGGTTTTTTGGTTGGTTTTATTTTATGTGATTGTCAGTATTTCTTTAATGTATTCAATAATGAGATCTCCTTCGCCGTCTTCAATACGTTTGTTCAGCTCTTCTTATAATAATTGTAAATACTGTCTTTGTGCTGGGGTTTGTTCTGCGTAAATCTGTATGTTATCGTGTAGGTTTTTCTTATTTGTTAGTAGGTATTTCGGGACGTGTGTGTTGTTAAAACAGAGTTTTAAGGTCTGTTTTGTTTGGGATATATTTCTCCAGTATGATGATTTTAATTGGTTTTGGGCAGTCTTCGTACAGCCGAGTAATTATTTTCTTCACTTCATTATTGTCTTGATTTTCTGGAGTTTGTTTCTTTTGTTAATTTCCGATATACTGACGACATAATGACGATGGTTTTCTCGCGCTTATATCGGTATGAGCTTTTGGTGGTATAAGACAGGCAATTTAGGTGTTGTACTTTCGGTGTTTTTTATTTGGGTTATTTCATCTTTTATGTTTAATTTAGTTTTGTGTTATTTATTTGCCATATTTTCCATATCTCCATTTATTTGATCGACTTGTTGAGCAAAGCTTTCAGTACTTAGTTGATTTCAAGGTATTTATTTCGTTTCAAATCTCAGATATTTCATGTAGTTTAGACCATTAGTTTGGGTTTTGTCAAACTTTTCTGGGAAGTTCATCTCTGTCCGAAAATTTGTTAAGACCTTTTATACTCGATTTCTTCAGTGCGCTCTTTTCGTTCAAATGTGTTAACATTTCTATATATAGGCGTCATCATCACAGTAGGTTTGTGAGTTTGGTACTGACCCGCTAGCGCTTCCGCTCTCGCTTATCACTATGATATCCGGTGTCGGTGGCATCCTCATTGCGTATGGGTTGACACGAACGTTCTCCGTGAGTGTGAATGCGACTCAAAATTGCAGCGGTTCTGTTCCCTCGCGGGGGTGAACGAAGCTAGTTCTCGACCAGTATCGGTACAGAGCGCGATATCGAAAGAAAGAAAGAAAGAAAAAGTATTTATTGAGACTCGCACAGGAAATCACAAATTAAACTGAACACCTTAAAATAACCAAAAAAAAAAACCAAAAGCCAACCAAATAGCCTTTAAGCTTATGAGACTAAGAATCACTTTCCAATGTCTAGTTTTCATTTAAACGTAATACTTTCCGCAAAAAAGTATTCAACACGTCTGCTTCCAACAAGCACCAGAGCCGTATTTTTCAATATTTTTTTAAGTGAAAACTTTTTTAGCATCGTTGTGATTTGAAAGTCGATGAAACGAAAAAGCGACAGTAAAAAGAGACAAACGCAAATTCATAAGATTTAACGTGGGATAAAACGAAATAGGAAGCATTAAACAGTGTTTCTTATGTTCGTGGTTCTCTGAAACTGAAGAGTTTGTTTGTTTGCTTGAACGCGCTAATCTCAGGAACTACTGATCCGATTTGAAAAATTATTTCAGTGTTAGATAGCCCATTTATTAAGAAAGGCTATATATCATCACTCTAAGACTAACAGGAGCGGAGCACCAATGAAGAATGTTTCAAAATCGGGTGGTTTTATTTTTCCTTTTACCGCGCACGCAGTAGAAGCTCTATTATGCTGCGTGCGCTGCGTAAACGGTTAAAATTTCGCAAAAATCATGTATTAAGTACAGAATTGTTTCCCTTTACAAGTTCTACAAAAAAGTCCGCGACAGCATATGTCTATCTTTTAAGGTTGGCTCACTATAACCTTTTTTATGCTAACCAAATTTGTTCTAAAATAATGCATTATTTGCGAAGGTGTTTTTATAAACATGATATATCATCCTTATCCAAATAAATACATTATTCATCACAGGTATTTAAAAATGAACCATAACAATGAAAAACAAAATAAAAGTAAACAACATGCAATAAAATATCTTTGAACAAATACAAGAAGAAATCCCTGTGGCCGGGATCGAACCCGAGGACAAGAAATATCGATCCACCGTTGTGCCTCGAGACCGATCGGTTTCTTATTGACCGTCGCGAATATGTTGAACCGTCATTATATGGTAGGCGGAGTGGGGGGTGTTAGGTTTTTACTTTCATTACGTTACGAAATTTCTTGATTCGGTCGCCGCGCTCAAAGCCCGCGATAAAAGCTATACAATAGCTTAAAAAAGTAAAAAAACTGAAACCCGTCAACGGAAAAATAAAAGTGATCCATAAAGTACGAAACAAGAAAATATTTCAGACAGAAATTAAGACACAGGTACAAAAAACCGGCCAAGTGCGAGTCGGACTCGCACACGAAGGGTTCCGTACCACCTTACAATAAATTTGCAAATAAATTAAAATACTAATGGTCTAAGATTCACAGAGGAATGACCTTCACCCACCAGTTTAATGAATGAAAAGTATTTTTTATCACATCTCTTCAAAAAGAGCTAGTTAGCTAGGGACTAAAAGTGATTTGATTTTGGAATGTGGATATTGTTAGTAAAAGTTCCAATCATCAAAGAGATCAATCACGAACATTGTATGAACAAATAACAGGCTGAAAACGTTGAAACGTTGGTACTATTCTTATTCATTATAAGTTGTACTTATTTATTTTCTCATAGAGGGTGATAAAAAGTAAAGTAGAGTATCCACCTTAGGAGCAACACTATTTTGGGCACGCCACAATTACAGCGATAAGACCCCTCTTTGAGGTGTGGCTTGAGAGGCGCCACGGCGTCCTCACCTTCCGCCTGACGCAGGTCCTCACCGGACACGGCTGCTTCGGGAGGTTCCTGTTCAGGATAAGGCGGGAGGAAACGCCCGGGTGTCACCATTGTGTGGATCGCCTGGAGGACACGATGGAGCATACGGTGGAGGTCTGCCCAGCTTGGGCGGAGCATCGCCGTGTCCTCGTGGAGGCGATCGGCGGCGGTGATCTCTCGCGTCCGGCCCTGGTTCAAGCCATGGTACGGAGCGAGAAGAAATGGCAGGCCGTCACCTCCTTCTGCGAAGCGGTAATGCTCGCAAAGGAGGAGGCGGAACGCGTGAGTGAGAGTCAAATTTTGCGCCCTCACGCCCCTAACCACCGCAGGAGGAGACGCTCGGGGCGGGAATCGCGAGCCGATTTCCGGCCACCGTAGGCGCGAGCTTCACGGACGGTGAGCAATGGGTAGCTCGCCGTCCGATAAAGACCAAGCCTGGGTCGACGGCGCATTGTGGTCCACGCGCGCCTCAAAGAGATGTCAGCAGAATTGACGGGGTCCGCTAGGGCCAATGCCTGCCGGGGGTTCGAAGAAAACCGATAGGGAAATCGTGGCCCCCGGCAACAGGGCAACCGAAGGAACACGGGTGGGTTTTAGTCAGTAAGAGTCTGACATGCCCTCTCCCGCTCCAGCCAGAGCGGAAGAAGTTATTTGATAATTTCCCACACAAAAAAAAAATAAGCAACACTATTTTAAACTCTTGTGACGTACTTTAAATCCCTTGCTGCGCTCAGGATTCAAAGAAACACTCTCGCCTTTAAAATAGTTGTTTGCTCCCTCGGCAAACAATTTACTATTAAATCAAGTTTAGTATGTTAAAAAATATATCGTGAGTGGGTTGGCTAAAAAAATCCAGGCCAGACTATAATGCACAAAAATTTTAAAAATGCCATTTTTCCAAAAAATCTTATCTTATCATTATCTATTTATTCATTTAACGATTAATTCGTTTTAGTAACGAATGTTTCTCTTATAAAGCACTATCCGTTGATATGTCACTTATATCTATGTATGTCACTTATTGATATTGGGCTATTGGGCGTCAAGAACATTCCTAAACTTGGTGGCCAATAAGTACTCACCTATTTAGGTCATTAACTCTGAATTGACTAACAATTGGGAAAAGTCGAGTTAATAGCAAAGCACTCTAAATCTGTGTAGCAAAGGTTCTCCTTCAAAAGTTCTTTCACTTGGTGTATATCTTGCAATGTTTAAAATAAACTCACACACTTTAAAATAAACACAGTCCGGCTAAGATTTTTTTTAGCTAACCCACTAACGATATATTTTCTAACATACCTACTACTTAAAAGAGATCATTCACGTCCATAAATTTTTGGGCGAAATGTGAACGTGCCGAACAAAAAAAAAGCTATATTCCGAAAGTTTTTACTATAGGAACAAACCTGTAGAGTCATACGAGTACAACGTCAAGTTACATGAGTTCGAAAAATCATTTTTACATCCTTACGTGATACGGGCTCAAGAGTAATATTATGAATGTAATTGATTTCTATTCAGGCACGCTATTGCTATCATACACGCTTCTTCTGCTAGAACATTGATATTATTGGAATAATACGGCTATTTGAAACTGCGTGCATTTAATTCGTCGTTCTTCCTCTTGACAGCGTGGAGCTGTTTCTTGTCATTGTTGTTTATTATTATTCATGAATATACAGGGTGTTAAAAAACCCATTACATATCCGTTATCTACGGTTTCTATACATCAAACTAAATAGATTCTGTTAAAAATATTACTAGAAACTGAATTATATTTTTGGTGTGAAAAATCGCCAAAATATGGCAAACGATTGCGAGTGCTACATTTTGGGCTCGTATTCTAAATGTGTTACTCAATTAGCCTGCAAGCATATAACTGCACATACTGGACCATAGTCCGTCCGGTACAAAAAAATCACAACGACGGCGAGTATAAGTGACTCTCGGCTTCGTTAAGCTTCTTGTTACATCCGTTATTCATGTACATACTATGTTATATTTCTCAGTTTTTCCGTGAATAGAAACCACTAAATAGACCTAAAACTAGTTACCTATTTAAATCAGTTAGATTTAAATAATAAACTGATTTTAGGTAACTAGTACCTACTGTCGAAAAAAAAACTTTCTATGTAGAGAATAACCCTAGAGCCTAGTTTCATAGTAAAAGATAATAACTGTAATGTTAACTAGCATTAAAAGCTATTACTATGATTAGATTACTGTTATTATTTTAACTAAAACGTTGAAAACAGTATTTTCCAAAATCGTATAACAGCGCAAGGAATGGCCCTACAGATTTGGTCCCACAGTTAAATGTGAAGAGAGTAAAATGTTCTAACGGAATATATATTTTTATTTGTTTGGCACTTTCATAATTTAGCCCAAAATGAATTATCTCCTGTACGTGTTTAGTCTGCCATATTAAATTTAGGTAGAATTAATAAAGCCTATGTCACTCACACACCTGACCATTATTACAAATCTATTTATACTTCATTCATTAAAATCGGTTCAGTAGTTTAGGCGCTACGGTGGAACACACGTAAATACAAACACACATAGGTACAGAGACCGTAGTCGGGTAGTGACGATTGTTTTATTTCCCCTGCAATGGACAGCTTGATGAAACATCATTCTCCTCTTAGATTTAATTTAGTTCCATTGCCCTTTTGAAAATCAAAAACGAAGTATCTCAAACTCCATCCCGTCATAACCCAAAATAGTAACAGACAACAAAATATAAAAATAGCAAGTTAAACAACAAAAACTGGAGACTTGGAACTCGGTAACAATGCGGCGTTGTCAGCGCCGGTGACAGGGCAAAGCCGCCGCGCCAAAAGCTCCGAATTTCACCGCCACATGCAATTAATCCATCCCGAATGCCCCGACAAGTCTATTAGGCTGAAAACAAGATTTTCTCGGCCCTCCACGTGTCAATTATGCGGAGAAATAATTGATGACATCATGGACGCAGTGGCGGACTAAGCATGTCGGGGGCCCGGGGCGGCAAAACTAAATGAGGCCCCGCCGCCCAGGAATGAACTTTACCACGCTGCCTCGAAAAGGTTAGGTTTTCGTTGACTATTGTTACAGAAATAGGAGATCTTTGTCGACAACAGAAAAGCTAAAGTATCAGACGAATAGAGTATGGTAAAACGACCGAAGCGGGTTACCTATCATTATTAGTTCGAAAAATATTTGACTGAATTTCATTTCACCTAAAACTTTTCAACTATTATCGTTTCGTTTTTTTTTTACTTCATCGAAGTCACGTCTACCACTGTATCAATTGACCTATTATCATTTCAATTTTTTTCGTTATTCCGACGTTTCATTTGGTCGAAAAACTTTACCGAAGTTACACTTAGCCGAAATAACATTTGTTCGAAGTATTATGTTTCCGAACAAAAGTGGTTTTAAGTGGTCCCAGTAAGAAGCATGCAAACAAGGATGCTTGCTTCAAGCATGCAGCATGCAAGCAGGCATGCAGCGTGCAAGCGCAGGCATGCAGCATGCAAGCAGGCATGCAACATGTAGCAAACATAGTTTCGGTCACGGCTCCGGCGCTGCAGGGTTTGGGCGGGCCCACGCGAGCTTATGACTCACGACCACAGCTTCGGCTTGCTGACCGGCTTCGCCGGCCAGCCTCAGCCGCGGCGGGGGGCCTTCAAACCACCTGTTCCTCAGCTCGCGGGCCGCCCCACCCCTCCGCGCCTACGCGAGCTTAAATTACACTGTAGGGGTAGGGCAGACAAAACTGCGTGAAGTCGGTTTTGCAGTGATTCGTTTTTGTCACTATATTTTGTAGCACAACATAATATTAACTTTTTATGATACTATTTTAATTTAATATTGAAAATGCTACCAAGTAACCAGCTATATATTTGTGACCAAAAAATATTCTGTAAATGTTGTTTCGGTGTGATGAAAATATGGCAAATAAATCATTTGGCAAATGAAAAAAGTTCAAAAGAGGCTTCGGCCAATAGCAAAAAGTTATTTTATAAATCGGCGAAATATAGTTCGATAAAATAATACCTATGACACATGATACTTCGATGATCTAAAAATATGTCAAATAATGTATAGGTATAGCAAAAAAGACGTCGGTCAATATTCTTTTTTTCAGTGATCATGACACTTTCAAAAATCAAGGGTTAAAAAACGAAGAACGCCAACGGTTGTCATAAAATGTTATGCTTGCAAACAAGGCATTTCGTAACATCTAATTTGTTGACAAGTCGACAGACAAGGGGCTGTTCATGTGAAACGGAACGTCAGTTATAGGGAGTAAAACAATATCCATACTTTTAATCTCAAAAGTAAATTCCCTGTTCAAAAATCAAATCCCCGACGTATAATATCGTAAAAAATTATGAAAGTAATTACTATAAAATTTTGGTCTTGATGCGCGAGACTATTTGGTACCACTTTTGGTCATTGTCCTTTCTCCAAATTTATTTTGTGTTGGACTATACCGAACAGGCTAATGTTAGAAATCGTCATTTTCCACAGCTTAACAGTGACCTTATATCAGGATTTCAAGACATGTTACATCAAATTCATAGATATGTGCATAATTTCAAAGTTGCGCGAATCGATTGGAATCGATTCTGCACGGCAGTAACGACTTTAAATTATTTTCAGCGCAGATAGACGTCCTGTTGGTGAACACCGCGGGAGATACAACGTTCCCATTGCAGACGAAGTTGCGGTTGTTTTAGTCGACCAAGAGTGCGAAAGGCGTGACATCGTGCCACGCATTCGAGATGATCGTCTGCAACGCATTTACGAAACACATCGAGCATACGATGCACTGCAATATCCGCTCATATATTGTCACGGTGAAGATGGATACAATTCTGGACTCTACCAAGTTAATCCTACTACCTGAAAAGGTCTATTTTATGGCGCAATATATCATCTACACGCCTGCATGTAAATATACGTGCACCGTTAGGAGGCTGCGAAAATGCACAGGAGTTTGCTAATTTATTATTACATGTGATGGTGATGGCACATACCCCGTACAAGAAGATGGAAAAGTTATTTTGGTTGATAATCTCTGTTGTTGCGTTACATGGCGCATATGGTGGCTGTTAATCGGCCTGTGATTCCCGACGCCCAGGGCGTCTCCTCCTGCGGCGGTCAGGGGCGCGAAGGCGCAAAATTTGCCTCTCAATCACGCGTTCCGCCTCCTCCTTCGCGAGCATTAATGCTTCGCAGAAGGAGGTGACGGCCTCCCATTTTCTCTCGCTCCATATCATGGCCTGAACCAGGGCTGGTACAGTCGCATATAAAAGTATTATTGTGGTCGGTGGTTAAAAAAAATAGATGAGCATGATTAATTTTTAATCAAGTATATATTTTACAAAAATCGTATGCGATATAATTACTTAAACTAAGAACAATCACAGATAGGTTGATTATTTATAATACAAGTTGAAGTGTACCTGCTTTTATCACTAGTCAAACATACATATATCAGTTAAATGCTTTTCAGTACAATTTCAAATCAGTTTGTTTCTTCGAAGAATGTTCCTCAACAATACGAGTATAATAGGTTAGGAATTCACAACTCATCAAAAGCTATCTTTTCATGTACTTGGTTCCTGGCTAAATGCCTTTTTTGAAAAACATTTTGCTGGGGTAACGTTACCCCAGCAAAATTAGTTTTTCCCGAATAACTTCGAAAATACAACTTGAACAAATTTTGCTATACTTGAACAAATTGCAACTAACTATGAACTAATTATCTGTAATACTCTCATTTCTCTAAGCCGCAACATTTTGCTGGGGTTACGCATACTCCACACAATGGTGACACCCGGGCGTTTCCTCCCGCTTTATCCTGAACAGGAACCTCTCGAAACAGCCGTGTTCGGTAAGGACCTGCGTCAGGCGGAAGGTGAGGACGCCGTGGCGCCTCTCTAACCACTCCTTAATGAACGGACAATTGCAGCGATAAGTCTATCGCTGCAATTGTAGCGTGCCCAGCGCTGGGTTGCGACAATCGCACTCTCCATGACGCCATGAGATACCGCCGGAGCTCTGTTCGCTGTGCCGCGATTTGTCGCGGCAGCAGAGTTAAGCCCCGGCGTTTCGCCTCCTCGCGCCACTCCCAGGTGTGGGCGAGTACCTTTGCCTCCAGATCCCATGGCGGTAATCCGGCAAAGAGGCTCACCGCCTCGCAGGAGACTCTACGGTATCCTCGGGCCAGCCGGATAGCCATGACCCTCTGTAGCACCTCACCCTAGACTTACACCCCACACTCTTTTGACTATTCGTAAAAAATAGGAGTTACTTTGTCGACTTACACAGTGACTTCTCTGCGAAAAAAGAGAACGTAGGTTGCAAAAAAAAAATCATACTACCCTACGTTTATATTTAGCATGTGTAGGGGGCCCCCAACTACAAACTGCCTTTAACTTACTGAACACATTTTAGTCTTGTTTGGGATTTGATTAAAAAGTATTTGTTGAGTTTTGGGGACCCCCCATCACCAGCCCTTAGTCCGTCACTGTGGACGCAAATCGGGCGTAGAGGCTGAAGTCTATTTGATGCGACGCTAGTGTCTGTATCATTGAATCTCATTGCATTAAAAAAAATCCATTTGCACAATTTTCCGCCGGCGGGCGTTCTTTGTGGCACGCGCCTAGTGATATAATTAGGTTTTGGAATTCGAAGCTGTGTGAATAAAACCGGCCAAATGCGTGTCAGAAAATCGTACAATGAAGGATTCCGTAGTTAGGATTGAACAAACTTAACATTGTACCTATACTCCATAGGTTTAGGTAGTTAAAAAAAGGTAAACAAAAAAAACCACGTGACGAGACAGCTGTCAAGTAACCGACTAAACGTAATACCAGTCACTTCAGTTGTTATGCTACGTCACAGTTGAACTCTTCAATTTAGCAACGTTATATTTAGTTGACGTTTAGAAATTGGGCTCTTTACAATAGACAGATTACAAAATCTTATAAACCAGACCAAAAAAAATTGTGCTCAAGCAGTTACATCTACGAAAAGTAGTGAAGAATAAACGATAAAGTTTAACATACATTAATAAAAGAGGAAACTATAGTAAAAAACTAAAATAAATTTAATTTGGTTTTATTGTATTTTTAACAAGAAAGTGTCATCTATAAAAACCCTTTTTACGATTTGTTTACCTTTTTTTAACTACCTAAACCTATGGAGTATAGTTGAAAAACATCTTCCCCCATACATTCTAACTACAAATGTAAGTTGTGTACACACAATATTAAGTGATTTACCATGTTATTTTAAGACCATAGATAGGTAGGTCAATAAAATAATTAATTCATTTATTTCAGGAAAATAACACCCATAGCCAGACATACATTAACAAACAAGAACAATTAAAATAAAATAGAATTAATTAAACATCAATTAAAATAAAATTAAATGAAATAAATTATGTTAAATCGACACAAAAGAAATCAAATGAAATGAACGCAAAATAAATCAAATTATATTAAATCAAATAAAAATAAATACATCATAGGTAACAATATGTCAGCTGCAGCATTGCCGGATATAAGGGCAATTCAGTCAGTTGGCAATCATCGCCAGGACGGTGTTGGCGCTGCCCCACACTCTGCGTACCAGAGACTAGGGATGTTAAAAAATAATCGATTTTTATTTAAATCGATTATTATTTTCTAATAATCGATTTTTTATTGTCGATTTTTACATAACATAACATCACGCCTTGTTTCCCCGAAGGGTTGGGCAGAGGTGTCCCTGTAGCAGGTACACCCACATTTCGCCAGTTATGTTTTAAGTCCCATGTAATAAGGGGCGAGCCTATTGCCATCAACACAAATCCAGACTCCGGGCTACTACTGAGAAATTCCAGATAGAAAAACCCAATAACACTTGCCCGACCCGGGAATCGAACCCAGGACCTCATGCTCAGCAGTAGCGCTTGCTACCACTAGACCAACGAGGCAGTTTATTTTAATATTAATCGATTTTTAGTATATCGATTATATAAATTACGTGTTTAAATCGATTTTCAGAAACAGCTTGTATCTATGAGACGGATGAAAAAATCTAGTAGTAAGTTTCAATTTTATAAACAGCGCCGTCTATGCGTTGGATGAAAAATCTCGAATTAAGTTCATACGTATAAGTCGATTAAATAAAAACGGCGCCATCTGTAGGCATTTATTTTTTATTTGATTTATATTTTAGTTTTTGAGACAATAAGTTTGTCATTTTGTTGGGGTGCTCATCATTTAATTTTTATTATAATAAATAAAACGATTAATAGAACTAAAATTTGTTTCAATAATGCTATTTGGTTTCCTAATTCCTTACCTTGTAATTTTAAAGGAACCTTTGATTTTTAGTTTTGAATTGGTTTTTTTTTATTAATATAATTTTATTTGACTTTTTATCTGAAAAATTGTTAATATGAATCTCTTAGGTTTATTATTGGAATTTGAAAAGCATGTTTTTTTTTAAATAATACAAAAAAAAACGATTTTTCCCAGAAATCGATTATTTATTTTTAATAAAATCGATTTTTGACAAATCGATTAATTTTGAATAAAGAAAAATCGATTTTTATTTAATCGATTATTTTCCATTAATCTCACATCCCTACCAGAGACACGCACCGACTGCTTTCACGCGACGATGCGCACCTCCGGGTTGACAATCTTAATAATAGCAAACGGGTAATAGTTCTTGTTTAAGCATACAAAATAAGGTTGTACACCGAAAGTATTGCCGACCTATACATCAAACTGACATTTTAATTTAGTGCCATTATATTGTGTTACTTTTCTGAAACTCTAAGAGATGGCAGTTTTCATGATTTTGTGAATAGGTAGTTCTACTATAGTACGCAAGATGGCATGAATGAAACAGTAATGCATTTGGCTCTTCGGTGTGACCAGCCCTCACTCAATTTCCATGAGCAGCATATCCTCGATATACCTATGTAATAAAAACAATACAACGAGATTTTTTTTTTCTAGAAAGCTCAATATAAAAATCAAATTAAAAAGTACAGAAAAATTATTGCAAGACATTTTAACTAAATTTATTGTTGTATGCAACACTACAACAAATTTCAAACAAAACAAACTTGGCTGCCGCGCCGCCGCCGGTTTGCTTGTGTGCATTTTCCGCGTCTTGCTTGTTTTTATCTGTTTTTCTAGATTTTAATCGTCTAAAAGTGTTTTTCCACCTAAGTCCGTTGAGTAGAGCCTCTGCTCCTCCGGCCGTGTTGATATTGTGCTTGTGTTGATTGTTAAAATCTAAGTATTGAGACAGGACTCTTATCTACCCGTTTAGTGCGAACTTTTGGGTTTGTGGTATTGATATCTACCGATTATCATGTCGAACAGAAAGTGTTGCGTCCCCGGATGTTTAAATAGCTTAGGTAAGTGTTTTATTCATAAAAGACCGCTGGGCCAAAGCTTCGTTTTTGGGGGGGCTGATATGTTCAGCACCTTCATGACAAAGCCCTATGGGCAGAGTCAGGCCCCCCGTAAATTTCAGGTTTCGACTTTCAATTCAACTCCACTAATTACTTCTTGATTATTTCAGATACCAATACGAATTTGCATAAGTTCCTTAACCCAGTTATGGATAAGGAGTTATTTAATACATGGGTCTATTCCGTTGGTGGTGACATATTGCAACTTGAAAATGAATATATTTTCAAATACCGTCGTGTATGTCGTGAACACTTCGAACAAAAGTATTGGTACCGGAATAATCGACTCAGCAAAGAAGCTGTACCAACAACAAACATGCCAGGTTAGTTATAATAATAAATAAGTACACACAATACACATAGGTGTTGTAATGTCTTGCTAATAAATAACACACTATTCACAAAGTTTACCTAATAAACAAGCTAGTTATAGCTAGTTAAGGCAACAATTCAACCTATTTTTGACTAAATTGTTAAGGACATTAAATTAGTTTTGAACAAGATCTCACTGAACCAAAGTTAACTTACTAATTTTTCTAATGAAATTTTATTGTTACTACAGGATTATCTTTCTTAAAATTCAACTCTGAAAAAAGAGTCAGAAGCATCTACATCAAAAGGTAAATTAATATTTTTTATATCTATAAGTACTTAATATTATAAAAAGCTAAAATTTGTTTGTTTCTTTGTTGAACTGCCAGTCGGATTTGAAAAATTATTTTTGCTTTGGGTAGCCTAATTCTTGAGGAAGATTATAGGCTATATAGGCTTCTGCCTGCGAGTTCTTCCTCGAGCAGAAGCTAGTCAAAACATAATTAGAAGTCCTATCATAAGCTCTTATGCCTCCTCTGCTGGACACGGGTGTCTTAACTGGTATACTATGTATAATGTTTGGTGAAATAATATAATATAATATATAATATAAAGTTTATTGTTCTTCTCTCACATAGAATTTTACAAACAATTTAAAAACAAACAAACAAAACATTAGCGATAATTGTTGTGATCTATGCGAGAGACTGGTTTCTGTACTAGGAGACCTGTATGACAGATTACCAGCCTCTCCAGACTCCGGACAATAGGTGACAGCTGTATACAACATCAGTGATATGTAATAATTAACAGGGATTAAGCTATGTGCAGTGAGAATGTTGATGTTATGGGGATACAAAGTGGTGCAGAGAGATTGTTGCTGTTATGGGGGTAAAAAGTGGGTGAGAGGAACTAAATTGCATGAGTGAGTAATTGAGTATGTGTGCGTGAGTGTGTGTGCGCGAGTGTGAGTGCGAGTGTGTGGGAGCGTGTATGTGTCTGTGTGAGTGTGTGTGGGAGAGAGAGAGTGTGTGCATGAGTGCGTGTGTGCGGGGTGAAGGAGGTGACAGTATATGCAGTTGGTTAGGATGGTACAATAAGCAGATTTTCAGTGTCATCGTAGTTGAGGGACTTAAGCCAGGCAGTAATAACCCTCTTACAATTAGCTCTTGTAAGAGGGTAAACTGTTAGCTTCTTATTTATCTTATTATATAGATGTCCACCAAGAAATTCAAAGAATTTGCGTGAGAAGGCGGTGCTACGATTAGAAAGTGTTGGGCAAACCCTGTGTTTGACTCTCTTGTTTGCATTAAGTAAAGGATCATACCCTATTAGTGAATGTTGTTTTAGAGCTGAGCACAGAATATAAAGTTGTCTTACTGTCAGCACATCAAAGTGCAAGTACAGATCTTTGGTAGGAAAGAAGAAAGGTAACGACAGGCTTACTTTTAGTACCGCTCTTTGAGCTCTTTCAAGTTTTATTAAGTAAGTTTTACAGGTACCACCCCATACCGTAATACAATAAGTTAGAATGGATTGGCACAGTGCCATGTAAACCATTTTAATGACATTTTAATCTGCAATACGGCTTAAATTTTTTAAAATGAAAATTAGTTTTCGAGTTCTGGAAGACAGTAGGTCCAGGTGGTATTTGAAGCCGAGAGTACTATCAATCATGACTCCCAGGTACTTTACACTAAAAGCTATTTCTAATCGACTGCAGGAACAGGAGTGGGCAGATGAACAGTAATGGGCCTTGATGTAATAATTTTCGTGAACTGCGGATGAGATGTTTTTAATAGAGAATGGTACAAATTTAGTTTTGCTGACATTGAGAGTAAGGCCGTTGTTATTGAGCCAAGAAGTTACAGTATTGAACCCAGATTGAGCGAGGCTGTAAACCTCATCCCAATTGTCGCCATGGAAGATCAACGCAGTGTCATCCGCAAATGTGACAATTTTGCCATTTTGTAGTAGCAGATCACACAGGTCATTGATGAAGGTGAGGAAAAGTGTGGGCCCAACTACACTACCCTGAGGAACACCGTAGCAAACAGGCAAGTCATCACTAGTGAATTCTCCAATTCTAACTCTCTGTTGCCTGTCAGCAAGGTAATCCCCAAATAGTTTGAGCTGTGTATCACGAATCCCCATACTTTGTAGCTTAGTTAGTAGGAGTGGAACAGAGACTGTGTCAAAAGCCTTAGCTAAATCCAGGAATATCGCTATCACTTTCTTTTTGTGGTCTAGCTTATCAACAACGTGATCGATCAATTCGTGAACCGCATCATTGGTCGAGATTCCAGCTCTAAAACCAAATTGAGATTTTGACAGCAAGGATTTGGTCTCAAGATAGTTAATTAGACGCTTGTTAATTTGTTTTTCTGCTAGTTTAGAGAGAGAGTAGAAAGTAAAGAGATGGGTCGGCAGTTGTTGACACAGTCCCTGTCACCACTCTTGTAGATTGGGATTACTTCAGCAAGTTTAAATTCCCTCGGAAAAACACCACTGAGGAACATTAAGTTGAAGATGTACGTTAAGGGGGGGACAAGGATAGAGTGGTATCTTTTAAGAAAAGCTCCTGAGATATTGTCTCGTCCAACTGTATTGACTTTTTTTAGGTTTAGGATACACTGACGAACCTCATCTTCATCAGTGGGGAGCACAACGAAGGAGGAAGGGCAAGAGTTAGCGTGTGGTGTGTAGATAGATGGATTTCCGTCGTGAATGTTTTCAGCAAGGTTTTTGCCAATAGACACAAAAAAATTGTTTATTGCATTGACAGAGGCAGAAGGGTTTGGGGTGGATATAAGATCCATTGCTGGGTTTGATTTTTTGTTGGAGTGTGTTATTTGTTTTACAGCGGCCTAAAGTTTTTTATTGTTGGTTTTAGCTGCTTTATCTAATAGGTTTTTTTCATAGTCCATTTTTAGTTTTTTTAGTAGCCAGTTGCAAAAGTTTCTGTACCTTTTGTAGGTGATCTTGACGATTTCATCATTAGGTTTTTTTTTTGATTTTATGTGGAGCTTATCTCGATTTTTCATACATCTCAATAGACCAATTGTTATCCAGGGCTTTTTAATCCTCTTGCGATTAGGAATGGAAACGGTTCGTGTGTTAGCTAGTATTTTAGAGTTTAGGTCATTGACTAACAAAGTAGTAGCTACATTTACATCAGTTATTTCGTAGATGGAGTTGAGACATATATTTTGCATATCGTTGTCAAGGCCTATGTAGTTAACTTTCCTAATGGTAGATGTTGTCAACGGATGGTGGTGGTTTTCAAGCACAAGTATCACACTGTCATGGTCGGTAATAGACGTCTCAGCGACATAGCAAAAGGCAGGGAGTCTACTTTTTAGCATGACGTGATCTAAACAAGTTTTACTGTGTGTTGGTAACTGGTGGGCAGGTAAAAGACCTATGGAAGCTAGTAGATTTAAGTAGGATGATGAGTTAGCATCGTTAGTGTTAATAGTTATGTCCACGTTAATATCTCCAATGAGTATGATATTAGGGAAGTTTAAGCTACTTAAAAGGTTACTGAGAGATTCAAGAAATGGGTTAATGTTTTTATTACCAGGAGGTCTGTATATTGCAACGACGAGGGTATTGCTGTCAACCTTTATTGTAATACAGTTGGCATCAATAATGGTTGGTTCCGATATTATTGGACTTAAATTATCTTTGAAGTACACGATGACCCCTTCATTTTGGGTGATGTTATTTTCAGTTTTAGCAAAGTCGAAGCCTTCAATTGGAGGAATGTTGTGGGAGTGGCGTAGCCAACACTCCGTGAGTATGATAAGATCCCACTCAGTATTTGATCTTTTAAGAAGGGTTAACAGGCTAGGATAGTTAACACTACGGATGTTCTGATGTATTATTTTTAGGCTAGAGTGTGGCCTTTTAATTAGATTAGGACACTCTTCTATTTCGCAAGTGGATGAATCCGCTATAACAAAATTATCAAGATCATTATTAATTTGGCTTATGTTATCGAATTTTGATAATTTGAATAAGTAGGTGAATTAGAGCACGTCAATAGACTGTAGTTATGTGGAAAGTAAGTGTGATTTAAAGGTGTAGAGTTATAAAAAGATGTGACGATTAATACCTTATAGTTAGATTGAAAATTAGTCAAGCAAATGTAATATAATGATGAATTTGTATAAAATGTATTATAGTTATATGTAACAGATGGATAACAAGTAATAATTGTATATAATGGTGTCGCACGGTGGAAAATTGGAGAGGTGTGTATTGTATAGATATGTTGTTGCGTCGCGTATGTATGGTTCACCCTATGTATGTGTGAAATAAGTGTAGCAAAGTTATAAATGTTAGATGGTTGTGATATTATTATTAATGTGTTGAGTGTTTCATTGTGGAGTATTGTGTAATAGCTTATAGTGTAAAACTTAAAGATATAAAAGGATATAACATAAAAAGTACAAAGCAAACATAGTAATTTGACATAGAATAGTCACTTAATTGCAATCTTTTCCAGATCTAGTTCGCAGTCCACACGCAGCGCTGGTGAATCATGGGTTTTTTTGATAATTTTTTTTCCATAAGAAGTCCATGTACAATGGTATTTGTGTTCCATAACAAACAGTCTGGCCAGGTATGCCAGTCGTCTCCCCAAGCTTGTCAGTGACTCATCGACAAAGACCGGTTTAGCAGGGCCAGGTAGCTGCAGGTGGGATGTATTTAGCTTGTTGTCTTTGTGCATCTTATTGAAGTTTCTGCACTGTTTTAGGAATCCATCTTTACATGAAGTAGTTGTGAATTTGACCAAAATATGATTACCAGATTCCTTTTTGGTTTTTAGGCGATAAACATCTTGAACATCAATGTTAGATAATGGCTGATCAATGACCTCGCTCACCTTCTGGACTAGGTTACGAAGAGTATTCTTATTTTCCGAGTCTTGTCTAGGAATATTCCTAATTTCGATGGTGGATGCACGTGAGTTACGCTCTAGCTGTTCTATTTTGCTCTCTAGTGACTCAATTTTAAGTTCGTAACTTTTATTTTTTTGTTCAAGGTTAACCAATTTCTGTAATACTTCGTCATACTTGGAGGAAAGAAAATCCATGCTTTTCTGGATCTCAGTGTTCTGGTCTTTGATTAATTGAATAGATTCCATGAGTTTCTCGAATTTAGAGTTCTGCTGGGTTTCAAATGAAGAAAAAATGTCCTTCAATTCGTCAGTGGATACCATCGATCACTAATAAAGAACTAGATACACAATCAGCGCCAAAAAATGTCCTCACCGAATGAGCACCCAATTGAACATTTGGGTGCTCTTTTCATTTAGTAGCATTCGGACGCTCCGACTGTAAACAACTCGTAAAAAATTGTAAAAATCACACATCTAGGACGCTGAAAAAGGATGGAGTTTCATATTTTCGATAAGTATTAATATTATTATTATATAATTGTTATCACTGTACCGTAAATGCTGATATTTTGCCAAGAAATCATCGTAAAAACTTTTTAAAAATTAAGTCTTATTAAATAGCAGGAGTTATAAAGCATCTCAATTGTAAAGACTCTTACTAAAACTATTAATCATACTATCGCATGCTCACTCAAATTGTTCAGGTTATGTGCGTTGACTCTGTTCCATTTGTGGAGACGCTATTGTTTTTTTTATTTTTTATTATTAAAGTAGGATTGTTTTTTTTTTAAGTGAAAAATTCTTTAGGCACGTTGGACATTTTTGAGATGCGAAAAAACAATTGAACTCGCGACACCGTTACCAACACCTCATTAAAAGTATTTCCTGCTAAAATTGTTCAAGTTTTCACTTCTATCGGTACTCCCAGAGTGCCAGTGTTTTTTTTTTAGTTTAATGAGCCTTCTTTGCTGTTTCTATATAATAGTAAGATTTATACATTTAATTTTGACTAAGTACATGTAATAAAATTTATTTTACTCACATTTTTTTTAGCTTTCCTCGAGGAAAGCTAAAAAAAATGTGAGTAAAATAAATTTTACCTCACTAGATCTCGAGATCTAGTGAGGTATGGAAAATGAATATCAATTATAGCACGTCAAAGATGTTGTGTGTAAGACAATGTCCCTGCCGCCCTGTATACACCATGGAATAGAATAAAATATGCCTTCACAATTTTGAAGTGAAAACTTCTTTAGCATCGTTGTGATTTGAAAGTCGATGAAACGAAAAAGCGACAGTAAAAAGAGACAGACACAAACTCATAAGATTTAACGCGGGAGAAAATGAGATAGGAAGCATTATACAGTGTTTCTTATGTTCGTGGTTCTATGAAGCTGAAGAGTTTGTTTGTTTGCTTAAACGCGCAAATCTCAGGAACTCCTGGTCCGATTTGAAAAATTCTTTCAGTGTTAGATAGCCCATTTATTGAGGAAGGCTATAGGCTATATATCATCACGCTAAGACCAATAGGAGCGGAGCACCAATGAAGAATGTTTCAAAATCGGGGGGTTTTATTTTTCCTTTTGAGAGCTTCCGCTGCGTGCGCTGCGTAAACGGTTAAAGTTTCGCAAAAATCATGTACAACAAAATTGTTCCCCTTTAAAAGTTCTAAAAAAAAGTCTGCAACAGCATATGTCTATCTTTTAAGGTTGGCTCACTATAACCTTTTTTATGCTAACCAAATTTATTCTAAAATAATGCGTCATTTGCGAAGGTGTTTTTATAAACACGATGTTAATCCTTATCCAAATAAATAAATTACTCATCAGAAGTATTTAATTTAAAACAAAATTGCCCTTTACATCATTCGATTTCAATGAATATCTTAGGAGATATCGCAGTAAAATAATGATCAAGTCATCATAAATGCGCGCGCAGTAGATGTGTATCGAAAATGTAAGCTCCGAGTCTGAATAAATCTATGTAATATACACGAATAAAATATAAATTAATTATCAAACTTTGTATCACTATGATCATTACTAAAACCTACAATTATCTTCTTCCCAAAATTTTGATTATCTGAAAGCCAACATTTTTTAAGGTTTCACTTCTACCACGTGTGAATTGCACACATGTTTTTTTTTATACACTAAACTTAACGGAATTTAAAAAAAATCATTTATAATTACAGTATAAACAAAAAATATTGGACAGTTCGACTCCACTCATTTCTTGTCCTAGCGGCGAGCCTGGGTCGTAAAACTTTATTGCTTTTTTTGGCACTTTGTAATTCTAACTTTAAAACATGCGTGTAAGGTTGAATTTGATTTGATGTATGTTGACCAGTGAGTAGGTCGTAAAAATTTATTGCTTTTTGGACATAGCTTTGTGAAAACAACTTTAAACTTTGCATTTAAGGTTGAATTTACATGAATGTATATTTATTTCAACTAGAATTACCTAAACACAATTTGATGACAGTTTTAAGAGAACTTTTGCTTGGCATTGTGTATCTAGTTCTTTATTAGTGATCAATGGTGGATACAGTATATTCAGACGTCCCGTGTACGTGATGTTTACGCTTCATTCTACGAGTGATGAAGTCACTTTGACCAGTAGGTGGTGACACGTATAACTGAGAATCAGATCCATAACTCAAGACAGGAGTTTTTGCCAGTGAAGGAACATCAGTTGTCTTCAGCGGAGTGCGTCGAGTCGACATAGTATAAATAAAGTAATGCCAATAAATACCTGGAGCGCTGACGTAGGAGCAAAGGTGTCACTATTAGAGAGTACTTGCGTACGCGCCGCTCTTATTGGGTTACAGGGCGGAGCTTATGCGAGCTGATTCAGTGGGCGGAGTCGGCAGCAGCGCAGAGAAGCTGCACGCGTAGCATGACCACCGTAGAAACGAGTTTTGTCGACGGAAGAGTAGACAAAATGACAGATAAACAATCACAATCTGTCATTTTGTCTATTCTTCCGTCGACAAAACTCGTTTCTACGGTGGTCATGCTACGCGTGCAGGTTGTCCTGCTCTCTCTATGCAGCGCTTGGTCGGAGGGCGGGGCTGGATACAGATGTCTCACTCCTTTTCAACCTTGCCGTGCAGTCTCTGTCCTCCTCACTGGGTATGCGCGCCTAGTACTTAGCAGGTTGAACTTCGTTGCGGAATTTTGATTTATTTATTATTTAAAAAAATAAATACGAAAAAATAGTAGCGTGGATTACTTGAGAACACGACCGTACACCACGGCATCCGGAGGGGAGAGGAAATACCCAATAACAAATTGCCTTGAGTTACGAATCAAACCTAATATCCGAACCCTAGTGGTTGTTTCTGCAAAAGCTACACCAATGTAGCTTTACATAATAGATTCGACAAAGATACACAATTCAGACGAGTATAATAATATATTGTGGGAGACTGGTGCCTAAGCTAGGCTCATGGCCTGTGTTTCAGGACACCAGGATCCCAGGATAATAATATGATAACAGTTCACACTTAACTTGTCAAGCAGCGCTAATGAGACACAATAGAAAATCTGTTGTGTCTAGTCTATCCTACTTACGAGGGTTATCGCTGCTTGCTGAAATAATCGATTAATTTTCATTCCAGAACATATTACTTCACATTTGGACTCTATGGATATGCAGCCACACACTCAAGTTGCTGTGGAAAATGTACAATTAAAGGAAAATCTTGGTAAGTGAAAATAATAAACAATCATAACAGTATTTTTGAATCAGTAATGGAAGATGTTTTGGCAAAACTTACAACTGGTAATAAATCAGTAATTATTTGCGGTGATTTTAATATTAATATTTTGGAAAATAATTCAAATAGCAGTAGATTATTAAGTCTCTTCAAATCATTTAATCTGTCAAATGTGTTTTTAGAACCAACGCGAATAACTTCGACTACTGCTACATGTATTGATAACGTCTTTTGTTGCTGCGACTATTTAGGTAAAGCTATTGTAAATTATCTCCCTTCTGATCACAGCGGTCAAACCGTTATTTTTGAGTCCAACACACCAATACTAAAAGTGCAGATACAAACTAGACCAATAACATCGGGTAATTTAATTAAGTTTAATAGCACTTTAATTAGCAAATTAAGTGCTCAGGGTCTAAATATGTCCAATGGCAATATTTTGTATGAACAATTCTTTTCATTAGTCCAATCAGAGTTCAATAAGTCTTTTAAGAAAAAAACTAAAACTATTTGCCCTAAGTTTTTATTCAGTGACTGGGCAACTAAAGGCATCAGGAAAAGTAGGGAAACATTATTTGAACTGTATGGCCTTAAGCCGTATATTAACACAGAAACTTTTAATAAGTATGTTGCTACTTACTCTAAAACTTTTAAAAATATCTGCAAAGCAGCTAAAGCTTCTTTCATTAGCAACAAGGTTAAATCGGCAGATAATAAAATAAAGACAGTTTGGAAAATTATTAACAATGAAACAAACAAGAACAAAAGACATAATACAGATTACACACTAGACACTTCCGGCGGTCTTATTAGCGATAATATCGATGTTGCTCAAGAATTTGCAACTTTCTTTACCAATATTCCAATTAAAACTACAGAAACTCTAAATTCCTCCCCCTCACTTGCGATTGATTTATTAAAAGCGAATGTTTCAGCCTGCCCTGTGGAATTTAAATTTAAACATATAAACCCTGTGGTCGTTATAAAGGCTTTTAAGCAACTTAAGATCAAAATTACCGAAGATCTGTGGGGCATGTCTACTAAAGTTTGTCAATCAATTATTGAGACAATTGCACCCTATTTAGCTTTAATATTTAATTTGTGTGTAGATCAAGGGATATTCCCGGATTTAATGAAATACAGTAAAGTTATTCCACTTTTCAAATCCGGGGACAGCAAAGACACTAATAATTATAGGCCCGTATCAGTTTTGCCGGTTTTCAGCAAGGTGTTTGAAAAAGTAATGTTAAATCAAATGCTCAATCATTTTAATCGTAATAACATCCTACACGATCAACAGTATGGTTTCACCAAAGGACGTTGCACAACCGACGCCGGTGTCACCTTATTGAAACACATCTTTAATGCATGGGAAGAGGCACAAGATGCAATAGGCATCTTTTGCGACCTATCCAAGGCATTTGATTGCGTGGATCACGAAACACTGCTCTTGAAACTTGAGCATTACGGTCTGGATAAACTTGCGCTGAGCTTAGTAAAATCATATTTGAATGATAGACTGCAGCAAGTTCAAATAAACGGTGTAAATTCATTGGGTTTAAAAGTCAAAATGGGTGTACCACAGGGCTCGATATTGGGTCCATTCCTCTTTTTAGTATATATAAATGATTTACCAAATTTACTGAAAAATCGACCACAAATGGTGTTATTTGCTGATGACACATCACTGATTTTTAAAGTAGACAGACGTGCACAGGAGCTTGACGACGTAAATAACGCTATGCTTACGGTCCATAATTGGTTTACTGTAAATAATTTGGTATTAAATGAGAAGAAAACTAAATGCATAAGATTCGCGTTACCGAATGTTAGAAGTAGTGAATGTCACGTTGTATTGAATAAGGAGACACTAGAATTCGTCGAAAAGACAGTTTTCCTGGGGATAACGCTTGACTCCAAACTACAGTGGGGTCCTCACTTAACATCACTTGCAGGGCGGTTAAGTTCAGCCGCTTACGCTGTTTGGAAAATCCGCCAACTAACAGACGTGGATACCGCGAGACTGGTCTATTTTAGTTATTTTCATAGCATCATGTCTTACGGTATTTTGCTGTGGGGACGGGCTGCAGATATTGATTCTATCTTTATTCTGCAAAAGAGGGCCGTCAGAGCCATCTACAACCTCCGCAGACGCGAATCTCTAAGGGAATTGTTCAAGAAAATTAACATCATGACGGTACCTTGTCAGTATATATATGAAAACATTATGTATGTTCGAAAAAATCTACACCTTTTTAGTAAGATAAGTGACAGGCATAATTTTAACACTAGAAATAGGAATAAATTAGATCAACCACGTTTTAGATTGTCTAAAGTTCACACTTCTTTTATGGGGTACTGTGTAAAATGTTATAATAAAATACCACTCGATATTCTTCAACTAAATGAGAAGAAATTTAAAACATGCATTAAACGCACACTATGTAGACAAGCATATTATAAGTTGGATGATTATATCGTAGATAAAAATGCTTGGCTTAATGCTGGTCCTGCTCCACAGCCACTTGGGCTCACTAGTTAAAATTTTAATATTTGGAAGAGTTGCTTTCCCTTTTCTTTTTTTAATTTTGTTTTTGACATTACGAACTTAAATGTTTATTTTTTTATCTTACCAAGTAAATAAAAATGCTTGGCTCAATGCTGGTCCTGCTCCACAACCACAACTAATTGATTAACATTTGCAAATACTGTTGGAGCTGCTGAAGATTGTAAGACCATCTTTGCATTGTATAAACTCAATCTCTTTTGTATTATATAATTGCTTAGCACACTATGTGAGCACTATGTACTAAAGAGTTACTATTTACCGGGTAATATGTCTTGCATTGACTTGAATGTGCCCTGGCGGCTGTGAGTATGTCATGCTCACTCAAATGTTTCGCTGATGGTGGCGCGTGTGTTGGATCATTTAGCTCCCTTCAAAATGGTTGAGCTGAATGGTGCTAATCCATGCGTCATGTTCGTGAACGGGCGCCGTCAGTTGGGACTGGTTATCTCTTAGCTGCCAGGGCTTATTTTTAATTTTTTTGAATTGTTCTTTTTTATCTTTTTATTACGGACGCTTCTCATGTGCACGTCTTTCTACATTGTTCTCACATGTATAATTTCAACATGAATGATGTAACCAATATTTTGTAACAATTTTTTTATTTAAAAGAGTGTCCGTGGAGTTTCTTGCCCGTTCTTCTCCATAGGTACCTACTACGCTTTGGAATGGGCAACTAGCTTCATACCTATTTCTGACTGACCGATTCCTTGACAATTCAAAAGTGCCTGTAAATGGTTTAATTGAAATAAATGATTTGAGTTTGAGTTTGAGTTTGAGTTTAGCAACCTGTTTTTTTATTGTTGTCGATTCTATTTAGACATAATAATGTTACCTACTTTTCATTGTGAAGAAGCTAATGAAATGATAAAAGTTTAGGTACTATGTAGTAAATTTATTGTCACTCCAGACCCTATTACTTCACAACTATGTGATACAGTATCCAGAGATACTGTGCCTATGCATCTACAAGCTACAATAGCAGTGGAAGATATACAAATTAAGAAAAATCTTGGTAAGTAAAAATAATTATCATCTTAAGTGTATTTTTTCTTACTTTTCCTATTTAGTAAACAATCTTGGCATACAGTGTCTTTTATGAATTTTGCCACAAGTACACTAGGTACAATATTTTTTTAAATAAAACATGTACCTAGGTAATTGTTCGATGACAGGTAAATGTAGTAGAATACAAGTAATGCATTTATTACTATTAGGACCTATTTTTATAGTAAAAAACTCATTCAGTCATCAAAACAACATAGTTACATAATCGTATTCCAAATGATTTTATATTAAGTATGTTTTATTTCATTACAGAGCATCGCAAAAAGCATCAACGAACTATCGTTACTAGTAGGCGGGTGAAACGCGTTGCTGTAACTCAATCTGAACATGCTCTCTACAGAAAACTTGTGCTAGTTGGAGTAAAACTAAGTAAGTGCCGCAACAAGGTCAAAAATCAGGCAAAAAGATCAAGACACTGCAAAATCTAACAACGAATCCACAGTTTTTGAAAACACTCAACGAATTATCTAGCACATCATAAGTTTTGACATTATTGCAGTTCAGAGAGCATAAGAAAGGTAACAAAGGCCATCGTTTTACCTTAAAAGAAAAAAAATATTGCTTTGTCCTTCCTCGAACAGCCCAAAAGGGTACAGATTTCTTAGGAAAATATTTATCTTGCCATCATGCCAAACTCTCCTGAAGTTACTTAATATGGCAGATATAAATCCAGGAATCAACAAAAATATGATTCAGCAAATAAAGAAAGTTACGGAGAAAATGAAGTTGGAACATAAATTATGTATTGTTCTGTTTGATGAAATGTCACTCAAACCCAATGTGACATACAATGAGCGAAAGGACAAAGTTTGTGGGTTTGTCACAAATGGCCTAGAGACACAACCTGATTATGCAGATCATGCGCAGGTGTTTATGGTAAGAGGGTTGATAAAAAACTACAAACAACCTGTTGCATACACTTTTTCACAAGCTGCAACAAAGGGGCCGGAACTTGCGAAGCAGTTAAAATCTGTAATAACAGAGCTACAAAATGCTGGACTTATTGTGGTATTAACTGTTTGCGACCAAGGCACAAATAATGTGAACTGCATCAAATATCTTCTGCAAGAAACAAGGGGTAACCTGTTGAGAAAGGGAGAAGAACTCCGTAATAACTGTTTCATGATAAATAACCAAGAAATCATACCATTATATGACCCACCCCATCTGATAAAATGCATACGTAATAATTTGATTACAAAACATTTGAAATATATTAAAAACGGGGAAGTAAAAATGACAAAATGGTCTCATATCATGGCCTTACACAAAGAAAACCCAGGGTACAAAGGAATCCGATTGGTGCCTAAATTGACAGCCCACTGTGACCCGAGCAAAATTCCCTGGATGAAGGTCAAAAATGCAACACAAGTTTTCAGTCAAACTGTGGCATCGAATGTGGGCTCTAGGCATCGAATATCTAGCAGGTAAATGTCATCAGTACTTAATGTTGTCACACTAAGTTACATTCTTATAACACTAGTTCTTTTCAGATCATTACAATGAAATACAAACATTTTACATGACGCAGATCAGACATAAAACATTATTCAACATAACATCACGCCTTGTTTCCTAAAGGGTTAGGCAGAGGTGTACCTGTAGTAGGTACACCCACATTTCGCCAGTTATGTTTAAGTCCCATGTAATAAGGGGGCGAGCCTATTGCCATCAACAGGGCACAAATCCAGACTCCGGGCTGATACTGAGAAATTCCTAATGGAAAAACCCAATATCACTTTAGCCTGACCTGGGAATCGAACCCATCATACTCCGCAGCATTATTTAACATTCCACAATATATTTTTTTACAGATAAGGGTATACTTCCTGAAGAAGCCAAAGAGACTGCAGACATCCGGTTGTTCTTCGACAAGCTGTTCGATTCCCTAAACGGAAGCTTTGGACAAAAAAAAAACATGGGAAGCCTCTTCTAGGATCTGCAACGCCTACTTCTATCCATCACAAAACATGGAAGGAGTGTAAACTTATGATGAAAGACATGAAATTTATTAATCCTAGAACATCAAACAATGAACATGTTCCCACATTGACCAATTGGGTATGGACACTAGAGGCAATTGAATTATTATTAAAAAAAATGCAATCAAAATATTGTATAACATCAGTATGGTTGCGGCATCTTAATCAAGACCCGATAGAAAACTTTTTTGGGTCCATAAGGAGTCACGGATGCCGCAACGTAAACCCTACACCAGAACGATTTGAAGCAGCATTCACGACGTTACTTGTAAACAGCCTCTCTAGTGTCCATGCTCCTGGAGCCAACTGTGAAATAGACAACTGTGAAACTTTACATGAAGTACTCATCACAAGCGGGGGCAGCAAAGAGCAACCACATTGCGAACTTGGTAATATTCCCGATATAACATTCACATCCCTCGAAGAAAAAAATGAGCCACGCGTAATTGGCGGCTTACAGTACGTAAGTGGATATTTCGTAAAAAGCGCCAAGAAAAAGGTATTCAAGGGCTGTGTTGAATGTAAAAATGATCTAATATCTAACACTGAGCACGAATATTTGAGATATCGGGAATACGCAAATAAAAAATGGCTTTGCAGTCCCAGCGACTCCCTCTTAAATTGTATCTCAAATCTGCAGGATATAAATTATATAATATTAAAAGAAAATTTATATAAGCAACAATTAAAGGAATTAATAACAACAATAATTTTTGTTGCTGTAGATTTTTCATTCATAAAGTACTCAATACACAATGAAAAATTAATAGATTTTTTAATAAAAATATCCTGCAGATTTTTTATTTATAACTATTGTAAAGATATTAATAATATATTAATAAATAAGAGAGAGTGTGATGATGATACGGATTCGTATAAAGTTACAAGCTAAAAAACTAAATAAGAAATGTTTCAAAAGAAAGAAATAAATAGTTATGTCGAAGATTACCTAACATTGTTTTATTGTGTAACAATGTGAATTACTTTTCGCCTATGTACATAACTGCAAGCGAATATGTAATTCACATTCTAAAATATCTACCCTAAAACTTTCAAATAAGCTGTAAGTAGTTGGACGTATGTATGTAGTAGTATGTATGTATGTAGTAATGTAGTAGTATGTATGTATGTAGTAGTATGTATGTATGTAGTAGTATGTACGTATGTAGTAGTATGTACGTATGTAGCTATACGTACGATTGTGTTGGCATTAGTTCCAAAACTCGTGTCCAGAGGACGACACTTGACGTTTCTCATTTTGATAGCTGAGATAGACCTCTATTCCAATATATAAAAAAGTACTCTGTGGCGAACATGCCCGAGGCGTTGCAGTGTCATCTTATTATTATTTATTTATTGCTTAATTTAAGTAAATTAAATTGTTTCTCATCTAATTTGATTTTGTAGCTATAGCTAGCTTTATGTAACTCATTTATTTAATAAAAAACATTTGTTGATTCTGGTAATGCTCGTCTAGAAGCAACCACTGATCTTAAATATGTTTTACCTGCGGATAATGCAGTGGACTGCAACATTGTCACCAAAAAGTTATGTTAACCCTAAGTATTATTATATGTTGTAGTTGTTTATTATCCCTTAATAAATAAAATAAAATAAGTGTCGGGACAACCCCAAAACCGCCCTGAACGCGTTATTTTGAACTAGACGCGGAAGGCGCTTTATGCCGCACGAGTATAGTTTGTCCACAGGCTGCACGTGTAGAGGGATGTACAATAAGCTCTAAAGAGCGTTATTTTTACCTCCCTCGAACAACGCACAAACCTACGCGCTATCATATTACCTCTAACTGACAACGCCCTCCGCTCCCGCTCAATGTCCGCAACGTCTTTTAGGTCAGCTGTAACAATGTGACCCAAGTATTTGACTTGTTCCACTTTCTCAAGCGGTGCATTATTTATACACACAGGGGGTACACACGGCTACACATCAAGCTATACATGTCCTGTATAAGCTGACCTCACATTGTACGGAAATCCTTTAAAGTGCGAGATCAGCATAAACTGGACATGTATAGCTTGATGTGTAGCCGTGTGTACACTATTCACACTTCTTAGACTAGCCTCAAATGCCATGAATTTACTCTTCCCTGCATTATATTTCAACCCATGGCTCGAGGCATACTCTTCACAGGTCTCCATCAATTTCCTAAGACCATTGCCCTTGTGTAGACTATAGGTACACGAAAATGGCTTCCAAATATGTCAGCAATATCTTTAGAGCCACTCACCCCGCCAAGGCTCACCGGACGACCAGTAGTGCTATTTTGTAAAAATCTCACCGTGATAACTTAGGTGAAGTCAGCTGCCAATAGTGTCAATCCTTAGCAACTGACAGCTCACTCCACGCTCACTTCACTTAAGATAACACGGTGAGATGGTTACAGAATAGCACTGCTGGTCTCTGATTGACACTGTTGGTGAATTGCCAAAAACTCCGGAAGTCTCCGGACTTGTGTTTTTTAGCAATGGCATCCATTTTCACCTGATCTTGATGAACCTGACACCATTTAAGCCTTCTACTTTAATATTTTTCGACTTTTACTCGTATCATCATACACACACCTAGTTCTAGGACAGGTATAGAATTTCCTGGAATCTTTATAGATTACAAGAAAACCTATAAGAAGTCTATTGAGGCTAGAAGGATATTTAAGTCTCGTTTGAAGTGGTGTCAAGATAATGAGATTCAGATTAAAATGGATATTCTAGCTTCACAGCATTCAAAAAACGATTTTCGATCTTTTTGGAAGCATACAAATAGGTTAAAGGGCAAACCTAGCCTCCCTGTTTGCGTCGATGGCGTGAGTGATGCTAGACAAATAGCTGACCTTTTTGTAGACCACTTTAGTGTACAGTCACCATTAGGCCCATCGAGGTCGATGCTCAATGTTGAGACACGGAAAAACCTGAGAGTTAAAATAACATCTAAAATGCTCTTGAACAGAATTAACGCAATGCGTCGCGGAAAGTCTCCTGGTCATGATGGTCTCAGCATTGAGCATCTTCGCTTTGCTGGTCCGCATTTGCCAAGAGTGTTGGCTATGCTTTTTACTTTTTGTCTGGGTCATGCTTATATGCCGAGTGACATGATCAAAACAACAGTGGTGCCTATTGTCAAAAATAAGACTGGTGACATGGGCGATAAGAACAACTACAGGCCAATATCTCTTGCCACAGTCTTGTCAAAGGTGTTTGACGGTGTGCTTAGCGCTCAACTTAGCAGTCACATACGTATTCACGATAACCAATTTGGTTTCCGTTCAGGATTATCCACTGACAGCGCTATGTTGAGTGTAAAGCACACTGTGAAATACTACACGGATCGCCACACTCCAGTTTACGCCTGTTTCCTTGTCCTGAGCAAGGCTTTTGACTTGGTTTCCTACGACATTTTATGGAGGAAGATGGAAAAGGTAAAGGACCATGGGCAAAAATGTATGGACCCTGGTCCAATATACCAACAGTGTTACAACCTATGCCAAATGAAAGGATTTGAAGAGTAAAATATTTCATGCTATAGCGCCAAGCCGAAATTGAGCGCGATCATGGTGTTTAAAACCTAACCTTATTTTATTTAAATATTTTAATAAAAATGGTCAAGTATTTGATCACAGTTTCGCCTGGTGGTTAGTGTCGGTATTTTCAAGATTACTTATATATTACATAATTTTTAGGGTTCGGTATTTCCAGCAAAGCAGATAGGTAGAACTTAAAGTATAAAAGAAACAACAAATGTTATATTGTAGCTTTATTAATAGTTCTGTATAATTAATGTGTAAGTGTAATATGTTTTTGATCTAACGTGTCGAGATTGTACTCGTCCCCTGGGTAGCCATACGTTAGTTTGCATAATATTACATTGCTGCAAGTCGTGCAAGTTACTCTGCCGATATATTTCTATTATATAGAGACCGCTTTCACGCAAGTGTTCGCTAGCGTACGATCGTGCAAGCTTAAGCTGATAAGTGCCAAGAGCAATGAGAATCAAATCATCTATGGTTAATACGGGAAAGTCTTGCAACTGGGGAAGATTTGCTTCCATTGTTTCAAACACGACTCGCTGTCTATTAAGATTTTTTAATGTTACGTACTCATATAAAAGGTTTGGAGAGTTCATCTTTATGTTGTTTATTATGCTCAAAATGTCACGACCAAGTCTATTATCAGTAGCTACTTTATAAAACGCATTAATAAGCGCAGCTGCAATTTTAAAATCAACAAACATGTGAGGCAACGCTCTATTAAAATAATCTTGCCGTAACTATTTGAATCGGTTCTTAAACTTGCCATTAACCACTTCCACCACCCAACGAATGAAAGTCACCAATCTAGATTTATTGGCCTGCTCTGTCGTCAATTGGCTTTCATTCCTATCCTTTGTTGGAGGAAAATGTGTTTCATATCCTAGCAATTCCAGGTCCATGATACAGTCTCTGAAGCCTCGATCCAAAATGAATACATCATTTGGTTCAAAGAACATATGAAATGCATGAGTCTCGTCTACACACAAGTTGGTTATAATCGTTGCATCACTGGTTGTTGCGGCGTTATGGACCAAGGACATCTATTATGTAACCGTCACTGCAAACAATTAAAAAGAGTTTCAACAAGTTTTGAAACTTGTGGTGACTGTATGTTAACTTTTGAAAAAGAAAGTTGCTACTTTTTTCAATGTAGACATATGTTCCATCACAAATGACTATGGCAGTTGTGTTGTTGTCATTAGCAAAAATACTCCTCGGTAAAAACAAATTCCTATCCAACATATTCTGTCTCGAAATATTATTCATGCCTAAGTGAGTACTTACAAAATCGGCCGTTAAATGTTGTCTGGCTAGTGCTAGTTTCCTTTCCAGGGTTCTGCGTGACATATTAAACAGGCTTGATAGTCTTTCATTAGACTCACCTGTACGCAATTTCGATAAATATACGCCAATTATAGTACGAGGATGATTAGTCACTGGTGTCAATAAAGGAGTTTCTTGTAAAAGCACATCGAATTGCCCAGTAATGAGTCCAGTCCAAAAGACCATGTCATTGACACTTAACGATCCCAACAATTCAAATTCGATCCTAGCTCCTTGATTAAGAGCTGATATTAACATATTAGACATATCTGTGAAAAAGTCAACCGAAAAATCGTGCGACACGTTACAGTGCTCAAGTAATGAATCCCACACGTTACCTTCCAAATGCTCTTGACAGACTCTTGCACTAATCGGAATGTACAAACGCTGTGTACGTAGAACATATAATTTAATTGTGGTGGGTATTCTTTTTCGTTCAATGTTGTGACAATAGTTGAAAATGCAATGATTTGCTGTGTTTGGTGCTCTAATATATTCGGGGGAATAAAACACCGCCGCAGGTTCCACGTCAGCCACCGCAGGTTCCACGTCCTCCACCGCAGGCTCTTCAAAGTTTTCTTCTGCATTTAGCATTGCTGCAAAAGCAGCATTAATCCTTTGCCAGCAACGATGGCATACATTAACACAACCTGAAAATAAATATGCCAATATGAGAATAGTTAAAGGCTGCTGAAATATGACATTTATCCCACTGTGGTTTTTGTTTAATAGGCTTGCTTAAACGGATAGTAATTAGAGCGTAGTATTCTTATTATAACATAACATAGTGGATAGTGTTTTCTTTCGTTATAAAGACAATTTGCTATATGGCATAGTAGTCAATTTGCTCCTGACTGAATAGATTCAGATTCAGATTCAGATTCGTTTATTTGCAAAAACATGTGTAGATAATATACATGGTATGATGCTTATTATAGGTGTCACAAAGTATTTTTTGGCTCAACATGTTTGACCATGGCTGGTGTACAAATTTGGTCGAAAGACAATAGAATTTTAAAATTAAAATAGGTACAATGAACAATAATATAAATAAATCAACAATTAACAATAATATTAAATTAAATAACGTCAATAGTCATCATTCAAAATAAATAGATTAGATTCAGTCAGTGTCTTCAGAGGGATTTATCATTTAAGAATTCATTAATATTATAATAGGCTTTTTCTGTCAGTATTTTTTTAAATGTTTTCTTAAACTGGTCTATATTTAATTTCTTAACACATTTAGGGATATTATTGTAAATTATTGGCGCTCTGCATACAACGCTTTTATACAGTAGCGCTGTCTTAGCTGGCTGAACACGAATTTTACTATTATCCCGGCGATTACGTTTTATAATGTCTGATATTCGAGGAAAAAAATGGGGGGAAAATGGGGGTGGAAATAAGAGTGTGTTTCTGTGTTTTATGACAGCAATGACATAAAAAATACACAGATTTTTAATATAATATCTAAAAATGTATAAATAAGCCCATACCTCGATCAAGGCGTTTTGTCCCACATATTCTGCAAACTGAGGTCGACGTTGTGGAATATTTGCTCCCAAAATATGCCTTCTTGTTCGTACTACGCGCGAGCGCAGACATAATACACAGCGGCTATCTGCCATTACACTATTCACCAAGAGCGTTTGCTAAAATCGTGTTCAATTAGAAGTCCGATAGTCACATGTACGTAAGCAATATCGAAGTCAAATAAAACGGGCCGGGGTCAGAAAGTCGCAAAACAAGCCGATAGTAACACAAAAACAAGGAGCGTAAACAAGGTGCGAGCAAGGACTGACTTCACATTGCTTTGTTCGGACCGCACAAATTGCGGGCGGGCGAGGGGTATGAGAGAAGGGGAAATGTGTGCATACCGACGCGACGTACGCGCAGGTACAGAAATAATAGAACAAAAAGCTTTTGTATAGTTTATGATGCTAAGAATTTTTATGCTTTTTTGTTTACAAAATGTATCAAAACACCATGTTCGCGTCGGATATTGACTTAGGCGTCATAGTATAAAATAAAGTGTACACCAAAACCGTTCATTTGGTATCACATCCAACGTTGTTGAGGGATTGGACCAAAATTACTCAATGTCCTTTGCCGCCAGAGGTGACAAATACTCTGAAATACTGGTATGGAAACCAAGTCAATAGTGTGAGGTGGGCGGGTGCCCTGTCTAGGCCGTATGGGTTGGAGTGCGGGGTGAGGCAGGGGGGGTTATGCTCGCCTACGCTATTCAACCTATACGTGAATGATCTGATTGAAGCGCTTAGCGGCATGCGTGTCGGGTGTCATATTGATGGCGGGTGTGTTAATAACGTGAGCTATGCCGACGACATGGTGCTGAGCGCGTCAGTCTGCGGGCTTAGGACACTCGTGGCCACTTGCGAGCAATATGCCAGACTGCATGGTTTGGCATATAATGTTAAAAAGAGTGTGGTCATGGTCTTTGGGGCCAAGAGTAAGTACCCAGAAGCTGTACCTGCAGTTAAGTTAAGCGGTTTGCCCCTTGTGAGGGTAGACCAATTTAAATATCTGGGTCACTTATTGACCACTGGCCTCAAAGATGATGAGGATATTGACAGGGAGCGGAAGGCGCTATGTGTGAGAGCTAACATCATTGCCCGCAGATTCAGGCGTGCCTCTAAGGAGGTCAGGCGCACTATATTTAGTGCTTACTGCACGTCTTTTTACTCTTGTAGTCTGTGGGCTCATTATACTCAGAAATCATACAGCGCCCTTCGCGTCCAGTACAATAATGCATTCAGGGTGCTGATGGGGTTGCCTCGATACTGCAGCGCATCAGGGATGTTTGCTGAAGCATGCGTTGACTGCTTCTACACTGTGATGCGGAAGCGGTGCGCATCCCTGGTTAGTAGGGTGCGGGGCAGCACCAACAGCATCCTGTCTATGATAGCAAGCAGGCTAGATTGTGCGTTTATGAACCACTGCTGCAAGGTATCGGCTGGGCCTGTCACCTTGCAGCAGTGATGTCACAAATTGTTTCTGTGTTTTAATTGTTTCTGTGTTTTAATTGTTTCTGTGTTTTAATTGTTTCTGTGTTTTAATTGTTTCTGTGTTTTAATTGTTTCTGTGTTTAAATTGTTTCTGTCTTAATGTTTTGTTACAAATTGTTTCTGTGTTAATGTTTTACTAACGTATTTTGTAAGTTACTAACACAATGAGTCTTGTTACTTCATTTATTGAATAAAATTATTATTATTGTGCTATGGAGCTATTAGAAATTACGGCAGTCCAAATCATAGATGTATTATTAAAACTAGCGTAAATAGATCGTGGTATACCTGTGTCAATATATTTTATTCAATAGGTTTTTATTGCAACCTATTTGAATAAATATTGGCTTTGCTATCCTTACATACTATAAAACAAAGTCCCCCGCCGCATCTGTCTGTCTGTCTGAACGCGATAAACTCAAAAATTACCAAACGAATTTTTAAACGGTTTTCACCAATGGACGGAGTGATTCATGCGAAAGGTTTTAGTGTATAATTCATTAAAGTTTTGTGTAAATTGGCTGAAATATGACGATTATTGTTGAAGAAGTCGGAAAAAATCATGCCGACTGGAAGCTTTACTGGCGTGCGTTGCGATAACTGGAAAAGAGCTGGAGGCGCACAGGGGGCAGCCTTGACGTTTTATATAGAATTTTTACTTTTTGTAAGGAAAATAAGAAAAAATATTACCTTCATGTAGAGTGTCAGGGGTTTAAGGGTTTTATAAAGGGGATCGAAATTCTCATTATTTTTGCGATTGGACGCACCATTTTCGAGATATATGCAAAAGAAAAAAAAAAGGTACAGTACTGTTTTTTGCACCTGAAGCGAGGTGTTGGTGTGAATTTTAGTTCAAGATAACTAATTTTATTCCGCACCTTTTTAATCGCGATTAAAAATAGTCAGATTTAGTTAGACATGGGTGCCGATTCTCTTGTACACCGAACTAAACTAACTAAACTATCACTAAAATTCCTTATTTTTGACTATGAGAATCTTTACTCTATTCTATCTTTAATCTTTACTCTGACTTTAATCTATTTCAGAATGGGCAATCGTCGTTTGACAGGAATAAACTAAATTTTGGTGATTTTTAGTTTAGTTTAGAGGCATTTGTGACAAGAGAATCTCTTAGACTTGACTAAAGTGACACAACTTAACTATATTTTAGTTTGACAGCACTAAGATGGCACTGAGATATTAGTTTAGTGAAAATGGCAATTTTGCTATTCTGAATTTGACGTTTTTAACCTAAAATTTAGATTTTCTAACTAAATATGACTATTTTTTTATCGTGACTAAAAACATGTGGAATAAAATTGATTGTCATGAACTAAAATTCACACCAACACCTCGACTTCAGATGAAAAAACAGTACCGAATATTTTTTTTTTCTTTTGCTTATATCTCGAAAACGGTGTGTCCAATCGCAAAAATAATGAAAATTTCGACACCCTTTATGAAACCCTTAAACCTCTAACACTCTACATGTAGGTAATATTTTTTCTTATTTTCCACACAAAAAGTGAAAAATCCATATAAAACACGTCGAGGCTGCCCCCCTGCGCGCCTCCGGCTCTAAAAAGATTCACGTGGTTAGGTATCACGTGTGGAGTCGCGGTTGTCAAATTCGATTTAGATGTGTCAAAATTATTTTTAAATTTAGAGAATTTATTTTGCAGAATAGCTTTGAGATTCTCATAGTCAAAATTAAGGAATTTTAGTGATAGTTTAGTAAGTTTAGTTCGGTATACAAGAGAATCGGCACCAATAGAGAATTTTTCATTTTCACTAAATTAACAACTCATTCAGTTGCAAAAACTGTACTTTATCTTTTTTCTGTTCTTTTGCTTATATCTCGAAAATTGTGTCTTATCGCAAAAATAATGAAAATTTCGACCCCCTTTATGAAACTCATAAACCCATAAAACTCAACATGTAGGTAATAATTTTTCATGTTTTCCATACAAAAAGTATAAAATTCCATATAAAACAGAATTGTTAAAAATATACTAAACGAATATACACAAACCTACGTAACTTAACAAAATACCGTCTATAGCAACGGTAGGCAACAGGCGGACCGCGGTCCATATCCGGACCGCGAAAGATCGAAACTTGGACCGCCAAATATTGTTTTAAAACTAATCATAACCTTGAAGACACTTCGCATTAGCTGTTCCCCGCGTGAACCAAACTATAAAAACTGACCTTTTGTGTTTTATAATAATTATCTTGCACTTAAATTATTCATAATAAGAAATTTCAACTAGAAAGTATTATGAGTATTTTTTCTGGACCCCACTTAAAATTACTTGCCGACCTCTGGTCTATAGGATCAAAACTGTTTAAGCGATCACTACGCTCGATGTTTAGGCGTGTGTGCGTGAACGGTGCACACAAACATAGCATCGCAAGAATTTACCTAAACTCTGTCGAGTGAAGTCACAGCCAGGAGCCTTAATGCGTTTTATAAAGTAGCTACTGATAATAGACTTGGTCGTGACATTTTGAGCATAATAAACAACATAAAGATGAACTCTCCAAACCTTTTATATGAGTACGTAACATTAAAAAATCTTAATAGACAGCGAGTCGTGTTTGAAACAATGGAAGCAAATCTTCCCCAGTTGCAAGACTTTCCCGTATTAACCATAGATGATTTGATTCTCATTGCTCTTGGCACTTATCAGCTTAAGCTTGCACGATCGTACGCTAGCGAACACTTGCGTGAAAGCGGTCTCTATATAATACAAATATATCGGCAGAGTAACTTGCACGACTTGCAGCAATTACGCGGCAAGAGGGACACAATAGTCATTTCACATTGACTTAGTACATTAGAATGTTGCCAATAAAACATTTAGGATATGTTGCATTTTTCACTAGTAACAGTTCCGACAAGCGAAGTTAACCGCAAAATGTTGGGTTTTTTTTTTTTGTAGCTATTTACCATTGAAATTGAAGCTTAAAACGAATTTAATAAACTAACGTATTTGCATTTTATTAAAATCTGCGTTCTTATTTGATTACGTTTTTTTGTAATGAATGAACTCAGAAACTACTAGACCGATTTGAAAAATTCTTTCTCCAGTAGAATGCTTTATTATCACTGAGTAGAGGCTATAATTTATAAAGACTTCACGCGGGCGAAACCGCTGGTGGTAGCTAATTTTTAATAGAGAATCAACTCAAGTTGGAGATCACTGTATCATAATTTCGCTGCTGACCCATCTAACTTAGTTGGGCGTATATTGGGACTAAACACTGACTGTGATATAATTTAATTGTAACATCTTGCATGCCATGTGTGTGTATACTCATGTTTCGGACAAATAAATGATCTTTATCTTACCTACTAGTTTTTGCCCGCGGCTTCGCCTGCGTCGATGTCGGAATATCCCACGGGAACGTACTACCGAGATTTCATACCTAATAAGTCGCCGCCCCCGCAGAATAAACGCGCAAGTGTAAAATTGAGGCGATGCATTTTGACCTATAATACATAATGAATATTGATTAACATCAAAACCGCCGCAATAGCACTTACGCGTTTATTCTGCGGGGACGGCGAAGTTAGTAACAGAGCAAAACGTCATTGACTCCTACCGCTGCGCCCGCGTTGCTCAGCGTAATTTTGTAACTGTGATATCTTTTAGGCCCTGTGCACACCACGTTTTATAAACGCGCCGTCGACGCGCGTTTTAGAAACGCGCGTCGACGGCGCGCTTTTATCCTACAAAGCAGTTTGTTATCGTTTGTATCGATACAAACGCGATGCTAACGCGCGTGTGTATCGATACAAACACTCTGCACCGGCGCGTTTGTATCGATACACACGCGCGTTAGCATCGCGTTTGTATCGATTCAAACGCGCTGCACCGGCGCGTCTGAATCGATACACGTCGTCTGAATCGATTTCTTCTTCCTTTTTAAAAAAATTAATAACAAAGCTCATGCAATCAATGCTGTCTCGACCGACGCCATCTTGCTACTGTTGATGAGGTTCTGCTTAAAAACGCAAAATGCCAGCGCGTTTGTATCGATACACACGCGCGTTTGCATCGCGTCTGTATCGCTACACACGCGCGTTTGCATCGCGTCTGTATCGCTACACACGCGCGTTTGCATCGCGTCTGTATCGCTACACTGGACACTAATCCTTATCCAAAAAAAAAAATATTTTATAAATCGGGCATTTAATTTAGATTAAAACATGCCTTTAAATCATATAATTTATATGAACAGTTTAAGGGCCTATGCACACCACGTTTTTTAAACGCGCCGTCGACGCGCGTTTGTAGCGATACAGACGCGATACGCACGCAAGTCAGACGCGGCCTGTAGACCTTTGCACACCTGTATAAATTCAAACACGCGTTTGAATCGATACAGACGCGCGTGTGTAGCGATACAGACGCGATGCAAACGCGCGTGTGTATCGATACAAACGCGCTGGCATTTTGCGTTTTTAAGCAGAACCTCATCAACAGTAGCAAGATGGCGTCGGTCGAGACAGCATTGATTGCATGAGCTTTGTTATTATTTTTTTTAAAAAGGAAGAAGAAATCGATTCAGACGACGTGTATCGATTCAGACGCGCCGGTGCAGCGCGTTTGAATCGATACAAACGCGATGCTAACGCGCGTGTGTATCGATACAAACGCGCCGGTGCAGAGTGTTAACAAACTGCTTTGTAGGATAAAAGCGCGCCGTCGACGCGCGTTTCTAAAACGCGCGTCGACGGCGCGTTTAAAAAACGTGGTGTGCACAGGGCCTAAAAGATATCACAGTTACAAAATTACGCTGAGCAACGCGGGCGCAGCGGTAGGAGTCAATGACGTTTTGCTCTGTTACTAACTTCGCCGTCCCCGCAGAATAAACGCGTAAGTGCTATTGCGGCGGTTTTGATGTTAATCAATATTCATTATGTATTATAGGTCAAAATGCATCGCCTCAATTTTACACTTGCGCGTTTATTCTGCGGGGGCGGCGACTTATTAGGTATGAAATCTCGGTAGTACGTTCCCGTGGGATATTCCGACATCGACGCAGGCGAAGCCGCGGGCAAAAACTAGTAGGTAAGATAAATATCATTTATTTGTCCGAAACATGAGTATACACACACATGGCATGCAAGATGTTACAATTAAATTATATCACAGTCAGTGTTTAGTCCCAATATACGCCCAACTAAGTTAGATGGGTCAGCAGCGAAATTATGATACAGTGATCTCCAACTTGAGTTGATTCTCTATTAAAAATTAGCTACCACCAGCGGTTTCGCCCGCGTGAAGTCTTTATAAATTATAGCCTCTACTCAGTGATAATAAAGCATTCTACTGGAGAAAGAATTTTTCAAATCGGTCTAGTAGTTTTTGAGTTCATTGATTACAAAAAAACGTAATCAAATAAGAACGCAGATTTTAATAAAATGCAAATACGTTAGTTTATTAAATTCGTTTTAAGCTTCAATTTCAATGGTAAATAGCTACAAAAAAAAAAACCCAACATTTTGCGGTTAACTTCGCTTGTCGGAACTGTTACTAGTGAAAAATGCACAATATCCTAAATGTTTTATTGGCAACATTCTAATGTACTAAGTCAATGTGAAATGACTATTGTGTCCCTCTTGCCGCGTAATAATCAGTTGTTTTATTTTATTAAAGTAATCACACGAACCCAAACCCTTCATAAATCTTCGGGAACTTTTTTCTGATATTTTATTATAACTGTGAGCTGTCAGCGACGTTGCACGCGTTATATTAATATTTCCAAACCTCCTTTAATTTTTGGAATGGTTTTCAAAATGGGCAATAATAATTCAGCTAGTTTAATTTCCAGACTGATTAAAATTGTGGCCTCTGGGCACGTGTTTTAGCCATGTTCATAAAGCTAGAATCTAGTTTACAATTAACGTGTTTACGTCGCGCGTCAATCTTTGTTTGCCGGGAAACGCATACCATGTGTAGAGGAATAATTCAACCAATTTATACCAGCCGTTTTGCACGATGACGTCGAAGTCAATCAAACCACTGAACGCTAAGCTTGTGTTCGAAATGTTCACGTTGTACACGGAACAATTTGCATCGAAAATCATTCAATACGTCGATAGGCAGTTGGCAATTCTAGCATTTAGCAACGCTGTTTATGTAGTTTTGAACAAATTTACTCGGTGTTATTTTGTGGAACTCAAATGTTTTGCTGACACTTTCCGATTCTAGAACATTGTCAGGGTTAAAGTAGGCAATATAAATAAGAAAAATAAACGAAGAAATGGGGAGGCCCTCCACAAGGTGACTGGCGATCCGGTGAGGGACGCGGGAATCTGTTGGATATCAGACGCACAGAACTGGTATGCGTGGCAATTCTTGGGGGAGGCCTATCGTATAGCTATGAACCCCTTTCGGCAGAACGATGGTTTATAAACTTTTCCAATATTGTTAACTTCTTGTATTAATAACTTATTCTATTTTTTCCAAGGTAACATCAGTTCCAGCATAGACCACTCGACATCGCGAAGAGAGAATGTCGCAGATCTCATACTTAGAAAGCACTCTTCAACTGTTGGAAAGATACGGAGGGCCGGACGCATTCATCAACACGAAGTACCTACATGATACCAACATACGAATCGGCAGTTCTAAATAACTTTCAAATCTAATTTGCACTTATTTGCTTTTCAAATCCAACATATAGTTCAAATCAAAATAAGTTCAACATGAAAATAATTTTTAACACAACAATAATCAGCTGCCACGATTTTTCCAAACTATTTTGGGGTCGGCTTCTAGTCGAAACGGTTGCAGTGGAATACCAGTACTTGACATGTAGTTACTGCCAGTATCTGACTTCCACAACCCAGTTACTGCCATGTTGAACTTTATGTTGGATTTGAACATTTTTAATTAATTCTTTTTGAAGTTTTAATATCTACTCAATTTGTAATGCACTAATTAAAATAAAATTTTAAAGGTATGGTACTCATTGTATTAATCGGGTACGTACTTAGATATTATGTATGTTTATACTTTTAATTCGTGTGTAGGTAATTGCAGCTTAAACAAAGTATGTTTGACTTCAAAAGTTGTATTGTCTTTAGAAGTAAGATAATTTTTAGGGAGTGCCTCCGCTGCCGGCGCCGGCTCCTAAAAATAACGCCATTGGGAACCGGCATGACATTACTGCCAGCAGCCGAGATTAAAAACATCGGCTGCCGGCACATTACATAGGTACTTACTCTGTGGCACCCTCGGCTTCAATAAGACACCGGCGCGGCGGCGGCGGTGCGGCATTTATGGAAACCCTTCCAGTATTCAGAACTCCAACTAACTAATTCTAACTAAAGTATTTTTTCTATACAAAGTTGATACGACAGAGGGGCTTTCCTTTAAACTGCCTATACTAGGTACCATTTTCAAGCTCTGTACCAAAAATCAATTAAATAGGACCAGTAGTTTAGTCACAAATGATTTTTTTAAGTTTTTGCCCCGTTTGAACACGATGTATCTTTCCTAACAGCTGATTATGTCTATACGCATAGGTCATGCACCTTAAAACGATAAATCAGAGTATAACCTACGATGCGCTGTTGCCGCTCTGACGCAACTCACAAAAAGTACAACCAAATATTTTCGCTAAAAGATGGCAATGCAAACAAAGAAGCAATAAATACACACACTTGCACTTTCATTACGAGAGTGACAATCATAGCAAAACATTCCGCGCGTAAAAGAAATAGAAATAGGTCACTATGTTGCTACTGCATCTTACATCCTTGCGATCGGTAAGTAGGGCGTCTAAAAAACTTGTTTTTTCAGTTCGCCGACGCTACCCTTTGGGGACGTGCTTATGTTACGTAACACGGAAGCTCCTGCGCCGCTTTTGTTTTGTCGAACTCGCGCGCTGACAATAATTGTGATTTTGTTATTGTGATAGGACACTAAATAAGTTTAAGACAGACAGTATTCAAAAAAAATGGTAGGACTTCGGTATATCATCCCACGATTTAAAGGGTGGGAGTGGGGGTGGGGGGGGCGGGGGGGGGTCTACTACCCCCCCTGTGAAGGAAAACATGCGACGCCCCCCCCTTTTCGAGATATGATTTTTTAAAAATTCTAACCTAACTTTCGAATTTTTGGAAGGGCTTTTATGTAAGGGTACATATGTATGTATATTTTTGAAGGGGGGGGGGGGTAGGAGATCACTCCCACATGGGGGAAGTTTAGGAAATGTATAGTTTTTTTTTAAATATTTTTTTATGATCTTATTTTGAGGTTATGTTTTGGTCATTTTTTGAGGAAGCACTGTACGTTATGGCTATTTTTAAGGTTTTTTTTTTGCTGGCCTTGTCGACGGAGCCCCGCTTCGCGGGGCTCCTATTTCTGGGTGGTTTAAAAAGAATAACCTAACCTCTAACCTAACCTGTCCGAGTCGGGGTGCCCCAAGTCCCGAGCTCGCTTCGCTCGCTCTTGCATCCTAAGTTTTCGGGCCTTGTCGACGGAGCCCCGCTGAGCGGGGCTCCTATTTCTGGGTGGTTTAAAAAAAATAACCACGAAGGGGATCCATCCCCTTCTAACCTAACCTGTCCGAGTCGGGGTGCCCCAAGTCCCGAGCTCGCTTCGCTCGCTCTTGCATCCTAAGTTTTCAGGAGTACGAAAACGCTCTCAACTGCTAGGGGCCGCATTCCGACTTACGATAAAAGTGATTATATCGCGAATCCGACCAAATTTAATAGTCACAAAATATAAGGATTATTGAGTTATAATTGTGACTTTGGACTTTGGTCGGATTCGCGATAATATCACTATTAGCGTAACTCGGAATGCGGCCAGGGACACAAACGATGACTGTCATGTGAAGTGTCAAGAAAATGGCGTCATTTTACGTTTGGTTTCACTTATCGGCAATATTCGGAAAATTATTATAACTGTTAATTTAATAACGCTAATTTAAATCGGCAAAATATATGTTATAAAATGAATTATGCATGAAAAGTATCTAAATTATCAAATATACGTATTTAATTCATAATTAATATGAAGTAAAACATTTTAGTGCGTTGACCTTACGTAAAACTAAACATCCAGAGTCAAAGCAAAATGTCAAAGTGACAAAATATTGCAAAATTTTTAAAATTTTGTTTTATTTTTTTCTCATAAACTATTTATCTGCGCAGCTAAAAATTTTACGTGGAGGCTTCTAATAATACGATCTTTCTGTAAAAAAAATATGGACTTCCAACTCGTGGGAAGATAATCCGAAACTTAGCCAAAAAAATAATTAAAAGATAGGATTATTTTAGCATTTCACAAATTAAAGTGCTTAGCGACGGACAGTGATTTAATTAGAAAAATAAATAACAATATTCTCCGTCGGCATAATTTGTGCATTAATGTGAACGGAGGACACATCGAAAATGTAAAAATGTAGTGTTTTTGTTGTGCGCGTATTTCAAAAACTAACATAAAAGCCAGCGCCAGCGGAGGCGTAAGCCAGCGCCAGCGGAGGCGTAAGCCGCCGCCCGCGCCACCACCGCCCGGCCGCCCGCTTTGACACGGGAGAACCACGCTGCACTCCGGGGCGCGCGTGCGACGTTGCCGCTTTGGTACCTAGGTATCTAAGTTCAGTTTAAATTTAGTTTACAAAGGGTGGTTGCGTTTTACTCTGATTTGTAAACTATTTAGTTTGTTTGAAAAAAAAAAAAACATTTTTGGTGCTTTTTTAGGGTTCCGTAGTAAACAAGGAACCCTTATAGTTTCGTCATGTCCGTCTGTCTGTCTGTCCGCGGTCTAGCTCCGAGACCCTTAGTACTAGAAAACTGTAATTTGGCATAGGTATATGTTTTAATTACGCCAACAAAGTGGTAAAATAAAATTATGAAAAACATTTTTTTTAGGGTACCTACCTCTCATACTCGTAAAGTGGTGATGTTATTTTTTTCATTTTTTAACCCATAGTGAGGGGTATCATTGGAAAGGTCCTTTAAAAACATTGTGAGTTTGTGAAAACCATTTTTGGATTCAGGGATCCGTTTGCGAAATATTAAGCTTTAAAGTGCTATTTTTTGTTAGAGTTTTAGGGGTATGAGGAACAGGGTGTAAAGTTCACTCATCCATCATAGAAAAGGGAGGATCCTCCGACCAGACGGGTGTTGTGTCTGGCGGGCAACTGCCCATCAGTTTGAAGTTGAAATCTTGTATGTATGTCGATCGCTCGGTAAACTCTAACTGCGCGATGCAGGATTTGTGTGACGTCATGTCTTTGACGCGTAGTTCGTATGTGGCGGTGTAACCGCTACAGAGTCAAGTGTCCCCCCCCCCCGCCGGCTAAATGGTTGGTTTTGGGTGTGTGAAAAAAATCACAACAGTAGTTTATATAACGAAATTAAAAGGAAAACTATCACAGCTAAGTAGGCTCTACAAGTTAACGAGTAATAATTGACCAACTTAACTTTGCAGTTGCAAAAACACGTTTTTCCATACATTCCGTATGGGAGAACATATTTTTCAACTACAAAGTTAAGCTTGTTTTTGGGATTAATTCATCCCAACTACGGAACCCTTCATTGTGCGTGGTCCGACACGCACTTGGCCGGTTTATTTTTATACCGTATCGAATTAATATTAAACACGTATAGTATACGTAGTGTAATTTAATGCCCCTCTGTCATGTATTATATTCTAGTCATTTTTGGGGTCACAGTTCTAACCTAATCTTTTTTGCGAGTAATTTTTTTTAACGTAATCTAACTAGTTCGGTGCCGGGTACTTAGTATGTATCGTATCAATATGGAAATCATTGATTATGGAAATATAATACTGGAAAAATATGTTTTTAACCGACTTCCAAAAAGGAGGAGGTTATATGTTCGTCGCGTATGTTTGCTTTTTCTTTTTTTTTATGTATGTCCACTGATTTCTCCGTCAACTGTGGACTGATTTTGAATATTCTTTTTTGATTGAAAGGGTATGTTCTTGAGGTGGTGCCATATAAATTTTATTAACTTCACTTTGATAGTCTTTGAGTTAGCTTCAATAATACGTACTTTTTCCCACTTAGTACTTTTTTTTAAAATAATATGCTTACCCCGCCTATCTACTCCAATATGCCAAATTGCCAACCGCGTTTTCCGCTTTTTTTTTTCTGAACTCAGATCCGGCAGCCAATTCAACAACCGTCGCCAGCAGCCAATTCGGGAGCCGGCGCTGGCAGCGGAGGCACTCAAAAATCTTTAATGTGTGGTTTAAAGAAGCGGTGTACCGTGAGTCCGTGACCAAATTCAAGTACCATGCTTTTTCAATTAATGATCTACACATTTCAGCATCAACATAAACATTTTTCAAATGTGTCGTCTTTAGGAAATTAGAATGAAAGCAATGCCCATTAAAATTAACCCACGTACGCACAGACTTAAAAAATCGCGGCGGGATAAAATCGCGTGTCACAATTAGAATGGAACTAAGAGCCGAGTCACACCGGAATGGCAGCGGCGAGCAGCGGCCGGCGGCGACGACGCCAGCCGACAAGAAGCGCGTGGCGTGCGGCCGCTCGCATCGCGTCGCCGCGGGCGGCCTCGCGACCTTTTCAAGTTTTTCAAGCGATACTGGTGTTTTAAGTATGTAGATAAAGTTTAAAATTATTTCACACTGAAAGTGCTCGCCGCAGTCGCTGCCATTCCAGTGTGACTCGGCCCTAATAGAAAGCGGTACATCTGTGCGCAAGGCCGCGGTTTTTTACCGCCGTTTTTTTTTGGCGCGGTGTTCGATTTTCAACGCTTTGCGTTGAGCGTTGAATGAATGCGACATCGAATCGATCTGTAGGTACTTGTGTTCCATTAGTTGTTCTGTAACAATGGTTTTTATTGTGACTTTTTTTTTAATGAAAACGTTATCCCACACTCGTAATTTCTCCTGTGTTGTGGGTGCGTTTATAAACATTTAAACTCACACACACAAACAGCCAGACCCGGAACAACTACTTGTAGGTCATACAAATATTTGTTCCGTGCAGGAATCGAACCCGCGACACGCAGCGCAGCAGTCAATCGCTTAACCACTGCGCCAACCATGCCGTCTAGTACTTATTTGACTACTATCACGAACAACGATTCTAGACGAAAAGTAGGTCATCAAACATTATGTTATGGTTTGTGGTTTTTGAATAACCAAAACAAATGTTTATTAACTTAGCATTTCAATAAATGATTAAGTAAGCGATAATTAATATCATAATTATAATGTTTCTTAGGTACCATTTTATATTGTAGTTTTCAAGTAACAAGTGGTTTCGAACCATTTTCAGAACTTTAAGTTGATATATAAATGTGAATACCTAACTTATCTTATTTTAGTTTTCGATTACAAATAAACACATTAATCGCGTATCTTTTAAAATGGTGCCACTACTTAAGATTTATTAATAATTACATAATTAGGAATTATTAAACAATTATACTTCGTATTGTTTTACATAATTTTATTGAACAGCAATTGTTGCTGACTTGGGTCCGTGGCTTAGGCCCCCAGTGGTCGAGGCACCTATGGCCGACGCCCCCGATTCGATTAATTTAATTCAAAGCAATTTGTGATCAAATGTACTGGTAGGTACAAAAATGTTTTACAAAAATAATAAATGATTTTGATTATATGTATAATATTAAATCATAATTATATTAAATTTATAACATAGAAGTGCTTTTATATTGGATGTATGTTTTGAAAAATGAAAGTTTTAGTTATTTTTCATTATTTATCTCAATAAGAAATCTAGTAAAAAATTGTATATAAATCACAGTTTTCATCATCAAGAGAATCATTTAACTTAATTATAATAAACAGTCTCAAATGTAATAAAACAAGATAGTGATTTTAAATAATCAGTCTTAAAAATTACTGCAGACCAACTAACTTTTTACATAGTGAAATGTTCTTTTTATTTTTGTAACAATAATAATTAAATATAATCAACTGTGAAACCATAAACTAATGAGAATTATTTTACCTAATTATAACAGTCAGTTTAAATAGCAATAACATAATAAAATAATCAGGCTTAAAAAACAAAAGTACTTGTTGAGTAACAAACGTTTTACATGTGAAATGTTTTGAAATTTTGTAAGCATAAAAAATCAACTGTAAAAACTTAAACAAATGTAAAAATTAAAACTTAAAATAATATAAAAGCAAAATCATCTCTTTTCACCTAGTAAGTTTAATTTAATTAATTTTTGGACGGCTTGCCACATATGGGCGGATTTTTTCTAAAAACATGATCGTGGTAATTTTTTTGTTTTCATACTGTTCAGTCAAATTGGCAATCATTTTTTCATTCTTTCTTGTGTTGTTCTTTCGTCTGCTCACAGGAATGTTTTTGGTTTTCAGTCTGAAGCATCTGAGCATGCTTAAGTTTTGTCCACTGTACATAATAAATATGTTTTTAATGGGAAAAAAGGTGCGTAAGGATAAGGTTAAGTGGCGATTTATTCTCTGCTATTTTATAGATAACTTTTGTTTAGCAAGGAAAAATGCTTTATTATTATGGTGAAACACTTTTCTCATTTACTGTACTAAGTGAAAAGCACACAAAAAAAGAAGATATTAAATTAATCGAATCGGGGGCGTCGGCCACAGGTGCCTCGACCACTGGGGGCCTAAGCCACGGACCCGCTGACTTTACTTTAATATGCTATATAAAACTGCTCGCTATGCATAGCGAGGCAGTCAACCCACAAAATTCTATCCGATTAACATCTTTTCCGACTGATTGTAAATTTTAAGGCAATTTTTTTTTATTTTTTTTATTGGCATTTTTAATTTTTTAGGGCATTGGCAGTGAGATGCAATATGCTTGCTCGCAGGTTTGCACGGTGCACAAAAGAGGTCAAAATTGCTCTTTTTAAGGCATACTGCTAGACATTTTATACCTGCAGCCTGTGGGTCCGGTATACGCGTAGATCTTTCAATGCCCTACGGGTCCTATACAATAATGGTTTCAGGATGCTGTTGGGATTGCCTCGCTTTTGCAGTGCATCAGGTATGTTTGCGAAGGCCAGCACGGACTGCTTTAGGGCAATAGTAAGGAAAAGAGTTGCCTCCCTGATGCGCCGCGTGCGGGGCAGCACCAACAGCCTTCTGAATGCAATTTTGGGAAGGGTTGATTGTCCGGTTGTGAGGCACTGGAACACCGTTCACGGATCTGGAGGTGCCTTATATAATATTAAATAGTAGAATTGTAAATAATAATTAATAATTTACTAACATAGTTATAAGTACTATTTACTAACAATGTATGGAATGTTTTTATTCTGAAATAAATGATTAATAATAATAATAAATAAATTCAGTGTAGCAGAAACAGTGTTTTTATTAAAAAGGACCCACGGAGCGCCATCCTAACAGTATCTTTCCCAAAGATGATTACAGTTTACATGCAGCAGCACGCGAGCTGATGCTGTCCTTATCACACTTTTAAAGCTATTTAAATGCTTATAGAATTTATTTTTAAATAATAAATATCAGAAAAAGGTAATGTATTGACTACTTTTTCTTTGGAGTGCAACCCGCCGCACAGTGGGTCGAAACTATGATTTTAGTGACTTAGGGCTCAACTTTGCTTTTTTACTTTTTTCTTCATGTGGATGGATAGAGCTCATTAACCTCAACAATAATTGTTCTGATGTATTTTTTCCTAAACTTTATACTTTGGGTAGAAAAATGTGTTTTGTTATTTTTTTGTATGGAGCGGATCAAATAACCTTAAATTCCTGCTAAGTAGCGTGTGATCCCGCGTTGAAACTTTATTTTTCATATACCTTGTCTAGTCTATTATCATTTGATGCTATTAACGTGTGCATAAAGTTGCAACTCTGCCAAATAAATGGATCGAAAAAAATGAAAAAATATATCGAATAAAAAGCTACATTTTTTACTTTCGTAAGTTCTTTTAAGTTAAATTTGATATGGAATAGTAAGTAAAAGCACGTAATAATACACATAGTTACTTAACAACTAACAACAATACATTTAAAAGGTCCCTAATTAGCTTAAATTTACTAATATATGTAGTATTAGTAAATTTGTAAATTTAAGCTAATCACACTAATCATAATACATTTAAAAGGTCCCTAATTAGCTCAAATTTACTAATATATGTAGTATTAGTAAATTTAAAGCTAATCACACTAATCATAATACATTTAAAAGGTCCCTAATTAGCTTAAATTTACTAATATATGTAGTATTAGTAAATTTAAAGCTAATCACACTAATCATAATACATTTAAAAGGTCCCTAATTAGCTTAAATTTACTAATATATGTAGTAGTAGTAAATTTAAGCTAATTAGGGATCTATGAATTTCAATTTCTTTGTTTTAATGACTTTAACATGTTTATGAAATGTTATTTTAAGTTAGATTTAATACTGAATAGTAAGTAAAGATAGGTACATAATAATACAAATTAGTAAAGGTAAACTAACATTACTACAACTAACACAAGCAAACTAAAAACTAACTATAAACAACATCAAACATTACTATTTCCTTTCAATTATGAGTTTGACATTTATAAACTAATAAAAAAAACAAGAAACTTACAAACTACCAAAAAATCTTATTCACTATCGCTATGACTATCTTGTAAATTATCTACATCAATAAAATCTATATCGGATTCTGTGGGAAAAATCAGCAGAAGCTCTTTGACTTTTGGAGAGAGAACCATTATATTTTGTTTCACCATTCGAGGTCTTAGACTTGTGATCTTTGGATCAGAAGACAAAAGAAGATTGTGTATAATATCCTCATTTGTCGCCGTTCTACTTACCTTTCTAGAATGACTCTCTCTATATTTCCGGAAATCTTTATTACGAGCTTCCGCTGCCTCTTCCGACAGTTTACCTATAGGTATGGCACCAAAGTGCTTAATTATATCACTCCCATGTACTAACAATTTATGTATACTGGAAGGCATATAATACCAGGGATATAAGTGAACGTACAATTGTGCAGTATCTCTACAAAATTCGGAAAACTTAGAAAGATCCACGCTCTCTCCAGATGCAACCGTCTGAAGAATCACATGAAACCTTTCTATTAAATCTTTATCTATTCCTGTTATGCGAGCTGTTGTTTCTGCATCCCTAAAAAATCTTCTGGCAGTATTGCCATCATTGGTTGTGCCTACTCCTTGCTTGACTACGTCAATAAGTAAACCGCATTCTTTCTTAAACGCTTGCTGTATAGCGCTCTTTCTGAGTGACATTTTTTCTTTGTCATCGCCCCTGCAACTCCATTTTTTGAAGTCCAAACGATAAGCTGCAAACAAAAAGAAATATCACTTAAATAAAAATCTCACAAGTAACTATATAACGTGAAAAAAATTATGAACTAATAAAATTATATTTACCGATATGAAGTAAGCACTCCATGCTTCTTATCCAGGCATGTAAAGATGACATTCCATACTGGAACACTTCTTCGTTGTTCTCTTTTTGAGCAAGTGACTCTAAATTGTTCATCTCTGACGGTTTTGCTTTGCAGATATCACAGACAGCTGAAGATGTGTCTGAAAAATATGACGATATTTTGCCGTCTATCATCGTCAAGTGCAATTGATGCTTAACTTCAACTTGATTGAACTTGATTGGCTGAAGTCTTTCTATTTCTTCGGTTATGCTAGCTTTTATAGTTACCACTGTTGACTGCGTTTCTTTGGTAAATTTGAACATTATCGGACGGCAATAGAAAGTTGATGAGGGTCGATCGTTTTCCCAAACAATTGTTCCATCACATTGTTGAAGCCTTATAGGAACTAGACTGGCCATGAAGATAGTTGAGTCATCAAACTCTGCTTCAGTCTTTTGTTTATAATTACTTTGACCTGAGGCTCCATCAAAACCCCATTTGCTTATTAGCAGTAACTCAGTTGGCGAATCCAAATCTAAAGTAATCACTTCTAAAAGCCTAGATACCGTCAAGTTGAGTAAAGCTTGCAGTTTAATAGCAGCTCCTTCTTCAGTTATAATTATGTCTTCTTTCCCTGGATAACATTTTGCCTTCGCTTGTTTTATTTTATAATAAGAAGGGTATAAATCAGACCTATTTTCACTTGCTGCTTCTCTTAGGCTTATATACTGCCACTTACTTAATTTAAGTGAAACTAATAAAGACAGTGCCTTATCGGGTGAATATGTACTACTTTTCGGTTTACTTGTACTTAAACACTCTTTAACTTTTTCTAGATCTTCGGGGTGATTTAGTAAACGGTTCATAATTTTTCCTACATCCTCATTTCCGGTGTTTCTTAAACTAGCAATTGTAGTAGCTTTAAGTTCATCCGGGGATAACGAAAGCGATTGGTTAATTTGATCAACGCGTCTTCGTTTTTGCCTGGAGCCCAATTCCTCGAAAGGTTTTCGAGGTGTAAATGTAGATGTCGAAGCTTCTGTAGTAGATGGTGGTAGATTTTCGACATCTTCAGTATTACAAATCTCGAGCCTTTCCTGTTCAGTGTTCACAGCTTCAGGTATCATTCCTTCGGGCCAGTTTATTGCACGTTCCAACCAATCACCATTTTTTCTTACAAACTGTGCTAACGTGCGACTACTTCGTTCCCATCTTGCACTTATATTTGAACAAAAGCGCGTACAGAATTTTTGGAGCTCAACACTGTTCTCTTCGGTCACGTTTATTTTATGTTGTAGGAATTGAAAGAATTTTTGACTATCCGACAGTGACTTGACCTGCTCTCTTAAAATCATAAATAAATCTAAATTGTTAACTAAATTATCCATTATAACGAAAAAGGGACGATCAGAATCACGAGATGTTAGTAGTAGTACGAATAAACGAACACTAGTTAGTATATAATAAATTATGGTCATTTTATACTTCCAGAATCCAGTGACAAACAATGTTTACAAATTTTTCTACTACCCTCATTAACTAATTATCCTAATTAATATTACAGTAATGACTAAAAGTGAAAAACATTGTTTTTTTATAAGGTAAAAGGTTAAGCTAATTACAGTAATTAAACACACAAATAGAAATTAATTGATTTCATATCCACATTTTTAAATAAAGGTCCCTAATTAGCTTAAATTTACTAATATATGTAGTATTAGTAAATTTAAGCTAATTAGGGACCTTTTAAATGTATTGTTGTTAGTTGCTAAGTAATTATGTGTATTATTACGTGCTTTTACTTACTATTCCATATCAAATTTAACTTAAAATAACTTACAAAAGTAAAAAATGAAGCTTTTTATTCTATGTATTTTTTCATTTTTTTCGATCCATTTATTTGGCAGAGTTGCAACTTTATGCATTTGTTTATAGCATCAAATGATAATAGACCAGACAAGGTATATGAAAAATAAAGTTTCAACGCGGGATCACACGCTACTTAGCAGGAATTTAAGTTTATTTGAGCCGCTCCATACAAAAAAATAACAAAACACATTTTTCTACCCAAAGTATAAAGTTTAGGAAAAAATACATCAGAACAATTATTATTGAGGTTAATGAGCTCTACCCATCCGCATAAAAAAAAAAGTGAAAAAGCAAAGTTGAGCCCTAAGTCACTAAAATCATAGTTTCGACCCACTGTGCGCCGTCGCGCGTCGCCGCGTCGCGGCCGCGCCGTCACAATCCTTGACTTATTACGAGATTTAGTGTTGTCCGAGACACACGTAAATTTGCTCGTCCGGAAATAATCTTAATTGCGTTATACTATGGGAAAAAGAAAGCGATCTGATAAGGACGATAGCGACAGCGTCGAAAAACTTCCCAAAAAAGTAAAAAAGTTAGTTTAAAAACGAAACCGAAAGACGGCCACACGCGCACGGACAGCCAACTACTCAACCCGACACCGCTAATCATTTCGTCACAGGTAGATAACAATAATGTACCTATAGCTGGCAGATTACAACATTACATTTATGAATGGCATCATATTACTAATGATAAAACTATCCTATCTTGGATTAAAGGATATCAAATACCATTCCTTTGTGAACCACACCAGACAAGCATACCTAAAAGGTCATACACGCTCACAGAAACCAACATAATTGATAATTGCATTTCTGAGCTAAGTATTAGAATCAGGTTTTATTTCTCAATGTACCCCTTGTGAAAAACAATTCGTTTCACCTATATTTACAGTACCTAAACTTAATGGAAAACATCGTTTCATTCTTAATTTAAATAAATTCATTCATGTTGACCACTTTAAAATGGAATACTATCGTACCTACAGCTATAAAATTAATTGATAAAAATTCTTAACGGTGCGCGATATTACGCACGCACGCGCACCGGCCCGCACAGCGCACGACCACGCACCGCGCACGAAGGGTCTTCCGACGGTGCGCGATATTGCGCACGCAAGCGCACCAGCCCACACAAACATCTGCATTTTTTGTACCTACGTTCCATGCAAATAAATAATTATTCCATTCTATTCTATTGTATTCTGACGACCACAGATAGCTACACAACACACACCATGCCTTTTCCGACGGTGTGTGTCGGTCTGTGTGGGCCTTGAGATTCGAAGCCACATTTAGCATTGTTCTGTTAGCTTTGGTGGATGCTGACTATAACTTCACATTTGTGGATTGCGGATGTTATGGTAGAATAAATAATGGCGGTGTTTGTAGAAATACTGAGATTTTTTGTTTTTTTTTTTTAAATGTACTGTATTTTCCAGCATCAACTAAAATTAGTTGATGCTGGAAAATACAGTACATTTGCAAATGCCCTTCAAGGAGGAACCACTTCCCTACGTGTTTGTGGCAGATAGTGCATTTGCTCTCACTAAAAATATGTTGAAGCCGTCTCCACGCTAAGGGAACAAAAGAAAGATACCTCATTAACGGCATAACAATGTAAATGTCTATTAACTGCTCCCAAATTACAATGATTATTTTATTTTACTTTTTTAACATTCTTCCTTGACATAATTTTTCATTTTTTGACATTATATACCTTTTTTTTTTTTTTTTGGGTGAGAAATCATCAAATAACTTCTCCCGCTCTGGGCGGAGCGGGAGGGCGTGTCAGACTCTTACTGACTAAAACCCACCCGTGTTCCTTCAGTTGCCGTGTTGCCAGGGGCCACGATGTCCCTATCGGTTTTCTTCGAACCCCCGGCAGGCATTGGCCCTAGCGGACCCCGTCAATTCTGCTGACATCTCTTTGAGGCGCGCGTGGAACACAACGCGCCGTCGACCCGGGCTTGGTCCTTATCGGACGGCGAGCTACCCATTGCTCACCGTCCGCAAGCCCGCGCCTACGGTGGCCGGAAATCTTCTCGTGATTCCCGACGCCCAGGGCGTCTCCTCCTGCGGCGGTTAGGGGCGCGAGGGCGCGAAATTTGCCTCTCCCTCACGCGCTCCGTCTCCTCCTTCGCGAGCATTACTGCTTCGCAGAACGAGGTGACGGCCTCCCATTTCCTCTCGCTCCGTAGCATGGCCCGAATCAGGGCCGGACGCGAGAGATCACCGCCGCCGATCGCTTCCACGAGGACACGGCGATGCTCTGCCCAAGCCGGGCAGACCTCCACCGTATGCTCCACCGTGTCCTCCGGGCGATCCACACAGTCCCGCTTTATCCTGAACAGGTACCTCCCGAAACAGCCGTGTCCGGTGAGCACCTGTGTCAGGCGGAAGGTGAGGACGCCGTGGCGCCTCTCTAGCCACTCCTCAAAGAGGGGTCTTATCGCCGCAATTGTGGCGTGCCCAGCGCTGGGTTGCGACAATCGCACTCTCCATTCCGCCATGAGATGACATTATATACCTACAATCTATATCTATAAAAGGAAAGGGTGACTGACTGAATGACTGACTGACTGATCTATCAACGCACAGCTCAAACCACTGAACGGATTGGGCTGAAATTTGGCACACAAGTAGATAATATGACGTAGGCATCCACTAAGAAAGGGTTTTTGGAAAACCGACTTTTAAGGGGGTGAAAAGGGGGGATTTTATTTGTATGAAAAATCTTATTCCTTGAGTTAATAAACTTGAAACTTGGCACGAATACTCATCTATGTAAATTATAAAGTTTGCCATTTTTAGTTTTTCTAAACTACCCCCTAAGGGAGGATTGGGGGTGTCAAAGTTTGTATGGAAGACGCGCGGTCTGATTAACTCGAAACTCAGTATTTATACTTAAGACTGAAAACAAATAAAAACGTATATTAAGGTTTTTTGAAAATCTACCCCTAACGGGGTGAAAAGGGGTATTCATTTTTACAGGGGAGGATTTTACTGTTTGGCTTGATTAACTTGAAAATTGGTATAAATAATCTATATCAAATAATGGAAACGTAATAATAGACTTTTTCAAAAATTATTATCACGCTATTTGCTATGGAGGATGAGCAATATTGCATTATGTTCGTATTCTTCTATAGTTTACTGCAAACTGTTAAAAGACTATCCAAAAGGTTAGAATATTGCAGATAATTACGGATTTAACCTTTTAAAAGATCATAATCACGCCATACCTTTATGGAGCTAAGTAGTCAATCATAACATATACAGGGTGGATGTTGATATGGGGCAATAAGGGTAGGTACCTTAACCGTTATCGCTATAAGAAAACGGTCTTAGGAGACTGTCCTTAACTTTGTGAAACATTTTGATCTGCATTCACAGATTTTGAAAAAATTTTACAGTCAGCAAGAACATGGGCAATTATCACAAAAACTTTTTTGATGCCAGTCGATCCTATTTCTTATTACGAGGGTCAAAAACTATATCGGGCCAACTGAGGTTTGACTATGAGAAAATTCAGAAATTGCAAAAAACTTTCCATACATTTCGTAGGAAATGAGCCCGAGAGGAGATAGAACAACACGAAATATTTATCCGCAACGATCAAAATCCGTAGTGTGCGCTTAGCCTAAGTTTTTAATATCTATTTCAACTTGATACCTCTACGCATTTCTGAGAAAAAGTGTCTTGACTGGCAACGATGTCATCCTTAAAGGGTTTCCGTTTTTCATTTTGAGGTACGGAACCCTAAAACAGATTTATTATCTTTCTGTTTGTTACCTTTTCATGCCGTAACGGCTGAACAGATTTAGATGATAGGCCATGACCTGGGTTAGGACATATGATAAGTACTCTGAATATCGGTAATACGTTCCTGTGGGATATTTTCCGACCTTTACGCGTGCGAAGCCGCGGGCAAAAGCTAGTTTTCTATATTGTTTTTATCGAATTAGATTTGTTACAGCTGTAGTGGCAATCGTGTTATTTGGTTTAAATATTTTTATTATTTTGTTTATCTTTTAAATGTATTCTTTTCTTTTAGGTTTTTATGAATGTGAGAACGTAGTACCTAAGCTGTAGACTTGTGGACGTTTTCTATTTTACTATGTACCTGGTACTTGTTGATGGGCCTACACTGTCCTCTCATACCTATTAACACTGTAATTTGAAAACATTGTAGAAACCATTTATTAAAAAAAAAGTAACCGTGGAGTTTCTTGCCGGCTTTTCTTCATAGCTGCATAGCAAGCGACCAATTGGTGAATGTCAGGTTGGCGAGTGTATTTTTCAGAACTGGTTGAAACATATCTCAAAATTTAGTACCTAATTGGTACCAAATTGTACCACTTGTGAAATAATTTGTACCTCGTGGGATCGCAAGTTATTGCAATAGTTTCATACACCCGCCATTCTGACGTCAGCTTGGCGGGTGTATTTTTGTGTAGCCAAGATTACTGAGAAGTTGGATATAAAACATATATGGATATTTAGTACCTAATTGGTACCTCTCTAAACATACCTCAAGTCAGTGAAATCTCATTGGAATTCGACAAAAAATGAAAAATTCACTTTCCCATATACAGGCTGTTACAATATTTTGCTTGTTTGACACAAAGAGTAAGAGAGCCTACGACCAAAACCATGTCGCACCGTTTTACGACGAAAACCGTCTAAAATCGTTAGTTTAGACGGTTCTTAGCCCAACTCGGTGGGTAGTACTGATCAGAAACGTCGCAATTTGCGACGTTTCTGGGTCAGACGGTTTTATCACAATATGTCTGATATTAAAAACGTAGGTACATTGGATTCGTTATTTTATTATGAAAAAAATAGTTTTCAGACATTTTGCGCGTCTCATGTGGCCTGAGCGACACTAAAAAAATACATGTTACGTTTAACAAAAATTGCTATTTCTAAAATATACATTGCCGGAAATGTTAACAGCTTTAGGGACTTAAACATTGGTAAACAGTTATCAGTCGATTTCATATTTAACATCGACTTCAAACAACGTTTTTGGGCTTTGAATACCTGTTCCCACAGGCAAGAATTTCCCCAGAAAAATATACCGTATCTCAGAATAGAAGCTACGAGACCATGGTATGCAATCAAACTTGTGGTGATGTTAACTTTCTTAGTCAAATTGAATTGGACATAAGTGGTTATGCTAAATTTTTCATATACCTCTTTCTTCTACTTGAGGTTTTCACGTCATTTGACTGTCAATTACTATGCCTAGAAATTTTTCTTTTTGTACTTGGTCTAGTTTAGTTCTATTAAATTCAATTTTTAAATTTGGTAATTATTTCCGCTGATAAAAATATATTATGTTAGTCTTTCCTAAATTAATTACTAATTTATTGTCGTCATGCCAATTCACAACGTCCACGAGTGTATTATTTATGTCCTGTTCATATTTATTTGCAACAGAACAACTGATTAAAGCAGCTCAGGTAAGCTTTATTAATCGTACGTAGGTAATATATTATGTTAGTCTTTCCTAAATTAATTACTAATTTATTGTCGTCATGCCAATTCACAACGTCCACGAGTGTATTATTTATGTCCTGTTCATATTTATTTGCAACAGAACAACTGATTAAAGCAGCTCAGGTAAGCTTTATTAATCGTACGTAGGTAAACACCTACGCCGCAATACGATTTTTAATCATTTCTGATTATGGTAAAGTTGGTCTGATTAGATTTGTCTGATATAATTGCTATGTTACCGATCGGAAAAAAAATCAATACATTCAAAATGGATTCAACACATAAGTTGCTAACATTTACTTCTGAAAAACCATTTATTCGACCAATGATCACTTGAAAACATGATTTTCAGACTAGGCAAATTATTTTATTTTCGCAAATGCTCTCCTGGGTACGTGTGACGCTAATGATGTCTGAAAATTGTGTTTTCGGTATCTAAAACATTTATTTAAATTCAGAATAACCAAAAGATTTTATACGGTTTTGGTCGTAAAACGATGAGGTAAAAATTTTGGTCATGAGCTCTCGTCGAATACCAGTAGAGGAAACCGGGAATATAGGGATACTTAGCATCAGGTGGAATGACAGCTCACTTCACCTGCGTGAAAAAAAGAATAAAAGAAGAATAGGGTCAGTTGGTGATGGTAAGTTATTTTTGTTTTTTCAGGTATTGTTTATACTTAAGAAATACTTTTTTCTGGTCTTCTAGTTTAATAGTAGTTTTACGACCATGTTTCATTTTAATTTAGATAAACATTATTTCATATTTAGAAGAATGTAGGAAAGAAAGAGGCAGGTCGGTTATCTGCAAACAGATGTCAAAATTATGGCCACTTCGATCATGGTAAATGTAAATAAATATATAAGATAAATTATGGATGGCAATCATAGATGTTACTTTGTAACGTGAACTAGAAACAGGTAAAAAAAAAAAAATTCGTCTGCGAATATACCTACACCTTTTTCAAATAAATTTTCATGTCATGTGTTTTCAGGCAACTAAACGACATGCCAGCCGGCCGGTCTCAAACTTAAAGCATTTATTTCAAATAAACCAATTACAGGTACTTTTGAATTGTCAAGGGGTCGGTCAGTCAGAAAGATGAAGCTAGTTGCCCATTCCAAAGCGTAGTAGGTACCTATGGAGAAGAACGGGCAAGAAACTGGAGTATCGTTTACTCCATCCGGTCTATTCAGTAAAATCTCACCGTATAAACACGGTGTAGGTGAAGTGAGCTTTGAGTAAGCTGTCAATCTCTAGCATCACATGGAATGTCATATCGATTGATGCTAGGGGTTGACACTATTGACAGCTCACTTCACCTTATTTTACACGGTGAGATTTTTACAGAATAGATCGGCTGCTGCGGTCTATTCTGCAAAAAAATGAGCCGTCGCGGGACGACTGGCAGATGTGAAAAATCGAAATTATTATGTACATAATAATTTCGATTTTTCACATCTCCATCTGCATATGCATAAAAGGATAGTTTACGACAGGAAATAAACATGGCAACTGTTGGCGTGGCGATGCGTCGGTGACGCGTCGCCACGCCAACAGTTGGGCTGACCCGCCGCTATAGATGTTTCACATCAAAAACTCACCGTGAAAACGCAGGTGAAGCGAGCTGTCATTCCACCTGATGCTAAGTATTCCTATAGTCAAGTGTCCCCGGTTTCCTCTACTTGTGTCAAACAAGCAAAATATTGTAACAGCCTGTATATGGGAAAGTGAATTTTTCATTTTTTGTCGAATTCCAATGAGATTTCACTGACTTGAGGTATGTTTAGAGAGGTACCAATTAGGTACTAAATATCCATATATGTTATATATCCAACTTCTCAGTAATCTTGGCTACACAAAAATACACCCGCCAAGCTGACGTCAGAATGGCGGGTGTATGAAACTATTGCAATAACTTGCGATCCCACGAGGTACAAATTATTTCACAAGTGGTACAATTTGGTACCAATTAGGTACTAAATTTTGAGATATATTTCGACCATTTCTGAAAAATACACCCGCCAACCTGACATTCACGACCAATTGGAACCGTTCACCTAGCTTCTGACGTTTCATAAGTGCCCATGTAGGTTTATGAGAAATAAAACATTTTGAATTTGAATTGTCGTTTGTCTCGTGTTCGGAGAATAGTCGAAAACGTTTTCGGTATTATGTCGGATATTTTTAGGGTACTTAAGAAACCATTTTTATTGGAACCAAAAGTACTTATCCAATATTGTTATGTTAGTGTTTACTGTGCAACTTTTTAAGGCAATCTAAAAATTCACCACGAATACCGGTACTTTTGGTACTGAAAATGAAGGTGGAGTGCATCCAGGCTCATGGCCAAATGATCCTCAAGGAAATACTTCCTTGATATCTATGAGGAATCTTCCAAGAAGAGCAAATTTTTTGAACACACAATTATTTTACTTTTAATATTACATAACATGGGCAGAGGTGTCCCTGTAGCAGGTATACCCACATTTTGGCAGTTATGTTTAAGTCCCATGTAATAGGGGACGAGTCTATTGCCATCAACCCGGGCACAAATTCAGACTCCGAGCTGCTACTGAGAAATTTCAGATAGAAAAACTCAATAACACTGCCCGACCCGGGAATCGAACCCAGGACCTCAGAAGTAGCGCTTGCAACCACTAGACCAACAAGGCAGTCAATTTTAATATTCTTTTCTGAAATTGCTATTATTTTATAATTTTCTCAGTTTTGATGTTGTATTTCCTGTACGTGTCCCAAATAAAAAAAAATCTTTCTAACTCTATCTGCTAAGACCATCTATCTATACATATAATAAAATCGTAGCGAAGTCAAAACTGTACATTGAATATTTTTGAAAAAAAGTATTTGCTACGAGGTCTACGATCGATTCTAATGCCGAAAAAAATATTATATTTTTTAGAATTTTTGTCTGTTTGTCTGTATGTATGTTCCAGCATGTCGCAAATTCTAGCGGATAGATTCTGTTAAATTTTTGCATAGGTATTCCCTATAAGTCTGGTCAAACTGTAAGGTATAAACTATCACGCTGTTTACTATTGGGGACGAGCAATATTATATTATGTTCGTATTTTTGGAAAAAAACGCGCCAAAATATTAGGATATTGTAGATGGTTATCGATTTAACTTTTTAAATGATTATCATCACGCTATACCTTTATGGAACTAAGCAGTCAATCATGAAATATACAATATGTCCGGTTTCGGAATGTACAAACTTAAAGGAGTGGTAGTTTGCTCTATTTCATCAATAAAATTATTCTACATGTAGGGTCGGAACCCATCCCCCCCTGAATGTCAGCCATTTTTGTGTTTTGACGCCTTTTATGGAGCGTGCATACTAAAAGTACAGTAACTTTAAAATTTAAAGCTCAATTGTCATAAAAAATATACTTTTAGCAACGGAAAAGTATTAACAACGGAAAAGTGTTAAATAACTCAAATAATAACATTGAATGCTGCATCATATTGCTTATGCTTAAATTATAAATGCTAAAAGATCAATTTTACGTTAAAAATAACATCGTTTTTTTGTTAGTCACGGTTAAGTATTACAAAATTCACCCCGGAGAACTACCTTTTTTTATCTACTTGTCTAACAGATGTTTAGTTCACCTAAATAATGATACGGTACCAAAAAATTGATTCTATGACTAATGGTTTAAGAGATATTGTTGTTGGAACAACAGGTGTAGTCTCAATAACTATACTCCATTTGAAATAAGATTAGACATTTAACTAAACATTTTTTACAGTCCGTTCAACCAATTTGCCTTCTATTGCGTTGGTGGCATGACAAATGACAGCTGCAGTAAACGGTTTGTAACCACTTTTTGCTTTTAATGCCATCCTTATGCCTACGCAATAGAAGTCAAAATCGGTTGAACGGACTGTAAAAAAGGTTTATTTAAATGTCTAATCTTATTTCAAACGGAGTATAGAACAAACGGACTGATAAAAAAAAAAACTAGTTAAGTTTAATTTGATGAAATTTGTTGAATTCTTTGGTTTTCGCGTCATCCCCCGAAATGTGTATTTTATCCCTTTCTCACTTCAATAACATGCAGAAAATCTTTTTTGTACCTGCTACCCCATGGAATGCGGCGCTCATTCATATCGCACGTACGGAATGGCTGCGTTCAAGCAACAATATCTCTTAAACTAATTGCCATAGAATCGATTTTTTGGTATCATTATTTAGGTGAACTAAACATTTGTTAGACGAGTAGATAAAAAAAGGTAGTTCTCCGAGGTGAATTTTGTAATAACCGTGATTAACAAAAAAAAACGATGTTATTTTTAATGTAAAATTGATCTTTTAGCGTTTATTTCAATATGATACAGCATTCAATCTTATTATTTGAGTTATTTAACCCATTGTTAACACTTTTCCGTTGCTAAAAGTATTTTTTTATGACAATTGGGCTTTAAATTTTAAAGTTAAGTTACTTTTAGTATGCACGCTCCATAAAAGGCGATCAAAACACAAAAATGGCTGCCATTCAGGGGGGCCCACCCCCCTGAATGGCAGCCATTTTTGTGTTTTGACGCCTTTTATGGAGCGTGCATACTAAAAGTACAGTAACTTTAAAATTTAAAGCTCAATTGTCATAAAAAATATACTTTTAGCAACGGAAAAGTATTAACAACGGAAAAGTGTTAAATAACTCAAATAATAACATTGAATGCTGCATCATATTGCTTATGCTTAAATTATAAATGCTAAAAGATCAATTTTACGTTAAAAATAACATCGTTTTTTTGTTAGTCACGGTTAAGTATTTCCGACCCTACATGTAGAATAATTTTATTGATAGAATAGAGCAAACTACCACAGTTTGTACAGTCTGAAACCGGACATATTGTATAGGAACGGCTATTTTAGATAAAGAACAATGGCAGCTCTCCATACATTATTTTATTTGAAATTAAATTTGAACGTCTTTAAATGAAAAATATCTTATTTAAATCAGCGTCATTTTCTGAGCAAGCTTGTGCAAGATTTTTTGTTAGAGAAAGCGGAGATTAATAGATATTCAGTGTTGAACTTTTGTAGGTTATATTTTTATGTCACTTTTAACGCTAAGTAAAATAATACATATTATTCAATTTCGAGGAAGTAAAAGGGCAAAATCGCATTAGTGTTAGCCTCTCTTAGTTATTTCAGCATGCCTTGACTTGTGAATATTGTAAAAGGTAGGTAGGAATATTGTAAAGAATAAGAGCAAAAACAAACGAATTATCTTTACAAGTCTATGCATTATTAATAATATTATCTATTAACAATGCATAGACTTGTAAAGATTCCTTTTAGTAAGATAAATCTAACTCCTGGGTCTTGGGTTCGATTCCCGGGTCGGGCAGTGTTATTGGGTTTTTTCATATGGAATTGTTCAATAGCAGCCCGGAGTCTGGATTTGTGCCCAGTTGATGGCAATAGGCTCGCCCTCTATTACATGGGACTTGAAACATAACTGGCGAAATGTGGGTGTACTATAGGTACACCTCTATCTAACCCTTCGGGGAATACAGGCGTAATGTTATGTTTAAATCTAATAGGATTAATGAACTACCTAACTAGTTGTTAAGGTTAACCAATCAAGCAAGATTATTATTTAAATCAATTTAATTCTTCGTCATCCTCTCTTACAATTATTTCATCAAGAAATTCTGCAGGTGCGGAAATATTTTGCTGATGTCTGGCCCATCCTAAATACCAGACCAGCGTCATGACATGAGCGCAACATCCAACTGAGCGCCGACCGACTAAACAATTACAGCAGTACTCACTGATCCCTGCTCGGCCAGGAATATTATTTTGTATTAATATGTAAACATAATATTGCCTCCTGGTAACATGGCGAGACTTTATTTTGCCTCTTATAAGTGTTGTCACGCCAGTACCTCTAAGATTATATTCAGAGGAATTTATTTGTTCACTGCAAACTTCAATTCTGTACCCCCCGTGGAAACGTACATGCTCGCCATAATATGAGCGAACTTGTCTTATTTGGTACGTTCCCAGAGCGAACAGAATTAAATCTCTATATTCAAGGGTAGGGAAGTATAAAACATTATTACGATCAGCAGTGATACTTTGGAATTGGGATGATCTTCTATTCATATTTAAGCTTTCAATCATATTTGACAGATTATTTTCTAATTCTGTCCTTTCTCTAATTATTTCTAATATCTCATTTGCATGTACGTTATCCTGAAATCGAACACCAAACTTGTTTAAAAGAGCTGCCGCTATTTGGAACATTAGCATCATGTGTGGTAGAGACCGATGAAAGTATTCTTGCCTAAAAAGTTTAAAATCTCTTTTAAAATGACCATTTACAGCCTCTACCACCCAACGACAAATAGTGACACAGCGACTTCTATTAGCTTGGGCTGTGGTTAATTGGTGTTCGCCTTCCAATAGTGATTCTGGCATATATGGTCTATAGCCACATCCTTGTAATAAACTTATGCAGTCCCTAAAACCCCTGTCCAGAATAAACACATCATCTTCTCTGAAATATGATCTTAAAGCAGAATTCTCAGAGCAAAATAAGCCAGACATAATATCAGCATCTGATGTAGTTGCTTTATATGGGCCATAACAATCAACAATATATCCATCACACGCAACAATCATAAAAGATTTTAGTAAGTTCCTGTATTTGTGTAGAGAATAACTTTGCTTTTGGAACATATAGTTTGAGCTCTTATTAATATATATGTATGTGCCATCACATATTACAATAGCATTGATACCATTTCCGTAAAGCCCATTGGTTATTAACAAATTATGTTGTAGTAATTCTTCCCGCCTTAATCTATTTATGCCCAGATTTTCAGGTACAAAATCCTGAAGGAGAACCTCTCTTATTTTATCCATTAACGACTCCAAGGTTCGACGTGGAACTCTAACTAAAGTAGAAATTCTTTCAATCAGAATCACCAGTTCTCATTTTTAATAATAGCACTGCCAAACCTAAACTTCCTCTTCTTATTTGTGTGAGTCGAGGGAATTCTTGAACTAAAATATTGAATCTTTCTTTTGTTAGGCCTATCCAATACTCGAACACATTATCATCCATTTCTTGCACATTTTCAAAGTCTAATGTTGGATTAAATACAACAAAGGAAAATACATGTTTTACCTGTTGAGCAGTGAACGTTTGAATGCTGTTTTCAGAATTAAAAAGTGTCTCCCACGAATTGCTCATTAAATGTTCTGAACAAATTCGTGCTAGGCTTGGCAGATAATAATTATGATTGCTAAGTACGATTGCACGTAATGTATCAGAAATACCATGCAATGTGGTACTACTACAATTGGGGTATACACAATGATTATTAGAATTGGCTGCTCGTCTATAGTCCGGTAAAACTATACTCTGTACATCCACTTGATGTATAGGGTTCAATTCAGATTCATTAGATCCAGAAGGCTGATGCTCCTCTTGTGATCCTTCGGTTGCTGAGTTGGTACTACTAGGTACAGATCTACTATCATCAATAATGTTCCCACGGCGAACTTCTCTTTGTGTACGTAACCAACAAGGATGGCACACACGATCCGATTCTGTAATCCGAAAAACAAGAAAATTAAAATAAGCTCCTATGCAGTTTCTGGTAAGGACGCTATTGCTTGAAATTCCCTGATTGAATAATACGAGACCAAATTCAAAACTCCAAACTAGGCTGAGAATCAGCACTTTTTTAATGGCAAAATTACATAAGACAGTCCCCCAAAATGCCCACCTTCACCAATTCCTAGTGCTTTAGTTGGGAAGAAGAAGTGGCGCAACAAACTCCCCAGCAGCACAGCTGTCTGTTCAGTAAGAAAAATGCTACTGTGAGGATACCAATATCTTTGAAAAAATCTTTCAGAGAAACTCTGGCACCTAGCTGGTAAATTGCTCGAACAGTTTGTTTTTAAAAAAGGACAAATATATTTTGAATATCAACAGCTTTGCCCCACAGCAGAATACCGTAGGACATAACACTATGAAAATAACTAAAATAAACTAACCGAGCTGTAGCAACGACCCAACAGAGATACCCTATTAAGTTGTGCATATATCCTCAACATAGATAGTTGATGTTATGTCAAATATTTTACGAATTCTAATTTAATAACACTTGTGTATAGGTTTATTGAGTAGAATGTAATTTAAAATACCTGTCGTGGTGCTACTCTGCTCTCTATAATATTTATCATAGACTGCTGTAGTTCAGAGGGATTGTCTCCCAATATTCTGTCACTTTGTCTACGTAAAATAGACAAGCCACATAAAAGACACACATTAGTGTGGCCTTGGTGACTCGATCCAGCTTGTTGGTCATCACTGCCCGAAGCTTCTTGTTGTAAAGCATGATTGACTCTCCACATCGCAAGGTCTCTACATGCTTCACAAACACAATCTTCAGTAATCTAAAACAAATTGAAAATCTTGTAATATGGAATTGGGAGACCTCAAATCGCACTGAAAAAACTATTGTATCTACCTCATATTAATTGGATTATTTTCTAGGATATATTTAATAAGATCAAAGTGATCAGCTAAGCGCTTTGACAACATTTTTCTAAGAATTGTACATTGTCATGTGGTATCCAAAATGTAAACTATTAAATAATACTATAGCTTTAAACTACTTACGATTCGAGGATGTATCCAGCTACAGAGTAATGTGATAACTCTAGTGTCAAGTTCTAAGGCAGGATATCGGCGCAGTGTATTCACGCAAATATTACAGTTGACACAGAGGATTCGTGTCAGTCTGCCCCGACCACTTATCTTCACCAGTAGCAATCAACCAGTTCACAACGAAATCCAAATAATGAGGCAAGATCAGTGTCCAAGAGAGAAACAGCACAATGTCACACAAAGAAAATCACAGAATTGTTTGGCACGCACGGGTCACACACGGGAAATATCAGAGTCCACTAAGCAGTCCAGGTCAAGTAAAAATTCAAAGAAAACGGAATAACAACCGAGAGCAAAACAACACGATACAGAGCGCAAGCGTCTGGTCAAGAGTTGTAAACTGTCAGTCAGTGTCAACGGTTGTCAATGAACGACCAAGCTATATTTTAAAGACTGAATACTAGTCTTTTTAGTTCGAGTTGCCATTACATGTGACATTTTCCTTATTTACAGCAATATTATTATACAAGGAAGAACACAGAATAAACTTAGATGTAAAGCAAAAAAAATGTGTTATTTATTCAGTTAATCCTTGTCAAAATAATAACAAAATAAAAATGACAAGACCACAACCATTATGCTGTACCCACTATTTAGGAAAATAGAATAAAATGGCAATACTACCTTATTCGTGTAAAACGAGATAGTCAAATAACTTTCCATTAACTAAATGTTTTTTACTCGGCTTTAACTAGATACTATTATAGTTTTAAAAAACGTAAATTTTTTAGTGTATTTCTTTCGCATATGTGTCACTTTTAAACGCTCAAATTTATTTCAAATAAGATTTCGCCATTGTTCTTTCAGTGAAGCAATTAACGCAGCGGTTGGACCATTGCTTTGCAAACATGGGGTTGTAAGGTCGATTCCCAACTACGGTTTTGCTGTTTTTCTTTTTTTTCACATTTTGTATTACCATTTTTTTTTTTGATTATCTATATCTATACACATAATAAAATCGTAGCGAAGTTAAAAACGTACGTTGAATATTTTTGAAAGAGTTATTGCTACGAGGTCTGGGATCGATTCTTATGCCGGAAATATAGTTTTTAGAATGTTTGTCTGTTCCAATTGTAGGGTATAGACTATCACGCTATTTGCTATGGGGATGAGCAATATTACATTACTAGCTTCTGCCCGCGACTTTGTTCGCGTGGAAGTCGTAAGACATCACAATATACTATAATAATAGCCACATTTTATAAACTTCCCTGTATACTACGTTTGTAGTTTTATTCTTAGCAGTCAAAATATACAGAGAATCAATGGTGACTCGGGAGGAAGCGACGTAACAGTTGTCTGTGTGAGAAGCAGCTTGTCTTGAGGTCGACACCCGCAGCCTTCAGCCTTTGGTGTCGGCCCCTGTGACTTGTTGATCGCAAACACTTCTTCATATCATATGCATTGTGATGAAGATAAATTGCTTGGCAACCATAAAAATTAAAAAAAAACAACATTCAGAAGTCATTTATTCAAACTAGGCTAAGAATCAGCACTTTTCAAACGTCAAAATTACATAAGACAGTCCCCAAAACGCCCACCCGTGAAATACCTACTTATTATTGCGAAGTTCCGTTGGCCATCTGTGTCCTTCATCATCAGTTCCGCTTTACCAAATGGTGCTTTCTGAGAGCAAATCTATGAGTTACTATAAAAATACCCAAATCGCTATAGGTGTGCCTATAATATTTGAAGAGTTCCCTCGATTTCTCCAAGATCCCATCATCAGATCCTGATCAAATGACAATGGAACCAACTAGAAAGTAGAACCATTTCAATTTTTTTTTTTTTCAAATTCGACGAAAATATCAAATAAGTACTTGATATTTTCGCTAAAAAATCATAAATAAATAGTTGCATTACCACTTTTTGTATCTTTACCAATAATGATGCAAAAACTCATAGCTTTGCAGATATGCACATATACGCAAATTATGGAACTACTTAGCTGTCAAAGGTAAAAATAGTAGACATGCGTCAGATATATCGAAACGCATCTAAAATCCGATTTTAGTCACAAATTGTATCGTATCGATAAGCCGAACTAGACAAATCGATTTCACAAAACTACGGCAAGAGTAGATTTGCGTAAGCAAGTATTTGTTTATGTTTGGATAGTTTTGATCGATGCACTTACAATCGAATTATAATAGTACTAGAGACGATCGAAACTGCGAGCCGGAGGCGCCAGAGCAGCTCCAGAAATTGATTTCTAAAAACGAATTTTGAAAACGATTTCATAATCTGAAATCGAATATTTAACCGTTTGCGTAAAAATCTAGAAACGCCCATGTCTAAAAAATTCTTATGAATTTACATACATACATATTTATTTTTTAATTTATTTATTTAAATCAGATACAGTGATCCATATTAAAGACCTACTTAAAAATTACGTTAGTACTTAATCAAAGATACATGCCACAATAATAAATATTATTATAATCAAAATAAATAACTACATAGAAATTGAAATAGGTACGACGCCAGCACATCAAGCTACCCGAAACTGTAAAATTTTCCCAATCAACTTTGAACCTTATACTTCAGCAATAAAGTTGAAAATCTATTAAATGAATTTGACAGATTGTAGTAGCCTGATGTGCTGGCGTCTGTACATAAAATCAAATTGTAAAATTAATTAATAAGTTTTATAAAATCTAATTGTAAAATAAATTAATCTTTAAATTAAATCAAATCTTTAATATAATTTACATTCTTTAAATTCATTAAAATTAAAATCCAAAAATTCATTATGTATAAAATTACAAATATTAAAAATAATAAAAATAAAAGTCAGAATCAGTCAAACTATGTCTAGATGACTGATTTAACAAGTGACCTACAAAGCAGGGGATGAGATCTTATCGGCTATTGTCTTCAAGATTTTGATGCGGCTGCCACGCATTCTGCAGATCAGGGATACCGTTCTCTTGCGAATGATGGCATGAAAGCCATCAGTGCGAAACAGCGCGAACATCCCCGATTTATATGCCAAGTTGGGCAATAAAAACGCAACCATTGGTAAGCAAAACGATTCGTTTTTGTTTATAGGAACCGAGCAAAACCTCGCACACCTTTGAAGTCTACCGACTCGCCGCGGATCGGGCGCACCGTCACGCACGCGTCTGCGCTACCACGCACGTTACCCTTCCCATGGTGCGTGTCCGTGCGAGCTGATCCGCGCCGAGTCGGTAACTTCAAAGGGAATGTATCCAAACTCGGACGCACCGCGACGCACCGCGACGCACGCGTCTTCGCTACCACGCACGATACCCTTCCCACGGTGCGTCGTGCGGGCCGGTGCGCGTGCGTGCGCCATTTCACGCACGCGTTGGAATCCACCTTTACATGGCAAGCATAGACTTAAAAGACGCGTATTTTTTGGTCGCAATTGCCAAAAGCGACAGGATTTACCTTCGTTTTAGTTGGAACTCATGAAAGTTCAAGAATCAACTATTCGAATTTAACGTCTTGCCATTTGGATTCTGTACTGCAGCCTACGTATAATACAAAATTACTGAAACCTGCATTACATTACAGTCCAGTCGCGCACGCGTTGTCGCACGGACGCGGGAGACCAACCATGGCCTCTAAATTGTTAAAATGTTCGAGTTGCAATATAGTAATCAACAAGGTTCTAGCATTTGTTAGTAATAAAATCGATGTGATGAACGAGGAGAGCATTAGTCATATTTGTGTGAGTGCATTTTCTGACGAGGACATTCACAGTGCTAAAAATCTTCTGTGCGAATCGTTACCTACAGAGAAGCGTAAGAAGGCAAGGAAGCGAGACGGGAAGAAACTCCGTGAAATAGATGACATCATCTGCATGCTGAAGGAGTCCGACTCTGAGGTCTTACCGGTGTTTGTGGCCCGTGATCTACACAAGCTGCCGCCGGTACTTTGCGATCATGTTGACGTCATTCGGATTTTTTAAGGATTTGGTGCGTATGCAGCAGGAGATGAATCAGATCAAAGAGCTGTATGTCACTAAGAAAAACTTAGATGCTGTTAAGTCTGATCTTGAACACCTAAAAAAGGCATCTATAGTGAACAACTTTGGAAGTACCGCCAGTAACGTAAACATCAAACGGGGTGGATTTTTGCTCGATAGTCACGACGACTACTGCAGCGGTCCTAGGGGACTTGCATATATGGACGCTGAACATGAAACTCCATGCAAAAAACCTAGCGAGGTATCGGATTATAGGGATATCGCTCAATCATTTTCCAAAAATGAAGGTAGGCGAAATATTTGCGGTGAGATTAACGTATTTGATGAGAGCGGTGTTCGCCTTACGGCGGCCGGTAACGTGCCCGAGTCGGTGACTCACGCGCAATCAGCTACGATCGACGTACATTATTAGTTAACTCACCTGATAAATATAAGCTTATATCATTGTTTAATTCATTCAATTTAAAATGTATATTTAATGAAGCGACTAGAATAACAGCAACCTCAGCTTCATGCATTGACAATATATTTACTAATTGTAAAATACAAGACTCATCCTTAATTAGTGGCGTTAGGTCTGACCATACTGGTCAACTTGTATCATTTGAATCAGATAAAAAGTTACGTTTAGATAAAACTATTCAGTTAAGACCTCTTACTAAAAATAAATTGAAAATGTTTAATAATAATGTTCTTAGCAATCTTTCAACAGCTAGTTTTGATTCACAAGACCCCAACATAAACTATGGTACATTATTTTCTACAGTATGCCAAGAATTCCATAAAGCATGTCCTGTAAAAACAGTAACAATCAATACCAAACCAAAATTTAATGAATGGGCCACTCCTGGCATTAGAAAAAGCAGAGATATTTTATATAATTTATATAACGAAAAATCATTGACTTCTGATCAAGTAATTCATAATTATGTAAGAAAATATTCTAAGATATTTAAAAGAGTCTGCGCCCAAGCTAAATCTAAATTAATAAGTAACAAAATTAATAATTCTAACAATAAAATAAAAGCTGTGTGGCAGGTAATTAACAAAGAAACTGGAAACACAAAACAGCGAGATCAGAATGAATTGTCATTAAACATTGATAATGTAACCATTTCAGATAAGTTAAAAGTTGCTGAGACACTAGAAAACTTCTTTACCAACATCCCAATAGAGGTTACGAAATCTCTCCCCTCATCATCTATACTAGCTGAATCTCTTTTAAAAGAACACTTCAGTAGAGACATTCCAAGTTTTGAATTCAAGCCCATTTCTATTGACACAATTAAAAAAGCATTTAAAAGTCTTAACATAAAAAATACTGAAGACTTATGGGGGATTTCCGTTAAGGTTCTTGAAGATATCATTGACACAATTGCCCCTGTCCTAACAGGCATATTTAATCAATGTTTAGATAGCGGTACGTTTCCTGATTTAATGAAACATAGTAAAGTAGTACCAATTTTCAAATCGGGTAGTAAGAGTGATCCCTCTAATTATAGACCAATATCTGTGCTACCAGCATTGAGTAAAATATATGAAAAAATCATGCTAGACCAGATGTTGTCACATTTTAATTCTAATGGGATTTTACATAGTCACCAGTTTGGTTTCACGAAAGGTAGGTCGACGACTGACGCAGGAGTAAAACTCATCAGTCACATTTTGGAATCCTGGGAGAAGTCCCAGGATGCAATTGGCATTTTCTGTGACCTCTCAAAAGCGTTTGACTGCGTTGACCACAATACACTGATCTGTAAATTACACCACTACGGAATTCGTGGACAAGCTGCTGATCTTGTTCTTTCCTATCTATCAAACAGGCAGCAAAAAGTAAATGTTAATGGGGCGACGTCTTCGGGGTCTCTAGTTAAAATGGGCGTGCCTCAAGGCTCAATTCTCGGCCCTTTCTTATTTCTAGTTTATATAAATGATCTTCCTTACATGATGACTAACTTATCAGATATAATTCTATTTGCTGACGACACTTCTCTTATTTTTAAAATAGACAGGAAAGATACAGATGTATTACATGTTAACGATAGTCTGGCTGTACTTTCAAAATGGTTCGCAGCTAATAATCTTTTACTTAATGCGAACAAAACGAAATGTATTAGGTTCTCATTACCAAATGTACCTCAAGTAGGTCTAAATCTAAAACTTGATGGCAAAAACCTAGATGCAATAACGGAAACTATATTCTTAGGAATTACTTTAGATTCAAAATTACAATGGGGCGCCCATATTAGAACTCTTTCAGGTAGATTAAGTTCAGCTGCATATGCAGTAAGAAAAATAAGGCAGTTGACTGATATAGCCACAGCTAGGTTAGTATACTTTGCTTATTTCCACAGTATTATGTCTTATGGCGTCTTGCTGTGGGGATCGGCAGCTGACGTAGATTCAATTTTCATTTTACAAAAGAGGGCAATCCGCGCGATCTATAAAATGGGCCCTCGCGAGTCCCTTAGAGACAAATTTAAAGAAATTGAAATACTGACTTTGCCTTCACTTTATATCTTAGAAAGTATTATGTATGTTCGCAAAAACTTAAGACTTTTCAAAATAAGAAGCGATTTCCATAATATAAATACACGTAGTCGACATGAAATTGTGATACCCAAATTTAGATTAACTAAAACAAGCAAGTCATTTCCTATAAACAGTATCCGCTTTTATAACAAGTTGCCAAAGTCTGTGACAGAACTTAGCGATGGGAAGTTCAAAACCCACATCAAACGCGTCCTTATCAAGAAAGCATATTATAAAATTAAAGACTATGTTGAAGATAAGGAAGTTTGGCAATAATTCCTTCTGCACATGTGGCTTCCCTGGTACCTCATTAATGGCATAAATAAGTAAGAGTCTATTAACTGCTCCCAAATTACCATGTTTATTTAAATCTTTATTTATTTTTTTTTTGGTTTTACATTCGTCCTTGACATATTTATTATTCTATTATTTGACATTATATCTACGATTTAATTTGAACTTTTTTTTTTTTTTTTTTTGTGACTTTTGTGGACATGATAATTACTCACGATTACAGTTGTAACAGCAATCATATAATTGCGTTTTATTAAAATAGGTTTTTTACTTTTATTAATCTATTTATTTTTTGTATAGATTCTTTTCTACATATTTTGTGAATGTGAGAACGCTGTAGGCTTAGTGGATTGTAGACCTGTTGACCATTTTCTATTTTGTTAAGTACTTGGTACTTATTGAAAGACCTACTCTGTCCTCCCATACCTAGAAACACTGTTATATGAAAGTATTGTAAAAGCCAATTATTTTTAAAAGAGTAACCGTGGAGTTTCTTGCCGGCTCTTCTCCATAGGAAACGACCAATTGGAACCGTGCACCTAGCTTCTGACGTTTCATAAGTGCCCTTGTAGGTTTATGTGAAATAAAATATTTTGATTTTGATTTTGTACCCAGCGGGACGAGACACACGGCGGCTCCGAACATAAATAGTAACGTATTCGGCAAAAATAAAACGTTGGCCGATGTTGTACGCGTTGGTGAGTGGAAAATACCCAAAGAGGACACAGAATGGACCGTAGTTCAGAGGAGACGTCTAAGGAATCGCTTTGTTGCAAACAGGATAGGCAGTTTTGAGCCCAAATGCGAATTTCAAAGCTGCGGATATAAAAATTCCCATTTACATTTATAATGTTGCGAAGGACTTGCCCGTGTGTGACATTCTAAGTTATATTGCGGGTAAAACTGATGTTGCGGTATGCATAGAAAAGATGGCTATGAAATTACCAAAACAGTATGGAAATGTTTCTCAATGATGATTTTTGGCCAGAAGGATTCGCGTATCGTCGCTTTGTGAATTTGAAGACAAAAACTAATGGAACAAGTGGATAGTACGCCAATGAAACTTATTAGTTTCAATTGTAAGAATGTTGTTAGATCGGCGGATTGTATACGGAGGTTGTGCAGGACAGCCGACATAATTGCTATTCAAGAAACTTGGTTGTTGCCGCATGATATACCTTTTCTTGGTACTATCGACGACGGGTTTGCATTCACGGGCACCTCAGCCGTGGATACTGGGGTGGATACTGAGGTGGCTGGGGTATTAAGGGGCAGGCTGTACGGTGGTGTGGCCCTGCTCTGGAGGAAGTCTGCGTTCCCGTGCGTTACAGTGATACCGTGTGATAATGTGCGTATTGAGGCCATTAAAATAGTGGTCAGTGACAGGTCAATTATGGTCGTATCAGTGTACAGACGCCAGCACATCAAGCTACTACAATCTGTCAAATTTATTTAATCGATTTTCAACTTTATCGCTGAAGTATAAGGTTCAAAGTTGATTGGGAAACTTTGAAAGTTTCGGGTAGCTTGATGTGCTGGCGTCTGTACATGCCCACCGCGAGTGCCGATAATTTAATTGAATTCACTAATTGTCTTAGTGAAGTTAATGCGTTAATTGAAAATAGTGCCGTGGAGTCTGTTTTTGTACTTGGGGACTTTAATGCACACCCAGGTGAGTTATTTTCAAGTGAACTAATAAACTTTTGTACCGAACAATCATGGTCGTGCGTAGATATGGACTTGCTACCTATAGACACATATACGTTTGTGAGTGAGGCACACGGCTGTCTGCGCTGGCTCGATCACTGTTTGACGACCAGTGCGGCGAGACGCTCAGTACGTAAAGTGTCCGTTTTACATGATGCTTACTGGTCTGATCATTGTCCCTTGTTGGTTGAATGTGACTTAAAATTGATAAGGCCGAAAATTATTGCGACTGATAACGAATGTAATAAAATAATTTGGGGAGAAAGAAACAGTGAACAAACCGGAAAGTTTTTTGAAAATTGTCATTCACAACTGGCAAATATTAATTTTCCTGTAGAATTTACACACTGCGCCGATCACTGTTGTTATAATGAGGATCACAAGCGCATTTTAAAACAAATGTATAGCGATATTGTGCAGATACTTAGTAAGGCGGCGGCAGACAGCTGTTTTGGTCCTGAAATATATGCCAGGGTGGAACAAACACGTCAGCGGTGCTCACAGAGAGGCTCGATTATGTTATCAAAACTGGTTATTGAGTGGGAAACAAAAAAGCGGGCCTATTTACGATAGCATGTGCCAAACAAGGCGATTTTTTAAATCTCGGGTAAAATTTTGTCAAGATAATGAAAAACAAATCAAGTTAGATATAATTGCACAGCATCACTGGAATAAACAATTTGGTAAATTCTGGAAAAAGTCAAATAAATTGAACCCGAAATCGAGTCTACCTGTGAGCGTTGCAGGCGTGCATATGCCTAGTGATATAGCCAACCTGTTTCAGCGTCATTTTAGGGTGGAATCTCCTCCTGTAGGCTCGACTGACCTGTCACGTGGTGCTGAGATCGTGACAGGGGACGTTACTGTTCGATTTTGTGCCAGGGAAGTTGCCTCCGTAATTCATAAAATGGTGCGAGGTAGGTCCCCTGGTCATGATGGTCTCAGTATTGAGCATTTGAAATATGCTGGTTTCCATTTGTCTCGAGTACTTGCTATGTTTTTCAGCTTATGTATGAGTCATTGTTACCTTCCGGATGAACTTATACATACCGTGGTTGTTCCAGTTATAAAAAACAAGACCGGGGATGTCTCAGACTTGGCAAACTACAGACCCATCTCGCTGGCAACTGTGATAGCAAAAGTGCTGGACAGTCTGCTTGACAAACACTTGGATAGGTACATGGAACTTCATGATGCTCAATTTGGATTTAGACCTGGCTGTTCAATATTACCTTTGGACATTGACGCAGCACTCGGCCGACTCACGCGCGGCCCAGTTAAATTATTGATTTGGTTGCATCTCACATGCATAGAACACTAAGAATTTATGTAATAGTGTGTGTTAAGTAATTGTAGTATATAAGCTGTAAAATATTGTAAATAAATCAGATTTGAATTTTATATTCTTGTCTCATTACCCCTCACTGTGGCCAAGACACCTTTAGCCATCTCTGATCAGTCTCGTGAGTCTGCGGGACTGGCAGTGAGTGTACCCTTCCCGAACCTGGAAATCCTGTCTACCATCCGTCTGTAACCTTAGGTCGCATGGTGCAGACATCCTGAACTTATTTATATATTTATCTATCACACTAGGTATATGATAGGTTAGGGCTGTAGTGATTATAAGGCTTAGAGTCGTAGGGACTGTTAGGCTTGTAGGTCTTAGCAACTTCCAACTTATCATATATTTTCATGTATTATCACACCCTTGACAGTATTGCGGCATTACGTGACGTTTGTTAAGGGTGGACCGAGAGTGCCATTCTGTGCCTCAAGCAGACTGTGCAGTATTATACAGCCAGGAAAACGCCGGTCTATGCCTGTTACCTAGACTTATCCCGGGCATTCGATTTAGTATCATATGATGTATTGTGGCAAAAGATCACAAGTGAAACAGATGTGCCACGTAATGTTGTTGCAATGTTGAAATATTGGTACTCGAATCAAAGGAATGTTGTGCGGTGGGCAGGCTCACACTCGGACGTGTATGGGTTGGAGTGCGGGGTGAGGCAGGGGGGGTTAACCACTCCTCGTCTCTTTAACATGTACATGAACGAGTTGATCGGCGAGCTCAGCAGAACAAGCATAGGGTGCCATATAGATGGACAATGTGTCAATAATATCAGCTACGCGGACGACATGGTGCTGCTGAGCCCGTCGATCAGTGCCATGCGCAGATTGCAGGATATTTGTGAAAAGTATGCACGAACCCATGGACTCAGATATAATGTGAAGAAGAGTGAAGTGATGTTGTTTAACCGCTCAGGCTCTGTGGGTGGTCCGCGATTTACGACCGCACTTGAATAAACAAAAGCATCGGGTTTCATTATAACGTCTAAAGTGTATTGTTTATGTTTTTGCTACTCGAATAGATTAGAGATACATTGTAAATGGTTACAGTCTTTGTTATCAACGTTTACTAATCTTTATTACCCGTTTTTTTTGTGATTTCTATGTTGTAATATTTTTACGATTTCTGATAAAACTACCGTACTAATTCACACGAAATTTTGCAGGGTACATTATGGATAGATAAGTTATCTAATAAAAGCGTTTTTAGAAACAACATTTTTTTAAAAAAAATTCAATAAATCTAGATTTTTGCTTATCTAGAATTTCTAGTGCTTTCATAACTTTCGCCGTACCAAAAAAATATTTTTTATTTTTATTTTTGTCTAAATTTTGTCTAAAACGATGAAAAATTTATTATAGAAAATAAATAAAACACTTACCGATCAGATCCATACAGAAAACTCACAAAATATCACAACTTTCACTTTCACGTGAAGTTTCTCCTTCACGTTTGTTTACACTTTTTTTGGTTGGGTCAAAATAGGTATAATATAATGTTATTTAATGCGAATATTATCTAAAACGATGTAATATTTACTTCAAAATGAAAATATCACCACTTTCCGACGATTTACACACAAAAACCATTAAAAAACGAATTATTACAGCGAACGCGCGCATCCCGGGAGTGACGTTTGACTGTCATTTTGACCGGGCGGGAATGTCATTTTCAACATTTTTTTAAAATGTTGCCCATTTATATTTTTGCTTTTAGTCGATTTATTTAACGAGAATATCTATCCGACCATAGACTAAAAAAAATTCAGACAAAAATAACATTACAACTAATACAAATAGAGATGTATCCCGCGTGGGTGTTTTGTATCCGAGCGGATACAACGGTCCGCTAACGGCTGGTAATAAATCCCTCGCTAATGTGCCTCCTTTGTATCTTTGCGGTACCAGCTTAAACAGAGTGTCTAATTTCAGGTACAGATATTCTATTTCACGAAGTCCGTTCGGCTTTGATTGTAGTAGTGACGTATCCCGACAAGCGCGCTTGTGTGTGTAAAAGTAGGTAACGTTAGCAAAAAAATCTGATATATATTCAAGTCGAGATTTAATAATCTAAATAAAATTTTGGTTTTAAAAGTATATACATTTTGTAAATAAATTAGATTAGGTTGCAATAAATACAAAAATATTAAGAATATGTAGGCATTTAATTAAGCATTGGTGTTACAGAATGGAAACGAAACAAGTAGGACTATTTAGTATTTTCAATCACTATCAGATAAATTTTCGATTTCCGATTCCGTTTTGCTGTCGTCAGAATCATCTTGTACATTGATTATAAATTCAAAATCGAGATCAAAATATTTCAAGTAGTCTTTTTCAATTTTTTCAACATGAGCACAAGTTTTTTGCCACGTTTCACTGCTAACTTGGCCCAAACTTTCATTGATCAGTCTTTTCGTATTCGTCATGTTTTGCTCGATATTTTTAGATGCGACATAATTTTTAACGATCCCCCAAATATTTTCAATCGCATTTAATTCTGGGTGATAAGGGGGAAGGCGTAAGACATCAAAACCCTTGCTTTTTATAAAATCGTCAATCTTGTAGATTACGTGTTGGTCTTTGTACTTCTTTATTGTATCGTACAATTCCAATTTAAGAAGAGATTCATCAAATGCTATACCCTTATCCCTGAGCCATTGCTGCATATCGGCTTTCTTTGTAGATTGCGTCGGTAGTCGTTCAGCCCGTGTGTTGTGATAAGATGCATTGTCTAAGACAATGACAGAGCGCGGAAGTAAATTGGGTAGCAACTTTTCATTTAGCCATTTTACATAGTTATCATAGCTCATATTTGAATGATAATCACCAGCTGTTGAGTTGGCCTTATAAACCAAGGAAGCATTTTCAATAAAACCATCCTTGGTTCCCGCGTGCACTAAAATAAAGCGAGTGCCTGTGCTAATTTTTTTTAAAAACGGAGTTCTTTCCTTTTTTTTTGCCCTGGTGTTGTTTCGCACGTGTGTCGAAAGGACGTAGCTCTCATCGGTGTAGACAATGGGCCGACTTTGAGAGCGGTACTCTGTTATTTTTTTAAAATATTTTAAACGCCACATTTATATATCATGACGCTCCGTCAAGACTTTACGGTTGTTCTCTGTTTTGCGCCACTTGTAACCTAATTTCAACAGTAACTTGCGAACAGTTTCTAAGCAACCTTCGAATCCGATTTTTTCATTCAATGCTGTTCTTAACTTAGCTAATGTTGGAATTTCTTTATGGACAATATGGAAATCTTGTACAGTACTGCGAACCACATCGGCTGTAAAATTATCTATATCCACTTTATTATCTCGCTTTCTCCTTTTCTTCATAGGTGAAGTGAATTTTGATGAAGTGGATGGCAATTCCTTGTCTTCTTTTAATATTCTTTGAACTGTTTTTTGGCTCACACCCGTAGCTTCAGCTGTACGGCGTGTAATGTCTCGTAAATGAGACAAATCACAGTTGAGTTCCATTAATGATTTTGTAAATTCATATTCTTCTCGCAGAAAATGATAAACACTAGCTATCATGTTTCGACCCTAAAACAAAATGTAATCAAAATAATTAAGTAATATAAACATTTTATAACACAAAAAAACATTCTTTTTATAAATACTTCTATTGCTATATTAAGTATCTTTGTATAACATTTTAATTGAAAACGTATAAATAAATATTACCTCACTATGGACAACTCTTCTTCGTTTTGTTGCCATGCTGACCTTACTCCGTGAAACAATTTGGCGCGAACTAAAAACCACTACTGATCCGGACCGTGTCCCGATCGACACTGAGCGCTCTCGAGGTTACGCACACAAAAACAATGTGCATGTGCACGCTTGACAACATTCATAGCCAAACGGACTTCGTGACATAGAACATCTGTATCTGGGTCACTGGGTCTCGGAGGATCTTTGTGACAACATTGATTTGGAGAGGGAGCGCAGGGCGCTGTCTGTGCGCTGTAACATGCTGGCCCGCAGGTTTGCACGGTGCACTGAGCAGGTCAAAGTGACATTATTTAAGGCCTTCTGTAAATTTTTTACACCTGCAACCTGTGGACTAAGTACACGCAGCGTACATAGAGTGCTCTGCGTGTGCAATACAATAACGCGTTCAGGGTACTGTTCGGGCTGCCGCGCCACTGCAGCGCTTCAGCAATGTTTGCGGTTAAAACCGTGGATGGTTTTCATGCCATCATGCGGAAGCGTTGTGCGTCTCTTATGAGGCGCATGCGGGCCAGTTCGAACAGCCTTCTGAGCGTGTTCGTGGGTCGCTGGGACTCGCCGATGTGGCAGCACTGGATACGACTACACACTGTGGGTGGACGCGTCCAGGGCTTGGCATAAGCTGGCACTCCTGTGCAGTGTCACTTCGTGGTTTTAATTTTTTGTTTTTATTTTTATTTCTTCATGTGGCTTTGTTTTTGTTTAAACTAACAATAGCTTTATAAGGTTTTTTGTATTACTAACAGTATATGGACTACGTCTGAAATAAATGTTTTGAATTTGAATTTGAATTACATTATTTACGTTCATTAGGTCATTTATCAGTAAATTACATAGATGATTTTTTATGCATCGGTAATTCCTATAAAAGCTGTCTTATTAACGTCGAAGCCACAAAAGAATTACTATTAAAATTAGGATTTTTAATCAATGATATCAAAAGTAAAATTTACCCAAGTAAAAAATGCCTTTCCTGGGTTTTATATTTGATTCGAGGAACATGTCTCTAACATTACCTATCTATAAGAAAAACCGCATAAAATTAATGTCAAACAAGTTGCTACATACAAACAAATGCACAATTAGAGAACTTGCTAGATTTTTAGGTCTGTTAACATCAGCATGTCCCGCCGTTAAATACGGCTGGTTGTACACTAAGCTTCTAGAAAGAGAAAAGTTTCTTGCACTAAATTATTCTAACAATTACAATAAACACATGATGTTACGAAATAACATAAAAACTGATTTAATTTGGTGGAAAGAACACATTGACTCCTCATTTTGTTCCTTTCAAACAAATGATTATACCCACGTAATATTCAGCGACGCTTCAACCACTGGTTGGGGCGTAGTTTGCAACAGCCAAACCGCTCATGGACATTGGAATCATTCCCAATTATCATTACACATAAATACTCTTGAATTACTTGCAGCTTTTTATGGTCTAAAAATCTTTGCATCACACCTTAAATGTTGCAATATCTTACTCAGAATAGACAATACTACAGCAATTGCCTATATCAACAAAATGGGAGGTATACAATTCACACATATCAATAACATTGCACGCGATATATGGCAAAAATTTGCCCAGCGCCTTAACCCTCAAACATTATATAGATAAAACTGCTCCTTACGTTGTCAAGAAGATTCTCTATTTATAAGTTATCAAAAACCACATAAAAAATTGGGTTCCCAAACTTTGTCCCACTGGGTAAAACAAATCTTAGAAAAGAGTGGCATAGATGTTAAATTGTATGGTGCGCACAGTACAAGGCACGCGTCCACGTCTGCTGCTCACAGAGCAGGTGCCAATCTAGAAGCTATTCGAAAGGCCGCAGGCTGGACTGATTCTTCCCATGTATTCCAAAAATATTATAATAAGAATGGTAGATACATTCTTATTATATCTCTCACGAAACTGAATTTATAGATGCACTCTTTAGATGATTATATTTTTTATTGTTGTATGTAAATGATTATTACAAACAGATAAGTTTACGTTATGTTACAGTAATTAAAAAGTATTTATCGATCGCTTCAATGTTAAATTTTTTCGATGCTCTAAACATCTGCATGTAAACTGTACCTAATCATCTTCGGGAGAGATACGAAGTACAATTAAGAATCAAACGAACTTACCTTGTGAAGTTTGATATCTAATTATACGAGTGTCTTGACCGAATCTGGCAACACCAAAGTCAACAAACGCCTTGAAATTTTATTTTCTGATTTTTCACCTTATTTAATATTATTAATATCTTTCGACGCAGTATACACGCAGTTTAATAGTTTTTAAGTGTAAAAAAGAATCCAAAAACAAACCTGAAATCCCATATATTTCACAAAAGAACAAAATACATGAACCAAAAACTGCCGAACAGGAGGTGACATCAGCTGTCATGTCACCTCCGATAAAACAGAAATGAAAAAAAAATCAAGCGAGATGTTGACACGATCTGCCGCTCGTAAAGCACGCCCACCACCTCCGGACTCGTCGCTCAGCTCCGCCTCGCCGCCACCGGTATCCAGCTCCATTGTGAGTGCTGTGACAACACCGGCTGCGGTAGTTGCGTCGAGCTCGAGCGACGAGTATTTCTCTCCGCCCACGACACCACCACCTGCTCGTCGACGGGGAGGACGCCGGCCGCCGGACGGTTTAGGACCTCGAGGCCCACCGGCATCTGATAGGGTCTCAGCTCCCGGCGGAAGTGTGCAGCAATTGAGATGGACACGCTCCATCAATGAAAACGTCATGCGCTCATACTATGGAGCTACAGATGGACGAAATAATCTGACCGCGTACCGTGTTCGGATGCTCTCTCTTTTTCAGGTGCTTGAGCCAGCTGTCAACGTTTCGGCACAACGACTATCGGATCAGCTTTTTCAGGTGCTTGAGCCAGCTGTCAACGTTTCGGCACAACGACTATCGGATCAGGTGCGGGTCATCCAGCGTAATCATATGCTGGACGACACTACACTTGATCGCCTACGAGTTGAAATGCAGAGTAGCCATGCCGTTGCTTCCCCGTCGCAGACTGTTGTAGTAACACCACGGTCAAACACAAGCCAAGCTGACGAGGGGAGTGACGACAGGGCTACAATCGTAAGTACCCAATGCAATGAGGAATTGAGGAGTGCTTTGGAAGGTGCGATTCAGGAATATCGATTCATGTCGCCCGAACTTAGGCCACGCTTACCTCGTTTGCCCATGCATAACAAAAATAGGGCGCTGGTGGCGGTTCTGGATTCGCAGTTATCAAACTATTTTGATGACTGCGAAGACCTCACTGATACTCACTCAATTCTGTACTGCGCGGCTGTAGCTCACGTCATGTCGTGTAGCTCACGTCAAATTTGCTAATAGTTCTACTAGAGCTACACGACCGAAACCAGCCGTACCAGATTGACAGTACAGAATTGAGCGCCGTATTGGTGAGCCCAAAGCGCTCATCGGCAAACTAATCTGCTTCAGGGAGGGCAATACTCGCCCTAGAGTGATGCGCTTTGTGAGGCGAGCGTTCTCAGGGACTGATATCAGCCCTGAGGACTATATGTCCCGTGTCACAGAGCGCATCGACTTTCTGAAGCAGAAAGTGTATGCATGGGCAAACCGTATCCGTAGGTATAAGCGGCGAGTAGATCGATACACTCAGAGTCGCACCTTCCAGAGCGATGAAAGGTGGGTTTATAGGACTTGGGAGCGACCGAACCAAGATGTGGCTGACACGCATCTGCCAGATGATGATGCCATGTGCTCTTTCTGGCGCAGCAACTGGTCGGTGCCTGTCAGTCACACCGAAGGTGAATGGACTCGGAAAGTCGAGCGAGCCTGCGATCCAATACCAGAAATGGGGGCCATTACCATCTGCCCCCAAGATGTGGCTCGTGCAGTCCGTCCGTTGCCCAACTGGAAGTCTCCAGGGCCGGACGGACTGCACAACTTCTGGATTAAATGGTTTGTAAGATCACACGCTCGCTTGGCGGCTCAGTACCAGACTCAAGTCAAGTCAAATCATTTATTTCAAATAGGCACATGTATGGCACTTTTGAACGTCAAAAATTACAAAATAATAAAATTGATTCTAGTCGCCCCTTCCAAAAGGTAGTTTTCGTATGTAGAAAAATGGGCAAGAAACTCCACCGTTACTCTTTTAAAAATGTTTTACAATATTGTTTGTATATGTACGTACATTTGTTAAATAATTATTATATGTGAAGACGATGCACCTAGAATAAAATTACTATACCACAATAGGTAAAAAGAATTAAAAATGAAGCAACGATAGATAATTTAATATGTGATAGATACATAGTGTCCACATATTTACAAACATTGTAAAAGTAGACGATTTTCCTAAAATTTTACAATTAATAAGTCAGTGTGTGAGGAAGTAATCACAGAATGTAAAATCAATGTCATAAAACACAAATTAATAAATTTTACAATTAAAATAGCAACCAGTTTGATTTTTTCTTGATTCTAAATTGTCCTATGGAGCAGGACCAGCATGTTTCCAAGCACTCTTATCTTGGATATAATTCTCTAATTTGTAATATGCTTGTTTACAAAGTGTACTTTTTATATGAGTTTTAAATTTTCTGACTGCTTTAGAGTCTGGTTCGCTACCCCAGTTCCTAACGACAGGAGTTACCCACCTGCTCCATAAATCTGGTAGTACCGCGGAACCCAAAAATTATAGGCCGATCACGTGTTTACCGACGGTCTATAAAGTTCTTACATCCATTTTGAGAGCTAAAATTAACAAACATATAGACACCAACTCCATCATGTCTGCCTCTCAAAATGGATTCCATAAACCTTAGAGCCCTCTCCGCATCCGAAACCTATAAGTATTTGGGTATGTCGGAAGCGTTGGGCATCAATGTTACTGACATGAAGCAATTGTTGAAGGAGCGCTTCTTTGGCCGCCTGAAGAAAGTATTTAATAGTCTTCTATCAGGCGGAAACAAGGTGCGCGCCTTCAACGGTTGGGTCATGCCGGTTTTGATGTACTCTTTCGGCATACTCAAATGGACTCAGACCGAACTTGACGCCTTGGATAGGAGGGTCCGTACGCTGCTAACTGTATATCGAATGCATCACCCACGGTTATCGGTAATGAGACTGTATGTCCCGCGCAAATGTGGAGGTCGAGGCTTTTTAAACGCTAAGACACTCCTCAATCGCGATATATGCAGTCTCAGGGAATATTTCCTAGAAACCGACGTGGGGATGCATCGAGATATGGTTGCGATAGACAAGGGCCTAACCCCGCTCTCCTTGGCTAAAGAGAACTGGCGCAAGCCTGTAGTGCTTGACACTAACGATCGCAGATTCGCAGGGAAACATGGCAGAGTAAGGAGCTTCACGGGCGCTACTTCCGGGCCCTGTATGGACCCGATGTAGACTTACTAGCGTCCGTAGCCTGGCTGCGTTTTGGTGACCTCTTTGGGGAAACCGAAGGTTTTGTCTGTGCAATTATGGACGAAGTTATGATGACGAACAATTATCGGAGATTCATTGTGAAAGACGGCACGGTTGACATCTTTCGGGTATGCCACCATCCGGGAGAATCAATCCGACATATTATCTCCGGGTGTTCTCGTCTAGCTAACGAACAGTACTTGCATAGACATAACCTTGTAGCCAGGATTATCCATCAGCAACTTGCTCTGAAATACAGCCTTGTGGAATCGGAAGTGCCGTACTACAGGTATGTGCCCGACCCAGTTCTCGAAAATGGAAATATCACATTGTACTGGGATCGATCCATCATCACTGACAGGACAATTGTTACCAATAAGCCTGATATTTTGGTGGTGGATCGAGGAGAGCGGCGCGCAATGATTATTGACATAATGGTCCCGCATGACGGGAACCTCGTGAAAGCCGAGAAAGATAAACAAATCAAGTATCTTGACTTGGCTCGCGAGGTTGTCGACATATAGGATGTGGACTCAGCAATCATTGTGCCGATAGTCGTATCAGCCAATGGCTTAATTGCCAGGAGCCTCGACCAACACCTAAGGAGGCTCTCGTTGGGCAGCTGGATTAAGGGCTTGATTTAGGAAACGGTACTCCTGGACACGGCTCGCATTGTTAGGAGGTTCCTCACTCTGGAGCCCTGACCGCCGGTAGCTTGGACCCTGCTCCCGATACCGGTGGGCTACTCATCATCATCTGCCTAGCCTTTTCCCAATTATGTTGGGGTCGGCTTCCAGTCTAACCGGATGCAGCTGAATACCAGTATTTTACATGGAGCGACTGCCTATCTGACCTCCACAACCTAGTGACTAGGTAACACGATACCCCTTGGTAAGACTGGTTGTCAGTCTTTTGGGCTTCTAACTATCCGTAACGACTATCAAAGATCTACAACTGACAGCCGGGACCAACGGCTTAACGTGCTTTCCGAGGCACGGAGGGGTCTCGGTATGTAAAGATGGTCACCCATCCACGGACCAACCGCGGCAAGCGTAGCTTAACCTGATCGATCGACCCATGCGGCTGTTATTACTTTGGGCTACTATTTTTTGTATTTTTAAATGTTTTATATTATTTTATTCTAATATTTAAAAATATAATTTATATGTAAATAATGAAATAAAAGATTACAATTACTGACATTTTTGCTTGACATTACTGTTATAATTTATTAGTTGAAATATAATATGTGAAATGAAATTGACTTTCTATGTATATTAGACGCAGGCCGGTCCTGTCCAGGCGTAATAAACGCCTGGTTAGCCTGTTATCCAAAGATGGCATGGCTTCCTTGGACTGCCTGCAGCCCGGTGTTGAGGTCCACCAGTACTCCGCTTGTGTGTGGGTGTACTCCTGTAACCACCTGCGTATTTGGTTGTAGAGGATTGGTACGATAGGCTCGGGTCCACAGACTGCCATGCTAGATCCTCTTCTAGCAAGTTCGTCAGCTGCATCGTTACCTAGCGATCCGCTGTGTCCTTTTATCCATTGCAGTGTCACAGTGTTGCAGCTAGAAACAGTTACCTGCTCTAGTGCATTATGACATTCTAGTATTTAGTTCGAGGAAATATATTTTTTCCATAAGGATCGGAGAACTGAAGCGCTATCGGAGAGTATATGAACGTGGGTGTCAGTAACTTTCCTGGCTTCTATGGCATGGACCGCTTGTATGATGCCCACACACTCCGCCTGATAGACGGTGTTGAACATTCCCAGCGGGCATTTATGTTGAGGTCGTGTGAGAAGACTCCGACTTCGACCATCGGTCTTCGATCCGTCGGTGTATACTCTCAGCTCTTCCGGGCCTGAGTAGTCACACTGTTCTTCTCATCTTCTGTAAGTATTATGTTGTAGTGCTTTTGAAAATGGTGTGTTTTCGGGGCTTTGTCGCAGGGTGATGCCATCATCGGCTGTCGAATTCAAATTCAAATTCAAAATTCAAAAGTCATTTATTCAAACTAGGCTGAGAATCAGCACTTTTCGAACGTCAAAATTACATAAGACAGTCCCCCAAAACGCCCACCCTTCACCACTTCCTAGTGCCTTGTCGCTTGATCGCATCTTCCTTTATACCCGTTTGCTTAACTCAGGAGTCTTTGCTTAGGGTTCCTGATAAATGGAGTCTAAAGGCGGCCAGGGCCGCCTCTTCCCGCACAATGAGGTGCGGAGACGGCAGTCCAAGCATTGCCTGTAGGGCGGCAGTGGGTGTGGTTCTCATACTGCTAGTGATTGCAACACAAGCAAAAGCCTTTGGAGTACGTATGCTGTTATTTGTGAAGTGGTTTTACCCGGAGCGGCCCGTCTCGGATGTACCTGTCACAGAGTCTCTCCAGGGTTTTCAGTTGGAAGGATGTAAGACTTACGGGCCTATAAGCCTTGGCTTGTGTATAATCGGTTTTTCCTGGTTTGGGTATGAAAATGACTTTCACCTCCCGCCATGCGAGAGGTATGTGTCTAAGTGCTATGCAGGCTCGGTAGACCTGCACCAGCCATGGTGTCAGATAATCTTATCCCCATTGCAGTAGTGCTGGCAAGATGCCGTCCGGTCCTGCCGACTTGTATGGCTGAAAGGTATTGATAGCCCACTTTACTCAGTCTTCTGTTACTACGTTGTGGGCTCTTGACCAGTCTTGATCCGTTGGGGTCCATTCTGGTTCAGCCTCCCAAGTTCTGTCCTCTAGGACTCTACAGTCTGGGAAGTGAGTCTCGAGAAGGACCTTACTGGTTTCATGGTCAGTTAAAGTGTATGAGTTATCAGGTTTTTTAAGCGCGCCGAGAGTCCGGTCCTGATCGGTTGATAGGATTTTCCTTACCCTTGCGGCTTCATTATTAGTCTCGATTGATGCACAGAATTTCCGCCATGCTGTTCACCTGGCGGTTCTGTTTTGTTTTTTGTATTTATATTGGGTCTCTTTGTATATCTCCCAGTCGCCCGGGAGTCTAGTGTTTTTGGCTCTATTAAATTGTTTGCGTAGCGCCTCTCTGAGTTTGCTAAGTTCAGCGTTCCACCAAGGGTTTCTCTCGTTCTTGCTTCGTGGCGCTCTTAGTTTGCAGCATGCGTGGTATGCTTCAGTTAGGTATTCTGATAGCTTTGTTACGGTGTATTCTAATTGTGCTTGATTTTTTATGATGGTTACTTGGGTTAGGTGTCTAGTTAATAGGGAGGCCAAGAGGCGTTTGTATCCGGGAACATTGGTGCGCCTTGGGTTTCGCCTCGATTCGGGTTTCTTAGTGTTGGTAGTTAGTTTAAAGCGCATCCTTCTATGGTCTGAGCAAGAAGGCTCGTCCGATACGTGCCGTTTGCCGTTTCGGTCGGCCCTTGTTTGTGTTTAGACGTGTACATGCATGGTGTGAATGTGTGTGCGCGGGGCGTATGCGGGCACGCACACTGTCACACCATGCATGTACACGTCTAAACACAAGCAAAGGCCGACCGCGCTCGTGATTTGCAAGAACTATAGGTACTGTAAATCCTTTCAAGGAAGTACGTGATGCTTTGACAATTCAAAGAAAGTTTTTATTTAAAATCTAACCTATATAATGCAAAATAATGATGACTGTTCTTGCCGAAAACAGTTCTCTAGAATTAATGTATGTTATGTATAGTATACATTAAATTGAAATACCTAAAATAAGAGGGCGCCTAAATTATCTTCCGCCCCGGGCGGCCGACACCCACGCTACGCCGCTGATAGGATAATGTTTTTATGTACCTTAAACCTTTATGCAGCTAAACAGCTTAGTATTAATATTAAACATACTTTCCTTGAAAAAGGATATACACAAAATGAGGGTGATTCCATACATGCCACAATTAAGAAAGCTTCAAGACATAAGAATATTTATACACCGTCTGAGTAGAGTTCATTAATTAGATGGGCTAAAGTAAAATGATCTCCTTATAATGTTATAGATGTATCTCAAAATATAGTTTTCGACTTCAAAAAGATGCAAGCGAGTGCTTATTTTAACTGGACTAATAATTCAGAGGGACAAAAAGTGCCTTGGTCTAAAATCAAACAAGTTCTTGTCAGTTAGCATGAACCATACATTCTGTTTTAGATCTATCTGAAGATGCTTTTGAAAACCACATTAACATTTCTGATTTTTCTGTTAGAACAAGAAGAAAAATAGCTGATAGATCTACGGAAATACCCTTAAAACTATATTTCAATCAATTGTTACCAATACATCCATGCAAAAAAAAAAGACTTAATTGTTTTATGTCCCAAAAATATTATTCCACCAGTTTATCATGAGTATTACGAAAAGTTAGCAACTAATGATAATTCAATGATTATTACTAGTGATAATGATGACAATGAGTGATTTTGTTTTGTTTTTAAAAATGTTTTTTTTTTTTTGATAAACATTTTGTTAATTTTTATTTTATTAATTTTTCCTCTTAGATCATATTCTAAGAATCTTTAATTATCTTTAACAAGTCTTGATTTTATAAAAAAAAGTATAATTTGTTATTATTTTAAACTTTAGTTACTAACCTAGGTTGAAGTACCTATCTACAATAAAAAGCTGATTGATCTTAAGTCCAATGTGATTACGGGAGGTTTTAACATTAAGTATTATTTGACTGCCTTTCTATTACAGAAACTTCGATAATTCATTAGGAAACAAATAAAGAAGTCAAAATGTTTTTATTTTTGTGACCTAACTGAGGTTTGAGAATATTATGTCACCAAGTAAGATAACGTATAAGTGTCAATGTGAATTATGTAATAAAATAATTATATTATTATTGTTTGTTTGTTTATTTGTTTTAAATATTTTTTATAAATAATGGATTATTCAAAAATATTAAATACACGATTTTTTTTTCATAATTAGCTTATGCCAAGTAAATCGTCTAAAGTGACACTGGCCTTTTTACTAGTTTTTTTCAGTATACTTAATTAAAATAAAAAAATTACGTATAAAGGCATATCTACATTAATTAAAAAACTAACATATATACAAATAAATCGATGTATCTAGAATAACGAACATATGTTTCATAGTAACTATGCAAAGTTTCACAAACATCAGTTGAAGCATCTAAAAATATATCAATTTGAAACTTTGAGAGCCTCTATTGAAAAGTTGTCAATTTGCACATTGGCCCTTATACATAGGACCCATCGATTTAATGTAACGTCACATATCCTATAACCACCGGACAACCAAGACGCTTCCAATGATACCTCATTTGTCAAATTATGATTGGTAGTTTAGAAGTTATTATTATTATATATCTTTATTTCAGACATACGTCCATACATTTTAACACAAATAAAACGTTAGTAGGGTTGTTAGTAGAACACATAAAAATACAACTAAACAGGGTGTTAGTAACTTGTTAGTACAAAAATCAAGATCTATAGTAGTATATTACAGTCTATTTCTTGTTACTGAGTAAGTGAACACTCGCCCAGTAAACCGTAAACGGACCGTTTATTTTGCACGCTAACGTTCTGAGGACAGTGTTGGTGCTACCACGGACCCTGCTCATCATCGATGCGATTCTTTTCCTGATGATAGAGAAGAAATCATCGATGGAGCTCCCGCAAACATTTCGGAAGCACTGCAATACCTGGGTTTCTTCAACACTGCCCTTAGAGCGTCATTGTACTGAACACGCAGGGCATTGTAAGCCCGCCGCGTAAAATTAATCCACAGACTGCACGTGTAGAATGACTGACAGAAGGCTCTGAAAAGTAACAGTTTTACATCTGTAGTACATCGTGCGAATCTGCGGGCCAACATATTGCAGCGGACTGCCAACGCTCTCCGTCCCCTCTCTAAGTCTGCATCATTCTGTAGGTAACAGATGAACATACATGCATACCGGTCAAAATCATAACCCTCCTTTTTGCTTCGCCGTAGTCGGGTAAATAGACATGCAACTGCGACCAACTTGGAAGAGGTATTCCATGAAGAACACCCAAACGAAGCACACCCAGACGAAGCACACCTAAAGTATTCCACTTAGCACACCCGTAGGTGGGCTTCAAATAAAAATTTAATATAATTAATTTCCTATTCCACGAAGCACGCCTACGAATATCACTCGCATAGTGCGGGGACTAAGAAATAAAAATGTCGATAGGAGAAAATATTTATTATTTAAAAGACTAACTTAAATATCTAACATCTTTCAGTTTCATTATAATAATGTGATACAATACTTGTCATTTTCATAGTGTTCATATATAAATCCAGCAGCAGGACCAAGTAGTAGTAATTTTAACCCATCTAATAATAACGTACTTGGCCGGAAGGGGACACAAGTGTTAGTGAACACAAGATTTATAAAAACGGTAATTCCTTGTGGCGGTGTATTAAAAAAGGGTGTAATGGCTTACTCATAATAAGTAGCATGGAAGAAGTTGTTAAAATAAAGGAACATAAATTTGCCTCAAACGTTTTGGAGCATACATCTATCTCTGTGGAAAAATATATTTACAATGTTTTTGATTTTTGTCCAAGTTTTTATTGTAATTATGAAAAAATCTGTGATTTTTTATGTTAAAGTAGAGTATTTTTATTATTCACTAAACAGGTAGCTATAAGAAAACTTCAACATAGATCTCTATGGAAAACTAAATTTACAATGTTTTTGATATTTGTCCAAGTTTTTATTGCATAATTATGAAACAATCAGTGATTTTATTAAGAACACAAAAAAGGAACATAATAGAAAAATAGTTAAAAATTTTTTTTTTTTTGTAAAGATAATTATGAAACAATCTGTGATTTTAAATACTAAGATTACAAAAATGACAAATATTGTGTCACATTATTATAATGAAACTGTTATGTTAGAAATTTAAGTTAGTCTTTTAAATAATAAATATTTTCTTCTATCGACATTTTTATTTCTTAGTCCCCGCACTATGCGAGTGATATTCGTAGGTGTGCTTCGTGGAATAGGAAATTAATTATTTTAAATTTTTATTTGAAGCCCACCTACGGGTGTGCTAAGTGGAATACTTTAGGTGTGCTTCGTCTGGGTGTGCTTCGTTTGGGTGTGCTTCATGGAATACCTCACTTGGAAGTAGCGCTCGTCCGCCGCCGCTGCCGCGGCGCACTTTTGTGTAATTTTGGATGTCATGTAAAAGTAGCAAAGATAACGACTTTCGTTGCTGACCGTACCTAACAAAAAGTACCTATCAACTTCTTATCTTCTTCTTGAAGGTCAATTATTCTTGTTATGCATCTAGATTCGTATTGTGTTGCATAATTCTAGCACTGCTATGCGACCATCTCACAGAGATAATTCCCTGTACTTCTAATTTGAAGGCCACATCTAGTAACTACAAAGATCAGCAAGTCTGCTGATGCGCTTAATCTTGATTTGATGTTTTCTCTGATATTAATTACATTTTTCCGTAATATTATTACGTTTTTGGGTAGTACATAATGCGTACAATTATTTAGTGTATACTATGTCCAGGTACGCCCAACAACTCTTGGTGGCACGGCCAAGGAGTATACTCCCTGGCCGCGCCACCAACGACAGGCAATAATTTCTAAAGTAATTAAATTTGCAAATCTCTTGATAGCGTACGGAAAAGAACAATTCCGGTACAATTATTTAGTGTATACCATGTCCTGGTACGCCTAATAACTCTTGGTGGCGCGGCCAGGGAGCATACTCCCTGGCCGCGCCACCAACACAAGGCTATAATTTCTAAAGTAATTAAATTTTCGAATCTCTTTATAGCGTACGGAAAAGAGCAATTCCGGTACAATTATTTAGTGTTTACTATATCCGGGTGCGCCTAATAGTTTACAAAAACCGTGGTGGCGCGGCCAGGGAGTATACTCCCCAGCCGCGCCACCAAAACTTCATTATATTTCATTATTCGTTGAGGTACAATTATTTTCGTTACACGTACCGTATAGTACATAAATGGAACAAATAATCTAGAAACATGTTTTTTTAATTTTCCACCGTGGCGCGGCCAGGGAGTATCACACGTCTTTGCGTATACATGTTTCAATACCATATTGTGAAAAAAATACTTGATAGTGATCTGTCAGCTACCGAATGAAACTACCGTTGCTATTGGATGCTAGTTTATTACTGACATAGCGACACAACATAATAGTAATGGTGCAGGCACGCACACATAGGTACATGCACATACACATCACTCCTCCAACACTATTTTCAAAAGTAAAGAACTAATTAAGTAGGTAGGAATAACAATTTGCCTTACATAACTAACTTAAAACACGAAACCGACACACTCGGCTGGTCGCACACTACATCATTCGATATCATCAATCTATAGACACATTCAACGCGTACCGTTTTTGTTGTGTGTTTCTTTACATGCTGAATCTAGAAAATCAAATGCGTGGTGTGCGATACAATTTCAATTTAAACCTTATAATTAATCTTACGTCTACAACTACGAGTCGGTCTTGTAGGCTGTGGTTCAAAGAAACGATCGCTACGATCCTCGGCTACTTCTTGATTAGTCGCAGCATTATTATGATCGTTAGAATCGACTTCACTTTGAGCTTCAGCCCACTCATCCTCCACCGCTAGTGGTGGGGAGCGCGGGCGCGGCGGCGCACAGTATTGTTTTTGCCTCGAAAAGCGGACATTCCCTTTTTATTAACTTATCCGATAGAACAGGTTATTTTAAAAGTAAGAGTAAAATACCCGTGTGACAATTTTGTCGCAATCTGGAGATATAAATTTTTTCAATTTTTTCTATGGTTTCCATAAAGACTATAGAAATCGCAATAACTTTAGATCCAATCCGTTTTTGTTATATCTTTGATTGCAATTACTTGATGCTTTATAATAAGTAAATTATCAAGCAAACGCTCAATTTTTATCGTTAACCGGTAGTGAGTAACTTCGAATTTTACATATGTTCGATTTTATTTTTTTACGGGCTTATTTCATGGTAGTTGGATTCAATATTGAGACAAGCTGTTGTTTTGGCACTAAGGAGTGCCGATTTAAAATATCACATCCAAATCTTATGGTATCTAGAAATTACAGGATTCTGAAATTTAGGCGCTAGGGTTGGCACAAATCGTATTTTTTTTTTAATGTATTTTTTATCGAAAAATCTATAAAAACATTGTAATAGGACCTTGTTCCCGATACCGGTGGGCTAAAATTTTTGTATTTTTAAACGTTTTTATATATTTATTTTTTAAGAAATATTTAAAAATGTAAAATAATATGTGTAAAAATAAATAAAGGACATAATAACATGGTTATCTGAAAGAAGTTACATTGATTTTTACATTGTTAATGATAAATCCAACTATTTTCATATTATTTTATGAATAATTAAAAAGTTAATTCAACTAAAATGAATAAACGGAATTATAATGCTAGTAATCCTACCAGTTTTATAAATGTACCATGTTACCATGGAACTTTTGCAGACATATTAAACATTCCGAACATCATCAAACTTGCAGACTCTTAGTATAAAATATGAAGACACTATCCTAGAACAAGTAGTAAAGACAAAATTCTTGGGGATAATAATGGACCAAAACTGTAACTGGAAATTGTACATCAATTACATATGCGATAAACTAGACAAATTCGTATACGCAATAAAACGTGTACGATCAACAGTGTCCGTAGACGCAGCAGTCACTGAATATCACGGATTCGTATCGTCTGGGCTATCATATGGTCTGATATTATGGGGCAACTCCGTTGAAGTTTTAATGGCATTTCGGGTACAAAAGAAGTGTGTTAGGGCAATATCTGGTGTCTGGTTTTTGGACAGCTGTTAACTGTTATTTAAAAAACTACACATATTACCTTTACTCTGCATGTACATCATGTATGCTAGTGAAACAGTGGTGCCGATTCTCTTGTACACCAAACTAAACTAACTAAACTATCACTAAAATTCCTTACTTTTGACTATGAGAATCTCAAAGCTATTCTGCAAAATAAATTCTCTAAATTTAAAAATAATTTTGACACATCTAAATCGAATTTGACAACCGCGACTCCACACGTGATACCTAACCACGTGAATTTTTTTTAGAGCTGGAGGCGCACTGGGGGCAGCCTTGACGTTTTATATAGAATTTTTACTTTTTGTAAGGAAAATAAGAAAAAATATTACCTACATGTAGAGTGTCAGGGGTTTAAGGGTTTTATAAAGGGGATCGAAATTCTCATTATTTTTGCGATTGAACGCACCATTTTCGAGATACATGCAAAAGAAAAAAAAAAGATACAGTACTGTTTTATGCACCTGAAGCGAGGTGTTGGTGTGAATTTTAGTTCAAGACAACTAATTTTATTCCGCACCTTTTTAATCACGATTAAAAATAGTCAGATTTAGTTAGACATGGTGCCGATTCTCTTGTCACAAATGCCTCTAAACTAGACAAAAAATCACCAAAATTTGGTTTATTCCTGTCAAATGACGATTTCCCATTCTGAAATAGACTAAAGTTACACAATTTAACTAGATTTTAGTTTGACAGCACTAAGATGGTACTGAGATTTTCATTTAGTGAAAATAGCAATTTTGCTATTCTGAATTTGACGTTTTTCAACTAAAATTTAGATTTTTTAACTGAATCTGACTATTTTTCGCGATTAAAAACATGTGGAATAAAATTCATTGTCATGAACTTTAAATTCACACCAACACCTCGATTTCACATGCAAAAACAGTACTGAATCTTTTTTTTTTCTTTTGCTTATATCTCGAAAACGGTGTGTTCAATCGCAAAAATAATGAAAATTTCGACTCCCTTTATAAAACCCTTAAACCCCTTATACTCTACATGTAGGTAATATTTTTTCTTATTTTCCATACAAAAAGTGAAAAGTTCCATATAAAACACGTCGAGGCTGCTGTCCATGCGCGCCTCCGGCTCTAAAAAGATTCACGTGGTGAGGTATCACGTGTGGAGTCGCGATTGTCAAATTTGATTTAGATGTGTCAAAAATTTTCTTAAATTTAGAGAATTTATTTTGCGTAATAGCTTTGAGATTCTCATAGTCAAAAGTAAGGAATTTTAGTGATAGTTTAATTAGTTTAGTTCGGTGTACAAGAGAATCGGCACCAATCAAAATTTTAGATGAAATAAGTCAAATTCAGAATAGCGAATTTTTCATTTTCACTAAATTAATAACTCATTCAGGTGCAAAAACTGTACTGTATCTTTTTTCTGTTCTTTTGCTTATATCTCGAAAATTGTGTCTTATCGCAAAAATAATGAAAATTTCGACCCCCTTTATGAAACCCATAAACCCATAAAACTCAACATGTAGGTAATAATTTTTCATGTTTTCCATACAAAAAGTATAAAATTCCATATAAAACAGAATTGTTATAAATATACTAAACGAATATACAAAAACATTCCAGACTTATTTCATAAGCGTACCTACGTAACTTAACAAAATGCCGTCTATAGGATCAAAACTGTTTAAGCGATCACTACGCTCGATGTTTAGGCGTGTGTGCGTGAACGGTGCACACAAACATAGCATCGCAAGAATTTACCTAAACTCTGTCGAGTGAATTCACAGCACGGGGCCTTAAGGAACTTCGTAGGTCTAATAGATTTAGGTGGTCGAAAGTAGCTTGAAATGGTTCGTGTAAGGTGTGCTTCACCCAGTTCATCTCCGCACATGACTTGACATGCAATAAAGCATGAAAAATATAAGTATAAATAATTAACTTTAAGTAGTTGTATGTTTAATTTAATATAAAACTCCCTGGATATAGACAACCAACTTCAATCGTTCAAATATATGCTCCAACGGAGACTACTCAGAAAGACATAAAAGATGAATTTTACAAAAAACTCAACCAAATTATGCCTAATTTGTGTAGAAAAGTTATTATAATGGGAGACTTTAACAGTAAAATTGGAAAAAGGAATAAGAACGAGGACAATTTAATGGGACAGTACACAACCGGTAAAAGGAATGACAACGGTCAAAGATTGATTAATTTTGCTTTAGAAAATAACTTACACATCATGAATAGCTACTACAAAAGGAAACATAATAGAAAATGGACATGGGTGTCCCCTGATGGGAAAACAAGGAATGAAATAGATTACATTCTCACAAACAAACCAAGAGTGTTCTTGAATGTTGATGTTGTCAACCAACTCAACTACAACACAGATCACAGAATGCTTCGAGGACAAATGTACACAGTGGAACCAAAAATACAGAGGAAAAACATTCAAAGTAATAAAAAACCATTATTCTTACCAATTGCAGGAAATATTCTAGAATCATTAGAAAATCATTTAAAAGCAACAAAGAAGGCCAAAGATGTCCAAGAGAAATACGACATTGTCGAAAAAGAATTAAAGAAAGCTGAAAACAAAACTAGAATAAATAACGACACTAAAGACAAAATAGGTACAGAAGCAAGAAGTTTAATCCTGCAGAGAAAGTCTTTGTATAAAGACAGGAAAACCAACAAAAAGAAGATAGAAAACCTAAGTAAAGAAATATATCTGCAAATCAGGAAACATAGACAAAAAAGAAGGAGCAATATAATAAATTATTACATAGAAAAGTCAGGTGGAGTCAAGAAAGCATGGGACGAGCTAAGAGAAAATACTTACTGGATAGACAATATGATACACCATAAAGATAAGAAAAACAAGACAAACCGAACAGAAATACTAGAAGTAGCCACGGATTATTACAGTGAGCTATACAGCGACGACATAACACCAGACGAAAACTATAAATTAATTGATTTACATAGTAATGAAGAAATTCCATGTATAATGAAAGAAGAAGTAGACAAGGCTATTAAATCACAAAAAAGAGGTAAGGCACCGGGAGAAGACTGTATATCTAATGAACTTCTATTAGGGACATCTGATGTAACATTAGACACTATGACAGACCTATTTAACGAAATTTTAGACACAGAATATATACCCCATCAGTGGACCACATCAACTATAATACTTCTTCATAAAAAAAGGAAAGAAAGATAATATAGCAAACTACAGACCCATTAGCCTGATGTCTAACGTATACAAAATATTTTCTAAAATACTTCTAAACCGTTTAACAAGGACTCTGGATGAAAATCAACCCAGAGAGCAAGCTGGTTTTCGCAGAGATTTTTCAACGATCGATCATATACACACCATAAAACAAGTTATCCAGAAATATAATGAATACGGCATGACTTATTATTTGGCATTTGTAGATTATAATAAAGCGTTTGACTCTTTAAAACATACAAAAATATGGGAAGCGCTTGCAATACAAGGTGTTGAAAAGAAATATATAAGACTAATTAACAACATATACAAAAACATGAAAGCAAAAATACGGACAGAAAGAGTAGGAGAGTACTTCCCTATAAAAAGAGGAGTCAGACAGGGAGATCCACTATCACCCAAACTATTCTCGGCAGTGCTTGAATACATATTTAGACGTCTCGAGTGGAGCAAATATGGACTAAATATCAACGGAATGCAACTAAACCATCTAAGATTTGCAGATGATCTTATTTTAATCTCTAAAGATCCAAAAAGCCTGCAAGAGATGCTTGAACAACTTGTGAATGAAAGTGATAGAGTCGGACTCTCAATGAACGCTGCAAAAACCAAATTAATGACAAACCTTGACAAAACTCCCATCACAGTTAACGGCATCAAAATAGAATATGTCGAAGAATATACATATCTCGGACAGATAATATCACCAAACGACCTCACTACAAAAGAAATAAACAACAGAGTACAGCTAGCATGGAAAAGATATTGGTCCCTTAAGGAAATCGTTAAAAACCCTCAAATACCACTCAAAGCTAAGGAAAAAATATTTAACTCATGTATTTTACCCATCATGACGTATGGATGTCAAACATGGAGTCTGACGAAGAAAAATAAGCGCAAACTTGAGACCTGTCAACACAGTATGGAGCGTAGCATGCTCAATGTCAAGTTAAAAGACAGAATAAAAATAGAAACATTGCGAAAACAGACAAATATTAAAGACGTAACATACTGCATAACAAAACTAAAATGGAGGTGGGCAGGTCATATGATGAGGAGTAACAGCGATAAATGGGCTAAGGACGTAACCGAATGGTGTCCAAGACAAAATAAAAGAAAGAAAGGGAGGCAACGTCTTAGATGGGAGGACGATATTAAGAAAATAGCTGGTGTTGCTTGGAGGAGGATGACCCATAATCGGAAAGGGTGGCAAGCTTTAGGGGAGGCCTTTGCGGAAACGCAAGACAATCGCGATACCGGTGTCAAATTATGATTATTTAAGTTTAAGTTTAATTTGTTATTATATACTGTAGTTTAGTTTACTTTCATTCATGTTTTTATAAGATTGTCGAATAAAGGCTATTATTATTATAGTTGTATGTTTAGTTCGATGTAAAAATAATAAAAATATTATTTGTAAAAATGAGAGTAGGTGTAAATATGTATACATAAAAAAGTAAGTATTATTCTATGATAAAATAAAATCCAACATAAAATTTAAACCTACAAACAAAAAATATTATTTTTTGTGAAGTTGATGACCCTAAAATCAAAATTATCAGAAAAAACTTTAGAAGTGAATAACTCCTAGATACCACGAGATTTGGATGTGGTTTTTTTTTTTAGTGATTGGTTGGCGTCTAAATATGATTCACAATAAATATTGAATCCAACTAAGCAAAAATACAACCATGAAAAATCAAAATCTAAAAACACAAAAAAAGCATATTTCTTTACATCTGTACTAGTTAGTACTCTTTTGTATTTTTTTTCAAATACCGTTAATATAATTTTATGACACATAATAAAAAAAAGGGTAAAATAGTGCTTACTTTTTTTGTAATGAATTAATTTAGAAAAGTTAAAAAAAAAACAAATATTTTTTTTACTCGTGTTTGGTGTAAAATTGTCACACGGGTATTTTACTCTTACTTTTAAAATAACCTGTTCTATCGGATAAGCTAATAAAAAGGGAATGTCCGCTTTTCGAGGCAAAAACAATACTGTGCGGCGCTGACTGCGTGGGGTTCACGACATCAGCACGGGCGCTGTTCGTCGCCCTAACGGTTGCACCTGTATATTTTCTTATCTGGTCAATATGCCTTCTACAGTTTACATTATAATCCTTAACTAATATTTCAAACATGCGAGTACCTATTATTTTATTTATTTTTCCTAAAAACCTTATCTCTTTCCTAGCTATGTACCATTTTAACCATACCCTATCACCTATGATTAATGTTCTTTTAGTTTGTAAATTATCATTATTAGTGCCATTGTTATGACTATTTTCCAGTAACAGGTCAAGCCTAGATGTTACATTCCGGCCAAACATAAGCTTTGCTGGGCATTCGCCCGTGGCACAATGTGGTGACGTGCGGTAGTCAAATAAAAATCCTAACAGTTTTTCGTTAATTACATTTTGCTGACTGTTATCGCTAATAATACATTTACAAATACAAATACAAATAGTTTATTTTCTTTAACAAGCTTGTACTACATACTAGTGATAGAAGTGTCCCTTTAAGCAAGTAAATGCCTGTATTAGGACACTCCACTCTTCCGTAACTTAAATTTACATAATGTACACAAGAGATGCCACTGTTTACTATTTATAAATTAATTACAATTTTAAGAATTAGATTAGATTAGATTAAATATAACTTAGTGTGCGTTTTGTGTATGTAATGTGAGGTGAGGTGGGCATAATTATGTGATTTGTGTTATGGGATGTATGTTAGTGTAGGATGTGTGTGTGTGTGTGTGACCTGTATGTGTGTAGTTGTAAAAGTTGTGCAGGAGAGTAAGTGTGTGCATGAATGAGTGAGTTATGATGTGTGCTGCAGGAGGGCCTCAGTGTCCTCATATGATAGTGGTTTTATCCATTTGATGACAAGTTTTTTACATTCTAGAAATTGTTTGGTGTAGATATATATTTCTTTATTTATTTTATTATAGAGTTGAGATGACCGTTTCTCGTATTGCCTGCTACTATCATCTTCTTGCATGTTTTTACTGAATTTTCAGCCTGTCCGTTACTGGAAGGGTGATAAATTGGGGACGTTATATATCGGATACCGTTCATTTCGCAAAAATGTTTAAATTCATTCGACTTAATTTTTACATCATTATCGGAAACTATGACACTCGGTATACCGAACCTAGAAAACAATTCCTTTAACTTTGTTATAAGCGCCCGACTTGAAGTACCGCAACTCATATGTAAACACTCCAACCACTTGCTATATGAATCTATGACGATCAAGTATACATGCTGATTTATAGTCATATAGTCAATGTGCAAGCGTCGCCACGGAGACGAGTCGCGCGGCCAGGGCGCGGGGGGCGCGCGCGGCGGCGCGGCTCGAGTGCCGGCGCACGTGTGACATGCGCCCACCCATTCTTCTATGTCCTTATCGATCGAGGGCCACCAAAATCTACTACGAGCTGCGCTCTTTGTTTTTACCACGCCGAAATGACCCGAATGTAGTTCTTTTAATAACCTATTTCGGTACACCGCTGGTATCACTACTCTGTGACCTCGAAAAATACAACCATTTTCAACCTCTAAATCCGTTTTACAGTTAAAATAGGGCTGAATCAGTTTACAGTTAATTTTACGCGGCCAGCCGTTCTGCACATATTTTATCACTGTTGTTAAAATGTCGTCCTTACAAGTTTCTGTTTTTATATCGTTAAAAGTTAGCGGGGCAACGTTAGCATCTAAGAAATTGAGGAAAGACAGATCATTTTGTCCTTCCGTTTTACAATTTGGTTCCGGTAAAGGTGCTCGCGACAAATAATCCGCCGCGACATTATTTTCACTTTTTATATACTGAACGTTGTAATTATATGCAAACAATATTATCGCATAACGCTGTAACCTCGATGCTGCCATGACCGAAATGCCTGTTTTCTTCCCGAATATCGAAAGTAATGGACGATGATCAGTCTTAAGGACGAACGGTTCTTGACGTCCATACAGATATTGGTGAAAATATTTGACTGCAAAAATAATGGTTGTCGCCTCTTTCTGAATCTGACTGTAGTTTCTTTCACTTGTGGACAATGACCTTGAGGCGAACGCTAGCGGTCGCTCGAATTGCGCTCGGTCATTGTCGCGCTGCGCCAGCACCGCGCCCAGGCCGGCCGGCCCCGCGTCCACCGTCAACACTAACTGTGCTGCGGGATCAAAATGGGCTAGCACCCTTTCTGATGATAGCTCGACCTTAACACTATTGAATGCACGTTCATGGCGTTCACTCCACTCCCACTGCGCCCCTTTATGCAATAATTCATGAAGCGGGTGCAACCTAGCTGATGCATTCGGTATAAAATTACGATAATAATTAATTATTCCTATAAATCGTTTAACTTCTGTGACATTTGTTGGCCGCGGCGCATTTGTAATCGCTTCCGTTTTTTTTTGGACATGTTCGTAATCCATGTCTATCTACAATGTAGCCTAGATAAGTGACACTATCCTGAAGAAAACAGCATTTTTCTTTATGTAATTTTAAACCGGCTTCCTTCAATCTATTTAGTACTTCGTGTAGCCTGCTAAAATGTAATTTTCTAGTCGGAGCAGTTATACATACGTCGTCCAACCATATGCTGACACCTTCTATACCAATTAATAATGTTTCCATCGCTCTTTGAAAAATTGCTGGAGCGTTTGCTAAACCGTACACAAGTCGCGTATATTTGAAAAAACCTTTAGATGTACTTATCGCTGTCAATTCTTGCGATGATTCCTCTAGGACGAATTGGTTATAAGGATTACTTAGGTCTATTTTGCTGTAACACTCCCCTCCACCTATCTTGGCAAAAACCTCTTCTATCCTAGGCATTGGATATTTATCTATTTCTAAATCTTTATTTAATGTTATTGAATAATCACCGGCTATCTTAACCTTTCCGTTTTCTTTTAGTACTGGGACAATAGGGGTTCCGTATTTTGGAAATTTTACCGGTTGTAATATCCCTAAACCTATCAGTCTATCTATTTCCTCCTCCACTTTTTCTTTTAAAGCGAAGGGTACTGAACGTGGCTTAAAAATTTTTGGTTGGGCACCTTCTTTTAAAATAAGTTTCACCTCAAATTTGTTGAACCTGCCTAGTTCGTCAGTAAACATGTCGGAGTATTTAGATAAAAGTTGCTGCACCTCTTTCGTGTCGGACGCTACTATAGATAGGGTTTGGATTTTATTGATATCCGTGGTAAAATATACCCTAAACCTCGACATAAAATCTCGTCCCAGTAACGGTGGACCTCCGTTTGGCAATACAAATATCTTAATATCTTGGGTATTATTCAAGTATGTAATTTGACCTTGAAAATATCCCAAGGGCGAGATTTTATGGCCATTGTAAAGACACATTTTTAGGTTACATTTTATCAGAATACGATCAGAAAAATATTGATTGTAAAGCGATTCGGAAATTACACTAGCCCCCGACCCCGAATCCAACTCCATATCTAATCCTACAGAATCAATCAATACCTTTATTATTATAGGCGAGTTACTAACATACCTTACGTTAAATAGCTCACATTCCTCACAGTCACTTTGCTCCGAAATGTTTTCCTCCGTGTTCAAACAATGTAAACGTGATTCACCCTTTTTAGCACTACATATTTTCTTTAGATGGCCTTTCACACCACACACTTGGCACGAACTTAAAACGACACTTTTCAGCGTCGTGGTTTCTGAGACCGCACACTGTACACCGACGAATTTCCTCGGAACTATTGTTCGAGCTGCGGGTAGCCGCGGCAGGCTCGCCGTGCGTGCGCTGCCCGCGCTGCCCGCTCAGCCGGTACACAGGTTCCTCCTTGATCTGCGTGGCCTTGATGGTTGTCGCCGTGGTGTCAACTACTGCTGCGGCCCTGGATCGAACCAATCGCGCATACGCAGCCTGTTGAGCTACCTCTAATGCCTTAGCAAAAGTGAGTTTGCTGGCATCCTCTTCAAACAACCGGTCACGTTCCCGACACGGGGCAAGCCCGAGTATGAAACGATCGCGCAGCAGCATATCCAATGCCTGACCAAACTCACAGTTAATAGCTAAACCCTTTACACGAGCCGCCCATTCTTAGACGCTCTCGCCATCAGATCTCCTCGCCTCGTAAAACTTCTCTCTATCAGCAAAAGTACAACGCTTCGGCGTGAAATGCTTGTCTAAATTTTCGACTAGATCCTCGAACTTAACTTCCTCGAGTAAATCAGGGTGAAGTAAGTTCCGTGCAAGGCGGTAGGTGTTATCCGAAAGCTGCGTCAGTAACAAGGCACTTTTATTTTAGGTTTTTACACTGTTTAATTTTATGTACTGCAGTAGCCGACCTTTAAAAATAGGCCACTCTTGGGCATCGTGATCGAAACTTGGAAGATTTCCGATGATATTCGACATTTTACACGAACTTATTATTTATTTTTATAAACGTGGGTAACTCGTCGCCAGTGATCTGTCAGCTACCGAATGAAACTACCGTTGCTATTGGATGCTAGTTTATTACTGACATAGCGACACAACATAATAGTAATGGTGCAGGCACGCACACATACATGCACATACACATCATATAGATATGCAGTATAATACATTTTTAGAAAGGTTATTTTATGCTTTTTGCGATACAGCTTAATGATTTTAAAAGTAAAGAAAAATATTTCAGTAATTACTTAAAAAGTTACATACCTTATTTTTCACTTATATTTTTTTTCGTCGAAGGTTTTCAGTGTTACCCACGTTTGCCCAAGCGCTACTTTTTGTGTTGACTAGTAGTCTAACTATTCATAAATAGAATACAAAAAAAATTAGCTGCGGTTATTTGCGGTTTTAGAAAGATATGAGAAAAAAACTGATAAAAGTCAGAACCCGAAAATTGGTATCTTTTGCGGTTTACCACTGACACCATTCACATGAACAATATGGAACTTTTTGGATATTTTTTTCATTATTTTGTGATAACAAAGGGATCTTATCAAATTTGCACTCGGTTTTCGTGGGAAATTACAAGATAATAATGATGTAGGTACCAATTCGATATTGTAAAATGAGTATATAAAGGGAAGCAAAAACTATTCGAACCATCTACATCAGTGTAACTTCAAGTGAAGCAAATCTCATCTACGCCTATTATTTCTGCAGATTGTGAAGTGTTAAAATGTCTTGCTTCAGCTGTACCAAACGAGACTTCATAATCCCCTATATCGAGGGCGGCAAGACCATGGAATCATTATCCAAAGTTTTAGTGGAAAAGCTCAATGTTTCTGAAAACAACTTGTGTTTTATAATTAGTGACATACAAAGGCACATTCTTCCTATTTTCAACAAGCGCTGGGCCTTGGCATCTCGGAAAAAAGAAACATTTTTACAGAAGAATTGTACTTGGTTGGACTCAAGGTATTCGTTAAATTGACCGGATTCTGAACAATATTCTACGCCATCAACATCTGGCCAACAAGGAAGAGCATGCGTGGCTTATGGAGACTCCTCAGAATCTACCAAGAAGCGGAAAAACATTCTTCTACTCCAAGAATATGGCTTCGAGCATAAAAAAAACGCCTATGTGCAGGGACTACGGGCTTTACGTGAGTACACAGAAGCTCATCTTGCCGAAGAATTAAGAACCGCTGACACTCAAAAGAAATTAGATATCTCAAGTAAGTGGAACGACTCAGACCAGATGAAGATTCTTTCCGATACCGAAGCATTGAGTGCTTTTATAGATTTGGATCTAACACACAACAAACAATACAATACACACACACACACAACAACAATACAATACACAATATATGTACCTGAAAAACTTAACCAACGAACGAAAGTGTTGTATATTCCCGCCTTACTACAAAATACAAGAAATAAAAAGATCCTGTTATCCACCATCTTCTACAATCGAAATCACGAATACTCATGCTAAAGTGATTAATATCTAAGATTTATTGGATCATACTGCTGCTAGAATTTTAAAAATCGATTCTGTTTTCCAAAAACAACATAGAACATTGATCTTTTATTGTAAATGGGGATGTGATAGTTCATCTGGTCAAAGCCAATACAAGCAAATACTTGCAGAAGAGTCGGAAACAATTTCAGATGCCAATTTGTTTATCACTTCATTAGTCCCCATCAGATTAGTTGATGTGCAATCGGGATCCGTTGTTTGGCAAAATCCGGTACCTTCATCTGTCCGTTTCTGCAGACCCATTTCTATTGAGTTTTGTAAGGAAACTCTAGAAAAAACCAAGGCAGTTGTCGATGATATTAAAAAACAAATTAGGGCTGCACAAACATCACTTATAAACAAAGATGATGTTGTAGTAAATGAGAAGCATGAACTATTTCTAACGATGATCGATGAAAAGGTGACTCAGGTCCTTACAGATACTCCATCTGGTTCCACATGCACGATATGTGGGGCTATTCCACGGCTAATGAATGACCTATCGAAAGTAACTGCCAGACCTGAAAACGAAAACGCCTACCAATACGGATTGTCCACCTTACACGCCTGGATTCGATGCATGGAAATGATATTGCATATTTCCTATAATCTTACGTTTAAGACTTGGTCTGCTTCAACTGAGGAAAATAGGAGATTTAAAAAAAAACATGTGTGCAATTCACACGTGGTAGAAGTGAAACCTTCAAAAATTTTGGCTTCAAGAAAATGATAAAATAAAAAAACTTGTATGACAGAATTGTTTCTCTTTAAAAGTTCTAAAAAAAAGTCCGCAACAGCATACATCACACTTTTATCAGTAAAAGTGGAACTTTAAAACGTTAGGTAAAAGTACTGGGTCTTATAATCTTATTCCCCCTCATAACTTGCCTAGCCTTGCACATCATAAATGCGCGCGCAGTACTTGATCTCCTGAGATATTCATTGAAATCGAATGATGTAAAGGGCAACTTTGTTTTAAATTAAATACTTGTGATGAATATTGTATTTATTAGGATAAGGATTAATATCATGTTTATAAAAACACCTTCGCAAATAATGCATTATTTTAGAACAAATTTGGTTAACATAAAAAAGGTTATAGTGAACCAACCTTAACAGATAGACATGCTGTCGCGGATTTTTTTTTAGAACTTTTATAGGGAAACAATTCTGTCATACATGATTTTTGCGAAACTTTAACCGTTTACGCAGCGCATGCAGCGGAAGCTCTCAAAAGGAAAAATAAAACCCCCGATTTTGAAACATTTTTCATTGGTGCTCCACTCCTATTAGTCTTAGCGTGATGATAGCCTATAACCTTCCTCAATAAATAGGCTATCTAACACTGAAAGAATTTTTTAAATCGGACCAGGAGTTCCTGAGATTAGCGCGTTCAAGCAAACAAACAAATTCTTCAGCTTCAGAGAACCACGAACATAAGAAACACTGTATAATGCTTCCTATCTCATTTTCTCCCACGTTAAATCTTATGAATTTATGTCTGTCTCTTTTTACTGTCGATTTTACGTTTCATCGACTGTCAAATCACAACGATGCTAAAGAAGTTTACACTTCAAAAAGAAAAGAAAGAACTTGTTCAAAAACGTTTCAGGGAGGAGTTGGGATTAATCGTCGACAAACCTCGGCAAGTTAGCGGGAATACGAACGATGGCAATAACGCACGAAGATTCTTCTTTAATAGCACTTGCTCATCGGAAATAACAGGTGTAGATGAGGCACTGATTAAACGCCTATACATTATCTTGCAAGTTCTTTCTTCTGGAATGATGATCGACCCTGAAGAATTTGAGGAATATGCAATAGAAACTGCAAGAATCTATGTAAGTAATTACGATTGGTATTATATGCCATCCTCCGTTCATAAAATACTCGTACACGGGGAAAACGTTATCAAACATTTTGCGGTGCTTCCTGTTAGGGTTAAATAATACGCAGTGGTTGAAAGGAAGGAACACAAGGAATTTATTTTCGTTTGAACACACAGCACACAGTTTTAGCACACAGCTCTCTACAAATCTACGTCGGCTTCTACCATAGACAATCTAGAAAAACCACAGACAGAGATTACAAATAGTGATGCTATATTGTTATCTCCAATACCCTTCCTCAATGTGAACATCACTCACAATCATAAAACTTAATTTGTACAATACTTCAACACAAATAACTTTATTACTTCACAAAACAACTGACTCTACATTACAAACTTGGCTCTACATAAAACTCCAAACTAAATGAATACTTTAAGAGAACAACATTTCTCTCAACTTAACAACGGTAACTTTACATAATCCCTTAGTACATATATCAGCAAGCTGATCCCCTGAAGGTACGGTATTATGGGTTTTTGGCAACATGAATGGCAGACTGATGATCAATATTTATAATAAAACTTTTACAATCAACTCCTATTTCTCTTAATAAGTTTCTTATCCAGCAACCCTCTGCAATTCCCTTTCCTAATGCTACATATTCTGATTCTGTACTTGACAATGAGATACACTGCTGTTTATTACAAGACCATGAAATAGTATTACCAAAAACTTTCATTATATACCCAGATGTAGATTTCCTATCCTCTTGATCTCCTGCCCAATCAGCATCTGTATACCCTTCTAACTGCACATCTACTCCTTTTCTATAAATTAATTTTAATCCCATAGTACCCTTAAGGGCCTATGCACACCACGTTTTTTAAACGCGCCGTCGACGCGCGTTTGTAGCGATACAGACGCGAGTTAGACGCAACACAAACTGCTCTGTAGGATAAAAGCGCGCCGTCGACGCGCGTTTCTAAAAGGTGCGTCGACGGCGCGTTTAAAAAACGTGGTGTGCACAGGCCCTAATATACCTCAAAATTCTTTTTAATGCCTTCCATAAGCTCTCATTAGCACAACTTTGAAAACGACTTAAATAACTCAACGCATAACACAAATCTGGACGCGTTCCCAACATGGCATACATGAGACTTCCAAGTAACTGCCTGCATCTTTTTATCAATTTTTTATCTGTAGCTACTTCTTTTTCCAAAACTAGACCTTGTTCTATGGGTGTTGCTATAGATTTACATCCTTCCATATTATACTTCTTCAATAAAGAATTTAAATACTGCTCTTGGTTTAACTCAATTACATCATTCTTCTTAGTTATATTTATTCCTAGATATTTTAGATTATTACCCCCTAAGTCTTTCATATCAAATTTTTCTTTTAATGCTTCTTTGAATATATTTATCTCTTGTTTATCTTCACAAAGTAAAATCAAATCATCAACATATAGTAATATATAGAACTTCTTATCCTTCTTATAATATAAACAGTAATCACACTGGTTTCTTGAGAACCCTTCCTGAACCATAAATTGATTAAATTTGTCATTCCAATATCTTGGAGATTTCTTTAATCCATTCCACCTTTGCAATTTCAATACTTTGCCATCTTTCTTCATACCTTTTGGTTTCTCCACAAACACCTCCTCCTCTATGTCCCCATATAAAAATGCACTTCTGACATCCATCTGCTGAATATCCATGTTATATTTACTAGCTATTGCTAATAAAATCCGCAGTGTAGGTAGTTTAGCTACTGGAGCATAAATCTCCGAATGATCAAACTTATCTTTTTGCTTAAAGCCTCTTACAACCAATCTGGCTTTATAAAGATCTTTATTTCCTTCTTTCTTAATCTTAAATACCCACTTAGTATCAATTAATTTCTTCCCTTCTGGTAAACTAACTTCTCTCCACGTTTTATTTTTATTTAGAGCTTCTAACTCTGCTTCTATTGCTTTTAGCCATTCTTCTTTATGTTTTCCATTTACAGCTTCTTCGAATGACAACTGCTGTTCGGTTTGTGCCATAAGAACTGTATCATAGTGTTCTAACCAAAAGGGTTTCTTAACCGATCTCCTAGGGCGTCTTCTTGTCACTTCTCTGCTTTCTTCCTCTGCATCTGTGTCACAAAAACCATCTTCTAAATATTCTTCGATCATTTCTACTTAAAAAGAAGCAGTAGAAGAAACTGAAAGTGAGATGGGGGTCTCACTTTCAGTTTCTTCTACTGCTTCTTTTTCTTGTGGCAATTCTTCTCTTACCAATTCACTTTCTGCAACAATTTCTTCTACCTCACTTTCTTGCAGGTCTGTAAGTACCGTCTCATCTGGCAATTTCTCAAAGTTTTCACATATTCCTATTTCTTCTGTATGATTATATGTTGGATATTCAGGTTTGTTGTTCCAACAAAAATACCTCGCTTACTTTTAGGGTCCCATTTTGTTCTTCTTTCTTTGGGTGTATGGACATAAACTTCAGTACCAAAGATTTTCAAAGCATGCAGGTCGAAACTCTTTTTGTATAGAAGTTCATAAGGGGTCATTCTATTTACCCTACTAGCGCCTGTTCTATTTAAAGTAAAGACCGCAGTGTTAACTGCTTCTGCCCACAGTTCCTTGCTTTGTTTTGATTCTATGATCATTGTTCTTGCCGATTCCACTATTGTTCTCATCTCTCTTTCAATTCTTCCGTTTTGCTCTGGGGTGTAGCTGACTGTTGTCTCATGTATGATACCTTTTGATTTGAAAATTCTCTCTACGTCTTGATTTACAAATTCTTTTCCATTATCTGACCGCACCCTCTTGATTTTGCAACTGAACTCATTTTCAAATTGTTCTATAAACTCTGCAATTTTATTTTTAGTTTCAGATTTATGCTGCAAGAAATAAACATATCTATAACTGCTATAATCATCTTTTATTAAAAGAAAATACAAAGAACCACCCAATGAAGCAGGAGTCATTGCCCCACAAAGATCCATGTGTACTAATACACCTGGACAATCCGCATGACTCTCACTGGCATTAAAGGGATTCCTATGCTGTTTCCCTTGAATACAAGGTTGACATTGCTCAGTCTGTCCTTCATATTTTATGTTATTTGAATCTAAACATTCCTTAACATATCTAACGTTTTGATGAGCCATACGGCGATGCCATTCAGATAATGTAGTTAATGCTAGGTCACACATTTTAAATTTCATAACATACATTTTATCAACACGATCAGCTACAGCTGCAACCCTCCCTTCTTTTAACAATTTGGACCCCTTAACTGTAGATATCATAACATAACCTATATCTAATGCACACGTTAATGAGAATAAATTAACTTTTAAATCTGGCACAAATAAAACATTATTAAGAGATGTGGGTAAATATTCACTGTCATTAAAAGCCAAAAGGTCAATATTTCCCACTCCTTTTACTTCTAATTTCTGACCATCTCCCACAGCTACATATTTGCCTGATAAAGCTCGAAAGCATGAAAAGTACTCTTTACAATACGTCATGTGCTCGCTAGCACCAGAGTCCAATATAAAGTCTATACCTATACCTCTCATCGGCGACACAACAAAAGCATTTTTATTTTCATTATCAACATCCTCATTTTGTTTTTGCTTTAACTTTTTTGCAATCTTTAATCAAATGTCCTGCCTTACGACAAAAATAACACTTTCTCTCTTTACAATTATTTCTAAGATGATCTGTTTTACCACACTCAAAACACTTAACACCATCACTTTTCTTGCCTTCAGATTTTTTTTTAAAGTTACGATGCTGTGATGCCATGAAAGCTGAAGGTTCTGGTTCCATGTTACCATATCTCTCCTCTTCAATTAGTAGCCGCGAAACTAATCCTTGGAAACTCTGACTACTATCTAGGACCGACTCCCATGCTGATACAAAGTGCCTGTACTTGTCCGGTAATGACATTAACACTTTGGTCATTATCATATTTTCTGACATCTTCTCTCCAAGGCCGTCCAGTTGATATCGCAAATCTTCCAGTTTGGAAATAAAAACAGTCACAGGTTCCTCGAACTTCAGATTAAAAAACTTTTGTTGTATAAGATGAACACTCACTTGAGACTTCGGTTCATAGATTGATCTCAATTTTTCCCATATATCATTACCACTTTTACAAGTAAGTAAGTGTGTTAGGACTTTGTCTTGCACTCTAGTCACTATTATTTCCTGCGCTTTGGCGTCATCCTCCTCCCATTTCGTAACTTCAACTTGAGATTTGGCATCATCGTTTTGGGTCAATACAGGCTTCTTACGGCTGCCATCTACAATTGTAAGCAACCCTCTCGATCGCAATATTACTCCAACCTGATATTTCCATACCGGATAATTGTTGTCACCCAATTTTATGTTCTGCGCGTTCTGAGAACAACCGGCATCCATCTTGTACGCTCACACGACAACTTCAACTTTTGCAATTGTCACAGCACGCTTGGTCCTTCTGTTTGCAGTGCTCTGGGCGCATAACCTGTTAGGGTTAAATAATACGCAGTGGTTGAAAGGAAGGAACACAAGGAATTTATTTTCGTTTGAACACACAGCACACAGTTTTAACACACAGCTCTCTACAAATCTACGTCGGCTTCTACCATAGACAATCTAGAAAAACCACAGACAGAGATCACAAATAGTGCTGCTACATTGTTATCTCCAATACTTCCTATTGGACAGCTATCGGAAGACGCACAAGAGTCTCGCAACAAAGACTACAGAAACATACGACTTCATCATGCCAGAAAATGTTCCCGATCTGCTACAAATGAAGATGTCTTTAAAACGCTTTTATACACGTTAGATCCATATACAACAAGTTTGAGAAAACCGTACGTAAGAAATGTGAAAGAACTTGAAGAAGAGGCACTAAGTCTTTTAAACGTGGCACTTGAAAGTGAACCCACATTTACTGACCCTGATCCTGAAGTGGTATAAGTTAAAAATAATATTTATATTTAGTTATTACTTATATTTGTACCTAGCTACATCATTTCCTGAAGCCAGAGTATAGGATGTACCTATTTTATTTTATTAATTTTAGGAAAACTTACAGCTAATACATATATCAAGCACAATGGCCAACGATGGCCAATTACAAGCTTCCACTAACGATTAAAGTGAGTAACATTAACAAATACGCGAAAACAGCGACGTAAGAGATACGCAAATGAATTATCTCACGCTCGACAATGACAATTATAAATAAAAGAGAAAAAAAAAGCAATAATAAAAAAATTGTTATACATTGAAAAAGCAATTGTTCAAACTTTTCTTTACTTCCTTAACGCTAGTACTAAATAAATCTAACTCGACATTCTGACACACCACATTAAAAGTACGACAAGCTCTTATCACATACGAGTTCTGTCTGTAATTAGTTCTGACTTGAGGCACATGGAGAAGACGTGGTCTGCGAAGAAATGCATTTGGTACACGAAGCCCAATCCTGCCCACCAACTCAGGGACGTCAGTAGATCCGTTCATAACGCTAAACAAGAAAGCAAGATCTGCAATTTTCCTTCGCTCGTGTAGAGGCAGAATGTGAAATTTTTCTGCCTTTCTGTGAATGAAAAATTTCACATTCTGCCTCTACACGAGCGAAGGAAAATTTGAGGTACACTCAATATCGCTCGAATCTAGACACGCGGCCGCGTGTCGAGCCAAGTTTCAGGCAAGACACGGCTGCAGTGTGTTATATTACACGAACCATTTGGAACCACTTTTGACCCCTTAATAACTCAAAATCTATGTAACATAGACACATGAAATTTGGTTTATTTATTAAAACTCCTTAGCTTAACTAGAACTCCAAATTTCATAAATAAAACTCAAACGGTTATTGAGATATTAACGTCTTAAAATCGGCATTTTTATCAATGACTTGTCACTAGACATCAAAAACATTTAACCCATTTCCGGATGACCTAGAAAGTTGAAAAGAGATTTCCCGAAAGCAGGCCCACGGTATGATACCGTGTCAAAGCTTATTTATCAAAAATTATGTCGTATTTTTTTCAAGTCGTTTTATCAAAATTTATTTCTGCTAGCATTAGAGAACCTAATAAATATTTATTTTGTTGATATTTAAAGTATTACATCCGCCATTCGATCCTAACCTGAATGTTGCCAGATTACAGACTATTTAAATTTAAAAAAAATGTAATCGATTGAAAATATCGATACTAACCCACATGTAGTACGTGGAGTATCCACTACACGAGTATGTTTCAAATGCTATTTATTATACTCAAATACTGTAAAATTATGATTTTACAATAAATAAAATATTATATGGTCTGAATATACTCAAAAACTTAAAAGTGTTTCGAGACAGTAATGTTATTTTATAAACTACCAGTGATCGGAGTAGGTAGATTGATTTGAGGTCAATGAACTGGCACGTATATATTAGTATGGATACGCCTCCGAGATTCCAGGATTTTGAAATTATTAAGATTTTTTAAGGAATTTCAAATGTTGTAATGTGTAGAATAAAGAATACATCAATATGAATAAGAAATGTTCAACCCTTTTGCTGTCTGTTTAATAGTATATAGGTGATCGGACTCCAAGAAAAGGATAGGTATACTATAAAACAATCTATTTTAAATATTTATCTATCGCATTCTATAAATTTCTAATGTAGTAGTTTAAAAATCCTTACTTTAACAATATTTGATTCAATCCCGTAAGTACCAAAATGAAATCCCAGAAAAAAGGGTTATCCATGTTATGATTTCTATGACTATTCATGATGCGAGTACGTAAAATCAATCTACCTACTCGGATCACTAATAATCACCCAATCGATTTCGTCAATCGATTACCAACATAATTAAACCTGGTAACACTGACACCACGCATAATGTCTTGTTTTACGTTGATTTGAAGTTATTTTTCCGTATTTACTTTATACTTATATTACGTTACGATTTAATGCTGTTAATTTAAATTGAAGCCAGACGAACTATTGCTTATCTTTCCATGGCCCTGGGTAAGTTTATTATGTTCTTTAAATATTTATAAACACCGTCACCGTTCACTATTTTAGCGTATTGTATAACCTCATTGATTTTGGCAGCCTATTAGTAGAAAGCCTATGTTCAGTCAGGGGTACGTCGCGCGTCGTCAGCTGTAAATGTCTATAGTATGATGTAATTATATAACATAAGTAAATACACTGAATTTTTTTACCTTTTTCAGGTATGACGATGACATGCGTTATTGCAAGACTTGACATTATTGATTATATTATCTACAACTCTATCTCAAGTATTACTTGCTCAGGAAAATAGAAGCATATTATGTTATGTATGTGGCATGTCAATTGCAAGTCACAGAAGTCATCAGGTTAGTGTTTTTAAAATGGCAGAATTACTATGAGTGATATAATTATTATACAAAAGTAAATAAACAACAATAAGAGTATTTTCTTACTTTCTAGGTTATACATCTGGATAAAGTTTGTCATGCTAACTATGCGTTCGCACTGGCGAAACATCACAACAAAACATGTTGAAATCTCTAGTGCCTGTCAAACTTTGTATGGAAAATTAACAGAAAATAGAGATTCCAACATGTTTCGTTGTGAATGTTTCGCCAGTGCGAACGCATTGTTACTGAGAGAGGCTGCTACCAGAGATGTTTATAGGCAAGCAAGTGATGATAAAAACAGAGCCACCCTAGAGTGTAAGAGATTTACCCATAATAGGTCAAAACAATAATCTGGTTAGGGCCAGAATCAAATCGTGACATGTGAGCAGCAGGACTTAGTGTACATAATTATTGATAAGTGAGCAAAATAGGACAAATCGTTTAAGAGATCATCATTGCTTATTACTGTTTTGTGGGAAAGCGTACACCTACCACCTACCGTACGTACACTGCTTTCATACCATGACTAAGTTATGAGAATGAAGCTGAAGCTGTTTTAAATTCTATGAGAAATAAAATGTTTTTAGTATTTAGGTATTGTTGTGTTATTTGTTAAAATAAACCTTCCTATAGAAGCACTGAAAATGCTGCTGCCAATGAAATTATTCATCTTTAATTAAGAGAGTTGGCTAAAATAATGTTTATGCCATTAAATCTTTCATATTTAGCGCGCAAGATTATTAATTTACCTTTATAAAATTCAAGTCTGTAAATGCGATAATCGCCATTTTGATGACAGTCGAGGTCGAGGCTAAAAAACATAAAAATTGGGGATTTCGAACATCCAAACTCCACCATAAATAAGGACAGTGACTATTACAACATTTAATTATTTGACGAATTCATCCATTTTTCAAGTTAAATAAGTAGTAGTAATGAAGTTTTTGATATCAAAAGTCGAAGTTTCGCGTCAATCGTGCGTGTTTACATTTTAACTTTTCACTATTAACACACATACACATGTAGATACGATTTAAAATGTGACAAATGTGATTACAAATATTATAAGCAACTAGAAAATGCCCAGATCTTAACTTATTATACGAACACACGTTCAATAACACATAATATTCATTACTACTACTCAATTTGTGTTAAAAATCGCCGATCATTGTTTTTTTTTTTATTGTAATGATGTGCGAAAACGATTATGCCAAACGTTTTTTTTTTTTCAATTTTGATTGTCTCGTTTAATTTATATGTCGAATGTCTGAAATCTATACTTGAAAATTTAAATAAATTGTTTTAAATTGCATTAAATACAATAAGCATCGTTTAAAATAATTATTTATACTTTTCTAGTGTAATTTTAATCGTTTTTAGGACATTCAATATAAAACGAGTCAACACACAGAACGAGGATAGATACTTACCTCATTTATTAAATTTCGCGCCGAATTGTTTCTATTTATTTGAATTTAAATTCGGAACGCTGTTCAAAATTATTTTTAATTTATTGGACAATTATTTACTGTGGATTTTATTTTTGATCCCGTACTTTCTGATAGTTACTACAGAATGCCTAGTATACATTTTTTAGGTAGGCTTAAGAAAATTTTGTTTGGGAATGATGTTAAATTAATTCTATAAATTAGGTAGGTATTCCGCAAACACTTTTAAATGACGTCTATATTTTTTAAAGTGAAACTTTTATTACATCGTCTCAAACTTTTTCGTCTGTGTGTTGCATGCCGCGTGACGGTCGGCCGTGGAGTAGGGATAAAGTGAAAGGCGCTCGTCAGAGCAGCCAAGGCCAATATGGCGACGCCTACAGTTCGCAGCACTGCTGACCGTGTAAAGTTTCACTTTTACCGTGGTTTCATAAAACCACACAATCATTTTTTGTTAGTTGTGTGAGTTTGGTAGTATTTGTTTTTAATAGGATAATCTTACTTGAGTAATAGTTTTTTTTTTTTGAGGTAGTTTCAAAACGAAATTTAAAAAACTGCCCAAGTGTATGTCGGACTACGCACAGCGAAGGATTCCGTAATTGGGATGAATATTTACGCATAAACATAGCATAGTATCAATTTTATCGACTGCAAAAATAAGTTTGTATTTCTCAAAAAAACTATAAAAAACAAAGTTAATTCTGCGGTTGTAACCGAAAATAAACTGTATCTCAAAAACTATTGACTTCAAAAGCAAAGTCACTTAGAAACATCTTTAACATTTTAATTATGAGATCCAACAATACACGCTATATATGCATAGATTTTTTCATCTCTCCGTTATATGTAGGTATGGAGAATGCCACCCCCACTATTATGTTGATCGTAATTTCACTACTGCAAAAAATACACCTTTTTCAAAATTTTCTTCGATAGAGTAAATAGTCTCCATGTTAAATGGCTGTATGACATCCGGACGCACGGACAGACGAACTTGACGAAATTAAGAGGTCCGTTTTTTTACGGATTTTGATTATCAAGTTTACAATCGGCATGAAATTGATGTCTATGAGAATTGATCTACAATATTATTATTATTTAGAATAGCCGCCATCTTAAAATCCAGAATGTCCATCTAATTCGATATCAGCACTATTTCCCGAAAACCGTGAAAATGACAGTCATGATGACAAATTTTCAAATGGGGTTAAAAACTGCCACTTGCTCACTTCAGATGGCGCTGATCTCCAGCGTCTTATAATTTGACAGCTAACTGTACATTTTTTATTCGAATGCTAAAAGTTGATGTAAATTCCTGAATTTCATGACTGAATTCAAAACACCCCGTCGAGTCAACTGATGTGTCACGTGTCAAAATCTTGGTCCCTAATGTTAGGCGGCAGTGAATTCATTTCATTCATTCTCTAATCTCGAAAAACGTTGTTACAAACGTCAGGTTGGTATGTTCAAGGTAGTTGGTAGGTTGGTACTATGCTTGAGACGTTTTTGAATTGATAGATCGTATGACTACTGTTTTAGAGACTATTGTTGTTTAATATAGTAAATAGTTAAAAGTAAACGTAACTATTAAAAGTAACTATTTTTGATATAAACTTACGAATAGTAAGTCCATAGTGAGGTCAAAATGTAAATCCAAGGGGCGGCTGCGAAAATTAAATAATTAAATCATACGTGAGAAGGAACTTTGTTCCTGACGGGGCTCCTCGACTGCACACGTTTTTTTAATAATAATACTTGCCGCGCTGGCTCAGCGATCTTACATCATTGCGGACAATTGTAACAATTGTTACGAAAGAAATATCTACATTCTTACACAATATTGTTACGCATATTTGCAAAAAGAATTTTATAGATCACGTTTAATTGACGAATAATAATAATTTCTTTACAAAAAGTAATGATATCCCATCAAAAACATAAATGTGAAAATGGGAGCCAAGTTCCATAAATATTGTTGTCGACTTCGCCGACAAAAGAATTGAAATCTAAATGGGTGCCAAGTTCTGTAGATAATCCTGAAATTTATTTATAAGAACATGCAACTTTCTAAAATAAAATTAAAACACAAATTCTTGTTTTTTCTGCTATAACAATGTTTGCTATTTAAAAATATAACTTCTTAAATTTGAACAGTCGAATTATTTACACAAAGCACTTAGGATAAATTGAAGCTCAAGATTTGACTTGGCTAGTTTTTACCAGCGAGCTAAAATTTTAGAGGATGAAGATATTTTGACCTTACAGTTACAATAAGAAACAGTAACTTGCGCATAACATAAAGAACAAAGATATGAATATTTTATTAACAGAATGATTACGCAATTATAAATATTTTGTAAAACGTGTCAATCCCACTAAAGAACACTGTCCTTCAAGATACAGGATTTTCCTAGTTTGAAGGGCAGGGGTCTTACTATAAAAAATGTCAACAACAGTGAAATGCGCTAGTTGTAATATCGTTATAAGTGAGCTTTTGGCTTATGTGCAGAATAAAATTTCGATTATAACTGAAGACAGTTTAATTAAGATTTGTTTGTCCTCGTTTAGTAGTGACCAAATTGATGAAGCAAAGACGTTGCTATTTGAATCCTTACCTGCTGAATACCGGAAAAAAGTACGAAAAGGGCAGGGCAAAGAAAATCGGGACTTAGTGGATATCATCAGTTTATTCAAGGTCGTAGACAGTGATGTGATGCCAGTATTCGTAGCCCGCGACTTGCAGAAACTGCCTCCAATAAATAACTTTCGATCACCTAGACGTGTCTAAATTGCTAAAAGACCTCATGTTAGTGCAATCTGAGATCAAGAATATTAAATCTTCATGTGTCACAATAACTCAAGTGGAGGAAGAAGTAAAAAACCAGATGCAAAATATGAGGCACTCTATTCCCGTGTTTTCCATCGGAAATGTGAATGTTAAAAGAGGTGGTACGTGTGCCTATCAAGAGCGAGATAGCGGACCTATGGGTTTTTTAGAGCCCAATGGTTTATCTATTCGCGATTTAAACGACCTAACAGTCTGATTCATCACCGAATGAGGATTTGAATTATCGAAGTATAATTAATACGAGCGATTGCATAGAGGGTAATAAAGATATTCCGACAAATATAACATTGTCGGTAGATCGTGAGCGGTTGGACGTAGACGGAGCGGGGCACTCGGGGACGTGTAGCACTGCACGAGTGGTCGAGCAGGTCTGTGAGTCATCGCCAGCCGCAGATAACGTATGTGAACAGCTGATTGACTAAAACAAATGTACGTTTGCAAATGCACTGTTGCGTTCAAAGGACAATAAAGATGACAACGAACAAGGGTGGACGGTAGTACAAAAACGTAGACCAGTGAGGAATAACCGTTTAAAGGGAAAGATGGGAAACTGTACGGTAGATACCGAATATAATTTTAGGGCAGCCGATCGAAAAATACCCATATTCATTACGAACGTACATAAAGGAACGTCAGAATTAGATACATGCAAATATATTTATAGTAAAACGTGTGAAAAAGTTACTTTAGACAAAATTGTACTGAAGAGGCAAAGTGACCATGAGGCTTATAAGTTCATTGTATCTGCATCAAAATTACAGATGTTCTTGGATGAGAAACTATGGCCAAGTGGTATCATTTTCAGACGCTTTGTACATTTTAAGAAGCGATCTTCGACAGAGACAGTTAAAGTTTCTGATAACGGTCATTATCGCAAATTAAATGGCTAGTGACGTTCACAAATTTGCTACTTATAATTGTAAGAGTGTCAAGCGCTCTGTTGATGGAATACGTGAGCTGTGTAAAACATGTGACATGATAGCTCTTCAGGAGACATGGTTGTTGCCCTGTGATATTTCATACTTGAGCAGTATTGATGGCGAGTTTAGCTGCACGGGGACCTCGGCGGTGGACATGTCGTCGGGCATGTTACGAGGACGTCCTCACGGCGGTCTCGGAATACTCTGGCGGCAAAAAGCGTTTTCTAATGTGATAGTGGTGCAGTGCAATAATCCGCGAATATGTGCGATACGCGTAGTGTTACCTGAGCGGTCTGTACTAGTGGTGAATGTTTACATGCCTGTGGACGCAGCGGCGAATCTAGTCGAGTTTACGGACATCGTCGGGTCGGTAAGCGCTATCATAGACAGTTGCAACATTGATTGTATATACATACTAGGTGACTTTAATGCGCACCCTACTGAACAATTTTATAAGGAACTATCGTTATTTTGTGAGGACCAGTAGTGGACTTGCATTGATGTAGAAATGTTGAAGGGCGTTTCTAATTCGTTTGATTGTTTCACTTTTGTGAGCGAGGCTCGCGGATCGCAAAAATGGCTTGATCACTGTACAGTCTCTAAGGCAGCTATGCCGTCAGTGCGCAGAGTGTGTGTCAAGTATGACGTACTGTGGTCGGACCACTTTCCGTTAATAATGGAGTGTAATCTAGGCGTAGTCTCACCTAAGATACTGGAATGTAAACCGACTGTAAATGATGTTATATGGGGGGAAAGAAATGTAGATCAGGTTAACCTATACATGACTGAATGTCATAGACTCTTAAGACTTCTTGACTTTCCAGAGGAATTTACAAAATGTGCAGATTATACTTGTAATATTTCGAAGCATAGGCAAGTCATTGACAGTTTGTATAACAATATTGTAAAAATATTAAGAGAGTCAGCATTGTGTGGCAAACATGGTAGACATATCCGTAAGAAAAAGAAAACTGTTGCAGGGTGGAACTTACATGTTGGCGAGGCACACAGGGAAGCTAAACAAAAATTTTATTTGTGGTGTTGGTATGGCAAACCAAATTCAGGTGAAATTTTTAACGAGATGTGTGAGGCCAGGAAAATCTTTAAAAACCGACTGAGATGATGTCAGAACCATGAAAAACAGGTAAAAATGGATATCTTGGCCTCTCATCACTCACAAAATGATTTTCGATCTTTTTGGAAAGCCACAAACAAAATTAATAGCAAACCGGTTACTCCTGTGTGTATCGACGGCGTAAGCGATGCCGGTGGAATAGCAGATCTGTTTCGACAGCATTTTACTGTCAAATCGCCATTGGGATCCTCGCAGTCGGTTATCAATGTTAAGTACGGTGAAAAGATAAGTTTTGGATGTACAACTAGAGAAGTGAAGTTGATAATCAAATCAATGACTAGAGGTAAATCTCCCGGCCATGACGGGTTGAGCATTGTACATCTTCAGCATGCTGGACCCGTGGTTACCGAGATTGTTGGCTATGCTGTTTAACCTTTGTCTAAGCCACTCATATATGCCTGAAGAGATGATTAAAACCATTGTTATACCTATCGTTAAAATAAGACAGCTGATCTATCAGATAGGAACAACTACAGGCCTATCTCTCTTGCCACAGTGGTATCGAAGGTATTTGACAGCATGTTGAACAAACAGCTGACCAAACACATTGTACTTCATGACAATCAGTTCGACTGCCGGGGCGGACTATCCTCTGACAGTGCAGTTTTGTGTGTTAAGCATGCTGTCAAATACTACACATGACGTCAAAAATCAGTTCACGCATGCTTTCTTGATCTTTCGAAAGCCTTTGACCTGGTTTCCTATGATATTCTATGGAAAAAGTTAGAAAACACTAATCTACCAATAGAACTCATCAACATCTGCAAGTACTGGTACGGAAACCAGGTCAATGGCGTGCGTTGGTCGGGAACCATGTCGCAGTCGTACAGGTTGGAGTGCGGGGTGAGGCAGGGGGGATTGTCCTCGCCAACCCTATTTAACCTGTATATGAACGATCTGATTGTGGCACTCAGTAGCACTCGGGTAGGTTGTCACATAGACGGAATTAATTTAAACAACATAAGCTATGCTGATGACAACCAGTCTTACCAAGGGGTATCGTGTTACCTAGTCACTAGGTTGTGGAGGTCAGATAGGCAGTCGCTCCATGTAAAATACTGGTATTCAGCTGCATCCGGTTAGACTGGAAGCCGACCCCAACATAGTTGGGAAAAGGCTAGGCAGATGATGATGAAGCTATGCTGATGACATGGTGCTACTGAGTGCATCGGTATGTGGCATTAAGAAACTGCTTACTGTCTGTGAAGCATATGCCGAGCAATACGGATTAAAATATAATCCACTCAAAAGTGAAGTCATGGTCTTTGAGGCCAGAGGAAACAGTACAGGTAACGTGTTTCCCAGCATTACACTTAATGGTACAGCTTTGCGTAGGGTATCCAAATTTAAGTACTTAGGACATTTATGCTGACCTCTCACCTCAGGGACAATGATGACATCGAGAGGGAACGGAGGGCGCTGGCAGTGCGGGCGAACATGATAGCTCGCAGGTTTGCACGTTGTTCGACAGAAGTCAAAATTACACTTTTTAGGTCTTATTGTACATCATTCTACACGTGCAGCCTGTGGGCCGACTATACTCAAAAGTCTTACAGTACTCTTCGAGTTCAATTTAATAATGCGTTCAGGGTGCTGATGGGGCTGCGGCGATTCTGTAGTGCATCAGGGATGTTTGCTGAATGTCGCGTAGACTGCTTTTACGCTACGATGCGTAAAAGGTGTGCATCCCTGGTGCGTAGAGTACGTGGCAGCTCCAACAGCATCTTTAGCATGATCGCTAGTCGGCTGGACTGTGGTTACATCAATCATTGCTGCGCCATTTGTCATGGAGTGGCGCAGTAGTGATTGAGTTAACTTTCTTTTATATATTTTGCTGTCGGTAGTTTTAAGTATTACTAACACTAATCCATAAGAACATTGTTACTAACAAAATGGACACATGATCTAAAATAAACTCTTTAATAATAAAGAAAGTAGGTAAACATTAAACGGGTTTAATTTGATAATTATTATATTTCTTCAGAATACTTCGTTAAATTATTATAGGCGTCAAAAATTTGCCTTTTAAATATAGATCATTATTCAAGGGATGCATCAAAAAAGATTTTGTTGTCTCCTGGCCTCACAAGTAGCTACCGCTAATAATTTTTCGGAACCCATCGTACGTCCTCACTGCACGAAAAGTCAGTTCAAGTAGTTTAAGTAAGTTCGGTGCAAGCATCACATATACGCCGATGTCCAACTTTACATATCCTTTAGACCAGATGAGTACGATAGTGCCATTAAAGATCTAAACGATGACCTACGTAGAATCGCCGGAAGAGAATTACTTTTAGTTAAATGGTCATGGTGTGGTTTAATGGTCATGTTTGTCAGAATGTGTAACTTAATAATAAAGTAGACAATACAGATGTATAATTAAATATAAAATACTAAAAGGGATAAATAGTAAAATAAATGTAAAACAAAGTATGTTTGTGCTCACCGTAAAACGAAACGTGCGTCTGCAGCTGCAAACGCACGTGTTGTGTGATTCATAACTCCCGCCATTAAGAAGGCGTATATAAACGGTTGTTGCACAAGCAAACACGCCAGTCGAGTTCGAGTGATTGTAGAGTGCGCACCTCTGAGTCTAAACTTGTAAAATGTAAGTACTATGATTTATATTTTATTTTATGCAACAATGTTTGTTGTTGTGATTTTGAATGTTTTTAAACATAATATAATTATGTGAAACCAAGTTTGGCATATTTATTTCACACCTACTATTTATCTCCTTATAATCATTGTGGTTCACACGATTTAAATAAAGTAATATAGAAAAGGTGAGATTGTCTTACGAAAGGGTATGATGATCTTACATGTTATTTGACAGCAACTAGCAAAACTACCCGCTACGTTTCACCTTGAGTTAATGGGCGAACAAATTGAGTCTATGAGGCCCGCAATCTTGGTCTTATTTTGGATAAAGACCTTCATTTCGAAAAACACGTAGCCGATTCAGTAAGAAACTGTTTTTACCGCCTGAAAGTTATGTACAAGCTTAGACCTTACTTGTCTGAAACACTACAGGAACAGCTTGTGGAAACCCTGGTTCTATCTAGGTTAAACTACGCTGACACTGTGTACGGTCCGTGCCTATTAGCTCGTACAGACCACCTCATCCAAAGGGTACACAACACTTGTGCTCGGTTTTGTTACAATATCCCTCGCAGAAGCCATGTAACACCTTTCCTAAACAAGCATTTTTGTCTAAAAATGAATCCTGTATTTACATTTTAACAATCAAAACATTATGAACTCTGCTAACAAGCTTTGCAAGCAACAGAGCTGCATTAAGTTCGAGTCGAGGAACTTATAAAGTCTGATTGATGGGATTTATTCGTGATTTCGAACAAAGTAAGAATATTTTGACATTGCCTACTGAATCTACGACTCTTAGATATATATGTCACCGTAAGATTGTGAGCACCGTTAGTTTATAATCAATCGGTATTATTTCCGTTAGATCATAATCTGTCGTAAAATTGTGAACTGGGTGAAATGGTTAGGTTAGAACTGTGATTAACCGCGTGAGTCGAGCGAGCGTAGTAAGCGCTGCCGCTACCGCGGCAGCGCTTACTACGCTCGTTTCTCATGGATATAATATAAACTATCGAAAAATAATGCGTTAAATCGTAAATGATTTGTCGCAGTTCACAATTTTTCGACAGTTTGTAATTTAACGGAAATAATACCGATAGATTATAAACTAACGAAGTTTATAATTTTACGGTGACATATATACAACAACCATAACCAGTATTGCTAGAAGCATCAGCAAACCCTATAATTTGTGTAAAGCTTGTGTCATGCACACCTATATGTCGCGGTGTAAGCAAATACAACTTTGGTAATCTCGCCCTAAGTGGCAAGACACTCAACCTAATGTAAAAGTAGGAACGTTAGTGATCCTGAGGGATGACAATTTGTCACCACTATACTAGCCCCTAGTCAGAGTCATAAATACTTACCCAGGTAAAGATAAAAGATAAAGATAAAGATCATTTATTTATCCAAAACATGAGTATACACACACATGGCATGCAAGATGTTAAAGATGGTAAAGTAAGAGTAGTTGAAGTCAAAACTGCAAACGGCCATACACATAGAAGAGCTGTAATGAAAGTTTGTGTTCTACCGCTAGAATGTAGTGGTGCTAATTAATATGATAAAAATTTAGTTTTAATTTTATTTTGTTGATAAGGAAGAAATTAGTACATACGTGTCATATTGTCAGTTTAACAAGATAATAAATCTTAGTTTTGTTTCTTTTTTTGCTAACATTAGTAAATTTATGTTAAAATGTCAATTTGATTTGTCTATGAAAAGGGTGTTTTAATTTTTTGTAAACTTTAACAATAAGTAGTTATTTGCTTAATCTTTCAGTTGTCCCGGCAATATGTTGGTAACACAACATTTAGTTTTAATCTGTCATCATTTCTGTCAATGTCAATTGTCACTAACGTCAGTGTACTGTACAAGAATACAATAAATGGAGCACACGTCTTTTGCATCCGATCTGCATTTTTTATTAAATAGCTTAGCTACACAAGTTTCCCAACACGAGTAGACGAGAATGTGGGAGAAGGCAATGCTCGCAGCAACTCTCGACTCAGTCTCATAGTACAGCAGCTTTTAGAGGTAGTTTCCGTTATGCGGCTTCTAAAATGTGGAATAACCTGCCACCACCTACCCTGATAGAAACGATCGACACATTTAGAAGACGCCTTTTTTTTGGGTGGGAAATTATCAAATAACTTCTCCTGCTCTGGGTGGAGCAGGAGGGCGTGTCAGACTCTTACTGACTAAAACCCACCCGTGTTCCTTCAGTTGCCATGTTGCCGGGGGTCACGATTTCCCTTTCGGCTTTATTCGCAACCCCGGCAGGCATCGGCCCTAGCGGACTTCGTCAATTCTGCTGATATCTCTTCGAGGCGCGCGTGGAACAGAACGCGCCGTCGACCCGGGCCTGGTCCTTATCGGGCAGTGAGCTACCCATTGCTCACCGTCCGCAAGCCCGCGCCTACGATAGCCAGAAATCGGCTCGCGATTCCCGACGCCCAGGGCATCTCCTCCTGCAGCTATTAGGGGCGTGAGGGCGCGAATTTTGCCTTTCCCTCACGCGTTCCGCCTCCTCCTTCGCGAGCATTACTGCTTCGCAGAAGGAGGTAACGGCCTCCCATGCCCTCTCGCTCCATAGGTACCATGGCCCGAATCAGGGCCGGACGCGAGAGATCACCGCCGCTGATCGCCTCCACGAGGATACGGCGATGCTCCACCTAAGCCGGGCAGACCTCCACCGTATGCTCCACCGTGTCCTCCGGGCGATCCACACAGTGGTGACACCCGGGCGTTTCCTCTCGCCTTATCCTGAACAGGAACCTCCCGAAACAGCCGTGTCCGGTGAGGACCTGCGTCAGGCGGAAGGCGAGGACGCCGTGGTGCCTCTCTAGCCACTCCTCAAAGAGGGGTCTTATCGCCACAATTGTGACATTTAGAAGACGCATACGGCAGTATCTCATGGATGCGCAACGGAAGCTGACATGATCAACCTTAATGTTTCATTGATATAAATTGTATTATGATAAAGTTATCTATTATTTATTGACGGACAGTCCTTTGTTTATTGTGCAACCATACCATTTTAATTATTTTGTTAAACACCATTATAAATCTTTAATTATTTTTAAACTCAATTGTATCATCATTCATCATCATCATTTCAGCTGAAAGACGTCCACTGCTGGACATAGGCCTCCCCCAAGCACCTCCATTTCGACCGATTCTATGCTTTCCGCATCCAGCGGATTCCTGCGGCCCTCATAAGGTCTTCGGTCCATCTTGTGGGAGGCCTTCCAACGCTACGTCTTCCGGTACGCGATCGCCACTCCAGAACCTTTCGGCCCCATCGGCCATCCGTTCTGCGAGCAATGTGCCCTGCCTATTGCCACTTAAGTTTGGCGATTCTTCGGGCTGTGTCGGTTACCTTGGTTCTCCTGAGGATCTCTTAATTTCTGATTCGATCACGTAGGGAAACTCCAAGCATAGCCCTCTCCATTGCCCTTTGGGTGACTTTTAGCCTTCTGATAAGGCCCATTATGAGCGACCACATTTCAGTCTATGGTACTGAAACGTGGTCACTCACAATGGGCCTTATCACTGTTATCACTGGCAACACGCACTGGTCAAAGATTTCGTCTTGAGACACTATGGTATGTGGGACGAAAAGATATTGCGTAGCTTCCCGAACGCTGCCCAGCCGAGTCGGATTCGACGATTGACCTCTTTCTTGAAGTTGCACCTACCTAGCTGGACAGTTTGTCCTAAGTAAACATACTCGTCCACAACTTCGAGCGTAGCGTCTCCAATCTTCATGAGAGTGGGTGTTATTTTGCCAATTCATTTATGAAAATATTATGTATGCAAGGAAAAATCCACATCTCTTTAATAAAATAAGTGATAGACATAATTTTAATACTAGAAATAAAGATAAACTAGATCAACCATTTTTCAGGTTATCTAAAATACATACATCTTTTATGGGGTACTGTGTTAAATGTTACAACAAAATACCTTGTGACATATTGCAATTAAATGAAAGAAAATTTAAAACTCATATAAAAAGTACACTTTGTAAACAAGCATATTACAAATTAGAGGATTATATCCAAGATAAGAGTGCTTGGAAACATGCTGGTCCTGCTCCATAGGACAATTTAGAATCAAGACAAAATCAAACTGGTTGCTAATGTAATTGTAAAATTTATTACTTTGTGTTTTATGATATTGATTTAACATTCTGTGATTACTTCCTTACACACTGACTTATTAATTGTAAAATTTTAGGAAAATCGTCTACTTTTACAATGTTTGTAAATATGTGAGAACCATGTATCTATCATAAATTAAATTATCTATCGTTGCTTCATTTTTAATTGTTTTTACCTATTGTGGTATAGTAATTTTATTCTAGGTGCATCGTCTTCACATATAATAATTATTTAACAAATGTACGTACTCGTACATATACAAACAATATTGTAAAACATTTTAAAAGAGTAACGGTGGAGTTTCTTGCCCATTCTTCTCCATACGAAAACTACCTTTTGGAAGGGGCGACTAGAATCAATTTTATTATTTTGTAATTTTTGACGTTCAAAAGTGCCATACATGGGCCTATTTGAAATAAATGATTTGACTTTGACTTTGACATGGGCATTTGACATGACCTTTATCTTGTCCATGTTCATTTTAAGACCATAGCCCTATGACGGCCACTTCTTTCTTCGTCCGCCAAAGTTACTTGACCACGCTTAAATTCGTTGAATCAGCGGAAAACAGTCGCTTTAGAAAGGCTTTTGTCTATGAACATCATTCGAAGTCTTTCAAATGATTCTTCTGGTTTTAGTCGACATTTGAAATCGTACAAAACCAACGCGCGAAAACGTTCTCGTTGTAAATTCAATTTTCAGTGAAACAGAGTATTTTAATTTTGTTCGTAAAAAAATGTGGCGGGAATTTCGAATTTGGAATATTGTGTTTTTTTTTTTAAATAAATAGTCATAGTTTTAATCGACATCAAAACTAGCCAGTGTCCCATAAACAAAAACTGTTAGTCGCAAAACTTTCTGAGTATGGTGTTGGCGTCGAAATAAATCGCGGTTTCGTCTAAAGGTTAATTACTGACCTATTGAATTATTCTTATTTACGTTGTTATAACGTTTAGCAAGTGTAAAAATGGAAAAGTATAAAATAAAAAATAAAGTTTAATAAAAAACTGTAACCCGACCACGGGAAAATAAAAATGATCTAAAAAGTACGAAACAAGCAAATATTTCAAACAGAAATCAAGACATAGGTACAAAAATGGTCAAGGTAAAGCCGTCGTCGCATGCCATTATAATTTTGTAGGTGTTCCTGGCACCCACATGGCATACAGGCATGCGGCCACTATTCACTACATTTTGCGGACACTATTTTTATTCTAAGCATGAATTTAAAGACTTACCATTTTTATCCTTTGCAGATGCATCAAATATCGGACGCAACTTTGTGGTAAGACTGGACTCCTTGGATACAGCCCTGTGAAGTAATTAATGTATTTTGTCGTTGTCTCTCTCAGCATCAGATACTTCTTCTATAATGCCTGTCTGCTCCCATTCACTTAAAACGTTATTATAATCATCAAACATATTATCTGCTTTTAATTTCTTTGTTGTGAATTCCAGTCTGTGAATGGCAAGCTATTCGTTGCTTAGAAGATCATCATGCCCATTCTTTCATGGAAGATGCGTCTTATACCTGGCTTCAGAGTAGACCTGGATATTTTCTTCAAAATTTGCTATCACCTCCTTTTCTCTTTGCTACTTGGACTGCACCTGGATAGAGTCATTAATGCCTAATATTTCTACATCCCAAAAGTTAATTAGCTATTGTGAACAACACACGGATGCGCACCGCGTCCGCCGCCCGCCTGCTGTTGTCAAACAGAGATAGCAATATTCCGAACGAATTTTGCAAACGTCTCGATTTGTAGTTGCGAGCCGCGGTCGCAGCGGTCTTAAATGGATCTTTCCTAATTAAAGAATGTATTAATGAATTGACACCACCTATAACCAAACTAATAAATAAATCCTTTGACGAAAGTATCTTTCCGGATAAATTAAAAGAAGCTAAACTACGACCAATATTTAAAAAAGGCGGCAAGCCTCAAGATCCCTGTTCCTACCGACCAATAGCCCTTCTACCAGCTATATCAAAATTTTTCGAAAAAGCAGTGTCCAATAGAATTAACAAGTTTCTGGAAAAATTCAATCTCTTGGACATAAATCAGTTTGGCTTAAGGCAAAAAAGATCGACCACACTCGCGGTATATAATTACGTACAAGAAATATATAATTACATCAATGACAAACAATATGCCACAGGTTTGTTCCTAGCTAAGCCTATGATAGGGTTTCCCATGACATTTTATTACAAAAATTAAATGGCATAGGACTTAGGGGTACTGGCTATAAGTGGCTAAAATCTTACCTTAAAAATAGAAAACAGTATGTTGAAATAGAACATTATAACAAAGAAACAAAAGAAATGCAAATTGTAAAATCACTGACAAAGATTATTAACCATTCCATTTCACAAGGCAGTGTGTTGGGGTGTATATTATTTATTATATATATAAACGACCTACCTAAAATAATTGACTCGAAGTGCGTTCTATTCGCGGATGACGTATCGTTAGTGTTTAGAAGCACTGAGAACACCGAAATTTTGACCAACATAGAAAATACTTATGAAATAGTTAAATCATGGCTAGAGAAGCACAATCTGCAAATTAATGTTAACAAAAGTAATCTACTACAATTTAGGACATACCAACGAAAGCCACTAAACATAAATAACCTTATTAATAAATTAAATATCCCAGAAAGAGACGATCTAACGCTTCTTGGTTTAACATTGGACAATAATCTAACATGGAAAAAGCATGTCGAACATATGAAGACTAAATTATCGAAATTCAAATACGCATTATGCAAATTAAAAAGTAACACAAATTATGAGACCGCGCTCTCAATATACTATGCCTATGCTTAGGTATGCATGGTTTAACTATGACATAATATTGTGGGGTGAAAGTACTGACTTTAACGATATTTTCATCATGCAAAAGCAATGTATACGCATCCTTATGAACATTAAGCCATGGGAAAGTTGTAAACCACATTTCGTAAAAAATAAAATATTAACGTTACACTCCCTTTACATATTACAAATAGCTACGTTCGTGCAAAAACACAGGAATTACTTTCGATCAAACATAGAAGTAAACCAGAATTATAACCGAAGAAACAAAAACAAATTGATTACACCAACACCAAAATTGAAAATAATGAAAAATAGCCCCAACTATAGAATCGCAACAATTTATAATAAATTACCGAATTACATAAAAGATGACGAGAATATAAACTCATTCTATAGCAAACTTAGATTACTTTTATTAGGGAAATGTTATTACACATTAAAAGAATTTATGACGGATAAAACTTTTTAGATGTAGGTAGGTACTTCATAATTTATTTTGTTAGATCCGGCCTGATCAAGGACATAAATATTGTATATTCCAGTGACATTAAATCTAATCTATTTTCTTTTGTATTGTATTGTAAAATGACTTTATATTTAACCTATTCCTTATTATTATTTTATTCTAAATTAATCTGACTAAATATGACTGTGTGTTATTGTGTTTAATTTTATATTGTTTATTACTGTTAATATTGATTGAAATCATATCGACGTCTTGACAGTCATGTATTTTTATTTTACTTTTATTTCTGAATGTATTTCATTGTATTTTTATTAGTTTTGAACACGAACTCAACAGCAAACCAACATTGTTCTTTGCAGTGCCCTGACAGGGTTCATGTACCTACAAAAACCGACAGTAAATGTTGTAAAATGTATTATGTGCATGAGAGCAAATAAATAAATAAATAATGAGTCTGTAATAAGATTGTTAAACAAACAAAACATTAGGTTGACTGCTACTGAGAGTTCTGATATAGGCCTGAAGTAGTATCGACCTTGGTTATAGGATCGGTATACTACTTGCGTTATTGTGTAGCTATAGTGCACAGCTATTGAAGCGATAGGCGATGGAATGAAATGAAATGCCGGGCGAGAAGCGACAGAGTATATTGCTACTATGAGATATGGAATAGTAATGAGTATTGCTTTTTTTTTTTTCTGTAGGTATGGCATCTCATAGCTGGTTCCTGAAACCGTGGCTATTTAACCGGTCAATCCTGTGGTTGCCTTAAGCTACTACAATCAAAGCCTCCAGCCAGGGCATATATTAGCTAAGCTAAAAAGCTTAGGATAAACGCTCGCTAAGGGCACCCCCTGTGGGGTACGAGCCTCGGCTTAGGGCGTTATCCGGAGGGAGGACATCAAAAGATGGGACGGGCTGGATCAAAAGGTTTTGATCATTATTATTAATCGGAGAATTTAAAGCTACGTGCACAGCTGCAACAACTGCTGGCACATCGATTTCGAGCAAGCATCTTTATTTTGTTCACAAGAGCTAATTAACTTTTGGGATGTAGAAATATTAGGCATTAATGACTCTGTCCAGGTGCAGTCCAAGCAGCAAAGAGAAAAGGAGGTGATAGCAAATTTTGAAGAAAATATCCAGGTCTACTCTGAAGCCAGGTATAAGATGTTACTATATTGCTGTTTGTCATAGATATTTTTCCCTATAATGTCCACCCTTATTTTGTTTTAATGGTAGTTAAACCATTTTCGAGATGAACAAAGGAATTGATTAGTAACAGCCCTGCATAATCAGCTCCTATCAATAGGCCTGTAGCGAGTAGGCAAGTTCACTCGCACGACTCAACGCAGCACAGTATCTTGCGATTCTACGTCAGAGCGTGGCGTGATCAAAACAAGTTACAAAGCTCCGCTTACTTCATGACGTCAGTCGGACTTAGCCCCGCCTCTCGGAACATGGCGCCCGCGCATCTGCTGTACGGACACTAACGAGGCAAGATGGCGGCGGACTCGCCTATTGTCTACGTTAACGAGAGGGCGTCAACTCCTACGCAAAATGGTCAAGCGCGAACCGTTATCATTATTATTTAGTTTTAATGCATTAGTATAAGTACCGTATATTTTGAAAGCATTACTCCCCCCCGACCCTTGCTCGAAATCGATGTGCCAGCAGTTGTTGCAGCTGTGCACGTAGCTTTAAATTCTCCGATTAATAATAATGATCAAAACCTTTTGATCCAGCCCGTCCCATCTTTTGATGTCCTCCCTCCGGATAACGCCCTAAGCCGAGGCTCGTACCCCACAGGGGGTGCCCTTAGCGAGCGTTTATCCTAAGCTTTTTAGCTTAGCTAATATATGCCCTGGCTGGAGGCTTTGATTGTAGTAGCTTAAGGCAACCACAGGATTGACCGGTTAAATAGCCACGGTTTCAGGAACCAGCTATGAGATGCCATACCTACAGAAAAAAAAAAAAAGCAATACTCATTACTATTCCATATCTCATAGTAGCAATATACTCTGTCGCTTCTCGCCCGGCATTTCATTTCATTCCATCGCCTATCGCTTCAATAGCTGTGCACTATAGCTACACAATAACGCAAGTAGTATACCGATCCTATAACCAAGGTCGATACTACTTCAGGCCTATATCAGAACTCTCAGTAGCAGTCAACCTAATGTTTTGTTTGTTTAACAATCTTATTACAGACTCATTATTTATTTATTTATTTGCTCTCATGCACATAATACATTTTACAACATTTACTGTCGGTTTTTGTAGGTACATGAACCCTGTCAGGGCACTGCAAAGAACAATGTTGGTTTGCTGTTGAGTTCGTGTTCAAAACTAATAAAAATACAATGAAATACATTCAGAAATAAAAGTAAAATAAAAATACATGTCAAGACGTCGATATGATTTCAATCAATATTAACAGTAATAAACAATATAAAATTAAACACAATAACACACATAGTCATATTTAGTCAGATTAATTTAGAATAAAATAATAATAAGGAATAGGTTAAATATAAAGTCATTTTACAATACAATACAAAAGAAAATAGATTAGATTTAATGTCACTGGAATATACAATATTTATGTCCTTGATCAGGCCGGATCTAACAAAATAAATTATGAAGTACCTACCTACATCTAAAAAGTTTTATCCGTCATAAATTCTTTTAATGTGTAATAACATTTCCCTAATAAAAGTAATCTAAGTTTGCTATAGAATGAGTTTATATTCTCGTCATCTTTTATGTAATTCGGTAATTTATTATAAATTGTTGCGATTCTATAGTTGGGGCTATTTTTCATTATTTTCAATTTTGGTGTTGGTGTAATCAATTTGTTTTTGTTTCTTCGGTTATAATTCTGGTTTACTTCTATGTTTGATCGAAAGTAATTCCTGTGTTTTTGCACGAAAGTAGCTATTTGTAATATGTAAAGGGAGTGTAACGTTAATATTTTATTTTTTACGAAATGTGGTTTACAACTTTCCCATGGCTTAATGTTCATAAGGATGCGTATACATTGCTTTTGCATGATGAAAATATCGTTAAAGTCAGTACTTTCACCCCACAATATTATGTCATAGTTAAACCATGCATACCTAAGCATAGGCATAGTATATTGAGAGCGCGGTCTCATAATTTGTGTTACTTTTTAATTTGCATAATGCGTATATGAATTTCGATAATTTAGTCTTCATATGTTCGACATGCTTTTTCCATGTTAGATTATTGTCCAATGTTAAACCAAGAAGCGTTAGATCGTCTCTTTCTGGGATATTTAATTTATTAATAAGGTTATTTATGTTTAGTGGCTTTCGTTGGTATGTCCTAAATTGTAGTAGATTACTTTTGTTAACATTAATTTGCAGATTGTGCTTCTCTAGCCATGATTTAACTATTTCATAAGTATTTTCTATGTTGGTCAAAATTTCGGTGTTCTCAGTGCTTCTAAACACTAACGATACGTCATCCGCGAATAGAACGCACTTCGAGTCAATTATTTTAGGTAGGTCGTTTATATATATAATAAATAATATACACCCCAACACACTGCCTTGTGAAATGGAATGGTTAATAATCTTTGTCAGTGATTTTACAATTTGCATTTCTTTTGTTTCTTTGTTATAATGTTCTATTTCAACATACTGTTTTCTATTTTTAAGGTAAGATTTTAGCCACTTATAGCCAGTACCCCTAAGTCCTATGCCATTTAATTTTTGTAATAAAATGTCATGGGAAACCCTATCATAGGCTTAGCTAGGAACAAACCTGTGGCATATTGTTTGTCATTGATGTAATTATATATTTCTTGTACGTAATTATATACCGCGAGTGTGGTCGATCTTTTTTGCCTTAAGCCAAACTGATTTATGTCCAAGAGATTGAATTTTTCCAGAAACTTGTTAATTCTATTGGACACTGCTTTTTCGAAAAATTTTGATATAGCTGGTAGAAGGGCTATTGGTCGGTAGGAACAGGGATCTTGAGGCTTGCCGCCTTTTTTAAATATTGGTCGTAGTTTAGCTTCTTTTAATTTATCCGGAAAGATACTTTCGTCAAAGGATTTATTTATTAGTTTGGTTATAGGTGGTGTCAATTCATTAATACATTCTTTAATTAGGAAAGATCCATTTAAGACCGCTGCGACCGCGGCTCGCAACTACAAATCGAGACGTTTGCAAAATTCGTTCGGAATATTGCTATCTCTGTTTGACAACAGCAGGCGGGCGGCGGACGCGGTGCGCATCCGTGTGTGTGTGTGACTGGATAGATAGCTACTTACCTTTCATTCATAACGAGTCGACGGCATTTATATTTTATTATTAGTAATTAGGTATGTTCATTACTTGCTTTATTTCTGTTGAATACTTTGGGAAATCGTTAGTATATGTACAGACTAGTAATGCGTTTTTTGGAAATTTCTTTATAATGCCAATATCTCAATGTTTTAGAATATCTCTGGATCTAGGCCTTGTAGAGAAAATCTAGTAGATATGAAATGAAATTGTTTATTCTGTAAATAGGATAAGTATCGGAATCACTTTTACACGTCAGATTAAAAAAAAACAGTACCGCGGTAATCAACGCATTGATGCCTTTTATTCCACGGTTTCGGTAAATTGCGTTACAGTGTCGCGAAATCAAAGGTTTAGTCCCATCTCAAAAATGCTCAACACGCCTAAAGAAGTATTCAGTTCAAGAAAACTTCCAAAACCTTTAAAGTAAAAATACTTGCATAGAACTTTGATCCATAACTAAATATAAATAAGGAGCAGAATTGCATCGAGCGTCGAAGGAGCGAGTAGCCGAAAAAAATACTTTGAAGAAAAATACTTGAATAGAACATTGGTACGGACCTTATCTAAATAAAGAGCACAATCGCATTAAAAAAAAAACTTCCAAAACCTTTAATCCGTAATGTAGTATAAATAAAGAGCACAATCGCGTTTACAAAAAAAAAAACTTCCAAATCCTTTAAAGTAAGAACGCTTGCATAGAACTACTAGGGGTTTCGAATACCGGATTTTTGCAGTACCGTATAGAAAATGTCCAATACTGGGATCCCGGTATGAGACTATTTTTTTTACTTAATATCGTTTTTTTATTCAACAACTAATAAGTTTCACTACAAAATAATAAAAAACTGCTTTTTAAATATAAAGTCACTTTTTTATACAACTTTAAATTGCAAACAGAATCTCCTAACAAAAATAACAAAATAATCTGATACATAGTATGAGAAAAGTACCTAGATAAAATAAAGCATTTAAATTTGAATAATCTGTATCTAAGTAATTACAATTTAGCGATCTATTTATATTTATGTTTTTATAAAATAAATCTCTTTAAAATCAACATATAATATGTTTTAATAAAATCACATAAAAATCAGTCAAAATTGTTCATCGTGCTTTTAAGGGGGAAGCGCCAGGGTAGCTCGCAAAATTCAAATTTTCTCACGTTTTTTGCATTTTGCAGGTTAGTGTCAGGTTTTATGTAGATTAAAATATGATTCGCGGTCGTAACAAATATGGCTTTACTCAATTATAATCATTACAATCAGCAATAGTGATTAAGAAGAAGATAAAGGTGTCAAATGTCATGATTTCATGAAATCATGACATTTGACACCTTTACTAACTTATGGAGTTGTATTGCTGATTGTAATGATTATAATTGAGTAAAGCCGCTATTATAACCATAAAAATTGTTAATCACCACCCTTAGGAAATAAACTGGTGATTTCAGTAATTATGTTGCGAATATTTGATATTACCATACATACAACTATAATCCCTAGATTTCGTAAATTTATTTATTTAATCACCATAATTGGCAAAGTGACTGGAAAGTAATAGTCATCTACGTGGTAGTGCACCCCTCTACTACAGTACACCGGTGTACACCCACAATTCACAATTTAAAAAAAAAAATCATTTTGTCTTTTTGTCTACTCTTCTCGTCGTCAAAATCGAGAACGACTAAATACGACAAAATAACTGATTATCTCGTGTTGAACTGTCAAAAATCGAGATAAATAACGTGTCATGTTAGGGTTTGTTGACAAAACATCAAGTTTGACAGAACGAGTCAAGTATTTTGTATGGCGTAGCTATCAGAAAACGATAACACTACAGAAATAGACAAAAATTAGTCGCGCGAGGGTGGATAATTAAAAAAAAAAAAAAAATTAAAATTAAATTCATTTAATTCAGAATAATTGCTATTATCGCGTGTGTCATGTTAGGCCTGCTGGAAGAAGCATGGGTCCTAACTTCCCTTTGAGTTTTAGCTTCTATTTCTGCCTCCTGTTAGTAGCACAAGTAGTAATGAAATGTAACTAACTGTCGAATTAAAATACGCAGTTTTTAAAACTTACCCAGATAATTATAAAATTGGTTGGAAATATAATGTGTAGGTAATAAAAAGAAATTGTTTCACTGTAGTGTCTGCTGATAAAATAAAATCACCAATACCGGTATCCCGGTAGTGGACATTTCAATACCGGTATTGAAAAATGTCAAATAATGTCCGGGATCCCGGTATTAGCCAATACCGGGATCCCGGTATTGAAAGCCCTACATAGAACATTGATCCGTAACTAAATATAAATAAGACATAAAATAGTCTTGCGAGTATTTCGGATCGGCACTTGGTCGGCGTACTTGCAAGTAAATACCTAGTATAAAAACCTGCTCCTATAATATAGCCCTCGTTCGCACGGACGTAATAAAATCGCGGCGAAATTTTTCGTGCACTTGATTTTCAACGCTCTGCTTAGCGCCGAGAGTTGAAAATCCAACAGTGTTTCTTCAACGCGCTGGGACGAGAGTACGTCCCAGCACGTTGGATAATCAACAATCCACCTATACCTGGACTACCGCGTTTCGGCCGTGTGTATAATTTAGATGTTTCTACGACTCGCTGAGGGTCTTTAGACGCATAAATAGGTACCTACCGATTAATATTACTCATGAAACATAAGTACTCGTTTGTCCAGATACGGATGTTTGTAAACACATTTATGTTATCTAAAGATAGAAAGAAAGAAAAGATAGAATGAAAAAAAATTTTTTTTTCAGAAACACGTGTATACAAAAAGATAATTAACTCGAGTAAAACAATCAAAACAATAGATTTAAATATAATCACGAGCACAAAACAGAAGTAGTCGGCAGCTGCTTTAATTTAGTAAACAAATAAGCACAGTAAAGTACCTATATAATACACCTAATCTTATAATACTGACAAAAAATACCCCGAACGAATTCCAACCAAGCACGTTGCGCTAGTGTGAGTGCCTGTCGGAGCGATATACAACTACAGTGAGCAGTACGACCACGCACACATTGACAAATTATTCCTTGACGCGATGGCAATACTAGCATCGAAAAATTATGATAAATTTGGATGTGTTCCGTAATACAAAAAATGATGAATGAAAACAGAATGTATTTCCATTTTTTTTTTCGATAATTTGTAACTTGATAACATAAACTATGCTTCTACGGAAACAATATTACAAATATTGTTGTTAATAATACAGAAAAAAACATATGAAAACATGTCATTTACGCTGTAAAACTGTACGAAATGCAATTCGCTTACATTTCATTTAAAGATAAGTTTTTGAAAATCAAAAGACGTAGGAGCCTAGCTTATTTTTTAAATACTCTTGCTCGCGCAAGTTTGAATAATAAGTTTTTTTTATTATAGTCCGAACGCAGTTTTGAGCTATATTCCTTCCTTCCCAATTCCCGTACAACGGAACGAAACGGACGCTCATCGCACGCACCAATCAGAGGCTGCTGCCGCTGTGGCGGGAGCCAATCGCATCTCCTGTGATTTGAGGTTGCTTCTCAAATTTTGGACACTTGTCAGTGACCGCTCACCGCTAACGCCCACGCGCACCGCTTACACCCACGCGCGCCGCGCGCGCCCCGCGCGCTCCAAACCGCCAACCGCACCACCATTTTATATCAAAATTCACGAGCTCTCTATTTGTAAGGCCGATATAATTGTGACATTTAAAACACCCAATAAGTGCACCACAGTGAGTTGAATCAGTGAACACCAGGATAGCCAGAGCTGTCCTTGAGTCAACGTGTTTCGTCCAGAAGATTCCCAAGTAAGTCCATCCATTCCTATTCCTTATTCATACCTGTGTGTAGCTCAATTCTGTGTCGGCTAATATTCCACCCCACGTAAATTATTTTCCCGCGTATGGTCCTTCGAGAACCGCGTCAACTTATTCACACCAACTCTCGTCTCTCTTCAATAGACATTTTTGATATTTTATAGCACTCAATGCTTGAGTGATCCTTTTCACACCAAATACATTTTTTAGCAGTTCGCTCTTTTCTAGTTGGTTCAGTGTTTACCATAAAGCATCTTGCAGTTGTTTTGAGAGGCTTACCTGTCTCTGTATCGAATGTCGATTTAGCCATGGTTATTCTCTGTTTAATCTCCACTTCTTTCTTTAGAAATTCCAATAATGAGCTGAGTACATTATCCATTTTCTCTGGTCTTGCTCTCTCCCATGCTTTGAGGGTATCAATTGGCAACGCTGACTCCACCATTGGTAGAAGAAATGCAGAGAATTTGTCTTTTGCAGGACAAGGAATACAATGTCTTTTACGACAATTGAAATTTCCAGTGTCGATATGTAAAGCTATCAGTTGAGCGTTGAGTTTGTCATATAATGAAGTTAGATCATTATTTAATTCTTTATTCAATATTAATGCCAAAAACTCTCTCACATAAACTTGTATTAGTAAATCTTCTCGAGCATATCGTGATTTGAGCTCTTCAACACATTGTTTATAGCTAGTAGTTACCAACGGAAAACTATCCACAAATGACTTTCAAATTCAAATTCAATCGTTTTATTTCGGACTAAAGGATCCATATAGTGTTAGTAAAAACTTAGCCTATGTTAGTAAACACAATAATTTAAAAAACAATAATCATTAATTGGCTACATGGACATGTGCACGCACATGTCTGCTAGCCCAGAGCCTGATAAATGGTCCATCAACCTTGTCCGCCAGTGTAGCTAAAATACTGTTAGGGCTACCCCTGAATCGCCGCAACATCGATGCACACCGCTTGCGCATGATGGCATGAAAGTCATCTATTCGCGCTTCCGCAAACATGCCCGATGCACTGCAAAACCGAGGCAGCCCCAACAATATCCTCAGCGCATTATTATATTGCACGCGCAGAGCGTTGTAAGCCTTCTGCGTATACCTAACCCACAAGCTACAAGAGTAAAACGACTGGCAAAAGGCTCTGAAGAGCGTCAGTTTTACCTCGTCAGTGCACCGCGCAAACCTGCGGGCAAGCATATTGCATCGGGCTGCCAACGCCCTGCGCTCCCTATCTATATCCTGGTCATCCGTGAGAGAACCCGTGACCACATGACCGAGGTATTTAAATTGAGTGACGACTTTTAATGGTGTTCCTTGTATCGTCACCGGTGGTATATTCGTTGGTGTATTATTACATCGGTTCCTTCTTCCATCGCTTGTGATAGGTATTGGTATTTATCGATTTCGTCAATTTCTGGGTTGTTATCAACTTTTTGGAATGAGCCCCAGAAGTTTAACCAATTTTTTATGTTCCCGTTGAATGTTTTTAATTGTAGACGCGCTAAGTTTACCTCGCGATCCCTGTCTATGAATCTTGGAGACAGCTTCGTCGTCGAAATCGATTCGTATCGCGTTTGTAGGAGCATACATCTTGTTTCATATTTTGAGGCGTCATTCAATTCGGCATCGAGATCTTTTCGTTCCAATCACTTGAACTCATTAATAGTTGTTGAATCTCGATGTGTAACGTATTTAAATTTTTGTGGCATTCTTTCATAAATTTGTAGCTTGACTTCGCCTCGATTTCGTTGTGGTCCTTTGCGTCCAATACAGTTTCGAATGCGTTCGCAGACTTTGTAAAATGTCGACGTAATACGGAGCGTATCTTCGTTTTGTTTTCCATTGTTACGGTCGCCAGATTGTGAACGCCTTGTTCACGTATTTAATATTTTATTTGGATCGAAGATACCTCTGACCTCTGGACACAATAAATAATAATAATAAATAAAAATAAAATAAAAATCGTTTATTTTCAGGCGTCGACGGCCCATAGCGTGTTAGTAATCAGTACAAACTTAAAACACACATGAGTACAAAAATAAAAACACAAATACCTACACAATAAAAATACAGCCAAGATAACATGCAGTTTGATAAATCTATCCATTGTAGGCCCTTCTAGCCTTTCTGCAAACACCTTCAGAATGCTATTGCTGCTTCCCCTCAATCTGCGTATCACTGATGCCACCTTTTTGCGCATGATCGCGAAATAATCGTCAGTGTGCGCATCTGCGAACATCCCTGACGCACTACAGTAAGGTGGAAGCCTCAACAGTGCCCTGAAGGCGTTATTATATTTAATGCGCAGTGCGCTGTCTGCTTTTTTGGGTATGATTAGCCCACAGACTGCTGGTATAAAATATTTGACAAAATGCCTTAAAAAGTGTTATTTTAACCGGTGCTGAACAATCAGCAAACCTGCGTGCTAGCATGTTTCCCCTCACAGCCAGCGCCCTGCGCTCCCTTTCCATGTCTAAGTCATCTTTTAGATCCTCGGTAACAATATGGCCCAAATATTTAAATTGTGACACCCTGTTCAAGGGTAAACCGTTCAGTTCTACGGGTGGACAGTTACTTAGGTGCGTGTCAAGCACACTGTCAAACACTTTGGCTATCACGGTTGCCAATGATATTGGCCTATAGTTCCCTTTGTCAACTATATCTCCCGTCCGATTCTTTATAATAGGTACAACTAACGTATCTAGCATCTCCTGTGGAAGGTAAGAATGGCCCACACAAAGATTAAAAAACATGGTTATTACTCTTGGTAAGTGCACACCAGCATTTTGGAGATGCTCAATGCTGAGTCCATCATGGCCAGGAGACTTTCCCCGCTTCATACTTTTAATGACTGCTTTTATTTCTGTACACGTAAACTTAAAGGGTGTTCCTGATTGATAAGACTCAGCAATATTCACCCTTCCCATAGACTCAAGAGGTGAGCTCACAATAAACTGCTCTTTAAACAAATTAGCTATCCCAGTGTGGTCACTCTCACCCTCCACTCTAACTGGTAAGCTTGGAGAGGCATTGAGCTTTTTAGTACCTTTCCAGAATGACGAGAAACATTTCTTAGAATGGAGCGAGGCCATTGCAATTTTTTCTTGGTTCTTAATGACCCATTTCAATTTTGATTTAAATACTTTACGACTTAATATCATGTCCTCATAAATAGGCCCACTACAACCCAGAAGTGGGCCTATCTATGCCCCATACCACATCCACAATTTAAACTTAGATCTTGCCCGAGTATGAAAATCTTTGACATGCTTGTTCCAGCCTTTTATAACTTTCTTTCTAATAATGGCTTTAGACACTGTTTACACTAGCTGATTCACTTAATATAGATACTAAGTCTTTATACATCAAATCCAACAATAACCTATGATTGGGATCATCACAAAAAATATCAGGATCCTAATATCAGGATAAAATATCCTGAAGGCCGGGGGAAAACCTGTTCTTAAGGCCCTCCAGAAGCTTTTCGATTCCGTCATACTCGAGGGTCAAACGCCACAGGCATGGAACAGAGGTGTGGTGGTACTCTTCTTTAAAAAGGGCGACAATGCCCTGCTTAAGAATTATAGGCCCATCACACTTCTGAGCCATGTCTACAAGCTGTTTTCAAGAGTTATCACGAACCGTCTCGCGCGCAGGTTTGACGACTTCCAGCCTCCCGAACAAGCCGGATTCCGTAAAGGCTTTAGCACCGTAGACCACATACATACGCTGCGGCAGGTTATACAGAAGACCGAAGAGTATAACCAGCCTCTCTGCTTAGCGTTTGTGGACTACGAGAAAGCCTTTGATTCGATCGAGACATGGGCTGTGCTGCAGTCTCTTCAACGGTGCCAGATCGACTATCGGTACATCGAGGTGCTAAAGTGTTTGTACAAAAACGCCACTATGTCAGTTCGACTCCAGGACCAGACCTCGAAACCTATCCTTCTGCAGCGAGGTGTGAGACAGGGAGACGTTATCTCTCCGAAACTGTTCACCGCTGCACTGGAGGATGTCTTCAAGGTTCTGGATTGGAAAGGGCTAGGCATCAACATCAATGGCGAGTATATCACTAACCTTCGGTTTGCCGACGACATAGTTGTCATGGCTGAGACCATGGAGAAACTCAGTACAATGCTCGATGACCTCAGTAGAGCCTCCGAAAGAGTGGGTCTTAAAATGAACATGGACAAGACAAAAGTCATGTCAAATGCCCATGTGACACCCACTCCCATGAAGATCGGAGACGCTACGCTCGAAGTTGTGGACGAGTATGTTTACCTAGGACAAATTGTCCAGCTAGGTAGGTCCAACTTCGAGAAAGAGGTCAATCGTCGAATCCGACTCGGCTGGGCAGCGTTCGGGAAGCTACGCAATATCTTTTCGTCCCACATACCACAGTGTCTCAAGACGAAAGTCTTTGACCAGTGCGTGTTGCCAGTGATGACCTATGGTACTGAAACGTGGTCGCTCACAATGGGCCTTATCAGAAGGCTAAAAGTCACCCAAAGGGCAATGGAGAGGGCTATGCTTGGAGTTTCCCTACGTGATCGAATCAGAAATGAAGAGATCCGCAGGAGAACCAAGGTAACCGACATAGCCCGAAGAATTGCCAAACTTAAGTGGCAATGGGCAGGGCACATTGCTCGCAGAACGGATGGCCGATGGGGTCGAAAGGTTCTGGAGAGGCGACCACGTACCGGAAGACGTAGCGTTGGAAGGCCTCCCACAAGATGGACCGATGACCTTGTGAAGGCCGCAGGAATCCGCTGGATGCGGAAAGCACAGAATCGGTCGAAGTGGCGGTGCTTGGGGGAGGCCTATGTCCAGCAGTGGACGTCTTTCGGCTGAAATGATGAAATGATGAATGATTATAGAATACATCTCGCTAAGACACTCCGTAAAAAGTGGTAGATTTTCACGACAATCCGTCGGCATATACATGTTTATAATCAAAAAACACCTGTTGTTCACCACTATATTCACTGCACATATACAATCACTGATACATTGTACCTCACTCACGTAGCTAAATGCAGTTTTACGCCATAGTATGGCGAGCCCTCCGTAGGGTCTCCCTTTACACATGCCAGCTGACGTATCCACTGAAGACTTTCCCGTATAACTGAATTCCTGATCAACACTATCAAGAAAGGTTAGATCATGTGGGTATAACCACGTTTCTTGTAGCAAAACAATATCAGCTGTTTTGCACAGTGAACGCACACAGTTCACCGACCTTTTGATATTTTTGCAATTGAATGTTATTACGTTCATTTTTGAAATACTATCCATTATTTGATTTTGTTATTGTCTCGCTCCCAAAATTGGAATTATTTTTGTCTCACCTTCTATTCTTGAAATGAATAAAGCGCCTAAAAGTCACGCCGTCAGGCCATATCTAGTCATCTAGAAAAACGTCCAGTTTGTTTTTGTTAACAAGCACTTTAAAGGCATTGTATGGCTTTTCCCTCTTCATCGTTATTTTCTCCAGTGAAACAATCTCCGTAGTTTTATTAACCGACTTCCAAAAAGGAGGAGGTTATATGTTCGTCGCGCATGTTTTTTTTTTGTATGTCCACCGATTTCTCCGTCAATTGTGGACCGATTTTGAAAATTATTTTTTTGTTTGAAAGGGTGTGCTCTCGAATTGGTCCCATATCAATTTTATTAACTTTGCTTTGATAGTTTTTGAGTTAGCTACAAAATACGTATTTTTTTCCCACTTAGTATGTAGATGATATGATAAGTTTCTGTCACTGGTAGCAGGTAGTGGTATTCGAATGTGTGTGGGGTAGGTACCACAACTCATCATCTGCCTAGCCTTTTCCCAACTATGTTGGGGTCGGCTTCCAGTCTAACCGGATGCAGCTGAATACCAGTATTTTACATGGAGCGACTGCCTATCTGACCTCCACAACCTAGTGACTAGGTAACACGATACCCCTTGGTAAGACTGGTTGTCAGACTTTTTGGGCTTCTAACTACCCGTAACGACTATCAAAGATCTACAAATGACAGCCGGGACCAACGGCTTAACGTACTTTCCGAGGCACGGAGGGGACTTGGTATGTAAAGATGGTCACCCATCCACGGACCAACCGCGGCAAGCGTAGCTTAACCTGATCGATCGACCCGTGCAGCTGTTATTACTTAGCCACAAGCCCCTCACCACCACCACAACCACAACTAAAAAGTGAAAAATAAAAACTTTTTACAAAAAAAAACAACCGACCTCCAAAAAAAACACTACAAAGTGAAAAATAACTTTAATGTCGGAAGTCGGTGGCAAAAAACGAAAATACAAAACACAAGACACCGACTTCCGAAATTAAAGTTATTTTTCACTTTGTAGTGTTTTTAGGGTTCCGTTAAAAAACGGAACCCTTGTAGATTCGTCATGTCTGTCTGTCTGTCTGTCTGTCTGTCTGTCTGTCTGTCTGTCCGTCCGTATGTCACAGCCACTTTTTTCCGAAACTATAAGAGCTATGCTGTTGAAACTTGGTAAGTAGATGTATTCTGTGAACCGCATTAAGATTTTCACACAAAAATAGAAAAAAAACAAATAATTTTGGAGTTCCCCATACTTAGAACTGAAACTCAAAATTTTTTTTTTCATCAATCCCATACGTGTGGGGTATCTATGGATAGGTCTTCAAAAATGATATTGAGGTTTCTAATATCATTTTTTTCTAAACTGAATAGTTTGTGCGAGAGACACTTCCAAAGTGGTAAAATGTGTGTCCCCCCCCCTGTAACTTCTAAAATAAGAGAATTATAAAACTAAAAAAAATATATGATGTACATTACTATGTAAACTTCCACCGAAAATTGGTTTGAATGAGATCTAGCAAGTAGTTTTTTTTTAATACGTCATAAATCGTAAACTTATCGTTACTTGCTGCTACGGAACCCTTCATGGGCGAGTACGACTCGCACTTGGCCGCTTTTTTTGGAGGTCGGTTGTTTTTTTTTATATATTTGCATATGTCGTCCACCGCTACCTCCTTGTTTACGTTGGAAATAGACAAAGGGATTTTAACATCCGCTGCTTTAAATTTCTCCGACACGTCTGTGGTCGCTCTGCCCATTTTACCCGTAAAACGATTTTTAGACCGCCGCTTTTGCACTACAGTCCACTTATCCGTTGGTTTCTTGGGCGTTTTCCATTCACCATTCCTTGTGACCTCCGCCATAGTAGGTCTTTTTAATTGACTGTTTTCTGTACGACAAACAGCTAACTCAGACAACACTTCGCACATTTCGTTTTCCAATAGTGTTGAGTTAATCGATGCAGGCGCACCCGTTATGATCGCCTCAGTGTATATGCAAGCGAGAGAGCGATACTTTGGTCACTCAGTGCGGTCGCGCTCTGCACTCGCACACCTCGCGATCGAGTAACCGTCGTCGCCGTACACAGGCGCCGCCGGTGATAATCCTACCGGCCCACTGTCAAGCAAATAACCTCCTCTTTTCTTCGCATTAATATTGCGCGCTAACAATGATACTGGGAGCATGTTTGATTCCAATTCTAGCTTCAGTTCATCCAGTTGAGTGACTGTTGCATATTTACTTTTTATTTCATTGATTTCTCCACGTACAATCAACAAATCTTTTAATAATTTGGTCACATCCACATGATCAAATGTAACTTGCGGTAATTTTAGCAAGTCACGCGCCACGAAGATTGGTATAAGATCTGGCTCTGTCACTTTGAAAACACCACTTTTTCATTACGGACGTTTCTCCATTTTTATTATTTTATCCAACCAAACTTTTTCGCAAGTGTTGCACAGATTAAAAAATTAGTATGGCGGATACACACATTACTTAACACTAACTATGCGTTCACACTGGCGAAACATCACAACAAAACATGTTGAAATCTCTAGTGCCTGTCAAACTTTGTATGGAAAATTGACAGAAAATAGAGATTCCAACATGTTTCGTTGTGAATATTTCGCCAGTGCGAACGCATAGTAAGCGTTATTCAAATACTCACTATTGTGTTTACATTCTATTCAATTGTAATTTTTTATGTAATTATATTTGTTGCGGCCTCCGCGTCATATGCGTCCGTTGATTGTACAAGTTTATATTATTTTATTTTGTTGTTACGTAATAGACACACATGTTACGTTCATGTTGAATATCTGTGCTATGGCACATCTCTTCGGACTCGGCACTCGTGTAAAGCCCGTGTCAAATAGACAGCGAACCGAAGCGTTATTATTTTGTAATTTATGGGATCGTTTGAATCTAGTCACATTGATAATGATCATGCACGATCAATAGCCGCTCATCAGCAGCCTAATTGCGTAACATATTTTATTTTTGATTGCAATTCTGAATCGAAAGCAAGTCCAATCTTAATCGCATGCCATAATTGGAATTGCGATGTACATTTTTTACCATACGACTGAAATTGTATAGGGATGTTCAATACAATTGTCTATAATTGTTAAATTTATATGTTTAGTTACAGCATCTATGAATGGTTAATATTCAAATTATTGTGCTATAATGTAATTTTGTTTTAATTACAACTGATGATCTACTAGTGCTTATAAATAAAAATGTACAATGATTGCCGAAAAATGAAAAACCAATTTTTAAAATACTTTCTACCACAATTGAACTACGTAATAAAACGTTTTTCTTTTCACGTCTTTGCTATCTGTGGCCTATGACAAAATCGTAGAAAAGCAGTGTTGTCAAATTAGAGGGATTTCCACTAAACCTGGGAGTTTTTATCCCAAAAACAAACAACTTTGTAGTTGAAAAACATCTCCCCTATATTGATATATGTCACGGTCAATTCTCCAACTGCAAATGTAAGTTTGTAATGGTTTTTTCTTTTTGTATGTGATAAAACTGAAAATTTACAATTTTCTGTCATTTTCCTTTACTTGTGCAATGAGACGGGCTTTGTGCCAAATTTTATGAGTCTAGGTCAACGAAGTACCCGGTAGTTTTTGATTTATTTGCGAGTACCAAAATATGTCGCTTAAATAGCCGTAATTTTTTATTGTGTTGACTTAGAAGCTTGATTTTTTAGAGCTCTAAGGGACCACAGACGTATTTGATATTAATTTCAACTTGATACCTCCGTACGTTCCTGAGAAAAAGGGTCTTGACAGACTGATAACGAAGTGATCCTGTAAGGGTTCCGTTTTTCCTTTTGAGGTACGGAACCCTAAAAATACTATGATTACATAAGTTATGTTTTATTTTCATACTCAAATCTTCAAATGGACTCCCAAAACAGCGGCCGAATGTCGGTAACAGAAAACCGATTTCAGGAGAGGCTCCGGCTCAGAGTTTCGATCGTCTCTAGTAATATTATTCGGTTGTAAGTGCATCGATCAAAACTATTCAAATATAAACAAAAACTTGCTTAGGCAAAACCACACTTCCGTGGTTTTGTGAAATCGGTTTGTCTAGTTCGGATTATCGATACGATTCCGTTTCTGATTGAAATCGGATTTTTGATTCGTTTCGATGTATCTAGACGCAAGTCTATAGTGGACTTAGGGGAAAAAAATTGCAACACTGAGAGTAAAAGTTGAATGATCTGCCCTCATTGCGTTATGCGTTGACGATTTAATGCAAACTACTGCCTGTCTAAGGTATACCTTTGCTGCTCTAACTTTATCAGAGTGTAGGGAAAAGAAAAGGAAAGGCATATGACATCACATGTTAAACCTTTGACAATAATTTGGGCTGGAATGAATATTCTTTGAATTCTGTGGAGAATACGATATCAATCATGGCGACGCATCTGTTTACATTTTATTTTTGTTGATTTCGGTAAAGTTTTTGTTTTAAATTAATAGTTGTTTTATATTTTTCAACATACAAAATTATATTTACTATTCACGTACAGAAACATGGGCCTGTAATAAGCAGTTTTGGAACATTATTCTTGTGGCTTGTGGAAGTCGGAAGAACTTTGGAAAATTCTCTCGTTCGAGACACCGCCTTCGTTTTGTACTAGCTTCACCAAGATCACAGACTACAATTAAGTACATGGACTAAGACTTAGGCTGTTTTGCTCCATAGCGAAAAGTATCTAAGTCGATATTATCACTACAAGTAAGTAAACCAATATAAATAGGAATAACGTGTGTGAGAGTACCTTCGTATCTCATTAGATTATTTATTGTAGCTGTAGGTACATTATTGGTGAGTCTACGTATACGGACAATCATTCTTTTGTTGCGTAGACACAGGCATCTTACGCGAGGTTAACTATTTATTATGGTTAAAATAATAGTTACGTACTATGTCTCACATTCTAACTAAAATTGTTAATTGATATTTTTGTACATAAGTAGATGCTGAAATAAACTATAATATCCACTACCTAACCAAATAACAGATAACTACAAAACATATTCATAATATTTTCACAGACGTGCTGAAAACACAAGAATGGAACACTACCAAATATCAATATTGTTGACTTCCTAACAAAGAAGTTGGTGGCAAGGTGGCAAACATGGATTGGATTAAGAATCTTATGTATTAATCATTGAAGGTAAGCTTTTTGACACATCATTAAGAATTAAGCATAGCAACTCAATTATGAATATATTTCCTTGGCTGAACTTTTGACAGACACATCATAATATATATTTTATGTTTATCCAATTACCATTATAATTTAGTATTATAAAATATCTGGAGACTGAAAAATCAGCCCTAAATAAAGAAGAAATTATACAACCAGCATGACGATGATGATAATAGATGGCTTTCATCTAGCCATGGGCCTAGTTGATATGTCTACTTTGCCACATGAGTACTTTATTTGAGCAGAAAGTAATATGACTTTGTTTTAAAATGTAGAGTTCCTGGGGAATTTCACCTACGAAGACATGAAGGCAGCATGAATGATACTGCCCCTGCTGTGCTGCACTGCTGCTCTGCTACTTCAGATTTCAAGCTTCTTAAGTACAAAAGTAGAAACTGAAGATCCTTCATGAAATATTTTTTTTAGAAAACTTGATTATAGTCTTGTACGACAGTGATATAAACTATTGTGTTAATTGATAACAGTGTAAACTTTAATAAAGTGTTTTAATTATGAACTATAGAGGGACAAATAAAAATAACTTAAAATGAAATAATTAAGAATGGCATACTATTTGTTTTATACAAACACAGACAATTTTATAATTATAATGATACTATTTAAAGGTGTTTACCTAAATTAACTGTCATTCATTAGATTTAAAGGAAATAGAGAGAAATAAATTATGGTAAACAAATAAAACTGTTTTATTAAATTGTTACAACCTTAACTCAACACTGGACAAGAGAATCGGCACCATTACCATCTATTCACATTAATATGAAATATTTGGACATAGAGCAAAAAGGAATTGGAACAAACATACTGTAAGGATTAGTGGAATTTGGAATCTAATGTCTTCCTGTGGAAATCATCATGGATTATGTATGTACTGCTTGTTGTAAGTGTATGAGAGACAGTTAAAAAAAATCTTGAATAATGTAGTTGAGCCTGACACCTGAAAAAAAAAGAATAGTAAATCTTCAATATATTCCACAGAATAGCAATATTCTGCTATAAACAACAATTGGGTCAATTATAAGCAACAATTGACTTAAATATTCTTACCTACTAATAATATTAATAGGCTAAGTACTAACAGCCGCACGGGGCAATCCATCAGGTTAAGCTACGCTTGCCAGGGTTGGTCCGTGGATGGGTGACCATTTCTACATACCGAGACTCCTTCATGCCTCGAAAAGCATATTAAACCGTTGGTCCCGGATGTCATTTGTGGATCTTTGACAGTCGTTATGGGTCATCAGAAGCCCGAAAGTGACAATTAGTCTTACCAAGGGGTATCGTATTACCTACTTATTGGGTTGTGGAGGTTAGATAGGCAGTCACTCCATGTAAAATACTTGTATTCAGCTGCATCCGGTTAGACTGGAAGCCGACCCCAACATAGTTGGGAAAAGGCTGGGCAGATCGATTTTTTAATAATATTAACAATAAGTGAAAAACATTTAAGATAGGTACTTAGATATATTTTCAGTTGCCTACCTACTTTCTTTACTTTGTTGTTATAATTGCTAAGTAAAAATTCATACAAGTAGTAGGTTAGGCAACTGAAAATATATGTATGGTATTTAAATGTATGGTAAGTTTACGTTTGATGGTGCATTTCATATTCACCAATAAACAATATGGGGTTTATTTATAAACGTTGCATAAAGTTATGTAATGATGAGCAACTGTTTAATCATACATTTTTGAGGTTTTAACGTCACTTAACTATAAGCAATGTTTATAAATACATCCCTATGTGTGTAACATTGTTGCTGTACTTAACACACATTCAATGTTCAACACTTAGAAAGAAAATAATAAGTAAGTACATACCTTAAACAGACAATGATGTGGCAATAGTGGTATGTTCATCAATGTCCTTACATAATCCATTAATATAAAATGATTCAAACTGCTTTTTTTTGTTCTTCCTCAATTATAAGTTTTTGCTTTTCCAATGTATTACAAGCTCGACTGGGTTGCTAAGCTTGTGGCTCAAGTTTGTTACGGTATGAGGTACGAATTTGTCTTTCGTTAAAATGCCACCAAAATACCTCGTTTCTGGAATATCATAATATTTGTTTTTAGTTTAGGTTGTAGGCACTAAACTCACAAGAAAACTTTCACAATTATTATTAAAAATCGACCTCGCTGCTTTGATATTTAACATACCAATAAAATTGATTTATCATTGAGGTTTTACATAAAAACACATTCACAATTTATCAGGAAGACTATTACTTAATTTTTTTCTTAATAATTATGGAGATTTCATGAGTTAATCCCAAAAAGATTGCTAAGTAAAATCTATTGCGACCACTACAGTGGCTTCTCTTTCATTTGACAGACAAAACAAATTACTATAAGGTTTGAAACAAAATTACAACTGTCAAAATGGTTACGCAATTCGATTAATAGCCTTTTTAGACGCATTTCGTTCACTCAATGGAGTATCAAACAGACCGCAGTTTGTTTAAAAAATATTGGAGTTTTGCAATTCCAAAGTCGTAAAATAAAAGCAATTCGATTCAAATTGAAATAAATTCTACTTGAATGGTAATCAAAATACGTTGCGCAATTAGGTAGCAGGTCAACATAATAAATTGTATTTTGTCCAAAGTTGTACACGACGTAACTAGATGGCGTTGGCGTCGAATTAGAAGTCGCTATGGTTTCGTTACCACGATTTGGCTAGGGTTTTGTAAATTTTAGTAAATTTACATTTTTGACTTAGATTTTTGACCGGCTAGTCAGTCTCATAGATCAGTATTCAGTATACTTTTCGGTTGTTTTGTTGAAACCACAACCCTACCGGTATACACATAAGATCAAAACTAGACGTGGGTCGGACAAAACCAAAGAAGTACTAGAGTAGAGATGGGTTCTTTTTTTCTCCTGTGGCAACACTACAGCTAACAGCTGATTTGAATTTGTCCCTATAATTTTAAATATTAGATTTCCTTCTTATTAAGGTCTATTTCCAATTTATTAACTAGTTTAAAGCGTAATTAAGTGTTTTCTGTGTTAAATTCAGGCACTAAGTGCAAATTATGTGTACCACACGATATGTAAACATAATTAGTTAGTAAATGTGAAGGGATAGGGCATAACATAAAATATAGACTCGGAAATTTAAACAATATAAAACAAACAAAGAAAAAAAATAAGAATTAAATGCAAAAAAATAAATAAAAATGCTTGAACGTCGACGCGAAATATTAAGTGTCGGAAAGTTAGAGGGATGGACTATTTTGGATGAGTTAGTATTTCCTCAGTTGCATTATAATCCAAACTAAGAAGCCATTCAACCAGAGCACTCTTACAGGCCTTTTTTGTTAGGTGATAGATCGTGGTAATACGATTTATTTTATTATATAAATGGGAACCTAAGAAAGTATGGTCAAATCTTTGAGAGAAGAACGTTCTGAGGCCTTTAGCAGTTTTGCAGACTGAATATTTCCTGCGTTTTCCTGAGATAGAGAGGGGATCAAATATTGTGGAGGAGTGCTTCTTTAAAACAGTGTACATAACAAAAAGTTACCTCACTGACAATACTTTAAAGTGTTTGTATAGATCTACTGTAGGATACAAGTATAGTAGAAAACAGGCCACCTTTAGTACCACCCGTTGGGCTCTTTCCAATGTTAAAATGTTCGATTTGGGAGCACCACCCCATGATGTTATGCAGTATGTCAGAAGAGATTGACACATTGCATAATATACCCACCGAATAACCGCTACGTCAGCTACGTGGCGAAGATTTTTGAAAAGAAAGATTAATTTTCGAATTCTTGAGGTGAGGCTGTCTATGGGTCAAAAAAGTCTTAGAGGATAGCCGTATAGATATATCGATATTCAGAGCCCACAGTACTCGCCACGCATTCACTCACTCGCATACGGAGCCTATGGGCGGCTGACGTGGAGGACGTCAGCCGCCCATAGGCTCCGTATAAACCTGGAAGTGGTACGGAAGGCCGCAGGTTGGAGTAATACTTCTAATGTCTTCTTAAAGTACTGTAACAGAGATATCATTAACCCTGTTAACAACGATTTCGCTAATGCTATATTTAATGATGTTTAATTATATTAAGACAACATGTTATCTTAACTTCACGCCTCGGCTTGCTTGGCAGAGGTGTACCTATAGTACAATCACAATTTTGCTATGTTTAAGTCTCATGTAATAGGGCGCAAGCCTATTACCATTCCATTTTAATTTGTTCCATTTTTAAGTTTTAGTTTAGGTGTTATTTGTGGAAGAAAAATAAACTTTTTTTTTTTTATTATTATTATTATTTTTAAATGTCTTTTACATATCTCGGGACCCTGGGGTCCCGGACCTTTGGAAGGCGTACGAGGGGCCGAAGCCAACTCGCAGAGGCCCTTTAGACATTTTTGAGTATTGAGGAACCAACCGACGATTATCCCTGTTCGCACTATGCAAGGGCACCCAAGGACAACCCCCGCTTGGTGTAGGACTATTGCAGAATATGGAAACAAAGATATTGGACTATGGGTTTGGGTGGGTTAAGTGGACTGGATACCTGGAGCTATGGAAGGACTATGACCCCTGCCTGATCAATGTTTAAATGTACACGGATAAAATGGCAGGGGGTGACTTGCACGCTCAATAATGGGCCCCCGAAAACGGTCGCTAGCACATAGTGTCGTAGCGACAAGGGGGCAACACGTCCTGAGGTGCTTATGAGGAGTGGAGAGGTATTCCACGGCTATCAGGACAATCCCGGAAGTACGGTCAAGATCCCTACCAGCATCTTACTGGAATACTTCCTTCCTCCGAGCACGTTTGCTCTAGCGAATCTCCACTCAAGCTGGCCAATTAAGGCAAGAATGAGGCGGGAGCGCCGTTCCTCGTCAGTGTTCACTCCAGCCGGCCAATAATGGCAAGCCAGAGGTGAGGAACAAGACTTCTCCCGAGAGATAGGGTCCGTGGGGTCGCTACTGCCCAACAGCTCGCCACATGCTGCCCTGCGGGTTTTTGTATCTCTCTTGGTCTGGCTCCTAATTCCAGACCCGTTCCGGCAAAGTAAACTCTACCGGCACAGGCCTACAGTTTGGAGCGCGCAAGCCCCACCACGACGTCAACGTAGAGATACGACGGTGGGGTTATTATTATTATTTTTAAATGTCTTTGACATATCTCGGGACCCTGGGGTCCCGGACCTTTGGAAGGCGTACGAGGGGCCGAAGCCAACTCGCAGAGGCCCCTTAGACATTTTTAAGTATTGAGGCATCAACCGACGATTATCCCTGTTCGCACTATGCAAGGGCACCCAAGGACAACCCCCGGTTGGTGTAGGACTATTGCAGAATATGGAAACAAAGATATTGGATTATGGGTTTGGGTGGCTTAAGTGGACTGGTTACCTGGAGCTATGGAAGGACTATGGCCCCTGCCTAATCAATGTTTAAATGTACACGAATAAAATGGCAGGGGGTGACTTGCACGCTCAATAATGGGCCCCCGGAAACGGTCGCTAGCACATAGTGTCGTAGCGACAAGGGGGCAACACGTCCTGAGGTGCTTATGAGGAGTGGAGAGGTATTCCACGGCTATCAGGACAATCCCAGAAGTACGGTCAAGATCCCTACCAGCATCTTACTGGAATACTTCCTTCCTCCGAGCACGTTTGCTCTTGCGAATCTCCACTCAAGCCGGCCAATTAAGGCAAGACCAACTCTACAGACCTAGAGTTCGGAGCGCGCAAGCCCCACCACGACGTCAACGTAGAGATACGGCGGTGGGGTTATTATTATTATTATTAACTGGAGATAAATTCAGACTCCAGAATCAGAATATTAGAGTTTATAGTATAATCATGTACACCTATCGAATTAACTGATTTGGTTAAGATTAGGATAGATGTAACTAGATGTAGCAAACAATAAAAGTCTGATAATTAAGTGGAATATTTAGATAAGTATTTAATTATTGTTATACCTAACCTGAATGATTAGTAAAAGGAATCATATTAGTACAATGTTTACTTTACTTTTTTTGTCATGATACTTACTCTAAACATCTGCAAGTAAATTTGTAATCGTCTTCGGTTGAGACCCGAAGTATAATTAAGAATCCTTGAGAAGACCTTGTGAAGTTTGATTCCAATTATGCGAGGGTCTCAACCGAAGACGATTACAACCTCACCCATCCCTACGAGAAGCCCTACAGACAAAAAAGAAAAGTCAAAAATATGTTAACAGCTAGAAGCTATATTTCTCTAAAATTAATGAATAAAGAGCGGGAACGACAGCGCCGCGTGCCGGGGGTGGGAGCGAGACAGGACACTAAGTCTACTTTTTTATTTTTTATCTATGAGTATCTAAAAGTGTGGCAAAGACAGCTTCTCATGTACTGCTGCAAGTAAATTTGTAATCGTCTTCGGTTGAGACCCTCGCATAATTGGAATCAAATTTCACAAGGTAAGTTCGTTTGATTTTTAATAGGTACTTATTAATAAATTCGTTCAAGTGTGAATAAGCTCTAGCGCGAACTGCGGTGCGGTGACTTGCGATGCGTTTTTTTCGCCGCAACGAATAAAATTCTGTTTTATTTGCGCATGCGTTTTTTTACCGCAGTGCGCGCGCTTCCACTGTGTTTCATACTTCACAGATTTTAGGTGGCAAAACGCACCGAAGTCGCTAAGCCTTAAATTCACGCACCCAGGGTTCAGTACAATTGCACAATAGGTATCGACGCCCCCAAGCAATAAGTCGTTAATCGTAAAACTAAAATTTTATTGGAGTCCATTTAAAACTCTGCCCCAAAACGACCCACTGACCGAGAAATGTTTTTGTTTTTAACCGACTTAAAAAAAGGAGGTTACCAATTCGACACGTATTATGTAATATTGTTGGAACTGCAATCCATTCTCACATACATATCATCATGTAATTTTATTCTATCTATTAGGGCTTCCAAACAGATACAAAATTTGATAGATGTATGTATGTTTGTTCACGTATTTCTCCGAAACTATTAATGGAATTGTGACCATTTTGACGACCTGGCTTATTGATACGAGCTATGGGTGTGCTGTCAAAGGGAAAACATCTCAAAACCTTGGTTAAACACAACAAAAAAGTGAAAAATAAAAAACTTTATTACATAAAAAAGGAAATCGGAAGTCGGTGACAAAAAACGAAAAAATATATTTTTCACATATTTTTGTTTTTTTTTTGGAAGTCGATTATTTTGTTGAATTTATCTTTTTAACTAGTCTGACTATTGAGGTCATTGATAGGTAGGTACAGTGTAGGTCAAAAGTGCATAGGAAGGCTAAGAGTCGTATTGCTGTGAACACGCGCTGTAGTCCGTACATGTGTATGTGTATACACTCAGACGTCTGTGGTGGGTGTGCCGTACACACACCACAGAGAACGCACTCTATCGTATCGTCACGGTTCGCGGGCGCCTTTTGTTAGACACGCATCATACACGTGACCTTGGCCAGTGTATGGCATTGCTAAAATTAGAAAGTAAATTATATGTGCAGATAGTAAAAGGCGTTAAGCGTTGGGCTTAGATTCAAGATGGTTAAGGTTCTAATCTCGTGAATCACAGTACTGTTTTTGCAAATATTTTTGTTTGCAATACTAATATTTTTTAAATATTGCTGCCTTTTTATTAATGTTGTTATTGCAATAAAGGGCTTAGAATAAAAATGCGTGATATGTGATAATAAAATTAAAAAATATTTATTCGTTATATTTATTTTACATAACCTCTCAGGCCTTTTTTGATAGATGAGTAGTATAATTAAAATTATTTATTTATTCAGTAGTATACTTACATCTTTATACATAATAAGTTGGTGCAAACATAAACTCATTAGAGTTTTACCGTGCACCAAAATCATCGACCACATGATTTATACAATTAAAACAAACTTAAGTTCTTAATTATACAATGAGACAATAACAAAAACACAATGAGGGTAATAAGCGAAATATTCATCTATTACTTACGAGCGAACATCGGTGACCAATCTACTGACCGTCCTTAAAACAAAAAGTAGTGGAGGAATGTGATTTAGATTAATACAGGTTGTTCCTAAAAGCATGTTATTGTATTAGTAATATATAGGCTAAATTCGTTAGAGATGGCCATAGTTTTTTTAGGGTTAAATAAATTGAGATCACAATTTAGACTTTTATTTTTAAGAAAATCAACAACAATCAGTCTTTCGAAAATCAGCATAAAGATATTTTTATAATATGAGGAACATCGATAAAAAAATTATTTGAAAAAAAAACATAATTGGCCGTCTCACCCGGTATATACGGTAGTGATGGCCGTAGTGGTACGGGACAGATGGCCGGCACTAGATTTGCCTCTGCCTTTCCCCTTTTCTTTGATTTATGCTTGCTGGAGCTCCATTTTCTTCTTCTGTCCACATTTAGAGCACGTGTCATCAAAAGGTGTACAATTTTCATGTGGGGTACAGATTACAGATCGAACATTGAAGCCAATCTTCATGAGACGGGTTTTATAATATTTTTCGCTACATCCAGCATAATTATCAGCTTCATCTTCTGCGTCTTCTTCACCAGATGTATCGCATAATGTTGATTTCTCCTTTCTAGTGTTACTTTCAGACCTTCTTTCTCTTTGTTTGACAGCCGTTATATGACCATCTCTCTTTTTTGTCCGGGTAAGATGGCCAGCTCAATTTTTAAACTTACGAATTACAATTACTTTCCCATTTTGAGGTTAAAACGAAGAAAAATATACACCAAACACAATACACTCCCAAAAACACAAATAAGTAATAAAAAAATTGTATTTCCGGATGGTATATGAACCTACTATAAAATTTCACAACTACTAAATTCAATTAAGGCCAATTTACTTACTTTTTTACTTATTTTAGCTGAATAAGATGTGAAATAGATGTCTAGAAACTTAGGACGCATTCCGAGTTACGCTAAGTGATAATATTGTGAATCCGACCAAATTTAATAGTCACAATTATTACTCAATAGCCCTTATATTTTGTGACTTTTAAATTTGGTCGGATTCGCGATATTATCACTTTTATCGTAACTCGGAATGCGGCCTTAGAAGCAATTTGTATTATTTTAACATATTTAAATTTTTAAATGTTTTAATTTTTAAATGAATTTTTTTCACCATAAATATAAAGCTTTGATCATGGTCGAAGTAATTAAGCAATAAATAAGAATATTAGACTACTTAAAATGTAAAAAAAAACTACTGACAAAATAGTTGATTTTAAGGTTAAGTATAGGCAGTTATTATTTTAGATTTTATTTTAAATATTGGTTGGTATTGAGGTTATAGCTTAAGTATTCATTTTCTTTACGAAAAGAAGATTGAAACTAAACCTCAAATTTTAATCCTAAAATAATAAAAATATCTTGTCTAATAATTCCAAAATCAACATTTACAAATCACTCAAAACAAAATAATTAAATTACTCTTTCATCTTAATTACTTAACGCCAACCGAAACTGTTTTTCATAAAACGAAATTAATGACACTTGCACAAATATATAAATTCCATACTTGCATCCTTATACGGAAGATGCCATACTTGCATCCCTGACAAAAGATACGCATTCTCAAATAATTATTACAAAAAAAGCGCAAATTCAGACTCGGTTACTGAGAAATGCTAACGATATTTGCCTATATAGTAGACCACGAACCAACTACGGTACAGACGCCAGCACATCAAGCTACTACAATCTGTCAAATTTATTTAATAGATTTTCAACTTTATCGCTGAAGTCTAAGGTTCAAAGTTGATTGAGAAAATTTGACAGTTTCGGGTAGCTTGATGTGCTGGCGTCTGTACTAGAAATATTAAGTATGAGGGTGCCAAAATGTATAAGTAACGAATTGCCGAAACATATTAAGGAAATACAATATTTTCCCCTATTTAAAAAGAAATTAAAATTCCACATAATGAAAAGTTTTCAATTATTTTAAGTGTATTTCATAATAACTCGCAATATTTACATAAACTATATTATACAAGAAAATGTAAACTAAATGCAAAATTTAACCTAAGTTTAAATAAAAAATATTAAAAAGTGATTACACTTTGAATAGCAACTATGATAGAAACTGTGTTTCGATACGTAATATGGACTCATAGCTTCAATATTTTTTGCAGATTACCTACACCAACCAAAATATATTTTTTTAAATGTATAAAATACCTTCTAAACTCGATCTTTTTTAGCATAGTTTATTTTACTAACATAATGTTAGGTTAGCGACTAACAATATTATACCTACTTCTAATTATAACATACCGTTCCGATACTCGTTCCAAAGAACGTTTATGTAACCAGTGTTTCTCATTCTAAGTGAATAATTGTATTCTGTTTTTGAGGAATAAATGTCTTAATCCATAATATTACTAAAATAATATTAAACATTTTCGGCCTATCTGCTAGAAATACGACAAACACCACATTGAAACGTGCTTAAAAAATTCGTTACCATAAATTCATGCAATAACGAATCTGTTGTTTATTAAGTTGGTACGGTCAATATTTTAAGGTCAAAAACGGTTTTCTTACTGTCTTCAGTGATGCAAGCCTTCAGAGTGCACGGCGAACGGTTCATAATGACGTGTTTTTAATAATTCAGCAAAATATAATATCTCGTTGGTATGAAACACTGAAAAAAATCGGACCAATCAAGCATGACATTTTGCTTGATAGAAAAAAATATGAATGAAACAATCAAAAACTTATATCAATAGATTAATCACTGTTTGTTGTAACAATAAAGTAAAAATGATCAACTCTTCTCTATCATTTACTTCATACAAGGAATTAAGAAACATTATTAAGATATTGTAAACATGGCACATCACAGATTTAATCAAGCTGGATATTAGATTCTATAATAACAGTTTATTGTTTTTATAAGTTAGTTGATCAATGTAAATACGCCTTTTGTTGTCGGTCGGAGTCATCAGTGTTTCAGGTCAAGACTTGATCATTTCGTTCGTTCGTGAGCTTAAGCATGGCACGCTTTTGTAACGCGGGGTAAATTATTTAGTTATTTGGTTAATTTCAAGTTATTGCACGGTTACAACCAAAAGCAAAATATAGGACGACCTACTGACCGTTATTAACGCGCCAAGTACTCTATGAACTCAGTAAATAGTGCTGTGAGTGAATCTGAGTAGCTGTCGTAGTGGATAATACTCCTGTTTGTGATGGAAAAAGTGTGCGACCTGCTGGCTTGGGGGCTGCCCGAACCACGTGCCACTTTTATCAGTAAGTATAGCTAATGACTAAAATTGAAAAAAATAAATTATTACTAAATTCAAATTATTTATTAAATGTAGGATAAATTTTATCACGTATTGGTTGGTTAGTTTTTTACATTTGATGAGATGCCAAGGTTCAGTACAAGTTTGGCATTCTTCTGTGGGAAAGATCCTGGCCTAGAAAATCTATAGGAATTGCATCTTTTAAAATAAAATTTAATTACAATTTTTGTGTTGAATTTTTGTGTAAGTTACTTACATGCCTACAATCTATTTCAGGACATTGTAGTTCAAGAGCTTAATGCTGAAGAAGAAATAGAAACAACTAAGTTATGTGTCCGTGGCAGAGCTATTAGAAACAAGAGCCCCCAGCCTTGATGCAACTTCAGCCACAACTACACAATGTTTCTGTCATCGATAATAACGTAAGCATGAATTTTTCTTATAAAAATCATATTACTCCCGCCATGTTGAATTCCATCTGCCATGTGGATACAGTGCGAGTAACATCTCCAGAATTGTTATAAAATAGTGTGATTATTGTCAGAATGTGTAACTAGACAATACAGATGTATAATTAAATATAAAATACTAAAAGGGATAAATAGTAAAATAAATGTAAAACAAAGTATGTTTGTGCTCACCGTAAAACGAAACGTGCGTCTGCAGCTGCAAACGCACGTGTTGTGTGATTCATAACTCCCGCCATTAAGAAGGCGTATATAAACGGTTGTTGCACAAGCAAACACGCCAGTCGAGTTCGAGTGATTGTAGAGTGCGCACCTCTGACTATGCGTTCGCACTGGCGAAACATCACAACAAAACATGTTGAAATCTCTAGTGACTGTCAAACTTTGTATGGAAAATTGACAAGCACTAGAGATTCCAACATGTTTCGTTGTGAATGTTTCGCCAGTGCGAACGCTCAGTTAGTCTAAACTTGCAAAATGTAAGTACTATGATTTATATTTTATTTTATGCAACAATGTTTGTTGTTGTGATTTTGAATGTTTTTAAACATAATATAATTATGTGAAACCAAGTTTGGCATATTTATTTCACACCTACTATTTATCTCCTTATAATCATTGTGGTTCACACGATTTAAATAAAGTAATATAGAAAAGGTGAGATTGTCTTACGAAAGGGTATGATGATCTTACATAAGATCATCATAGATGGATGTAGACTCTGTACTCTTACAGATAATCTAGTAATAGTTTAAATACGAAAACTAATTGTTATTCAGGTTCATGGCTTTTGAAAATAAGGTTTAGAAATAATAGGCACTTGTTCATGTACTTACATATTCTATTTCTCCAACACAATATCAAATATACCTCACAGTTAACACTAGGTATCCTTTTAAAATCACAGCTCGAGCCTTAGTACTCGTATCTCGACGTCTAATGCACGACTGTTTGTTTTCCAATTATCTATTACTTTTAGTTCTTTTAAAGTTTTTGTTTGGTTTTTAGAGTTCCGTACCCAAAGGGTGCCACCGGTTTCCTATTGCTAAGGCTCCGCTGTCTTTCTGTCTGCCATAGGGCTGTATCTTTTGAACCATAATACGTAGACACTTGAAATTTTAACAGATTGTTTATTACTATGGCCGCAATAACAACAACTAATAAAAATAAAGAAATAAGTTAAAGTTAAAAAAAATTGGTTATTTGAGTGAACATGGCACGTGGCCTCCTTGATGTTACATAGAAACCGCCTGCCATGCTCACTCAACTGAGTATTTGTAGTAGGTTTTTGTACGGAACAGTGTGCGTTTTTCTTTGCATAGTTTTGTCGCCTAGGTACTGTTTGAAGTGTACTTATAGTCTCGTGGATCAATGAAATAAAAATGTTTTCATGACTAGATTTAAAACACCTTTTATTAAAATTAAGTTACATGCTCTGTGATTAATCCTGCCTCCTTGGCGGTTTATATATAAAAAATAGTTGTTAGTTCCATAGATAATCAATTTTGTTGCCACACTTAAACCTAAATATACTACAATACTCCCCTTTTGAGTCCTTTATAAATTTAATTTTTCAGGAGCCTTAATTGTCCTTGAGGATCTCCTCAAAGAGGATTGAGGTACCTGTTGTGGTTGAGCCTCTTGAGTAACACTGATATTACCTTTATCCTTAAAACTTCTATTACTAGTATTATTAGAACTATCTATAATAACTTCAGGAATTAACTCTTTGAATTCCTCACATTTATAATTATCATTGTTTACCATTATTTCCTTATTGACATCTCTGAAATCTTTAGCCACATGATCTTCAAAATTATTGGGTTTTATAAAAGCATTATTAGTGTTATTACTTATATTAATAGGAACATGAATTTCCTTAGAGATTTCAGGGTTTTCACCAGGTAAAGAACGTATTATCTGATTGAGGTGTCTTTTCCAAATCAAATGTTCATTTAGAATTTTACACAAATAGGTTCTTTTACCTAACACCTCATCTATAATAGCTTTAACAAAAACTTTCTTATTTGGGTTTCTATAATCTCTACAATATACATATTCTCCCTCTGTAAATGTTTCTTCTCTCATATTATTATTCTTATTTATACTATCTCTTGTCTTTTTTTCTTTTAAAATATCTAATCTAGTCCTTAATTTCCTTTGGAACATTAATTCAGCCGGGGTGTTACCCGTTATTGTATGAATTGAATTTCTGTAATGAAAGAGGTATCTATTCATTAATGTTTCAAAGTTTACATTATTGTTTTTCTTATCTTTTAGCGCTTTACTCATACAAAATTTAAAGTTTTTTACAGCATTTTCTGCAAACCCATTAGTCGCAGGGTGAAAAGGAGGTGATGTTTCATGTCGTATTCCATTTCTTGATAGAAAATTTGAAAATTCCTTTGAGCAAAATACTGCTGCATTATCTGTTACAACTACTTTTGGTAGCCCGAAACGACTGAAACATTCCCTAAACTTTTCCTCTGTGTTATTGGTATTTGTATTTTTCATAATAAAGGCCTCTGGCCATTTAGAATAGGAATCAATGATAATTAAAATCATTTTACCATCAAATGGTCCCAGAAAATCAGCATGAACCCTTTCATATGCTGAGTTAGTCTTTGGCCATGAAATATTGTTTGCCTTTTTAGGTTCTGGCCTAGCTGCCATACAAATATTACAATTTTTAACAAAGTTTTCAATAGATTGGTCTAAATTGGGCCACCAAAAATATGATCTAGCATTAGTTTTCATTTTGACAATTCCTTCATGTGTGGTGTGCAACTCTTTTAATAAATTTTGCTGTAACTTACAAGGAATAACAACTCTATACCCCCACATGATAACACCTTGATCAATATATAATTGGTCCCTTTTCTGTGCAAATGGTTTCAAAGCCTCATCTTTAACATTTTTAGGAAATCCATGTCTTATCAAATTAAAAACAGAACTTAAAAGTGGATCTTTTCTAGTCTCAAACCTAACAACATTTAAATCTATAATATTTTGTTCCTCAACAAGGTTAATGTAGTCACACTCAGATTGATTAGTTAACACAGACTGTTCATACTTTAATGGAATTCTTGACATACAATCAGCTTGATTATTATTACTACCTTTGATGTGCTTAAAAGTATAATCAAATCCTGCTAAATACAAAGACCATCTCTGTAATCTGCCTGCTGCCATTTGTGGCAGGCTTTTATGCTCACCAAATAAAGCTTGTAAGGGTTTGTGATCTGACAACAATTCAAATTTTGTCCCAACCAAATATTGGTAAAATTTTTGTACTGCCCAATAGATAGCTAATGCTTCTTTGTTTATCATTGAGTAACCCTTTTCCGCTTTGTTAAAGACTCTAGAAACAAAACTTATTGGCCTATCAGTGCCATCGGGCATAACATGACTCAGTACAGCACCAATACCATATTGAGATGCATCACAAGTTAATCTTAAAGGTTTAGACCTATCAAAATGTACTAAAACATTGTCAGAAATTATATCTTTCTTAATTTTATCAAAACTTTGTTGACAATCAGATGTCCAATTAAATTTGTTATCCTTTTTTAATAACTCATACATTGGTTTGAGTTTTATAGAAACATTGGGGATAAATTTGGAGTAATAATTAACCATTCCAATCCATGATCTTACTTCAGATACATTTTTGGGTGCAGGTGCTTTGGTAATTGCTTCCAATTTCGAAAGATCCTTCTTTAAACCTTCTTTTGAGATAATGTGTCCTAAATATTTAACCTCTGACTGAAAAAATAAACACTTATCTTTGTTTAATCTAATTCCAACATTTGCAAATCTTTTTAAAACTACTTTTAAGTTTTCTAAGTGTTCTTTGTCATTGGCGCCTGTCACCAAAACATCATCAATAAAATTGACTACTCCCTTGGTCCCCTGTAACACTTTTTCCATTTTTGCCTGAAATATTGCTGACGCAGGCTTAGTACCATAAGGTAACCTAGTTAGTCTATAAATACCTTTAGGAGTTGACCACGCTAGTAATTTTCCTGTTTCATTATCTAACAATAATTGATTGAACGCATTCCTCAGATCAAGCTTTGTAAACTTTTCTCCCCCCTGTAAAGCCGTAAAAATATCCTCAATTCTAGGCAAGGGATGGTTTACATCTTTTAAATGTTTGTTCACAGTAATTTTATAATTAGCACATAACCTAAGCTTTCCATTTTCTTTAACAACTGGAACTAACGGAGTACCCCACTTGGAGTTCTCTGTTTTTACAATAACACCTTCCTTTTCTAATTTTTGTAACTCTTGGTCAACTTTATCTTTAAAAGAATGTGGAATGGGGTGGGGTTTCATAAATATGGGTTTTACATTATTATCAACCTCTAATCCTACTTCCTCCCCTTTAATAACTCCCAATTCTGGCTTAAACACTACTGAATACTCTTCTAATACATTTTGTAATGACAGTTCCTCAACTGTATTCAATGACAGTAAATGTTGAATATTAAATTTTTTAATTAAGTCTCTCCCCAATAAACTTTTTAATCCATTTTCTACAACTAACAATACACATTTGAATTCTTTATTTTTAATTTTTAATGAAATTGAAATTTTACCTTTTGGTTTCATAACCTCACCACTATAGGTTTTAAGTTCCACATCAGCTGGCTGTAATTCCACATCTGAAAACAAACTCTTGTAAATAGATAATGGAACACAAGATACTGCTGCTCCCGTGTCCAATTCCATCTGGAATTGTTTACCATTACCCGTACAGTTCAGAAAAAATGGAGAAATATAGTTAACATCGCTGTTGTGTACTGAAAAGATGTCAACATTGTCTTCATTGACTTCTATGCTATGTGTATTCTTCTTATTTCTGCAAATGTCTGCTAAGTGTCCAATTTTATTACAGATTTTGCACTTATATGTCTTATATTTGCATTTTGAAAAACTGTGGTCTGGCTTGCCACAATGTACACATGTGAGTTTTGTACTAGAATTTGGAGATTTCTGTGTCTTTTGAAGTGTCTTCGCCTTAATCACTTTGTTAACCGTTCCACTGCTGTTTCTCTCTTTTAAAGCCGATTCCTTGTTCAAAGCTGTTTCTAAAAGTTCTTCTGTGGTTTTGGTGATACTCTCCTCACACAGTCGCTCCTGTATTGGGCCTGATAATAGTCCCGTGACGAATTTAGTTTTAATAATTTCCTCCATGTGCCCTTCGAAATGACACTCCGATGCCATTTCTCTCACTCTTGCATAATATTGTGCGATTTTTTCACCCTCGTTTTGCCTGAGTCTGTCAAATTCAATTCGTTTTCTGAAATAGGAGACTCTGGGTTTAAATCTAAGCTTCAGAGCGGCTCGTAATTCATCAAATGACTTGGTGGAGGGCAGTGCCGGAAGCAATACGCTTTTTAAAATTTTATATGTGGTCTCATGCAGTGATACTATTAATGTTGAAGCCTTTCGCTCATCTTCAATTTCAGCTGCAATAAAATATTGCTCCAGGCGTTCCAGGAAACATGATATGTCGTCACCTTCTTCAAAAGGTTTTATTGCGAAGTTCGATGTTCTCGTCGCCATTTTTGAAGTGTACTTATAGTCTCGTGGATCAATGAAATAAAAATGTTTTCATGACTAGATTTAAAACACCTTTTATTAAAATTAAGTTACATGCTCTGTGATTAATCCTGCCTCCTTGGCGGTTTATATATAAAAAATAGTTGTTAGTTCCATAGATAATCAATTTTGTTGCCACACTTAAACCTAAATATACTACACTGTTTAATTATTATAATTAATTAATGGTTATGTTTTGTTTTTTTTACAGAGCCTATTGCAATTACTTAAAGAAGATCAGGACATCATTGAGAAATCAGGTCTCTTAAAGTTTGTCGGGAAATCGTTAGATTATGAACATTCTAGAAATCCAAGGTTAACTACATATTTGGCGTTCTTCTGTGGGGAAGATCCTAGCCTAGAAACTCTACAGGAATGGAATCTTTTGAAATAAAAGTTTACAAATTTTGTGTGAATCTTATTGGAAAGGGAAACATATTTATCCGCAGATGTAGACCGCGAATTTTTTTTTTACGTTTTTTGCAAAATCAATATATGATTCGCGACTATAACAGATATGTATTAGAGTCATTAATAAGTTAGATTTGTTCCATAAGAGATTTGTTCTTATGATACAAATCTATCTTAGAAAGATTTTAGAATCTATCTATCTTAGAATCATTCTATCTTAGAATGATTCTAAGATATTCCTTCTATCTAAGAATCTCTATCTTAGAATCATTCTAATGTATTAATAATTCTGTAAAAAATATAAGTATGTTATAATAGCGAATCATATTTTGATCAAGGTACAACCTGACACTGACCTGTAAATTGCAAAAAACCTAAGAAAATTTGAATTTCGGGGGCTACATCTGCGGATCCACCTTAAGCATAGACATCACTGAAACTACTAAAATACTTGATAGTCATTATCAAGTTCGTTATAACTTCTATTAACAGAAATCATTGGCATAAACAAATGAATATTTGGCTTTACTATCGAACAGAATCAATTGAATCAAATTACCAATTCACAGTAATCAGGTCCTTAGATTGCAGAATACAAAATACTTTATAAAATTAAGTATAGACTTAACTGAAACTACTAAAATACTTAATAACCATTACCAAGTTCGTCATAACTTCAATCCACAGAAATCATTGGTATAATAACCAAACTTGATTGTATTGACAATAAGTTTGTTTGATTTTATCAAGACAACTTGTCTGTTGCTTAATCAACATAACTTTATTGCCATAATCATATTACTTTATGTGCTCGTATACAAACAAGTTCCTTGATAGCTGCAACCATTTTTTTTATTAATCTTATCAAGTTTTTTTTTTCAGTGAACCATTTGTTTCATATTCATTCACTATTTGACGTCGCTGCTACTCGATAATAAGCCCCTTCCTCATACCTCTTAACCCTCACAGTATTTCTGTAGAACAAAGAATAACAGTATTTATTACACATACCTAATACCTAATTATTTATTATTCACTAATCGAGGTAAACCTCATAATGAATTTAAAACTTAAAGGCATCTTCTGTCTCAACAATACCTCTGTTCTATCAACAATACCCTTGATTAAGATTTATGTTTAGTAAAATATGAAATATTTAAATGATAACACTCACATTTAGTCCGGTTTCATTCACATTCACTTTACATTTTTTACATGAACTCTGAAAGTGCACGGCGAACGGTTCATAATGACGTGGTTTTAATAATTCAGCAAAATATCTCGTTGGTATGAAACCATTTGTTTCATATTCATTCACCATTTGACGTTGCTGCTACTCGATAATAAGCCCCTTCCTCATATCTCTTAACCCTCACAGTATTTCTCTAGAACAAAGAATAACATTGTATTTATTAACATAATACCTAATTATTTATTATTCACTAATCGAATTAAACCTCATAATGAATTTAAAACTTTAAAGGCATCTTCTGTCTCAACAATACCTCTGTTCTATCAACAATACCCTTGATTAAGATTTATGTTTAGTAAAATATGAAATATTTAAATGATAACACTCACACTTAGTCCGGTTTTACTGCATTGATTGAATTTTGAAAATAATAACCACAACACCGTTAATAGTTAAATACTCGTCACCGACAATAATCACGAACCAACAAAGTTCTATTAAGTGAATACTCGTAACGAACTGCATCTACCCCACAGAAATCGAAATAATTTAGTTAATTTTCTGTGGTCTACCTGCTAAACTTTATTATTTATGTGATCTAGACGAATGAAACAAAAAACGAATGATTATCGAACTAGTCATTGGTTGCAAAGTGAGTGTGTGTGTGTAATGTGCGTGCCTACAGTATTGTAACAACTTATAGAAGAAGGTCGTAAGTCAAACCGAAGAGTTAGTCTATTGCTCTATTGCTTTGTGAGAGTGCCTATGGACTTTTGGTCGGTACTGTACAGAAAGAGTTCAACAGTGGATAGACACGCTAAGAGTCGTATTGCTATGAACACGCGGTGTAGTCCGTACATGCATGTGTAAGCAACACGGTACACACACCACAGAGAACGCAGTTTTGCACTTACACACTGTCGTATCGTCACGGTTCGCGCCGCATACGAAACAAAAATATATTTCCGTCACTTTTGTTAGATACACATGCATTATGCGCGTGACCTTGGCCAGTTTAATGGCATTTCTAAAATTCGAACGAAAGTTAAATGTGTAAATAGCAGAAGGCGTTAAGCGTTGGTCTTGTGTTCAAGATGGCTAAGGTTCTAATCTCGTAAATCACAGCGCTGTTTTTGCAAATATTGTTATTTTTCTTTTGCAATTATAATATTTTTTAAATATTGCTGCCTTTTTATTAATGTTGTTGTTAGAATAAAAATGCATGATATGTGATAAAATAATTAAAAAATATTTATTCGTTATATTTATTTTACTTATATAATTAGCAAACTGTTACAATTATTTATCATTACTTCAGCTGAATAAAATGTGAAATAGATGTTTAGAAACTTAGAAGCAATTGATATTATTTTGACTTATTTAAATTTTGAAATGTTTTCAATTTTAAATAGATTTTTTTCACCATAAATATAAAACTTTGATCATGGTCGAAATAATTAAGCAATAAATAAGAATATTAGACTACTCAAAATGTAAAAAACAACTGCTGACAAAATAGGTGATTTTAAGGTTAAGTATAGGCAGTTTACATTAAGTCATCATTTTACATTTTATTTTGTTTTATTATATTGGATGGTATTGAGGTTATAGCTTAAGTATTCATTTTCTTTACGAAAAGAAGATTGAAACTAAACCTCAAATTTTAATCCTAAAATAATAATATTACTAAAAGAGTCTTAAACTTTTTCGGTCTATCTGCAAGAAATACGACAAACACCATATTGAAACGTGCTTAAAAAATTCGTTACCATAAATTCATGCAATAACGAATCTGTTGTTTATTAAGTTGGTATGATCAATATTTTAAAGTCAAAAACAGTTTTTTAGCTGATCTTCAGTGATGCAAGCCTTCAGAGTGCATGGCGAACGGTTCATAATGACGTGTTTAATAATTCAGCAAAATATCTCGTTGGTATGAAACCATTTGTTTCATAATCATTCACCATTTGACGTCGCTGCTACTCGATAATAAGCCTTCCTCATATCTCTTAACCCTCACAGTATTTCTGTAGAACAAAGAATAACATTGTATTTATTACACATAATACCTAATTATTTATTATTCACTAATCGAATTAAATCTCATAATGAATTTAAAACTTTAAAGGCTAAATACTCGTCACCACCATTTTCTATGAACCAACAAAGATCTATTAAGTGAATACTCGTAACGAACTGCATCTGTCTACCCCACAGAAATCGAAATAATTTAGTTAGTTTTCTGTGGTCTACCTACTAAATTTTAATATTTATGTGAATAAGACGAATGAAACAAAAAGCGAATGATTATCGAACTAGTCATTGGTTGCAGACAAAGTGAGTGTGTGTGTATAATGTGCGTGCCTACAGTATTGTAACAACTTATAGAAGAAGGTCGTAAGTCAAACCGAAGTGTCAGTCTATTGCTTTGTGAGATTGCCTATGGACTTTTGGTCGGTACTGTACATCAAACGATTTTTTTTTGTGCAATTCCATTACGATGTCAACATTAACTCTTTCCGGTTTAGTGGTTAGTGTCACTAACCACCTCTTTTAGATTTTTTTTATTAAGACCCGTGCCATCTAGTATCGAATGGTTGAAGTATCATAAACAAACGCAATTGGCTTGACCTAATTATATGACTTAATTATAACTGGTATTAAATAATAACCAATAAATATTTTGTCAAACTTTCATTTGTTTCAATAGCCATGGTGGTTAATGTAAGTAACCACCTCATTCCTCGAAAGCCTTAGGACTAAGATTTTTTATTTCGATTTTTCCATGCTACATAAATGATAATTAATACGAGAATAAAAACAAAATTTCAAAATTAATGTTTACGTAAAAGTGTGACTCAACGAGTTAAATACGGTACGCAAAACATAAATATACGTAAATATACTTTCTCGTCATAATTTAGTTTTTGAGTTTCCCTACAAAAAAGGTGTGAAGGGATTCATAATGAATCACTTATTGTTTGGGGGTATCGATATGTATTTACACCATCAAAATTGTGCTTTCTTTCATTCTACTTTTCTTTTTTTTCTTACATTTTAAAGTAGGGTACTTTAATATAAGTAACTTTTTAAATAAGAACACAAATGTTTTAATTAAACTTTTATTTTTATTTTGCAGGAAAACAATGGACGAAATATTCTCCGACCTACTAGCTGAACCAAGCAACCAATTCAACGGATTCGTCCGAATGTCAGCAACTGATTTCGAATTACTTCTTAGCAAAGTTGGGCCTCTCCTAGAAAAAAAAAACACAAATTTTCGTGTATCTATACCAGCCAAAGTTCGACTAGCAGTTACTCTACGATATTTAGCTACTGGAGATAGCTACAGAAGCTTAAATTATTTGTTCAAGATGTCCCACCAAGTAATTTATGTACTGTTATTTTATTTCTAACTAGCTTTTGCCCGCGGCTTCGCCCGCGTGGATGTCGAAAAATATCCGACGTGAACGTACTACCGGGATTAAAAAATAACCTATATGTTAATCCGGGTTATAAACCATCTGTGTGCCAAATATTATCCAAATCCGTTCATCCGTTTTTATGCAAACCGGAACATACATACAAACAGACCAAAATTCTAAAAACTATATTTTCGGCATCAGACTCGAATATTCAATGTAAGGTTTGACTTCGTTACTATTTTATTTTACTTCGTCTGCGTAGAATATAAATTCTTTATAATTATGAATTATTATAACAATAACAATAGAGCTTTGTTCATAGCTAATTGTCCTCCATTACGTGTGATATAAAGAATACTGTACAGAAATAACAACTGTAACATTGTATGTAATGTTTGTCACTAATTCGGAAGCGGGCACTAAAACAACCAGGCTAGTTGGAGAGCTAACACGTGAGCAAGCCACATAAAATTGGCCGTGGGAGAAACAGTCTTGCCGCAAATCAACTCCAGCAAATTTCAGAGTTTGTCCCTGTGACTTATTAATAGTCATCGCGAAACAAATCTTGATTGGGAACTGCAATCTTTTAAATTCAAACGGAAGGTCATTTGGTATCAATGGTATACGCGGCACGAAGACTGTTTCTCCTCTGGCAGATCCAGTTAGTATTTTGGCCTCAATAACATTGCAGCGGAGAGCTGTTACTTGGAGTCTAGTTCCATTGCACAATTTTGGAGGCCGTATATTTAATTAACCGACTCGTCCATATCGACCATGGTGTCAACAGAGTTGTAAATAATTTCTTTACCTTCGAATGTATTTATCAACATTTCGTTTATCGCAGCGGCTTGATCGTTTTTAGGAGTCAAAATGACTCTTTCGCATAACCACTCCATCGGTTTGTCTTTAATATTTTTAACATCAGGATAAATTTTATCTATAAGTCCATTAACTGTTGATACCACAGTACATAGTTCATTTGGTATTTGTATCAACCCATCTATTTGTGGAAAGTTTCCGTTTCCGATTTGAAGAAGAAGATCAGCAAATCTGCCGGCAGAAACTTCACCTCTGAAATGTACTCTCATGTTGCGAGTAAGTTTCAGCACTTTAATTGAAGGCCATAAGAAAGATCTTTTGATGCATGCTTTGATCTCATCTGCGCGCATTCCTTTGGGCACTACCGGTAAAGTCTGGCGAAAATCTCCTGCCACCAACACCGTCATACCACCCATTATGTTTTTATTATTTCGTATGTCCTGCAGACTCCTATTCAAGGCTTCGACCCCTCTTTTGTGCGCCATCGTTATTTCATCCCATACTATTAGTTTAGTATTTTTAAGCACTTCGGCAAGATTGCTTTGCTTTGGTATATTGCATAAGGGTGTCTCTACATTTGTAAGGTTTAGAGGTAGTTTTAAGGCAGCGTGTGCAGTTCTACCTCCTTCTAATAATGTAGCAGCAATCCCGGACGATGCTACAGTTAAAGCTCAGTCTCGAGTGTTTCTTACTTTTGCCAAGAGCAAGTTTATAAGATAAGTCTTACCTGTGCCACCAGGGGCGTCCAGAAAGAAAATTTTTCCTTCACTTACTTCTACACTTTTCATGACTTGGTTATATACAGACGTTTGCTCGGCAGTCAACGATGGCGTATTATTATTTACAAAACTTTCCAAAGCTACTGTATCAAAATTAGTTTCTCTCATGAACTCTCTATTACCGGCAACTTGTGGCTTGGTTGGTTTTGGCAAACCGTACATATCTATCGATTTTCCACCTAACGTTAGCACTGCTTCTTCAATTTCTGATAGACATTCATTTAAAATTTGGTCTTTGAAATTCTCTACATTGTCTGCGATCTCTTTTTGCAGCCTGTGCTTAAAATCTTCAGACAAATAGTCTTTGAAGTCTTCCCAAAGAGCTATTGGGTTTGATATTTGACAGAAGACTAACATAATTGTGAACAGTTCTCGCATTTTTGCTGGTGACTGACAAAGCGCTGCCTCCTCTAACGTCGCATGTCAGTGTAGGTCATCTTCAAGCAAACCTAACATTTTGCAAGCAGCTTGGAAAGTAGGCTGCAACACACCATTTACAGTTTTCAATGCTTCAAATGAAGTTGGGCCCCGCACTTCATGTAGCAGTAAACGTAGATAATAGCACTCCGTATTGTTCGGGTGAACAGTGTAGACTCTACCTAAGGCGTGTTCCTTCATCACACCAGGCCAACCATCAACTGTTACTCCTCTTTTTCGTCTTACAAAATTACTCTTATTCCATATGTAATATGCGGGTACCTCAGAGTAAAGTAGTATTTTAGTTCGAAAAAAGCTAAAAGCGTCGTTTTTGGTGGATTAGCTATTTTGTCAGCGAGATTATTTGAGTTGAAGTAAACTCTCTGACCGTTTTCCAAATGAATTGCTAAATGAACAACTGTGGGGAAACGCTCATGTATGGAAAACCCAAGAATTCGCCACACTGCTTCTGAGCTACTTATGTACCTTCCGCTCTCATATATCTTCACCTCATCTTTTTCGTTTTCTAGTGCAAATGTAGCCTGGTCCGATCCTTTATTAACATACTTGCATACATATTTTATTGATTTCACAGAGTTGCAATACTCAACGTTTATATGTGCGTTAAAAGTTCTTAATAGTACAGGGTTAAAAGGAACTACCCAACGGTTATCTAGATCCATACCATGAATATTAACGGTAAAACCGCCTTCGGTAGGGGATCGTCTCCGATACTGTGGATAGCCATCATCACCTGTTTGAGTTTCCCTCAATAGCGGGGATATCTTTTAGTGCAGCTGTTGTCCTTCATACAAGGTGATTTATGATTAAAGCTTCCACAAGGGCCATGAATCATGTTCGACTTTACTATTTCGTGAAGTTTTGGGTCAAGTGCAGGGTCAGGTATTTCAGCGCAGATTACTTTGTCGATAGAGTCTGGCGTTATGCTACTTTTCAGCCATAGAAGAATGTGGACATGTGGAACATGTGGACAATGTCCACGTTTTTGCCACTCAACCGAATACATGTAGCAACGAATTTCTCCGAATATTTGTCCTTTAATCAAAAAATTATCACGCTATTTGCTACAAGAGATGAGCAGTATAGCATTCTGTTCCTATCCTAACTATTCTAATCTAGATCTATATCGATTCTCCCGGAGAAGGGGATGGGGTGGGTAAATAATAACAGCCGCATAGGTCGATCGATCAGGTTAAGCTACACTTTCCGCGGTTGGTCTGTGGATGGGTGACCATCTTTACATGCAGAGACCCATCTGTGCCTCGGAAAGCACGCTAAGCCGTTGGTCCCGGCTGTCATTCGTGGATCATTGACAGTCGTTACGGGAAGTCAGAAGCCCGAAAGTCTAACAACTATTCTTACAAAGGGGTATCGTATTACCGAGTAACTGCATTGTGGAGGTCAGATAGGCAGTCGCTCCGTGTAAAATACTGTAAAGTTAGAAACAGTACACGTGTACTTATATTATTTTTACTTGAATACAAAATTTAGCGAATGAACAACTTCAATACAAAACTTCATCGCCCTTTTCAGACGCTTGTGGGTTGAAATAAAAAAAAAAATACGATTTACGTTGTGTTAGTTTCCAACCATAAGTCGAAATATTAGTAATTTTAACATAAAAAAATAAATAACTTTAATTAAAAACAAAATTTCATCCCCCTTTTCACCCTAAGCGTAGACAGTAAATTTAGTGATTTTTCTTCGAAAATTAAGGACTTTTCAACTTCATCCCCCTTTTTAACCCTTCGGGGGTGGAATTATCCAAAACGCTGAGACATGTATAAATTAATTTTTAATCGTCAGTCTAAATACAAAATTTGAAGATCCTAACTTCAAAACTGACGGACTTTCATATAAACGTCCGTCCCCTATTTTACCCCTTTAGGGGTGGAATTCCCAAAAATCCTTTCTTAGTGGATATTTACTCTTCACAAAGAACACACCCTCCAAGTTTTACGTCTCTACGTCCAGCGGTTTGGGCTGTGTATTGATATATCACCCAGTTAGTCAGTCAGTCAGTCAGTCAGTTTACCATTTTATATATACAGATGATATATTTTAAATAATTTTTTTTCTTTGTTCCTCTCAAACAGAGCACCTGCCATCTAATCTCTTCACCACCCTTGGTTGACTGGTAGAGAATGCCTAAGGCATTAAGTCCGCCTTTGTACCTTTTTTGTGTGTGAAAAGTTAAAATAAATAAATAATTTCCAATATTGTAAGGGAATGCTGTGCTGCTCTCATATCTACACTGAAGGACATGATCAAGTTACCTGAGAATGAATACGAATGGCTACAAAAGGAATCGGATTTTGGAGATACATTACCTCATTGCTTAGGAGCAATCGACGGTAAACATGTTGTGGTGATGTCACCGATTCACAGTGGTTCTGATTATTTTAATTATAAACATTCGTTTAGTATTGTTTTGATAGCCTTGGTGGATAGCAATTTTTGTTTTATGTTTTGCGATGTTGGAAATAAGGGTAGAATCAGCGATGGTAGTGTATTCAAAGACACTGTTTTGTATTTGAAAACTTCAGACAAATTCTTTAAATTTACCACAACCTATACCACTTTCTGATGGTGACGTAAATGTGCGTGTGCGTGCGTGTGTGGTGTGTGTGTTTGTTTTTGTTGCTGACAATGCATTTCCATTGCACCCGAACGTAATGACACCTTTTCCCGGCGAACACTCAGAAGGAAGTATGAAACGAAAATTTAATCGGAATCTTTCTTCTGTTCGCATTGTTGTGGAAAACGCATTTGGTATTATGTCAGCACGGTTTTGAGTACTCAGAAAACCTATAGCATTAGAACCAAACGAAGCTTCAAGAGTCGTGATGGCATGTGCTTTATTACACAACTTTTTAAGAAAAAGTCCTAACTCGCGCTCTATCTACACTCCACCAGGCTACACTGACACAATTGTCAACGGAGAATATATTTGAGAAAGTGAAGGCGCTTTCCGGTCAATTAGGGGTATTACACGACGTTCAACTGTAACAGCAATCGAGGTTCGAAATAAATTCGCAGAACATTTTAAGGACATGAATTAATGTAAAGTGGCGACTGTCGACAACATAAGATCTGATAGATTTATGTTGTAGCAGCTGGAATAAACGTCCGCGCGCTGTGTGCGCGGGCATACAACTAACGTGTTGCGACGCGTCACGTGGTATTTATACTGCGAATAAATCAACCCGCTCATCGGTGATTGGATAATATAATGTTGTTCATAGCTGTCCTACATCTTAGTGTAAAACATAATTGTATATATATAATCTAGTCTTTTAAATATAAGTATTCGAACTGAAAACTGTTTTATTATATTCTCCTGACATCTGGTAAAGTGGTGACCCCGACGTTAAAATGCCAGACAACGACGAAGTAGCGACCGTTTCCATTAAATAGCATAAATCACGCATACCAACGTTTTGGCGCGACAAACCACTTCTCTGGTTTGCACAATTTGAAACGGTGGTCAACCCGCAGAAGCCCAGCGATGAAGCCAAGTTCAGCCTCCTAGTAGCTCACCTTGAGAAGTCGGACGTTGAGCAAATAAGCGACATCATCATGAGCAAGACACGCGCTGGCCGATACGAGGAAGCTAAGAAGAGACTGTTGTCTGTTTATGAAGAATCGGAGACAAAGCAACTGCAAAAGCTGCTCACTGAGATGGAGTTGGGAGACCAGAAGTCGTCCCAGCTATTGCGAAGCATGAGAGAGCCAGCACGTGACAAGATGCCCGATATTTATTTATTTATTTATTTATTTATTTATTTATATTTATTTATTTATAAAAATCTTACCTACACTATCATTACAGATCAATGATCCAATGCGACAGCGTGGCCTTACTAACTAAATCCTAAATCTACACCTTATACCTAGTAAAAAAATAATAATCTTAATCTAAATAACTTATTACATATAGTGTAACTTTTGCGAATTCACTCAAGTTGCACCACAATACATCAACCCTCCCGTGAACCTCATTCACCACGCGTATGGCTCTAGTGAGAGGAGTTCTCGCCAGTAGGTTGGTCCTGGCTGCAGGTACAGCGAGCAGGGGCGGGCGTTGCCGCCTCCACACGTACCGGTCGGGCACGTACAGCTGTAGGTGTCGCAGCACTCCCGGGTTATGCGCCACGCCACGTAGTAGTTTCACTACATACGCTACGAGCGAAAACTCCCGTCGTACTCTTAGAGTGTTATACCCTACCATACCCAGAACAAATAGTGTAGGGTACATCAATGGGTATAATGGATATACCCCATACAGCTTGTAATACAAGTGTCGCGTGAACTTATTCTGGATACGTTCCAACATAACACTATATTTCGCCTCATGAGGAGCCCAAATGAATGCGCTATGTTCGAGGTGACTTCTGACTAATGCGTCATATAGTACCCTTAGTGTCGTGATGTTGGTGAATCCTTGGGACTGCCTGAGTACGAAACCTAGGTTTCTGTATGCCTTCTTACATATCTTCTTGATATGCTCACGGAAAGTTAGTTCCTGAGAGAAGACTACCCCTAAGTCTCGTACCTGCGACACTCGTTGCATCGGCACATCCTCAACCTTGTACTGATATCTCAAGGGAGTTCGCGCGCGAGTGAACGACATCAGCGAACATTTAGCAACATTAAAAAACAGTTTGTTGTCATTGCTCCATTCGACCACTCTGTCAATGTCTTCCTGTAGGCGTTCACAATCCGAATGATCCCGAACCTCGAGCAGCAATTTCAGGTCATCCGCAAACAATAAACAAGTCCCATGTCTGACGACTTCCGGCAAGTCATTTATCATTACAATAAACTCGAGAGGCCCTACATTGCTGCCCTGGCTCACGCCCGATCTCGTGTAATACGGTTGAGATACACAGCCATTGTAGTCGACATATTGCTGGCGATCCTTCATATAGCTAGCGAAGAACTGTAGCAGAGGTAGTGTACATCCAATTTTCGCGAGCTTCCTTAACAAGATGTCATTATCCACCGTATCGAACGCCTTTTTAAAATCGAAGTACGCAGCATCTACCTGTACCCCCGAGTCTACTGCCGGCACCACCTGTACCATAAAGTTAATAAGGTTTGTAGCAGTGCTGCGTCCAGGTCGGAACCCATGTTGCGCATCTGACAGACGCGCACGCATTTGTTCCTGAACGGAGCGCTGAATAGCCGACTCGAGTACTTTAGCAGGCGTGGAGAGTACAGCCACTGGTCTGTAATTACAGGTATCTGAACTTGGTTTTCCTTTAGGGACCGGAACAACGCGCGTGATCTTCCACCTTTGAGGGAACGTGGCTTGATGTAAACATGCATTAAAAATGTGAAGTAATGGCTCCGCCAGTACCCTCCCGCAGTCTCGGAACAGAAACGCTGGTATCCCGTCTGGGCCAGACGAACGTTTTGGCTTGAGACTCCCAAGCGCCTGCCGAACTTCCGCTAGACTCAGCGTCTCAATGTGTACCCGTGCACTGGTCGCGCCGACCTCCGCCGCCGCCGCGCGCGCGTCCAGTTTGGGTGGCTCGTTGCTGTACACAGACTCAAAAAAGTCAGCGAACTGCACAGCACACTCATCATCTGTTAGATGTTGACCTTCTTTTATGATACTCTGCTTATTTAGTGTTTTTCTTTTCGATCTTATATACTGCCAAAACGATTTCGGATCCTTTACAAATTGATACTGAATTTTATTTTTATGTTGTATATGCGCAGTTTCTATTAACTTTTTTATACGAGTTCTACATTCCGCAAATTTGTGATAATCACTATCCAACTTAGTTTTTTTGAATTTTTTGTGAAGTCTGGCTTTAACTTGTATATTTGTGATTATAACTCTCGTATACCATACTGGGTATACATACCGCGAATTTCCACTACTAAGCTTTTTCCGGGGTACGCACCCATTAATAGTACAATTAATATTATCATAAAAGAAGTTCAACATTTCTTCTAAATCATGCATTCCATACATCATACTCCAGTCAATGGAAAGAATCCTAGAATATAACAGTTGAAAATCAGCCCTATTCCAATTCCACTGTGGTCTAATATGGTGTGCACTAGAATCGCGGGCGACGGCGGGGGACGTCGGCGGGGCGGAGGCGGGGCGCACGCTAACCGCTAGCGGCGGGTGGTGCGCGTCGACCGGCACCAGCGCCTCATCCGCCGCTACCACCGTCACTCCTCCGCTAATGCCCGCACTCAGAACCAAATCCAACTGACGACCTAAATAGTTGGGTACTGCGTTACTTTGAGTGAACTCGCAATATGATAAAAAACATTCGAAATAATTACTAATATTAGCAGGACAAGAATACAAATTAAAATCACCAATTACAATAACTTCTCCATACCTATCACACAATTTTTCTATTATTCTAAATAACAACATGTAATCATTTTCCGAACTACCTGGCGGAATGTAGACAACACAACACACAAACAAAAAACGTTTATTTAAATGTACCGTTGCACAAACCATTTCGAACACACAAGTGTCTATCGACGCGTCCAAGGTAGGTAGTTGTCGCAGCTCGAACCGGTGTGTGGCCACGAGAAGCGCGCCGCCTTGCTTTCGACCATCCGCTCGATCACATCGTAATATATTATATCCGGGTGGAACAATTTCCGCGTCTTGTATGGATTTACTGCAGCCAGACTCAGTAATAGCGAATAAGTCCGAGGCGGATGCCAATAAATTATTTCTGAAGTAGTCTAGCTTAGTTCGAAGACCCCTAACATTTTGGTAATATATTTCAATTACACTATTACTTATGGAGCGGGCTGTTGGGTTGTTTACGAAACCAAATCCATTCATTGAATTCAGCGTGTAGTGGCCATACTTCCGCATTATTCAGCAAGGTATAGTGCTTTTCGAATACGCCTATAATAAAAGACGAGTAATCTCGTGCTGTTTTATGTTTAATCTTCTCAATTTTTATAGGTGCTTCAGGGCCACAAAGATTTTTTATGTAATCAGTCATAGCTTCTTGTGTGGTTTCCGGATGCAAGCGCCATACATGTAGATATTTCATTCTTTCCATAGCCACTATTCCTTTAATTTCCGTATTTCTTCCAATAGTCACATTTTTAGACAAACGGTTAGGTTTTTTATATTGTACAGTAGTCCAGCCAGTCTCTTCTTCCCGCTCCGACTGTTCAATAACGTCTGGGGCGCCAGTATAACTCGCCTGTGTTTCAAGTACCGTAGTAGCAGATTTCGTGGCCCCACACTTGTTTACATTCTGGATTTCGGCGGTTGGTTGATTATGCGTATTGTTATTTTTTTTAGGTTTTTTGGTTTTATTTTGACCAACAGCTTCAGCAAATGTAGAGTGAGAGCTAGTGGATGCCTCTTTCGGTGGTGGGACGATGCTGGATGATGTCTGAGATTGGATATTGCGAGCCAATTGAAGGTTGACTTTTTCTTCTATCACCGTCATTATTTTAACTAATTTGTCAAGATCTTTTTTTGTTTGCGTATATTGATCTTGCATGAGCGTAATCGCATTTGCCTGAGAGTCCAAGCGGGCCATAATGTCCAATCGAAACTGCCTAAGTTCATCCAGCAACTCGGAATCCACGTCGCTTGAAATTGTAGGTGAGCATTGGACCCGGGTTCCTCGTTGGGAGTTCACATTATCAGGTGTTATGGTTGTGTGTAGTCTGGTGGAATCCCCTCTGACCGGCGTATCTATATTGCCGCGCTTCGGATTTAAGCAAACACACTCTGGACATACCCATTTCTTCTTATATGCTAGGGTAAATGTTTTAAAAGCATCTAGGTTAATTTTGAGACAATTTAAATCATAAGCTGTCATGCATTTTTCATTTGAGCATTCCATAAAGAAGTTATCTGTTATAGTTGAACTGCAAGCGCCGCACTTTTTCTCCATTATTTTTGAATTACTATTAATCAGAAATCAAAAATTTCGTGGATGTGTGAGTGTAACGCCAAGCGCTCCACGTTTTGCAGAAGTGCGACAAGGACGAATTATTTGTCGCGCGCAGCCTGTCTCTTTCTCCCGAGGAGGTGAAGAGCTTACCTCAGCCTTGCTAGCGCGCACGATATTGCACTCGCGAATAAAATCAGCGAAAAAAGTTCACTCCACTTTGGTAATTAGTTTATTAGTTGTACGACAACAATACGAATCAATTTTCCATGAATTAACACACCATTTTTTTGGGTAAATTACGAATAAATTGCGAATAATGCGTCCGCACTCGACCGCGTCCGTGCGCGGAGATATCACTGCAGATACTGTGGATGAGACACCTACCTGCTTCCACGCGTGCCGTACTATCAGTCAACGAAGCGGCCACACTCGATGTGCTTGCAGCCATGGCCGATAAGATGCACGAGCAAACCCGGGAAGTCCACTCGGTTTGTGCATGCCAACAGCCATCAGCGTCTACATCAAGGCACGAAAGCCACTTACAGGCGGAACCAGACCTTCGAGAAGCCATCATGCAACTAACGCGGGAAATTGCAGAAATTAAAACAGATAGAGCAAGACCAAGAAGATCGTCATACAGATCATTCCGCTCACGGTCACGTTCACTATCTCGAGGCCGACCAAATACTTACCAGCATACGTCAGGTGATATTTTTTTTACCACGCACGTTATGGTAAAGAAGCAGGCAACTGCAGATCACCTTGCAACTACAAGCGTCAGGAAAACTAGACGCGACCTTGGCTGCGACGGGACCCGAGGTTAACGAAATATCACCATACCGTCTACACGTTTGCGATTACCAACATCGCTTGAGATTCCTTGTGGACACCGGAGCCAACGTGTCGGTCATTCCTAACACGAAAGGAATGAAACGGGCGGAAGAGGTGTTGTATGCAGCGAACGGAACCCCGATACACACATACGGTGAGAGGAAGCTGGAACTCAACCTTGGTCTGCGCCGCCCCTTATCATGGCAATTTATCGTTGCTGCCGTGAAACGACCGATCTTGGGCGCCGATTTTTTGCGCCATCACGACCTTCTCGTCGACCTACGTGCCAGGAAACTCTTTGACAAGAAAACAGGACTGGCAATCGACAGCTGCGTTGCAAGTAGTGTAGCTACCCCCACTGTGCTCACTATCAACCTCACCGACCCATACCACAAACTTCTGCAACAGTACGCTGAAATAACTTCACCGAACTTCAAAAACATGAAGAATAGCGAAGTTGAACATCACATAGTCACTCACGGGCCGCCGGTATATAATAAAGCACGACCGTTGCCGCCTCACAAATATCAAGCAGCAAAGAAGGAATTTCAAGTTATGCTAGAACAAGGAATATGCCGACCATCAAAGTCACCTTGGGCAAGTCCACTCCACCTCGTGGAGAAGAAGAGTGGCGAATACAGACCGTGTGGTGATTACCGAAGACTAAATGCCGTCACCAAACCGGATCGGTATCCAATACCACGACTTCGTGACTTTACGTATCATCTCGAAGGGATGAAGATCTTCTCGAAAATTGATTTGAGGAAAGCATATAATCAATTGCGTATACGGGAAGAAGACATCGAAAAAACGGCAGTCATTACGCCGTTTGGGCTTTTTGAATTCCCACGGATGTGTTTCGGTCTATGCAACGCTGGGCAAACCTTCCAGCGACACATCAACAATGTTCTTGCCGACATGGACCACGTCTTTCCATTCGTCGACGACATTCTCGTGGCCTCACCAGACCAAGAGACCCACAGAAGACACCTAGAAGAACTTTTCAAAAGGCTCAAAGAGCATGGTTTAAAAATAAACATGTCGAAATGCGTTTTTGGGCACAAAAAACTGGAATTCCTAGGCTACATATTGACTGAAGACGGTATCCAACCAACAGAAGACCGTGTGAAAACAATATCCGATTATCCCGAACCAACCACAATTCAAGAATTACGACGATTCCTCGGTATATTGAATTTCTAAAAAGAAAATATACCGCATGCAGCACACGTACAGGAAAAGTTATACAATTATCTACGAACATGCAAGAACAATGACAAGACCGAGGTGAACTTCAACAGTGAAGATAAAGAAGCATTTCGAGCCTGTAAGAATAGCATCAAGAATGCTGTCCCCTTGTCACACCCTTCAGTTCTCGCTCCGTTATCACTGATGTGTGACGCCTCAAACACCTGTGTCGGAGCCGCGCTACAGCAACGTGTAGGAAACGGCTGGAGACCACTCGGTTTTTACTCAAAAAAACTAACAGAAGCGCAAAAAAAATACAGTACGTTCGACCGAGAGCTACTGGCGATCTACCTGGCAATACGGCACTTTCGACGCATGTTTGAGGGTAGAGAAATAACGGTTTACACGAACCACAAGCCGTTAACACATGCATTACTGCGGCTAAATAGCAAGACTGAAACACCAATACGCACGAGGTACTTGCACTACATCAGTCAATTCACAATGACGATATGCCATATCGAAGGAGGACGCAAGTAACCCAATACTGTGCGAAACGTCAAGTAGCCAAGTTCGACCTTACCTACCACTAGAACTACGAAGAAAAGCTTTCGACGCCATCCACGAGTTGAGTCACCCCGGCACCCGAGCCACTAGAAAAATGATCACAAACGTTTTTTCTGGCCAAGCATGAACAAAGACGTCAACATGTGGAGCAAATGTTGTATAACCTGCCAACGAACCAAAGTGCAGCGACACACGGTATCGCCACTGGAAGAGTATCCACCAGCAGATCGACTATCGCACATACACATAGATATCGTCGGACCATTACCAATATCAGATGGAAGACGGTATTGCGTTACCATCATCGACCGAGCAACTAAATGGCCAGAAGCATTCCCAGTCGGTGACATGGAAGCCAACATTATCGCCACGGCCATCTACGAAGGGTGGATAGTGCGATTTGGTTGCCCAGAAAGGATCACAAGCGACCAAGGAAGACAGTTTAAATCACATTTATTCAAAACACTATTGAATAGAATGGGCATCGAGAAAACACGGACCACGGCCTACCGGCTTACAAGCGAACGGAATGGTTGAAAGGTGGCATCGATCATTTAAAACAGCATTGACGGCACGGTTACAAAACTCAAGCTGGACGCAAGAATTGCCAACCGTATTACTGGGACTTCGCGCGGCAATTACAGAAAACACTGATGTGTCATCAGCAGAAGCGCTATACGGAAAACCATTACGGCTACCCGGTGAAATGTGTGGAGAATCGTCGATATACGCAAACACGAATACACACTTGAGCGACGTCATAACCAGCGCAATGAAAAAGATGCAAGCCGTCCGCCGTAACACCGACCGGCGCGCAATGTTTATACACGACGACCTACATGTATGTACGCATGTATTTATACGTACCGATGCTTACCGCCGGCCGCTGACACCGACCTACGAAGGTCCGTACCGTATCTTGAGGAGACAGAACAAGGTGTATACAGTGAAAATCGAAGATCGTCAAGTAAACATCAGCATAGATCGACTAAAGCCTGCATTCCTGCCTAATACCGAGGAAGAGGCAAGTCGTGTAAGGGAACAGTCATCATACGTCACGCGATCTGGCCGCACCTCAAGACCCACCGTACGCTTCGCCTTATAAACTGTACGTTGGGCCGAGACGGAGCACGGCCGCGCTCTAAGCAAAAGTGAAAGGCATACGACGCAAACACTGCGTCCACGCATCTCTGTGCAAATCTGTCACGCAGTCCTAAGCAGGCGCCACCACTTTGCACTTACGCGCTCGCTGACTACGTGCGCGAGACACCTCTCTGTACCACTCGCATTGTGCGGCGCTTCGCTGGGGAGGAGCTATGTAGCAGCTGGAATAAACGTCCGCGCGCTGTGTGCGCGGGCATACAACTAACGTGTTCACTCGAAAGAGGTGGCCCGCTACTGCGGACCCCTCAATGTGTTGCCTATAAGCGGCGAAGGAAGTGAGTGCGGGGGTTTAGGTCGCACTCGTGTGTTTGGTTGCACTGAATAATTTCCGTAGGAGCGCCGCGACGCTTATAGTGGCGTCGCTTTCTTCACGACACCCCGGCGGTCCATCCCTGCCGAGTGAGACCCCCAGTTTCCTGGGGGAGGCCCAGCAGGAGACGACCAGCGGCGAGGGTGCCGACTCTGCGCGCCTACGGGGAGAGTATGTAGCTCCCCCCCGCCCCGCTCACAGATCTAGCCGTTTACGGATTGGGAGGGGGACCGTCGCGTGTGTGTGAGCAGCTAGTGTTGTTGTGTACGCTGCTCAGTGAAAATGTGTGACGCATGGCGCGCTCGCGCCGCGTCGACACATGATTATGTAGATGCACGTATAGTAGTGGCTGTCTGGATAGTTACGCGGTGTGCCTATATTAACTTAGAACACACCGCGCAACAGATGTGTGAATACATCTGTAGAGTCCCTTTATTCGAGTAAGCCGCGTGTAACCTGAGTGCGGCTACTCGAGGCGTCATGTTTGGAGGATGGGGGCGTCGTCTGCAATCAGGTCGCGGGGCAGGGGTCGCCTCGCGTCGGGCGGGCGCGTATTCCAGGGCGCGATCTGCTTGACGTGAGGCCACTCAGACGCGTCGGCACGCGCGAACATGACCTTCGCGAGGCGCCGCACGAAGTCGTCGAGGCTCTCGATCCCGAGATCCCTCTGGATGACGTCGTTCCTCACGAAACGAGGGGCGGCGACGATGGTCCGCAGCGCTAAGCTCTGCTGCGCGCGGAGGAGCCTGCGGTTGGTCTCGCTCGTGAGGGCGAGCCATGCGGGTGCGGCGTACGTCAAGATTGGGCTTGGAATGTACTGCTTGTACACGCCCAACTTGACGCGCACCGGGATTCGGGATTCGAGAACCCGTTTCAATAAATTGCTGGCGACCCTACCTTGTGCGGCGACATTGCGGACGTGGGCCCCCATCGTGAGCCGGTCGATGGTCACCCTCAGGTATTTGACCCGGGGCGCCCAATCGACTGTGGCTCCTTGCATCTTCAGGGGGGGTGGGAGGGGCGCGTATCCAGCGACCATTGCCTGCGTTTTACCCACGTTAACCGACAGACGCCACTTAGACAGCCACTCGGGGAGCGCGTCGAGGGCGCGCTGCATTTTGACCGCCGCGTGCTTCGCATTGAGCGAAGTAGCAATGTACGCGGCGTCGTCAGCATACAGCGCGAGCGTCACAGCGGAAGTGGCGGGGATGTCGTCGGTGTAACGTGAGTAACACGCCGGCGACACACAACTGCCCTGCGGCACACCTGCCAGCACTGGGCGGGCGCTTGATAGCGCCCCGTCGACCACCACCCTTATGGTCTGAAGCGTCGTACTGTGGTCCGCCCTGAACCCAAACTGCTCGGGGCGCGGCGCGATGTGGGGTTGGAGATGTCGCAGCAGGAGTGCCTCGAACACCTTGGAGACGGTCGGCAGCAACGTGATTGGCCGATAGCTCTCCGGCTTCAGTATATTCTTGCCCGGTTTTGGCAACATAATGACACGCCTTTCCTTCCACGAGGCGGGAAAGGTCCCCGTGCGCAGTATCCCCGTGTACAGGCGCGCCAGCGCCGCAACCATACGGAAGGGCAGGTGGCGCAGCGCTGCGTTGGTGATACCGTCGGCACCGGGGGCCTTCCTAGGCTTCGTCCTAAGGATGGCGCGTCTGACTGTGCTGGGCGAGAAATATATAGGGTCTTCTTCAGGAGCTATCGGCGACGCGAATGAAAATGAAAAATGAAAAAAAAAATGAAAAAGCGTTTATTTTGTGGTGACATCAGGTTACAATAAAGTTTACTTCTGCCAAACTGCAAAGCAGTTTGTTGGCAGATTTAGCTCCCATATACAATTTCTTAACTTCTTATATCGTAGGTACTTTTTCATCAAATATATAAAACACATTTACCGCTAACCATAAAGCCTCGCGCAGACTAGCGGAACACGACGGCGCGACGCGTCTCGAACAGTACAATTTCAAAGAAAACGTCACAGTACAACAATAACCGGTGTTGCGCCAGCATGTACGAAGCCCTACATATAGCTGCACACACATATTGTACAGCAGCACAAAGGCTGACTAATTACATAATGCTAATAACTATGCTAACAGAGCCAATAAAAATGTAATTTTGAGATTCGAAAAGTGCTGATTATCAGCCTAGTTTGAATAAATGACTTTTGAGTTTTTACATTATAAACTGCGTAATAGCATTTAAAATCACGTCGGCGAAGCCGCAGATATAAGCTAGTATGACATAAATTTAATCTCCATTTATGAGGCTTTGACAAAAGGTATTAAAAAGAAACTTCCCCATTTTATTTTTAAAAGACATTTTTGAGGTACAACTACTTTCCAAATCGAGTGGTATATCATTACAAATTGTTGGGACTATGCATTTTCTACATCTTTTTCCGTAATAATTAATACTAGTGGGTACTACAAATCTTCTAATCGATTTATTCCTTTGCGGTCTTATGTTTACCGTCTTGAATTTAAACTCATCCTTGCAATAATGTTCTAAAGCCAACAACAGCACCACCTTTTGATGGACTGGCAACAGCTTACATTCTAAGAATAATTCTTCGTAACCACTGCTTTTACATCGTGTTTTTGTGTTTTTATCAACTAATACTTTCATAAATCTGATTTGCAAAGTTTTTAATTTATCTAAATATGTTTTAAATGTATTGCCATAGCATGCCAGTCCATATGAAAGTAGTGAGTCCACCAGCGCGTAGTAGACCGTGTACAAAGTAGCCCGCTCCAATACAGAACTAAGGTGGTGAAACTTTACAAGCACTAACCTGAGTTTGTCACATAGGTGTGTTATGTGTGTTTTCCACGAGAAGCTACTATCTATAACTAAACCCAGGTACTTGTATTCTTCCACCACCTCAATATCTGCACACGAACAATAAGTCGCGTCTTCCGCGTGTAGGCACTCATAGCTATGCCCCACCACTCGCGGCGACCGCTCACTGTTTTTGCGATAAGGAGACCGTATGCGCATACACTTAGTTTTCTTTATATTTATTATGATTCCATTATCATGAGCCCATTTAGTTATACTAGTGAAATCCTCCTGAATATTGCTTTCAATCACATCTAATTCTTTATCTGCATACACTAAACAGGTATCATCAGCATACATGTATATACGACAGTTTCGAACCACGTTGCACATGCTGTTGACATGCATGATGTATCCGACGGGACCAAACACGGAACCGGTTGGCACACCGCATGTGACGTATCTGGACTCTCCAACGACGCCGTCAATGACAGTTCGCAGTGCCCGATCTGTAAGGTAGGCACGGAACCACCTGTTAAGTGGTCCCGCGACGCCACATTCCTCCATGGCTTGAAGCAGCTGGTGATGTTCCAAGGTATCAAACGCTTTTTTGAAATCAATGTAGACCACCACCACCTGCTTCCTTTGATCCAAACACTCATTGACGTCGTCAGCAAACCGCGCCAATGCCGTCGCCGTGCTCCGTCCACGCCGGAAACCATGTTGTGCATTTGACAAAATATTGTTGTTTTCCAGGAACACACTAACCTGGTTCATGATGAACTTTTCCACAATTTTATTTATTACAGACAGTATAGCTATTGGCCTATAATTTGAGTAATCACTGTGTACACCTTGTTTAAATATAGGTCTTATTAAAGCGGTTTTTAACTGATCAGGATATAAACCATTTTCAACACATAAGTTAATGAATAAAGCTATTACCGGGCTCAATTTGGATTTCAACAATTTTATTTCCTTTACTCTAATTTTATCTATACCTGCAGACTTATCAGTACTTAGAATACTTATTATTTTATCTACATCCTTTGGGAAAGCTTTTTGAAACCGTAATGACATGTTACTGCTACTGATATAGCTAGACCTGTCTAAAAACTTATGACTACAGACATGTTTTGTGTCTAAAATTTCCTAAGTAAATGTTTGAGAGAACTTATTACAAATATTAATTATACTTTCCGTTTTTCCTAGATATTTTAAAATAACAGAATCTACACTACTCCTCTCTCTTCCTATCCATGAGTTGATTTTAGCCCAAATTTTCCTAATATTTTTATTACACTTTTTTATTTCCTCTTGGCGGTATTTATTTTTAGCTTTATTAATACATTTGTTTACCCTGTTTCTGTATCTAGTATATTGCATTCGCAAGTTCATATCTTTCGGTTTACTTTTCCAATATCTGAACAGCTTGTCCCTGGTACTAATCATGTTTTTAAGGTTTTTTGTAATCCAAGGTTTGCTTTTTCTCTTATTACTTACAGATACTTGTATTTTAGCATCATCGTAAACATCAGTGAATATTGAACAAAGTCTGTTATATAAGTCTATTGGGCATTTACAATTCAAAAGCTCTGTCCATGATACATTTTTAAGTTTTTCCACCACCTTATTATCACATATAATAGTCTTATAAGAATGCTCACCGCTTGATAGATAACTATTCGAGTCCGAGTTACCACCCACGCACACACCGATAACGTAGTGATCCGACAACTTACATGTTAACACATAGGCAGATATCAAACGTTGAGTTCGAACCCACACATGATCGATGCACGACCGCGTCACTATGTCTTCGTACACCTCCTCCCGCGTTACGTCACGTATGGCACATTCCATCCCAATCTCACTCATATTGTTTGTGTATTGACTAACCGCACTGGAACCAGTTTTACGCAATAGATCTATATTCGTGTCACCGATCAATATTAACTCACAGCCTGCTGGAATCTCGGACAATAGCTTGTGCACTTCTTCAATAAATCCATGCTTATTTGTCATTGGTGGCCTATAGATAACCAAAATATGACTTATACTCCTTCCCTCTTGAAAAAGCTGCCCATGTATCACCTCATAATAATTAGACTTAATTATGTTTGCAGTAAAGTTTAGTTTGTTGTTCACATATATCAAAATCCCTCCTCCTCTTCTAGTTTCCCTTGTACTTATGTATGTATCATATCCTTCTATATTGTATAGAGATAATTCCTGTTTCTTAATATTAATCTCTGTTAGTGCTATTATATCTAGTTTCTTCTTGCAATTATTTATCAAGACAAGTAACTCATTGAAATTCTTCCTGAGTGATCTTATGTTTACATGAATAATGTTCATATTATTATCTGATTTTAATAATTCTTCTTGCCAATTATCTATACATATGTATCTATTGTACTTAATATTAGAGTTGACGTATGATGTGTGATCGTCGAAATCTAATCTACGAGTATTCAGTATTTAATAGCACTGTACATTTAAACACGTTACTTGTTTACTACGTGTATGTTTATATCGCTTAACGTGCGAATTGATCTTATTTTGCCATCATTTGGATCATCTTTTTTTATCAGCACCCTACCATTTTGTACCCAAATGTATTTAAATGTTGGTTTCAGCTCATTTTTGGCCGTCCATAGTAGGTTGCGCGTGTGTTTCGTGAGATCCTCATTAACATAAACTCGTTGTTTATTTCCGTTGGTAAATACATCATCATTGACTAGCTGGTGAGTTTTTCGTGTAGCTAGCCATTTGTCGCGGGCGGTTCGCGTAGCCAGTGTAACAACAATCGGCCGCGGTTTTCTCTCGCGCTGTTTGTTCCCATCTTTAATTTCTTCACCTACCCTCATTGCGTCACATATTACGCTATCCGCCACACCTAGCTTAGTTGCTATAATCATAATTGTATTTTCTAGATTCTCGTTTTGCTGTTCCTCCAAACCAAATATTTCTACATTTTTTCCTTTCTCGCGTACTTCCAAATAAGCTATTCTTTCTTCCAGAGCCTTGTTACTGGTCTCCAAATGCACGTTCTTATTTTCCAACGCTTTTATCTTTTTATCTGTTTTTTCCTTTTCTTCTATTAACTCTTGGTATTTTTCAGCATAAAAACTTATGTCCTCAGACATTGCCTCCAGAGTTTTTTTCATGTTAAAGACTATCGCTAGCTTCTCGTTAACTTCTGCTAACAATTTCTCCGGGGTCGTTTTCGACATATCGACTTCTATAGGCGACGGTCTTCGGGTTTGCGAGAGTTGGCACTCATCACAAAGACCGTTGTCACTAAATGCTTTGATTTTTAACGCACATTTTTTGTGGAAGACACACTCACACTCCCCGTTACATTTAATGGTACTGTCCCCTTTAACTCGGGCCAGCGACAGCTTACACGATTTACACTGAACCATTACAACACCTCGAAATATACTGTAGGTAGGTACTAGTATTTTATTCGTTTCTCGTAAACACTTACTCACGTTCGCACGGTGGGAGCGCGCACGCAGAACTGCCTGCGAAGTACTCCCCAATGTGCTTCTCGACTGCTGCGACATGTTCGATGTCGTCGGTCGGGTTAGGGCGGAACTGACGCTCCAGGTGCTCTGCGAAGACCTCCGCCCGGTCCTCCGCTACATATCGTAGCGCCCCGTCGCTGTTTAGCAGCGGGCGTACCGGGGCTGGGGTATTCTTGAGTTGGCTGCACAGTTTGTGTACCGACGGCCAGCTGTCTGCGGCCTCGTCGATACGGTCCTCCCAGCCCGCGGCAGCGTGGGCCTGTAACTCGGCCTTCACCCTCTCCGCGAGACGGTTGAGCTGCGTCTTTAGGTTGGGGCAACGAAGTTGTTGCCACTGCTTGCGTAGTCGCCTCTTGGCGGCGATTAACGCTGTAGTTTTTGCTGGCAGGGGCGGCAATAGCCCTCTCCCCTGCGGTGTGTCGTGGTCGCCGCTTCTAAGGCGCTCTGGATGCAAGCAGTGACGTCGGTTGCCGTTTGATCGACGTCCGCGGAGTCTATAATAGGCCGAGTCGGCGTGGTGATCTCTACTTCCTTCTGGAAGGTTGTCCAGTCCAGTCTTCGACGTGGCGCTAGTGGCTTCAAGCGGATCGGCATACCCGCTAGTACGACGAGCACAGGTAGGTGGTCCGATTGCAGCTCGTCGTCTATTACTTGTTGGTGCACGGTCTATGAGTGAAGCCCTCGCTGGACTACGACGTCCAGCACGTCTGGCATGTGTATTAGGTCGCCGGGGTACCGTGTTGGCGTTTCTGGGCCGGACACCGTGTACCCGAAGGCTTCTGCGTCTGCAAAGAGTCGTCTCCCCCCTGGATTCGATGTGTACGAGTTCCACGCTGGGTGCTTACAATTTAAGTCACCGGCGAGGATGGTGGCGTGCGAGGTACGCGTGAGGAGGGCCCGCAGCTCGGTCAGGTCCAATTGGGCCGCGGGCGACTTGTAACAAACTAACGTGTTGCGACGCGTCACGTGGTATTTATACTGCGAAAAAATCAACCCGGTCATCGGTGATTGGATAATATAATGTTGTTCATAGCTGTCCTACATCTTAGTGTAAAACATAATTGTATACAGGGTTACTGGTAACTCGACGTATTCCTTGCAGGACGTCATAGTAGGGTTAAAATGCAACAAATTAAGCCACCAAATGTTCTACCGAAATTCAGTAGTTTTTGAATTAGTTAAGAGTTTTAGTTTTTTTATGAAAAATCCCAGATTAAATCATTTGAAACCAATTTAAAAATGATTTACGGCGCGACTGTACTGAAATTTAAGTTATTATCATAGTTGACGCCGTAGCAGACCTTTGTTAATAATTAAAAGTTCAATAATGCCTAAAACTTTGGCAAATATCACTAACCAAACATTTAATTTTTTGTAATTTTTGCTATTACTTCATAAAAAATGTAGTCTAATGCAAAAAAAAATGCTACACCTGGTGTACAAATTACTAAGAAAATATCCTTGTCTTATCAGCTATCCAAAAAGGTATGAAAGTTAATACAAAATCATGGACTACATTATGAAAATCGTTTTTGATTTAGTACAGGCGTGCGTTTCACAAAAAGGTGATTATTCGAAAAATCAAAAACAAAATCGTGAACATTATTATTCTTTTTAATCAATATTAAAAACTTTAATTACACACATTTCACACGTCTTGTTCGATGTGCTGCCCTCGGTTTCGAATTTAAATGTTCTTATTCGCTTCCTTACTTCGGTTTTTAGGTTTCCGTTGCCAAATGGCAAAAAACGGAACCCTTATAGATTCGTCATGTCTGTCTGTCTGTCTGTCTGTCTGTCTGTCTGTCTGTCTGTCTGTCCGTCCGTATGTCACAGCCACTTTTTTCCGAAACTATAAGAGCTATGCTGTTGAAACTTGGTAAGTAGATGTATTCTGTGAACCGCATTAAGATTTTCACATAAAAATAGAAAAAAAACAAATAATTTTGGAGTTCCCCATACTTAGAACTGAAACTCAAAAAATTTTTTGCATCAACCCCATACGTGTGGGGTATCTATGGATAGGTCTTCAAAAATGATATTGAGGTTTCAAAAATCATTTTTTTCTAAACTGGATAGTTTGCGCGAGAGACACTTCCAAAGTGGTAAAATGTGTGTCCCGCCCCCTGTAACTTCTAAAATAAGAGAATGATAAAACTAAAAAAAAAATATGATGTACATTACCATGTAAACTTCCACCGAAAATTGGTTTGAACGAGATCTAACAAGTAGTTTTTTTTTAATACGTCATAAATCGTAAACCGCAATTTACCTTTCATTCAATGTTACTTGCTGCTACGGAACCCTTCATGGGCGAGTACGACTCGCACTTGGCCGGTTTTGTTATTCTTGATGTGATTGTTGCCCTTAGTTCTTCAATTGAATTTACTGGGGTCACATAAACTAGATCTTTCATATGACCCCAGACGTAAAAGTCTAGCGGCGTCAGATCAGGGCTTCGTGCAGGCCACGGAATCGGCCCACCGCGCCCTATCCATCGGTTTGGATAGTTTTCATCCAGCAATTGTCGAATTGTGATTCGGAAGTGGGCTGGAGGATATCCAGCCCACTTCCGAATCACAATTCGTCATGTTGGTAAATCATGTTTGCTCTTCTTTCTTCCGGTACATCCGTGAGCAGTGCTGATAAATGATTTCTGAGGAAATCTTCATAAAGTTCCCCATTTAGTGTTCGGGGTAAAAAATGTGGGCCAATTAATTTGTCGTCAATAATACCCATCCAAACATTAAGCGAGAACCTTCGCTGGGATGCGGTTGGTTTCAGTTTTTTAGGGTTTGCTTCTGCTTTCGGTACCCAGTAATGTAAGTTGTGGTAATTTGTGATACCATCACGATCAAAACATGACTCATCGGTCCACAGAATGTTTTTTAAAAAGTTTTCGCTGTCGGCGTCGGCACTTAGCATAAAACGACAAAATTCAAGCCGTCTCGGCGGATCTCCTTCTTCTAATGACTGGACTGGTTGGTAATGGTATGGATGTCAGCCTGACAAGTGAACTACAGACCAGACTTTCCACTGTGACATACCAAGCTCACGCGCTACGATGTTTGTCGATGTGTTAGGATCGTCAATAAAACGTTGAAGAATAAGCTCCTCGTCCTCAGCCGTGTATCTCCGGGAACGACCAGTGTCAACTTGCCTGCTTCTTTGGACGCTGCCAGTTTCAGATATTCGCCGATAAGTCGATCCGAAGACACTAACGTGGGGGAGTCGGCGGTTGGGAAAGCGAAGTTGATATTCTCGCCGCGCCTCAGCAGCGTTACCGTCGCAAAGTCCGTAACAGTACATTATGTCAGCGTATTCAGGATTAGAATATGCAGCCATAGTCAGCGCTTATGAAGGCACAGCACAGCACAAGAGCAAGATACGCAGCAACAGTTACGGAAATAGCCAGTAACAAAACACGAGCTTGCGCGACGTAGAGTTGAAACTAACTAACGCTGACGACCAAATTTTGCAAAATCGCACCCCCTGTCATGCCGAGAGAACAATAGCGACCAATCACAAAGCTCCCCGAGTGTTTGGAGTTCAAGCGCAGGTAAAAACTACGAATAATACGAATACGAAACAATAGGTTGACCGTCTCGCAATTTTACCTGCCCCCCATAAAATTCTTCTCTTCCCTGGCACACATGCAAAAGTATTGACAATCATACCTTTCTGAATAACTGATAAGACAAGGATATTTTCCTAGTAATTTGTACACCAGGTGTAGTATTTTTTTTTTTGCACTGGACTACATTTTTTATGAAGTAATAGCAAAAATTACAAAAAAAATTAAATGTTTGGTTAGTGATATTTGCCAAAGTTTTAGGCATTATTGAACTTTTAATTATTAACAAAGGTCTGCTACGGCGTCAACAATGATAATAACTTAAATTTCAGTACAGTCGCGCCGTAAATAATTTTTAAATTGGTTTCAAATGATTTAATTTGGGATTTTTCATAAAAAAACTAAAACTCTTAACTAATTCAAAAACTACTGAATTTCGGTAGAACATTTGGTGGCTTAATTTGTTGCATTTTAACCCTACTATGACGTCCTGCAAGGAATACGTCGAGTTACCAGTAACCCTGTATTTATATTCTATTCTTTTAAATATAAGTATATCACTCGACGCACGGCACTGGTCACGGACGGTTGTGTGCTTGCGCTCTCCCGTTCATGACTCATTGCCCTGAGTCATATTCCGTTGCGTTACGTAACGATTTTTGCGGTCGCTCGACTACATCCGATCTCCGATCGTCAATCGATCGGGCATAGATCCACCAAAAAGGCCTTTTTCAAGGCTATCTTATTTCTCTAACAAGAGATATTCGTCTGTAGATTCACTAGGCCCCTTCCGGGCAAAACCACAGTTTCGTGGTCACTCGGTGGATACCATACGGTGCCAACGAAGCCGAGTGGGGTGTTGACCCAACACACCCGCCGATCCCCTTCAGGGTAAGGCAGTGAATTGGCCGGGTCCCAGTGTTTGGCCTTGGGGGATCTCCTAGTCAACACGTGGTGACAGTTTTGCCTCCACAGCAACTCACCTAGCGTGGTCGGGTATCTTCATACCCTTCACACTAGACTGGATAGGACCCCGTTGCACATTAAGATAGGCAACGGGCCAAATCAAGCTTAGGGCTCACCGATAGGCACTCATCCTCCCTGTCTTACCCGACAGGGATGGATTGTTACACATCCCCGGCATTCCCACCGGGGAGTTAGGTATAGTCAGGTTATCCCCTCCCTTAAAATCACTCCCTCCCCCGCCCTTATGGCTGCCCAGGTTAACTACGAGCTTTTCTCAAAGCAGCTCGTACAGCTCCTCGAAATTATTTTCGATAAGGAGCCTTCCCTCCACGGGAAATATGGAGATCATCTCTCCAACCTCCTCAGTATCTCTAAAGGCGAAAGCCCCCCCCTTGACAACAGCGTCGCTACTTTCAGCGACGCTCTGGACACCCCTCCGATCGTAGTGTCTCCCAGACCCACCTCCCCCCCCCTCCGTCAGTGTCAATGGACACCGACGTTCTCATTACCACCCCCGCTTCTTCAAAGCATTCCACCACCCCGTACCCCTCTGTTTCGGAGGAAGACGAGGTAAGGTCCGCTCCCGCCTCTACCTCTTCCTCCCCCTCCGACGACGGCTACATAGCCGTCCAAGGTAAGGGGAGAAAGAGGAAGAACAGGAAGCAGAGCTCTGCGCAGGCCAGTAAGGTCGCCGCATTAGAGGACTCTGACTCCTCTTTGTCCATTGCAACCCTTAAATCCGCGTCTGTAAAATCACGCGCTACCACCGCGACTTGCGCTACCGTAGCTTCCCCCTCCCCCTCCACCGCCCCACCGACCGCGTCGTCGTCCTCCGCGAAGGACTCCCCCGCGCCCCCCGCCCCCCGGACCGCGTCATCCTCCGCAAAGGTTTCCCCCGCGCCCCCCACCCCCCCGACCGCATCATCCACCGCGATGGATTCCCCCGCGCCCCCCGCGAAAAAGATCCCCCCTCCACCTCCCCTGTTCGTACAGGACAAGGGGAAGTGGACGGACATCTCAAAATGGTGCGCTGATCAGAAGATCAGCTTCACCAGCACCCGTAATACCCAGCAGGGTATAAAAGTCCTAGTCCCTACGTCGCGCGACTATAGGGAACTAACCCGACTTCTGAGAGCGAGAGGTGTGTCATACCACACCTACTCTCTCCCAGAAGAAAAACAAGTTCGCGTTGTTATAAAACGCATCCCTAGGGAAATCCTCCCCTCCGAAATTCTCGCCAACCTTCAGTCGCAGAACGTCCCAGTCGACGAGGTCCATCGTATGCACCGCTCTAGAGGCGGTGACCTCTACGACATGGTCCTCGTAATCTGTCCGCCCGTAGAGGGCCACCATCCGATTTTCCAAATTCGTTCTCTGTGTCACCTCACAGGGTTCGAAATTGAGAAACCACTAAAGAGTGGCATTGTCGGTCAATGCCACCGTTGCCAGCTTTACGGCCATTCCCAGCGGAATTGCCAAGCTACACCCAGGTGCGTAAAGTGCCTTGGAGAGCATGGCACTTCCGACTGCCTCTTCTCTTCCTCGCCTCTTCTCCCAAGCTGGGGAAGCGCTCCGGCGCTCGCCAGCAAAGGGAAACTTCCTCATCCTCTTATAGGATTCCCTCCGCCCTCTCGCTCCGTGGAACTATCTCCACCACCAGCAGTCTTTCTCTGCCTTGGTGCCCTCTTACGGTCACTTCCCCGCCCCGCCCCGCCCTCCCCTGCCCCCCCCCCACCTTAGGGACCCCCGTTTCCGTGGCACCGAGCCACTTGCGCCCTCCGCGCCTCCCGCGCACTCTGCGCCCCCCGCGCCCGCCGCGCCCCCCGCTAAACCCGCGCCTGCTCCTCAAGCTTTGCGTCCCCCGACTGCCGGCCCCGTGACCGCGCAGCAGCCAGGTGTTGTCTCATTCAACATCATCACCTCGACTTACGCATCATTTGTCTCCCCGCGCGCAAGGGAAATGGCAAATCTCATCCTCGCCGCCCAAGGCGATATCATTAGGATCCAATCCATTTATAATGCGTATCCGGACATTACGCAAGCCCTAGATTCCCTCGCCAAAACCCCTAAATCCATCAATGGATAACGAGGCCTTAGCTAGATTTAAACCCAGGTCCCTAATAATAGGTTATTTTAACGCCAACGGTCTAAAAACCCAAAGGGAAGAGATAGGGCTCTTCCTCCGCGATCATCAAATAAACGTTCTCTTAATACAAGAGACCTTCCTAAAGCCTTGCAATCGTGATCCGTCACTTGCCAATTACCGGATAGTTCGCAATGACAGGTCGCGTTGTCACAAGGGTGGCACCCTGATCTATTATAGAAAGCAGCTTCACTGCATCCCACTAGACCCTCCTCCCCTCTGGGTATTAGAAGTTTCCGCCTGCCGCTTAGGCATGTCAGGTCATGAGCCGATCACTCTCGTATCGGTCTATAATCCCCCCGGTAATACCCCGGGGCATTACCAACTCCTCTCAAACGATCTCTCGATTTTACTCGCTATGAGTAACTCGCTCATTATAGCGGGCGATCTCAATGCCAAACATCCCTCTTGGAATAGTTCGGTAACCAATACCAGAGGTCAACACCTGTTCGACCTCCCAAACTCCCTGACTTTCGACGTCATCGCTCCGATGACTCCCACTCACTTCTCGCTCATAAATCCCAATCATGCCCCCGATATCTTAGACGTGGCGCTCCTTAAGAACGTCAATCTAAAGTTAGAATCAATGGAAACGGTACAAGAGCTCGACTCTGATCACCGCCCGGTAGTCATGAGACTATACCCCCGCATAGGTCTCCCCGACCCGAACGCCCCCCCTATCACTAAGAGGATCACGGACTGGAAGAAAGTAAGCACTCAGCTGAAATCCAACACGTCCCCTCAACTAGACTCTATCCCCGACCTTTTCGACTCTATCGCTGACACCACGGCCGCGATCGTCTCACTCACTGATCACGTACAAACCGTCCTGAACTATTGTTCAAGGGAGCTTGCCGGACGACGTGCGTGCATTACTGACTGAGAAGAACGCGGCCATACGTGCCTACGATAGCTTTCCCTGTCACGACAACAAAGCCCATATGCGCTATTTACAGAGATCTGTAAAGACACGTATAGCGGAGCTGCGGGACGCGAGCTGGGGAAAGTTACTCGGCGAACTAGAGCCCACCCATCAGGCCTTCTGGGAGCTCCAGAGGAAACTCAGGGCTCCCCAAGTCTCCGCCATGCCCCCCCTGACCCGTCCCGATAAATCCATTGCATTCGACGATGCCGAAAAGGCTGAATGCCTCGCAGACAGCCTCGAGGCCCAATGCACTCTCAGTTTCCTACCAGTAGACCAAGCTCACCTATCAATGGTCGACGCTGAAGTCGAACGTAGAGCCTCCCTCCCTCCCGTTGATGACCCTGATTGTCCACTGCCCCCCGTCCTCCCGGACGAGGTGCACGACATCATCAAAGGTCTTAAAGCCCGTAAAGCCCCCAAAGCCCCCGGTTCAGATGGTATCACCAATAGAGTGATCCAACTATTCCCTGCCCACCTAATAATGCTTTTGACCACCATCTTCAATGGTGCCTTAAGCAACAATATCTTCCCCCAGACGTGGAAAGAAGCCACAGTTATCGGTATCCCGGCCCGGCAAGCCCAAAACCGAGGCCTCTAGCTACCGTCCCATCAGTTTGCTCAAGGTTCTCGGAAAAATCTATGAAAGGCTTATTTATAAGCGTCTCAGAGATTTCGCCGAGACCAAGGGCCTCATCCCCAACGAACAGTTCGGCTTTCGAACTGAACACTCTAGCGTGCATCAGGCCCACCACATCGTAGAATTCATAAGCGCTGGTTTCCAACGCGGTTTTATGACCGGTGCAGTATTCTTCGACGTAGCGAAAGCTTTCGACAAAGTCTGGCACAACGGCTTATTATACAAGCTGTACCAACTCGGTGTGCCGGATTGCTTCGTGCTCATCTTACGAGACTTTTTGTCGAATCGCGTCTTCCGTTATCGTATCGAAGGAGCGCTATCCACTCCCCGTCCCATCCGCGCAGTTGTCCCCCAGGGCTCTGTGGTGTCCCTCCTCATATTCACGCTATACACAAGCGATATCCCTAAAGGTTGCGGTAGGTCGCAGTTGGGTCTGTTCGCAGACGACACTGCCATCTACTTCAAATCTAGATCCCCAGACATTATTCGCCTCAATCTCCAACGCGCAGTCAATAGACTGGCCGCATGGTTTACAAAGTGGCGGATAGAAGTAAACCCTGATAAAAGCCAAGCGGTTCTCTTTACGAAACCAGGCTTAGAAACACCCTCCCCCGACCAATCACCATGTTCGGCAAGCCGATCCCCTGGGAGAAGCGAGCTAAATATCTCGGTGTTGTTCTAGACCATCATTTGACCTTCGCAGAGCACATAAAGATGGTTCGTTCGCGAGCCGCTTTCGCTCTCGGTAGACTCTTTTACCTGGTGAATGCACGTAGCAAATTGTCACTTAGGTGAAAATTGCACGTTTACACGGCGTGCATTCGACTAATCATGACCTATGCGGGTGCCGTCTTTGCTCATGCAAAACCCTGTCATATCCATAGGATGCAAACAGTCCAAAATAGATTCCCTCGTAGGGCCACAGGTTCCCCCTGGTTCGTTAGGAACGAGGCACTCCACCTCGACCTAAAGATTCCCACAATCCACCAATTTCTAAAACGCTTTTCCAAGCGTTTCTTTGAGTCCGCGGCCAAACATCGCAACCCTCTGGTTGTCGAGGCCGCCAGTTATGTCCCGAGTAAAATCAGTCATGTTCGCCGTCCAAGGCATATCCTCGTAGACCCCGATGATCCCATAACCCTCCTCCAGGAGAGCAATAAGGAAACAAGTACAGTGTACAAACACAGACGCTTCCCGTCATTCCGACCTCGCCGCCGAGGTCCTTTACGATCTCGACCGCCGCGCCCCCGAGTCAATAATACTCCCCCCCGACCCTTGCTCGAAAACGAGGTGCCAGCAGTTGTTGCAGCTGTGCACGTAGCTTTAAATTCCCCGTCTAATAATAACGATCTAAACCCTTTGATCCAGCCCGTCCCATCTTTTGATGTCCTCCCTCCGGATAACGCCCTAAGCCGAGGCTCGTACCCCACAGGGGGTGCCCTTAGCGAGCGTTCATCTTATGCTTTTTAGCTTAGTTTATGTATGCCCTGGCTGGAGGCTTTGAGTGTAGCAGCTTAAGGCAGCCACAGGATTGACCGGTTAAACAGCCACGGTTCTCGGAACCAGCTGTGAGATGCCCTACAGAAAAAAAAAAAAAAGTATTCGAACTGAAAACTGTTTTATTATATTCTCCTGACATCTGGTAAAATGTACTATGTTTGCAACATTATTGCACTTTGGAAAATAAAACAACATTAACATACTTTCTGTGTTTAAATCTTGTATTTATTGGTGAGTGTACGCATTAACTCGCACGAATCTGGGCGAATCGACCATTTTAATTAATATTAGTTTTTCTTGAAGCGATTCGCACGAATTCAATTTATTTGTGGACGAATCGACAACTCCAGCAACACGTAATAATTATAGTACACTGGCGCACAAAAGTGATTAGAGTAAAATATTTTGAAATCAAATGAAACACGTAAATAATCACACAAACAAATATAATTTTAAGATAACAATGCCTAAATTTTACATCTCGCTCAGAGATCACAAAAAAATCTGTTGTTTCATAGTAAAGTACAATACCTACGCGTTCAAAATGTATGGAACAGCAGATTTTTTTTAAATAACCGACGAAAAATTTCAACGCATGGGGTTTCAGAATCACGTACTGAATCCATGGTAATGGTTTTCGCGTCGATGTCTCTGCCACCCTGTGTACTAAGTATAGAACTAGATTTCTGACTTCAATCACAATCAAAGTCACAGTTGTAACCTTATATTAATTTTATTACTAACATAAAATTTGTATTAAGTACCTTAATCTTAGAGGCTTTAATTTCTTAATTTTTCAGTAAAAAGTAGCAAATTAATTTCACCCATAAAGAAATTGGTTAAGAACAGCTTCTATTCTTTTCTGCAGTTTTATTCTCTCAACAGTTCTTATTGTGTCATCATTAAGCATACGGTACGGTTTAAGTGATATTTATTTACATAACATACAGGATGGCGATTTAGTCACCTGCATTCATCAAGGGGTGATTGTACCCCTCATACTTAACAACTTTCGCTATAAAACTTATATCCGACTCGGCGAAATTAAATTACAAATTCCTATACAACAGTAGACAGGCTATTTCGATGCTTTTATGTTTTTTTTTCCAATCGGTTATGCTTTCGTAGCGAAAATTGTTCAGTATGACAGGTAGAATTTAATCACCTGAATCCGTCAAGGGGGCCACCTTGACGGATTCAGGTGATTAAATCGCCACCCTGTATTATTTTCACAGTTTCAAGTTAATTATGCTACCTTTAATTTAAATAATAATTAAATTTAATTTTTCGTCTTGTTTATTTAAAAATATTTTACCTTAATCACTTCTGTGCGCCAGTGTACTTTACTACTACGTATTGCTGGGGTAGTCGATTCGTCTACAAATAAATTGAATTAGTGCATTCGCACGAATACACCAAAACGCAATGCACCTCAAGAAAAACTCAATTAAAATGGTCGATTCGCCCGCATTCGGGCGAGTAAATTTGTGCGAGCCATTTATTTTTATTAAAGTACTTATTACAAAAGTAAATAAAAAATATTTTGTACATATCTAAGTAATTAGCGTCATTCATATAATTTTTAGTAAACAAAAAGTAACGAAAACAACAATATCAAAATAATTAGAAAATGTAGACGGTATCTTTGACTATCCTTATTTCACCGGACTCTGTTATTATTATCTGTGAGGCACGTGTCGGTGGTAATTCTTGAAAAGTTTCTTGGGATGTTTGAGCAGAGAACTGTGACTGGTATATGGATTGACTTAGTGATTGACTGTATATTTCGTGTTGTGGAGACTGGGATGCAGTAGGATCTGGAAGTGATTGATATCTGGATGCATTTGGTGATAGACTGAATATCTGATGGTTTGGAGACTTGGATGTGGTGGGGCCTGGTGGTAACTGGTATGTGGATGGATTGAATATTTGATGGTTTGGAGAATGGGAAGTGGACGGGTCTGGAAGTGCCTGGTATGTGGATGGATTTGGTGATGGATTGAATATTTGTAGATGTGGAGACTGAGATGTGGTAGGGCGTCCGTAGAGGTGACTGATATGAGAATGGATGCTCAAGTCGATCCGACATACATGTGCGAAAAACTAAATTGTGAATATCGTTCATTAAAATATCACGTGTGTTTGGATTCCTTATTTTTTTAGTTTCATTGCGATTAGTTTTCCAATCGTCTCGCATTCATCACCTTGTCTGTCTTTCATGTATTGAAAAGCTTCGTCTATTTGACGTTTTGCTGCTGTAATTTCTGGAGGCACATCATTTTTCGACTGTCTGTTTCCTTTACTTGAATTTAAACTAAAGTCTTGAGAAGATTTTATTTTTAAATCAAGTTTGGTAGTACTTTCTCATTGACCAGCTCTATTATTCCCTTGTATGTTTTGCGAAGCTTCTTTAATTTCTGATAACAAATTTATATAACTCATGAACAAAGTGTTTATATTAAAATATCAGACTCTAAGAAAGTGGAACGAACTTGTGTAAAGTACAGTCAACACTATTCTAATTCTTTAAATATTCATTACGTAAAAAATTAAGTTAGATTAACATTGCTTATTAGTCTTATAGGCTAGATTGTAATTAATTATTAAGAACCTGTACTTACCCTAATTGCGTAACTTATTTTCTTAAACAATTTTGCATAATTTGTTTCATATTGACAGTTCAACAACATTCATTGCGTTATTTACGTTGTTCAGCAGATTTTTTTTCCAACTTATGAAGCAATGGATTAGCAATCTGTTTCAAATCGAAACAGATTATGATTGTGTTGTATTACGCAATTAAGGTACTGGTTCTTGTTAATAAAGAATAAAAAAAAGTTTAGTAGTACTTTCTCGTTGACCAGCTCTATATTTCCTTGTATGTTTTGCGAAGCTTCTTTAATTTCTGAAAATAAATGAGGACTATTCTCATTTTCATCATTTTCTTCCACATTTCTTTCTTGGGCCTCAATTGTGTCGTTCACCTGAAAGAAGATTACTTAAATGAATAATTAATGAAATCTAATTAAATCAATAAAAAAAAACGACTGTATTTGCAGTTTTATTTCTTGCGGTTTGCTCCCAGTCCATATTCAAAGAAGAAGAAAAGAAACAAAACAAGAAAAAATACTGCAATAATCCTAATAATAAATACAATAATCCTATGACACTCCTGAGATGAGAATCGAATTATAGGAAATTAGCCATTTACTCTTAGTCAGCACTCAGAACACTATAAATAATCGTTTATTCAAGGGACCCTAAAAACTAGAGATGCGCCGAGTACCTTCTCGTTTACTCGGTACTCGGCATACTCGGCATACTCGGCCATTCTATTAGTAGTCGTTATCGGCCGAATAAAAGGACATCGCTCATTATAACAATACCGGTCTGACACGCCAAATAACTTATCATTCAGGTTACAATTTTAAATCAATTGTATTAAAGTCTATTTTACGATGGCTATATACAAAGAATAGAAAAAAAAAATACTGGTATTCAGCTGCATCCGGTTAGACTGGAAGCCGACCCCAACATAGTTGGGAAAAAGGCTAGGCAGATGATAATGATATACATAGAATAGTGGAAGGCTTGTCGGCCGCTCACTACCCGCGAGCCGTCACACGTAAAATAGACTTTAATGTATTTCGTTGAAAATCCTAACTTGAATGACAAGTTATTTGCCGTGTCGGAGCAGTGCTGTTATAATGGGTTACAAATAAATTCACAATAGACAGCAAATATTTCTAATTTTATCATAAAAACAAATTTTGTAACAACGTACGAAACTCACTCCGTGCGTGAGATGATATGTAAACAAATGGCAATTGTCTGATGCGCGTGGGAACCGGCGCGGTGGCGGCGCGGCGATATGCGAGGGGTGAGTAGGCAACGTGCACACGGAAGTAATAAAATCGCGGCGGGATTTTATCGCTTAAAGGCTCTTTCAAACAGGAGCGACACGCGACGCGACACGACACGCGACGCGACGCGACACAAAGGCAGCGCTCGTCGCGCGATAAGCGGTGTCTTTATGTCGCGTCGCGTGTCGCGCTGGTCTGCACGAGCCTTAAGAGGGAACAGGGCCTGCGAAGAATTTGAAAAATTGTTTTTTGAAGAAACTATTGCCGTCGTCTTACCTCAAGTCTGCCCCTGTAAAGTGCGATAGGGACAACTACAGCTCAGACCGATTAAATCACAAATTTTTTGATGAGATCAACGTTTCGTATTCCCCTTTTTTCTCCTCGAAAACTGAGCCGATTCAATCATTTTTTACATTAAAATTTTATTAAAGACTATTTCTATGTTCCTATCATTTTCTTTTATGTTAAAATTTGTCTGGTAGTCCTCTAATCATGGCGGTAAAAATGGGGAATTTTTGTAATTTTTGGAGGGTCATATTTTCTTTACCAATTAGTTGCTGAAAAAAAAAGAAATAACAGGGACGTGCCTACAGCAGACTTTGACCACATGAAAAAAAAATTGTTCTAGAGGCAATATTCAGGAAGAAAAAAGGGAATACGGACAGCTGAAATTGTATGGAGAATCGCAGGCCCTGTTCCCTCTTAACACCGAGAGTTGAAAATCCAACGCGCTGATACGCACTCTCGTCTCAGCGCAATGAAAAACACACTGTTGGGTTTTCAACTCTCGGCGCTAAGCAGAGCGTTGAAAATCGAGAGCGTGAAAAAAAAAATCACCGCGGTATTATTACGTCCGTGTGACTGTGGGTTTACCGTTCGCTCGCTGTTTTCGCACCCAATACCTCCGTCAACTAAATCGGGTTAGTCCACGAGCGATTTTTTTCACGCACAATTTTTCCACTTATCCAAAACAAACCATTTAGCTGGCAGAGGGACACACACACACACACACTTGACTCTAACAAAAATTAGCAGTTTAAAAGCAAAAAATGTTTTTGAACGACCTTTCCAACGACATCCCACACCATGGACATAGACATAGACGAGAAAAAAAAACATCCCACTTTACGTATAGGGTAGGTAGGTACTCACCCTAAAAAAAGATTTTATTTTAGGTACCACTTTGTTGGCGTTATTAATATGTATGCCAAATTACAGCTTTCTAGTACCCACTAAGAGTCTCTGAGTTAGCCGCGGACAGACAGACACCAGACAGACGGACATGGCGAAACTATTAGGGTTCCTTGTTGACTGCAAAACCCTAAAAACGATACAAACATATAAAAATGTTTTGATAAGTGCCTACTTATATTTATCATCTTTTTACCACTTACCACTGTATCTAATGTGCGGTTGCTTTCATATACTACTCGTAGGAAACTGTCCATTATTTCGAATGCAAACCAGTTTGTTGAGTAGACGTCATCTCTTCCAGCTCCAGACTTCAAAGACTTTTTCAATTTATTTAGGTGGGATCTATAGTAACCCATTAGGGATTCTTTTTTCTTTTTTAGTTCTTCGACTGTTGTTTGAAACTGTAATACTTCTTTTACTCGTCTCCAAGCATCAGTTTGCGATGCACGATTTTTGTAAATTTTGTTTCTCGGATCCCACAAACATGGCTCTGTTTGCAGAACCTCGAGAAACTCAATTACTTTCTCGTTCGTCCACTCCATATTCCGCTCCGTTGTTCGGCTCCGCTTATATAATTAATAGTATAAAGGACTGTACGTGCGATCCCGTCTCGCTCACGGTGGTGCCGACCATAGATAATGCACTTAAATATGTGCCGACTACCCGCTAAATTGCTTTAATTGATACCGACACTAATAAAGGGCTTGCTAGACGGCTGTCAACTGCGTCCCAACAGAGGTGACCTTGGTGGTTTACAACCGTGTAGATACACATGTTAGCTTGTACCTGGTAACCCTACTCATTTAATCGACTAATACTCGTATGTCACTCAATCCATTATTCGTTCATCAAGACATTCACTGTCATTCACTATGGAAGACAACTGACAGCTGGCCTTCTTGTTCGAGACACCGAACAGTGAACACCTATAAAATAACAGTCTGTCAGATTAGTGTAGATTTTAATCTTAGCAAGTAAGTACAGGATATTATTATTTTGGTGATCTGAGTGTTTTAAGAAATATTGTGGAAAAGGAAATAAATATGTTTGTGTTTAAATAATGTGTTTAGTTTTCTATTGCGAACCCTTTCGTTTCTGAGCTGTAGCTTACAGTTCAGAAGTGGGATCGTAAGAGAATTCTCATAATTTTCTTTCTTTCACGTCCACAACGATCTTATTTTGATAATTAATGGTGATATAAAATCGTTACTGATATGATTCTAAGGATTTTTACGGATTAAAAACATGCATACTTTATTTTCTTTTTTTTTCTGACCACCTATATCGTTAACTTTTGAAAATGGAATCTTACACTTTCTGTTATTGATAAATAATTATATTTTTTCCGTTAACTGTCACTAAAATATGAGAAACTTAGTTCTGAAAAACAACTGGAAAATGAAAGCTATATCAGTATTTAACAGTTGGTGAACGCGTTGATCTAAGATTATTGATGATTAATACTAATTTACCATACTGAACGGATTTGAGAAATATATGTTGATAACTAGTGGATGCTTATACTTGATCTTGTTTTACGTAATAAATTTATTTACTGCTGTCTAGTGATTGGTTAAAAAAAAATACACGGTGACCGATCCAGTGAATTTATTTTAATATCAGAAAATTATAGCTGATGATTTGACAGCTTCATACTTTTAAAAGGTCTTTTTATTTATGTCGTGGCCTTGTCTACATAGATAAAGCATACCACGCATGCTGTAAACTAAGAGCGCCACAAGGCAGGAACGAGAGGAACCCCTGGTTTATATTATCTGTGCCCTGGTCATGGGGTCTCAACTCGAACAAATTATAATTAGTTTAGATAAAAAAAACATAGATGGCAGTGTGGCGACTTAGTAATTGTAATATGCTGAGTTGCATTATTGACGAAGTATGTGGGAGCGGGCAATCGGCTCGCCAGTCGCCTACATATCACCGCCCTGCCTCGACGCATACATAGTACCTAGTTAGCTATAGCAAAGTATTGTGGAACTTGAATTAAAGACAATTTATTTCCTTGTAGTCCGAATCTTTATTTATCTCACCGACAACATAACACGCACAACAGCAGCATAGGTAACAATGATGAAATTAACAATCACTAAAAAGCGATAAACGGCAGATTTTGGCATAAGTAAGATTAGTAAAAATCAAAACTTCCTTGTTTAATGCTGATGTATATAATTAAACTCATAAATCATGTATTTTCAACAAAAAAGGCAAATTAAACCTTTTACTTCAAATCGAACTCATAGAATGATAAAGTTAGTCATTTTGTTCAGAGCTCTTTGCAATAGATGGCGTTTTACTCAATTTGTCATCACATGATCTGTTATTATTATACATTTAGTAGGAAAATGAAAATCAAACAATTTTTGAAGTGAAAACTTCTTTGGGCGCGTGGGTGGGTGTGGTATTTAAGATGGGAAAAGCAATTGAACTCGCGACACTGTTACCGACATCTCATTTTTGTAAACGCGATTCTGCTCTTTATTAATATAATATTACGGATCAAAGTTCGATGAAAGTATTTTTACTTTAAAGGTTTTGGTTTTTTTTTTTTTAACGCGAATTTGATCTTTATTTAGATAAGATAATGTTCTATACAAGTATTTTATTCCACCAAGATCTTTTTTAAGTTTTCACTTCTGTCGGCACCCCCTTTTTTTTTTTTTTTTTTTTTTTTTTTTTTTGGGTGGGAAATTATCAAATAACTTCTCCCGCTCTGGGCGGAGCGGGAGGGCGTGTCAGACTCTTACTGACTAAAACCCACCCGTGTTCCTTCGGTTGCCCTGTTGCCGGGGGCCACGATTTCCCGATCGGTTTTCTTCGAACCCCCGACAGGCATTGGCCCTAGTGGGCCCCGTCAATTCTGCTGACATCTCTTTGAGGCGCGCGTGGAACACAACGCGCCGTCGACCCGGGCTTGGTCCTTATCGGACGGCGAGCTACCCATTGCTCACCGTCCGCAAGCCCGCGCCTACGGTGGCCGGAAATCGGCTCGCGATTCCCGCCCCGGGCGTCTCCTCCTGCGGCGGTTAGGGGCGTGAGGGCGCGAAATTTGCCTCTCCCTCACGCGTTCCGCCTCCTCCTTCGCGAGCATTACCGCTTCGCAGAAGGAGGTGACGGCCTGCCATTTCCTCTCGCTCCGTACCATGGCCTGAACCAGGGCCGGACGCGAGAGATCACCGCCGCCGATCGCCTCTACGAGAACACGGCGTTGCTCCGCCCAAGCCGGGCAGACCTCCACCGTATGCTCCACCGTGTCCTCAGGCCGATCCACACAATGGTGACACCCGGGTGTTTCCTCCCGCCTTATCCTGAACAGGAACCTCCCGAAGCAGCCGTGTCCGGTGAGGACCTGCGTCAGGCGGAAGGTGAGAACGCCGTGGCGTCTCTCCAGCCACTCCTCAAAGACGGGTCTTATCGCCGCGATTGTGGCGTGCCCAGCGCGGGGTTGCGACAATCGCACCCTCCATGACGCCATGAGATCCCGCCGGAGCTCTGTCCGCTGTGCCGCAATTTCTTGCGGCATCGGGGTTAAGCCCCGGCGTTTCGCCTCCTCGCGCCACTCCCAGACGTGCGCGAGGACCTTTGCCTCCAGATCCCATGGCGGTAATCCGGCAAGGAGGCTCGCCGCCTCGCAGGAGACCGTGCGGTATCCTCGGGCCAGCCGGATGGCCATGACCCTCTGGGACGCGTTCAACCGGCGGGCTGGCCGCAGCCTCAATGAACGCGCCCACACCGGCGCCCCGTAAAGGGCCATGGACCGCACGATCCCCGCATAGAGCCTCCGGCAGGAGGCGTTTGGATCTCCTAGATTGGGCAGGAGCCGCTTCAATGCAGCCCCAGCCCGGTCCAGTCTGGGAGCCAAACGTCGGAAGTGTTCCACGAAATTCCACCGGCTGTCGAGGACGAGTCCCAGATACTTCATCGTCGACTCGACACCGATGTGAACCCCTCCCGCCATTACCTGGGAACCCGACGGTGGCGCATTCCGAGGACCATGAAAACCCATGGCCTCAGACTTGTGCAGGGCCACCTCGAGTCCCAGCTGCCGGATCCTGTCAACGATTGTCGCAACCCCGCGTGTCGCTAAATCGGCCGCCGCCTGGTACGACCCCCCCTGCGCCAGGACAAGCGTGTCGTCAGCGTAACAAACGACGCTGACGCCGCTAGGGAGGTCGGCGCGCAGCACCCAGTCGTATCCGATGTCCCACAGATGCGGCCCCAGGACCGAACCCTGTGGGACACCGCACGACATCTCTCGCCGGTTCCACTCTCCTTGGTGACCGGGGTAGATGACGGCCCTGTCCGTCAGATAGGCCTCGACCACACGACAGAGGTAGGTCGGCATCCGGTGATACCGGAGTGCCTCCCTGATGCAACTCCAGGGCAGGGTGTTGAAGGCATTGGCGATGTCTAGAGACACCGCCAAGACGACCCCGCCCCGGGCCACAGCATCCCCCGTCGTGAGGGCCCGCACGCGCATGATGGCGTCCACCGTAGAGCGCCCCCTGCGGAAACCGAACTGGCTCTCCGCCAGATCCGGCCCCACTCGCACCAGCTGCCCGACGAGGCGGTCTGCAATGACTCTTTCAAAGAGCTTGCCCACCTCGTCGAGCAGCACAATGGGCCGATAAGCGGACGGAGAGTCCGCTGGGCGCCCCGGCTTCTTGATGAGGACCAGTTTCCCCGTCTTCCAACGAAGTGGGAACTGGCCCCTCTCCATGCATGCGCTTAGGAGCCCCCTCAGTCGAGGCCCGAGAGCCCCCATGGCCAGGACCCAGGCTTTTCCGGGTATGCCGTCGGGTCCTGGGGCGGTATTCTTCGCACTCATCTTGCGTACCGCCACTCTCATTTCTACCTCAGTCACCTCAGGAGAATCGTCGTCGTCGGTGTGGTCCGCATCGGGCATCGCAGTAGGCGGAGCCATGGGTGGAGCAGTATGATCCCCTCTAGAGGGGAACAGAGCGCTCACCACGTCCCCCACAAGCTGGGGCCGGAGACTCTGCGTCAGCGGGGGAGCCCATGGGCGGAGTTTCTCCCGCACCATCTTGTATGGGCGCCCCCACGGGTCCCTGTTGAGAGTCTCCAGCATCTCCTCGCGGGCCAGCGCCCTGGCCCGCAGGATCTCCGCTTGGAGGGCGGCCTTCGCCGCTCTGTACCCCTCGTACAGCTCCGCCTCAATGGCTTCTGTATCCGGAGGGCGGATACGGAGCCTGCGATGCCTGGCGTACCGGCGTCGCGCAGCAACACACGCCTTGCGCAGAGCCTCTAGCTCTTGCGACCACCAGTACAGCCGGCGCGAAGCATGTCTAGGATGGACCCGGGGCATTGCCATGTCACACACATTGGACATGGCCTCCCGGAACCACTCCGCCTCGTCGTTGATGTCGGCAGGCCTGTCCGGTGATGACACCCAGGCCTGCACGATCGAGGCTTCCAGGAGAAGCTCCCGGTCCAGCTGCTTCAGCGCCCACCGCGGACCACTCGGGGCCTGTCGGACTGGCGCACTCGAGGTCTGGGTGGAGACGTCAAACCGGATGTACCGGTGATCGGAGTAGGTCTCCACCCCCTCCATGACGCGCCAGTCAATGACACGCGGCGACAGAGCGGGGCTGGCGAACGAAATGTCCACCACCGATTCGCCCCGCATCCGCACACACGTGGGGACAGAACCCCGGTTTAGGACGACCAGGCCTGTCTCCAGAGCCCAGTCCTCCACCATCCTGCCCCGTGTGTCCGTATACCGGGAACCCCAAGCCAGGTTCTTGGCATTGAAGTCCCCGAGTACAAGCACAGGGAGGGAACCAAACCCGACGACGACGACTCTTAACTCCGCAAGGGAGTTGTGGAACTCGGCAAGAGTTCGGTTCGGGGAGAAGTAAACACCCACCACGACAATCTCCCCGAACCGTGCTGCAACGCAACCCCGTCCTCTCTTGACCGACTCGAGGGACGGAGTACCGGCGGCGGCCGACGAAATGAGGGTCACTGAGCCGCTCAGGTCCTCCACCCAGTCATCCCTGGGCGGGACAAAGTACGGCTCAGCGACCACGGCGATGTTGATCGACCACTGCGCCATGCTCTGGAGCAACAGATCCTGAGCGGCGGCGCAGTGGTTGATGTTCGCCTGGAGGAGGCGTAATGGGGCCGTTATTGGCATTCCATCTCTGCCTCCCCCCGAGCCCCCTGCGAGGGCCCTGCCGCGGCGGCAACGGCGGCGGTAACGACGGTGGAAGCGGCAGTGGCCACGGTGGAAGTGGCGGCGGCTGCGGCGGTGACGACGGTGGAAGCGGCAGTGGCCACGGTGGAAGCGGCAGTGGCCACGGTGGAAGTGGCGGCGGCTGCGGCGGTGACGGTGGTGGTGGCGGAGCGCTTGCCCCTGCCTCTGGCCTCGGCGGGTGGAGCGCAGGCCCTGCTCCCAGCCCGGTGATCGGCCGGCTTGCCAGCCGCCGCACATACGACACAGTGCGGCGTGGCGTTACACGAGCCGGCCTTGTGACCGGGCTGACCACAGCGGAAGCAGAGGTCACTGCGGTCCACCTCCGAGGTGCATTTGACCCCTACGTGGTGGCCCACCTGGCAGCGGAAGCACCTCAGAGGTCTGGGCTCCAGCAGTTTGACCTGCGTCGAAACCCAGCCCACCAAAAGCCTTTGGCCCTCCCCGGCTATCTTTTTGGCCGCCGTCACGGGGCAGCTCACCCTAATGGCTTGCATCCCCGTGTGATCAGGATGGATGGTGCCTGCCTTGATCTGATCGACAGAGCACCCTCCAGCCTTAGCGACGGCGGCCACCACCTTTGCCTCCGTCACGGAGTCGTCCAGGCCCTGGATGCGCAAGTCAGTGCACTTGGTGGGCCTGGAGACTCGGGCCTCGTCCGCATTTAGGGCCGCCCTGAGCTTTTCAGCCAGAGCGTCAGCGGCCGGGCCACTAGCCGCACCAGGGACTTCCAGCATCCGGGCCCCGGTCGCCGTGATTTTGATTTTTATCCCCTTGGCGGCGCCGATCTCCTCCAGGTTCATCACCCGGTCCACCGTCGCGAACACGTGCTGGTAGGACACGCCCCTTTTCTCCGCTTCCGGCTGCAGTGTGACCACCACAGCTGCGGACTTCGGGGCGCGGAGCCTAGCCGCGACGTTTCGCTCTTTGCGCCGCTGCCGCCTCGCCTTCTTTTTGGCCGCCCTTACCTCCTTACTAGCCTTCTTCTTCTCCCCGGCTACTTGCCATCCGGCGTCGGCCGGAGGAGAAGAATTAGGTGGCGGAGGTGGCCGTTTCGCCGCCGCCTGGGCTGGAACCCTCGCCGTCAGGGCCGGGGCCTTCGCTGCCTGCACAGCCGCTCCACCCTTGGCTTGCCCCTGCCTGCCTTGGCCTGGCTTGACCGCGGCAGATGCGGCGGCGGCATACGAAGCCGCTTTCCGCTGGTCCAAGGCCGGCTGGCTCGCCGCTAGCGGAGGGCGCAAGACGATGGCCTCTAGGGCGGAGAATCTGCTCCGCAGGGCAGCCATCTCCTGCCGCACCAGGGCCAGAACCCGGTCCTCAGTAGGCACAGGCACGGGCCCCTGCCCATGCCGCTCCCCTCCCTGCGGCGCCTCCCGAGGGGCGGCTGCTCGCAGCCCAGCCAGGTCCGCTCGGAGCTTCTCGTTCTCTTTTCGGAGAAGCTCCATGGCGGCAGTCAACTTTGCTCTGTCGGCACCCCCGGAGTGCCATTGTTTTTTTTTTATAATATATTACCTACCTACTTTACATAGAAATATAATAACTCAAAGAAATCTATTAACATGTTTTTGGCAAGTACCTACCTATTTAATTATAATTTTTTCATTTTACTGATACCTTTCTAAAACTTTCTATAAAAACCGACCAAATGCGAGTCGGACTCGCGCACGAAGGGTTCCGTACCAATATCTATAAAAACGGCAAAAAATTACGTTTGTTGTATAGCCCCCTTAAATATTTATTTTATTCTGTTTTTTTAGTATTTGTTGTTATCCTTTCAACTGTCATTAACGAGACACAATAGAATTTTAATTGTATATTTTTTTCATTTTACTGATACCTTTCTAAAACTTTCTATAAAAACCGGCTTAATGCGAGTCGGACTCGCGCACGAAGGGTTCCGTACCAATATCTATAAAAACGGCAAAAAATTACGTTTGTTGTATAGCCCCCTTAAATATTTATTTCATTCTGTTTTTGGAACGAAGTTCCTTATCGCGCGTTGTGAAAGGGGGCTAGACTGAAAAAATTAAGACCAAAAGTTGGAACGACACTTTTTTTCTTTTTGAAGTGAAAACTTCTTTAGCATCGTTGTGATTTGAAACTTGATGAAACGAAAAAGTGACAGTAAAAGAGACACACATAAATTCATAAGATTTAACGTGGGAGAAAATGAGATAGGAAGCATTATAGTGTGTGGGGGGGGTGTGTCTGAGGGTGTGTGTGGGCGTGTGTCTGGGTGTGTCTGAGGGTGTGTCTGGGTGTGTCTGAGGGTGTGTGTGGGGTTGTGTCTGAGGGTGTGTGTGGGGGTGTGTCTGGAGCTGTGTCTGGGGCTGTGTGTGGGGGTGTGTCTGGGGGTGTGTGGGGGTGTGTTTGGGGTTATGTGGGGGTGTGTCTGAGGGTGTGTGTGGGGTGTCTGAGGGTGTGTGTGGGGGTGTCTGAGGGTGTGTGTGGGGGTGTGTCTGAGGGTGTGTGTGGGTGTGTGTCTGAGGGTGTGTGTGGGGGTGTGTCTGAGAGTGCGTGTGGGGGTGTGTCTGTGTGTGTATGTGGGGGTGTGTCTGTGTTTGTGAAAAAAAAAACTTGAGAGGTGTCAAGGGAAACCCGGATGGAACGAAGTTCCTTTCGATTAATTAGTGAAGGAATTGTAATAAAATGAGTAGGTAAGTGAGTGCATACACCACACACACAGCGTACACCGCAGCTCCACACAATACCAAAATAGGGAATAATGCGGCGTTTTCCCGTAATTTTAATGGAGCCAAAAGAGAGGTCTTTTTCTCCTGATTTCGGGGACCCCAAACTTGATAGGTCTACGACCTCTGGCTCCAAAGTTAAGACCCAAAAGGAGAAGGGGGAGAAGAGGAGAGAAGGGGGAGGTGTGCAGGGGGTGTATCGGGATCAGGGGTTCGCGGGAGTATATCGAGGGGGGGTTCGGGGGGAGGTTATATATATAAGAGAGTAGTGATGCAACGAATACGAATACGAATATTCGTATTCGCCGAATAGTAGACATTTACCGAATATTCGTATTTGGCGAATACTAATACGAATATTTAAAAATTAATATGTTTGTACGCAAATCTAATTACTGGCAGACTTGGAAAACAAGCGTCGTCGGCACGTAAAAATACGACGTGTGCAAGGGCCTTAACCGCAACGACGACGCGACGGGGGACTCCCCGGCCATAGTTTATACAGTGCCGCGGCCCGGGAGTTTTCCTATCATTACGAACCATGGATTGATTGATTGATTCATTCCTTTCATTTTATTTGTCAGTCGAAAGCACAAGTCAAGCAAGAGAGTATTGTTTTATTTATTTTCTGAGGTTGCTGCGAAGTGAAAGGAGTTGAAGTTGAATAGATAATGTCTTCTCGTAAACGAGATCAAAGTGACATGGAAACACTTCGATAAATTACCAAGTAAGTAGTTATATGGTCTGTATTTCTTTTGCATGAACAAAAGGTAGGATAGTAAGTCCTAAGTTACTTAGACGAACGTTAGTAATGGGTGCGTCTATGTAGTACTAGACTATTAGTATTTTATTACCATGGCGAGATATTCGTATTCGTATTCGCCGAATAGTAGGTTTGATATTCGTATTCGTATTCGTAAAAGTAGTATTCGTTGCATCACTAACAGACACACCCCCACATACACACAGATACACCCACAAACACCCCCACACGCACCCTCAGACACACCCCCACACGCACCCTCAGACACACCCCACACATACCTTCAGACACACCCCCACACACACCCCCAGACACACACCCCCACACACCCTCAGGCACCACACACACACCCCCACACACCCCCAGACACACCCCCACACACCCCCAGACACACCCCCACACACCCCCAGACACCCCCACACACCCCCAGACACCCCCACACACCCTCAAACACAACCCCACACACACCCTCAGACACACCCCCTCAGACACACCCCCACACACCCTCAGACACACCCCCACACACACCCTCAGACACACCCCCCCAAAAATAAAAAGTGTCGTTACAACTTTTGGTCTTTTTTTCCGTCTAGCCCCCTTTCACAACGCGCGATAAGGAACTTCGTTCCAAAACTTCGTTCCAAAAATCCTAGCAGTAGTATTTATAACGAAATTAAAAGGAAAACTATCTATCACAGCTACGTAGGCTCTAAAAATTAACGAGTAATAATCAACCAACTTTTTGCGGTTGCAAAAATATGTTCTCCCATACATTCCGTATGAGAGGAACATGTTTTTCAACTACAAAGTTAAGTTTGTTCTTGGGATAAATAATTCATCCCAACTACGGAACCCTTCATTGTGAAAGAAAGAAAAGAAAGAAAGAAAATAAATTTATTTGACACAGGTGCGTGCAGGTGCAGGTGCGTGGTTCGACATGCACTTGGCCGGTTTTTATTTAATGTTTCTAAAAACATTTCGCCGACGTTCACACGGACGTAATAAAATCGCGGCGGGATTTTATTACGCACTGGATTTTCAACTCTCGGTGTTAAGCCGAGCGTTGAGAATCTAACGCGTTGAGACGCACTCCCGTCCCAGCGCGTTGAAAAAACACTCTGTTGGATTTTCAACTCTCGGTGCTAAGCATAGCGTTGAAATTCCAGTGTGCGATAAATGTCGCCGCTATTTTATTACGTCCGTGCGTACGTCAGCTTACTGTCAAAATGAGTTCGGACGAAGAAGGCGTGATTTCAGTTTTAGCCTTAGAGTATATATCACTGGAGAAGCCATAAGCGCAATATTCCGAACAAAAAATTCTGTCACTTTTGGGGGGGGACGCGCGGTAGTTTCTAGGAAAAAGAACAATAGCTATTGTTGTTTCCGAGCCCGGAAAGAGAAGTCCGTACCATCGTTTTTTTTGTATCGATATCGATAATCATTCGGAATTTTTCTTGAACCCAGAAATAGAACAGTTGATGCATAGAAAAGTAAAATTTTAATAATAACAAGTATTCAATAAAAGTAAAATAGTAGTTTATGAAACTGTTGCATAATGAGGGGTATTAAAACATGAGTGTGTGTTTAAAAACCGAGCCGTAGGCGAGGTTTTTAATAGTATCACACGAATGTTTTAATACCTAGTTATGTGCAGTTTCATCCACTACTTTATCTACTCTCAAACATTGGAATTGAACCTAATACTAAATAAAAGATCAAAGTTAAAGATCGAGAATAAATTTGAAAAATCCCACGAAATTCAGTACAACAAAACAAATGAATGTCGTCTGCACCAGCACATCACCGCACATGCGCTACAGCGGGTGCTGCTGTGCTGCTGTCCCCCGTTTAAACGTTCCAATGCAAAAGTTGATGGAAACTCCTTGGTGATATTAACTTCTTGGTATCGTAATAGAAAAAAAAATGTTTTATAGTATTATTTTGTTAGAGAAAAAATGTTATAATATGATTCTATTTTTAAATTTCGGTATTGTGTTTATAAAGTGTGTCAATATAAACTCGTTTTGAATTTTATAATTCGAATATTACGCTATGAGAGTAGATAAAATAATTTTATAGTTCCAAAAAATAATACATACTTAAAAATCAATAGGTTCATAACAACTACTGATTTTTAAAATGAATCAATTTGGAGTATATGTGGCGAATACATTTTTGAGGGTCCCTTTTTTTTGTAATGTACGCAATTCTTGTATCTATATATTTGGTCATTACGGCTTTAGCTAGTTCTATCTCATGACTATTTAAGACCGGTATCATGATCTTGTGAGAACAATGTTTTCCCAACAAGATTCCGCAAAGCCCGTGTTACGAACTTATGACAAAGTTGGTGGTATATTTAATACTAAGTTTTTTGCGATCATCCAATCCAAGCCTTATTAACTTCTCACATTGCTGACATAAAGAAATGGATTTTGATTTTTCTTTCTCTCTCTCGATCGAATTAGAAGAAGATTGGAAGCAGCCCCGGATCTAGAATTTTTTTGAGGCGGGGCAAAAACTGCCGTCTACAGCCCCGCCCCCCACCAATCTTTTATGGGGATGCGCTAAGTTAGCCTGCGCGATATTTAAATTTTCTCAAAATGAAAATTTTGGCAGCAACATATTCAAATTGTATCGATCGATAATGCGCCAATTCAACAGAGACGCCAAAACTGTTGTAAAAAAGAAAAAAATAGAAAGATTATAAATATGCTGCGCGTCTCATTTATTGCAAAGTTGCGGTGTGCTGGGTGGTACACTTGTCTGCTACGCTTGAATTTGTCGCCCCCTGAAGTTGGCGCCCGGGACACGGGCCCCGGATTGCCCCCTTAGATCCGGGACTGGTTGGAAGTATAAACGCTTTTTCACGCGACTTTTCTGCCAACTTACTCCTACCGCAAGCCGCGTTAGAAAACTTCGTTCAAAAACAATTTTCTTAAACAACAAAAAATATTAATTCGCCCTAAGAAATTATCGACATGTCAATTTTGGTTTCATACATGACCCCAACCCTACGGTAGTCTCGTTATCATTTTTGCTAGAAGACATAATCGCATGGCAAGTGCATGTCAATTTAGCTGATTTGACGTACATTTTCGTAATGCAAAAAATATATTTTGAACCTTATGAACATAAAAACGAAGTGTAGCGAGACATGGTGACGTCACGAAAGCAATGCGAGAAAAATACTCGATTCATGCCTTATGTTTTGTTGAATCGTGGTTGAATCGAATGAAAAGTCAAAATGTATTATGGGTTAGGATTTTAAAAATCACTGAAAACATGACTAGATATTTTAAAAAATACTTAAATATGGAAGGTTATTCCGTCTTTATTTAAGTTTGACGTATTTGAACGCTTTTTACATGTTTTAACAGCACAACTAGGCATTTTCACGGAGCACTGATGAGAACCCCGCGACTCGAAAACGATTAACGTTGTGCGTTCCAATCGATTTGAAAGTAGTTTTTATGAACGTGTTAGAGCATTTGCTCTTGTACTTTTACAGAGGGGGAAGTGTTCGTAAGGCTTCTCCAGTGATATATACTCTAAGGTTGGGGTCCATTCTGGTTCAGCCTCCCACGACCTATCCTCTAGGATTTTACAGTCTGGGAAGTGAGTCTCGAGAAGGACCTTACTGGTTTCATAGTCAGTTAGTGTATATGAGTTATCGGGTTTTTTCAGCGCACCAAGAGTTCGGTCCTGATCGGTTGATAGGATCTTCCTTACCCTTGCTCATTATTTGTCTCAATGGATTCACAGAATTTTCGCCATGCCGTCCTCCTGGCGGTTCTGATCTGTTTTTTGTAAGTATATTGGGTCTCTTTGTATATCTCCCAGTCGTCCGGGAGTCTCGTGTTTTCTTTACTTTTTTGTTTACTTTTTTAAGTGGGTGTGTGTGTCAGTATGTGAACAGTACAGTGTGAGCAACATATTTTGTTAAAAGTGAAAAAAAAACTTTTTTACAAAAAACACAACCGACTTCCAAACTACAAAGTGAAAAATAACTTTAATTTCGGAAGTCGGTATCTTTGGATCAGATCAGTATTTTAGTTTTTTGACACCGACTTCCGAAATTAAAGTTATTTTTCACTTTGCAGTTTAGAAGTCGGTTGTGTTTTTTGTAAAAAAAAAATTTTTTACTTTTTTTTTAAGTTACAATAGCTTTATGTCAACTGCTCATCAAAAATAGCCAAATCGCTATAGATGTGCCTTTAATATTTGAAGAGTTCCCTCGATTTCTCCAAGATTTCATCATCAGATCATAACCAAATGACAATGGGACTAACTTGAAAGTATACCCTTTCAAACAAAAAAGAATTTTTCAAATCGGTCCAGCCGTCTTCGAGTAATCGGGGAACATACATTAAAAAAAAAATATCCCGACGAATTGAGAACCTCCTCCTTTTTTTTGAAGTCGGTTAAAAACTTTCTGTAAGTTATAGAAGCACAAAATCTACATAGTGACTAAAAGAAAGGATAACATTTATTTGGCAACAGTACGTGAAACACAAAATACAAATTAAAAAAACAGTGAAAATAATGACATCAATACCACAATCACCACCAAACACAATTATAGTATTGTTGTCTACCCTCAATCGTTACCAAGTAGGTACTGTCAGTAAGGGCTGCTTTCGTAGTTCAAGTGTTGACTTGCGGTTGATCATACTATACTATGTACCTATGTAGGTTTCCTGTAATAACCACAACAATCAAAGGTCCTGGACGTCAGTGTAATTTCCTTGTTTGGTTCGTGTGTCGAATTGTGGACCGCAGGATAAAGTAATTAGCAACATAGGTACATTCGGTACAGGTACATAAGTGATCAGGTGGTCGCGTCCGGGAGTCTGGCTATTGAACTGGCTGTTTTTTTTTCCTCCATTTTATTACCAGATTGCAGCATAAGCGACTTTTACAACGCCATCTAGGAGTCGACTTAGATACTTAAGATTATCTACATCGCACATCGCACAGTGCGTTCAAGGACAAGTGTAATAACAATACAACAACAACAGAGTTGGCGGAATAGTTTCATTTGTGTGAGTGAACTAGCAATTTTCACGCTGCAGCGAATGTCTCTTTAAGTGTTTTTTAGCATTTCAATGCTTTCTTAAATCTAGATTTTCTTCTCCTCGTTACCAAATATACTATTGCTAAAACCTTAGAGTATATATATACTCTAAGGTTTTAGCAATAGTATATTTGGTTCGTAAGGCTTCTCCAGTGATATCACTGGAGAAGCCTTACGAACACTTCCTCCTCTGTAAAAGTACAAGAGCAAATGCTCTAACACGTTCATAAAAACTACTTTCAAATCGATTGGAACGCACAACGTTAATCGTTTTCGAGTCGCGGGGTTCTCATCAGTGCTCCGTGAAAATGCCTAGTTGTGCTGTTAAAACATGTAAAAAGCGTTCAAATACGTCAAACTTAAATAAAGACGGAATAACCTTCCATATTTAAGTATTTTTTTAAATATCTAGTCATGTTTTCAGTGATTTTTAAAATCCTAACCCATAATACATTTTGACTTTTCATTCGATTCAACCACGATTCAACAAAAAATAAGGCATGAATCGAGTATTTTTCTCGCATTGCTTTCGTGACGTCACCATGTCTCGCTACACTTCGTTTTTATGTTCATAAGGTTCAAAATATATTTTTTGCATTACGAAAATGTACGTCAAATCAGCTAAATTGACATGCACTTGCCATGCGATTATGTCTTCTAGCAAAAATGATAACGAGACTACCGTAGGGTTGGGGTCATGTATGAAACCAAAATTGACATGTCGATAATTTCTTAGGGCGAATTAATATTTTTTGTTGTTTAAGAAAATTGTTTTTGAACGAAGTTTTCTAACGCGGCTTGCGGTAGGAGTAAGTTGGCAGAAAAGTCGCGTGAAAAAGCGTTTATACTTCCAACCAGTCCCGGATCTAAGGGGGCAATCCGGGGCCCGTGTCCCGGGCGCCAACTTCAGGGGGCGACAAATTCAAGCGTAGCAGACAAGTGTACCACCCAGCACACCGCAACTTTGCAATAAATGAGACGCGCAGCATATTTATAATCTTTCTATTTTTTTCTTTTTTACAACAGTTTTGGCGCCTCTGTTGAATTGGCGCATTATCGATCGATACAATTTGAATATGTTGCTGCCAAAATTTTCATTTTGAGAAAATTTAAATTTTTATATATATAAGTTTGACATGTATTTTATTAATCATTAATGAATTGAAAACAGTCTAATAAAAAAAAAAAAAAAATCTAACTATTTACATTAAGTACTAAATTAAAAGACTAACTAACTATCTGTATAAATAAAAATAATAAAAACAAAATGACACTTAGGCGTCGAAGTATTCGTCCGCATCGCTGTCATCCGGAAACGTGCCCAGAAGACTGGCAGCATTGCCACGTTGAATGGCAATACTAATTCTTTGGCCAAAGAACGAGCCAGCCCTCTGGTCACGTGAAGTGTCGACCAGTCGGCGAGAAATTTCCTTAAAAAGGAGACGCGCACTCGGGCCCCATGATCCGAGCGTTTCGACCCCAAACGGCTCAAAACTGTAGTTACCAATAAGGTTACAGTAAAATTTAAATATCGCGCGGGCTAACTTAGCGCATCCCCATAAAAGATTGGTGGGGGGCGGGGCTGTAGACGGCAGTTTTTGCCCCGCCTCAAAAAAATTCTAGATCCGGGGCTGCTTCCAACTATCTTCTTCTAATTCGATCGAGAGAGAGAAAGAAAAATCAAAATCCATTTCTTTATGTCAGCAATGTGAGAAGTTAATAAGGCTTGGATTGGATGATCGCAAAAAACTTAGTATTAAATATACCACCAACTTTGTCATAAGTTCGTAACACGGGCTTTGCGGAATCTTGTTGGGAAAACATTGTTCTCACAAGATCATGATACCGGTCTTAAATAGTCATGAGATAGAACTAGCTAAAGCCGTAATGACCAAATATATAGATACAAGAATTGCGTACATTACAAAAAAAGGGACCCTCAAAAATGTATTCGCCACATATACTCCAAATTGATTCATTTTAAAAATCAGTAGTTGTTATGAACCTATTGATTTTTAAGTATGTATTATTTTTTGGAACTATAAAATTATTTTATCTACTCTCATAGCGTAATATTCGAATTATAAAATTCAAAACGAGTTTATATTGACACACTTTATAAACACAATACCGAAATTTAAAAATAGAATCATATTATAACATTTTTTCTCTAACAAAATAATACTATAAAACAATTTTTTTTTCTATTACGATACCAAGAAGTTAATATCACCAAGGAGTTTCCATCAACTTTTGCATTGGAACGTTTAAACGGGGGACAGCAGCACAGCAGCACCCGCTGTAGCGCATGTGCGGTGATGTGCTGGTGCAGACGACATTCATTTGTTTTGTTGTACTGAATTTCGTGGGATTTTTCAAATTTATTCTCGATCTTTAACTTTGATCTTTTATTTAGTATTAGGTTCAATTCCAATGTTTGAGAGTAGATAAAGTAGTGGATGAAACTGCACATAACTAGGTATTAAAACATTCGTGTGATACTATTAAAAACCTCGCCTACGGCTCGGTTTTTAAACACACACTCATGTTTTAATACCCCTCATTATGCAACAGTTTCATAAACTACTATTTTACTTTTATTGAATACTTGTTATTATTAAAATTTTACTTTTCTATGCATCAACTGTTCTATTTCTGGGTTCAAGAAAAATTCCGAATGATTATCGATATCGATAAAAAAAAAACGATGGTACGGACTTCTCTTTCCGGGCTCGGAAACAACAATAGCTATTGTTCTTTTTCCTAGAAACTACCGCGCGTCCCCGCCAAAAGTGACAGAATTTTTTGTTCGGAATATTGCGCTTATGGCTTCTCCAGTGATATATACGTATACTCTAAGCATTGAGGTTTCCAAAACCATTTTTTCTCAAAGTCAATCGTTTGAAAGATAAACTCTTCCGAAGTGGTAAAATGTGTGTCGCCCCCCCCCCCCCTCTAACTTTTAAAGTAAAAATCTAATAAAAATATATGCTGTAGATGTCAAAAAAAACACTTTCAACGAAAATTGGTTTGAAGGAGATAGGAGATATGTTAGCAGTTTTTGAGATATAGCACTTTTTCAAAAACCGCAAATATAACTTTGCCATTCACACAAACAGGTAAAACCGACCTCACAAACCCTGAACCCAGACAACCCATAAGTAAAAAATAGAACTTCCCGGCCCTTGCCAATTTCTAGGCACTGAATTAAAATTTAGCTAAAAGTGACAACCCTGAGACAGGCAAGTATGGTAGGCAATTATATCGCGGATTGGGCCTGAGATAGCCTACTTGAACTCTTTATACTATGGCACCAGTCTGTGCGCGCGCTACAAGCAGTGTTACCAACTTAGTGGATTTTCCACTAAAACTGGTGGTCGAACCCCCTTTTGGTGGCGAAATATTGCTTTTATTGGCTGGTGGTTTTTCTAGTGGCTTAGTAAAATTCAGTTTAAATTACTGTAAATTATTATTATTATTTATTTATATATTCAGACTACAAATGAGGTCAATTTTGTTAGTAACAATCTTACTTAGCCTATGTTAGTACTTAATAACTAAAACAGATCTTGTCCGATCGGCTAATGCCCAAACAAGCGGACTATCTGCCCGGGCGGCTATCGAGTGCAGAATGACGTTGGGATTGTCACGCAACCTGCGAAGTAACGAGGCAGATTTCTTGCGCCATACTGCGTTAAAGCAGTCAGTGCGCGCGTCGGTAAACATCGCCAACGTCCTGCAGAAGCGTGGCAGTCGCAACAGCACCCTGAACGCATTATTATACTGGATACGCAGAGCATTGCAAGCCCTTTGGGTATATCTGAACCACAGGGCCCCCGAGTACAGTGTTGTGCAATACGCCTTAAAAAGGGCAATTTTAACTGCGACTGTACATCGAGAAAACCTGCGGGCCAGCATGTTCGCCCGGACTGACAACGCTCTGCGCTCCCTCTCCAAATCTAAATCGTCTTTCAGGGAATCTGTTACCAGATGACCCAAATATTTAAATTTATACACCCTGTTTATTGGTTGACCTTTAACCTTCAAGCGGGTGCGCGGTCATTTGTAACGGCAGCGGTCGCGCGTAACCTAAAAGACCTATTGGATATTACAGGGATTTAAAACACGAATTAATTAAAAATCATTTTTTATTTATTATTTAGACATGTTATCATTATATTAGCACTCAATTTTACGAAAAAAGTAACTTAAAATTAGCTAAAAACAAAATTATAAAATCAAATAAAAAACTTAAATTTTCTTTGGATCAAAAAAAGCAATTTGGCAACACAAATCTTCTTATATACGTCTAACTAGCTTTGTATAGTAAAAAATCAATCAAAATAAGTTGGCTGCATGAGATTAAATAATTAAAATCAAATTATTTATCATGAACATGGGTCTAGTTTTCTTCAGAATCAGTTTCTTTGACTTGATAACATCAATTGCAAATGAATGTAGTGTGGGTCCTGCAAATATTTCTCAGACATGATGTGCATTGTGTCTTTGACTGCCTCCTTTTTTTTGCTGAGGATATTTTGCAACTTCCTCTGCATGTGCTGGAACTACTGCTTGGTTCATAACCAGCATCTTCAACACTCATATTCAAATGCTCTCTTATGTTTCTTTTGAGTTTTCTTGGAAGGTTCACCATCGTACCCCTTCTTTGAACGTACTCTTTTGTCAGTTCAATGCCTAATTGACGTAAATATTTTCGCCTTTTCTGTATAACCACTTGATTTGCCCTCAATATTACCATGCCATTTATTCCAGCAATATCCAGAAGACGAAAGAAGAGTGTCAATGGCCATCTAATATCATTTGTACTTTCATCAATTTCAGCAGCAGAATGAAGTGATGATAATAAAACCACAAATCTTTATTTTTGGGCACGTACGAGACCAGCGTAGCCCTGTCAGAAAATCATTGCCACTTTGTTACCTTGTCACGCCCCGTAAAATATGTGCTTATATCTGAAAGACGCACATCTTCTTCATCTGAATCTGAGCTGCTTGATTCTTCAACAGATTGAGTTTCCTCTAGAACTAGAAGGTGGTCGGAAGCTTCTGAACCTTGGTCACTGAGCTCCGATTCACTCTCGTCATCTTCTCGTTGTATTTGCGCAAGTATTGCACTACTATTTAGTGCTCTACGAGCCATTTTTATATAAAAAAAACACTATTACAAACTTAATTCGATGATATTCCAAAAAATAATATCTCGCGTTGAGCGTCGCGCGTAACTTTTTCGACGACAGGCGCATGGCGTGCTTTCGACGCCTGCGCCGCGACCAAAGCAAATGCAATCTGTGCGCTCCAGGGGCCGCGGGTAAGGGAGGTAAAATGTTTATTTCGTGCACAATGAAACAATGACAGGCTACTAGGAATAGGAAATAGATGCGATAAGAAATAACGATATTATGAACGAAAATGTATCGAGTGCGGTCGATTCGACGCCGCGCGACCGCTTGAAGGTTAAGTAACAGAGGAGGGACCGTAGATGGACATCTGGCACCAGACCTGAAGACGATATACTCTGTCTTTTTGGTGTTGTATGTCAACCCATGAGACTCCGCGTACGACTCACATACAGCCAGTAACTTACGGAGAGCATTGATCGAGGGAGCCAGCAGCACCATGTCGTCCGCGTAGCTTAGATTATTAAAACAAACACCATCCACATAGCAGCCGACACGCATGCTGCTGAGTCGCTCGACCAAGGCATTCACATAGAGACCGAAGAGCAAGGGCGAGGACAGTCCCCCCTGTCTCACCCCACACTCCGGCCTGCACGGCTCCGAAAGCTCCCCCACCCATCTCACCCGAGTCTCTTGGTGTAGGTACCAGTATTTGAGGAGAGATGCGATCTCTGGCGGCAGTGTTGTGTCTCCTAGCTTCTGCCAGAGTAAATCGTAATAGACTAGGTCAAAGGCCTTGGATAGGTCCAGGAAGACCGCGTAGACTGGTGTCTGTCTATCAGTGTAATACTTAACAGCGTGCTTCAGACTAAGAATGGCCGTGTCCGTTGACAGCCCTGCCCGAAAACCGAACTGTGCATCATGAAGTTTGACATGCTTATTTAGATGCGAATTGAGCACGCTGTCAAGTACCTTGGCTATGACGGTGGCTAGAGAGATTGGCCTGTAGTTTGACCCGTCCGATACGTCTCCAGTCTTGTTCTTGACTACTGGCACCAGCAGAGACCGCATCATGTCCGAGGGCAAGTACGAATGAGACAGACACAAGTTAAATAGTAGCGCGAGTACTCGTGGCAAGTGCGCACCAGCATGCTGTAGGTGCTCGATGCTCAGCCCATCGTGCCCTGGGGATTTCCCTCTAGCCATATATTTAATTTTGGCCCTGACCTCTTTCGCCAAGACCATTGTTGGTACCTCCTCATCTTTGGGAAGAGCATCGAGCTCCCCGCATGGTGGTCCCAGGGGCGATTGTGTGGTAAACCGGGTCTTGAACAACTCAGCAATATCTTTTGGGTTGGCAATCCCATCGATACTCACAGGAATACCAAGCCTAGGATTTAGCTTACTAGTACCTTTCCAGAAACTTTTAAAGTCTGCATTGGCATAGTGCTTTGCCAGCGAATCCATCCTTAACTGTTCCTGGTGGTTTTGGCACCACTTTACTTTTCCTTTGAAATTTTTCCGCGATTTAACCATTGCGTTATAAACGGGACCCGATGAGGGCTTTCCGTAGTCGCACCATGTAATGAAACCCAGCCTGGCATTTCTATGAGCCTCGCTCACATACCTGTTCCACCCAGCCAATGGTTTCCTTCGTATACAAGCCTTTTGCTCGTAAGTGACAACAGCGTTAGTGCATAAGATATCTACTACCTCTTTATAAATATTATCTATGACCTCTCTATGAGAGGTAATATTACTAAATTTGCCACAGCACTGTTGTAACTCAGTATGCAAATCAATGAGCTTAAGTTTAGAGTTACATAAGCTTTCGTAAGCCAGACATTGGTGCCGATTCCCTTGTTCACAAACTAAACTAAATTTAAGTTCAGTGCATCTTTTTCTTTCTATTTCATTAAGAAAAGGACAAAGGATAAATTTTAGTTTAGTCCTGTCAAATTAATCAGCGCCTGTCACTCTCCATATAAGTTTAGACGTGATTAAAAACTTGCCGACTAAAATTACGTCAATTTACGTCAAGCGCTGATTAATTTGACAGGACTAAACTAAAATTTATCTTCTGTCCTGTTCTTAATGAAATAGAAAGAAAAAGATGCACTGAACTTAAATTTAGTTTAGTTTGTGAACAAGGGAATTGGCACCATTGACTCGCATTCCTGTCTCCCCATTTAATTCCATTACAAACAGGGTTCATTGGCAATGCCTTTTGCTTAATAACATCTAGATTGCAGTTGATGACTAATGGGAGATGATCAGACCAATAGACGTCGTATTTAATATATACATTGGTAATACAATCCAAGGCTGCGCTTGTAACCATACAATGGTCCAGCCAACGTTTGCAACCATGTGCCTCACTAATAAATGTGAACGGCTCAGATGTTAGCTGCAACCTACTAGTGTCCACACATGTCCAATCTTGTTCCTGGGAGAAAGTTAAAAGCTCACGATAAAAACGCTCACCCGGATGTGCGTTGAAATCTCCTAGCATGATTACAGACTCAATATCACTATCATTAATTAAGGCACTCACCGCACTTAAACAGTCTGTGAATTCCGTCATATTTTCCGCGCAGTCAGTGGGCATGTAAACACTAAACACTAGTACTGGTCGATCATTCGTCATCACCCGTATAGCTGAAATACGCGGATTCACACACGAGACCACAGAGACGCACGAGAAAAGCGCCTTACGCCACAGCAGAGCAACTCCACCGAAAGGCCGACCTCTTAGAATACCGGCCGCCGGGTCAACAGCTGATGTTCCAGTACTCCCAAACTCACTGTGCACACAAGCCAAGTACGGCATCTCATCCGGCAGCAACCACGTCTCTTGCAAGGCAATTATATCTGCAAAGCTACACAGCTGCTGTATACCCTCGACGGAGCGCTTGATATTCTTACAGTTATATGTCACTAAGGTTGTGCACATAATTGTTTCGAATGCTTTCTGTTTTCATCCTTGTCAGACCTAGGGTTTTTGTAAGGTCTGAAACGTCTACATGTTATACCTGCTGGCCATAACTCATCGCTTAGGAACATGTCTAACTTGTTATTGCAAATAATTATTTTATACGCATTGTATAAAATGAAAATTTACTATTAATTTTTTGTATTTTTTGATTGTTTTATAATAATGTATAAATTGTATTAATTAATTGAATTTGTAATCTGTCGTGAATTTCATATGGGTGTATTCCTGAAATAAATTATTTTGAATTTGAATTTGAATTTTGTATTCTTTTTCGTTTTTCATTTTAATTTTTTGTAGAACAACTTTTTCGTTAATCTTCAAAAACACATACTCCACAATATCGTTTTCCGATGTATCTTTGTGTACATTGGAGAGAAACAAAGGTATCTTCAAACTGGCGGGCTTAAATTTATCCTCCGGCATGTAAGCAGCTTTTCCTCTGATAACAGAGTCTGAGTGCATGTTTCTGTGCCTTTTCCTTTGCACTGTGATCCATGGTTCTTTAGGACATTCCGATTTCCATACACCATTTTGCGTTACCTCTGCTAACGACTTACTTTTATTTACATCAGTCGTAACGATACGGCTGTCTAATGAGTCGGCGTTAACGGTGAGGAACTCAGGCGCTCGCATTCCCTCAGCAAACCGGTTCGTCGGTGACAATGTTTTATCATATTGTGTACTCACTGTATGTGAGCCACCCGATCGCTGCTGCATGACGTCGTAAGTGCTACCGGCGGCGGTGGCGGTTACGGTATTATCAGCTGGGCTCAGGCGGCGTGCGGAAGAGATAGCGCTATGGCAACTTCCAGCCTTATTATTTTTCAGAAATGCGGGTGATCGCCAATGTACCTGTTCCATTGTTTTATTATTTGGCGTACTTTCCACATTGCTGTTATTTTTTGAAAGATTGATGATACCGATCGGACCACTATCACAACCACTTTCCAGTAAGTATCCACCGCGTCTATTGTTTACAAACATTGGTCGTTCTGCATCTACCAACGACGCATACTTCATATGATCGATATCCGCTCTCAAACTATTTAATTGGTCTATCGTCACACTTGACTGTTTTAAATTCTGAATTTCCGATTTCAAAACCAGAATATTTTTCAACAGAGCTGAGACATCGATGTGGTCAAAGGATATCGGTGGTAGTTTCTCCAACATTCGGGCCACAAAGATCGGGGTTTTATCTGGGTCTGTTGTCTTTAAGACGCATATAATATCTTCAATATTCTTCTGCTCTTTGTTTGTTCGCCTCGATATATTGCGGGTACTTGTAGAAATAGACTCGAACAATAAACTTTTTGCCGTTGCGATTTCTCCGTCATTAAAGGTGCTAATACACAACCGGATCAAACTCTCCTCGTCCATAATGTCTATTTTATTTTGCACAAAACATAACAACTCGTTTATCACTACGTTACATGATACACACTTTACTTTCTCAGAAGACATTTTCTACACCCGAACGCTTCCGAGTTCGCGCGGAGACTCCAAATGCTATCACTCAACCACTAAAACGTTACGAAATATATTATTTTTACTTCACATAATAAACGTTTTATTTATTTCTTTTCAATAATTCTTAACATAACTTTACAGTTTTTAACATAACTAACTATTGAATTATTCTACTAATAATAATTCTACCAACTAATAACTATTTAAATAATAATTAATTTAAATATTATGTAATATATTTAATTTAAATATATTAATTTAAATTTTAACAATAATAATTAAATTATTTATTAATTTACTTATTAATTTACCAAAGAATCCATATACTAATATATAAAGCTGAAGAGTTTGTTTGTTTGTTTGCTTGAACGCGCTAATCTCAGAAACTACAGATCCGATTTGAAAAATTCTTTCAGTGTTAGATAGCCCATTTATCGAGGAAGGCTATAGGCTATATATCATCACGCTAAGACCAATAGGAGCGGAGCACCAATGAAGAATGTTTCAAAATCGGGATTATTTTTTTCCTTTTGAGAGCTTCCGCTGCGTGCGCTGCGTAAACAGTTAAAGTTTCGCAAAAATCATGTATGACAGAATTGTTCCCCTTTAAAAGTTCTAAAAAAAAGTCCGCGACAGCATATGTCTATCTTTTAAGGTTGGCTCATTCTAACCTTTTTTATGCTAACCAAATTTGTTCAAAAGTAATGCGTTATTTACGAAGGTGTTTTTATAAACATGACATTAATCCTTATCCAAATAAATACGTTATTCATCACAAGTATTTAATTTAAAACAAAATTGCCGTTTACATCATTCGATTTCAATAAATATCTTAGGAGATATCGCAGTTTTAAAATAACATCGCAGCAAAATAATGATCAAGTACTGCGCGCGATTTCCGGTGAAGGTATCGTTTGGGGTAACAATTAATAAGGCCCAGGGGCAAACATTTAAGCACGTAGGAATAGATTTACGCCTAGAGTGTTTTTCGCACGGGAAACTATATGTTGCCCTATCGAGATCTGGTTCTTTTTTTCGTGCTCTTGATTTTCAACGCTCTGTTTAGCGCCGAGAGTTGAAAATCCAATAGTGTGTTTTTTCAACGAGCTGGGACGAGAGTGCGTTCCAGCGCGTTGGATTCTCAACGCTCGGCTTAACACCGAGAGTTGAAAATACAGTGCACGATAAAATCCCGCTGCGATTTTATTACGTCCGTGCAAACGTCGGTTTACTGATTAAAGCGTGATGTAGGTACCTAAAATAGCTAACATAGGTACGCATTATTAAAAAAAAAACACCTTTATTAAAACGAAGTAACGGATTAAAGATAGCGTTAGCCCAAAGTAGCTACTCCACGCGGACGAAGTCGCGGGCAGAAGCTAGTCATATATATGTCGGAGATGGTTTTTAATTACAATTGTGGGTAGTCAACAGAGTTTGGTATGATTTGTTTTTCTTATTATTCATTTATGTGATTTTCACTATCAATTATTGTCTAATAAATCGGACATTATTTATTAAGTACTCGGTGTACTCACTAATTGATTTTGGCAACTTATTTCGATAATTGTAACCAATGGCTTTGTTCAAAACAATTAATGACATGTTACTTTAATTTTTAAATGATTTACGTTGTCAATTCACTATTGTTTATTTACGACAATTATTATTGTATTATTTGATTACTTTATAATGGAAGTCTTATTAGATTTACCACATTTTAGTGTTTTGTATCAAGTAAACACGTGACGCACTACCGCGCGTCATCGGACAGAGTTGTCGTAGTGGGATTGCAAAGTGGGGGCATCGTTTTATAAAAGAGCGTGCACTCTGTAGACGAGTCAGTCGATCCATAGTATTGGAGTCGTTCCATAGTATTGGAGTCGATCCATAGACTACTATTAGAGTCGTCAGTCGATCTTCGGATGCGAATCTATAAAGAGCCCCTGCTCCCGACAAAACTGTCGGTTTACCTGGTACAGCACTGCTGTATATTCACATAGCTGTATTGGCTTGCTGATAGCGAGTAATACACTTTGTCATTGTCATTGGGTGGCTTGGCCACTATACGAACTATAAGACCTTAAAAGTCTGTTCGATTATTACTACCTATTTACCTACTTTATCTTGTTACTAATTACCCTTTGTGTATTGTGTTTTACCTTATTATAGTGTAACTAGTACCTACTATAATAAATACCCTGTAATTGTTTATACACTCTTGTTTATCCCAATAAAATGGGAACTCCAAACCCTGACGAAATACCTCTCGGCACTCCTGATCCTACATATATATGTGATACCGACGATGATAGTGCAGACAAATATTCATCTGAAGAAGGTGAATTTTAAAACATCAGTTCAATTTTTACAGTTGTTGTTATTGAATAATTTGTATGTTCCTGGTTTTCATGATATTGTATGTTGATTTACTGATTTTGAATATTTTATTACGTAATAATAAATATTTTTTTACAAATATAAGTACTTACTGTTTTCTTTTGTAAAAACTAAAAATTAGTTTAGTGGACATTTTAGAGAGTAGGGCCGATTTTTGTTAGTGGTTTTCTGGTGGTTTTAGAAGTTGAATCTGGTGGAGAGCTAGTTTAACTGTTGGCAACACTGGCTACAAGTGTCAGTCTTACTTAGTAGGTACTTAATAATACGATGATGATTAAGATTTGATGAGACTTCAAGTTAGCTCTCAAGCGTTACTGGGAAGGATGGAATCTCTTTTTCACTGATGCATCTAAATTATTACAAACAGATTGTACAGGAGTGGCAGTTTATTTTCAAAATTCAAAAATAGCTTTACTTTATCAATGTCCGCCAGAAGCATCAGTTTTTACAGGAGAGTGCATTGGTATTTTAGAAGCCATCCACTTTATTAAATCTCACCAAATTAAAAAAGCAGTAATTTTTTCGGATTCCCGTAGCAGCATTCAGGCCTTAACACAAAACTAACTTAGAAGCAAAATTCATAGTCAAATCATTGTAGAAATTAAGAACTCATTATTTAATTGTTCCCAAAACGGCTTGGACATCGAGATAGTTTGGATCCCTGGTCACTCGGGTATTGTTGGCAATGAGTGCGCTGATTTGCTAGCAAAGTATGCCACATCAAATCCGGTTGATCGAAAGCACTACGTAGCTCATAACTACGATTTGCGAAATGGTGCCAAGCCCAAGTTATTCGACTCGTGGGCAAAAGCATGGCGGAATACCTCAAAAACCAAGGGCGTCTACTACGCAGCGATACAGCCCGACATCCAACGGAAACCTTAGTTTTTCAAATGCCCAAAATTGTCCAAAAGAACTGTTTCGTCACTATGTAGACTGAGACTCGGACATTGTTGTAGCCCAGTGTTCCTGAACAAGATCCATGTTCGGGACAATTCATTATGCGAGTGTGGCCTTGCGGAGGGTACTTTAGATCATATATTTTTGTCCTGCTCTTTGAACACCAATTCCTTCGACCTCTATCGAAAAATTTCCAAATGTAACATTCCTCTTCCAACTAACTTCCATTCCCTTTTATCCCATTTCTCCCTCAAACTTATAAAAATACTAGCCACCTTTCTAAATGAAAATAATTTAAAATTTTAACTAGTGCTTAAAATAACTATGCAATATATTTTTGTTGTACATTATTTTATATAAGTTTGTAGATTAGAATACATGTTTTATTAACCCTTGTCTTCGTCTTTGCAGCTACTAACATTTATCTACCCACAAAGTACAAAATCCGACGGCCTGCTACTCTGAGCTGCCGTCTTAACGTGACACTGGCAGAATAGTCGACACCGGCTCAATTGCCAAGAACGGAAAAAAAAAACTCGAATACGAATAGGCTTATGAACATGGCCGTCAATGAGGGAAAATTATAAACGTGAACACTTCACCTGATTCTGGTGGTTACCATGGAAACCATGCGATGGTTACCTTTGCAACAGCACTCCGGTGGAGTGAGCACCGGTCTGTGCGCGCGCTACAAGTGTCAGTCTTACTTAGTAGGTACTTAATAATACGATGATGATTAAGATTAGATGAATATTATTTTGTTATTGGCAACGTTTAGTAGGTAAAGTAAAATACTAGGTAATTATTTATAATCCGCACATCTTACCTACACAAATCGTACCTATAGTAGTGCATCTCATCACGCTAGGTTTCGAATTGCATTCAAGTCATCAGCTGACAATAGGTTCTTTCATATTTTTAACAAACAATGTAAGTACTAGGGATGGGCCGAAATTCGGTTCACATTCGGTTCAACCGAATTTCGGCAGCTTGAACCGAACTTCGGCATTCGGCCGAAATTCGGTTCAGATGCCGAACATTCAGCACAAGAAAAATAATACCTACTTGCACTATTTTGACTGAAATTTAATAGATTTAGAATAGCATTACTGTAAAATAAAATTATGTCTTTTACTCACTCATGGTCATTTATTTTGGTTAGGAACATTGTAACTGTAAACCTTAAATTAAACAAATGTAAATGGTACACCACTGACTACCTGCAGTATTGTCTCTCCTTTTCCATTTAAATCCATCCAAAGGTTGTCTGTAAAAGATCGCTTTTAGCGATAAGACCGCCCATTGTGTCACCCAATGTAAAATTTCTATATTAATGTCTGTAATTTTTGTGGTGTACATAATAAATAATATTCTATCTATCTATCTATCTAATTAAATCAGTTCTTATTAGTCTTGAAAATCTGTTCTTCTTATTAGGCCACGCGGTGGAAGCGCGATGTGCGGGCGGGGTATATCTAGTAATAATTGAAGTAAATGCGTAAACAAGTCACGACGTGTCGCTCTCGAGAAAGCGCACGAAATTGAACCGAAATTCGGCCGAAGTTCGGCCGAACTTTTCATTTTAACCGAATGTTCGGCCGAAGTTCGGATTCGGTTCAATCCACATTCGGCCCATCTCTAGTAAGTACCTTTTTTTTTTTTTTTTTGGGTGGGAAATCATCAAATAACTTCTCCCGCTCTGGGCGGAGCGGGAGGGCGTGTCCGACTCTTACTGACTAAAACCCACCCGTGTTCCTTCAGTTGCCGTGTTGCCAGGGGGCCACGATTTCCCTATCGGTTTTCTTCGAACCCCCGGCAGGCATTGGCCCTAGCGGACCCCGTCAATTCTGCTGACATCTCTTTGAGGCGCGCGTGGAACACAACGCGCCGTCGACCCGGGCTTGGTCCTTATCGGACGGCGAGCTACCCATTGCTCACCGTCCGCAAGCCCGCGCCTACGGTGGCCGGAAATCTTCACGTGATTCCCGACGCCCAGGGCGTCTCCTGCTGCGGCGGTTAGGGGCGCGAGGGCGCGAAATTTGCCTCTCCCTCACGCGCTCCGTCTCCTCCTTCGCATCTCTAGTAAGTACCTATGCGCAGACGACGAGGAGACCTTGGAGAAGACGCTTCGTAGTAGCTGTACCTACATAACGTACGTTGGTATTGCATTTTCATAATGTTCTGAGTGCGCATACCTAAGTGACGCGTTACATACACAGAAAATAAACAATGTTTAATTATTGAAAACAAAATGTAGGCAATAAACTGTTTTTTTAAGTGTACAAAAACGCTATGATTCAGACATTGAAATGTCTAAAAGCATTGAAATTATTAGTTACTAATAATTATTGTCTCTGAATACGAATAGGCTTAGGGACATGGACCCTACGCGGGAAAATTAAAAAAAAGACTGTGATATTGATGGAACCGCGCATGCGCGGTGTGAGCAACATCACTCCACGCGATTCTCGTTACCATGGTAACAGCACTTCACAAGCGCGGGCGGCGTGAGAATGATCACTCCACTCGATTCTCGTTGCCATGGTAACAGCACTTCACCACGGCGAGGTGGAGTGAGCCGGTTCGCGCGTGAGTCGGTTAAACTTAGTAATGATGATACCTAATAAAATGAAGATTAGATGAATATTATTTTATTATTGGCATCGTTTAGTTACGGAGGTAGGTACCTAGCTATCTATAATAAAATATTTGTAGGTAATTATTGGACGTTGGTATTTAGTGTGCATAGGTGCATAGGTACCTGACGCGATACAAGTAGGTACCTAGTAAGCAAAAACACCTCAATGTGATAATGACAGTAACTCAGACCAAATAAAACACCAAGACAGAGCGCTGCGAACAATACAGTGAGGCGTGTCAAAACTGCACCTCCGCTCTGTTCATACACGGCATAAGTTACGCTCACACGCACCCATTTACAACCATTTTAACTACAATCAAACTACACCTCATTATGTGCACACATGTTTACGAAACCGGCCTCACGTCACAGTTGACAGCGCTTTGTTTTGTTTTTTTTTTTTTTTTTCTGAGGACAGTGCCTAGCGCGCAAGCGCGGCGTGAACTTATTCACTTCACGAGATTCTTACCGCTTCAGCGTGGTGAAGTGAGCTGGTGCGCGCGCTGCAAGAATGTCATCTGTTGAATTTTGTACCTAATGATTTGATGAATATTATTTTATTATTGGCAACCCGTAGGTAGGTTGTCTTGTCTACAATAAAATATTAGGTAGGTACATTTAATCCGCACGTCTTTTTATCTGCTGAGTATGAGGTCCTGGGTTCGATTCCCGGGTCGGTTCGGGTTTTCCATCTGGAATTTTTCAGTAGCAGCCCGGAGTCTGGTTTTGTGCCCGGTTGATGGCAATAGGCTCGCCCCCTATTACATGGGACTTAAACATAACTGGCGAAATGTGGGTGTACTATATAATAGGTACACCTCTGCCGAACCCTTCGGAGAATATAGGCGTGATGTTATGTTATGTGTCTTTTATCTAAATGATTACATCGTTTAGGTAGGTTCCCACATAGTTTGTGTGGGGTTAAATTACACACTTTTAGCACTCGATCACTGAATCTCTTATTGAATAGATTTGGGTAAATAACAACGTCGGACAGTCGGCTCGACTTTAGGTACAGACGCCAGCACATCAAGCTACTACAATCTGTCAAATTTATTTAATAGATTTTCAACTTTATCGTTGATGTCTAAGGTTCAAAGTTGATTGGGAAAATTTGACAGTTTCGGGTAGCTTGATGTGCTGGCGTCTGTACTTGATTCGCTTCTTCAAAACACATCGCGATTGGGTTAAGGGATGTCGTTTATTTAATCAATTCAATAGATTAAATAAACGACACATTTCCTTTAGTAGCTAGTATGTTTTATTACCCGACTACGGCAAAGCCAAAAGGAAGGGTTATGATTTTAGCAGTCTATGTATGTATATTTGTTTGTATGTATGTATGTTTGCTTTTACGTGTGTTCCACCGCAGCGCCTACACTACTAAACCGATTTTGATGAATGAGGTATCAATAGATTCGTAATAATGGTCCGGGTGACATAGGCTATATAATTTTTCCCGAAATTTAATTTGGTGGACTTTACACGTAAATTTCTAACCTCGAAAAAAATTAAAATGGGATGATCATGACATGTTTGGCATCAAAAGAAAGGTCTTGACGAGCACATTACAAATATGTATGTAATATTATATTTTCAAAGTAAATAAATATGTTTAAATCGTTAAAAACAAGCAAAAGTGAGACTGCGCTACGTAGTATCGCAAGATGATACCAACGTGCAGTTAATCAAATCTTAATAAATAGTAACGTTTTCATTTCTATGAATTCCACTCCTATGAAGAAAAACAAGTTCACCGAAATATTTATATGTAGGATCAGGAGTGCCGAGAGGTATTTCGTCAGGGTTTGGAGTTCCCATTTTATTGGGATAAACAAGAGTGTATAAACAATTACAGGGTATTTATTATAGTAGGTACTAGTTACACTATAATAAGGTAAAACACAATACACAAAGGGTAATTAGTAACAAGATAAAGTAGGTAAATAGGTAGTAATAATCGAACAGACTTTTAAGGTCTTATAGTTCGTATAGTGGCCAAGCCACCCAATGACAATGACAAAGTGTATTACTCGCTATCAGCAATCCAATACAGCTATGTGAATATACAGCAGTGCTGTACCAGGTAAACCGACAGTTTTGTCGGGAGCAGGGGCTCTTTATAGATTCGCATCCGAAGATCGACTGACGACTCTAATAGTAGTCTATGGATCTACTCCAATACAATGGAACGACTCCAACACTATGGATCGACTCCAATACTATGGATCAACTCCAATACTATGGATCAACTGACTCGCCTACAGAGTGCACGCTCTTTTATAAGACGATGCCCCTACTTTGCAATCCCACTACGACAACTCTGTCCGTTGACGCGCGGTAGTGCGTCACGTGTTTACTTGATACGAAACACTAAAATGTGGTAAATCTAATAAGACTTACATTAAAAAGTAATCAAATAATACAAGAATAATTGTCGTAAATAAACAATAGTGAATTCACAACGTAAATCATTTAAAAATTAAAGTAACATGTCATTAATTGTTTTGAACAAAACCATTCGTTATAATTATCGAAATAAGTTGCCAAAATCAATTAGTGAGTACACCGAGTACTTAATAAATTATGTCCGATTTATTAGACAATAATTGATAGTGAAAATCACATAAATGAATAATAAGAAAAACAAATCATACCAAACTCTGTTGACTACCCACAATTGTAATTAAAAACCATCTCCGACACGGCCAGAACTGACGTTCTACACGGCCTCGTGTAATCCTGAGAAAAAAATCACTTGGTGAATATCGATCGGCCTTTCTGACAAACAAAAGCCATAACAGAAGGTATGTTGAAAAGAAAAATCCTGAATTAGTCAAATCAAATTATTATCAAAAGCAGTTGCATGGCAACCATTCAAAATGACCATACTGCTGCAGACAACACATAGCTCAATTAAAGTAGAGACATAGTCTCCCAGCCAAAATTACACCATGGGATTCGACAAGTAATTTGGGAGTCGAATAGACAACCCGCATAGGCGTCAACATAGACAACCCGCATAAGCGTCAAATTTCAACGTCCAAATCCAGGAGTCAACATAGACATCCAAATAAGCGTCAAGATAAACAAGAGTCAACATAGACATTTCATCAATTCAGCTATAGTATGTGAGTCAGCAGATGAATCATCATCAGTGTCAACATTGACATCATCAATAACAGTAACTGGACATTCAGGCAATTTTCGTACACAATACACAATCATGGGCATATTTGTAAATTCTATTGGAACTCAAAGATATTAACAAATATCTATCACCATAAAATAGTCTCCATATCGGGCTTTATCGTATTCAGCTCTTTTAGTTATTATACCCAGGGCTGATGGGTCACAATCACAAATGCATTAATTATAGCACGTTAGAAAACAATAGGAGCATTTCGTAAACCAAATGGCATAGCCAAATATTCAAATTAACCATCGGCTGCAACAAAGGCAGTGGCCTCAAAACTATGAGAGTGAAAAGGTATCTGATAAAACCAAGAAGTACAGCCAAAGCAAGTGAAAAAGTTAGCACCTATCTGCTACAGTCTTACTATTGAGCTCACGGTATTCTACGCACATAATCAACTGTGGTTTATATTAGGATGGAATATCAGTATCAACATCATGAAAATTCGGAGTCTCAGTAATAGAGCATTGATCAATAATCTTAACTGTTGTAATGGTAAGACTTTTTTTTCAGTCATATTAACAGCAAAACATAATTTTAATATCTCACAACCTATCTATCATTATACTATGACTTGTACAGGCATCCGGTATCACATGAAAGAGTATCTCTAAATGGTAACCATCTAATCTCCTATTCTCATTATATCGACCACACAAGAAATACGTTTGCCTGACAACTTTTCAGCAAATGTTTCAGCAATAAGAGAACATTCAGCCCCAGAGTCATAAAATGAAAGCGACTCACCAGATTGCTGTAGAACACCAGCAATAGGTTGTACATCACAAGCTTCAACTCGTTTCACGGATGGTTGGCTGCTCGAAGGCCAACTCCTACGGCATCTTCACTTGGACCTTCCGGCCGCCTTCCGGTCATCTTTGGGCAGCGAGGAGCGACGTGTCCCGACTCCCCACAGCGGTAACAGACGATCTTTGGTGTCGCCATATGTGGCGAACTGGCTGGTCCAGGATATTTAGTTTTCTCGACCTTCTTGCGACAGTTAGTACATTTATGCCCCAATAAACCACAAAAGTGACATACTATTGCACCTGGTTTGAACCTCTTAGGTTGAGAAGAATCGTGCTTGTCAGAGGAAATCTGGGACAAGACACGCAGTTCTTGCTGAAGTTTATGCCTAGTATGTACTTCGGTTGTAAATGCTAGTCGATGAGCACGGGAATCAAATTTGAAGACATGTGCCAGTTCAGTAGAAACACCAATGTGTTCGACACTCAGGCTATTCCATTTAGATGTCAGGGAAGTGAACTGTCGACTGGCATATGCGGCTAAAGATTCTCCTATTGGTTGACTATTATGAAGGTTAATGACAGTAGCGGCAACAGTTTCCAAAACGTCATAACGAGAGAGGAAGAGACTCCTAAAGTCTGTCCAGGTCACGCCTGCATAAGATATTTGGGAAAGCCATACATTAGCACTGCCCTTTAAGGCTTTAGTGAGGGCAATAATAAGAGTGCCACCTTGAAGAGGCTTTTCCGATAAGCTAATATCAACAAGATTGAGCATAGGAATCAGGTAGGTCTGGATCAAAATCGAGCAAGCGAATAACAGACAGTGTGGAGTGCGTCTTAATCGCTTTAATTAACTGAGCCATATTATGGGTCTGAAGCTCTTAACATTGCTCGCCATGGATCACCAACACCTTACGATTCCTGGGCTAAACCTAATCCCACTTCTGATGTAGGATCAGGAGTGCCGAGAGGTATTTCGTCAGGGTTTGGAGTTCCCATTTTATTGGGATAAACAAGAGTGTATAAACAATTACAGGGTATTTATTATAGTAGGTACTAGTTACACTATAATAAGGTAAAACACAATACACAAAGGGTAATTAGTAACAAGATAAAGTAGGTAAATAGGTAGTAATAATCGAACAGACTTTTAAGGTCTTATAGTTCGTATAGTGGCCAAGCCACCCAATGACAATGACAAAGTGTATTACTCGCTATCAGCAATCCAATACAGCTATGTGAATATACAGCAGTGCTGTACCAGGTAAACCGACAGTTTTGTCGGGAGCAGGGGCTCTTTATAGATTCGCATCCGAAGATCGACTGACGACTCTAATAGTAGTCTATGGATCTACTCCAATACAATGGAACGACTCCAACACTATGGATCGACTCCAATACTATGGATCAACTCCAATACTATGGATCAACTGACTCGCCTACAGAGTGCACGCTCTTTTATAAGACGATGCCCCTACTTTGCAATCCCACTACGACAACTCTGTCCGTTGACGCGCGGTAGTGCGTCACGTGTTTACTTGATACGAAACACTAAAATGTGGTAAATCTAATAAGACTTACATTAAAAAGTAATCAAATAATACAAGAATAATTGTCGTAAATAAACAATAGTGAATTCACAACGTAAATCATTTAAAAATTAAAGTAACATGTCATTAATTGTTTTGAACAAAACCATTCGTTATAATTATCGAAATAAGTTGCCAAAATCAATTAGTGAGTACACCGAGTACTTAATAAATTATGTCCGATTTATTAGACAATAATTGATAGTGAAAATCACATAAATGAATAATAAGAAAAACAAATCATACCAAACTCTGTTGACTACCCACAATTGTAATTAAAAACCATCTCCGACATATATTTTGGATTTCTACGAAGCTCGATATCGATATATGGTGTTGGCGTCGAAATAAATCGCTCTATGGTTTCGTCCAAAGCACTATGCACTGCTATTGGAATTTAAAATAGGTTAATTACTGAACTATTGTATTACTCTTATTTACGTTTATCAATGTAAAAACGGAAAAGTATAAAATAAAAAAATTAAGTTTAATAAAAAACTGTAACCCGACTACGGAAAAATAAAAATTATCTAAAAAGTACGAAACAAGCAAATAACGATATTTCAGACATAAATCAAGACATAGGTACAAAAATGGTCAAGGTAAAGCCGTCGTCGCATGCCATTATAATTTTGTAGGTGTTCCTGGCACCAACATGGTATACAGCTAGTATGTTTTATTTTATTTATTGTACAGACGCCAGCACTTCAAGCTACTACAATCTGTCAAATTTATTTAATAGATTTTCAACTTTATCGCTAAAACATAAGGTTCAAAGTTGATTGGGAAAATTTGACAGTTTCGGGTAGCTTGATGTGCTGGCGTCTGTACATGCGTAACGCGCTCGCGCCTCAGGCTAAAATAAGGGGACTAGTACTTAGAGGAAAAAAAATTGAATAAAACAAAATTGAGTTTCTGACTGAATATCTGTTTTGCTATTTTATTTAAAACCACCATAAATAGTAGTAATGTTCAGACACTTAAATACTAGCTTTGAAATAATATAAAATGATCCATAGAATTTGCATAAAAAAAAAACAATTAAATCTCGATTATGATTGTTATTATAATGCTTGGTCAATCCCTAGCAGCAGTGAGATGACACTGACAGCTCACTTCACGCGAGTTTTCACGGTGAGATTTTTACAGAATCGACATGCAGCACATCAGGCTACTATAATCTATCAAAGGGAAACGCCCATTCTTGGCCATGGTTTGCCCAGCAATGTGGGAAATACAAAAAAAATACCCATTTAGTGACTAAAATATTGCTTTTACTTATTTGTAACAAAACCTCCGGAATTAAAAGCCGATTTAATCAAGACACTCAATCGTTTATTTCCTTATCTAACACTTCCGATTGTTGGTCAATCCTGTCAAAGTAGGGATGGCAACTTTTACTGAAAAAAATCGATACACTCAAAACCGGTTACCAAAAATAGATTTTTTATTATGTAGTTGTTACAATCAACTCAGCCTATCGCAGTCCACTGCTGGACATAGGCCTCTTCCAGGCTGCGCCACAACACCCTTTCCTCCGTCTTCCGCATCCAGTCTGTCCCATCCAACTTTTTTAGGCCATTGGTCCATCTAGCTGAGGGGCGTCCCACACTACGCTTACCGATACGCAGTCTCCACTCTAGGACTCGTCTGCTCCACTGGCCATCAGTCCTTCGATGAATATTACCGGCCCACTGTCACTTCAGCTTGCTTACTCTGCAGGCTATGTCGGTAACTCCGGTTCTTTTCCGGATAACTTCATTTCTGATCTTAACCTTCAAAGAAACTTCGAGCATAGCCCGCTAAGCAACCTTGAATTTGTGGAATAGCCCGACTGTCAGTGTCCACGTTTCGGCACCGTATGTCATAACGGGCAGGACGCACTGGTTGAAGACCCTAGTCTCCAAACACTGCACGATTGGCGACGACAAGACTTGACGAAGTTTTCCAAACGCTGCCCAAACTAGCTGGATCTTTCTGTCGGCTTCTTTCTCAAAGTTGTGCCTACCGAGCTGGATGAGTTGCCCTAAGTAGACGTACTCCTTCACAACTTCGAGAAGCGACCCTTTGATGTGGATTGCATTTGGCAAGCATGCGAATTGTACATACATGACTTTCGTCTTGTCCAAATTCATACCGAAGCCAACCAGCCGAGAAGCTCCATTTAAGCTGTATAGCATCTGGTCTATGTAACTGTCTCAGCGTCTCGTCAGCGTCAGTTGTAACCTCTTTTGTTATTTTCTTTAGAGACAAAAAAAATATGTTACTTCATTTAAATACGATCCATTGAACCGATTCCGTATTTCCAGTTTGTTTTTTAATATAGATTTTTCGAAAAACCGATGTTATATCGCATCCCTACGTCAATAATAATCGTAATTGACAACTGATTGACATTGATATTTCACGTTCTGTTTGGTGCTGTATTTTTTCGACTACGTATTTCTATTTGGTTTTCCGACGACTTTGATTACGATTATGGACCCTGTAACCGCTCCCGATGACGATCTTGGCTTTACATGGAATTCGGTACCCGCATCCCACGACGTCACCAGCTTGACAATGGATACCGTACCTGTTTCTCGCGAAGGACCTGACACGAATATGGAACCTGAATTACACGAACTTACCAGCTTACCACGGAGCCATCTCTGTGTCAACTGTGGCGTGGATACACGAAGACTTAAGAGATTTCCCTTAAGCAATGTGGAAGTTCCGTTTACATTTCAGCTATGGATTGCACCACAACAAGTAAATTACTTTATGAACATACAAAGTACATACTCAGCAACTTTTACTGCATAGCTACGTTACGTTAGGTTTGAATTGAATAATTCGGTTGGTTAGTGTCACGGAAACCATAAGAATAAATATTTGAAGTTTGTTTTGTTTCAAACTATTGCCACGTATTTTATGTGACATAAGTAATGAATTGTATGATCATCAAAAATGGTAATTCATGAGACGATGTCATTCAATGTAAAATACATAAAGACCTTTTGATGTTACAGCATGTTAATAGGTATAAATTATTTTTATGACAGTATTAGCAATTATGTTTCAGATGATAGTATGATATGTGACTAATGTTGGATGTTGGCAAGGAATGCACAACAGCTTTCTGTACCATAAGAACGAAATGTTGGGGCATCGACAAATATGGTTGTGTAAACTGTGGTCAGTTTGTATTAAGAAAGCACTTTCGTCATCTATACCAACGCAAAACAGGCACAAGAGACATACAAATAAGAACTAAAATTGCGGAATGGATTATACCAAAAGCATAAATATGTTTTTTATTAACCTTTAATTATAAAAGACCCACTGAGTTATATGTAAAAAATAGTGGTTACCAGCCCACCTCCCTCCAGAAGTTAATTAAAACTCCTGGTCTGTTCAGAACGTCAGTGAAAGATCTGGGTGACCCGAGGGTTTCTGTTCTAATCTTAGTAACACCTGCATTCGAAGAGTATGTGCGCGACGGTTTCCTCAGCCTCCATGCACGCCCTGCACAGAGGACTGTCCGTTATGCCTATTGTGTGGAAGTGTTTGTTTAGCGAGCAGTGACCCGTGATGGTCCCCGTCATCAGGCGCAGGCCATTCCTGTCAAGGCTTAATAAACGCCTCGTTAGCCTGCTATCCAAGGATGGCATTGCTTCCTTGGACTGCCTGGAGCCCGGTGTCGAGGTCCACCAATTCTCCGCTTGGGTTTGGGTGAACTCCTGTAGCCACCTGCGTATCTGGTTGAATGGAATTGGCATGAATTGGGAATTGGGTCCACAGACTGCTGTGCTAGATCCTCTTCTAGCAAGTTCGTCAGCTGCGTCGTTACCCAGCGATCCGCTGTGTCCCTTTATCCATTGCAGTGTCACCGTATTGCGGCTAGATACCGTTACTTGTTCTAGTGCATTGTGACATTCTAGTGTTAACTTTGAAGTAATATATTTTTTCTGTAAGGATTGGAGAACTGAGGCGCTATCGGAGAGTGGAGTGGAGTGGAGTGTGGAGTATGTGAGTGTCCGTAACTCTCCTGGCTGCTATGGCGTGGGACGCTTGTATGATGCCCACACACTCCGCCTGATAGACGGTGTTGAACATGCCAAGCGGGCGGGATATATTTATGTTGAGGTCGTGTGAGAAGACTCCAACTCCGATTCCGGAGTTGGTCTTTGATCCGTCGGTGTATACTCTCAGCTCTTTCGGGCCTGAGTAGTCACACTGTTCTTCAGTAAGTATTATGTTGTAGTGTCTTTGAAAGTGGTGTGACTTCGAGGCTTTGTCACAGGGTGATGCCATCATTGGTTGTCGTTTGATCGCATCTTCCTTTACACGTGTGTGCCTAACCGTGGAGTCTTTGCTCAGGGTTCCTGATAAATGGAGCCTAAAGGCGGCCAGAGCCGCCTCCTCCCGCACGATGAGGTGCAAAGGCGGTAATCCAAGCATTGCCTGTGGGGCGGCAGTGGGTGTAGTTCTCATACTGCTGGTGATCGCAACACAAGCAAACCGCTGCAGTTTTTCGAGATCTCTTTGGGCTGTGCTCAGGTCTGTTGTAGGCCACCAGACCAGTGAGCCGTTTGTGATAATTGGTCGGATGACTGTGGTGTATAGCCAGTGGGTGACCTTGGGGCTAATACCCCAATTCCTTCCAAGCAGTCGCTTGCACTGCCACAGGGATATGCTGGCTTTTGTAGTGATATAGTTCGTGTGCATTGCCCAGTTCAGTTGTTTGTCCAAAAAGATGCCCAGGTATTTGGTTTCAGTTGAAAGGCTTAGAGTTGTTCCAAAGAATCGTGGTAGTTGTAGTGTGGCCAATTTCTTCTTTTTTGTGAAGAGAATCAGTTCGGTTTTTGTAGGGTTCGCTGAGAGTTGGTGCTCGTTGCACCATTTCTCTACTATTTTCAGGGCTTGACGCATGAGATTGCATAGAGTGTTCTCGTGGGTCCCGTTTATTATTATGGTTATGTCATCGGCGTAGCCTACAGTGAAATAACCTTTGTCATTGAGTGTTTTGATGAGGCTGTCTGCTACCAGGTTCCATAGAAGCGGTGAGAGGACGCCTCCTTGTGGGCAGCCCTTCGCAACGGTGGCCCTTGTAGTGTCATTTACTGTGACTTGTACAGCTCTCAATTTGAGCATGTTGGTGATCCAGCCACTCAGGGTCGAGTCTATGTTGTGTTGGTTGAGGGCCATTTTTATGCTGTTAAACATGGTTTTGTCAAAGGCGCCCTCGATGTCAATGAAGGCGGCCAGTGCTGAGCATTTGTGGTCCACGGCGCATTCAATTTTAGAAACCACGCTGTGCAGCGCTGATTCTGTTGACTTGCTCGTGGAATACGCATGCTGTTGTTTGTGAAGTGGTTTTACCCGGAGAGGTCCATCTCGGATGTGCCTGTCACAGGGTCTCTCGAGAGTTTTAAGTAAGAAGGAGGTGAGGCTTATGGGCCTATAAGCCTTGGGTTGTGTATAATCGGTCTTGCCAGGTTTGGGTATGAAAATGACTTTCACCTCGCGCCATGCGAGAGGTATATATCTAAGTGCTATGCAGGCTCGATAGATCTCCACCAGTCATGGTGTCAGATGATCTCCCCCACTGCAGCAGGGCTGGGAAGATGCCATCCAGCCCCGCCGACTTGTATGGCTGAAAGGTATTGATAGCCCACTTTATCCGGTCTTCTGTTATTATATTGCGGGCTCTTGACCAGTCTTGATCCGTTGGGGTCTTAGAGTATATATCACTGGAGAAGCCATAAGCGGAATATTCCGAACAAAAAATTCTGTCACTTTTGGCGGGGACGCGCGGTAGTTTCTAGGAAAAAGAACAATAGCTATTGTTGTTTCCGAGCCCGGAAAGAGAAGTCCGTACCATCGTTTTTTTTTTATCGATATCGATAATCATTCGGAATTTTTCTTGAACCCAGAAATAGAACAGTTGATGCATAGAAAAGTAAAATTTTAATAATAACAAGTATTCAATAAAAGTAAAATAGTAGTTTATGAAACTGTTGCATAATGAGGGGTATTAAAACATGAGTGTGTGTTTAAAAACCGAGCCGTAGGCGAGGTTTTTAATAGTATCACACGAATGTTTTAATACCTAGTTATGTGCAGTTTCATCCACTACTTTATCTACTCTCAAACATTGGAATTGAACCTAATACTAAATAAAAGATCAAAGTTAAAGATCGAGAATAAATTTGAAAAATCCCACGAAATTCAGTACAACAAAACAAATGAATGTCGTCTGCACCAGCACATCACCGCACATGCGCTACAGCGGGTGCTGCTGTGCTGCTGTCCCCCGTTTAAACGTTCCAATGCAAAAGTTGATGGAAACTCCTTGGTGATATTAACTTCTTGGTATCGTAATAGAAAAAAAAATGTTTTATAGTATTATTTTGTTAGAGAAAAAATGTTATAATATGATTCTATTTTTAAATTTCGGTATTGTGTTTATAAAGTGTGTCAATATAAACTCGTTTTGAATTTTATAATTCGAATATTACGCTATGAGAGTAGATAAAATAATTTTATAGTTCCAAAAAATAATACATACTAAAAAATCAATAGGTTCATAACAACTACTGATTTTTAAAATGAATCAATTTGGAGTATATGAGGCGAATACATTTTTGAGGGTCCCTTTTTTTGTAATGTACGCAATTCTTGTATCTATATATTTGGTCATTACGGCTTTAGCTAGTTCTATCTCATGACTATTTAAGACCGGTATCATGATCTTGTGAGAACAATGTTTTCCCAACAAGATTCCGCAAAGCCCGTGTTACGAACTTATGACAAAGTTGGTGGTATATTTAATACTAAGTTTTTTGCGATCATCCAATCCAAGCCTTATTAACTTCTCACATTGCTGACATAAAGAAATGGATTTTGATTTTTCTTTCTCTCTCTCGATCGAATTAGAAGAAGATAGTTGGAAGCAGCCCCGGATCTAGAATTTTTTTGAGGCGGGGCAAAAACTGCCGTCTACAGCCCCGCCCCCCACCAATCTTTTATGGGGATGCGCTAAGTTAGCCCGCGCGATATTTAAATTTTACTGTAACCTTATTGGTAACTACAGTTTTGAGCCGTTTGGGGTCGAAACGCTCGGATCATGGGGCCCGAGTGCGCGTCTCCTTTTTAAGGAAATTTCTCGCCGACTGGTCGACACTTCACGTGACCAGAGGGCTGGCTCGTTCTTTGGCCAAAGAATTAGTATTGCCATTCAACGTGGCAATGCTGCCAGTCTTCTGGGCACGTTTCCGGATGACAGCGATGCGGACGAATACTTCGACGCCTAAGTGTCATTTTGTTTTTATTATTTTTATTTATACAGATAGTTAGTTAGTATTTTAATTTAGTACTTAATGTAAATAGTTAGATTTTTTTTTTTTTTTTTATTAGACTGTTTTCAATTCATTAATGATTAATAAAATACATGTCAAACTTATATATATAAAAATTTAAATTTTCTCAAAATGAAAATTTTGGCAGCAACATATTCAAATTGTATCGATCGATAATGCGCCAATTCAACAGAGGCGCCAAAACTGTTGTAAAAAAGAAAAAAATAGAAAGATTATAAATATGCTGCGCGTCTCATTTATTGCAAAGTTGCGGTGTGCTGGGTGGTACACTTGTCTGCTACGCTTGAATTTGTCGCCCCCTGAAGTTGGCGCCCGGGACACGGGCCCCGGATTGCCCCCTTAGATCCGGGACTGGTTGGAAGTATAAACGCTTTTTCACGCGACTTTTCTGCCAACTTACTCCTACCGCAAGCCGCGTTAGAAAACTTCGTTCAAAAACAATTTTCTTAAACAACAAAAAATATTAATTCGCCCTAAGAAATTATCGACATGTCAATTTTGGTTTCATACATGACCCCAACCCTACGGTAGTCTCGTTATCATTTTTGCTAGAAGACATAATCGCATGGCAAGTGCATGTCAATTTAGCTGATTTGACGTACATTTTCGTAATGCAAAAAATATATTTTGAACCTTATGAACATAAAAACGAAGTGTAGCGAGACATGGTGACGTCACGAAAGCAATGCGAGAAAAATACTCGATTCATGCCTTATTTTTTGTTGAATCGTGGTTGAATCGAATGAAAAGTCAAAATGTATTATGGGTTAGGATTTTAAAAATCACTGAAAACATGACTAGATATTTAAAAAAATACTTAAATATGGAAGGTTATTCCGTCTTTATTTAAGTTTGACGTATTTGAACGCTTTTTACATGTTTTAACAGCACAACTAGGCATTTTCACGGAGCACTGATGAGAACCCTGCGACTCGAAAACGATTAACGTTGTGCGTTCCAATCGATTTGAAAGTAGTTTTTATGAACGTGTTAGAGCATTTGCTCTTGTACTTTTACAGAGGGGGAAGTGTTCGTAAGGCTTCTCCAGTGATATATACTCTAAGCCTCAATGTCATTTTTAAAGACCTATCCATAGACACCCCAAAAATAAAATTAGGTCTTCCCATACAAAACTTGCTGATCACGTGATCGATTTAGGTACTATGGGAAGTCCAATTTTTTTTCATATTTCAACCCATGTTTCTTGGGGAAAGTTGTTCAGTTTTATGAATGAAAGCTGTGGTTTCGTGCTTGCAACTGACCAAAAAAAAACGCCTTGAATTTATAGACTAGAGCTTGTGTTTAAATTATTTGCTTAGTAAATTATTTTACTAGTCAGTTTTTTTTTAATAGGCATAATGTAGTATTTTTGCAAATAAAGGACAATTTTTTTTTATTAAAGCAAACATAAAATAATACAAACACATATTGAATCACACATTTATAACAAAATTACAAATTAGCTACAGAAAAATATATTGACCGGTTAAACAGCCACGGTTCTCGGAACCAACTGTGAGATGCCCTATAGAAAAAGAAAAAGAAAAAAAAAAAACAGAAAAATACTTTCTTCGGTTTCGACTATTACGAAATGCCTTGTTACTTCACTTTAATGTGTACTTGTTACGTCACTTTAATATATCCGCATCCTTATAAATAACTTTTGCAAATATAATTTCGGAAAGCATGGGCCCCTGCCCATGCTTTCGCACAGCAATAATTTCTCCTGCGATTATCATTCATTTTTCATACATTTAGCAGTGCCGAACAGCCGCGACGCAGAAACCTTATACCACTCATAAACGAGCTTGATTTTGCTAAGTGTGTGTGCGGCGACGCATAGATACAAGCCGCGCACACATACAAGCCGCGCGCGGTGCGTTTCTATGAAGATAACTTACTTCCTCTCTTTATACTATGCTGGTGCTCACTCCACCCGAGTGCTGTTGCCAAGGCAACCACCGCGTGGTTTCCATGGAAACCACTAGAATCGGGTGAAGTTTTTTTTTTTTTTTTTTAAATTGCTTCTCGCAGTTTTGACCACTAAGGTCGTGGCTGCTTAACCGGATTTTCCTGTGGGTGCCATAAGCTTCTACACTTAGAGCCTCCAGCCAGGAGCTTTTTAAAACTATTCTAAATTAAAATTAAGCGAATGCTCGCTAAGGGCACCCCCTGTGGGGTACGGACCTCGGCTTAGGGCATCGCTGACGGGAGGAAAGCAAGAGGGGACAGGCTGGATCAAATTTATATTAACATCATGATTATTATTCGGGGTATTTAAAGCTACGTGCTCAGCTGCAACAACTGCTGGCACCTCGTTTTCGAGCAAGGGTCGGGGGGGGGATTCGTTTACTCGGGGAGTAGAACGCGTACGTAAAGGACCTCGGCGGCGAGGTCGGAATGACGGGAGGCGTCTGTTTCTGTGCACTGTACTGGTGGCCCTATTCTGCTCCTGGAGGAGTGTAATGGGGTCATCTGGGTCGGAGAGTGAATCGGGTGAAGTGTTCACGCTGCGCTTTTATATTTTTTTTTTTCCCTCATTGAATCCCCATGTTCATAAGCTTATTCGTATTCGAGTTCAGACACAATAATTATTTACCTACCTATTTATTTCAATGTTTTCAATATCTAAATCGAACCGTTTTTTTACATATTATTTAAAAAGTCAGTTTAGTAAATGTAGTCTTCAGCAAGTAGGTATTCAGTGATTGGTTTATTGTTCGTTTACCTAAATACATAATAGGTAAAAAGCACATAGGTAGTAAAATCCCATCATATAGATTGGTAGATAAACCACAGTAAGTAGGTACTTACAAGATACAAACCGTATAACATAAATATTAAATATACACGAATTACCAACCACTCTTGCAAACAAGAAAATTTTAAATTATGAAATTTGAAATAAATAATTCATGTATTTTTTTCTAAATTACTTGAGTATGTATTTAAAAGTGTTAAAATTATGTATGTTTAGGTTACTGTAGTCTAATTTAACTTTTCCAAGCTGTTTCACACTATGCGTAGGTATGTCTCATAGATGTAAATGGTGCTATGTCTGTCATTCAACAGACTCTCCTGTCGCAGGTCTGCTGGAAAAAATGTCTAATGATATTTTTTTCTTAATCTTTTTAAATATATTTTACTTTATTAAGTGTTTAGTGTGTACATAGTTAAATAAATAGAATTTATTCATTTGTATCACATCAAAAACGTTGCAAATACATTTTTGCTACTGAGCCAGCAGCCTCCCAAAGTTCTGCTTCTTGATGGAACAGAGGAACGGAGTGGTGTCAGATGTGTGTGTACTGCAGGCCACCACCGCTGGAATCAATGGTAAGCATTTATTACTATTTGGTTTATTTCATTCCTCAATTCATCCAAGTACATTTTGTAATCAATTTTTTTGAACCACTTAAAAATTAATTTGTCATTATTATCAGTATAGTAATGTAGTATTTAATTAAGTATGTATAGCGATATGATTTATTTATAATACTCATTTCAATCAATCATTTTGAATGTAAAAGTTTATCAAAAATAGTGTGTGAAATAATGAATACCTATGTACCAGCATTGATGTGATCAAATCAAGTAGAGGCGGTGTTCCTTTAATGTCTTCAGTTCTTAAGGCATTATTTAGCAACTGCAGGGTCGAATGGGCTCATCTGCTGAGAGGTAGAATATTTATCAGATTAATAATATTCACTTGTTTTGAATGTGTGCCTATTCTTTTTTTTAGTTAAGTAACTTATTTTGTCCTACTGCTGGGCAAAGGTCTCCCCATACTATTCCAGTTTTCCATAAGTTGTGCGTTCGCCGGCCAATCGGTCAGGAACGAGTCCAAATTGTCACGCCGTCGCCAGCGTTTCATAGACCTGTCTCGGTGACGACGCTCGTCTTCGAGCGAGCACCCACTGTGTGACGATCGTAGCCTATAGGTACTTTTACCTTAAATTTTTTATTATCACCAAGTTAACTAGATAGGTACAACTTTGGCATACTTACCTGACTGACCACCACTCGTTCTTGCAAAGCTAACCATCAGATTAATGATCTAGTGCACAGAACTGTAACACAGGAATATTGTGGAGTTGAGGAATTCATTTCTTCATCATCATTTCAGTCGAAAAATTCCACTGTTGGACATAAGTCCGTAGGCCGCCTCCTCAAGGACTGCCACGGCGTGGCGCCACAATCCGCGCCAAAATGTAGTTTAAATTTTTTTTAGAAAAACTTTTACCAGTAAGTAGGTACTTACATGTCAACATTATGACATAATACTTTCACGAGTTTCACGATTACACTTTAGTTTATTAGAGCTGACAAACTGCAGTAGTGCTATTCTGTAACCATCTCACCGTGTTATCTTAGGTGAAGTGAGCGTGGAGTGAGCAGTTGCTAAGGATTGACACTATTGGCAGCTCACTTCACCTAAGTTATCACAGTGAGATTTTTATAGAATAGCACTACTGATTCAAAGTAGCTACCTACAAAATTAAGACTTTCATTTGTTTATTTCCAGCTTAAAGTGTAGATTTTGGAATTTTAGAACTTCCCCTTGAATCTGTCGACTCATTGAGTCGATACGTCACGGGTCGAATTTAATGCGAAATATTGCCTGTAAAGTATACCTTTCTTGCTTTAACTTACACACAGTGTAGGAAAAAGATGAGGAAAGGCATATCATCTTATGATAATGATCTAACAACATTTCGCTTCAGAATGTTGTATGTATGTAAAGCAACCGATTAAGGCTGGGAATACACGTCTGATTTTTTTCATCAGACAGTCGGATCCGATAGTCTGATCCGGCTATCGGAAGGCGTTGGAGCCATTAAGGTTCCTTCAAACAGGCGCGACACGTGACGTGACACAAAGGCACCGCTCGTAGCGTGACGAGCGGTGTCTTTCTGTCGCGTCGCGTGTCGCGCCTGTTTAAAGGAGCCTGTCATGATTTCCAAATATTAGGAAGATTTACTGATTTTAAATACTAAATATAAAATTAAAAGTATGTGATTTGCCTCAAATGATTTTGTATCAGTGTAATTATGAAGTTTAAAAGTATCTCATTTGACAGGTCCGTAAAAGTCTGGTTTTTTAACGAAACAGAATTGGAATCATGATGTTTGGAGCGTCGCTTAACTTCTAGTTCAGTTCACTATGAGCCTCGTAACCAGAAGGTGTCTTCAAGAAGTCTAAAGTCTATAACGTTATTATATTACCTAATTATATAGTTTGTTAAATAATGCTAAAAGTATACCAGGTTTGTGGTGTGCAAGATGATAAATCCAGAGGTACTGGTGCTGAAATGGTGTATCGTATCATTTCAGAAGTGGGTTAAACCAAAAAGGTAAGGTAAAGAGGCTTATGGGAACAACTAGGAGCCTACAAGGATTATTGAGTTTTGTTTTGGGTTGCTATCATTTTATCGGCTGCATGGCGCTGCACATCAGGTCAGGGCAACTCTCTGATGATGTGTTGTATTGTGTAGATTGTGTGTAATGGTGTGTGTGGGTACGTGGCTAGGGCTACTCTCTGGCGGTACTTTAGCACGCATTATTGCACATACTGACCGGACAAATCGTGTGCTTGATCGGGGCGACTCTCCGATAGCACGAGATGTGTTTTGGTTGCCTAAATGAAAGCAATGAGCGTGATTTCGGGGTACTAGTATGGATATCCCACATCAGGTCAGGGCAACTCTCTGATGGTGTGCGGTGACGTATACATGGGTATAATGTTTCCTTAAAATTTTGCTACCACTATAACTAATAGATACGTTCCCACGAGCCTCTTAAGGGAAGCAAATGAGCAACATTTGACAAAAACATTTTTTTTATGATTATTTAAAAGCAACACGAAATTAACATAAATAAATTGTTGGTTATGATTATTTCTACCTTAGTGATTGCCATGATAATTGAACTATGGTTGTTCACTGTTAGGGGGCGTACTTTGTGATTTCGCTGGATTTTGAGTGGGTATGATAACTACTGGTTGTTCGGTGAGTCACTAGTCGTCGGATAAATTGTTCTAAATGCATAATAGCTGGACATGAAGGTATTGCGATTACCTCCCAAGTAACACAGGAAGCATATTAAAAAAAAAAACCGAATAGTAAACTTATGTAGAACTTATGGGGACGATAGCTGACTTTTAATGATTTTATACTGAAGATGACGTCTGAACGAGTAGTGTTAGCGATTTGAAATTTACGCATATTTTTGATTATGTTTATATTACATAGTGAAATTAATTTGTAAAGTTATATCTAACGCGGATAAAAAACTGAGAATGACGCAAAATCCATCAAGCGTATTTTTCTGAAAACTTCACAATTTTAATGATAATTAAATTAATGATCTTTTAGTATACGTGTTTTATTAAAATACCTTTTGTTTTACGTGTAATAAATTAATAATGCGTCTAATTTGGGACAGCGCTCCTTGATGGGCGAGTTCTATTACTGGCTGGACGTATGACGCGTTGCGTGAGCTCAGTACAGAACACGCAAGCTAACCATTCAAGGTCATTGTCATATATCTGCGTCTTAAGGTCCGTATAAACTCTTATATAAGTTCACCGAGCATCTTAAACAGTATATTGGCATTTTAAAACCATTATGATGCTTTACACTGTAAAACGGTTGGATAGTGGCATATCAAAACTTTTGTAAAGCCTTTAGTTTTAGTGCAGCAAACCATAATGCAGCTGTACAGCTTTCACCTGTTTTTAGTGCATTTAGATCTACAATAGCATTTTTAAGTAGTAAATAAATGCTTAATGCTGTTTAATAGCATAAACATGAACCATTACAATGACCAGTAAATCCGCTATACAGCTTTCAGCTGTGTTTAGTGCCTTAGGGTCTACAATTGCATTTTTAAGTAGTAAGATAATACCTAATGCTGCTTAATAGCATAAACTTGTATCATTATAATGCACCGTAAATCCGTTATACAGTTTTGAGCTGTTTCTAGTGCCTTTTGGTGTGTAATAGCACTTTTAAGTGGTTAGTAACAGCCTAGTACTGCTGAACAGTATAAATGTGAATCAATGAAATTATTGCATTTTTAAAGATTAACTGAGTTCTGTTGTACAGCTTTAATCAAATACACGTGAGTTATTGTAATGCGTAAAACTGTATATACATTCATTTTACTGTATTCGTAAAACCATTTGTCGGCCATATTGTGGAAAATCACATATTATATGATCAACAAAACAACATCATTTTTTATGGTGGACGTAGAACTACTTTATAGGCAATGACACTATCGTGGTTCATCAAAAGTCTTCTCTCTGGCCTTTGGCTTAATAATTGTTCACGCGTGAGTATTTATACTGCTGGCGGTATTAATTAGCCTTTTTAAAGGCTCACCAGGCTGCTATAGACCGACACCATTTTGTAAATATTTTATAACCAAAAAAAAAAATATTATCATTCGGACCTATTTATAAAAGCAATAGACCTATTTAAAAATGATATAACTTAATACTGCCCCACAAATACTATTATGTTAATTATGCAAAATTCGTTCTATACTAGGAATACACAATTGTTTTGGTTATTTCACACTTTACAGTAAACTAAATTGTGCAGTAATATTTGAAGCCATGAAATAACAAAAGAGTCAAAAACTTAGCCAGTATTATAAATTTTGTTTTGATGCAAACAAATATAATGTCACTCACTCAGTTTTGACAGTCTTCGTCCATATTATATTGCGAGACAAAATAGTTAAATTACAACGTTAATTGTATTATAACATTTGTACCGTGGTAGTAGAGGTGTTTTTGCAATGATCTAGGATTTATTTATGTTCTAGCTATGAACACTTAGATAGCTCTAATAATTCTTTTACTACATTCTAATGCTAGTCTAATGCTTTTGTAATGCAATTAACATCTTCATTATCAATAATATTGCTAGTATAATGCGCCTGTAATGCAATTAAACAACTGTTGTGAACATATTTAGGATCCAAAACCGTATAATTTGTGCCCAAATAAGCATTACAGTAGCCCTATACACGTTTGTAATGCTTCTATAGAACTAACTCAAAATGCGAAAAGGATACAGAAATGCTGTAAGTCGGCCGCTATACTGCTTTGATGTGTTACTTGGGTTATGATTAATTTTATTGATTGAGATAGTGAACTTAACCAACACTTTATTTTGGATGAGATTTATTTACATGGCTGTTGGGGCGTAACTCCCAACAGTGAAAATGTTATGTTGATGTTGTTTATTGGGATGTTATGTTGAACGAGTAAACAACCGATTGTTATAAAGGTTTTATTGCTACTAAAACAATATTTAATAAAGTAATAATGCACAATTAATGTTGGGTTGCAAAATTAATAAACTGTAACGTTTCACTGTAAGAAGGACCAATTATTTTCATGTACAGCGTAGCTCGTACAATGGCATTCTTTCATCTTTGTCTGTGCTAAATAAATGTATTTTCTTTCTTTCTTTCATGGTTTTCGTGAGTCATTCTATGTCTTATACCGTGTCCCTTGCATGAGCATGATCACGATGACGTGATGATTACCCGTCATGAGACTGTCGCGGGACTGTCATGAGACTGTCGCGGGACTGTCATGAGACCGTCATGAGACTGTCATGACTGTCATGAGACTGTCATGTGACTGTCATGAGACCGTCATGAAACCGTTGTGAGACCGTCGTGGGATTAACCAAAAGGTAAACTATGTTTGATCACACTTGATAAATGATAACTGAAGTATGTTTGTTTGCACTTGATAAATGATAAGTGAACTATGATGTTCACACTTGATAAATGATAACTGCAGTATGTTTGTTTGCACTTGATAAATGATAAGTGAACTATGTTCGCACTTGATAAATGATAAGTGAACTATGTTCGCACTTGATAAATGATAAGTGAACTATGTTTGTTCGCACTTGATAAATGATACGGTGAAGGAAAACATCGTGAGGAAACCGGCATGTCCTAGAACCAATCACTCGAAGACATGTGACATTTAGTGTACTATGTTTATTCGCACTTGATAAATGATGCGGTGAAGGAAAACATCGTGAGGAAACCGGCAGGTCCTAGAACCAAATATTCGAAGACATGTGATATCTACCAACCCGCACTGGGCCCGCGTGGTGGATTACGGCCCACTCCCTCTCACAGTGAGAGGATCATGGGCTGATTATGATAAATGGTTTTGTTAATGTGGACAGGGTTCGTTTGGGTATCTGATCTTGTTTCAAATAGAGTATTAGTATTATGATACTTATTGATTTTTTGATACTATGATTGATATTATGATACCATTTTATTTTATGATAATTATGATACTTAATGATTATTGTTCTGGATCAATGAAACATTAATTGAATATAACTTGTTTTAATTCTGGTATAGTTTTCTAAGCAATATAGAATCATGTGTAAAGATTGTAAATGGATTACGCCCCGAGTACGTACGATATAAATAATAATGAAATGCTGTTCATTGGTAAGCGCATTACCTGAGAACAGCTGAAACGATTTGGCTATCTTTTGTTTTAAAAAAATGTTCTTTATAGTCGGAATTAGGTTTTTGTGGAAAGCAAAATCAAAAAGTTTCCTTGTATGTGAACGTTCTTTTTCTATGAATTTTTGTATGAACGTCTTTAAGAGTAATGTTTCAATGAGATGTGAAAATGATATCTGATGTCGAGCCTGGCGCTAAAATTATTTTATTAAACTAAATTGTCTGTGTGGTTACAATGCTATTTTTCCTACGTTTCGAGTTTATTTTGTATTTATAAGTTTTGGTGTTTTAAATGATTATGGTAGGAGTTAAAAAAAAAAATACTGTTTATTTTTGGTAATACTTCTTGTGATTATTTTATGTTATGTGAGTATTTGAATACTTCTGTTGTTCAACGGTTCAATTAAGAGGGACATATTAAGTCTAGTCTGTACTGGATATTTACAATGTTGTTATTTAAACAGTTCGACGACGTTACCTTTATGTTGATGTTTTATCTTCCTGGGTAGAACTGAGCTGACCAGCCTCGCTAACGGGGGCATAGCCCTTGCAAGGTGTGTCTAGTTGACACAATTAGTTCAACTTACGACTGAGGTCTCACAGTTTAGTCAGAGCTAACTGACGTTCGATAAAGATTGAGTCTTGTGAGGATAGAATAAGGTTTTGAGATTTTCCCTCTGGAGTATGGTCGTGAGTTACTAATGTTGTTGAGCGCTTATTTCTTGATCCTTCGTTCCCTCTGGCTCAATTATGTCCGATGGAGTTAAGGCTTAGGATGTGGAGCCTAGTTCTTTATTTTCATAAACCCCCTCTGGGTAGATGTGAATTGTCACGTCAGTTTGTTTGTTTTCTGAGGCTTGCCGTATCTTTTTCGATGGTTTTGGTGCGGTAAGGTTTAAGCATGACGACGTTAATTTTCTGGGTGCGTGTTAACACATATTGTCATTTAACTTGGCTGATACCTAGCCTGGTATCAGAACTTTGCGATTCGTACGTCCTGACTTAAGCCTTCTCTTGCAAGAGAAAGACCTCACTATGTATTTTAATTGCCATCGTTAGGTAATGTTTCTTTTAGGTATAGGTAGGAAGGGTTCGATTGTTCGGATGCTTTGAATAAGTCTCTGCCTGATCCATTTATTCAAGTGGGGTGTAGTTCATGTGAGGTTTTATCATGAGATGCAACCTCATGCTGTACAGGCTGGCAAGAACACTGTACGTCATCCGAACAATCTGACAAGATATGTTTAAATTAGGATTTTTTATATGGTTTTCACTTGTCGGTAAAAAAAAAAAAAAATGATAGTCTAGTCTCAGCAACAGCGCGCGCGTGTATCTTTATAATATTGTACTAATGGTTTAAATATAATCGTCTCCTCAAAAATTATTTGATTTATACACTGTCCCGAGCAGCCAAGCATGGTGCTCACAGTACAGTGAATTTTAAAAGATAACCTCGTAGTTTTGAAAATCTTTCAATGTATGATTTAAATGTTCACCCATAACTCGTAATTCCGTATGCTATTGCTAAAGAAATTTATTTTCATTTATTTTTTTTATTTAACATGCAAAATGTCATGATTTATGTAAAAAAAAATATTATTTTATGATTGTTGTGTGTGTGCCAGGAGGCAACACAGTGTCGGATGGCCGAATGTCATGATTTCCAAATATTAGGAAGATTTACTGATTTTAAATACTAAATATAAAATTAAAAGTATGTGATTTGCCTCAAATGATTTTGTATCAGTGTAATTATGAAGTTTAAAAGTATCTCATTTGACGGTTCCGTAAAAGTACTGGTTTTTTAACGAAACAGAATTGGAAACATGATGTTTGGAGCGTCGCTTAACCTCTAGTTCAGTTGGCTATGAGCCTCGTAACCAGAAGGTGTCTTCAAGAAGTCTAAGGTCTATAACGTTATTATATTAAGTGCCTAGTTATATAGTTTGTTAAATGATGCTAAAAGTATACCAGGTTTGTGGTGTGCAAGATGATATAACAACGCATTCAGATGCATACTGGGTCTGCCTTGGCGGTGTAGTGCGTCCGGCATGTTTGCCGAAAACAGGGTAGATGACTTTTATGCAGTCTTGAGAAAGTCGCAGGCCTCCTTTATGAACCGAATACATAAATCTGACAATGGAATATTGAGGGCCATATACGAGGTTAATTATTTCTTCGTATATGGCAATTAATATTCCAGCTAAAATAATACTTTACTAATAATTTTTTTGTATTTTTTGATTGTTTTATAATAATGTATAAATTGTATTAATTAATTGAATTTGTAATCTGTCGTGAATTTCATATGGGTGTATTCCTGAAATAAATTATTTTGAATTTGAATTTTTTTGAATTTGATAAATCCAGAGGTACTGGTGCTGAAATGGTGTATCGTATCAAGCCTTTATTTGAACATTCAACTAAATTAAATTATAATAACACCGATCGTTACTGGATGATGTCAAACATCTGTCAAATCCAGTATTCATTTCATGTAGTTCCATAATTCGCCACGTACTTGTGGTCTTTACAAGCTGTAGATGTAATTTATTTTATTTGATTGCTCCACCTTTTTAAATATAGCTACGCAATCGTAGTCGTGAGTAAGGCTACAAATCTAATCTAAGTTTCATGGAAACAAAATACCAATGATATGAAAAGGCGAGAAATCTCAACAACGTCAAAGTAATTTATAATTCTTGTTGGCAACACTGGTAGCTCGCGCCGCGACGTTCCAAGTTTAAAAAATAACTGCAGTTTTTCACTTTTACAAATTAATTCTTGATTATAGTAGGTACCTAGGTATGTACTTTGAATTAGTTAGAATTACACAAGGTGGTACACAAGGCTACATAACAAGCTATAAATTTCCAATGTAAGATGATCTCGTATTGTATAGGATTTCTGTACAATGAGAGGTCAGCTTATATTGGTAAATATATAACTTGTTATGTAGCCGTGTGTAGGTACACACGGCTACATAACAAGTTATATATTTAACCACAAACTTACCATAGACATTACCACCACAGATTATAAAGCTTTGATGAAGTTTAGTCATATAAAGATATTTTAATAAATATAATTTATTAATTATCATTTGTAAATTGAGCGAAAAAAAAAACGATGTAAAAACAAGAAATTCCGCTTTTTTTTTTGAAAATCCGCGTTTTTGAAGCAACACTGCCGCATTTTCAATTTCCTCATCTGGCAAGTGGCAACACTGATGCTACGTCCAACCAGTGTTGCCATTTTAGCGACTTTGTCGATAGATCTAGCGGATTTTGGATGTGTTTAGAAACTTCTTTTTTCGACCTAGCGACTAGAAAAAAAATTGCGACTTTTAGCGACTTTTTGACACTTAGGGTAAGCGACTTTTTCAGGAAAAAAAATCACGACTTGTGTCCATATTTTCCGATCCGATCCGATTTTTAAGTCTAGCGCTGGTAATACTAACATAGACTGAACGGGAATTCCCCTGCTATAAACGAACTGTAGTCAATAAAAATTTTTTGTTCGTTTGTTACCTATCTCGCTCATCAAGACCAAGAATGAGTGAGACCAAAATACGGATTTACATAATTAATCATTCATTCATTCGCACTCACTATCTGTGAATGTTACGAATACAATAATTTTACTTTTAATGAATTAGTGTTAGTGGTTAGTGTGATTACTGTGCGTGAAATGAAACTCAATTTTCATGGTCAGTAACAGTATTAAAAGTAGTAAAAGTATTACACACAGAATTATAGAACCGAGTGGAAAAATATAAAGAGATCAAACATTGGTTAAAACCCGTGCCAGGTGACTCAACTAAAGCATTTTATAGTTATTGCCACTCTGAAATGTACGCAAAACTTAAAAAGCAAAGCATTTGGAAACGAAAAACATAAAAAAAATATTCTAATAAATCTAGGGACTTCTAGCGGATTCCTAGAAAGTATTTTTTCCCATATCTAGCGGAATTTTCAGATCATCTAGGGACTTAAAATTTTGTAGAACGGCAACACTGCGTCCAACAACGCAGCCTTGGCGGGACGTACCTACCTACAGCAACTTGTTGTATTGTGTTGCTGTAATTTGGAGTTCCAAAAGTAACAACAAAACAAATGAAAGTTAGAATCTAGTAGCTACTTTGAATTAGTTTGTCAGCGATGTTAGTTATTAATGTGTAATCGTGAAAGTATTATGACATAATGTTGGCATGTACTAGTCAAAGTTTTTCTAAAAAATTTCAAAACTACGTTTTGGCGCGGATTGTGGCGCCGCACCGTGACGGTCCTTGGGGAGGCGACCTATGTCCAGCAGTGGACGTTTTCCGGCTGAAATGATGATGAAGAAATGAGTTCCTCAACTCCATAATATTAATTCCTTTTTTTTTTTTTTTTTTTTTTGGGTGGGAAATTATCAAATAACTTCTCCCGCTCTGGGCGGAGCGGGAGGGCGTGTCAGACTCTTACTGACTAAAACCCACCCGTGTTCCTTCGGTTGCCCTGTTGCCGGGGGCCACGATTTCCCGATCGGTTTTCTTCGAACCCCCGGCAGGCATTGGCCCTAGTGGGCCCCGTCAATTCTGCTGACATCTCTTTGAGGCGCGCGTGGAACACAACGCGCCGTCGACCCGGGCTTGGTCCTTATCGGACGGCGAGCTACCCATTGCTCACCGTCCGCAAGCCCGCGCCTACGGTGGCCGGAAATCGGCTCGCGATTCCCGCCCCGGGCGTCTCCTCCTGCGGCGGTTAGGGGCGTGAGGGCGCGAAATTTGCCTCTCCCTCACGCGTTCCGCCTCCTCCTTCGCAAGCATTACCGCTTCGCAGAAGGAGGTGACGGCCTGCCATTTCCTCTCGCTCCGTACCATGGCCTGGACCAGGGCCGGACGCGAGAGATCACCGCCGCCGATCGCCTCTACGAGAACACGGCGTTGCTCCGCCCAAGCCGGGCAGACCTCCACCGTATGCTCCACCGTGTCCTCAGGCCGATCCACACAATGGTGACACCCGGGTGTTTCCTCCCGCCTTATCCTGAACAGGAACCTACCGAAGCAGCCGTGTCCGGTGAGGACCTGCGTCAGGCGGAAGGTGAGAACGCCGTGGCGTCTCTCCAGCCACTCCTCAAAGACGGGTCTTATCGCCGCGATTGTGGCGTGCCCAGCGCGGGGTTGCGACAATCGCACCCTCCATGACGCCATGAGATCCCGCCGGAGCTCTGTCCGCTGTGCCGCAATTTCTTGCGGCATCGGGGTTAAGCCCCGGCGTTTCGCCTCCTCGCGCCACTCCCAGACGTGCGCGAGGACCTTTGCCTCCAGATCCCATGGCGGTAATCCGGCAAGGAGGCTCGCCGCCTCGCAGGAGACCGTGCGGTATCCTCGGGCCAGCCGGATGGCCATGACCCTCTGGGACGCGTTCAACCGGCGGGCTGGCCGCAGCCTCAATGAACGCGCCCACACCGGTGCCCCGTAAAGGGCCATGGACCGCACGATCCCCGCATAGAGCCTCCGGCAGGAGGCGTTTGGATCCCCTAGATTGGGCAGGAGCCGCTTCAATGCAGCCCCGGCCCGCTCAAGTCTGGGAGCCAAACGTCGGAAATGTTCTACGAAGTTCCACCGGCTGTCGAGGACGAGTCCCAGATACTTCATCGTCGACTCGACACCGATGTGAACCCCTCCCGCCATTACCTGGGAACCCGACGGTGGCGCATTCCGAGGACCATGAAAACCCATGGCCTCAGACTTGTGCAGGGCCACCTCGAGTCCCAGCTGCCGGATCCTATCGACGATTGTCGCAACCCCGCGTGTCGCTAAATCGGCCGCCGCCTGGTACGACCCCCCCTGCGCCAGGACAAGCGTGTCGTCAGCGTAACAAACGACGCTGACGCCGCTAGGGAGGTCGGCGCGCAGCACCCAGTCGTATCCGATGTCCCACAGATGCGGCCCCAGGACCGAACCCTGTGGGACACCGCACGACATCTCTTGCCGGTTCCACTCTCCTTGGTGACCGGGGTAGATGACGGCCCTGTCCGTCAGATAGGCCTCGACCACACGACAGAGGTAGGTCGGCATCCGGTGATACCGGAGTGCCTCCCTTATGCAACTCCAGGGCAGGGTGTTGAAGGCATTGGCGATGTCTAGAGACACCGCCAAGACGACCCCACCCCGGGCCACAGCATCCCCCGTCGTGAGGGCCCGCACGCGCATGATGGCGTCCACCGTAGAGCGCCCCCTGCGGAAACCGAACTGGCTCTCCGCCAGATCCGGCCCCACTCGCACCAGCTGCCCGACGAGGCGGTCTGCAATGACTCTTTCAAAGAGCTTGCCCACCTCGTCGAGCAGCACAATGGGCCGATAAGCGGACGGAGAGTCCGCTGGGCGCCCCGGCTTCTTGATGAGGACCAGTTTCCCCGTCTTCCAACGAAGTGGGAACTGGCCCCTCTCCATGCATGCGCTTAGGAGCCCCCTCAGTCGAGGCCCGAGAGCCCCCATGGCCAGGACCCAGGCTTTTCCGGGTATGCCGTCGGGTCCTGGGGCGGTATTCTTCGCACTCATCTTGCGTACCGCCACTCTCATTTCTACCTCAGTCACCTCAGGAGAATCGTCGTCGTCGGTGTGGTCCGCATCGGGCATCGCAGTAGGCGGAGCCATGGGCGGAGCAGTATGATCCCCTCTAGAGGGGAACAGAGCGCTCACCACGTTCCCCACAAGCTGGGGCCGGAGACTCTGCGTCAGCGGGGGAGCCCATGGGCGGAGTTTCTCCCGCACCATCTTGTATGGGCGCCCCCACGGGTCCCGGTTGAGAGTCTCCAGCATCTCCTCGCGGGCCAGCGCCCTGGCCCGCAGGATCTCCGCTTGGAGGGCGGTCTTCGCCGCTCTGTACCCCTCGTACAGCTCCGCCTCAATGGCTTGCGTATCCGGAGGGCGGATACGGAGCCTGCGATGCCTGGCGTACCGGCGTCGCGCAGCAACACACGCCTTGCGCAGAGCCTCCAACTCTTGCGACCACCAGTACAGCCGGCGCGAAGCATGTCTAGGATGGACCCGGGGCATTGCCATGTCACACACATTGGACATGGCCTCCCGGAACCACTCCGCCTCGTCGTTGATGTCGGCAGGCCTGTCCGGTGATGACACCCAGGCCTGCACGATCGAGGCTTCCAGGAGAAGCTCCCGGTCCAGCTGCTTCAGCGCCCACCGCGGACCACTCGGGGCCTGTCGGACCGGCGCACTCGAGGTCTGGGTGGAGACGTCAAACCGGATGTACCGGTGATCGGAGTAGGTCTCCACCCCCTCCATGACGCGCCAGTCAATGACACGCGGCGACAGAGCGGGGCTGGCGAACGAAATGTCCACCACCGATTCGCCCCGCATCCGCACACACGTGGGGACAGAACCCCGATTTAGGACGACCAGGCCTGTCTCCAGAGCCCAGTCCTCCACCATCCTGCCCCGTGTGTCCGTATACCGGGAACCCCAAGCCAGATTCTTGGCATTGAAGTCCCCGAGTACGAGCACGGGGAGGGAACCAAACCCGACGACGACGACTCTTAACTCCGCAAGGGAGTTGTGGAGCTCGGTAAGAGTTCGGTTCGGGGAGAAGTAAACACCCACCACGACAATCTCCCCGAACCGTGCTGCAACGCAACCCCGTCCTCTCTTGACCGACTCGAGGGACGGAGTACCGGCGGCGGCCGACGAAATGAGGGTCACTGAGCCGCTCAGGTCCTCCACCCAGTCATCCCTGGGCGGGACAAAGTACGGCTCAGCGACCACGGCGATGTTAATCGACCACTGCGCCATGCTCTGGAGCAACAGATCCTGAGCGGCGGCGCAGTGGTTGATGTTCGCCTGGAGGAGGCGTAATGGGGCCGTTATTGGCATTCCATCTCTGCCTCCCCCCGAGCCCCCTGCGAGGGCCCTGCCGCGGCGGCAACGGCGGCGGTAGCGACGGTGGAAGCGGCAGTGGCCACGGTGGAAGTGGCGGCGGCTGCGGCGGTGACGACGGTGGAAGCGGCAGTGGCCACGGTGGAAGTGGCGGCGGCTGCGGCGGTGACGGTGGTGGTGGCGGAGCGCTTGCCCCTGCCTCTGGCCTCGGCGGGTGGAGCGCAGGCCCTGCTCCCAGCCCGGTGATCGGCCGGCTTGCCAGCCGCCGCACATACGACACAGTGCGGCGTGGCGTTACACGAGCCGGCCTTGTGACCGGGCTGACCACAGCGGAAGCAGAGGTCACTGCGGTCCACCTCCGAGGTGCATTTGACCCCTACGTGGTGGCCCACCTGGCAGCGGAAGCACCTCAGAGGTCTGGGCTCCAGCAGTTTGACCTGCGCCGAAACCCAGCCCACCAATAGCCTTTGGCCCTCCCCGGCTATCTTTTTGGCCGCCGTCACGGGGCAGCTCACCCTAATGGCTTGATTCCCCGTGTGATCAGGATGGATGGTGCCTGCCTTGATCTGATCGACAGAGCACCCTCCAGCCTTAGCGACGGCGGCCACCACCTTTGCCTCCGTCACGGAGTCGTCCAGGCCCTGGATGCGCAAGTCAGCGCACTTGGTGGGCCTGGAGACTCGGGCCTCGTCCGCATTTAGGGCCGCCCTGAGCTTTTCAGCCAGAGCGTCAGCGGCCGGGCCACTAGCCGCACCAGGGACTTCCAGCATCCGGGCCCCGGTCGCCGTGATTTTGATTTTTATCCCCTTGGCGGCGCCGATCTCCTCCAGGTTCATCACCCGGTCCACCGTCGCGAACACGTGCTGGTAGGACACGCCCCTTTTCTCCGCTTCCGGCTGCAGTGTGACCACCACAGCTGCGGACTTCGGGGCGCGGAGCCTAGCCGCGACGTTTCGCTCTTTGCGCCGCTGCCGCCTCGCCTTCTTTTTGGCCGCCCTTACCTCCTTACTAGCCTTCTTCTTCTCCCCGGCTACTTGCCATCCGGCGTCGGCCGGAGGAGAAGAATTAGGAGGCGGAGGTGGCCGTTTCGCCGCCGCCTGGGCCGGAACCCTCGCCGTCAGGGCCGGGGCCTTCGCTGCCTGCACAGCCGCTCCACCCTTGGCTTGCCCCTGCCTGCCTTGGCCTGGCTTGACCGCGGCAGATGCGGCGGCGGCATACGAAGCCGCTTTCCGCTGGTCCAAGGCCGGCTGACTCGCCGCTAGCGGAGGGCGCAAGACGATGGCCTCTAGGGCGGAGAATCTACTCCGCAGGGCAGCCATCTCCTGCCGCACCAGGGCCAGAACCCGGTCCTCAGTAGGCACAGGCACGGGCCCCTGCCCATGCCGCTCCCCTCCCTGCGGCGCCTCCCGAGGGGCGGCTGCTCGCAGCCCAGCCAGGTCCGCTCGGAGCTTCTCGTTCTCTTTTCGGAGAAGCTCCATGGCGGCAGTCAACTTTGCGACCTCCGCCCGCATCTCGGACATACCGTCCGACGGAGGCCCAAAGTGCAGCTCCTTCGCTGCCGCCAAAATAGAGGCCGCGGCCGCGGGTATGGCCTTGTCCTTAGAGGATTGAATCCTCTTCAAGGCCACCGCCCTGATTGCGGCTTCCACGACCTCCGCAAACCTGGCTTCCTGCTGCGGCTTGTCACCGCCGCCAGCGACGTCCGGCTCACCACCAGAGGCCTCTGAGAGGACCGGCCCACTGCTGGTCTCTCCCGGGTGGTGCTCCTCCGTGGCAAGACTCTTGGTTCGCCGGGCCTGTTCGACTGGACCGGCCTGGCTTGACTCACCAGCCTTCTTGGTGGTGAGCCCTCTACCCACACCTTTCCCCTTTTCTTGGGCCTTACCCCGCCGGCTGGTGTGCATTTTCCGCCTGCTGTCGGCGGAGGACCACTCCCCATCATCCGAATTGGGGCGCTTCCGGAAGAATTTCCGGATGATACCATCCGCCCCCACCACTTCGCGCCCCGAGCTGGAGCCCTCTGCGCCCGATGCAGCGTCGGACTCCGACCCCGCATCACTCCCCTCCCTTTGCGTCGTTTTATTTTTGTTTTTATTTTTTACCATATTAGTTCCCACGAGTATAAACTTTTTATCTTCTCAAAATTGTGTGGTTCGCACTAATGACTAATTAAGCTACCCATTAATCAAGCTACCAACCTCCCTCACGGTGCGCCGCCGCTTGGAGGTTTGGGGTGATTTTTTATAGAGGTTTTCTACCTCGCGGCCCGGGCGGTTAAGCCAAGACCCTCGACCCCCGTCAAATGCCAGAGACATGACCTTGACACTCTTCGGGGCTACGAGACCAGCGGTGACAGGAGAAAAGACTTCCTCCTGCCCGCCCGACGGCAGGGTTAGTGCACGCCGAGCCCGCTCCTACTCTAACGCTGCTCAACGAGTGCTCCCTAGTGAGTACCCGTTAGAGCGTTATCCTCCGACAGGATATTGGCATACGGACAACGAGACCCCTAGCTGGGGAGTCATTGTCCGTACCCCAGGGTGCACCGTCCCGGAGACTGGCCTTCCCCCCGGACGCATCTATAAGGGACAGTTCTGTACACTAGATCATCAGTCTGATGGTTAGCTTTGCAAGAACGAGTGGTGGTCAGTCAGGTAAGTATGCAAAATAGTACCTACCTATCTAGTTAACTTGGTGATAATAATAATTTTAAGGTAAAAGTATACATACAGTGGGTGCTCGCTCGAAGACGGGCGTCGTCACCGAGGCAGGTCTAAGAAACGCTGGCGACGGCGTGACAATTTGGACTCGTTCGTCAGGAACGATTGACCGGCGAACACACAACTTATGGAAAACTGGAATAGTATAGGGAAGACCTTTGCCCAGCAGTAGGACAAAATAAGTTAACTAAAAAAAAGAATAGGCACACATTCAAAACAAGTGAATGTTATTAATCAGATAAATATTCTACCTCTCAGCAGATGAGCCCATTCAACCTGCAGTTGCTAAATAATGCCTGAAGAACTGAAGACATTAAAGGAACACCGCCTCTACTTGATTTGATCACATCAATGCTGGTACGTAGGTATTCATTATTTCACACTATTTTTGATAAACATTTACATAAGCATGGAGCATGGAACTAAGAAATGTTGCAACTCATTGTACTCAAAATGATTGATTGAAATGAGTATTATAAATAAATCATACCACTATACATACTTATGATAATGACAATTTGATTTGAAGTAGTTTAATAAAATTGATTTAAAAAAATGTATTCGGGTGAGTAGAGGTATTAAATAAATCAAATAGTAATAAATGCTTACCATTATTTCCAGCGGTGGTGGCCTGCAGTACACACACATCCGACGCCACTCCGTTCCTCTGTTCCATCAAGAAACATAACCTTGGAAGGCCGCTGGCTCAGTAGCAAAAATGTATTCACAAAAGTTTTTGATGTGATACAAATGAATAAATTCTATTTATTTATATATGTACACACTAAACACTAATAAAGTAAAATACATAAAAATTTATCATTAGACATTTTATCCAGCAGACCTGCAACAGGAGAGTCTGTTGAATGACAGACATAGCACCATTTACATCTATGAAACATAGACATAATGTGAAACAGCTATACTCCATAGGTTTAGGTAGTTAAAAAAAGGTAAACAAATCGTAAAAAGGGTTTTTATAGATGACACTTTCTTGTTAAAAAAACAATAAAACCAAATTAAATTTATTTTAGTGTTTATCTATAGTTTCCTCTTTTATTAATGTATGTTAAACTTTATCGTTTATTCTTCACTACTTTTCGTAGATGTAACTGCTTGAGCACAATTTTTTTGTCTGATTTATAATATTTTGTAATCTGTCTATTGTAAAGAGCCCAATTTCTAAACGTCAACGAAATATGACGTTGCTAAATTGAAGAGTTCAACTGTGACGTAGCATAACAACTGAAGTGACAGGTATTACGTTTAGTCGGTTACTTGACAGCTGTCTCGTCACGTGGTATTTTTTGTTTCATCATCAGCTTATAAATGTTCCCACTGCTGGGACACAGGCCTCCTCTCTGTGAGAGGGAGTGGGCCATAATCCACCACGCGGGCCCAGTGCGGGTTGGTAGATGTCACATGTCTTCGAATTTTCGGTTCTAGGACATGTCGGTTTCCTCACGATGTTTTCCTTCACCGTTTTGAGAGCAGTGGTGATGAAATAATTTACACAAAGTAAAGCGCCTGTCTGGGTTTGAACCTACGACCTACAAGTCGTAAGTCGCGGCCGTTACCACTGGGCCACCACTGCTCTTTTTTTGTTTACCTTTTTTTAACTACCTAAACCTATGGAGTATAGGAAAAGTTAAATTAGATTACAGCAACAAATGTAATTTTAACACCTTAAAATACATTCAAGTAATATAGAAATAAATACATGAATTATTAAAATAATTTAAAATTTTCTTATTTGCAAGAGTGGTTGGCAATTTGTGTGTGTACCTATTAGTAATATTTATGTTAGGTATATACGGTTTGTATCTTGTAAGTACTGTGGTTTATCTACCAATCTAGATGATGGGATTTTACTACCTATGTGGTTTTTACCTATTATGTATTTAGGTAAACGAACAATAAACCAATCACTGAATACCTACTTGCTTAGTAGGTACAAATTTTCTGAAGTTGATCAATCTCACATCTCAAGTAAAAGCCGTTTGTTGTGAAAACAAAATGAAGGTATATATGTCACCGTAAGATTGTGAGCACCGTTAGTTTATAATCTATCGGTATTATTTCCGTTAGATCATAATCTGTCGAAAAATTGTGAACTGGGTGAAATTAGGGTTAGGTTAGGTTAGAACCGTGACCCCAAGTTGATGGGTGCCGCGGGTGCGTTGTCGACGCTGCTTCCCAATCTGGGGGGCCCGAGCACCGCCTGTAGGCGGTTATATTTGGGGATCGTGCGATCCATGGCCCTGTACGGAGCCCCGGTGTGGGCTTCTGACCTGACGGCCGGCAGCATCGCAATACTGCGAAAACCGCAGAGGGCGATGGCCGTCAGGGCTATCAGGGGGTATCGCACGATCTCCTACGAGGCGGCTTGTGCACTGGCCGGATCCCCGCCCTGGGACCTAGAAGCGAGAGCCCTCGCTTCACTGCACCGGTGGCGCGAGGAGGCCCGAATACGGGGAGGTGGATCGGTGCAGCGTGAGATCGAGCTTCGTCGGTCTCAGCTCCGCGAGGTCCTGGTGACCGAATGGCGGGACAGGCTTCTGCGCCCTACCGCCGCCCTCGCTACCGTCGACGCGATCCGACCAGTGCTCGACGAATGGCTCGGGAGGAGGCACGGTTCCCTGTCGTTTCGGGCGACGCAGGTGCTCTCGGGGCATGGCTGCTTCGGGAAGTACCTGTGTCGCATAAACAGGGAGCCGGACGCTCGGTGCCATCACTGCACCCACTGTCGGGAGGACACGGTGCAGCATACACTAGCAGAGTGTACCGCATGGGAGGAGCCGCGCCGTGCCCTCGTATCTGAAGTCGGAACCGACCTGGCGCTGCCGGCTGTCGCTCGTTCGATGGTCGGGAGCGCCGAGTCGTGGGATGCGGTGATCTCCTTCTGTGAAACCGTAGTTTCGCAGAAGGAGGCTGCGGAAAGGGAGAGGGAGATTGAGACCACTCTCCTGATCCGTAGCAGGCGGACTGGGCGTCGGCGGAGGGCGGACAACGCCCTCTTCCAGCCCCCGTAAACAGATCCGGAGGGACGGCGGACTCGGGGACGTCCGCCGCCCCCCATCCAGCAGGACCCGAGGTGGCGGCGCGTAGTGTTCCACGCGCGCCCCTATTTGACGTCGTGGGGGGAGTCTCACCTCACTCCCCCCGCGGGCATGAAGTGGCCCGCAAAAGCGGGCCGGCACCAGTCGGGGATCATGGAAGGCGCACTAGATCTCATGATCCCCGGTCCAAGTGTGGGAAGGGAACACCGGGGTGGTTTTTAGTCAGTAGGAGTCTGACAGACCCCTTCGTCTGCCCCAGGGCGGAGGACATCCATGAGGATTTTCCACCTCGGAACAAAAAAAAAAAAAAAAGCGGCCAAGTGCGAGTCGTACTCGCCCATGAAGGGTTCCGTAGCAGCAAGTAACGATAAATTTACGATTTATGACGTATAAAAAAAAACTACTTGCTAGATCTCGTTCAAACCAATTTTCGGTGGAAGTTTACATAGTAATGTACATCATATATTTTTTTAAATTTTATTATTCTCTTATTTTAGATGTTACAGGGGGGGGGACACACATTTTACCACTTTGGAAGTGTCTCTCGCGCAAACTATTCAGTTTAGAAAAAAATGATATTAGAAACCTCAATATAATTTTTGAAGACCTATCCATAGATACCCCACACGTATGGGATTGATGAAAAAAAATTTTTTGAGTTTCAGTTCTAAGTATGGGGAACTCCAAAATTATTTGTTTTTTTTCTATTTTTGTGTAAAAATCTTAATGCGGTTCACAGAATACATCTACTTACCAAGTTTCAACAGCATAGCTCTTATAGTTTCGGAAAAAAGTGGCTGTGACATACGGACGGACAGACAGACAGACAGACAGATAGACAGACAGACAGACAGACAGACAGACATGACGAATCTATAAGGGTTCCGTTTTTTAACGGAACCCTAAAAGGTTAGAACTGTGACCAACCGCGTGAGTCGAGCGAGCGCAGTAAGCGCTGCCGCGGTGGCGGCAGCGCTTACTGCGCTCGTTTCTCATGGATATAATATAAACTATCGAAAAATAATGCGTTAAATCGTAAATGATTTGTCGCAGTTCACAATTTTTCGACAGTTTGTAATCTAACGGAAATAATACCGATAGATTATAAACTAACGAAGTTTATAATTTTACGGTGACATATATAAAAAAACGGTTGGATTTAGACATAGAAATATCTATAGGCATTGAAATAAATAGGTACTTACTAATAATTTTATTATTGTGTCTGAACTCGAATACGAATAGGCTTATGAACATGGCCGTCAATGAGGGAAAATTATAAACGTGAACACTTCACCTGATTCTGGTGGTTACCATGGAAACCATGCGATGGTTACCTTTGCAACAGCACTCCGGTGGAGTGAGCACCGGTCTGTGCGCGCGCTACAAGTGTCAGTCTTACTTAGTAGGTACCTACTTAATAATACGATGATGATTAAGATTAGATGAATATTATTTTGTTATTGGCAACGTTTAGTAGGTAAAGTAAAATACTAGGTAATTATTTATAATCCGCACATCTTACCTACACAAATCGTACCTATAGTAGTGCATCTCATCACGCTAGGTTTCGAATTGCATTCAAGTCATCAGCTGACAATAGGTTCTTTCATATTTTTAACAAACAATGTAAGTACCTATGCGCAGACGACGAGGAGACCTTGGAGAAGACGCTTCGTAGTAGCTGTACCTACATAACGTACGTTGGTATTGCATTTTCATAATGTTCTGAGTGCGCATACCTAAGTGACGCGTTACATACACAGAAAATAAACAATGTTTAATTATTGAAAACAAAATGTAGGCAATAAACTGTTTTTTTAAGTGTACAAAAACGCTATGATTCAGACATTGAAATGTCTAAAAGCATTGAAATTATTAGTTACTAATAATTATTGTCTCTGAATACGAATAGGCTTAGGGACATGGACCCTACGCGGGAAAATTAAAAAAAAGACTGTGATATTGATGGAACCGCGCATGCGCGGTGTGAGCAACATCACTCCACGCGATTCTCGTTACCATGGTAACAGCACTTCACAAGCGCGGGCGGCGTGAGAATGATCACTCCACTCGATTCTCGTTGCCATGGTAACAGCACTTCACCACGGCGAGGTGGAGTGAGCCGGTTCGCGCGTGAGTCGGTTGAACTTAGTAATGATGATACCTAATAAAATGAAGATTAGATGAATATTATTTTATTACACTTCGTCGCTGCATCCTCGAGATTTACATGATTCACTAGGTAGTACACTCCTCAATGTACTAGGCATCGCACAATTTTTAGATAAAAAACTAAAAAATAAAATTAGATATTAAACGACTTCCGTAGTACCTGCGGTGGGGGGCGTCCGCCGCACCCGGCCATCTACGATCGTTCACTTGTCATTCGCTTCTTTTGTGCGGGCATCGCAACATTAATAATTATTGTTGGTGTTCAAAATATTCCATAAATTTTTATCGAATTCGCGTGTTTGTTTCTTGTGACCATGGGAAGAAGACGACATGAAGATGATCCAGGAACCATCAGACGAAAAATAAGGCGACTGGAAAAGCGTTTACAAAGACAACGCGAACACACATCCAGTGAGGAAGGTTAGTCAGATTTATCATAATACTAATGGTGTTATTTATAATCCTTTCTAACCGGTTCCTTATCAGTCGCCGAGTTCAATAGTTATGATTCTTTCAAATGTCTTGTTGTTCGCACACGTGCGGTATGACTCATGACTTTTTATTGTTGTTGTTCCATTATAATTTTATATTATAAAAAGGAATTCTTTTGCACCGATGCTACTTTATTTTTACAATCAATTAGTTAAATTAATTGGACGATGTGTACTGCGACGAGATTGCAGTCGTTCCAGTCTTTTCCTAACTACCTTCCTATGCATATTCTGCAAGTACCGTGATGAGATCCCGGTCAAGTTAAAACAACTATTGTACCTATGAATAGATAAGTGTCGTGACGCGATTACGACCATCTATAATAAGTGATTATATTGTTAAGTGGTTTGATGCGATCAAATCCTTTTGTTATCATTGTTTGAAGCCAAATTTGAGCCAATGCTATAGTAGATCGAAATATCGTTCCAGATGTTGAGTCTTACCACTCAAGACCTGCCTCCTTACCTCCCGAGTACGAATCCTCTGAGCATTATCAATCAGATGGAACCCAGTCGAACTTTCGATCTGTGGTGACAGTTCCACAACACACTATCTCTGATACAGTTACTGGTGGCGCTGGCACCAGCACCGCACTAGAAGTTGTGGAGGCCCTTCCGCCTGATATTTTAGAGGTTCTTGGAGAATCTAAGGAAAAAGATGAGGTATTCGGGCCAAAAATCAGAGAAGAGATCTCCAAACGTTGGGGAAAGATTATTATGGAAGGTCTAGGTAAAGAACAGAAACAAAAGCTGTTTAATAATATTTTGATCCCGGAGAACTTCCAAATTATTAAGGCACCAAAACTGAATCGAGAAATATCCTCGGTCCTAACGGAATCCTCCAGAAACAGGGATAAGCGTCTTGAATGGACACAAAACCATCTAGGCATTGGTATAGCGGGTATCACTAACCTACTGTCATCCGTAATTGACGGCAATTTAGAAAAAGCTGAGATTATAAAAAAGCTCTCAGAAACAGCCCAAATATTGTTAGATTTACATTGCCAAAATACTGCTAACAGAAGGAAGTTAGTTACATTCAGCTTGGATAAAAAATTCTTGAATATTGTTCAAGGAGTTAAGAGGGATACATTCCTCTTCGGAGAGAATTTAGGCGACAAAATCAAGGCTTCTAAGATGGCTGAAAAGTCTGGATTACAGATAAGGAGGACCGAACCTCAACCATCGACCTCTCACAGACCGACACGTTCTAATAATTATCGTCAGGGAAACTCGAGGCGCCCACTTCGTCATCAGAACTACAGAGGCAGGTCGAGTGGGCCAAGGACCCAAGCCTCCAACCCGAACACAGGGAGATACCCAGCGTCAACAGAACGGTACAACTCTGCGAAGGCAGCCTCGAAGGCTCCTCCGAAGCCCGAATAGAGGTAATTAAACATGCTGGTCGGTTACGACACTTTATATCAGCTTGGAAAAGCATAACTAATGATCCTGTAATCTTACAATGTATATATCATGGTTATAAAATACGTTTTAATCGAACCGTTATTCAGTATGCAGAACCAATCAATAAATCGTTTTCTTTCCAAGAGACTAATAGTCTTAATATTGAAATTTCAAAGCTTTTATTATCAGGTGCGATAGTAAAATGTGATGACATTCATGGTCAGTTTATTTCGAATATTTTTTTGATACCTAAAAGCGACGGTACCCATAGATTTATTCTTAACCTTAAAAAATTAAACAATTACATTGATCCACAGCATTTTAAAATGGAAGATGTTAGAACGGCTTCTAAATTATTATCAAAGTCATATTACATGGCCCATATTGACCTTAAGGAGGCATATTTTTTAATCCCAATTTATGAAAATAGTAAAAAATATCTACGGTTTAGGTTTTTCAATCAGACTTATGAATTTCAGTGTTTACCCTTTGGTTTATGTTCAGCACCGTTGATTTTTACTAAACTAATGAAACCAGTGATTACATACCTCAGAAAGAAAGGAATCATACTGGTTATTTATTTAGACGATTTATTGTGTATAAATAAAACATTTGAAAGCTGCTCTCGTGATGTAAAAATAATCACCGACCTGTTAGGAAAGCTCGGATTTGTGATAAACATTAATAAAAGTGATTTAGTTCCCAGCCAACTCAAAACTTTTCTAGGTTTTGAGTTAAATTCAACGGACATGACTTTAAAATTGCCACTAAAGAAACGTTTGAAGGTTCTAGATATAATCGATAGATACTACAACAAACGTTTTTTATCTATTAGAGACTTTGCAAAGTTTTTAGGATTGCTTACGTCATCGTGCCCAGCTGTTAGTTATGGGTGGGTTTATACCAAACGATTTGAAAGAACTAAATATCTCGCGCTTCAGAAATCAAATGGAGATTATGATGTTAATATGATCATTCCTAATAACCTAGAACCTGATTTTTCGTGGTGGAAGGCAAACATCATGAATGCGTTTTGTCCAATCCGTCAAAACAAATACTATTTAGAGATTTATTCCGATGCGTCTCTAACGGGTTGGGGTATCGCTTGTAACGGAGAAACCAGCGGTGGATTTTGGAGCACGTCTGAGGCCCAAAACCACATAAACCTATTGGAATTAAAAGCAGCTTTCATTGGTTTAAAATGTTTTGCCAAGGACCTTGTAGACAAAGAGATTCTTTTAAGAATAGATAACACTACTGCAATCTCGTATATTAATAGAATGGGCGGTGTTCAATATACACACCTTAATGATATAGCACGCGAGATTTGGCAGTGGTGTGAAGAGCGTCGTCTCTTTATTTTTGCTTCCTACATTAAGTCAAAAGACAACACAGAAGCTGACCAAGAATCAAGGCACATAAATGTCGACACCGAGTGGGAATTATCTCGTTCAGCGTTCCATGACGTAGTCCATCATTATGGTGCTCCAGAGATTGATTTATTCGCGACTTGTTTGAATGCCAAATGTCATAAATATGTGTCCTGGAAACGAGACCCACACGCTTTCGATATCGATGCATTTACTTTAGATTGGGGCAACTTAAACTTTTACTCGTTCCCACCTTTTTCGTTGATTCTCAAGTGTTTACGAAAAATAATAGCTGATAAGGCTACAGGAGTGCTCATAGTCCCATATTGGCCTAGTCAGCCATGGTATCCACTGTTTATTTCGTTACAGATAAGGAAACCTGTTTATCACGGACCAAGTAGTGATCTCCTTTTATCTCCTTTCAGAACGCAGCACCCCCTTTGGATGAAACTTACCCTGGTATCATGCCTGTTATCAGGGAAGCATTTTCTCGAAAGTCATTGACTCCAGAAACTATAAAAATTATCACTGCTTCTTTATCTAATAATACATTAAAACAATATAATATCGCTTACAGAAAATGGTGGCAGTTTTGTCAAACCCATAAGGTAGACTGCTACACCGCATCTATGCAACCGGTACTGCAATTTTTGTCCAGAGAATTTGAAACAGGAGCCAGGTACACTACATTGAACACTTATCGTTCGGCGCTCGGCTTAATTATAGGTAGACAATTAAGTACAAATGATACTGTCTGCAGATTTATGAAAGGTGTTTTTAGACTAAAACCAGTTTTCCCTCGATATCAGTCTACTTGGGACACTAATCTAGTTTTAGATTTTTTGTTCAATAATTTTCCTAATGAAAATCTGTGTTTAAATAAATTAACAAAAAAACTGGTAACTCTGCTCGCGTTGTCGACTGCACAACGCGTGCAGACGTTATCCTTTATTCGTCTATCTAATATAAATATTTGTGATTCAAACATTATAATAACAATTGATGATTTGTTAAAAACCTCTGCACCTGGCAGACAAACACCCCGTTTGATTATCCCATTCTTTCCTGATAAAATAGAGATATGTCCAGGAAGGACTTTATGTTCATATATTAATGTTACAGATACATTTAGAACTGAACCAAATACCGAAAGGTTGTTACTAACTACTAAGAGACCAGTCCACAACGCCAGCTCCTCTACGATTAGCCGCTGGATTAAACAGACGCTAGCAGATAGTGGTATAGATACCACAATATTTTCGTCACACAGCACGCGCCACGCGGCTACTTCAGCGGCTGGTCGTAGAGGTATTTCTATAGATTTAATTAAAAAGACTGCCGGTTGGTCCGGTAATTCCCTAGTATTTGGCAAATTTTATAACAGACCTCTGCTTACAGAGGAAACCGATGATTTTGCTCGCGCAGTTTATGAAAATAACGTTTAAATATTGTTGAAATTACCATTTTTTTTTTGTATAATCCCTTCATGGATTTGATTTAATAATGTTACTGTGTACAAAATAAAACAATATCATAATATGCATTTATTTTCTTCACCACTAATGTATTGGCTATTTATCTCAAAACTCTGAACATCTACCTAGTGAATCATGTAAATCTCGAGGATGCAGCGACGAAGTGTAATTAATGGTTAAACAAACTTACCTGAAGTGAAGTTTGACCGCAATTACACGAGTCGCTGCATCCGAAGAGATTTACAAACCCGCCCAACCCTTCTTTGCAAGAAATCCCGATATTAAAAATAGTTTAAGATAAATAGCCCTCTTAAATGAATGACAAGTGAACGATCGTAGATGGCCGGGTGCGGCGGACGCCCCCCACCGCAGGTACTACGGAAGTCGTTTAATATCTAATTTTATTTTTTAGTTTTTTATCTAAAAATTGTGCGATGCCTAGTACATTGAGGAGTGTACTACCTAGTGAATCATGTAAATCTCTTCGGATGCAGCGACTCGTGTAATTGCGGTCAAACTTCACTTCAGGTAAGTTTGTTTAACCATTAATTATTGGCATCGTTTAGTTACGGAGGTAGGTACCTACTCGTAGCTATCTATAATAAAACATTTGTAGGTTATTATTGGACGTTGGTATTTAGTGTGCATAGGTGCATAGGTACCTGACGCGATACAAGTAGGTACCTAGTAAGCAAAAACACCTCAATGTGATAATGACAGTGCCTCAGACCAAATAAAACACCAAGACAGAGCGCTGCGAACAATACAGTGAGGCGTGTCAAAACTGCACCTCCGCTCTGTTCATACACGGCATAAGTTACGCTCACACGCACCCATTTACAACCATTTTAACTACAATCAAACTACACCTCATTATGTGCACACATGTTTACGAAACCGGCCTGACGTCACAGTTGACAGCGCTTTGTTTTGTTTTTTTTTTTTTTTGTCTGAGGACAGTGCCTAGCGCGCAAGCGCGGCGTGAACTTATTCACTTCACGAGATTCTTACCGCTTCAGCGTGATGAAGTGAGCTGGTGCGCGCGCTGCAAGAATGTCATCTGTTGAATTTTGTACCTAATGATTTGATGAATATTATTTTATTATTGGCAACCCGTAGGTAGGTTGTCTTGTCTACAATAAAATATTAGGTAGGTACATTTAATCCGCACGTCTTTTTATCTGCTGAGTATGAGGTCCTGGGTTCGATTCCCGGGTCGGTTCGGGTTTTCCATCTGGAATTTTTCAGTAGCAGCCCGGAGTCTGGTTTTGTGCCCGGTTGATGGCAATAGGCTCGCCCCCTATTACATGGGACTTAAACATAACTGGCGAAATGTGGGTGTACTATATAATAGGTACACCTCTGCCGAACCCTTCGGAGAATATAGGCGTGATGTTATGTTATGTGTCTTTTATCTAAATGATTACATCGTTTAGGTAGGTTCCCACATAGTTTGTGTGGGGTTAAATTACACACTTTTAGCACTCGATCACTGAATCTCTTCTTATTGAATAGATTTGGGTAAATAAAAACGTCGGACAGTCGGCTCGACTTTACTCTAGGTACTTGATTCGCTTCTTCAAAACACATCGCGATTGGGTTAAGGGATGTCGTTTATTTAATCAATTCAATGGATTAAATAAACGACACATTTCCTTTAGTAGCTAGTATGTTTTATTTTATTTATTGTACATGCGTAACGCGCTCGCGCCTCAGGCTAAAATAAGGGGACTAGTACTTAGAGGAAAAAAAATTGAATAAAACAAAATTGAGTTTCTGACTGAATTTCTGTTTTGCTATTTTATTTAAAACCACTATAAATAGTCATGTTCAGCTTTGAAATAATATAAAATGATCAAAAGAATTTGCATAAAAATGTTTTGAAAATCTCGATTATGATTTTTAATGTAACGCTTGGTCATCCCTAGTATCAGGTGGGATGATACTGACAGTTCACTCCACGCTCACTTCACTTAAGATAACATGGTGAGATGGTTATAGAATAGCACTGATGCAGTGCTATTCTATAACCATCTCACCGTGTTATCTAGAAAAATATCATAATTGTGGGTATATCAGAAATAAACGAAAGAAATGCAAACTGCAGACGAAATCACGAAAATAATGAAGCTATGAAGGTAATTACAACACTGTACGAAGACTGCCCTAAACCAAGTAAAACCATCAGACTGGGAAAATATATCCCAGACAAAAACAGACCATTAAAAGTTTACTTCAACAATTCAGAAGTTCAAAAATACCTACTAAGAAATAAAAAAAACCTACAAGGCAATACACAGATTTTCGCAGACCAAACCCCTGCTCAAAATAGTATTTACAATTATTAAAAGTGGAGCTCAACAAACGCATTGAAGACGGCGAAGGGGATCTCATTATCAATTACATAAAAGGAATACCGACAATCACACTGAATAAAACCAACCGAAAAAACCAATAACCGACTTAATACCAAAGGCAATATACACAGATAGACTAAACCACCAATTAGTAAGTAGATACGAAGATATACCATCCCACCCGTCCTCGTTACGTTTCTTTTATGCGAATTTACGCAGTATCCGCAAGGCTGGCAAACATGACGAAATAAAATGCATAATAAAAGCAACACCAATGACCATACACTTACAAATTTTTACTGAAACGTGGATTACTTCGGAAGCTGACGCAAAATTATATCAGCTACCACACTATAAGCATGTTTATAACTACAGGCAAGACCGCAAAAGCGGCGGTGTATCAATGTATGTACAGACGCCAGCACATCAGGCTACTACAATCTGTCAAATTTATTTAATAGATTTTCAACTTTATCGCTGAAGTATAAATAAGGTTCAAAGTTGATTGGGAAAATCTGACAGTTTCGGGTAGCTTGATGTGCTGGCGTCTGTACACGAAAGTATCAAACACGAAATAACAGAGGAATTATGCGAACTTGGTAACCACTACCTATGGATACACATAGATATCTCTCATTGGACATCGGAGCGATTTACAAACCAGGTGAATCTAATATAAACAACTTTTTAGAAACATACATCTCACAATTGGAACGGCGAGAGAGGACGTCATAACAACTACAAACGACCTAAAAAAATGTGGGAAATCATTAATAACTTAGCAGCGAATAAAATCAAAGACAGCAATGTTCCCCCCAAACTGTTTTCGAACTTGGAATGGATAACAAACGGTACCTAATGAAATTTGTGACGTACTTAACTCATTCTTTGCATCAATAGGCGCGGACTTAGCTAACGAAATACCTAATATGTATCACATAAACACAGGTAATATTCTCATGTACGACAACTACACACATGACATAACTTTGGACGAACTTTCCCCCTGTAACACTGACGAAATATCAAAAATTATTGACAATCTTGACTCCAACACTAGCACAGGCTTGGACGGTGTCAGCACAAAAGCTATCAAATGCCTTAAAAATGTAATTGTGGAAAGTTTAACTAACCCCTCCGCTGTTTGGCGGTCAAGGGTCGCGACCCCCAATGGAGTTTTAAAGTCTCACAGCCTCGGTAGATTTAATAACGAAAATAAAAACTCATATTGATCAAAAAAACGTTGTTGTGGGTATTTTCATTGACCTGAAAAAGGCGTACGATACTGTAAGCCATCAAAAGGTACTACAGAAATTATACAACTTAGGTATTTCAGGCAGCGCCCTCAGTATATTCACTTCATATTTGCAAAATAGGAAACAAGTCGTTAAGATAGATAGCTTCATCAGCTCGATATAAAACATAACATACGGCTGTCCACAAGGCTCAATTATTAGCTCATTACTATTTCTAATTTACATAAATAACATTGATAAAATAGGGCTGACAGGACACCTAACGTTATATGCGGATGATACCTGCCTTTTTTACTTCGATAGATCTCTGCAAAACATTATAACCGATGCGCAAAAGGACCTTGACCTGCTCAGTGAATGGTTACAATATAACTTACTCACTATTAACACCTCAAAAACATAATTTATGATTTTCGCCGCGAAAAATAAACCATTACCGGAGTTCCCGCCTCTTACGATCAACTGTAACGGCTAGGGCTGCGCAGGGTAGTGTTAAGAATTTACATTATTTACTATTTATAAAATGTTTATGTTTCTATTGTGTTCATTCATATCGACCAGGCTGATTTAGTCGATTACTAAATTAATAATATTTTTTTGTAATTTGAATCGTATAAAAGCAAAACCAGCAATATCCACATAATTTTGAAATTGACATTTCGATGGCGCGATAAATGAAGGTATTGCTACATTTATCGCGCCATCGAAATGTCAATTTCAAAATTATGTGGATATTGCTGGTTTTGCTTTTATACGATTCATTTGGCAACAATGTAAAATAAAAAAGAAAAGAGGGAGATCTATGGACGACGAAAAATTGGATCGATGGACATTGATATTGTATTGATTTTTGGAGAAGCTATAATAGAAAATATAGGATTGCAGAACAATTAATTATAGTACGTTTTATTTTAAAAGCTCAGAAGCCAGGATTAATTGATGAACCCATTTGCATTTTCGGCCGTAAGGTAAAACTATTGAAGAGAATTGGTAAGTTGCACAACTTATAAAATTCGAATCAGGGATATAATATATTATTGCCTTTTTATATGCTACGAATGCTGTAGCTCCCTTGTATATTGATATTAGATCTCAAGTGAAAAGTTAGTAACGATGTCAACGTGAGGTTAGAATTGTTTCGTTTTGTTTTTAATTTGTTCTTTATTATGATTGACGAAAGGTTAACAATGTAAACATTCTATATTTCTATTTTATGAATCGTGTTGCCGACAGTTCAATTTACTCAAATGTTGTTTACGTAACTATTGTGCGACTACATTGAATTCTACTCGTCGCATTGAAGTCGGCGCAATGGTTGTGGTTTTCGAAATCGTACCTATGTCATAATCATTATTTACGGACAACGTTTGTCATTATTTTGTTTAGTTTGTTAAAATGTGGGTTGTTGTGTGATAATGCGCTAGAGAAAAATAATGGCGACGTAAACTTTTGTTAAAACGTTTGCGTAAAAGTCACGGGGTGGCGCTAGTAGCATGGTTGATAAACTGTCAAGCACAACGTACAGTGCGCCCAGTATATTTTGACAGGTGGAGAAATATGGAACATGAATTCTATTGGTGGTTAGAAACAGCATTACACAGTTTACGTGTGCTCGTTATTGGTACATGTATAAGTAGCATATTACTTACATTTTATAAATTTTTCAGGAATCAGTTCTTTCCTTTAATAATCGTTTGATACCAATTACCACCAAAAAAAATATGGATCCGAGCGCACCAGAACTTACGAGAGAGTCTAGGACACCTAAAGGCACTCCTCCTTATCGAGTATCACGTGGTCGTAAACGTCAATCGTCCGAATCGCCAAGGCGCCGGCGTCGCGATAAAAGGCGGCGGGGTCATAGGGTACGGCGTCAGTTGCGATCAAGTAGATCATCATCGAATAATTCAATGCCGCGTATCAGGTATCATTCACGACGACGTGAGCGGGATTATAGTCGCAGTACCTCGGATAACTCGCAACGAGATATATCTAAGTGGGACAGAATTAGGAAGCAGGTTTCACGAAACCGACATTGTTCCGATTCCGACTCTTCTGTATCGTTCAATAATAACCGTTCTGCAAAGAAGCGACGTGGTCTAGGCGCTGCTACCAACACGGAATCGGCACCGACTGTTGAGGCAAAACTGTTAGAAAAATTAGTTGACGTTCTAAAAGACAGAAATTCGGATACTTCAGGGCCAGTGATGCATGGTGCTCAGAATGTAATACCGGATTTCGATCCCCAGGCTAAGACTCAGACGATGAAGGATTGGTTATCCAAAATAAACGAATCTTCACACGTTTATGGATGGTCAGAACGCCAGACCATACTTTACGCTTTACCAAAATTAAAAGGGCTGGCCAAGCGTTGGTATGACTTTACTTGCCATTCCACCCAAGAGAATCTAACCAGCGTAAGATTCTCTTGGGTGGAATGGCAAGTAAAGTTGGAAACTGCTTTTCCATGCGAGCAAAATTATGGCGACCTCCTCTCGGAGATGTTGTTTAGGAAAACTCGACGGAATGAGCCCCTAGAAGAGTATTATTACGATAAGATCATGCTCATTAATAGGTGCGGAATTCAAGGAAAAAAGGCCGTAGACTGCCTCACACACGGCATTTTTGACTGGAACATAAAGATGAATGTGCAGGGTGCCAATATGCAGGAACCTGAGGAAGTACTTAAATATTTTAGAAATATTTCTAGCAGCAAGAATACTGAAATCTCGAAAAAATTCAATTCAAATAACGATCTGAGTAATTCTAAAAGACAAATTGATATAAATAACACTAGAAAACCAAGCGCACTTACTTGCTATAATTGTGGTGAGACAGGCCATACTGTCCCAAAATGTCCTAAAGAGGTAATTAAATGTATTAAGTGTAGGCGTTTTGGTCACACTGATAAGAATTGTACAGGATTAGTTAGACTAAACACAAATACCGACAAACGTGAAGTGACAACAACCGCGTCACGAGACGCGAACGCAACTAAAAACATTCTTAATATTATGGGTACTGATTGCGGCAATGATAAATACTTTAAGCAAATAAAAATTAATGGTCAATCTATGTCATGTTTCATTGACTTTGGAAGTCAGTGCACATTAATACGAGATGATTACGCTTCAAAATTGAGATTAAGTATTGATAGGACAAACTTACCAATTTTAAGAGGTTTCGCTAGTGGAACTCTAGTTCCACGCGGCAGGGTAACAGTAAAGATTGCATTAGTCGGCTTAAATGAGGATGTAGAGGCTTATCTTGTAGAGCCTGAACTTCTGCCAGCAGATGTTCTAGTTGGGCAATCTCTGACTGAGCAACCAGGTGTCAGAGCACATAAGACTGACACCATGTTGATATTATATAGGGACATAACGACTGATAAAGAAAAGATTCCGGTGATTGTGTCGAACAATGTACTTATAACAGGTTTGGATACCATCGAGGTACATACGTCATCAGACTTAAATGGGTCAGTGTACTTCGCCACGGATGCTTGTTTAAAAGCGGGCAAAGAATACATGATAGTCCCAGGAGTTTACTCTTTCAAAGATGGCAAAGGGTCCATGAACATAATAAAATTAGCTTCAGAGCCCTTTAATATCTCTCAAGGTACATTAGTTGCCCGTGCAAAATTAATTTCATATGCACAATTACCTGATGCCCTTCTTACGAACAAGTCAGTATTAAAAGTAAATAATGTATCAGTCCAGAATGCTCCAAATATTATATCATTGGAGCAACTCAACGTTGATAATGATTTGAACCCTGACGTAAAAGAACAGCTATGCAAGTTGCTGAATGCCCGCCGTGATTGTTTTGCTTTTACACTAGAAGAATTGGGTGACACGCCTCTAGCTGAAATGCATATAAGACTCAAAGATGATGAACCTATCACGTACAGACCCTATAGACTTTCTTTTTCCGAACGTGAGAAAGTCAATACTATTATCGGTGATATGTTAGCGAATGGAATAATACGTGAATCACAGTCAGAATATGCTAGTCCAATTATATTAGTCGCAAAGAAAAATGGTGACGTAAGACTATGCGTTGATTATAGAGCATTAAATCGGAAAACGATTAAAGATAAATTTCCAATGCCACTTATTGACGACCAGATCGATAGTCTCTCAGGGCAAGCCTATTTCACCTCACTAGACCTTACTTCCGGGTATCACCAGGTACCAGTCTCAGAAGAGTCCAAACCTCTGATGACCCGCAAGGCTGCTGCTCAGGAATTGGAGCTTAAATTGAGAACGACCGTTCAAGATCTTAAGGCTTCAAACAGTAAATGTGAACAGCTGTTACAGGAAATAGATGATAGTGAGAAGGAAGTCGAGAAGGTTGTTTACAAAAATACAAGCTTAAAACAGGAGCTAGTAGACCTGCATCAACAATACCTAGATGTTGTTGATGAACGGGACAAACTGCGGCTGGTCACGGATGGTTTTAATAACTGCAGTAACTTATATGAGGAGGCTTTGTGTAAGGTTAGGGATCTAGAAGAGGAACTAATTCATGCAAATCTACGAATTACTAAGTTACAGAAACAAAAAAGTTGTACTCAGGCTAAGGAAACTAATAACTTATATGATGAATTATCTAATAGTAATTGTAACCCTCAATCCTTTATAACAATAGATCTTACAGAAGATTCAATATTGAAACATAATAATAGTTGTTATACAGTAAGTCAAAATAAAATAAAAAAATATGCAAAACTAAATAAAATCATAAATAAATGCAATAAATTCAAGAAACAACAAAAACACAATTCCAATAATATTAAACTAAGGAAAGAACGTGTTTTTCTAATAAATAAATTAAAAAACTATCAAATTAAATTAGAAGACAGTAAAAACATTTATCAAATTGACACCCAACGATTACAGTCTGGAATTGAGGTACTTGAAGAGTCACTACATTCACTTTATATTAAATATGTGAGCTCTCAAAAACAAATAAAGGAACATATCCTTGCTGCCAACAAGTTAGTACAAATGTGTAACAGTGAGGCAGACAGTGTGGTCCCGATGTCTTTTAGCACCGCTCAATGTTCTTGTCAAGGGGCATCCAACCTTGAGGCTCTTCAACCTGAGGCAACGGAGGACCCGTCCCAGTCTGGAGAGGCTCAGGGCTGTGTCCCTGATCAAGATACACCACATGTTATACAAGCTTCATCTCAAGTAGCACAGACAGATACTTGTTGTAGTAAAGATTGTTATTGTTCTATTATGTTTTCAGATAGTTTAGGGACAGGGTTAGGTAAATTATTAAGTAACAACCTGAGGCAATCTTCAGTTAATTATTGTATGCCAGGGAAATCCTACGAAGAGATAATTTCATCAATAACAGGCCGTAAATATGATCCGAAAGCCATTATTTCTGTATTTGTAGGCAATAGTACTAATGTAAAAAAAGATGTGTTTCTTACTTAAGTGACCCAAGCCGACTGCCCGTGCCGGGCGGCGACGCGATGCGGCCGCGCGGCCCTCGTCCCCCGCGTCCCGCAGGCTGCACAGTGGGTTCGCGGTATGCGCACAGTGCGCGTTAACAGCCTCCCACACCTTGATAGCTCAGCTATCAATCTTCATTTTGCTGCAGTTCTTGTCATCATCGTTAGGTATAATACAGAACTTATGAACTGCTCGCTTGATTGTTCCTCTCGATGTGTAGACATCAGCGACTCTGCTGACACCATCTCGTCCCGGATAAAGGGTTGTTATGCGGCCTAGACGCCAACATAATGGAGGTAGGTGGTCTTCCTTTAGTATGATTAAATCGCCTACTTTGGGTTCTTGTTGTGGTTTCCGCCACTTAGTTCTTTGTTGCAGTTCGGCCAGATACTCTCGACGCCACCTCTCCCAAAATTGCTGCCGCAGCTGCTCTATCCTCTCGTATCTGTTGGGTCTCGTTTTATCAATGGTTAGAGACGGCACCGATGTGAGTGGCCGCCCGATAAGAAAGTGTCCCGGAGTAAGGGGGAGGATATCTGATGGGTCCGATGAGAGAGGAGATAAGGGTCGTGAATTTAGAATAGCTTCTATTTGTATGAACAACGTCGAAAGTTCCTCGAACGTTAAGGCAGCGTTACCTGCTACTCTTTTTAGGTGGTGTTTGGATGACTTTACCCCAGCTTCCCAAATACCTCCAAAATGAGGTGAATATGCAGGGCTGAATTTGAATCGAATGCCTTCGGTGCTGCCATACTCTATCACAGCTTCGCGACTAGATTTAAGGACTCGACCCAATTCATTGTTTGCCCCTACAAATGTTTTACCATTGTCTGAGTAAATTTCGTAAGGTTTTCCTCTCCTTGCTACAAATCGCCGTAGGCACATTAGGAACGCTTCAGTAGTGAGGTCACTTACAAGCTCTAAGTGGACAGCTTTAGTTGTAAGACAGACAAATACACAAAGGTAACATTTAGTTACACGATTACCACGGCCTTTCTTACTCGATATCATAAATGGACCAGCAAAATCTGTTCCACACGTATAAAAGGGGAAACTGGGATTTGTTCTAACATTTGGAAGGTTACCCATTATAGGCTGTACCGTTTTACCTCTGAAACGTATACATACAATACAGTTTCTTAATATGCTACGAGCCAAGTTCCTGCCACCTATTGGCCAATACTCTTCCCGAATGGATGATAAAAGTAATTGTGGTCCGGCATGAAATAAACGTACATGCTCATACCTCATTAGTAATTTAGTAAAATTATGTTTGGAATCAAGTAATATTGGGTGCCTTTTGTCAAAATTATAATTATGATTTTGTATACGACCACCCACCCTGAGTATACCATCTGAATCTATGAACGGGTTAAGTGGTAATATTTTAGATTTATGATGGAGCTCTTTGCTCCTTTTCATTGTATCTATTTCACTAGAAAATGATTGCACTTGGCAAAATTTAATTAATGTTTTTAAAGAATTACTAAGCTCATCGGTGTTAAGACAACCTGTTAACTTTTTATACGTTTTTTCCTTACTGTACTTGCAAATAAAATTGTTAATAAATCTATGGACATAGGCTATAATTCTTTTGAGTTTAGTAAAACTTGAATATCTAGAAAAATCTAAGAAATTAGTTTCTAAGCTAATCTGTAGAACTTTTAATTCTGGTAGTTCTACATTTGGAACACCTTGTTGTGGCCATTCGCTTGGTTCCCTTCCAAGGTACGCAGGTCCCTCCCACCACAGGGATGAGGACTGTAACTGTTGCGGAGTTACACCTCTTGAGGCCAAGTCAGCAGGATTACAATCTGTAGGCACATGTCGCCATGAATAGTCAGATGTAATTTCATTTATTTCATTTACCCTGTTACGAACAAAAGGTTTTAGTTGCTTATATTGAATATTAAGCCAACCGAGTACTACTGTTGAATCGGTCCAAATAGTTTTACTAGTAATGTTACAACGAAGTGACTGTAAGACCTTTGCACACAATCTGGCTCCGAGCAAAGCACCACACAACTCCAAACGTGGTATAGTAGTTGGTTTTATGGGAGCTACCCGAGCTTTGGCACATAGTAGCTTAACTGTAACCTTATTATTAACATCAGTGGTACGCAAATATACACAGGCACTATATGCATTTTGTGAAGCATCAACGAAACAGTGTAACTCTATTGATATAGGCAAATCACAAATAACATTTCTTTCTAATTTTATATTGGATAGGCATGATAAGTTTTTCATAAACGTCATCCAAGAATTTTTTATATCGGTAGGTACTGGATCATCCCAGTCTATCTTGGCACTCCATAAACGTTGTAAAATTATTTTTGCAGTAATAATGCAAGCACATAAAATACCTAAAGGGTCAAAAATTTTGCAAGTCATTGAGATTATGGTTCTCTTAGTTATCTTTAAAGTAGATTCTATATTAATTGGAAATTGAAATGTGTCCATTTTAGGGGACCAATTGAGACCTAAAACACATGATTGCTTTGTAAGGTCTAATGTAGCATTTAACGTAGGTTCGTCTGCAAATATTTCAGGACAATTTGTCCGTATTTTGCGTAACGGAAAATGTGCTGACCCTAATATTTGTGTCACATTCTTATAAATATGCATCAGCTCTTCTTTAGTAGATGCTCCAGTGCTTATATCATCATAATAAAAGTCATTTTTAATTATATTAGAAATATGCTGATCTGTACATTCGTCTGCTAACTGAAGGAGACATCTAGTGCTTAGAAACGGCGCAGACGCTGTACCATATGTCACAGTGTTTAACTGCAAGACCTTGAGTGGCAGAGCTGGATCTTCTCTCCATAAAATTAATTGTAAATGACGTTGTGATTCCACAATAGAAATTTGTCTAAACATTTTCTCAATGTCGCCAGTTAGTACGAATTTATGAGTGCGAAAACGTAACATAATATTAAATAAATCGTTTTGCACAACTGGACCTATCATCTGGATATCATTTAGTGATTTTCCAGAGGATGTTTTCACTGAAGCATCAAAAACTACTCTAAGTTTTGTGGTTTCACTTTTTTCTCTTAGTACTGCATGGTGAGGCAAGTAATTACCAAACTTTGGACGCTCTATTTCTTCCAAATGACCAAGATCTGAATATTCTTTAATAAAATCACAATACTGTTTTTTAATATTTGGATTCTTAACTAACTTATTTTCTAAACAAAAAAAACGCCTTTTGGCAATATTATAAGAGTCTCCTAGTGATTCTTCTGGTGAATCCTTGAGTGGCATTTTAACATTAAATCTACCATTTGGCAAACGACTTGTATTTTCTATAAAACTGTTCTCACAAGCTTGTTCTTCAAGGGTGTAAGATATTTTGTTTGAAGGCAATTCATCAACCTCCCAAAATCTTTGTAATGATTCTTGAATGTCATCCTGTTCGATATTAGAATATAAAACATTAATACTCGAGAGAGCATTTTTAGTGCAAATTGACTTAGAGTGTCCATTCCCTATAGGGCCTGACACTAACCAACCTAGTTTTGAATGTTGTAATACAGGTTGGTGTTTACCTAATCTTATTTGTTGGGTACCCACAATGTCCCAAAAAACGTCTGCCCCCAACAAGATATCTATGTCGGAGGGACTATGGAACCCAGGGTCTGCAAGATCCAAATCAGCAGGCAATCCTAGGCCTAAAACATTAACATTTAGTGTCGGCAATGTACTTGTAATTTGAGGCACTACTAAACACATAACTTGCAAATTAAATGTATTGTCAAAACGTGAGGACAATTTTAAACAGCAACGCTCCTTAATGTCACACTGCACATTATTGATGCCAGAAATTCTTATTGGTTCTGTACATTGAGTTTGTATTCCTATCTTTACTTTAAACTTTTCAGTAATAAAAGAAGATTGACTTCCTGTGTCCAAGAGAGCGCGCCCAAAGTACGTAGAATTATTTACAGGATTAACAATTTGAACAACTGCTGTACACAATAGGACCTGTCCCGCTGAGATAGCGGACAGTGTAACAGGTGATGTACTTGGAGGTAAATCATTATTATTTGTATTTAAATTGGAACTAATAGTACTACATCCTGCTGTAGTATCTTTATGCACTAAGCTATTATGTTTCTCATTGCAAAACTTACAAGAACCTTTAAGAAAGCATTTTTTGGCAATATGTCCACTGCGCAGACAGTTAAGACATAATTTCAGCTTTAAGGCTGTATCTAACCTAACTTCAGGTGACATATCCTTAAACTTAGAACACTTAAACAAGGGATGATTGTCGTTACAAACATCACATGAATTTTTGGAAGAGTTGGAACTCATAGAACTCACAAAAGCCTTAGTAAGATTCCTTTGCTCTTTGGAACCACCATGTGGCTTACCATGATCATTCCTACTTATATTTTGATTTTGTGTGGTTTCTAGAACATCTGCCCTGTTACGTAAGAAATCATTAAATTGATCCAATGTAGGCAATTCTGGTAATCCATTCTTATATTCTTCCCATTTTCTACTAGTGGTGACATCAAACTTTGTTGACACCATATATATAATTAAAGCATCCCATTTATCTGTAGGCTGCCCTAAAGTATTCAAAGCTCTTAAATTTTTTGAAACTAAATCAATAACATATCTCAAAGCCTTGTGAGATTCTCTTGTAAGTGATTCAATACTGAAAAGCGCTTTCAAATGATTATTCATAAGTAGATTTTTATTATTATATCGCTGACATATTAAATCCCAAGCTACTTTGTAATTGTTTGATGTAAACTCTATAGACTTTATTACTACTAAAGCTCCTCCTTCTAAGGATGACCTTAAATAGTGAAATTTGTTTATATTTGGGATTGCATCGTTAGAGTTTATCAAGGAATCAAAAGTATCCCGATACTCTAACCATTTCAGATAGTTACCATCAAATGAGGGCAATTTTATAGTAGGCAACTTAACAGAATTAAATTGATTATGAGTACAACGACTATTATTATTTGAACTACAGTCCGAGCCATCAGGCCTTTGTTGATCAGTTTTAGACACAATGGCCGATTCATTTAATTCTTGAGCCAATGATATACACGAAAAGAACTGATCCTCAATTAACTCTCTATCTCTTAATTGCTCATCCAAATCTAGACAATTCAGCTCAATGTTATTTTGTAACATATCGAACGTACTCAGTAAAGCTTGAAATTTTTCTATTTTCAAACTAATTTCTTTGGCTTGCAAGCTACTGAGCGGACTACACTTTGAAATTTGATGTAAATAATCTTTAAATTTAGTCAGTTGACCTTTAATGGCACTACGTTTTCTTAGTAAACCTTTAAATTCTTGTTGCTCCGCTTCACTCATTTCTTGTTTATTTAACTCTGCATCCATCTTATTATTTATTTTTAAGTACCTAGTTAAATCTATAATTTAACCTCTAGATAAGTAGGCAACAATGAATTGGGTAGGTACAATAAGTCAAATACCTAGGTAACTCAAAACCGCTAACTCACGGTACACTGAAGCTGTGACAGCACGAAGTATGCAGCACTCACCAGGCGCCTGCACTGCAACGCGTAGACAGGCAGGTGGCTAGCAGATCATCGAAAGTGAAGCTCAACTCATGCCATGCACACTCACCGCAACTGGAATAGTCGGCAAGCTTTGGTGAAATAACTGTCAGTTTTTAGGTTGCACTATTTAGAAAACTAGAATTTAGTTAGCTATGTACCTAGGTATACAATGCGCAATAGGCATAAACTCCCAGTTAGACATTAATTAGGTACAGAAAACAATCTGTAACCTCTGCAACATAGGCTCTTATTGAGTTTGCATTAGGTGTACACGTGCTATGGGGTGCACAATAGTTTGAAGTGCGATAGTTAGGATTTACTTAGTGCTTATATTGAAGCTTTAGGCAAATGTTTAGGCTCTTAAATAAGCTATTTAGACATCCACCAAACGAATTTAAGCAGACGCAACAGGCGCGCCAATCACACGCGCACAAACAAAATGGACTCGCCCACCACGTGCGGCAAGAAAATTAGGCAGGTACCTATCGTACCTATTTCGAATATTTTAAGCAAGCTGACCAAACTTGTTCGAGCAAAACAAACTAGGCTATCCACACAAATAGAAACAAGTAGATAGGTATCGTAGAATAGGTAGGAATACAGGAATTGGGCTCACTTCCCTCGGGTTAGACCTCCGGTGCCGGTGCCGTTCAGCTTGCGTAGTCCGTAGGCCCCGTGGGTGATTGAAATCTTGTTCTTGATACCCTTGTCCGTTTCCGTCTCCACGTGTTTTCTCGAATTTTTTCGGCCGTAAAATGGCCGTTGCTTGTAGGTTCGACAATAATTATCTTAGACGGTCGCCAATAATGTTTCTTACTTAAGTGACCCAAGCCGACTGCCCGTGCCGGGCGGCGACGCGATGCGGCCGCGCGGCCCTCGTCCCCCGCGTCCCGCAGGCTGCACAGTGGGTTCGCGGTATGCGCACAGTGCGCGTTAACAGATGACATCACTGACAGTGTCACCGAAATCTTGAAGATTAATTGTCAGAAAATAATATTGTGTGCTTTTCCATACTTTGAGCACTTGTCAAGTAGGCAAAATCATAATATACATATGCTAAATAACCATATGCATTTATTAGTTAATCACTATAGTGACAAACTTATATTTTTTGACACCAACACTTTTGTTGAGAAATTAAAGTCGACTAGGGATACTGCGTATCTGCCTATTAGTTTTAGACGTCAAATAGCATGGCTATTAGCTTTTAATATAAACTCAGACATAAGTAGTATGTCGAAGTCTTATGTAATTAGCACCACAAAAATTAGTAATAATACTAATATTAAGGTGGTTAGTAATTTAAACTAGTCAGTAAGACAACAGAAGGTACCAGTAACAATGTTTTTAATCTCACCATCAACAAGGTATCTTCTAGCACTCAATTAGTTAATTGTAAAAAAGGGGCTAAGCAGAATTCCTTGAAATTGTTTCATCAAAATATTCAAGGTTTTTCTTCCAAATATTTAGAAGTTGAATTGCTTTTAGAAAAAACAATGTTTGATATTATTTGTATAACTGAACATTGTTTGAAAGATTATGAAATGTTAATTAATTTTGAGAATTACAGTGTGGGCAGTTGTTTTAACCGAAAATCAATGCTACGTGGAGGTTCACTAATTTTAATTAAAAATTGTATAAAATCTAAGACTCGTAATGACATAGTTGAACTATCGGTGGAACATAGCATTGAACTGTCCTGTGTTGAGCTAGATAAGCATTTTATAGTGTGTGTATACAGACCTCCAAATTATCAAAACTACTCTATATTTGAATCAGTAATGGAAGATGTTTTGGCAAAACTTACAACTGGTAATAAATCAGTAATTATTTGCGGTGATTTTAATATTAATATTTTGGAAAATAATTCAAATAGCAGTAGATTATTAAGTCTCTTCAAATCATTTAATCTGTCAAATGTGTTTTTAGAACCAACGCGAATAACTTCGACTACTGCTACATGTATTGATAACGTCTTTTGTTGCTGCGACTATTTAGATAAAGCTATTGTAAATTATCTCCCTTCTGATCACAGCGGTCAAACCGTTATTTTTGAGTCCAACACACCAATACTAAAAGTGCAGATACAAACTAGACCAATAACATCGGGTAATTTAATTAAGTTTAATAGCACTTTAATTAGCAAGTTAAGTGCTCAGGGTCTAAATATGTCCAATGGCAATATTTTGTATGAACAATTCTTTTCATTAGTCCAAACAGAGTTCAATAAGTCTTTTAAGAAAAAAACTAAAACTATTTGCCCTAAGTTTTTATTCAGTGACTGGGCAACTAAAGGCATCAGGAAAAGTAGGGAAACATTATTTGAACTGTATGGCCTTAAGCCGTATATTAACACAGAAACTTTTAATAAGTATGTTGCTACTTACTCTAAAACTTTTAAAAATATCTGCAAAGCAGCTAAAGCTTCTTTCATTAGCAACAAGGTTAAATCGGCAGATAATAAAATAAAGACAGTTTGGAAAATTATTAACAATGAAACAAACAAGAACAAAAGACATAATACAGATTACACACTAGACACTTCCGGCGGTCTTATTAGCGACAACATCGATGTTGCTCAAGAATTTGCAACTTTCTTTACCAATATTCCAATTAAAACTACAGAAACTCTAAATTCCTCCCCCACACTTGCGATTGATTTATTAAAAGCGAATGTTTCAGCCTGCCCTGTGGAATTTAAATTTAAACATATAAACCCTGTGGTCGTTATAAAGGCTTTTAAGCAACTTAAGATCAAAATTACCGAAGATCTGTGGGGCATGTCTACTAAAGTTTGTCAATCAATTATTGAGACAATTGCACCCTATTTAGCTTTAATATTTAATTTGTGTGTAGATCAAGGGATATTCCCGGATTTAATGAAATACAGTAAAGTTATTCCACTTTTCAAATCCGGGGACAGCAAAGACACTAATAATTATAGGCCCGTATCAGTTTTGCCGGTTTTCAGCAAGGTGTTTGAAAAAGTAATGTTAAATCAAATGCTCAATCATTTTAATCGTAATAACATCCTACACGATCAACAGTATGGTTTCACCAAAGGACGTTGCACAACCGACGCCGGTGTCACCTTATTGAAACACATCTTTAATGCATGGGAAGAGGCACAAGATGCAATAGGCATCTTTTGCGACCTATCCAAGGCATTTGATTGCGTGGATCACGAAACACTGCTCTTGAAACTTGAGCATTACGGTCTGGATAAACTTGCGCTGAGCTTAGTAAAATCATATTTGAATGATAGACTGCAGCAAGTTCAAATAAACGGTGTAAATTCATTGGGTTTAAAAGTCAAAATGGGTGTACCACAGGGCTCGATATTGGGTCCATTCCTCTTTTTAGTATATATAAATGATTTACCAAATTTACTGAAAAATCGACCACAAATGGTGTTATTTGCTGATGACACATCACTGATTTTTAAAGTAGACAGACGTGCACAGGAGCTTGACGACGTAAATAACGCTATTCTTACGGTCCATAATTGGTTTACTGTAAATAATTTGGTATTAAATGAGAAGAAAACTAAATGCATAAGATTCGCGTTACCGAATGTTAGAAGTAGTGAATGTCACGTTGTATTGAATAAGGAGACACTAGAATTCGTCGAAAAGACAGTTTTCCTGGGGATAACGCTTGACTCCAAACTACAGTGGGGTCCTCACTTAACATCACTTGCAGGGCGGCTAAGTTCAGCCGCTTACGCTGTTTGGAAAATCCGCCAACTAACAGACGTGGATACCGCGAGACTGGTCTATTTTAGTTATTTTCATAGCATCATGTCTTACGGTATTTTGCTGTGGGGACGGGCTGCAGATATTGATTCTATCTTTATTCTGCAAAAGAGGGCCGTCAGAGCCATCTACAACCTCCGCAGACGCGAATCTCTAAGGGAATTGTTCAAGAAAATTAACATCATGACGGTACCTTGTCAGTATATATATGAAAACATTATGTATGTTCGAAAAAATCTACACCTTTTTAGTAAGATAAGTGACAGGCATAATTTTAACACTAGAAATAGGAATAAATTAGATCAACCACGTTTTAGATTGTCTAAAGTTCACACTTCTTTTATGGGGTACTGTGTAAAATGTTATAATAAAATACCACTCGATATTCTTCAACTAAATGAGAAGAAATTTAAAACATGCATTAAACGCACACTATGTAGACAAGCATATTATAAGTTGGATGATTATATCGTAGATAAAAATGCTTGGCTTAATGCTGGTCCTGCTCCACAGCCACTTGGGCTCACTAGTTAAAATTTTAATATTTGGAAGAGTTGCTTTCCCTTTTTTTTTTTTTAATTTTGTTTTTGACATTACGAACTTAAATGTTTATTTTTTTATCTTACCAAGTAAATAAAAATGCTTGGCTCAATGCTGGTCCTGCTCCACAACCACAACTAATTGATTAACATTTGCAAATACTGTTGGAGCTGCTGAAGATTGTAAGACCATCTTTGCATTGTATAAACTCAATCTCTTTTGTATTATATAATTGCATAGCACACTATGTGAGCACTATGTACTAAAGAGTTACTATTTACCGGGTAATATGTCTTGCATTGACTTGAATGTTGCCCTGGCGGCTGTGAGTATGTCATGCTCACTCAAATGTTTCGCTGATGGTGGCGCGTGTGTTGGATCATTTAGCTCCCTTCAAAATGGTTGAGCTGAATGGTGCTAATCCATGCGTCATGTTCGTGAACGGGCGCCGTCAGTTGGGACTGGTTATCTCTTAGCTGCCAGGGCTTATTTTTAATTTTTTTGAATTGTTCTTTTTTATCTTTTTATTACGAACGCTTCTCATGTGCACGTCTTTCTACATTGTTCTCACATGTATAATTTCAACATGAATGATGTAACCAATATTTTGTAACAATTTTTTATTTAAAAGAGTGTCCGTGGAGTTTCTTGCCCGTTCTTCTCCATAGGTACCTACTACGCTTTGGAATGGGCAACTAGCTTCATACCTATTTCTGACTGACCGATTCCTTGACAATTCAAAAGTGCCTGTAAATGGTTTAATTGAAATAAATGATTTGAGTTTGAGTTTGAGTTTGAGTCTGACAGCGTTTGTTACCCCAGACGGGCATTATGAATATAATTGTATGCCTTTTGGGTTGACCAACGCGCCAGCTGTATTTCAGAGGCTTATTCTGAAGTTATTGAAACGGCGCAATATCCCTGGTGTACTAGCATATATGGACGACATAATTATAGCATCCCAGTCGGTTGAAGAAGGAATGGAGAAACTGCATGAGGTCCTTGATCTTTTAAAAGAGGCCAACCTCACGTTAAACTTGACCAAATGCAATTTCTTCAAGAAATCCATTGACTACTTAGGCTTTGAGATTACACGAGACGGCGTGAGGCCAGGGATGAGAAAAATTGAAGCCGTTGCAAATTTTAAGACACCACGGAATGTACACGAAGTTCGACAATTTGTTGGTCTCTCTAGTTTCTTTCGACGATTCGTCTCTGGTTTCGCGACAATCGCGAAACCATTAACTTCGCTCACGAAATCCAACGTTATCTGGTCTTGGGGTAGTGAACAGGTTAATGCTTTTGCGGAGCTTAAAAGGATATTGACGACTCGACCCGTATTGGCTATTTATAATCCGACGTACGAAACAGAATTGCATACAGATGCAAGTTCTAGGGGACTGGGTAGCGTACTACTTCAAAGACAAAGTTCAACAACTGCTTTTCAGCCTGTTGCTTATTTCAGCAGGCAAACGTCAGCTGAAGAACAAAAGTTTCATTCATACGAACTTGAAACGTTAGCAGTCGTAGCATCTTTAGAACGTTTCAGAGTTTACCTGCTTGGAATAGATTTTAAAATCGTAACAGACTGCAACGCGTTACGTACTACCCTAACTAAAAGGGATTTAATACCAAGAATAGCTCGTTGGTGGCTCTTGGTCCAAGAATTTACATTTTCTGTCGAATATCGCCCTGGACCACAGTTAGCTCATGCGGATGCATTAAGTCGAAACTCCATCCCTGTTGGTGATTTGAGCTGCAACAACTCAGCGACGGACTTGACTGTATTGCAGTTAGAAGAAGTACACTGGTTGCAGTCGGTCCAAATGAGTGACCCAAGGCTTTGTCATATAAAAGCTGTACTCGATAACAACGGGCAGGAAGCTAAGGATATACGTAATAACTACGTCCTCAAGGATGGTAAAATTTACCGAAAATTAAACGGAGAGTTGCGATGGGCAGTTCCCAAAGATGCACGTTGGAAAATTTGTCAGCAATGCCACGACAATGCCGGTCATTTCTCATTTGAAAAGACATTAGAAAAAATGAAACGAGATTACTGGTTCCCTCGATTGACGCAATTTGTAAAGAAATATGTCCGAGCTTGCATTCCTTGTGCTCACGCAAAACAGCCCGGAGGTAAAAAACAAGGTTTTCTCCATCCCATTCCGAAGCCAAGTACACCTTTTCAATGTCTTCATATAGACCATCTCGGGCCGTTCGTGAAAAGTAAACGCGGAAACGTTTACATCCTTGGTATAATCGATAGCTTTACTAAGTTTATTATTCTGAAAACTGTCAAAACAACAAAAAGCAAGACATCAATTACTGCACTTCGGGATGTATTCGGGTTATTTGGAACTCCACGTCATTTAATATCAGACCGTGGTACCAGTTTTACTTCCCACGAATTCAAGATCTTCATCGATTCGTTAGGGATCAAACATACTTTGAACGCGGTAGCCACGCCGCGCGCTAACGGCCAGATTGAGCGGTACAACAGGTCAATACTTGCATCGCTGATAGCACTTTGTCACGGTAATGATGACAGAGATTGGGATATCCATAATAACACCATCAATCAAAGCACCGGAAAGAGTCCAACTGAAATTATTTTCGGACACAATTCTGTAAATGAAGCTGAGGGTCATTTACACGATATAAACCTATCCAAAGAAACTTCAACAGATAAAGTGCAGAAAATTCGGGCTGAAGTTAGTGCAAATATTGTAGCACAACAGAAAAAATGAAAACTCGTTACGATAAAAAAAGGTGTAAGGCTAAAGTTTACAAGATTGGTGATTTAGTTATGGCCCAAAAGAGTGCTAAAACGCCGGGCGAAAGTCAAAAACTAGTTCCAGCTTTTAGCGGTCCATTTCGGGTGACAGCAGTGCTTGACCATGATCGATATGAGATAAGCAGCATAGATGGATATTCAAAAAATAAGTATAAAAATATTTTTCCTGTAGACAAAATTAAACCTTGGGTGAGATTCGTGGAGTCGGAATCTGAAAGCGAATATGAGGGTAGTGATGATGATTAAACAAGAATAAAATAAAATTTAATTGTACGGTTGTACTACATTTTGACATGATAATATTTCCAAGTTATAAAAAGAAAGATGAGGTGAAAAAAAAAAAAAATGAAATAGTTACAAGCCTAGTACGACTTACCCATTTTTACGTTTAGTTCTGGTGCACATACGTTCCTTACCTTTCTACCCCTTCCCTGTTCCTTTGATGAACTGCGTCATGGATTACGGAGGCGTGCAATTCAATGTATGCCGCAGCAATTAGTGTGTTCAACTGGTGCTCAGATAATCTACTTACCTTCTGGAGGAGGCCGATGTACCTAGTGTGTACAAGCGGTGCCCAGATGATTTACTTACCTTCTGGAGGAGGCCGATGCACCTAGTGTGTGCAAGCGGTGCCCAGATAATTCACTTACCTTCTGGAGGAGGCCGATGTACTAGTGTGTACAAGCGGTGCCCAGATGATTTATTTACCTTCTGGAGGAGGCCGATGTACCTAGTGTGTACAAGCGGTGCCCAGATGATTTATTTACCTTCTGGAGGAGGCCGATGTACCTAGTGTGTACAAGCGGTGCCCAGATGATTTACTTACCTTCTGGAGGAGACCGATGCACCTAGTGTGTGCAAGCGGTACCCAGATAATCTCCTTACCTGTTGGGAAGGCCGATGCACCTAGTGTGTGCAAGCGGTACCCAGATAATCTCCTTACCTGACGGGAAGGCCGATGCACCTAGTGTGTGCAAGCGGTACCCAGATAATTTTCATACCTGTTGGGAAGGCCGATGCACCTAGTGTGTGCAAGCGGTACCCAGATAATTTTCATACCTGTTGGGAAGGCCGATGCACCTAGTGTGTGCAAGCGGTACCCAGATAATTTTCATACCTGTTGGGAAGGCCGATGCACCTAGTGTGTGCAAGCGGTACCCAGATAATTTTCATACCTGTTGGGAAGGCCGATGCACCTAGTGTGTGCAAGCGGTACCCAGATAATTTTCATACCTGTTGGGAAGGCCGATGCACCTAGTGTGTGCAAGCAGTACCCAGATAATTTTCATACCTGTTGGGAAGGCGGATGCACCTAGTGTGTGCAAGCGGTACCCAGATAATCTTTATACCTGCCGGGAAGGCCGATGCACCTAGTGTGTGCAACCGGTACCCATATAATGTTTTTACCTGTTGGAAAGGCCGTTGCACCTAGTGTGTGCAAGCGGTACCCGGATAGTCTACTTACCTGCTGGACGAGGCGATTCACCTTGTGTTTTAAAGCGATACCCAGATTTTCTTTGTTAATGTATAATAGAATGAGGACATTCTTAGTTCAGGATGGCCGCAGTGTTAAGAAATTGTTAATTCTGCGTCAATTTATAGTTAAACTTAATAATATGTGAGAATTAATATACTGTCTGCCTCCATCCAGTATTATAATGTTAAATAAGATAATAAAAGTTAATTTGGTTTATCTTACTAAGAGTCAATCTTATATATTATTTGTTAAGAGTTCATTTTGCATACATTTTGTATGACCTTTTATTTAATATTATTATAAGGTTATATAAAAATTGGTTTCTTCTTGTCTAAGAAATGTTGAATCTTATTTTTTTTATTGTTGTTGTGTTTTGCTACTACTCAATTATTTTGTTAAACTGAGATTAGTTGGCTTAGTTACCAGTTAGCTTTAGTATCAATCATTATAGTGTTGTGTTGAACTTGCGCAGATTGCTGGGTAGGCACATACTATATGTTGCTTATTTTTTTTAATGTTGTTGTGTTTTGCTACTACTCAATTATTTTGTTAAACTGAGATTAGTTAGCTTAGTTACCAGTTAGCTTTAGTATCAATCATTATAATGTTGTGTTGAACTTGCGCAGATTGCTGGGTAGGCACATACTATATGTTGCTAGGTTTTATATACTAAATTTATTACTGTGTCTGGGGCAGAC